>OY019133.1:65148958-66434583 GCA_955652365.1 Eristalinus aeneus
GCGTGAGAGACCAGTAGCGCGAAAAGGCCCGTATTCGGAATGACACCCAATTTCGGAGTGTGCAAAATAATAGCAAATTAATAAATATGAAGTAATGGTCAATGGAATAGTGAAGTTTTTTGGTTTTATTTTTATTCTTGGGTAAGTACTTGTTCGTATAACCTTCTTTTTTAAGTACAGCGTCACAACGTCGTGGCATGGAGTCCATGAAGGCCCGACATCGCTGAGCAGGGATATTCTTTCACGCAACCTACACAATATCCCATAGTTGTTTTGTATTTTTGGATTTTGCTTCATGTACAGCATCTGTCCAAAGGTGTTCAATGGAATTCAGGTCCGGAAACTGAAGCGGCCACTCCATAACTTGAATTCCATTGCTTTGGAAAAAATCTTTGGCCAGTTTGCTCGTATGTTTGGGGTCATTGTCTTGCTGTAGAATCCATCAAAGCGCCATATTACACTCTGCGTAAGGTAGCATTATGCTGATATCTGGAGGTCATCACCGGTTTTATTTAAAAAATTTGACCATTGTCATAATAGGAAAAGCATCCCCATACCTTAGTTTTTGCTCCGCCGTACTTTACAGTCTTGATAGTGCACCCCGGCTAAAACTCTTGGTTCTTTCGCCTGCGAACAGATGTCCTGTACCAAATTAAAATATTTTGGGTTCGTCCGTCCATTCTATACTGCTCCTTTTAGAAGGTTCCCAGTTCAGGTGTTCTTTCGGAAATTTGGTGCGTTTAAGTAGGTTGATTTTTTACAGTAGTGATACTTGTCTGGGACTTCTGGCAGGTAAATTCTTCTTTACCAGCCTTCTTCTTATTGTTGATGTCGCCACGGGTAAATTTAACTCCTCTTTTATTTTCCTGGCCTTCATAAACGGGTTAAATTTGACTAATCTCATCTAATTCATCGGCGGGTGCTAGTTTCGGTTTTTTTCCTCTTTTTTTCCTTTTGATCGTATTTTTTTGCATTCGCGATCATTCTATTTGAACACCGACCAATTTTACTTATGAATTTGTAACTTTTGCCCTTAGAAAGCATTTATTTTTTACTAAGGCACGTGTCTCGGGAGTAGAGTGCACACGACGGTCCATTTTACTTTGCTAACAACGCTGCACTTTTGAAATATTATCTTTAAGTAACTACAATAATATGTGTGGATATAGTTTAAAGCCAAAAACAAAATCGAAACACTGGTGTAGACTTCGAAAATGACGTGGTGCTAATATTTTGTACAACCTAAACTCGGTTGCATTTCTGGTAACGAAACCTTTTTCAAAGACACGATGCATTTTTTCATTATCTTGTTTATGGGTTTTATGACTGATGTAACAAACATGTTGTTCAATAAATATGAAGCGCCTGTCTGACCATAGGAAAAAGTAAACGACGTATTAGTGATAAAGTTGAACATGGTGCTATCATTGGCACAGTGCTGTATTTTGAATGATATTTACATTATTGCATGGATCCAAAGAATTTTCAGTGGGAGTATCTCTCTTGACAATGAGTTTGACGTCGACTATGGGAAGAGTGAATATATTCCGTTCTAGGAAAAGGGGCATAAAATTGACGTTACTCACTAAATATTATCCCTCCCTCTCAAGACTGAAGTGAAGAATGAACCCACGTCTTTAACTTTATGTAACCCTACATATCAAATTTTGGGTTTCATACGACATCTGCGAGCTCCTAAGGGACCTTGTTCTATTTAACAGACAAATTCACTTGGAGAGCTTTAGCCAAACTTCTGCAGGAAACAAAATGTTGAAGAATATTCAAATACGTACATATGTTTTAGGCACAAACATATCCATCATTAAAATTTGATTTCGTGGTCCATTTCAGAAACCAGACATTTAAAAAAAAAAAAAACAACGCACTACCAAGTTTTTGTTTTCTAATAGTTTTCTTGGAAAAAAATAAAACATTTCTGTGTAACAATAATTTCACTCTAATTATGTCCAAAGGCAATTTGAATTAGATAAGATATAGATTAACTTAGAGCACTGTAAGTAAGTTAGATGTTAAATTTCTTCATTCTTAGATCACGTTACCTAGTTTTAAGTATTTTCCTAGGATTTATTCAAAAAGAAAAAAAAAACAAAAAAAACATTTGAAAACAGAATGCACTCAGCGCTGCAGATTGTGCGAACGCATTGCTTGGAACTTTTAATCTCAATTGAAGGACTTGGCTCGACTTTCCTCCAAAAACTTCCTGCCGTTGCCACAGACAATAGACAACCTGGATGCCCATTCAGCCGGCTTACAGGTACCCTTCAGAGATCCTTGAACGAGAGACCCCGATTCGATGAAAGTCGACTGTGGGGAGCAGCACGGTCATTGAAATGGGTGCCTTTCGAAATTCATCCCTTTTATTTCGTTAGCCTGGTTAAATACTTTTGTTCCGCCACTTTGGAAGGTTACCTACTCCTTCTGAACGTTTGTAACTCAAAAGCAATAAAAAAACAAAAGTTGGAAAAGTCTCCAACTGAGAATAAACCATGAAGTGTTTTAATTATTAATTTCCGGTGTTTCAAGCCAGCAAACAGCCAGCGTAGACGCGGTGCATATGAACAGGGGTAGCGCAGCAGCTGGGCGTCGAAGGCCCCAACAAAGGGGAATGAGATTCAATGTGCAAATATCCGTCCGCTATGAATATTTCGTGAACATTTAAATCTGCCAGCAGCACATATTGCCGTGAATACGTCCACTCGTGCCGGTGCAGAGAGACTCTTACATCGCTGGTGTGATGACGTCGGTGGCGGAGGGTGCATTGCGAGTCAAAATAAAATAAAATAAATTTCGAGAATTTATTTCCGGTTATGGGAGAATTTATGCGGCGGGCTGAAGCACTGATAGCAGCACTAGCAGCATCAGCAGTAGCATAAGCCGCAGCTATGTACGTTCTTCTACTCGCTGAAAATGGTTTAAGCTTCTCGCCGGCACTTTAGAGCGCTACCGTACATGTATTTGAGCACACAGCGAAGTGTACGCTTGTACATGTCTGACGGTTTGACTGGATGGCTGGCATTTTACTTTTATATTTTTTTATCTTCTCCGGCATTTAAGGGAGACATTCATGCGGTGGCTGGTGTAAGTTAATGGAATGGCGCTTTGAAAGCCGAGAATGGAATGAAATAAGACAGAGTGGCGGTGAAGGAATTTATGACAGCTACAGGTATATCCTTTTAGGAGTCCATGGCACTCATCAAGTAGTGGTGGGCTATATGGTTTCATCCCTGAAGTGGTGGTCATTTCTGCGAGTCGCTCTGTTTTATTCGCTGGGTACATTCAATGTGGTTGGTACTTCTTTTAAAACTCGCCAGGGACGTTTTATTTATTTATTTCCCCTTCTTTTCATCACGGTTTCGAGAATCACTCGCACGCTCATAATCGAGATGGATGATAACAAAGACGGCGATAGTGAAGTGTTTCAGGGAAGAGGTAAATGAAATTTGAATTGGAGATTGTCGAAAACCTTACCGAGACCTCCTCTAGGAAAATTATCACTTTCTTAATGGGCTTGAAAAACGTTTATTGAATCAGTCAATATTATATTAAAGCTTTATGTTAATCGTGATGCAAACGTTGTAGACTGGATACTATTATTATGCTGACTCGAGTTGAAGTTTGGAGCTTAGTACACAATATATGAGTATATATACATTCGATGGCGCGACAGTAAAAGGGAGGCCCTGGGCATTGCTTGTTCATCAACTACCCGTATTCAGCAAGAGCTAATGATATCCCACGTGTAAACAGACATCCAGTTTTTGCCGACACCAGACGGCGAAGTTTAAAAAGCTTTTTTTTAACAGTTATTAGTCGTTTAGTATTGTCAACAGCCCGAAAGAGTGAGTGCTGTGAAAATGCGAGGTAGGAACCGAAAATGGACTTTCTGCATGCGAGTGTACCACTTTACACTGTGAGTGTACGCCAAAGTGGATTTCTTATGGCTTGATCGGATTTGCTTGTACGGAGAGGTACGGAGAGGTATCCACTTCATTACCAAGCAGGATGAAAAACAGGAGGCTGCTCTATAAAAGTAATGTAACATTGTTAATCTCAAGTGTTCTCCGGTATACAAAAGTCTGCTCCACAAGAGCGATGTAGCAAACAAAAGTCAGAGTAATCTTCCTGCTCTTGACAATATTCAGAGTAATAGGAACAGAAGGTTTTATTGCTGACTATAACTCCCTAAGACTCCTTAAAACATTTTAATCTTGCAGCTTATAAAGCGGCAATTGTTGGTTCCCTATACCCATTAATAATAATAATTATTGGCGCGACAGTCCACAGGGGGACCATGGCCTAGCTTGCTCATCAACTACTCGTTTTTTGCGCGCTACTAATCTCTAACGAGTAGGAGGACCTACATTTTTTGCCGACTCCGAACGGCGAAGTTTGAGAAGCTTTCTTAGACAGTAATTACTCATTGAGTGTTGTCAGCAGCTCGAAAGAGGTAGTGCCGTGAAAAATTCGAGGTGTTCAGCCCTTCGGCGTGAGAGCGTCGCACTCTACTCACTACACCACGGCGGCCACATACCCAATAGACAATAAAAATAAGTTATGAAATGTTGAACTTATAACAAAAGTAAATTAAAAACAATTTTTTAAATAGGTTTAGTTGTTGAAGATAGGTTGAGAATTAATTTGTTTATTAAGTTCTTTCTTAAAATTGTTTCTTTCTATAAAGCAACAACTGTAAAAATGTGAGTTGAGTGCGACACTCACACGTCAAAAGTTTCAGGTTCGGCCTCTGGACTGAACACTTCGCAGTCTTTCGAATTACTGACAAATTTTCCCATAAGGAAACCGAAAAAACCGTAGAACTCTTCTATCCATGAAAGAACAATAACATGTGTGGTCCCCTTATGGAGCTCCGTGAAAGATCAGTAATAATATTAAGGGTACAAATAAATTCGATCCCTTTTCAAAATATGGCGCCAGCGGCAAGTTGTGGCTGATCTTGAAAGCGATTACTTTCATTCTTACTTCATTAGAATAGTGTGATATTTGTCAGTAATAATCGATGTGCATCAGCGTCTGTTTCAGAAAAGAACATTGTCTTTTGGCAGATTTGTCTTAAATAAACAGCATTAGCCGAAGTTTTGATTCTTTTTTAATTCGAAGAAAAGTGCCCATCGAATGCCTGCAAAAGTTCGTCGCAAGTCTACTCCGACCGATAAATAATGCGGAGAGTGGTTTTGACGTTTCAAAAGTGATGATTTTCTCGCCGAAGACAACCAGTCCAAAAATTTAAAGCTGAGGCATTGGAGGTTTAACTGGATCAAAATTCGTGTCAAGGGCAAAATGAACTCGCAGAATCATTGGGAGTGACCCACTCAACAAAATCCGTTCTGTAGAAGAAATTTCGATCAAATACTACGATAACCCCAAAAAGAAAATAAATTATGCAAAGTCTGGTGAACATATCCTCGGTTCAAAGGTCATGCTTGCATTTGGTGGGACCAGGCGGGGGTGGTGTTGGCAAAACCAAGTGAAATAAAATCGATGAAATCCCAGATATGTGATCGGAAGGAAATGAAATTTGAAAAAAGTATCAAAATAGTTTCAAAACTCCTGCAAGTATTGCGACGATAGTTTTATTTGAAAAAATACAAAAGTTGTGTTGAAAATGACTATACCAGGTTTTGTTTGCTATGACATCTGTGAAAAATATTTAGTATACATCAAGTCATTGAACAGACAACACCATATTTTTTCATTGTGTTAAAAATGTCGAATTTTGTACCAGAAAGTGATGATTTGCGGAAAGCATTAATTTTTTGTTTTCATTTGAAGAAAAGTGCTGCAGAGTCGCATCGAATGCTTGTCGAGGCGTATGGTGATCATGCTCTATCAGAAGCAACATGCAGAAGATTGTTTCTACGGTTCAGAAATAATGATTTTGATGTGAGAAATGAAGAACGTGGAAGACCACCAAAAAAGTTTGAAGACACCGAATTGCAAACGATATTGGATGGAGATGACACTTTGAGTCAAAAGCAAATGGCAGCAATGTTAAATGTTGCACAACAATCAATTTCTGACCATTTAAAAGCTATGGGAATGATCCAAAAGTGTGGAAAATGGGTGCCACATGAATTGAATGAAAGACAGATGGAATACCGAAAAAACACTTGTGAAATTTTGCTTCAAAGACAAGAAAGAAAATCGGTTTTGCATCGGATTACCGGCGATGAAAAATGGATTTATTTTAAGAATCCTAAATGGAAAAAATCATGGTTAAATCTGGGACAACCATCAACATCGACTGCAAAACCAGATCGATCCGGCAAGAAGACAATGGCGTGTGTTTGGTGGGACCAGAAAGGTGTGCTGTACCACGAGCTCCTAAAACCTGGTGAAACCGTTAATACTGATCGCTACCGACAACAAATGATCAATTTGAACCATGCATTGGTCGAAAAACGACCAGAATGGGCCAGAAAACACGGCAAGGTAATTTTGCTCCATGACAATGCACCTGCACACAAAGCAAAACCGGTTCAGGATACAATCAAAACACTTGGCTGGGAGCAGCTACCCCACCCGCCGTATTCATCAGACTTGGCTCCTTCCGACCACCATTTGTTTTCAACGATGGGACACGCATTGGCTGAGCAGCACTTTGATTTCTACGAAGAGATCGAAAATTGGGTGTCTGGTTGGTTTGCTTTAAAAGACGAACAATATTATTGGCGTGGTATTCAAAAATTGCCAGAAAGGTGGTCAAAATGTGTAGAAAACAATGACCAATACTTTGAATAAAATGTTTTTACTTTCCCATTAATAATTTGTGTTTTATTTTCAAAAAAAAATTATAACGTCCCAAATCCCTGTTGATAATCAAAATGTCCCAGAGTTAATTTCAATGCAAGAACTAGCAACTCATCATTGCAGCCACTCACGCAACTACCAGATCGAACATAACGGTGAGTTGTCAACAAAAATGCACGTGAGATGTGCATCTGCATAAGGAATTCGAAGCGTGTGAATTTGGCGAAATATAGTGAATGTAATAAATTTATTGTAATAAAGTATTACGTTGTTATACAAAAACATACGAAGTTTTGAACGAAATTATCCTCAGATAAAACAAAATTCTGACTTGACATGTACACTTTCACCGACGTTCAAGTGCTTGATGCTTAGTTTTCCCAAATTTATGATAATTAACACAAACTAGTCAAAAGGTAATCCCAGTTTGATAATAATAATAATTGTATGGCGCGACAGTCCACAGGGGGACCAGTACCTTGCTCATCAACTACTCTTGTTGCGTGCGCTACTGTTCTCACACGAGTAGAAGGGACCAACAGTTTTTTGCCGACTCCGAACGGCGTAGTTTTCTTAGACAGTTATTACTATTTACTCTACCTAATACGCTACGGCGGCCAATAATCTCAGTTTAGCCTGGGCTAAACAGTGCTCGAGATAAAAGTCGAACGTCAAACTAAATTCGAATCAAGATTTCGTCCTCAAGCCGACTAAACATCAGTCGAATAACTCTTATCGGCAACCAGTTATAAATTGCAAAATACAAAAGAGATTTAGCAGACACTAATAGAAGCTTTTCAGCTTTTCAGGTTATATGATTTAGCGAACATCTCAAGTGACCATGATTCATCAAAGAATATTATACAAGAGAAGCGTTTTACTTAACATAATAAATACAAATCCAGTTTAAAGATGAGAAAGGCACAATCACTAACAGCAATCAGAACGAAAGTTTCTCTTCCCTCAATGGATTCACAAATTATCTGGTAGAAACATTCAGTCTTATCGGGAATAACATTTCTCCGGATTTTTTTCTCCAAAAAGTCCTCCCTTATCGTAAACTTCGAAAATGGGAAAAACATAAATTTCCCTGGAGAAATATATTCAGCAACAATTTGAAAATTTTCAGATAAGAACAAAATTTATTCTCTGGAATCAGGTTCGAATTATGAAAATTAGATGTAGAAAGATGAGTTCCACAATTAAGAGCCAATCTTCCCTAAGACGGAAACAAATTTGCTTAAGCAACAAATAATTTTGGTTATATGATATACCACGTTCAATCAATAAAATTGCGTAAGCCTTAAAATGCTACAAAAGACGTCAGAATGAACAATTTTCGACGAATTTGGGTGGACTTAGCCTAGGGAAGTATCCTTACAATTTGGAAGTTCCAGAAAATGTAGGAACTTTGGTATTTCATATTGAACTTCATAATATCTTGCAACTAAAAGTTCCAATTACATTGCAGCAAAATGAATGTTAGTTCAGACCACTTGTCATTGTCCCCTGACCCTTGTCCCTTGACCCTTCTCCATTGTGTTTCCTTTTAGATTCGAAAAGAAGCAAAACTTGTATAATTGACGACAGTTCTGTCCTTCAAATGCCCTTATTATCGTATTTGCCCACTGAATAAATTTAAGTTCCTCCAAAAATACACTTTTCACCACAGCCCTCTCTGAAAGTGGATTTACACATCCGTAATGCTTTTATATCCTATTAAAAATTCTTTACAACCAGAAAACTCCCACGGTGGTAAAAATATATTTATTTGTCACAAACCTAGTCCGGTACAGCATCAGGTTTTAGTTTGGTTGAAGCAGCTGATGCACGGCTATTTCCCATAGATGAAGCAGCAATTCCTGCAACTGACGTATTCGCGACAGCTGCAGTCCTTGCGTTGAACCACGGATCCTTTTGTATCTGCGGTATCCGATACCGAATGTTCAACGGGGCCAAAATGTGAAATATTAAGTGTTTACATTCGATCGTGGCCTTTGGCGACTTCGGAAACACCAGATTTGAGTTAATCAGCTTGAGCAGAGTGTGCACATTCGATCCGTCAAACGGGAGCCGACCAAACACCATCGCGTAGCACACAACTCCAGTTGCCCAAATGTCCGACAGGAAAGGATTATACGCAACGGCTGTAGGGAGTTTTAAAAAGTTTTATATTTGCCCGGTATTTGAGTGTTGAAAGTACCCTTTAGAATTTCTGGACTTGCATACGCATAACTACCGCAGAAGGTTTTCGACAGAACAACAGAATTATCGGCGTTCATCGTGTCCTTTCGTGCAAAGCCAAAGTCAATCAGCTTTAAATTGTAATCATGGTCGAGTAGTAGATTTTCACACTTGATATCCCTAAAATGGACATTGCTCGCATGAATTAGCCTAAATTAGAGATAGCTCACCTATGGACCACTCCCTTGGAGTGAATGTAAGCCACTGCATTTATCAGCTGTCGGAAGAACTTTCTCGCCGATTCCTCGTCAAGGTACTTCTTCTCCCGTATGAAGTCCAACAGAGTTCCGTTTTCGGCAATCTGCATAACCAGATAAACGCTAAAAGGGACCAGTTGTCATTTATATTCTAACTAATGCTGTATGTGCAAAACCTGTGGTTTGTTTCAATACTCTGGTAGAACCGAATGAGGTTTTCGTGACGTAGGCCCTTGACCGCATCAATTTCTCGCGGAAGAAATTTTTTGGTGTATTCCGCTGGTGCTCTTAATTTTGAAATGATCTTCACCGCGACCTCTCTGCCCAGTTCTTCCGAATAAGCAACCTTCACCTTTGCGTAGCTGCCATAGCCAATTATCTTTCCCAATATTAGTCCGTGCTCCTCTAGGATTGATTTTCGGCTACGAACAGGCTTTTCAGCTTCCTCTGGACTGCGAGGCATTGCATCCACGCTGGGCTCAAGTGCGGTCTGTTCATTTGTCGGTGCCGCTTTGCTTGATCCAGCGGGTAAATTATCATCTGCATAAGTCTTCCATTATGCAGAATTTTTGATTTAATCCAAAACTTACTTGACTTCCTCAAATTTTCTGTTTCCATTTGCACTGTTAATTCTAAGCGAAACGAGAATGCCAAAATATGGTGGTGTATACAATTTTAGTTAAACATTCAAATTTTCCTTATTTAAACCATGTTTGTTTTTTTTTTTTTTTTTGCTGAAGTGTATTGAGGAACAAGGCTTTGATTTGTCTATGCAAACTGAACGTTTTTCTTCAAGCAAATGTTTGTGTAGTTTATTTTATAGACTGCTTTGTTTGTGAGTACTTCTCTGATGTATAAATTGTAGAAGGCAGACTAAAGTCCGCGGTATGATCTAAGTCTTTTCTCTAATATCTTTTTGTTCTTGATCCAATCATTTCACAGATCCATTGGTTTTGGCACACTTCACTTGGTCAAATGAACCCATATGTTATAAAACACAACTGTCTGCTTCGTTTTAAAATGAATATATCCAAAGTCCTGCTTAGCTAATTAAAAAACCAAAATCCCAAGTACATACGCGGTCTGTTCAAAAAATAAGGTGATATTCAATTTTCGCGACCTACGTACATTCGCGACACTCACACGCCGAAGGTCCGGCTTTGATTTCAGGCTGAACATTTTTCACGACTCTAACTATTTCAAGCTGTTGACAACACTCAAAGAGTAATAACAGCTCAAGAGAAAGTTTCTCAAACATCGCCGTTCAGCGTCGGCAAAAAACTGCATGTCCTGCGCAATCGTGAGGGAACAGCAGCGCGCACAACGAATTGATGGGCAAGCTATACCCTGATCCCTTCTGTGGACTGTCGCGCCACCCAATATATATATCATCATCACTCAAAAAGTGACTTACCAATAAAAACACATTTTCTAGATAAAATTCGACTTTATTCATTAACATAATTTCCTTAGAGAGTGATACAATCAGTCCAATGCCGCTCTAACATTTCTATACCGTTTTTATAGAACGATTTATCTTTGACCTCAAAATAGGCTTCAGTTTCGACGATCACCTCCTCATCCGAGCCATATTATTTTTCGGCGAGTATCTTTTCGAGGTCTAAAAAGAGGTAGACGTCGCTGGGGGACTACATCTAGAGAATGCGGTGGGTGCAATTCAAAGCCCAATTAGTGCGATAAATAAAATTCCGTGCGATGAATACGATGCCATAAGCTTGCCAGCCGACCTTTGTCTGTATGAGCGCTGTGGGCGTCGTTCACTGGCTGCTGTCCACTCCGTTGACTGCCGATTTGACTCTGGAGTGTAGTGGTGGAGGCTTGTTTCACTCATTGTGACATTCCGACGCAAAAAGTCCTCTTTATTCTGGCGAAACAGCTCTCAGAATCATCGATACGTTGTTATTTTTGGTCTATTGTAAGCAAATGCGGCACCCATTTCGAAAATAGCTTTCTCTTGGACAAATGTTTTTACACACTGCCTTCTGATATCTTTAAAGTGTCAGCTATCTAACGCAATTTCACTTTGCAGTTTTCCAAAACGATTTTGTGTACTTTTTTGACGTTTTCAGGTATAACCACCTCAATTGGCCTTCCAGAGAGTTCAGTATCGCTGGTGTCTTTACGTGCGACACACTTGGACTTTTTTCTTTAGGGTTTTTTGAAGTCGATGGCTTATGCTAATAAACCGACGACGACGCAAGCCTTAAAAGAGGAAATTTGACGCTGCATTAATGAAATACCGCAGCATAAATGCAAAACAGTCATTGAAAATTTCATTAAAAGATCGCGTATGTGCCAGCAAAGCCGCGGCCCCCATTTGGCCGATGTGTTATTCCACACATAACTTCTTCTACTTCCACACATTCTGTCTACTTTACGATATAATAAAGAAATCACAATTTTTTAAACATCTGCGTTTTATTTAAAATTTAAATCTTGCGTTCTTCTTAGGACACCCTTTACTATCAATTAGAAGTATTATTTTAAAGTATTGATTGCGGGAAGCAATACGAAAAAAACGTCCGGAATTGTGGAAAAACAATTAATTTCGTCTTTGCTTGTTCGCAAATTTTTGCCAAAAAACAACACCGTTATCATACCTCAACCAACGTATTCACCAGATTTGGCCCCCTGCGACTTTTCCCTGTTCACAAGATTAAGAAATCCGATGAAAGGATAGAAGATGCAAACCAAATAGCTAAGAGAGCTCAAGGGTATACCGGAAAGTGAGTATCAGAGCTGCTTCGACGATTGGAAAAACAATGGCATAAGTGTATTATACCTGCGGGACTACTTTGAGTGTAACAAGATAGAAGTTAATGTATAAATAAATATAAGGTTGTCAAATATCTCCCTTCCACCTTTTTGTCTATTGAATTTTCCGAATATGTACAAAGCGCTACAGAGCTCGTATCTGGCAATACTATACATCATTTGAAAGGTTTTGACATAAACTACAACGACGCTATGCACGATTAGTTTGGATAATGCGTTCAACAGTTACAGACGTGTAAACATGGAGTTTACTAACGCCGCGCTATTCTGAGGTTTTCCTTCGTTAAAGGCAAATCCGCTAGAGAAACGTTCCGTGAGATTAATGATGTTTTGGGGGATGGTACTCTAAAGCATCGAACAGCGGAGAAATGGTTTCAACGGAAAACCTGTGAACCACGAATACCGATCGAATCATGGAAATCATAGAGTTAGACCGGCATGTAGAATCTCGTGGCATCGCCCAGGAGATGGGGGTTGGTCACCAAACCATTTTAAACCAACTGCAGAAGGCTGGATACAAAAAAAATCTTGATGTTTGGGTGCCGCATGAATTGACGCAAAAAACCTTCTGGACCGTAACAACGCCTGCGATATGCTTCTGAAATAGAACGAACTCGACCCATTTTTTGAAGCGGATGGTAACTGGCGACAAAAAATGGATCACATTCGACAATATCAAACGAAAACGGTCATAATTGAAGGCCGGTGAATCGTCCGAAACAGTGGCAAAGCCGGGATTGACGGCCAGAAAGGGTTTTCTGTGTGTTTGGTGGGATTGGAAGGGAATTATCCACTATGAGCTGCTCCCAAATGACCAGACGCTTAATTCTACCATCTACTGCGAACAACTGGACCCCTTGAAGCAGGCGATCGACCAGAAGCATCCAGAATTGGCCAATAGGAAGGATGTAGTGTTCCACCAGTACAACGCCAGACCACACACTTCGTTGATGACTCGTCAGAAGCTACGGGAGCTCGGATGGGAGGTTTTATCGCATCCACCATACAGCCTGAATATAGCGCCAAGTGATTACCACCTGTTCCTGTCCATGGCGAACGCCCTTGGTGGTGTGAAGTTGAACTCAAAAGAGGCTTATGGAAAGTAACTGTCTGAGTTCTTCGCAAATAAGGAGGAGGGCTTCTACGGATTTCGACATTATCGAACAAAACGGCACATATTTGAACTAAATCCGGTCATTGTAACACTTTTTATGAAGCATTGAATGAAGAGCAAAAAATAGGAAGGGAGATATTTGACAACCTTATATATTTTGAAAAATTAAAATAAGCCTTATTTTTTAACAGACCTCGCACATTAAAAAGCCATACTAGCTTTATGTTGTTGAGATATCAAATGGTTTATCATTTTATCTTCTAGTGGCATTACAAGCAACTAAAACACATAAACTACAATTTGCGATGACCAAGTATCAATAGAAATCCGACCATAAGAATATTTCCTCTAATTTCAAGCATGTCGCATTAAAATTAATTTATTTGCTAACTAACACACTAATACAAATACATTTACTAAAACTAAAAGACACCATCTGATTTGACTCCAGTTTTCCACTCCATTCGACTCTCTAGGATCCCAAAAATTTACAGAAAATGTTAAAGGAATCGAAATCGCCTCGTCAAGTTGAAACTGAAGATCATGACGTCTGCCAACATCGATCGTGGCTCGTTTTACAACCGCCTGATTGGAAATGCCTTTCACTGTCTCCGTTAGTGTCACAAATTCATACTTTAAGCCCAAGATCATATTCTGACACACGAACCCGTATTCCTTCTCCAAGTACACGCCTATGACCGGCAATTGTTCGTAATTCTTCACCATAATTTTTGTCCACTGGTTTATTTCGTTGGTGGGATAACCACGGGAGGATATGAAGTACTCATCCTGAAGGCGGAGGATATTGCCTGCCGCCAACACCTCAAGCGATCTACTCTGTAACTCCATACAAATTTTGGTAAAGTTTGTTTCACTATTCAGCTCAGTGGAATTGTCGAGTTGTACTGCACACTGGACATGTACACTTTCCCCGAAGTTCAGTGTGTCCACGCTCCGCTCACAGGAGAAGTGCCGCTGCCGCGGGGGATGAATATGAATGGTTTCAGTCCAATTCGGATGGAAGTAGCTAAGGACGCTGTTGGACGCCGTCAGTTCGGCCGACTCGTTCAGGAGCACTTTGTGTGCAATTATCAGCGACGCACCCTGATTGTAACCCAAAGGCCCACTTACATTTCGGATCACTTTATCAGTTCCATTACCGTGAACGAAACTCACTTCGAAATGCTGCCAAACCAGGTCCGATTTCTGTTCTGCCTGCGTGAAGAAAACGTCGCAGCCAAAGAGATTGGTAATGTTATGAAAGATCTTCACAAGGATCTGTGAACTGTAATCCTCATCGAATGTATTCAGTGTAGAGTTAAAAATAGAAGCCGTAGTGCAATCACTGTCGGAAGCGCAACGGAACAAATTAATCGGTACGAACTCGATCTGCGTCTCCTTGATGAATCCATCCATGGGCGCTCTGATGTTCGGTCGCTGTAAAAGAAGGGATGTGGACAGTTTTTGAAACAGCTTAGCTTCCATGGCTTGAGCTTTTGCCAGCGGAACATGGCATGAGGTTTTCTGCGATTCGAGGTGACGAACTGACTCTTCCGACTGACAGTGCTGCGCGGTTAAGGAAAATGGTACATCTGCAAGTTAAATACATCCGCAAGTTGAATCGAGAGTGTTAATTAATGGTTTAATGACTTACCAAAATCGGCAATGTCATTTGATTCCAAATCGTAAAGCAGAATGGGATCATTGATCTTGTAAAAGTTTTGCTCGTCGGGAGGCTCACTCTTTTCCAGAAGAACCGAAGGCCAACCGTTTGTTGGGGGACTGTCTAGATCAAATTTGTAATCCTATAGTGAAGAAAGAGAAATGGAAAAGTAAGGATGGATATAATTTAGGAGTGCAAATGTGGTCTCAAAAGGTGATTACTTTTCAATTGCTGTTTATATATGCCTAAGGAATGTTTGAACAAAAGACAGATCTCTATCTGTTTTTATTTTCGGATAGAACTGTATACTCTCAGATTATCCCTTCAATTGATTCGAATGAAAGTAAAATACAAATGAACTCATCGTCAATATAAATCAATAAATAACTAACGCAAGCGAAAATATTTGACACAAGGCTTCTGAACAATCTTAAAGTGTCGATACATTAAGGAAATACTACCTATCGGAACCGTTTTAGCAACAATAGACTAGATAAAATTACTTGGACTGAATTTCACGGCAATAGAACAAACTAACATCGAAGACAAAGCTTGGCAGCGCTAAGAAATTGTAAATCTTTGTTTCACTTTCGAGATACATAGATGGAATGTGAGGTCCATTACCAGCCTTTACAAGGCAAACATCACCGCTATTCAGGAGGTGCGCAAGATGGCTTGAGAAAAAAGAAGATAAAAAGTTGCAAGACTTACTACGGTGATTATTGCAGAAAAAAACAGAACTAGTGTCTCTCAACAATTCAACAAAAATAATGACGATTACCAGGATGACTTTTATGATCTCCTAGAAAGTACATAGGATGCCCCAGCTATAATACAAAGATTTTTGAACACTTTAACGATAACCTGAACAAGTAAAGCATTACCTACACGACAAAATGTTCGAAAACGGACTTTGGCATGACGGGGAGAAACCTTTCTATAGAAAGCATGCGGTTTACGTACCTCAACATTTACAGATAAACCTGATGCTCTCCTGCTCAATCAACCAGATTCTCACGACATACATTCTAAGAAACCAACATTGGCTTCGATCGTTTTTCTTATTATAGTAAAAATAAGAACACGCGTAACGATAAGACAATGGAGTAAAGCAGAGTCTTAATAGTTTGAGGTTAGAAAATTCCAATCGAAATCGACCGCTAGGGACCTTGCAGTTCGACTCTCCCAGCTCCCAGGGAACTTTACATTGCCCGACAAAAAAATCGAAGCAAAATTGACAAGTTAACAAAACGTCATCAGCAAGACTCCTACTGATGTGCTGGGTTTTGAAACAAAAACAAAAATAGCCCTGGTATGAAGAGAGTCAGTCAGCAGCAGCCTAAAAGGCGACGCTGACTAGAATAACAAGGGAGGATTTTGAGTTCTACGAATTTAAAAGACCGGAAAAGCACCGGCTTTCTTGAAAAATAGCAGAAGCGCGCTATTAAGGAAATAAAAAGCGTTAGGGTAGAATTGAAATAAAAGAGTTTTACCAACACAATAAATCTTCTGAAAGAAACCTGTTGTGAAGAAGGGAAATTTTGAAGAATCAGTTCTGCAAAATATTGAAGGGTGATGAATGCTCCGCTCCATATAGTCGACGATGATAGAAAGAGTTCCATCTCCGGCTTAGACGAAGTCAAAATAGCGATAAACACAGTGAAGTCAGATTGACTGTCTGCAGATCTATTAAGACATGATGGAAAGAGAGTAGAAAGCATGTCCGACAAAAGTAAGTAGATTCAACTGACTGGCCCTTATTATAACGATTTAAGGACGAGGAAAACCATCATTCACTTAATGTCAGCACTACGCAGATCCTGAAAAAATAAAAAATAAACTCACCAACTATTCGACCTGTTGGACAGCGTACAAAGAAACGAGCTTTTGATACTCTTGGCAAACTGGTCAGAATGAGAACTCTAGGTTTTACATTTTACCGACTTATAATGACAAAACAAAATTACACAAAGCTACGCGGCATAACGTACCTGGACAATATCAAGAGCAGATGAATATGGTCTTTTACTCTGTTTGCGCAGACCTTTCAGAAAGGAAGATTTAAATGGGAAGTAAACGGCCTGCCGTCTACGATTTCAACACCTAAGATTGCTAAGAGCATGGAGAATGCGTGGAACATATTTTTTTTTTTGTTTGTTTAATGGAGAGTGGGATACACTGCAGTAAAGCGCTCAGACTCAAAGACTGTACAACCAGGCAGTAACCTTATATTACATGTTTTCTTCGTTTTGCGAAGAAAGGCCACAAGTCGCTTCTGTGATAAAGAAATAAGGTTTTCAGTGCCCACCACGTTAGCGCCAAACAGCCGCCACCTGATACGAGCAAAGGGGGCCGTTGACAGAAAAAGCGCTCTGAAGTGTCTTCACCCAAATTAAGGAAAGACTTGCATTCTTAGACTATCTTTTAAGCGGTTTAAGGGTTGAGTGAGGCCTCAAGCACAGCTTGGCTGTCGCTGCAGACACAGATACTACGCGCCTCCCACCTAATCTTCACAATATAGCTAGTGGTCATTAGGATTGCAAGCGCTTCCGCCTAAAAACCGTCGCGAAATTACCTAAGGAAGTGTCAGGCTGATGTTGCCGTTTTCCACGAAGGCCCCAGCTCCAGATCCCTCTGTCGTCTTGGAGCCGTCCGTGAAAATCCGACTACATTCCCTTCCCGGTTCAGATTCTGGCAGAGCAAGTTCAGGACACGAGGAAAGTCAATTTTGTATAAGCGACGCAGCTGCATCATTGGTGACCTCGCATCAGATGGCATGTCCATGAGGCTAGTGTCATAGGAGATGCGGTGCGCAAGGTCATCAAAGCTCCAGTGCGAGTTGAACCAAAGACAATTCCTTCTTAGTCTAGAAATGGCCTTGAATATGCATCCCATGATGAGGATCTCAACGGGTGGGGAGATTGATTAGTGCATCAAAAGCAGTGCCAGGTGTGCTAGACAAAGCCCCTGTGCAGCCGAAACAACCCGTTCTTTGAAGCTTGATGAAAGCGGCAGTCACGTATTTGCGCGGAAGCTTATTTTCACCATACGGCTGATGTATATGAGAGAAGAAGTTTTATCATTAACTAAACCCCAGGTTTTGCCAAAAAAAAACTCTTTAACATTGCCAGAAGACTGACAGACAGCGCCTTGGAGGTTTTTGTCTCAATGTGTTCTTTTCCAAAAAAGTTTTTTATCCAGAATAACACCTTTAAGTACTAGTTGAGTTAGATAAAATTCCTCCTTCTCCCAAAAATAAAAACCTCGGTTTTGAGAGGGTTAAGTGAAAACCCATTGCTACTACACCAGTCATCGATCGTATCAAGGACCGCCTGCCCGCGTGCACAAACGGCCGCCAGGTATGGTCCGATAACCATACATCATCCGCATAAGCCTAAGCGTAGGTGTTAGATTTATTCAAGGCGGAAAGCAGGGAGGCGACCAACATGCACCATAGGTCACAGGACGTCCTTTTGGAGACAGGGCGCGTTTACCCCCGATATTACAAACTAGTCACACTCCGCCTCCGCGATTTTAGTTCTATTCATTAGCATTGCTTTTATCCACAACACCAATAAATCTTCTACGCCGTGTTCTCTATCCGCGTTGCACATGCCATCAAAATTCGCATTTTTGAAAGCACCATCTATGGTATGTCGATGAATATGCCCACTGCGTATTCTTTCCTGAGAAATGTACTTTCAATTCTGCCGACAAGATTTTGAAGCTCAGTCTCGCAAGATATTCCGCGCTAAAAAGCATGTTGAGCCTGAGGTTGAGGGTGTAATCGCAAAGCAATTTCGCACAAATACATTTCGACCAGCCTCTCTAAGCATTTTAGCATGAAGGAAGTAAGAGTAATAAGCCTGAGGCGAGGGAGTAGTCAACTTTACCAACTTTTGATATGAAGGCTACTCTAACTGTGCGCCAGGAGCTTGGAATATATGCCAGCGCAAGGCTGGCAGTGAAAATTTATTTTCATAGCCAGCAGTAATGGGACTGTGCCCTTTTGCAGCAGTGCTGCGCATAAGCTATCGGTACCTGCTTACTTAAACCCATCAAAAGACGCAACAGCGTACTTGATAGCTTCATCTGTTACCAGTGAAACATATGACTCCAACCTGAAAAGCCTTCAACACCGAACCATTGAGATGGCCAGTTATGGCAAGTTATGAAGGACCTCAAGCAAATTGGCAATCGAAATCGGAAGCAGCTGGGTGAAAATCTTGGAGAGTCTTATCGGTAGACACTCGAATTCGGAACGAACTCGACCCCCATTTTTGAAGCGGATGGTGACTGGCGACGAGAAATAGATCACATACGACAATATCAAGAAAAACCGGTCGTGGTTGAAGGCCGGTGAATCGTCCCAAACAGTGGCCAAGCCGGTACTGACGGCCAGGAAGTTTTAGCTGTGTGTTTGGTGGGATTGGAAGGGCATCATCCACTATGAGCTGCTCCCATATGGCCAGACGCTTAATTCTACCATCTACTGCGAACAACTGGACCGCTTGAAGCAGGCGATCGACCAGAAGTGTCCAGAATTGGCCAACAGGAAGGGTGAAGTGTTCCACCAGAACAACGCCAGACCACACACTTAGTTGCTGACTCGTCAGAAGCTACGGGGCTCGGATGAAAAGTTTTACGCGTTCATCATATAGCCCAGACATAGCGCCAAGTGATTACCACTTGTTCCTGTTTAGCGAACGCCCTTGATGGTGTGAAGTTGAACTCAAAAGAGGCTTGTGAAAAGTGACTGTTCGAGTTCTTCGCAAATAAGGAGGGGGGCTTCTACGATGGGGGTATTATGAAGTTGCCGTCTAGATGAAAACAGATTATTGAACAATACGGCGCATATTTGAGCTAAATGCAATCACTGTAACACTTTTTATGAAGCATTGAATGAAGAGCAAAAAATCAGAAGGGAAGGGAAAGGAAGAAATAAAAACCTAGATGCAGGCAATTTACGTATATCGGTGTATTAGATGCGAAAGTGTATTGCAAAACAATAAGGGCGCTCTATTCTTAGTCAGATTACCAGATATTTAACAAAACACCTTACCTTGATCTTGTTTTTGTCGAAGTTGCTACGAAAAACGCACAAATATCCACTGTCAACGTGGCACGGAGAGAGAGTCATTTGATAGTAATACTCATCAAAACCGTCCCTTTCAGGAACGCAGTCAAAAGTTCTGAACTCTTCCTTTGTGCAGTCGATGTCACAGCAACAGTCAATATCGCAGATCCCATGCATCAAATTACAGGTACAGAAAGCCTCGAAGCACGCATAGTCTCTGCAATGTGCCTGTGAAGCACTCCCACTTTTTGGGGTCATAACTGGTGCGCTGGCATCTTCAGCTTCAGATGTAGGTGTTATGTGAGTTGTAGTAGTGGATGGAGCTACTGTTGTCGTGGTAGTTGAAGTTTGGGCTGTCGAGGGTTTTATTGTTGGCGCTTTGGTAGAACTCGTTGTTGTTGCAACTGTAGTCGTCATCGGTGTGGAAGTGGTAGGTGCTGCTGTTGTTGTTTCATTTGTGGCGTTTGTTTGTGCGGCTACAGTTGGTTTTGAAATTTCAATTTTTATAGATTCACAGAAAACTGAAATCAGCAAAAAAACGAACATCTGTCCCTTCATCTCGTTTTCTAGTAAAACTCGACTCCGAATTTTGCAAAATTTCGAAAAATCAGGGAAATTTCTATTATTACCGTACCGGAAGTTTTAGTTTTCAATTTGTATCTAAAAAAAAAGCAAACAACTAAGAGAGGAGCGTGACGAACTGTTTGGTAAACTTACCTTTCAGTCCCTGAGAAAATCAAATCCTCTTTGCTGAGCGCTAGACCGCCTGCACCAAACTTTTCTCGAACACTGTCCCAAAAAGTCGCCGGAGCCACTCTCCAGGTGTCCACTTCAATCCGATGAAAGCCCGGTCGTGTAGGAATGTAGGCAACCCCAAACCTATAAACGTATCCGCACCCTGAGCAACTTCCATTTGGCAAATTGAATAACAACAACCAATAACTTACCCAACTGGCCAGCTATTCTTGAGGAAGTTTACTGCGTAGATTTCCAAATGCAATTTCGGCCAGCCCTGCACGTTGTTTGTGACCAAATGAATGTCAAGGGGGCAGCAAAACTCCGACGACTGCTCGAATCGATTGGAACCCACAAATGTGCGTCCCTCCGACCGGCCCTGTACAACTTTCCAAGCGGAACCTTTGGAAAGTTTGCATTGAAAGCGCTTTCAAACAAACACGCATCTGGTACGTACCGCTTTGAAGGCTCCACTTGCAGAACAGATGAGTCTCCTCGAAATCGACTGCCTTTAGTATCTGGCCAATAATGTGCACCTCCGCCATCAATTACTATGGCCGTTGTGGATAAAAAACTTTCTGCGAAATCTTCTTTGTCGTGAACTCGATTCGCAGCGATTGCGTTGACTGATAGAATTCCAAATTCTGTGAGAGGAAATCGAATTTGTTTTTTGGTTTTGGTTTGGTTGGGCGTCATGGTAACGACTGCGGGGTGTAACGCACATATCACGCACAGACAGGTGAATGAGGGGTGAGACGCACGCCAAACGGAAGGTGCATTATAACATTGTCACCGCCGATGGTGGCGGTAGGCAAGCAACTTGCAGGAGGAAGTCCTAAAATGGAATCGTTTGTAGCGAGAAAATCTATTCCCTTTGTACGTTGCCAGAACCTTCCTATTTATTAAGCGACTACAAATCAATTGAAATTAAATTGAAATTTTTAAAGAGGAAATTGCAAACATGGTTTCGGAAGGGACTGTCGGCTTTAGAGGTAGGGAAAATAGGATAGAGTTTCAGGAATGCTGGCTTAGAAAGGAAGTAAGGATGTGTTTCTTCATAAAAATCAGGAGGAAATTAAATTATTGAACTTGAAAACTTTTAAGTTGTTGTAAAAGGTAAATCAGTAAGCGGAGAATATGTTTCACATTTTTTTCTGTATTTACTAGATTTGTATTTGTGTATTAGAACAGTCCACATATTGACTAAAACGATTACACAACGAACTTAGACAGAACATGAGAGCTTTTTTTAAAATCTGAATCAAACACTTCTCGCTGCTTAAAACCTACTATACATGTTGAATTTTTCGCGAAAGATTTTTTGGTGATCACAACAAAAGCGACCAAGATGATCTTAAACGCATAGCCAAGGAGTCTTATAATTTCTTTTGTGCTAGTCAAATCACAGAGATCTGACATGTCAGCATATACGAGTATTCCTCCGAGAAGTGAAGGTTCACACGCCCAACTACATCATCTAAAGCTACATTTAAAGATTTTTGCCGGAAGTCCATCAGTTCTTACAGTTTACTTAATGTTTAATGCTGATATTTGTTGATAAGACATTTGTAGAAGTAAACTAACAGAACAGCTCCATTTTTCCCTTTGTTGACGGTTAGATAAGAAGAAGAGAACCTCGTTAGATCTCTTTTTTATGTCAAGCAATTAAAGGCTATCCAATTTTGTATTAATTTTCGAATGTTATTTATCTCACGGCTTCTAAGATAATCCAGCTAAAGAGTACAATAATAAGACTTTTTAATTTTATCAAGGAATTTTTTCTATCTGCTGTATGACCAAACGTGATATGTCGAAGACAGTTCCATTGTAAGAAGGTTTCTTTGGCTCAGGCCCAGTGAGGACTTTTTCATCATTCTATTCTGAATGTCCCTATGTATAAATTTCCTTCTATCGACCTTCGATTGTTTTTTTTTTCGCTTCCATTAAAATGCCTTGATGCAGCGACATTTTCGACAACTGCTTACAGCCTACAATCCCAAAGATCCTTGCCTGTTTCTATACCCCGCTGAGTACATTCGTATTCTAAGAACCCATTTCGCCTAAGTTCAGTTTTCATACCTTGAATTAAAAGTCGCTTGACTCTTAAAGTTTGTGTTAATCATCACACTATCTAGGACGGATCTTTAAAACCAGGCTTATTTAAGTCACAAAAGACCCCTGCATTTGCTCGCATTTCATTTAACGTGGTTGATCGCGCTCAACAAGGCGAGCTGCCAACACTATCCTCGTTGGTGCGCAGGTCAGCATCCTCGCGGGGCCTCTTGAGAGCCATCACAACACACGTTGCCTGCTGAACCAATATCCGGCCTGGTTGTGCGTGAGGTTAAATTCTTTTTCACGTAAAAACAAATTGTTCAGAAACCCCGACATGCCTCAGATGAGAACCGATTAACTTTTGATGATCAATGCAAACGTGTTAACGTGTTAAGGACAAGGATTTTCGGTTCTACACGTAGAATATGAGGTCTCTTAACAGACCATGAGAATTTTGCCTTATAACGTAGAATTTGGCAAACAGTATCTCTTCAAATGATAGCCCCAATGCTGTCGTCATTTTAAATGTTGACTTAATATTTTCTGATGAGTAGGGTTATCCCAATCCTGTTGGACCAACACCAGTGTACGCCATGTTTTGCATTTATTTTGGAACAACATCTTTGCCGATTTTGGTATATGGTTGTTCTATTCAGTTTAAGCTTTTCACATGATAAACACATGTTTATTAAGAGACAGTGTTTTCCGGTCTGTCTCAAATTATACAAAACTTTAAAATGTTCATAAAATTCCGTCCCAACAAGTTACTGTTTAATACATGTTTTATACATGAAATGTTTCTGAGACAGGTGGCACAAACCACGACCCCACTGTCATCTTAAGACCAGTTTCGCTTACATCGCTTTTACTTATTAATGTTTCGAAAGTTTATAAAGACGATTCAATTGTCATTCACACGACCTATCAATTCGCATATCTAAAGTGTATGATACAGCACCTCCAAGACCAATGTGGCAGAATTTCACTCAGACAGAAAGGTTCTGCGGAACTGCTATGGCCCCAACTATAAAATGGACCACATCGAAAACAGAAACAATGTCCACGGAGAAGTACTAAATTCTAAATATTTTTGTCCACTTAGAGAGATAGATTTTAATTTCATGATGTTTTAGAATTCAGAATACTTTTTGAGCTACAGTCTATGATTTTTCCCGAATTCCCTTGTTATCTTTTAACATTTACCTTTTCTTACAAAATATTCTTTATTCCACTGCTTTTTTATCGATTTTTTTTTTTGCCTTTTGTCTGAAAATGTTATGCATTGGACTTCGTACGAGTTTAAAGATTAGGAGGAGCAACCGATGTAGTATTTAAAATAAACCAACGTTGGTTACAACAACGCCTAAGTATAGCTTAATATTGAGAAGCCACGGATACTTTCTGTATTCAGGAAATATGAACGTTTAACTAAAACAAAAGAAAAAACAGAAAAGTTAAAGAACTAAGTTATTCGTACATACTTGACCAAAATAAATAAGTATTTACTTTATTAACGAAAGACCAAATTTATGACAAAATTAAACTATGCACAGACATTAGTCTAAAAATCATAAGTTCATAATGGACTTCATGATGAAGGAATGAAAAGTAATTCAAACGCACATTTTATGATGGTATAGTCAAAACCGATGCTGTGCCAAGTTAAGACCCAAGTTCAGAAAACCTTTTACTAGATCCTGTTCATTTTGGTTGCGGCAGGCTAGGGCCAAGGCCAGGACTGAAATGGACAGCTCGTAGGAGAGTCGCAGTCTATGCTGAGAATCTGGAAGGATCATTTCTGCAGACTCCTTAACGGCGATGACGGCCCAAATCCCGCTGTTAGGCAAAATGCTCTACTCAATTTGGACGATAATAGACAAGAATTCCGTCCCCTCAACTTAGATGAGGTGGAGATAGCAATATTCAAGCTGAAGTCGAATAAAGCTGCTGGTGCGGATGAACTGCTCGCAGAACTATTTAAAGCAGCTGGAGATGACCTGGCTGGGCGCATGCACCAGCTTATCTGTAAGATATGGTCGGAGGAAAGCATGCCCGATAATGGAACCTCAGCGTCGTTTGCCCGATTCACAAGAAAGGTAACCCCGCGACTGCGCCAACTACTGAGGGATTAGTCTCCTTCACCACGCATACAAGATCCTCTCTGCCATATTGTGTGAGCGTCTGAAACGTTTATTATCTGATAGGTCCCTATCAGTGTGGTTTCAGTTAGGGAAGTCCACAATAGACCAGATCTTCAAATTACGGCAGATCCTGGAAAAGACTCAAGAAGTGCAAATCGACACTCACCACCTATTCGTCGATTTTAAGGCCGCATATGACAGTGTGCATAGAGCTATACAGTGCCATGTCTAGTTTTGGCATTCCTACCAAACTCGTCAGGTTGCGTAGAATGATGATAGAGAACTCTCGCTGTTCCGCCAAGGTCCTACCTATTCGTCGATTTTAAGGCCGCATATGACAGTGTGCATAGAGCTATACAGTGCCATGTCTAGTTTTGGCATTCCTACCAAACTCGTCAGGTTGCGTAGAATGATGATAGAGAACTCTCGCTGTTCCGCCAAGGTCGGTAACGAACTCACCGAGACCTTTAATGTCAAAAAAGGTTTTAGGCAAGGCGACGCACTGTTATGTGACTTCTTTAACATCACGCTTGAGAAGATCGTGCGTAACTCACAAGACAACACCAGAGGCACGATCTTGCAGAAGTCAGTTCAATTGCTAGCTTACGCTGATGACATTAACGTGATTGGACGAACACAGCGAGCCATCAATGAGGCGTTTGCTGGCATTGAAGCGGAAATGGCTAAAATGGGTCTGGCGGTAAATGAGGGCAAAACTAAGTACATGCTGTCATCAAGGAAGGACACACAACATCGACGTCTCGGACGGAGCGTCACACTAGACAGCAGAAACTTCGAGGTAGTTAAGGACTTCGTCCACCTTGGCTCCGCGATAAACAGGGACAACAACATCTGTACCGAAATCAAACGCAGAATCACTCTTGCCAATCGCTGTTTCTTTGGGCACAAGAGACAATTTAGTAATAAAGCCCTCTCTCGAAGGACTAAGCTCGCTATATATAACAGCTTGATCATCCCAGTCCTACTTTATGGCGCGGAAACTTGGACATTAGCAAAAGCGGATGAGGAAGCCCTTAGTCTCCTCGAGAGAAAAGTTTTGCGTACTATTTTTGGTCCTGTGTGCGTTGATGGCATCTGGAGGAGAAGATTTAAGGACGAACTCTATGAGCTGTACAGCGACATGCGTCTGGTCAAGCGGATACAACGCTTAAGATGGGCAAGCCATGTAGAGCGTATGGACACCACTGCTCCGGCCCGAAAAGTCTTTGAATCCGAGCCGACCTAGACTAAGACGGCGCACACAAGTGGAGAAGAACCTCAACCAACTTGGAGGCAGCTGACGAAAGATCGTGCTGGCTGGAGAGGCATGTTGGTTGAGGCCCAGGTCCACCCGGACTATGAGAAGAAGAAGAAGCTCCTACTAACCCCCACATGAAACTTGCACCCAAATCACTAAAATCTTGCTCCTGTACCGGTCCTGATCAGCTTATTACTATCACAGAATGTACCAACAAATTTAAATATTTTGAAGTCAGGCGATCTTCCAACTCAAAAAATTTCAATCTGTGACAATAAATGAAAGCTTAATATAAATATTACAACCAAACATCTTTTATTTCCGTTCATTAAGAACAGTTTAAGAAGTAAACAGTCACAGCTCACTGTATCAAACTCCAAGACTCAAATAGCACAAAAATGTTGCATCCGACTCAAATAATCTTTCTGTCGTATGTGTGCTTCCCAAATACCAGATATTTGCGGACATTTATGTAAAATTCTGTTGTTGTCCAAAAGAACCATTGAACCCGATTTCAACTTTAAAGTCCAATGATTGTCTTCATCCATTACTTGTCGCACCATTAATCTTAAGCTACGATAAAACCCTTCAACTTTGTCTTGGGACAATGTGTTTAGAACGCCGATTTTATAGACGTCGAGGCATATTTTAATTATTTCCTGCTTGTCGGCATCTAGGTCAATAATCGGAGCACGTGTTTCATATTTTACATGATTGTCACTTATATCCAAAGGCACCTGTACTTCGCATAAAGGCGTAAGCGCATCTGGATATAATGTACTTACGGCGGTTGCCACATTAAGCCCATCCACTAAGTTCAGTTCAGCGTTTTGCTCCACAAAGTAACACCTCAGACCACAATCAACGCTCGAATAGGACACATTTGAACTTATGCTGTGATGAGTGTCTTTGAACTGCAAGAAATTAATAGCCTCCGTCCCAAGATGTGGAAACAGACGGCAAAGGGCGAGTGTAGCCATTGATTGACCATGCACGGGTATGCTAGAGACAACTGCAACTCCTATTTCGCGTAGACTTTGGAACATTCCTGCACAATCCTTATCAGAGCTTATTATTCTCTCGAATTCAGTAGGAAAGAATCCTCTAATATCCGGCGAATGACTGTCCCAGGGTTTGCGAAGCAGCATCCGTTGTCTTGGATTCTCTAAACTAAAGAGAAAGTTCACATTAAATTCAGATTTGTGTCCATTGTCCCCTGCAAGGAATAAGTATTTAATTTTTTTTTTCGGAAATTAATCCAAAACTTTATACATTCAATCTGAAGAACATCCAAACCATCGATCTGTTTTACGGACTTTGGTTGAATCCTTTCAGGCACATCCAAGGGACTTAATTTTCTTTGATGTTTTACGGAATCATAGCACATGGGACATTGGCAATGACATCGTAACCAGAAGGAATTCAATGAAACTGAGTTTGGATAGTTTGGATGACTTATTTCAAATACAGTTGGATAATTCGTTTCCTCTGTGTGGTCATCCTCCTCTTCATTGATGAAAGAGATATCCGACAACCTCTCTGAAAATGTCTATTAAAAATGCTTTACACAACGATCTCTTTTATTTACCATCGATGATTCCACAATCAGCTTCTTCAAAGTTTTCCTGTTCAACCTCATTATAATGTTGTTGCGATGACAGTACATTTGTTTGTTCCAAAATCTTTGGTTCCTTGACATATTCCTTTGGAAAAACAGCTTTTTCGTCAGCCTCTATAATGCTTTCGGGCCGAAACAATGAATCTTTCTCTAATGGCACTTGAGCGCATGTTTGCTGCTGAAGTGGTGGAGCTGGATCTTTAGACAAGTGTAATTGACTCAAATCTTTCAAGTTCAGTGAGGGTATCGCAGTTTTGTTAATGCTTCTCGACAGAGGGTGTTTATAATCTTCCACTCGAAAGTGACGACAGCATACATAGCCTAATTTCTGTATGGGAATATCATTCAGTTTTGAATAATCAAGTGCTCTTAGCCACAACGCAACCCTCTCAGGGTCTCTGGGAAACTTGTGAGCCAGATCAAAACGTTCACCCTTGCACACGGGCAGACAACATGATAGTTTTCGTTTCGAATTCCTAAAGAAAAAAAAATAAAGTTTAAAGATGCCGAAAAGCGAATATGTGTTAAAATGCATTACATTTCATATCAAAACAATTTATAAAAAGCTGAAATGTAAACAAGATTCGACTTTCATCACAAAACAATGCTGTCAAGCAAACATCTACTAGATCCACTGTCAGTCTATTTTAGGAGGTGTTTATATAAGAAATAATGTCGCACAATAATTCTACTACTGCACTTTGACAACATTCAATGTTGTGGAATATTTGTAAATAAAATTTACAAAAGTTCATTTCGGACTGAGACAAAAATTAGAATTATATACAATGCACCAAGTTGAGTGTGTTCAAACGTACAAAACTGTGAATTGAAATTCCCTCTTGAAAAGATTGTAAAATAATAATAATAAGGCTTTTGTTATCGTGAACGAGTTCCATGTATCAGCTGATTTTATTCAGAAATAAGAGTTCGTTTATTTAGGTGTCTGACTTTTTGTCATATTCGTAACAAGTACGTTTTTTCATTTCATCAGCCATTAGCATACACACTCTGTCACGCTGTGAAAAATGGGTATTTTTCATCAGATTGAATACTGATTTCAAGGGATATAAATTTTTGCAAATTGTTTAAGCGTGGTTACAACAGGGAAGGGATAGCCCTTTTTTAGCATGAATCGATATGCTTTCGGGGCACTAGCATGAATGGCTGTACACTTCGATATGTCATCCAAAGTCCATCGTACTCTTACTCCCACATATGGTTTATTTTTCTGTGTTGGTGAAAAAATATTCCCTATTGCATTGCACTCCTGCAGTAGCATATAATTCTCGTGGGTTAACTTGAGAACTTGTGTGTGCAATTATTCTTTTTCATTCTGGAGCGATTTAATTTGAGTTTGCAGGTTTGATATTATATCCTGTAACTCCTGTTCTTTAGGTCTAAATATTTTACAACAATAAGAAATGTAATGTACGTGAAAGAATTCAAACTTACGTTATTTGTTCCAAATTTTCTTCAACGATGTGGTCTTCCTCTACGATGTGGTCTTCTTCCTTGTTCAATTCATTCAGTAAAGACTGCACCATAGCTTGGTTATTTCGCCGTTGAATCCTTTCCTCCCTTTCAGCATTCAGTTTTTGTTTCTCAGCGGACATAAAACTTGCACAGGGAAGATCTTCTGAGGGCACTGCATTGTTTCTTAATATTCTGGCTTTTACGGGAAAATAATTCAATAGTTCATGCCGTAAATTACGTGCATACTGATCTTTATTAAAATGTTTTGAGCATATATACGCATTTTTTAAATTAAATTTGTCTTTTCGTCCGCACTTAGTTTGCCAAACTTTTGCCAATTTAGCATCTCGCGGAAATCGAAAGAATCTTGTTTTTTTTTCACCATTATTTTCGTTGCTTTTACTTTGGTGCTTTTTCGTATTGTTGTTGCATCCAAATACTGCACAAATTGCCATTTTTTTATTAAACTTTGACTGAAAACTATTCACAACAGATTCAAAATACACTTTAAATACTTCGCGCCAAGACAAATGTCAATTTCAGTTCGGCAGGTGACGTCAGTTGGCAAAACGAGAGAAATCCCTTACTATGTATTCTGTATATTGCTATATGTCAGAGACCAATTCTTTGGCCTTTCTGGTTTCTGGTTTCTGCTGTATATCAGAGACCAATTCCTTATTGGTTTCTGCTGTATATCTTGTACTACATCCACTTTCAGTTTATCTTAGGATGTGTTCGTATGAGAAATAAGGTCGCACAATAATTCTACTACTGCAATTTGACAACATTCTATGTTGTGGAATATTTGTAAATAAAATTTACAAATGTTCATTTCGGACTCAGACAAAAACTAGAATTATATACAATGCACCAAGTTGAGTGTGTTTAAACGTACAAAACTGTGAATTGAAATTCCCTCTGGAAAAGATTGTGAAATAATAATAAGGTTTTTGTTACCGTGAACGGGTTCCATGTTTCAGCTGATTTTATTCAGACCAAAAGTTATCAAGTATTTTTTTGTCAAAAATCAGTAGTTCCCGGCAATTGGGAGAGCCAGTAAGTCCCCAGTTTTTTGTGACAGATTGCGTAGAAGAACAAGATTCATTGACATAAAAGTGAAATATAAGTTCGTTTATTTTAAAATTCCATTCCTGAGACTTTGAAAAGTTGACATGTCCTCAAATAAGGAGATAAATTCGTTTGCTGTGTTCGATCTTGAGACTACGGGCCTCCCAAGTCATAATTTTAACAAAGCCAACATTACAGAACTAACAATACACGGGTTTCCAGCCGAAAATGTTCGTAGCTCCACTTCAGTTGGTAATCGTAGAGTGAATCATAGCTTAACTCTGCAATTCAATCCTAGAATGCGCATTTCCCCTAAGGCGGAGGAAATAACTGGTAAGTCTTCTTAATACTTTACTCTGCATTTATGTTTCCAAGTCTTGTTACAGGTTTAAACAACTACATTCTTGAGAAAGAGTCTTTCTTTGACGAGAACGCCGCGGGTATTATAATTAACTTTTTGAAGCATTTGCGGCAACCAGTTTGTTTGGTGGCGCATAATGGTGAAAAATTTGATTTTCCCATTCTGAAGGAAGCATTTCAAAAATTAAATGTGGTAAGTTGTATTTTAGGAAGGGGAAGGAAGGACTAAGGAAGCCCTAAGTCTTTTCGAATGAAAAGTTTTGCGTGCGATTTATGGTCCTGTTGGCGTTGATGGCATCTGGAGGAGAAGATTTAATGACGAACTCTATGGGCTGTACAGCGACATGCGCCTGGTCAAGCGTCTACGGATACAACCCTTAAGATGACTAAGCCATGTAGAGCGTATGGACACCACTGCTCCGGCCCGAAATGTCTTTGAATCCGAGCCATTGGGACAACGCAACAGAGGACGACCTAGACTAAAGTGGCGCACACAAGTGGAGAAGGACCTCAACCAACTTGGAGTGCGCAAATGGAGACAGCTGGCAAAAGATCGTGCTGGCTGGAGAGGCATGATGGTTGAGGCCCATGTCCACCCTGGACTGTAGCGCCACAATAAAAAGAAGAAGAAGTTGTATTTTAAATCGTATTTGTGCAAACCTAATTGCAAGTGATTCTATAGAAAGATGTTATCTTTCATAATGTAGCAATATGATGTTTCCTGCAAAAAGAATTCGTTGCAAAATTGTAGCTAAAAACTCTCGCATAGTTCTTACAGTATGGTAAATTTTTCCAAGAAAAGTTATCGCCAATAATACAGGCGAAATTTTTAGGTAAACGAAAGGAAAGGAAATTTGTGACTCTTTTTAACCTATTCTCTTTGATTTAGTCTGATCACAGTGCTTCTATCTGGTCGGCGGCTCCCAAGACCTCCCTGTTCTACTACATAGAACATAGCAGAGACCGATAAAAATCATATGTAAACATTCTTAAAAAACCATTGCAATGTCGCATCCTTTTTTAACAGGCATAAAAACTAATGTGCACAGTCACCTTCTCTCCCTCACTTCCTCTTTACCTTTGGTCAGTGACTAGAGAGTAATAAAATCAACGACTATAGCAAACGCTGAAAACCTTTTCCTCGCTAGAGGACTTTTAGGTCGGTTTTCTTTTGGAAGCAATACTGTTCAGAAGTGTTGTTTTCAATGTTTGAAGGATTCCTATCGTATCACGTTTTTTCAATAGTGAGTTCCACATGAATGTGTTTGAGAATGTTATTTAGTTAATTATATAACACGAGCGCTTATTACCTTTTTGACTCTACATTTGTAGCGATCTTTTGTGAACTATGCCTCAAATTAAACCTTTTTACTTATCTCTTTTCAATTTGTATTTCTTTACCTACCACATTCAAATTTTGGGTAATTGATATACAGTGGTGGAAAAAATAATAGAAACAAACCTACTCTTTTACTTCAAAGCTTCAATACAAATTTATTTTGGCAAAAGTCAAAACTTAAAGTGGATTTATTATATTCGAGTACTGTAATACTTATAAGAAATGCTAAAGTTTTATTAAAAAAAAAAACAGGAAATAATTAAATAAAAATGTGGATTCCAGCTTTTGTTGAATTTAACAGGAAAAAATAATAAAAACACATAAAGTTTCCGTTTTTATTTTTTTGAGTATTGTTGAAAATTAACTTACAATAAAAGTTGTTCTTTGCTTTTAATACTTGGTTATTCCACCTTTTTTTAATTACTTGTTCGCATCTCCGCCCCATTAAATGTACTAATTTGGTACAAATAGTGAGTGGTATAGAGTACCATTCGTGTTGTATTTTAGATAAAATTTCTTCTTTAGTTTTGGCTCTATAGTTTCCGATCTTGCTCTTAAGAAGGCCCCATAGATGTTCTGTTGGGTTAAGATCTGGATACTGCGATGGCCACTCCATAACACTTACTTTGTTTTCAAGAAACCATTTTTTAGCTAGTTCTGAGGTTCGGTTGGAATCGTTATCCTGCATAAACTCCCATTTGAGAAGCATTTCCTCCTCAGCAAATGGTAACATTCTTGTGTTTAAGATGTCCACATAATCTTTAGCACACATTTTACCCTCAATACGCAAAATTGGACCGACACCATATGTAGAAAAACACCCCCAATCCATTAAATTCTGAACCAAACAAATTAACTTTCGTTTCACCCGACCATAAGACGTTATTCTTATTTGCACGGTTGAGGTGTTTTTTTTTTTGGTAAAAGCGAGTCGTTGCATTTCGTTGTAATTCATTTCCTGCCTCTGGTTTCCTTTCTAACATTTGAATGAAGAGCTGTGAATACATTTTTCTTAGAACACTTCATTATTTTAGCTATTTCCTCCATTGTTTTTCCTTCATTTCTTAAAATCTTTAACATTTCACGATCAGAGTTGGTGGAATGCACTTCACGACCCATTTTCACAAAATGTTTTCATAATATTTTTTCTTTTTGCGCTAACAAACACTAAAACACAGGTCAAACAAGTTCACGTAGATTTTACTAAAGAAGAAAATGTAGATTTTTTAAAAATGACGATTGAAGACAATTTTGATTAATAGTTTCTATTATTTTTTCCATGGAAAACAGCACCTTCGCTTCCATTTGTCATTACTAAACAAAAAGGAAATACTAATAAGAGCAAATTGACTCACCATATCAAAGTACTGTTATGTACGATGTGATTATTGAATTGGTGACAAAGGAAAATCTATTTGAACGAAGTTACTGACTCTTAAGCATTATGATCATCTTTCTTTGTATTATTTTTTCCACCACTGTATATAATATAAAAAGAGTGTTTTCATTTCAGGAACTCCCATCTGATATCTTGTGCCTAGACTCATATGAAGCTTTTGTCAGTTTGGATGAAAAGTGCAGGGCCGCTTTGGCCAAAAAAGAAATTTCTATTGCTTGTGAAACTCCTTTTGAGGACGAAGATTTTAAACTCAACACACTTCCATTTTTAAATGACGATGACACACCATCGACCATAGTTGACTTGACAACTCCTAAAAAACATCCAGAACAGTCTGATAATGAAGTTGAGGCACAAGAGAAAGAAAACACAGCAGAACAAATTAAAAAGGACGAAGAAAAGATAAATACCAACTGGCAAAAGATAAACGAAACAACTCCAAAGCAAGGAATCAAAATTAGCCAATTGGTAACCAAAAAGCAAAAAGTCGACACAAAGGACTCAAACAAAATCCCGAATCGACGACGTTTGGAATTTACAACGCCATTACGATCGCCTGGATTTTACAAACTAGTAAACATTTACACTCGGTTATTCGCCAAGGAACCAGAAGTAACTCATCAGGCTGAAGCGGACGTAATTCTATTAAAAGAAATCATATTTAAATACGGTGATTCATTTGTGGACTGGGCCGAAGAAAATGCCAAAGCATTTGGTTCGATCAAGTCACTGAGGGGTCGCTGATATATTGAAAATTGCACGATTAGCACAGTTTTTGACATTTTATCTATTAGCGAAAATATATATTCTTGAGTATTAGGTAGATTTTCAAAATTTATACAATTTATATTTCTATTTTTATAAAAAATATACAAGTATATTAAATTTACCTTTGTTTTGTTCTCCTTTTGCTTTCAATCTGCCCATCATACTTTCGAAATAAAGATAAAAAATTGTTTTGAAAATTGCAGTATGTTAAAATTACTGAGAAACCAAAGCATTGAGAAGACGTCTGGACCAGGATTTTTAAGAAAATGAAAAAAAAACAAACAAAGGCGGCGTGACAGATTAAGTGAATGCTGTTAAACTTCATTCTTAAATTTTCCTTCTTCCTCTTTAAAAGAACAACGATTCTTATCCTATAAAAATAGCTTCAAATGCCATTTGACTTTCAAATAGAATCGATAAAACAATACTTTTTAGTTTTTGCCAATTTTACTTTAATTGGAAGAAAAATCATTACTTTTTTGAATGTTCGTTTGGACACTTCCTCACAATTAATTAAAGTCGGTTTTTGAGCAATACACCGCAGGAATCCTATCTATACGATGAATATCTCGAGTATTTTATCTCATAAATTAGAATCCCTTTTTTAAACATAGGTATATCTCAAGAAATAACAGGCACAAACCAAGTAGCCTTCAAGCTTAATAGGGATTGTACCGATGCTTTTCTGCTCTTTGATCACAACATCTCAAACGCTTTCTCTGCTCGTAATCATGTCACACTATTGTCAATAGACTCCTTTCGATAGAATAGGTATGCATCCGATGCTATGAAAATAAAAAATAGCTGAGTAAATGTCGAAAAATGTTTAATTATATTTAGGCATTTTTATTCAAACGTAATTTAGAGTAAAAGTAATTATCACCAACTATATCAACAACCTGAACGTTTAGAATACTTCATTTAATAACATATTCAATTGGATAGTCCACTGCTTACAAATAAAATATAAATAAATATCTCCCTTCCGTGTTTTTGCTCTTCATTCAATGCTTCATAAAAAGTGTTACAGTGATCAGATTTAGTTCAAATATGCGCCGTTTCGTTCGATAATCTGTTTCCATCTAGACGGCAACTTCATAATACCCCACTCGTAGAAGCCCCCCTCCTTATTTGCGAAGAACTCGGACAGTCACTTTTTACAAGCCTCTTTTGAGTTCAACTTCACACCAGCAAGGGCGTCCACCATGGACAGGAACAGGTGGTAATCACTTGGCGCTATGTCCAGGCTATATGGTGGATGCGATAAAACCTCCCATTTGAGCTCCCGTAGCTTCTTCTGGTCGATCGCCTACTTCAAGCGGTCTAGTTGTTCGCAGTAGATGGTAGAATTAAGTCTCTGGCCATATGGGATCAGTTCATAGTTGATGATTCCCTTCCAATCCCACCAAACACACAGAAAACCCTTTCTGGCCGTCAATCCCGGCTTTGCCACTGTTTCGGACTATTCACCGGCCTTCAACCACGACCGTTTTTTTTTATATTGTCGTATGTGATCCATTTTTTGTCGCCAGTCACCATCCGCTTCAAAAATAGGTCGAGTTCGTCCCGTTTCTGTAGCATATCGCAGGCGTTAATTCGGTCCAAAAGGTTTTTTTGCGTCAAATCATTTGGCACCCAAAGATCAAGCTTTTTTTGTATCCAGCCTTCTGCAGATGGTATAAAATGGCTGGGTGACTCACTCCCATCTCCTGGGCGATGTCACGTGATGCCACATGACGGTCTAACTCGATGATTTCCATGATTCGATCGGTATTCGTCGTCACAGGTCTTCCGCCGGCTGGCTTATCCATGGTGTCGTTTTCGCCGGTTCTGAATCGTCGAAACCATTCCCCCCCAAAACCTTTTAAATGATGTATAATATTGCCAGATACGAGCTCTGTGGCGCTTTGTATATAGCCGGAAAATTCAACAAAAAGGGGGATATTTGATAACCTTATATTACTTACAAAGGCTAACTTAGGTAAAATTCCTTTGGGACATAACAAGATTATTGGTACCTAGTAAAATTGGCTACAGCATATAAATATTAGAAATTCTTTCAGTAGGATCGCACGAACTTCCTTTCGATGGGAGTTGTACTGGTCCCTTTTCATTGGAGCAGTTAACATTTGAACAACGTTTTTGAGTTATTCAAATTTATTACCAAAACACGTGTTCGTCACCGCACCGAAGCCACTATTTGAACGTCATCATTTACCTGTTGCAATATCCATACAGCGTTTAGTTATTAAATTCGAATCCACATTTTCGACACACAGTCATTCAATATCAGTGAGGCATAGAAGTATACGCAGTGAAGAAAATATCACCGTATCTTCCGAACAGCGGGTTTTAAATCAATCATTTACACGGCATTTAATATTTGGGCACTTCTGCGTCTTCATTGTGTTATTTCTCTCCAAAAAAACTTGGCGTTTGATAAATTTTGCACAAGATCTAAAGGCGTTAGTCTATTTTAAGTGTCTCCAAAGCGTAAATTGAACTGAAAAACGGTTTGAAATTAATGCTGATTTAAATCGAACATTCATCTTCTGAGACAAGGATCATTCCAGTCTGAATGAGGTGTGATTACTTATGAACTCAATTGCAAAGTATAAACATTATCGACATGTGATTTCAACGCGAGGATGCCACATACCAGACAGCATATGTTACAACCGATTTACTGAAGATATACATAGTTTGTTGAGCGCATTTGCCAACTCATAAAACCGACGCACAGTGGGGCAGAAATGGCCATTTGACGGCGATAATTATAAGCCCTTTAGTTGAGTTAACCAAAATATATTTTTCTAAAGGATTTGGGTGTGCTGAATTCAAATCCGAAGTTAAAATAACTGTAACTGCTAAGGTTTCCGAAAGAACCATTATTACATTTTAAAAATGGTACTTGTTTGGTAGTTTTTGCGAATAAAGTAAACAATTATTATTATAATATTTTTATTTATTCTGATAAATAAATAAAATTATATAATAAATTAACAGTTTATTTACTTTTTAAATTAAAATTTTAGAAGAACAGTATAACTTTACTTTGAGACAATTTACAGAGTTGGAAAATCTGAAAATAAAATATTTTGTGTATCTGGGTTTTAAATAAAAGTAAAACATTTTATTTACATTTTCAAGATTTAACTTACAAATTATTCTGAGTCCGAAAAGTAATCGCAGTCAATTTGAGGTTGTTTGTTTAAATCGGGTTGCAAGAACATATCAATAGCTTCAGTATTAAATGGAACTTTTTTTACAGGCTTCCTTACTCTCTGGTTTGTAATAAATGGATCTGAAGATATGAACATTCTATTCATAATATCTGCAAGAGTGTCTTGTCTAGATGTTTTTCGACTAAAATTCTCACTATACATTTTAAAATCCTTATTGCTTGCTTCTAATGCTTCCTCACCTAATTCACCAATTCACACTCTGAGAAATTATTTCATGCCCATCTATCAATATCTTGTGAACTGAAGTACTCATATAATACCAAGGATACAACGATACAAACAATCTCGCAGTTTCAAGGCAATAATTTTTAAATTTTGGCACATCTATATTAAATCCGCTGGATAAGCACTGCGAAATTATGTGAAATTTTTTTATCAGATTTACGTCTATACCTGTTACTTCGCTTGATTTGATTGCGTTTTTAAAGAAGCGCCTGGCCACATTTCCAGTGTTCGTATTGCCATATCCTGGCTTTTAAGTATTGAGGTTGAGGAGATAAGGTTTCTTCTAATAATTCAGCAGTTCTTCTATCTCCAGAAGCTCGAAAATTCATTTGAGCAGCAAACACAAGTTCTTCAGCGGATGTGTCCCTAAGATCGGCTATTCTTTCACGTTTTCTCCGATTCTCGATTTATCAAAACTTACCTGAGGACGTCCAGAGGGTTGCGCAAACATTGCGAAGTTTACTTTTTCTTGAAGCCAAATTGATTCGTTTTTTTCAATCACCGACCTTGTGCGGTGGCTTTTGTTACATTTAGATTTGAGTTCACTTTTAAAACGGGTTAACTCTTTCCTTAGCTCTGATACATGGTTTTCAGAGCAGTTTGTGTTTGTTATTAAAAATATCTCAACATCTTCAATTCTTTTCTTAAAAGTCCTAAATTTACTATTCAAAAATATTTCAAAGAGCTTCTGTCTTTCGCAAGAAAAAACATTGCATTTTGACACCTTGAATATAATAACAATAGTTCAATATTTTCTACACTTATACTTGCACTTGAACTTTTAAAATTATATCTATAATAATATGTGTAAAACAAGGTTTAAAGTCAAGAAATTTTAACTACTGGAGTACGCTACGAGAAGGCTCATTTTTATTATTATGTTGTTTATTACTTTTATGACTAATGTAATAAAGATGTTGTGCAATGAATATGATGCGACTACCTGACCATGGGAAGAAGTTAATTAAAAAAAATAATTAATTAAAAAAAAATAGTTTAGGCAAGCATCGGTGACTTTTGACTTCGGTTTTCAGTAAAGAAATGATCAAGCTAAAAAAATTAAGTTCAAATTTAGCTCGATGTTTGCCTATTCAAAAAGTACCGTTATTTAAAAACAACTTTTAGGTTCTTGTCATCCACCATTTTTTTGGGCTATCGGTACTTTATAACCGTGTGGAAACTAATCGTATTTAAAGAACATATTCTAATTGATAAATTCAATCGAAAACATTTGTTACAAACACTTGTTTTTTAATGTACCAACTGAACAAAGTTGCGTCAAGTACTTTTGAATGAACGCAACTTCCCTATTCCTACAACTTTGATGCCAAACGCTGAGTGATTAAGCCACTTATTGGAGAAAAACATTCCCGAACCATATGGCCCATATTATCAGCTAACCGAAAAGGTAACTTTTATTGAGATCGGTTACGTTTTTAAAAATCGACTTCTCGCCACTCCTGCCATAGTGCGACGCCTTCATGCGATCTAACGGCTTTAGACTCTTGCCTTGGGGCTATGTTATTTATAGCAACAATAACGGCTGGAATTGAAGATTAACTAGCTATTCTCGCCACATTTTAACGAACCGCACAGAGCCTTTGAGGACACAAACCGAAATAAGAGCACATTCAGCTTAGATGGCTCTTACAGCAATCTTATATGTCCAGGGGTTGGTTGGACCAGTAACAGTAACTTCAATGCTATACAGTCCAATTGAGTGAACTCATACTTGATAGGAGTAGAAAGCAACATTTTATATGACACAGGGTATTCCTTTAGAGGAAGAATTTTAAAATAGTAGGTACAATTTGCGACAAATTGTTTGCCTCAAGTGCTTTGAACAAACACACTATACAACGCACTTTCTAAAGACAACGCGGGATGGAAACCGGTTGAGATAGAAGGAAGAAAAGAAAACACACAAAATTATATTACGGGGGTATCTAGACCTTAACAACGCTTTCATATCTTGTTTGTCAGCATCCTGATCTATTTCAGCTTATTCTTATTCGATGCCAGCGCATAGTTTTCGTCCAAACATATCGAGTGATCTACATAGGCTCTCTGCTAAGCTTTACACGGTCACAAGCAAGAAGATCCCACCTCACACAAGAATTCTCAATTTATATCACTGTTAGACATATTCTTAAGTATCGTTTAGAACATATTGTGTCGACGTAAAAAGCCACTACGGTAAAAGCTGAAATAAAAGAAATAGGCGATATGCATCAGCTTCAAAGCTGCCTACTGCATTCAATTGCACTTTTCGAAAACAAAGTTCTCCCGTTTCGTTCCGTGCAATGTCAGAACTTACTCTCAAGCAACCCACTCATCAAATTCGAAAATATTTTGCAATCAAAATTAAATTTTTAAAACAGAATAGATTCCAAATCATGGAAGACACAACAAAGCATTACCTCAGCTCTGCAAGTATACTTCTGTTTCAATCTCGCGACTCCTCTGTTTCCGCCCAAACGTTCAAAGAACGGAAGGACGCAACGCAGCATAATGTTCCATTCTCCTGCGAGTCGCTAAAAGAAGGTTGTTTTACACAATTTGCTAACACACCGTTCCATCTCAGCAGCGACTTCAAATTGGAATCTGCCCAAAAATGGATAAGGTTTCCGGGAAAACATCAAGTGCAGTTTCCTCTGCAGACCATCCTGCCAAAGGTTCAGATGATTCGCCACGTTCCACCCAGACAGTTACCTCGAGACGTGGAAGTTGATCGGCGACGCAGAAGATTTGTAAAAGTACGCATCACTGAGCTGCTTCTCGCTGCAAACATTCCCAATGCAATGCTGCTCGATCCAAAGGACGTTCCTAAAGTCTGGGAGAACGAGGCTTTTGAGCGGAAATTCTTTCTGCCATTGTTTGTGTTCGACGATGAGACGTTCGATTCTAATACCGCTAAAGGATGGCTTGATATTGGGCTTGTTAAAAATGAAAGGCATCCTTTGCCTGCTTGGGGATTAGTAAAGAAGGAAAACGGAGTATATTCGTGGGAAATGGTTGCAGTGTATGACTACGATGAGGCCATATATCTTTTTAAAGTAATCGATTTGAACGAGGGACGTTTTCATCAAGTGCACAGGATTCACTTAATGTTCATGGCTGAAAGTCCATATATGTTTGTGGAACGCATAAAGTCTGCTCTGCAGCAGAGAGAAAAGGCCGAAGCCCTAATTCGTTATCACACTCTTTTAGATTGCGTTCTGTACGACGGAACTGAGCCTATGGACCAGAGGCTGATTTCGCGCATGCTGAAGCTCTCTATGGTCAAGATAAAATGTGCTGACAGTCACGACGGCATTCTGAGTAAAATTTTAGATGAGATTCATTTGAGCTACCAGCGAGTGATGGTCTCGTATGAACTAGACGCATTTTTGAAAAACAAACCCAATGGATTCGCGCCCATTTGCTCTCCGCAACATGCCAAACTTATGGTTAAGGACTTGCCAGTTTATTCAACCTTACAAAAGAAGGAGCAGTTCTTAGCGACTAGACAAAACCTCCGGGTAATGACACTTTTCTACGTTGCAGAATCCATTCAAGCTATGTCGAATGCTGCAAGTGAATGCTCCGCAATAGAGTCCTTCAGCTTATTCACTCATAGTTTTCCAAAGGCTCTGGCTCTCCGTGACTTCGAAACGGCTCAGATTAACAACTGCACAACAGTTGTCAAATTTTTAAAGTCTACTTGGCCGGAAAAACTATCTGGAAGGATTTGTCTCTGCCTTCGTAGCATCGGTAAAGGCTGGTTAGATCTTTCGGTATCGGACTGGAATGTTTTCAACGTTTCAAAGATATCCAGATTTTTTCTCCAAGTGAAATGGCGCATGCAAGAATCGCTGCAAGTTCTCATGGAACAGTCGATTCTAAATTTTAGCCACGCCTTGAACGACGATTGTATTGGTTTCCTGAACCTGGAGCAGGACTACATGTGGACCAGTGACTACAAAGAGTCGCCTTTCGATAAAAACTTACCGCCAGTCTTCAAGCTGATTATTGGCATCAACGCCGGTGGACCTTTTTATTCCACAGACCCAAAGAAATTTGAGCCGACGGTTACGAGGATATTCTATAGTTCACTTATGGCGACGTGTGGCATTCGTATTATCGACCCTGACAGTTTGCAAAGGCTGAACTTTGCCAAAAATCTGTTCATCTTCACCGTGGAATTGATTGAAGACATGTACATAGAGCACGACGCTAAGCTTCATGCTTCATACTCTAAAGCGGTTATCCCACTCAGTGCTTACTTAAAACTGTTTGAAAAATACGTGCAGTTCCACGAGGTAGTGGTGGATGAATTTTTAAAAGAATTCTCTGCTGCAAATAAGTCATCGCAGGAGGTAAAGAATGAGATACTCTATCAGAAAGAACAGAAGGAAGAGGTTAGAGCCGATCTACCAGACACCATCGTCATAGGAACGTTTCAAATCGTGGTGGAGCCTCTCAAAACCCACATGATAAACAAGAGGTCAGAGATCATTCGAAAGATATTCCTATACTATGTGGACAGGATGTACACAATTAATGAGCAAATACTCGATGAGCTAACTGAAATCAATGCTCGTCTCAATGAGAAACTCGTTTCCATTGAGCACTTATTTGAAATCAAGGAGTACATGACGCTAGTTCCAGACAAGCTCACAGTTCTTCGCGAGCGCATTCAGATTATGCACATGGAATACGGCCTCTTGGACGGATTCTTTTACAATTTGTCTGACCAGCAGTTCGGAATGAAGTGGGAGGCGTTCGCGTGGCCTTACAAAATCCAGAAGCGACTGTATGCAATGAAGGAGGAGCACAAACTGGACATCGAGGAATTCAAGAGGATTCAAATAAGAGAATTGTCTGCTTTCCAAGAGCGGTTGGAATCTCTGAACGAGGAGACCATGGCATTTGCTTTGCAGTTCGAGCCCGAAAAAGCCTTGGAAGTTGCTGTGGACGTAAGTCTTCGCCAATCTTCCAGCACCTTCACATTCCAGTTTTTTTCCCGATTTCTCTTTAACAGACAAAAAAAACCTGGAAAAGTATCCAGGACCTTCAAAAGATGGGTAAGCTTCTGCAAGAACGGCAGGTTCTCTTTGAAGCAGAGGAACTGTCGCTATCCTACCTCGAGAGCATCATCGAAAGTTTTAATCCATATCGCGCGCTTTGGTCAGCATGCTCGGACTTCCTTAAACTGGAGGAGATAGCTTTCGGGAACCCTCTCACCACAATAGACTTAGCTGAAATCCGTCAAACACTGAAAGAGATTGAACGAACTTTGGACCAATCGATTCAAGTTTTTTCGGAGAAGGAAGAAATTCAGAATGTCGCACGCTGTTACCTCGTACATACTGATGAGTTTAAACCGGCATTGGAATGCATTGAGTTTATTAAGAATGAAAATTGGCTTCTGATGCACTGGCAAGAGCTGAACCAGAGAGCGGGCATCGACATCAAGTTTTCTATGAGCATGAACTTCGCCTTTTGCATTAAGAAGGGCATTCTTAACCACATTCCTCTGGTAAAAGAGATTGGAACACGGGCCGTCCTGGAAGCTGATGAAATTCGTAGAGCGTTGGAGGAGGAAGAACGACTTCGTATTGAAGCTGAGATGGCTTTGCTGGCAAAAAAACAGAATCGAAAATGTCGCACGGATATACTGTAAAAACACTTTATCGTTTTTTCTTTTCATTTCCTGTCATATTCTTTCCGAACGATTAAGTTCTTAAAATTGAATGTTTATAGGGATTTACATTTAATTACGTGCTCCAATCTGTTTCAAATGCCACGACAGTATTAAATGAAACTAAAACTACTTGCCATACCTTCTTATTTTAAGCTTTTGACTTCTGTTTGAAATTTTTTAAAAGTTTCTAAAAAAAATGTAAAGTCAAATGCTTGAAGCAATTAAATGTAAGAAGCAGCGTCTTCTTAGGTGAACCTTAATCTCAGCCAACATATCTCTCCAGAGGCGTATCTCTAGCCAACTTCCTCAAATTTCTTACATTTTGTATGTTAGGGTCCTTCTTCCTAACTCTAGAAGAGGACATCGCAATAAGAAGGTTCATTCCGGTCAATGCATCAGTAAAAGGCAAAAGCTTTTTGAGTGCCTGGGAATTCAACCTTGTGCTTGTTGCACATATCGCTTTGTGTAAAAATTTGATACTGAAGGTTTTGGTAAGTTTATTAACGTCTATGATGAAGCGACGATAGTTATTCTTCGGTAACCTGCAACATCAGAAAGTAAAAATTTGAGTAGTTTCTACATAATGCAATCTAACACAATACCAATATTGTATACTGCATTTTGGTATGCAATTTTTTAGCGATTTCCGAAGCTTTGTCTTATGTGTAAGAGTCCGTGATGGGATAGCGGATTAAATCGAACACTTCACCCGGCTAAAACTCAATTTGAAAAGCTTACATTGATATCTGGTTCTCTTTTACCCGAAATCTAATGATGCCATAACTGTTAGCAATCTCCCATCTTTTTTATTTCAAACTTTTTTGAGTTCGCTAAAGACGGACAAGAAATAAATGTATTTTGAAATAAACTTTTCAAAGTTCTTGTATTTTCTTATTCTATTTCAGTTAAAAAATATATATATATATATATGTAATAAGTTTTAGTTCCTTTTATATACATGATGCTCTCGCAGGCATCGACTTAGATTAAACAACAATAGGAGAGAGGAATCTTCATTTAAGACGAAACTTTAGTAATCGGCGTAAGAATAAAATAAAAAACAAAACCAAACAATCTTTGAACGTTGTATGTACAAATTACTTAGGACTATAAGTCCTCATCGGAGATGATGATCTCATCCATTATCGACCTGTCGTTCAGGCTGGTAACGGAAAGAATCTTCAGTAAATTCGTTGCCATTGCTTGCGGTTGCTGTCCAGCATCAGCGGTCGACACTGTAGCTGTTGTTATGGTTTGGTTGGAAACTGTGGCCGATGATGCCGTAGGCAACGGCGGAGGTTGTGATGAGAGTAGGGGTAGTGATGATGGTGGCGGTGGAGGTGGCAGTAATGGCGAAGATGAACGTGGACGTGGAGAAGCTTGCGGAGATGCAAACGCATGTGGCGGTGATATTCTGAATGGTGCCGATGAACTGGCCTGCGGCGACGGTGATGATGAAGATATGATTTGTGGCGACTGAGGAGGCGTGTGCTTTCCATTTGTTGCTTCCTCAACTGGCTTTTCAATCTCCTTATCGTCTTTCTGCACGCGGTTGTTATTTTCACTTGTCTGTGACTCGTGCTCGTCATGTGATTGTCCGTCAGTATCGCAACTCTCTGAAGTGTTGTTCGCATCGTCTCCAGATGCATTTGCACACTCTGCTTTTCTTCTCATCTGCTCACGGGCGTATCTGAAGTAAAGAACCTTCATTTGCTTCTGCTCTTACAAAAAGTTGCGCAGAATACTCACTTGTCGATGATTGAACCAATAGATGTCTGATTCTTATCATTTTCAGATAGTTTGGCCATGAGCGTTGGATCGTTGGCTGCAGGATCTTCCAAGTCTGATGTGAAATGAGATACCGTCTCGTAGAGGTCGGCTTTTCTGCGACTTTGAAGAAGTTTACCAATTTTTATGAAAGCATCTTGTGCTGAAATTGAAAACATAAATAAGCACGAAGAGTCCATGGGAATTCGAAGACACTTACCGATCATAGTCATTTCCTCTTTGTGCAAATTAAATTTATAACGGTCATTACAAAATTCTAACATTTTTAACACATCAAGAAAATCAGGAAATTCTTTTGTTCGATTAACGAATGTCTCTACAACTTTGTTGAACTTTGGGTAGTCGGTTGCTTTGAAGGTTATGGGTTTCTTTACTTGTCTCAGGGCGTGTTTACTCTCACCCGTCAAATCACAGATTTTATCGTATATCTACAAGAAGAGAAATACAAATTGGAAACTAAAGATAAGTGATACGTGCTACAAATAGTGATACATAATAAAAACTGAGTACATTTGTTTTACTACCGAAATTAAACCTGCCCCTTATTACGTTAATTATTATTAACCACTCCGTTGTGTTTAACGAGCGAAATGCTCCGTTTGTTTTCAGATTGAGGTCATGACTACTTTTGATTTAATCAATCGAAACGACACTAGATCTTGTGGGAGTATATTTAATTCTAGAATGGAACTTGTTCAATTCTGGACGCGGTTAAGCCGCCTGCGCAATAAAAATATAACAGGAAGTTATGGATTTAATTTCAAACTTGACATGGACACCGAATGACAAATAATTATTTTTTGTTGAAGTTAATAAATATTTTGGCGACCTTGAAAACTGAGCAATAAAAGTACATTGAGAGTAATTGATTCGCGGTTCTTGCACGATTTATTAAATCACAATTTACAACTTTACATCAATAGGGTGCTGCTCAGTCAATCCGTGATTAACTGGAGGAGAATAAATATTTCAATTGATGTATGCATCCAGTAAGCGTTTCTCTTAATTATTTCTGACTGCTTTTATGAATTAGCTCTCAATGCATAATGATTGATTCATTATTTAATACGCGACTCTTCACCGCACAATAGTGAAGGATCGAAACAGAAATTTTATGCTTCCAAAAACAAAAACTTAAAACTTACTGATTATGTATCTCAAAACAAGAGTTTTGTTAGGTTGATTGAAAGTACAAATATTGAGTTTCTTGAAAAATAAACCACCCTGTCCAGTGGGGGTTTGCCTTTGTTTAGGCAGGTACGATACGTGATTTTATCACAGGAATAATGTAAATGTAAAGAACAACAATTTTTTTCCGAGAAAGATAGGAAGTGGAAATGCGATTCATTCAATAACAGGAAAAATTAACGTGAATGAGGAAATGACTATTGGGAGCAGAAACTTTACACAAAACCAAGACCATTTTATTTGGTATTTTTTTTTCCGAAATGTTGACCTCAACCTCACTTGAATTTTTGTATGAATTCTGACAGTAACATATTAGACAGACTGTTGTTTCCTAAACAGCCCTATTGTACTGAAGGATCAAAAAGTAAATATAAAATTAATATCAAAAAACAACTCACTTCACAAGCTCTCTTTTTGTATCTTTCCACGATAAGATACGAGGAGTTCTCATCGTCCAGGTCGACGTCTTCGTTCTCCAACTTGTGAATTTTTCTCGTCAAAACGTACAGACCCTTGCTGAGTTTTCGAATTTGTCTATTCCGTACTTTATCCTCGATACTTTGATCTTTAGCTGCACCAGACTCTGAAGCAGCCGCCTCCGACGACTCATCATTGGTCATAACGACAGTTTTGCACTTTTTGCGAGCTTTCATCTCCTCCACAACTGGCCGCAAGTGATAGTAGACTAAATCTGGATTCTTTTTGATGCTTTCAGTTGCTGCAACCACGGCTTTTCGAAAACCACGTGATTTAACAAAATCTGAATGAACTGAATAATAGTACCGAATTAGTTTTGAATCGATTAGTTTGTTCATATCGTCGGAGGAGTCCGCATCACGGCACACGTCCAAGAGCTTTTGGAATTCCTCGTTAAGTGGTTCCTTAACTTCTTCCTTTTTTATATTTTCTTCATTTTCTGTATTCGCGTCTTTTGCTGACTCCTTCGATTTGCCACCAGATGTATCTGGAATATCTCCATTAGTCGGTAAAACCTCCGTCACTGATGAACCATCACTAATTGTGCTATGTGCCGGACTCGTTATTGTACTGGTGGGGCTTTTGAAGAAGTTTGTATGACCGTATCCTGTTGTGTGATTCTTCACTGGACTATCCACAGGCAAAATGGGACCATTACCGGTCATCTGAGTGTTTGAGACCACATTTCCTGGATAGCTAAGTGGATTTCTAACAAAGTTATCTAAGTCTTTGTAGCATACCGGAGAAGATGCCGGTTTTTGTCCACCTTCACCCGAAGAGCTACTGTTGCCAGCTTTGCTGACCGGAGCAGCGCTTATGGGACTTTTTGTCGATCGAACTGGACTGTACGCGGGACTGGGAATGTTCTGTGTTCCACGTAGACTGCTGAAGGGGTCGCCATTGAAAGGAGCATGATTCATATTATAAACTGTTGGCGACATCGGCCGCATGGGTTGATCGACGTCAATTGGGATCCCCATAAGAGATGCGGGACTCTTTGCACTGCCCGTAGATCGAGTCACTGTGCTTGTGACAGGGCTTTTTGAAGATCGCCCAGTGCTGTATGTGGGACTCGGTGCTGTACCAGGACTCTTGATGGGCGTTATTGAACCCCCTGAGAAACTGGGATAGCTCATATTGTACACTGATGGCGACATTGACGGAAGAACGCTTTCCATTGAGGTCATTGACCTACTTCCAAGGAAAGCCGGATTCATAAACGCTCCACCAGACGGATCCATACCATACATCATTGAGGAATTTCCCATAAAGCCACCCATCGACGGGAACATGTTAAACATGGATGTCGGCAAAGATGCCATTGATGCATCCGTCGATATGGGACTTGGTCTGGGTCGGTTTACAAGTGGCTTTGTCTGCTTCGATGAAGGTCGTGGTGGATTAGACTCCGCACGGGTCATTTTAGTCGACGATGCCGTTGTTGCAACCGTTGCTGCTGTGCAAGTAATCGGAGTCACTATCAGGCCGCTGGGTCGAGTAGGCATTGAGAGAGATTTAGGAAGCACCGGTGGTGACATTTTCGGATCACTCGCCTTCACGTGGTTCTTTGTTATTACCGACATAGACGACATCGTCGTCTTGGGCATCTCGTTGGTGACCTTTTTAAGAACCGCGCCGAAGTTCTTCGTTATCACTGGTGGCGATGCGGGCGTTTTTGGCAGGTCAACAGTCACAATCCTTTTGATCGTTGCCGGTGAATATGTAATCGCACTACCACCACTACTACTGCAGTTTACCACATTGGTTACGGGGGTACTGCCCGAAATAGTTGTTTTAGTTGTATTCGAGGCTCGCTTCAGAGCTTGAAGTGACTGAGTCACTTTCACGCTATCATTGTTTGGTAGTATACGTCTGATGCTTGTAGAAGAAGTACTTGTCGTTGGGGAAGCACTCTGCGCACAAGACGTGTTCGTGATGGGCGTGATTTTTAGCGCAGAAGTGTTCAGATGTTTGGTGGATATACTTGATGGCAGCGAAGTTTTCAGTGGATCCACGGGGATGGGAATCCGACGTATACTCGTGGCATTGTTTCCTGGCAAAGTCGTCCTTGTTGTTGGATCAGCTTTTGCTACTGTATTGCTAGTCGTCTTCGGGGAGGGTGATGTCTTCGATCGGTCATCGCTGACTACAACACGCCGTATCGTCACCGAGTTCTTAAAGCTTTGCTGCGGCAATGGCAAAGACTTTGTTTGATCTTTCACAGTGGCAGTGATGTTTTTATTGATAATGGGCGGCGAAATGGACGCCTTTGCCTGTTCCTTCAACGTGGTGAGCAAGCTCTTGCTTGTCACTGGTGGAGATGCCGGCTTAGGATCCTTACCGTTCATCGCAACACGGACAAAATTTTGTGATGTGTTCTTCGCATTATTCACAACAGCTGCGGGATTTGAAACAACACGCGAGTTCCCAATTAATATTGGGCTTTTCACAACACTTACGGGTGACTTTGCTGAATTAGCTAAAATTTTGTTAAGGGTCGCCGATGGCGGATTGATCCGCAGTTGCTCTCCATTCTTCTGCCGACTAATCCACTCCTCGTCGTTGCTATGGACAACTGTTGTGGGCTTGATGCGTTTTCTTGGTACCTGATCCCCCGATAACGCATCATTTGATGTAGCGCGTTTCGTCGGTAACTGAATGCGAACGTTCTCACTTGATGCCTGTGCTACTGATTTTTTTGACGCCGTCGCAGATGTAGATCCCTTTAGTGGGTTTACCCTGGCCATTGATTGCGCTGCTTGCACCGGATTGACTCTCGCAGGCGGTCCTATTCGTGGCTTTTTATTCGCACTTTCCGTCTGAAATGATGAAACACACTTAATTGACAAGAATGCACATCGTTTGCTCAAATTTTAATATAACATTCGTCTGATACTAGCAATTTTACCATAAAGGCGGGAAAAATGTATTCCTCAGTAAAACTGCTGATATGTGTACATATGCATATTGGGAATTATTTACAATTTCTACCAGTTCGTGGCGTTTCTTTCAAATTAATTGCCACAAAAAGTCACAACTCGAAAAAAAAATTATTTTCCATATTATTTTTTTATCTACATTTTAGCATTTTTTGCAGTTTCTTTTTGAGTGAACCACGAAAAAGACATCGTCTGCCACCACTATTAATGGCGTAACCAGATTAATCACCCGAAAAACAATTAAATTACAATCCACTATGGAAGTATGAACGCTTTCCAGCGAGCCTATGCTCTGAGCAACTTTAGACGTCCTAATTACATAGTATATTTCACAATTTCTTTACCTCTTCGTCAGAAGAATCCAAAACAATAATAGAGCTCATGATTTATATAAAATTTCTGATATTTTGTTTCACAAAACCGCGACCGAAACGTTTCGTCGACGACAACGACAACGACGACGGGGGGGAAATATGATGAATGGTATATTTTTTTTTTTTGTGTTTTTCTTTTCTTTTTTTTGAGGGGTTTGTTCCTCTGGGAGAGTTGCAAAATGACCAGGCGGCCCCGATTATTTTCTACGTTCGCTGGAAGGAGGAACTAAATTGCTTCTACGTCGCGCAAAATGATTTCCTTTATGGAATCCGACTGGTTTGGAAGATTTCTATTGGTAATTATTTGCTTTTTGTTGGATTTGCTCCGAAAATGAACAATTAATTCGATGTTTTTGTGATTGGAAAATTTTGTTTGACATTTCGTCGGATGGATACTTAAACGAGCGGATTCTTCGGAACTGGGCGACTAGTACAATTGCTGTATGTAGAAGTTGTGTATTTTCTTTTTTCTCTCTGTGGTTCATTTTCTTCTTTTTCTAATCTTTTTGTTGATTTTTTTTTGCTTATCTCTCTGGTCTCTCTTACATTGGCCGTGGTAAGTTGGGAGTTGGGGAACTTTGTGGATCGGATTGTGTAGATTAAGCAGGGATGCTATAGAGTGGTAAGTGGTGAATGCCAAAAGTGCTCTTTCGAAAAAAATTCAAAATAAACGATCAATACGCGTGGAGACGGATTACATAGGAAATTGTTGGCAAATAAAAGTTTGTAAAAATTTGAAATTAACAAATAAATCGTAATCTCTATCCAAGTTAAAAAACGAATGAGGTGTTAAAATAAAGGTTTAATATATGCATATCACTGTTTAAATAAGGAAGCGTGATATGTTGGAATCAGCCATTTATCAGGGAGTATTTCATATGAATATTTGATATATATTAATTGACCACAATTACGGTACTTAATGACAGGAAAGTCAATGCAAATATAAGATTTATAAATGCATTGCGAAACGATTTTCTTTGGTATCTATGTGAAAACCGTTTTACTTTTCATTACAATATTGCATCCCTAACTAATTGTATGGTATGGCAGAGCTGCCGGGCTGTGAAATGCAAAACAAGGAAATCTATATATCTCCGCGCTCATTTTTGCTCATTCGCTAAGCTTTATTTGAGTTATATTCTTTTCTTTTAATTGGGATCACTTGCCCATGAGTTCTATAGTTTCACGGGGACTTTTTAATGTTTTATAAAATATTAGGCACTAAAACAAAAAACTGGGAGTTTAAGCTGTCCGATCAAAACTCTGTTGATGTATTTAATATATATCATATTTTTTGTGCCTTCTTATTATAACTATTTAACTTTTTTGTTGTTCTTATTCCTAGTATACACGTTTAGTTACAGTTGGCGTGCTCAGATATATGGTTCATTTAAATATAAAACGATATTTTCGTTTTAATAACGTCGGCTATTCGCAAACTTGTGTAAATAGAAAGAGTGGGATATAGTAGAGTAATTACTTTTAGTGAGCTTAATATACATATATATATATATACATTTGCCGTAATTATTTCTTCTAATTGGTATTACTGATTCATGAGGTACATCTTCCTATTCTTACTAATATAAATTAAATCAAATGTGTTGAAATATATACTTTTTAGAAAGAGTGTACAAAAATCAGCTTTTCATTAAATAAAAGATGAGAAAAACATATTTAAACTGTCACTTTTTAAAATTGCCACTTGTATCTTCCTCAAACTGAAACTAATTCTCAAAATGCAAAAAGTACAAACGTGATCATATTTTATAGTCTAAATTTTTATGTATCATTACGTCATTTCAGAACTTTCAAGTCAACTTTCTTACCCTTACCACAGTCCAACTCACCATTCAGTTGTCAAAATAATGCCGTAATTAATCTAATTTGATGGCCATTAATGTAATCGTGGTGGCAATGTTAACACAACTCACCACATGATCCACAGATAATAAAAAAAAGACAACAAGCCAAACCAAAAAAATACTAGAACGAAACAAACGATGAAGAAAAAACCAATAAAACATCTTATGGGGTTGTTTTTCTATTCCAACCGGATGTCTCCACTGATTCCATGCGTTTCCTCTTGAGCGTCGTCGCCGCCGTAACTTGCCTGTATGCAGAGATATGCGGTTTTGTTGGTTTTGTCAATTTTCACTCAAGATGATTATACGATAGGGTAAACGTTACAATGTCTTCTGCAGTTGATTTTGAATATTTTTTCTTGATCATTGTTGAATATATATATATATATATATATATTGTTGAATATATGAATATATATATACAACATTCAACACATTGTGGCACATTTAATCCAAATGTTACTCGAATGAATACATATCACTTTCTAAATGTTCAAGAGAGTAAAGGAGAGTTTTTAGAATGCCTTATCTTCGCACTTATAACAGTTTCAAAAACATATCATAAAAACATGTTAAAAATATAAGCACATGTGACATTGTAAAGAAACTTTTTTTGTGTACGTTGTTAATCATTATATAATTTACTTTGAATAAATCAAATATGTATATTTCTTTTGCCAAATGCTTATATAATATGTTCTGAATAAATCAAATATATTTGTTTCGTAAAAGGCTGATGAATAAGGACAACAAAACAGATTTCTCTTAATGTTCTAATTATGCAATGTGTAAAGTTTTACGAAAGATACATATCTCAAATTTTATTCTTATCACGGAACATGTATATTGTAAACTTATACAGCAAATATTAATGATATCAATGGCTAAAAACAGAACAGTTTTCTCCCTTTAATAAAAAAATGATAGGGCATCAGTCTGCAAGACGTTTCAGCAACTGCTTGTGTTGTGCGAGTTTGTTCTCTCATGATTAGAAGGGACCTATAATTTTTCGGCAAAATTTAAAAAGGTTATTCGTAGACAATTTGTACTCTCTGAGTGTTGTCGCCCTCTTCAAAGGGGTGGTTCCGTAGAGTAACCATTGTCGTTGTTGTTGCCCCTTTGCAAGTTAGCAAATTCCATGAACTTCTTAAATGAAATGCACTAACATGTTTGTAGCCTAAGATTATATGTGCATTATTGCGAAAGAGCACATAAAAACAAGATGAACTGGTCTTAAAATCGCAGTGTTTGAATATGTAACGTTGTGTGGGCTAACGATTATGCAAAGAAAAGTTTAGGATACATTCAGTACGAACACGAGCTTCTTAGAATCGGTGTTAACGCCTTGCTTCTTGATATTCCTTACACAAAAGTGTTATTAATTCAAATGTTTTGTGCAAAATAAAGCATTTTTTCAAATTTAGTGAGAATGGAGAAACATAATGTCAAAATGTAATATTCGACTAAGAAGTCATTTGGATCTTATTTTGATCTCAACGAGCGTATACGCCATTAAATATGGAGAAGAATTATATTATTTTGCATTACACATGCATGCATTTAATTTTTGTTAAAAATGTGTTTAAATTATGAGGTCAACTTTGCAAATAAGAAGAACCTTTGCTTCAGCTTATTTGGAGCATTTGGGAACCCACATCTTTTAACACTAGTCTCAGGGGTATGCCGTTTGACAGGCGGGAAGCTACATCTTACATACAAATTCGACTTTTCATGAACTTGAGCCAGAAAAACGGATTATAAGAAGTCACTTAAAGAGAATAACTCTATAGGACGATAATAACTTACACATATCGTTATTTCGGTTTGTGTTTTAGTTTAATAAGCGAAAGTCTGTGTTACCTTAGTGTTAACGAGATAAATTTCAAAACAAGTGAAAGGAGTGAAGTGTACCTTAATATTTGTACATCCCTTTGATCACTTGCAAAATATTTGAGTAGTGCAAGTCATTACTGAATTAAATAGGGAAATCGCGTTGACAAGTTTGGACCGGGTTAACGCCATTAAATATAATACACATTGTGCCTAGCAGACAAGAAGAAGAGAAGTCATATTTAGATTTCAGACGAGTTGCGTGACTGTAATTCAGCTGAATATGTAGATTTATTTTGCTTTTCAGATATACAAGATTTGGACTCTTGAAATGATTTTATGTACATTTTTAAAGTCAATACCCCCAAGAATCCTTTTTGCAAATATCTTTTCATCAGTAATAAAACGCCAAAACCAGGATCCAGATTTGTGCTACGTTTAAATAATAAATATAAATAATATATGGCACTAGTTGTTTTTTTTTTTTTTTGAAAATTCTATTCTCGTTTAATGTCAATATTCCAAATTCGATGTTTTTCATGGTTAATATATATTTCGAAATGTACGAATATAATCGCATGTGAAGACTGTGGATGTTTTTCGCTATCTAAAGCGAAGGAAGCAGATGGTTGGACTATGTTAATATATTTGCTTTGTAAAGTTACTTTAAAAAAAGAGTTATTAAACTAAAAGTAAGACTAACGAAAAATTTCAAAAGCTCTTTTGGTTTGTACATTATTTGTTAAAGTAGGGTTCTCGTAAAGATTTTGTTTGCATATCTAGTACTGGATGCGAATTCCTTTTGGAGGTGAGTAAATATTCTCTGAATGCAATGATAAATGTGTGTATAATTGTTTTCTCGAAGAATAAAAAGGGTAAAACCATTTATCAATTAATTGAATAAGTTATCCATCTCCTAGTTAGAAAATTAGGTTAGGTAATACGCATTTAACCACACGTGCATTTATTTGTTATCAACTTAAAGGACAGCGTTTATATTTGATTGTTTACCTAAATACATTAATCAGCCATCCAATATTTTCTCGTTAAAATATTATGGTCAAGTTTGATTAATTGTTTTATAATTCAAGCCTGGTTCACTTACATATAACTATTTTGCCATTTAGGCCGTAGAACCTTACATACTCTGACAACCATGAGTTTATAAATTGACGAAATTGGAGAAAAATAATTTTCTTTATTTTATATTAATGTTCCCACGTCAGTTTAAAATTTCTGGCCCTATGAGCTATATTTTGAAATTCTGCTCCTTTAATGATTTGTATTGCTCTTATCCAGGATGTTCAAACTTTATTTATTTCGCATAGAATGTTTACATTAGAAATTAAAATATGTCCTTGTATATCCAAGAGAATAGTAAAATTATATACGCCCAATCCCAGAGGTGCTTTGGCCTTGTCTAAAACTGCTCAACTGAAAGACATGAAAGCCTTTATAACGTGGAAGCAAGCAATGAGAATTGAGGTAAGCCACACCCAAGACAATTGAATTAGACGGGCAAATGTGCAACCCTTTTCTAACGGGATTTTCCATGAACCAAACGTGATTGGCTCTGCATTCTCTAAATTTTATTTATTCTCCTAATTCTTAGACACCCTGTACAGTTAACTGACAACTTCACCACACTCCATTACCTGAATGACACAATCCACATTCCAAAGCACCAGCTAAAAAGGGAAACCGAAAAATAACGAAAAACAACTCAAAACAAACTTTAACTGACACCAGCGACCGCAAATAATTGAAAAAGAAAGAAAACAAAAACATAAACAAACCACTATCGCACGCAATTAGTGCGAGCGAGACAACCGTACTGGTCACTACCTATTACCACAGACCAATTACAGTGCGCTCCGCTAGCATAACTCTAATCTCACCATTCTCTCTCTCTTCAGTTTGACATTTGACAGCAACGATATAACATCTTTGGACGGTAGCTCCGCTTCAATGACGACCATGGATTGCAAAATCTTTCGCATTTAATTCAGAGCGACCAACAACTACAGTGGTAGAGTACGCTTCTCCTCCACCTTTTCCTTGCAGAATCGATAAATATTACGTGAGTGGTTCTCGTCCGCGTGTTAGAAATTCCATGGCCAGGATGGATTTGTTTCTCCGAAATTCGTAGAGAAAGTAGCCCCAAAAAATCGAATCGGATCCGCACGAAGCACCTTTCTTGCTCCCCCGAGGGAGAAAAATAACAACCATAAGTGATTTTTTCTCGTGCATAATAGTCCTCGTATTAGTTCTTCAATTTGTTACCTTCCAGTTTTGTTGTATATCGTGCGCCACTGTTGTGTGCAAAGTGTCCATTTAATAACAAGAAATCAGCTCTGTCTACGCGTGTGCCCAGCGGGTGGGGGAAAACGTCGAAAAGAGAAGCAAAGAAAAAAAATCAATACAGTGCACAGTTTCGCGTAGTTGTTCCGCGTACGCCTTTCGCCTTTTTGAATTCTTTATGCAAAGCCTCCAGAAACGAAGGAAAATGTCACGTCGAGCCAACCTAATCGGAATATGCGGGGTCAGCAGCCTCTGCATTTTATTGCTGATAGCTACGACCCAGCGCCGTCCGCTTCCGGAGCATCAGATGACGACCATGACCGAAACGTACAACCAAACCATCACGATGTCGGATGTGTTTGCCAATCAGCGGGCCAAAATTGCCGCGGAGATGGAGAACTTTGAATTCCCTTCAGGACGATTCGGCGTCGACGCCGAGAAGTTGTCCGAACTGACTCCTGAAACCGATGGGGTTCCGGTCAGAAGTGTTGTCATTACAACCTGGCGCTCGGGCTCGACGTTCCTCGGGGACATTTTGAACGCAATGCCGGGGAACTTTTATCACTATGAGCCGCTGTTAAATTTCGATATCAAGCAGATACGCGGCCCTCCAGACGCCGATAAGGCGATCTTTCAGCTGAAGAGCTTGCTGCACTGCAACTATTCGGAGATGGGAGACTATCTGGACTACGGGAAGGAACATAAGTATCTGTTTGAGCACAACGAACGCTTGTGGACGCAGTGCAAGGACTATCCACATTTTTGCTGGAAACCGAAGTTCCTAATCCCATTCTGCAGACTGTTTCCCCTGCAGAGCATGAAAGTGGTGCGATTGCGTTTGTCTTTGGCCGAGCAGCTACTCGAGGATAAGAGGTAAGTTTTTTAAAATGATTTAGTGTGCATCTTAAGACGGTTATAGATTTATATTTGTTGGTGATGTTTATAAAGGGAAGAACATGAAAGAAAACGTAATAAAAGCATTATATATTTGTGGACAGACGTTTTAAGAAATTTACAATTTAATTGTAAGAAATTCTCTACTTTGGTTTGTTGATACTCGAAGTTTTATTTTTGTATAATTTGCGATCCAAGTTGTTTTGTTTTATCAACTTAGCAATTTTTGGTCCTCTGACCCTGCAACTTATCAGACTTTTGTACACCAAACATTTTTTTGTTTTTCTGACCCAGCAGCTTACACACACTTTTATACACCACACAAGTACAGGTCTGTAAAAATCAGTGTGTACACTATCTCTAAAAATTCAATTTCTTCTTCCAGAATGATAATTAGTCGGATAATCCAATGTTTATACACATTTGAACGCTTACTTTATATGCTTTAGCGTGCTAGCATTTACTATTTTGAACCGAAATAAAAATAATTCCATTTTCACTGAAAACAAAATATTTTTATTTAAAATCTCCGCAAAATCTTAGCGGAAAGCGGAAAATTTAATGATTCCAAAATTTAATGTTTTCCTAGTCATTGGTCAAAGATGTCATAATTAAGCTCATCACAGGGGCAGGGATGCCCTTTGAGAGGTTTCCTCCGGATTGTGGTCGCACTGGTAAAAGGGGGTTATGGTTTCTCCTTCCAATTCAAGAAACCGGACTTAATCGCTTTGCAATGCACATTGAATGTTTAGTTACTCAAGCGGACATGATTTAACAATTCTCTGTTTCGTTGGAGATGTTCCGGGTAATTAATACAATAATAATTCCGATTTTGAAACGCTCACGACTGTTGTTCTGTATACATATGAATTCATGTTCTGTGCAGCTCTGCATTTAATTGCGTTCGATGGATTATAAGCCACCATTTGAGATTTGAGGGCATAAAGTGCTTGTGGAATGCATCCAACCGAACAAGACTCTTTGATTTGGATTTTATACATGTACATGTGAGGGCCATGTGAGAGATTCGACCAAATTTTGCCAGCATTTTTTTTTTTCATATTTTACATAAAAGAGTTTTTGTTTTGAGATTGAATTCCGATGATAAGTAAGTGAAAAATTAAATATGTTAGGCCTTTTTTTCTCTATGAAATCTCTCTTCTTGGTTTCAAATTATAGTTGATAGTAATGAAAATTGTGGCCGCGGTGGCGTAGTAGGTAGAGTGCGACGTTTACACGCCGAAGGGTCTAGGTTCGATTCCCAGCTAAACACCTCGAATTTTACATGGCACCACCTCTTTCGAGCTGCTGACAACACTCAAAGAGTAATAACTGTATAAGAAAGCTTCTCAAATTTCGCCGTTCGGAGTCGGCAAAAAACTGTAGGTCCCTTCTACTCTTGAGAGAACAGTAGCGCACACAACACGAGTAGTTGCTGAGCAAGCTAGGCCCTGGTCCCCCTGTGGACTGTCGCGCAAACAATTATTTATTGTTATTATTATAGTAATGAAAATTAATTTAAAATCTCCTTGGTTTTGTCTGACACCCAAAGCTTGTCTTGGATTAAAAAACAAATTCCTTTGTAGAGCTCAATTCTGCCTTCAGTGAATAGTGCTTTCCTTCTTTATTCGATTGTTAATGGCGACTGTATCCTAGCGACTTCATGTGCTCCCATCGAAAATAATCGAAGGCATTAACTTACAAGCCAAAACTCAAAATAAGTCATTCATCGATTTAGCTGTCTTAATAAATAAAAAGAACTTAGTGCAATATTGATGGAGGAAAGCCTTTATTCAACTCAAATGTCGACCAAAAGATTGAACAGTCGGTTAAATTTCGCAATAGCAGTTTAGAAAAAACATTCAGAATGAATGCGTCATCACCCGCACTTTAACTCAAGTTAGATTTGGAGCCTTAACTTGACTTCTATATTAACAAATCGATTCGATCAACAACAAATCGAGCCTGTCTCTCCGGGGAGATTTCGTAGGGAAAGGAATGTAATATTTTCTGTTTAGCGTGACACTTCCTAAATGTTTGTCTTGCTGATGTAATAAATGAAAAAGTGTAGTTTATGTTGGCATTTTCCTGAAAGTATTAAAAAATATCGTATGAAATTTAAAATGTATAGCGCTAGTTATGGAGAGGAAATCAAGTTACGTCTATGAATCGCACTTTTTACCCCAAATGCTAACTCACCAGCTAGAATTTCAAGTAGTTTTAAATTCTAGAACCCTGCATTTTACTTAATGGGTTTTGTATCAAAGCATTTTTGTAGAATTGGGCAAGTGAGATGGAGTTATTAATGGTGATCTCTGAGAGATCGAGCTTGGTGTCCAGGAGAGGTTCTTAGCTCAGTATTTGTTTTAAGAATTTGTTTTACTGAAAGAGCTGTACTGGAGTATTGCCCTGGTGCACTCTACATTTACGCTCACTATTTTATCATAAATAAATATACATTTAACCCTTAATAATATTTCCTTCATTTTTCTCAAGAATGCAACTCAAATGGAACAAATTGATTGGTTGGAAAAATATAGAAACTGTTTGCAGTAGTAGGCGTGATTTGAATAGTTTTTTCCTCTGTTTGAACATCCTCAAAGATTGCATGTAAAGATAAGATTATTATGTATTGGTTGAAATGACTGATAACATGGTGAGGAACCCACCTCGTTTTTAAAATGGTGGAGTTGCCTCTATCGAGGCAATAGTGATTCATTATATGCTTTAAAAATGAAGCAAATTAGGGGAGTATGCTAGTAGTTTAGCAGCAATGACACCTCAGTGGCAAAGTGAAAATAAAACTATAAATAAATTGGGTAGTACTGTAAAACCACAAAAGACACGGACTAGATTTTTCAGGAACCATTTGTGCTCTGTCTGCTATTGTAACAGCCCACAGCCTACAGTTTCCGGACTGCAAACGGAAAAAAATGGATAAGTTTCTTATGGACATTAAGACGACTCCGAGTGTTCTCAGTATCCTACAAGTGGTTGATCGGAAAAAATCGAACCCAGAGCTCTGACCTATATGACAAATTAATTAACCATTTATATAATAATAAAAATTGTTAACGCGACAGTCCACGGGGGGACCAAGGCCTAGCTTGCTTATCAACTACTATTGTTGTGCGTGCTACTGTTCTCTCGCGAGTATAAGGGACCTACAGTTTTTTGCCGACTCCTAACGGCGAAATTTGAGAAGCTTTCTTAGACAGTTATTACTCTTTGATTGTTATCAGCAGCTCGAAAGAGGTGGTGCCGCGAAAAATTCAGGTGTTCAGCCGGGAATCGAACCTAGACCCTTCAGCGTGTGAGCGTCGCACTCTATCCACTACGCCACGGCGGCCACTACCATTTATACCTCAACGAAATAATTCTCGAACATACCGGGTGCAGCATCGACGAATAATTGGATGTCGCATTTGGCATAAATAATATTATATGTTGCACGCCTAACTGGCCAATATATCGAACATGAACTTGTGTTGAATTTTTCATCGGTTTGTTTCTTTCGCCTAAGAGATTTTAATTCACTGACATTTATACTAGCAATCCGTTTGCACAGGGTTCAAATTTAAAGTCTTTGTTAATAAAATGAAACATAAATGAAATGTGTTGCATTTGATTCATCTTCTGCGACAAGGAGCCTACATCATCAGTTCTCATCATGTCAATATAAAAAATCTGCCAAAGTAAGAGCAGAACATTACAGAAAAGTAATGTTTAATCCTTAACAGGCTGACGCGTTTTTGGAAGTTGTTATTAAGTTGTTCTTTTTTGTTAAGAAACAATAAGAACGTCGGCCGTAACAAACAAATCTGGCATCCTAGAAAAATTTGAGAGACCCAGTAATAGGTGGAAGTTAATACCATGAATGCCGGCAGTCGAAATACTGGCAAGCTTATAGACTTCTTATTGCTTGTGATCCCATGGTCACCATGGAGCCAAGGAAGCCTTATATAACTCAAAATGCTTACAAAATTCAGAAAATATTGCATTTTTGAACTACCATGGAAGTGGTTAAGAGGTTGAGCGAACGTCACTACGTTGAAGAACGTCGCTACAGGCAAGAAAAGAAAACAACTCGTTTTAATAGTTCTTTAACCAACAGCTATTTTTGATATTGAGGAAAAGAATCGAAAACTAGTTTCTTTGATTGGGTTCGAATAGCAGATAATAAAATGCTGGATTTTAGTTCTGCTTACATGATGTAACAGCTTTTAACTCCTATTGTGTCAACATAAAGGAAACTTAAAGATGGGAAAAGAATCATAAAAAGAAATTTAATTTACGAAGAAAACTGTTTTCTATTTATCTATAGACTGTTGAATTCCAATGGTTCTTTCAATAGGTCTACTTTAATTGATCCTGAATTTAAATAACTGTGTAACACTATAAAAATGTTCTGTTACATGGGTGGACATAAGCCAGCTTCAATAAGTTCTATCAATGGCATTAAATAAAACATCGTTGGGCTGAATTCCACATTAAGTTGAACGAAGTTAATCAATCATGTCCACCGTGGCTTAGCGGGCAAAATGCAAATCAAACATTCAGAAGGATTCAAGTTTTATTCCTGGATTGAACACTACGAATTTTTCAACACCGTTTTTGGTAATTTGCTAATAATACTCAGAGAGTGCTTATTGTCAGCTTTTCAAATTTCGCCGTTTGTAGTAAAAAAAAACTTGAAAATTGTTTTTACTCGTAAGAGAACATTGACACACACAACACGAGTAGCTGCTGAAGAAGTTATTCGTTGGTCTCTTTGTGGTCTCTTTTGTAAACTACCGAAAAAAATACTCAAAGAAAGTTGAGCAAAAAAAAAACAAAAATCAGGGATAAATAATTCCAACTAAGTGCCAAATTGTTTTGTATAAGCGAAAAAATGCAATCATCTACAGGTCAAATAAAAAATCGATTCTCATTTAAAAACGGGCATCATTTCCGCTCTAACTCTGGTAAATCCACTCATTTCCGCTGCAGCATAGTGCATTATTCTCCCAGGTAATGAGAGAACATGTGTCCCGTATCGAATCGCTGCACATTCACCATCGGTTGATTGTATCTGAGTGTAATAACATCCAGTCCAGTGGTCAAGTGTTCTTCACAAAGTAAAAGCCGAGTTTTCCTACTGAATTCATCTACAGATCGATGGAGAAGATCAACAAGCTGTAAGTTTGTAGACGGTGTAAGAAAGTTTGTTTTCTTCATCTTGTCCAAATGGAAAGTCGTTTGTAGGTGGATAGAAACTTTGAATTGTGATTTGTACAAATGAATGTCACGTGCGTTGTTGTGCGTGCGTTTGTATTTTTATCCGTTTTTCTATTTTTGTTTATTTTTTCTATATTTCTTTATGTTTCAATGATTTTGGTGTATTTGTATAAATACAGATTGGGATTGCTTTTCTGAACGTACTGGTTTTGTACAATGATTTCTTAATACGAAAGCTTGTTGTTCATTCAATGTTTAAAAAATTCACCAGGTCTTCGGGGCAGTAACCGTAACCAGAAACCTTAAAGACTCTATACAGTTGACTAGTGTGGTCATTCTGGTTTCGGTGAAAAAATGAGATGTTTGTCGGGTCCAGGGATAATCTTCCTGGTCATCTGAGTGGCTATTTGGCTTATATAGTCTAAGTGATATATTATTTTCTAAGCATAAATTAAGATTCCATCCGCATTTAATCTTCATGTTAACCATTGGCTTTGTTTAGTTCGGCAGACCAAACACGTGCGCGTTTTTACACGAGGATATTTTTTACATACTTGCTTTTTGGGTTTTCTAATTGCGTTATGCACACATGGTTTTAGTATATGCGTGGGGTGATGAAGAGTTCTGCGTCTGCTTTCTATACAAGTTTAAAATTTAAGAAAGCTTTTAAATAGACAATAAATGTTTGTTGGGGGCTTAATCCGCCTTCCCAGCTCTAGTCATCCTTAGTGTTGAGTCCGTACACGATTAGGCAGGTACATGTCCCCCTTTACTCTGTAGATCTCGTCGTGGAAGCTTCTGCTTCAGAGGAGGAGGTCAAATGTTGTTGCTGTGTCTTTCGCCTTTAATAACATCCAGCTCTACACAGAACAGGAAAGGGAAGATCAAACTTGAGAAAGTCAGAACATATGAAAGCAGTTTCTGCAGTTGTGAGTTGAGCGTCGGATCTTTTACCCTCCATCGACCAGGGATTGAGTCATTTTAATGATTTTCTATTGAATTCTATTTACTTTTTTTGCTCTTGCGCTCCTTTTACCTCTTAATATACTGTGTCCAACGATAATATTCACCAGTGATATTATGATTCAAAAATAAAGTGCAGACATTTTTGTTTTGGGTCTTGAGACAACAAAACTAGGAACAGGTATTTTGCAACAAGTTTCCGATCACAAATTGAATCAGCCACTTTACTGTATATAAGGTTTTTAGGTAAAGGTGCCAGTTTTAATTTTATTGCCTGAAGGTAAAGGTTCCTTAAAGTTGGTATTTTTACATAGCACTATAGATATCATTCTGTAATGTTGAAATTATATCTTACGTATGTATACCAAACAGAGCAAAATATAGTCCATTCTTTTGCACTGAATTCATTTCATTATAATACTACAGGTATTATGTATGTATTTACAAACTTATTAATCCCCTTTATAGTTAAAAGGTTCATCTTTCATCGTCTATTAACACGTCACATATAGGCGCAGTATCTAGTCATCACTCTAGTGTATCGACTATTAAAATAAGCATATTCTAAAAATCACAAAGTAATAAAATAAAGCTCTAAAGCACCCTTTGACCAACTTAATAGCCGCACGGTCAAATTAAATCGCATGTTTTTTTAATATCAGTGAATTGGTAGCGGTCACTGCTTTGATTGCTATCACTTTATTCTATTTATAATTCATTCCGATTTCCATATTCGAAGGAACGCGTTTTTGGTCTATTTCAAGACACAATGATCTCATCCATGACGCTATTAAACTATTTTAGCAAACGGACATTTACATCTTACTTTTGTGTTCTGTATTCGACGGGTCAATGTTTGAGGTGTGGGGGCATGTTGAGAACATTATTGTTCAGTTTCAGTTTCTTCACAGAAATCGTTTCTTGCATTAATTGTGCGTTTTGCAAAATTGTGCATCCTTATACACTCCATACAACAACAAAACTCTTCTTAGGCAACACATTGACTCATTGAAAACTCTATCCAATTACTTTTTTATAGCTATTTTCAACATTTGTATGCTAAACTGACATTACATTTGCATTCTTTAAGCAGTTGCTTCAAGGAATTACTGAGAGTACTTTGTGTATTACTAGTGTGGTAATAAATCGAATTTAAGAATTTATGTCCACACTTTAATCCCCCTGTAAATTTTTCGCAATTGTGAGCGCGCGGGATATGCTTAGTGTGATCAATCAATTCTGTATAAATCTAAAGTACAATGCAAAATTTAAAAAGAGTCAGGGAGATTGAAGTATTGAAATTTTCCTTTTGGGCAAAAGATTTGCGCAGTGCAGTGCTTGTCTCCGTTTTTTTCCTTTTTTTACGCTTAGCGTCGAGTAAGGAAGGAGGAAACCGTATTACATGGATTCACTGCCCTTTTCAATCTTCAGACACGCGAATGTATATGCAACCAGCCAGAAAGGCAAAATAATTCTTTTCTGCCCGTTTTTCTTTTTTACCTGTTTTGGAAGTTATCACCTACTTCCCTGGAAGGGTGTGACATTTGTCAGCAACAATAAGCGTGCATCAGCTTCTGGTTAAGAAAGCAATATTGTCTCTTTGAATTTGTATGGATTTGTCTTAAATGAACAGTGTTCACGCGAAGTTTTGATTTTAATTTTTAGTTGAAAGCAAATTGGAACTGAAGTTCATCGACTACTTGTAGAAGTTAATCTGTTCCCACCCATAAATCTTGTATAAAGTGCTAAAGATGCTTCAAATATCCTTGCGTAATTTTCAATTATCTGAGCGTTGAGTTCTCCAAAATGACTGATTTGAAACATAATTTTGCTCCCGTTCTTACAAAGATTTATATTTCAGCAAATATGGATTAAAATATTTTTTCTAATCACCAAATTATTTCAAAAAAATAATAATACATCCCTGTTGAGCTATAAGAATTCCTTGAACAAATACATTTTTTTCCATATATCCTTGTAGTCTATATTGTCTATATTAATTAGAAAAAAAAGAGGAATGACACAATATTAAGCTGGCGTCTTAAAACCGACAGTTCACTTCGATCTAAATTTTGAGTACAATCTGGACATTTTGCTTTTCAACATGTTGCAAAACTGGCTGTGGCACAACATGCAGTATGTTGATAGTGTAAAACATACTCAAAGTGTGGAATCGCAATAAGAAAGCGCTTCGATGGGGTCTCTCTGTTCGCATTGCCTTTTTTACAGGAGCTTCGTGACCAACGCTCTCATTTAATATTGTTTGCGTCCATACAGTCTTAAACTCACATTCTATTAGTTTCTAAATATGAATACGCTGTGGCTGATTCTATCAAAATTATAGAGTGGGCCTTCTTTGTTGGTCTTTGGTCTCGCCCTCAAAACTTAAAGACTACCGGTCTGCCCTACATTATCATTGATGTAAGATCCCTTACTCAGATCGTCCATAACATTGGAAGGCCAACATTCAAGCCAAATTCTCCCAACAGACATGCTTTGCTACTATTTGCTTCAACAAATTCAGCAATCCACTAGGCTTTTGTTCTTAACTTATAACATTATGTTCTACCATTTTAAGAAAAAGGTGCTCAATTCCATTTCGGTCATTAACCTCTGTATCCTCAACATGCTACAGAACAACTTTTTAGAAAGAACAGAAAAATTGAGTTGGTTTCTTTTCTTTTCACTATTAAAGTCCACTACGAATAGCACTTGTCGTTTCAATGTGACCTTCTAATTTGAGTGTAAGGTATTGTCGACAATGGTGGGTGAACTAAAATTTTTCACGTAGTTTCACAAAGCAAAATTGGATGGTTGTATCAATACTTCATTTTCTCATCAACTCCGAGGACACAATGCGTAGACAATCTGTCCAAAAAGTGTCTAGTTTTGTACACAGTCCAGTTATATCTTCCGCTGTTCAGTTTTATGTATTGTACTTTAGAGATTCGGAGAAAATGTGATTGTGAAACACTGTAGACACAACTTTATGTCTTCCAATGGCTCCGATTTCAGAACATTTTATTTAAATTCAAACATTAAGGTAACATTAAGTTAATACATAAAACTAAACTAATATGAAAAATATTCAAATATAATCTAAATTATTCACAAAAGATCGGTTTAACATAAAAGACGAAAACTCGTTTTGAAATAAATTACTTTTTGTCATGCCCGAAGAGGTCACTTCTTGTTTGATAGAGTGGGTTTTGGTTTCAAATAGTGGGATGTGAAAGAAAATTTAAATCAGAAGGCAATGCCCTCTTACTACTGGCATTTGTGTTGTGTTGTGTTGTGCATTCTATTTTTAGATGGCTTTCCAGAAATTTTACCAATCCCAAAATGTGACATAACGTCGCAAAAAACAAACGCAATTGTGGTTCTGTTTCCCACTAGAGAGGCATTTTAATGATTTTGAATGTAAATGTTGGGACGTCTTTCATTAGCTTTTGTTTATTGGTTCAAATTCAATTCAGTTCGGTTTCTAGGAGATGTAAGATCAAGGCCGAATGGCAACAGCACACTCGACTTCAGTATATGAAGGATATGGTGCATGTTTTGCCAATTTTACCAGCTATAGTGCTAATTTGCGATTTCTTTGATTATTCAGAAAAATACTAGAGTCTGTGAAAAGTTAACACGGAATCATTGCCACCAATATAGTCGACATTTTTTCTATACCTCAAAATCCGATCAGTCAAGGCAGCCGCTGTCTTTGATTAAAAGAATATCGTTTCCAAATATTTTCCACTGTTGACAAGTGGGAGCATATTCAATATATTCGTCATGTGAAACTATAGACCTTTATCAAGCTTTCAAACAAATTTCAAAATCGAAATGTCAATAGTGTAATAAAATCAATCAAAAAAAATATTGGAAACTCGCTTTTGCAGCAAATTATTGTATAGAAATAAAGCAAAGATATCTGTTATTGTTCTTAAATATGAGCGACAAACTATATGTGATTGCTGTCGCCTTCGAACAGCGAATGTAACACTGAATCGACAAAGATAAAATCTTTAACAAATTTTTAACAAACTTTACCAAGAAAAGGAAGGCATCAAATGTGTCTTGCAACTGAGTCGTGTTCTGGGACTGTGTAAATGTAATTCTACGGGTTTAATTACTGTGGATAAAAGTGCTTTCAGTAATCTAAATACTCAATGGAACGTACGTATTTCACTGAAACCCAGCTTTATTAGGCAAAAATTGAAGAACTGTTTTGACTGTTGTTCCATGTAGTGCCATACTCAAAAATGGTTTCATTTAAGTGACCCCAAAAGTAAAAAATTTTGCCACCTATAACGTCAGGACCAAACAGTTCCATATAACAAACAAACAAAGGTACTGATTTGATCAGCGGTTATTCGGATTAAGGATTAAAGGCAAATTTACTTTTTAAGTATTTTAATTTTCTTTTATATTGCTACTACGTTTGCTTCGTGTTATCAACAAAGTTTTTATTCATTTTTATTTACATGCAGAAGATTAAACGCCTATTTATATGAAAGGCAGAAACTGAGCAGCACTTTGAGAAACTAGAATGTTTGTTTGAAACAACGCATTCTGGAAAATTAAGGAGTATTTTTGGTATTTATTACATGCGACTGAGTTAACTTCTTTAAATCTAATGCTTATTAAGTACTGCAAATGGGCAGGACTATTTCTCCGAAAGCAATAAGACATTGTAGGACTGCACTGAGGTGCCGTTCCCTCGCATCTGAAAAAGGACGAATACGCAATTCAATTCATTTGCGAAAAGTGTAGAGATGAAGAGTTCGAATAAGTAATTCAAGTCCATTTTGGAGTTGAGCAAGCAATAAAACAGATAGCAGTGTTTTCAAGGACTTAGCATTCTAAGAAAACCTCAACTTGTGTGCTATGATTTTTTGAAAGAAACTGATAAACATTTCACCACCACGTCGGAAGCCAAAAAAAATTTTGCGCCCAGCGAGTAAATGTTTACGAAAAATTCTGTTTTCTGAAGAGTTGCAGCTGCAGCTTTTGATTTAATTCGATTGCATTTACCATAAGAGTAAAGAGAGTTAGAACAAAACTGGCAGTTCCATTTTATGATAGCAAAATATCAATTTACAACTGCTTGTTGTTGTTGTTTGTTTTCTTTTGAAACACAATATTTTTTCTTCTTTTCTGGATGTGTGATTTCCGCTAAGATGCGATCAATAAATGCAGCGAATTCTCACATTAGTGTGGGGTAAGTGGAATGAGTAATCACAACCTCACGAAAAAAAATAACAAAAACGTTACCTGAGGTATTGCAGAAATTTCAAATATATGCCATAGAATATTTTGTTTACATTCTTTACTCTTTGACTACCTGAAAATATTCTCACACTCATAAATTTAGAAAATAAATAGTGTATTGGCCGCTGCTATGGGAACGTGAAAAAGAAAATATCTTTCATATTTTTATGCCGTCTGTTTTAAATATAAATTCCTTGTATAACGTGTGAAAGATAACAAACCTTCATTCGCAATTAAAATCAAATCGAAACTTCTCAGAAATCTTAACTTTCTCCATACAGCGAGTAGTAGGTTTAACCCAATCCGGTGTACCATAGATAATTGTAATTAATTCAAGGAGTGTTTTCGTGGTATATATTTTGCTTCATAACCAAAGTGTTTCGACTTACCTTCGTCATAAAGGCTGGTTTTACGAGGGGCGTTCAATATATTCACGGTATCGATACGAAGGAAAATACGAATTCAATTTAAATTGTTTTTATTTTTCAATATAATAAATTTGCTAAATACCCATTTATTGCCGACTTGAGATGTATTTTTAAATCCGGAAACAGGAAATAATTACCAGGGCCAAGGTCTGGACTATAGGGTGCGTGTTTGATTTCTTGGAAACCACAATCTCTCGCAGCAGCCTTGGAAACTCGCTCCGTGTGAACAGGAGCGTTGTCATGAAGAAGCAACACACCCGCTGCGAGTTTACCCCGTGTTTTCTTTTTTATTTCCCCCTGCAAATTATGCACAGTGGAAGCGTAGGATATTGCGTTGATGGTTTCACCTTATTTTTTGTACTCAATGGGCAAGATTCCCTTTGAGTTCCAAAAAACTGTGGCCATGAGCTTCCCGGCAGACGGAGTGACTTTGAACTTCTTCGAGGGGTCTGTTCCTTTTTTATGCCACTGCACTAGTGGTGAACCCATGTTTCGTCCCCAGTAACAATTCGATCCATAACACCGTCCGCGTTTTCACTAAACATCTCCAAAAACTCTCTAAAGCATGCGATTCTAACTTTTTTCTGAGGCGCTGTAAGCATTCGTGGCACCCACCTTGCACTGACCTTTAAAAGGTTAAGGTGGTCATGAAGAATGGTGTGCATGGTACCAGTAGCAAACCTCGGTTGAATTCACCATACCATCGATAAACAGTGGTCCTTGATGGAGCTTCATCGCCAAAAAGTGAATTAAGTTCGTCGATGCACTGTTGTTGAGTTAATCTACGTCGAAAGTTGTTAAAAATAATCGCACGAAAATGATCACGATTTAATTCCATTTTTTGGGTGAGATGAATTTTTTGTTACTGTGAACAATACAAATAGCACTCGTATGTCAAAACGTTCTGAGTAAGTATAACCTCAAAAATGTCAAACTTTACGATAGAGCTGGCAATTGCCAGATTGCAACACTAGGGTCGCGCAATCCCGAAATATAAAATGCAACCTTCGTAATATTAAGCTGGCGTCTTAAAACCGACAATTCACTTCGATCTAAATTTTGAGTACAATCTGGACATTTTGCTTTTCAACATGTTGCAAAACTGGCTGTGGCACAACATGCAGTATGTTGATAGTGTAAAACATACTCAAAGTGTGGAACCGCAATAAGAAAGCGCTTCGATGGGGTCTTTCTGTTCGCATTGCCTTTTTTACAGGAGCTTCGTGACCAACGCTCTCATTTAATATTGTTTGCGTCCATACAGTCTTAAACTCACATTCTATTAGTTTCTAAATATGAATACGCTGTGGCTGATTCTATCAATATTATAGAGTGGGCTTTCTTTGTTGGTCTTTGGTCTCGCCCTCAAAGCTGAAAGACTACCGGTCTGCCCTACATTGTCATTGATGTAAGATCCCTTACTCAGATCTTTCATAACATTAGAATGCCAACATTCAAGCCAACTTCTCCCAACAGACATGCTTTGCTACTATTTGCTTCAACAAATTCTGCAATCCACTAGGCTCTTGTTCTTAACTCATAACATTATGTTCTACCATTTTAAGAAAAAGGTGCTCAATTCCATTTCGGTCATTAACCTTTGAATCCTCAACATGCTACAGAACAACTTTTTAGAAAGAACAGAAAAATTGAGTTGCTTTCTTTTCTTTTCACTATTAAAGTCCACTACGAATAGCACTTGTCGTTTCAATGTGACCTTCTAATTTGAGTGTAAGGTATTGTCGACAATGGTGGGTGAACTAAAATTTTTCACGTAGTTTCACAAAGCAAAATTGGATGGTTGTATCAATACTTCATTTTCTCATCAACTCCGAGGACACAATGTGTAGACAATCTGTCCAAAAAGTGTCTAGTTTTGTACACAGTCCAGTTACATCTTCCGCTGTTCAGTTTTATGTATTGTACTTTAGAGATTCGGAGAAAATGTGATTGTGAAACACTGTAGACACAACTTTATGTCTTCCAATGGCTCCGATTTCAGAACATTTTATTTAAATTCAAACATTAAGGTAACACAAAATTCATAAAACTAAACTAATATCAAAAATATTCAAATATAATCCAAATTATTCAAAAATGATCGGTTTAACATAAAAGACGAAAACTCGTTTTGAAATAAATTACTTTTTGTCATGCCCGAAGAGGTCACTTCTTGTTTGATAGAGTGGGTTTTGGTTTCAAATAGTTGGGTGTGAAAGAAAATTTAAATCAGAAGGCAATGCCCTCTTACTACTGGCATTTGTGTTGTGTTGTGCATTCTATTTTTAGATGGTTTTCTAGAAATAACGTCGCAAAAAACAAACGCAATTGTGGTTCTGTTTCCCACTATAGAGGCATTTTAATGATTTTGAATGTAAATGTTGGGACGTCTTTCAATAGCTTTTGTTTATTGGTTCAAATTCAATTCAGTTCGGTGTCTAGGAGATGTAAGATCAAGGCCGAATGGCAACAGCACACTCGACTTCAGTATATGAAGGATATGGTGCATGTTTTGCCAATTTTACCAGCTATAGTGCTAATTTGCGACTTCTTTGATTATTCAGAAAAATACTAGAGTCTGTGAAAAGTTAACACGGAATCATTGCCACCAATATATTCGACATTTTTTCTATACCTCAAAATCCGATCAGTCAAGGCAGCCGCTATCTTTGATTAAAAGAATATAGTTTCCAAATATTTTCCACCGTTGACAAGTGGGAGCATATTCAATATATTCGTCATGTGAAACTATAGACCTTAAAGCTTTCAAACAAATTTCAAAATCAAAATGTCAATAGTGTAATAAAATCAATCAAAAAAAATATTGGAAACTCGCTTTTGCAGCAAATTATTGTATAGAAATAAAGCAAAGATATCTGTTATTGTTCTTAAATATGAGCGACAAACTATATGTGATTGCTGTCGCCTTCGAACAGCGAATGTAACACAAGATAAAATCTTTAACAAATTTTTAACAAACTTTACCAAAAAAAGGAAGGCATCAAATGTGTCTTGCAACTGAGTCGTGTTCTGGGACTGTGTAAATGTAATTCTACGGGTTTAATTACTGTGGATAAAACTGCTTTCAGTAATCTAAATACTCAATGGAACGTACGTATTTCACTGAAGCCCAGCTTTATTAGGCAAAAATTGAATAAATGTTTTGACTGTTGTTCCATGTAGTGCCATACTCAAAAATGGTTTCATTAAAGTGACCCCAAAAGTAAAAAATTTTGCCACCTATAACGTCAGGACCAAATAGTGCCATATAACAAACAAAAAAAGGTACTGATTTGATCAGCGGTTATTCGGATTAAGGATTAAAGGCAAATTTACTTTTTAAGTATTTTAATTTTCTTTTATATTGCTACTACGTTTGCTTCATGTTATCAACAAAGTTTTTATTCATTTACATGCAGAAGATTAAACGCCTATTTATAAGAAAGGCATAAACCGAGCAGCAGTTTGAGAAATTAGAATGTTTGTTTGAAACAACGAATTCTGGAAAATTAAGGAGTATTTTTGGTATTTATTACATGCGACTGAGTTAACTTCTTTAAATCTAATGCTTATTAAGTACTGCAAATGGGCAGGACTATTTCTCCGAAAGCAATAAGACATTGTAGGACTGCACTGAGGTGCCGTTCCCGCGCACTTGAAAAAGGACGAATACGCAATTCAATTCATTTGCAAAAAGTGTAGAGAAAAAGAGTTTGAATAAGCAATTCAACTTCATTTTGGAGTTGAGCAACTAATAAAACAGATGGCAGCGTTTTCAAGGACTTAGCATTCTAAGAGAACCTCAATTTATGTGCTATGATTTTTTGGAAGAAACAGATAAGCATTTCACCACCACGTTGGAAGCCAAAAAATGTTGCGCCCAGCGAGTAAATGTTTACAAAAAATTCTGTTTTCTGACGAGTTACAGCAGCAGCTTTTGATTTAATTCGATTGCATTAACCATAAGAGTAGAGAGAGTTAGAACAAAACTGGCAGTTCCATTTTATGATAGCAAAATATCAATTTACAACTGCTTGAAAGGTATAGTGTTTGTTGTTGTTTGTTTTCTTTTGAAACACAATATTTTTTCTTCTTTTCTGGATGTGTGATTTCCGTTAAGCTGCGATCAATAAATGCAGCGAATTCTCACATTAGTGTGGGATAAGTGGAATGAGTAATTACAACCTCACGAAAAAATAAAAACGTTGCCTGAGGTATTGCAGGAATTTCAAATATATGCACAGAAAATTTTGTTTACAATCTTTACTCTTTGACTACCTGAAAATTTTCTCACACTCATAAATTTAGAAAATAAATAGTGTATTGGCCGCTGCTATGGGAAGGTGAAAAAGAAATGATCTTTCATATTTTTATGGCGTCTGTTTTAAATATAAATTTTTGGATACATTCTATAACGTGTGAAAGAAAACAAATCTTCATTCGCAATTAAAATCAAATCGAAACTTCTCAGAAATTTTAATTTTCTCCGAACAGCGAGTAGTAGTTTTAACCCAATCCGGTGTAGATAATTGTAATTAATTCAAGGAGTGTTTTCGTGGTATATATTTTGCTTCATAACCAAAGTGTTTCGACTTAACTTCGTCATAAAGGCTGGTTTTATGAGGGCGTTTAATATATTCTCGGTATCGATATGAAGGAAAATGCGAATTCAATTTAAATTGTTTTTATTTTTCAATCTCCTCTAACATCAATGCATTTGATAATCTTGAGATTAAACACTCAAAAAAACAAATTTGCTAAATACCCATTTATTGCCGACTTGAGACATATTTTCAAATCCGGAAACAGGAATTAATCACTAGGGGCAACCACAATCTCGAGCCGTGTGAACAGAAGCGTTTCATGAAGAAGCAACTCACCCGCTGCGAGTTTACACCGTCTTTTCTTTTTAATTTCCTCACGCAAATTATGCAAAGTGGAAGCGCAGGATGTGGCGTTGATGGTTTCACCTTTTTTTGTACTCAGTGAGCATGATTCCCTTTGAGTCCAAAAAAACGGTGGCCATGAGCTTCCCGGCAGACGGATACACTGAACTTCTTCGGGGGGTCTGTTTCTGTTTCGTGCCACTGCATGGACTCTTGTTTGCTTTCAGGGTCATAGTGGTGAACCCATGTTTCGTCCCCAGTAACAATTTGATCCATAACACCATCCCCGTTCTCGCTACACATTACCAAAAGGTCTCTACATCATGCGATTCTCACTTTTTTCTGAGGCGCTGTAAGCATTCGTGGCACCCACCTTGCACTGACCTTTGTATGGTTATGATGGTCATGAAGAATGGTGTGAATGGTACCAGTTGAAAGCTTGGTGATCTCTGCCATCATTTTTACCTTTATTCGGGCATCCTTAAGAATAAGTTGTTCGACTTCTTTGATGCTTTCTCCTGTACAAGCAGTAGCCGGAGCGCCGGAGCGCCGGAGCGGGGGTTGTCTTCAATGCTCTCTCTGCTTCTCTTGAACTCACTTGACCACTTTTGCACAGTTGATAATGAAAGTGCGGAACCCTGGTTAACAGTCATCATATCTTCATGAATAGTTTTTTGACTTTTTCCTTGCTTAGTGAAAAATTTAATTACAGTGCAATGCTCAATTTTCACCATCATCGTCTCAGTTGCCATTATGATTATGTTTAACTAGAGATAGAACGCGAATTAATAATCACTTTTATATGAAACTTAACATGAATGCGCTAAAATAATAGCATTACTTGATAAATAAGTCAGGTTATATATATATATATATATATATATATATATATATATATATATATATATATATATATATATATATATATATATATATATATATATATATATATATATATATATATATATGTAACCACAGCTTTACCCCGATACCGAGAATATATTGAAGGCCCCTCGTAGATGTTCGAGGTTTGTGTAAAAAATTATTAGAGGTTAAAATTTCGAGGGCTGCGCAAAACAAATCTTATTTTTATCCCTCTAAAAAACAAAACAAATATGCTATATAGCTGAAACTGTAAACAAAAAAATAGTATTTTGCTAAATTGAAATCTCACCTTATTTTTTAAACAGACCTCCTATTAAACATTAAAATAAAATTTAACTTAGATAATTGGGTTTTTAAACTGACTTGAACTTTACTTTATTTAAAAAGAAAATGTTTTAGTACAATAACTAAAATATGATCCCTGTAATATTCGCGTCTGGCTCCGACGCAGTCTATTCTGGAAGTGCAATTTTCGATTCCATTTTGAGACATACGAGTATGTGGTCGCATAGGGGAAATAAGGCCACGAATTTTCTCCTCCGAGTCAACCGTTTCGCGCTGAACGACGTAGAATACCAACATCACGTTTCTTTCATAAAATAAACAAGCGGTTCCCAAACGTTTTCTTCAATACCACAATTGTGCCACAATCTCTGTGACAAGTGGCGCCGTCTTGTTAAATCAATAGCTCCTAAAACCATGCTTGTTCAGTAAAAATAGTGTTGCCAACATAATGTTCTATGCCTTCAAAAAAAAAAGAAAAAAAAAACACTTCAAACTTGGGTACATTAAGTCAGTACCATACAGAGAAAAAAAATACAAGGGATATAGTAAAAATGTTTCTTTTTGTAAAAAAAATTAAATTTTATTTTCTTGAAGGTGAGGTTAACTTTAACTTTCCCCTTATTTGAACTCGAAGTGCCTATTTGAAAGATCGAAAGTGGTCAACTGTGTTAAAGGTTTTGTTAGAAGTAATTCCTTTTTACAAATGCGCACTCTTCTTTATAAGTCTTTTTAAATCGTATAAAACATCACTTAATTAAATTATCGACCCGAGCCGAGGAATCTAAGACAAAAACCGAAGTAGAAAATACAAAAAATCTTCCGTTCCTATTTTTAATTCAGCTTTGATTTCCTTTTGTTTTCCATGATTACATTACCTTCGCATTTCCTGTTTGTAGCGAATATAATTAAATATGCACTTCTGACATCATTCCTTCGCTTCATCAATCAACTCATCTTCGAAGAGGCGCACAGATGCACCGAGTTCCATTCAAGTGCCTGCCTGTCGGCTCCTTCCTTCTGATGACGCTCCTCATCATAATCACTCACAAACTCTGAAGGTCTGAATGTCAATTAATTACTTCTAAGATACAAGCGCTCAAAAGAGGGGGAGATAAAAATGCAATCACATCACAAAGCGTAATTAAATCACAAGTTGCAGGAGCATCTCTTAGTGCCTCAACTGAGAATGAGGCCATCGTTGAATTAAATCGGCAGTATTCCACCCCCATGCCTGTACCCCACATCCGTAATCGCAGCCACTGCAGTAGTGACTGCAAATAACTTCCGTTGGCTAACAATGGTCGCCTTAAAATAAGCCGTCCAGCGTTTTATATCAATTCAACATAATCAGTTGTGGAAGCGTGAAGCTAAGGTTGCCAATGGTGCGATAATAAACACATTTTCTTAACACCAGTCAGCGATTGGCAGCCGGTCGCTGCGTTGTGTTCTCAATCCTCATTCCACAGATTTGTTGTATTTATACATTTACGGACTTCGAGTCAAATAGTTAAAGTGTTCAGAGGAAGTCTTAACAAGACGAGGCTTATCGTTAAGGGTTGCCGTCATATTAACTTAGTTTTGTTTTTGTTGAATGTTTTGTTTTTTGTTGAATGAACTCGTCATCTACATGATATCTGGTTTATAGGAATGAGTAAGAAATGAACACGATGTTATTCTTTTGATAATTATTAGTTGTCTTTTAACACTTGGATTCCTGAATTGCGGATATTGATCTTATTGGCGAAAAGGACATTCGGAGCTTGAGACGGCATAGCCCGTGTACAGCGCTTAGAACGACGTGGCCATGACAGTTATTAAATCCCAGCTGCCGGAACCCAGAGATAGAAAACATTCTTTTCTTTTGTAACACACGAAAGTGGAGAAGAATTTTAAGCAACTTTGTGTGCCAAGCAAGTGGCAAAAGAATGTGCCAACTTAAGAACACTTTGTTCACGGTATCCACGTGGTCAGTAGACAAAGGGAGAGATACAGAGGGATGCAGAAGGAGGCAGAACATTATATACTCGTAAATTTGCTATTGGATAGTTCGATGAGAACATCGGATACAACATTTTCTGACATTGCGCTTACAGTTTTAGGTACATCAGTGCAGAGGGACAGAAAGGGAAAAGTTTAAAGTCTGCCTGCTCTGAAATTTCAAAATAAACCTAACCTCACGTCATTTTTAAAGCGCAATCGAGTGATAGACAAATGTTAAGGTACAATGTCTTTTTTTAATCTTCTTATCTCTACATGGAGTCTGGTTGTTTTACTTTACGTGCATGCTTGTAAATTTTTTATACTTGAACACAAACTATCACCTTTTAATTAAACGTGTTGTTTATAGTGAGTACGAATTCTCTGTTCTACTGTAAGTTTCTTTATCTTTATTTGGTAGTATTTACATGCTAGAATAAACTCTGTGTTTCAGTAAACATTTCTTTCCAATCGACTCGAAAGCCACAATGTTATAATATGGAAAGAATGTGATTGACTTAGATTGTGTTATTTGCTCTCTCTTAAGATATTTTTATTTAATATATGAATTCCAGTGACTGACCTAACGGGATAATAAAATATTAGAGTTGTGAAATAACCTCTTCTTGTGTTGAGAGTACAAATTCGGTCTGTTTTTACAGTGTTCAAAATGTTTTTTTCGCTTTTAAAAAATGAGTGCATTTTGGAATCTATTCAATCAGAGAACCATTCTTGAACATCTTCAAAAGACCCAAACCGTGACTCCCAAATCGTTTTATATCCGGCAAAATGCCAGTAGTTAGAAGGTGCAAGTTTTTGAATACGGCGGGTTGGGTGTAACCTCTCGCTTCAGCGTTTCCAGGTAGCTTTTGACATGTTAGTAAAATCCCGTTGTCATACATGTCAGTCATTTATATCAGTTTTCCACAGAATCTACAGCTTAAAATCTTTAGTCGATTACGTTTTCCATCAATGGATTTTCCAGGTTTAAAGTCATTTTAGGGCCGCACAACTGTTTGGTATCACCATCGACGTAGGCGATGACAGAACGGGCTCTTCAAACTTTGCATAGTATTTTTCTTCTTAGGGTTATCGCAGTAAATCCATTTTTCATTTTCTGTTAGGAAAAAATCCCTATCTTTGATGTCCTTCAAATAGCAGTTCAGATGACTTGTTTTCAACGTCGTTCGGTTTCGATTCGCAGGACACTCTATTTCCTTGCTTTTGAATAAACTCAATTTTTTTTCACAGGACGTAAATTATTTGGTGAGCGGTTTTCCGGTTAACATGGCCTTCATTTCATCTTCAAATAAATTGGGCTGGTCAAGAGTATCTTCGTCTTCGATGCTGAATTCCTACTTATGAAGCGTGAAAACCCCTCTCTGCATGGCTTTTCGGTGGTTTCAGATTCAATATAAATATCAACAAGTATTCGCAGGTCTTCAGCTGCACTCTTTCTCCAATATAACAAAAAATCAAAATTTCCCGCAAATGCTGTTCATTTAAGAGGAATCCGGATATTTTTATAGAGCCACAAGACAATGCTGTTGTCTAAACCAGTAGCTGATGCCCACTTACAGAAACACACCGAATTGATTTGTACCGAATAAAACAAATATTCATTGGATTTTTCACTTTGTTGGAAAAGTTATTACTGCTGTACTGCCTGTTTATCCAAAACAAACGTTTACTTCTATTAAATCAAAGCAAAACAAACATTTGAAGAACGTGTGCATTCTGTCAAAAACAACCAAGACATACTCCAACTATAACTGTTTCTTATGGAACTTGATTCATATTTTTATTTAGAGGAAAAAGATAAGCAAGTTATTTCAAGCCGATGTAGTAAAGGAAACCGCTCTTTAAACGGCGACTCGGCTTGAAAAATATGAAGTATTCTTATCAGTTATAATTTTTGAAGCCTACGTAACTCCACTCCTCTCTGAAACTCTCATATAATCACAGTTTATTTTGGTTTACATTTGTGTTGGTTGCAGAAGTGACCAAAATGTAAACAACGCCCTTTGCTTTATGTGCACTTAGATAATGTGCGACAAGGTTGTCAGGAGCAGAGTAATTTAAATCCTGCACCACACAATATATAAATAATAAAATCCCCAAAGCCACATGCCTTTAATTATGTATTGTATCTGGTATATACATTCGGGGTACTTTAAGTCAGATCGTGGGTTAAGTTAATTTTGAAGGAAGATGTGGTTTTACATATGTATTCTGGAACAAATTAATTATTTTAAATGTGTAAACAATGAAACACACCTAGCAGAGGTCTTCATCATCTGAGATGAAGGATGATGAAGGCTGTTTGCAGTTTAAGACACGTGGTAAGATAAAACATCGCTAGTGAGACAAGTTGGCTGAGGCCCAAGTTCACATAGGAATTTGGCACCAATCAAAAAATTAGCGGATTTCTGGTTCTTAAATTAAAACAAACCTAAGGAAGACCTTAGGTCTGCAAATCATAAAGACAATTAAACCTGAATTTCATCTTTTCATTGGGTTTTAATCAGGTATACTCGTATGGCGGTTTTGAGGTTAACCGTGGGCTTATTACCATTATTAGGTGGATATTGCTTTTAACTATTTAAATATGAATCAATTTTTGTTGGGCTAATTCTGAAGACTTGTTTTCATGTCTCTTTAGCTAGGGGTTAAACTGGACGGTCAAATAAGCAGAACAACGAGCGCAAATAGTAATGATTTACTTTTAAACAACGGTTTTAAAAACAATACATCTGGCCCAGCGGTGCTGCAACTACTATAACATTACTTAAAGATATTCCCAATTTCCATTTCCAATCGCAATTTTCCGACCAGTAACATTTTTAATACGGTCGATAGTTGGTGGACGTGGGGAAACGTAAGTGGCCCATAGATGTGGCCTCATATCCATGTCCACTATCTCGACTGTCCCTTTCTCTATGATGTGAAAAAGAGGATCCAAATTTCCTTGTCGGTTAAAAATCGCATTCAAACAGTGTCAGATAGTACTCGGATGTGATCTCCCGATATCTGAAGACTTTAATTGCAGAATCCACCTCGCGAAAAACCTACTCATACCTATTTTGGGCATTAGGACACCCAATCATCAACATTGCCGTATTCAAAGATCTCCCAAATCTGAATCCGATAAAAATTGGTTATTTTGCAAAACGTATTCTCTTTACTGAAAATTGTTTTATTTACTTTTTTCAATAGATTTTTCCATTGAATTATTATTATATTGTTAGATTTCAGAGTTCTTTGGAATTTGTCCTTTATGCAGGCTTAGAAGAATGCCAAGAACTCATCTTGAGTGTATCGTTTGTACTGACGATAATATGCATTTATATTTTGATCGAAAAGTTTGAGTTAAAGACTGTTTATAACTTCCTTAAAGTCTTTTTTGTTTACACTTCGAACTGCATGACAATTCAAAGGCAACTAATCAGCCATGTAATCCGTAAATTGCTCCGTGGACTGTTAATCGTATAGATCACCATTCACTACTTGCTAGGCGCTCATTAATCTAGCGTCCTTCTCCAACACCGAAAGCAGCAAATGAAGTGACCAACCATTGCTGAAAATCAAAAAGAGGCTTGTCGAGGCATTAATCACCTGCCCTGACAAGCCTCTAAGCCGCAAACGTCACTACGTCAGCTGTTTTGAATACAAAATGAATTGAATTTTAACAATGATTCAGCCTACTCACATCTTTGCCTCGGCCGACTTCTTGTGCCGAATACACGAAGCACGATCAGATGTTACTTTGATGGATGGCCAGCAGCCAATGCATTCACACGGACACACTACCAAAATAGGAATTTCATAGCTTCCATCTATGGTAAGCTTTAATCCAAAATGGATTTTTAATTTCCAACAAGCAAACCCGGCACAGCGTCTCTTACGTAAGAGTCGCAAGCGGAATCATCTAAAAATAGTGACCACAGTTTACCCGTATCTCGGGGAACAGGTTCCACACAAAAGCCATCTTAACTAGAGCAGATTCTAGTTCTTCGAATTCGAGCCCCCACACCGCCGCGCTGCCATATCACCCGTCCCCGCAGACTAAAGGAACCCCAAGACACTAAGAACAACACAATTCGCGGAGCATTCGCTTTCAAATCAAAACAAAGCAACCTCCGCTTTAGGCGTATCTCGGACCCTTCCACCGCAGCGTTTCGGTTGCCCGCCCTCCCCTCCTCATGCGGCTTTATCAATTCAACTGAAAAAAATAAATAGATGTATAAATAAATAAAATAAAAAAACGCAAAACTTGTGGCGATTTGTGTGCCGATGCTGAGTCCGACTTTGCTTTGTGGGCACATTCGTGTCTTTATTGGGCGCGCTCCAGAATAAAACCAATTTGATGGAATTCTTTTTCTCTTTTCCACTATTTCGCAATTTATTTGGTTTTCACTGCGAAACACCGAGAGAGAACCATAAATTAGTGCCAGTTCCGCATTTGTTGGACATTTTTTTTTTTGTTTGCATTAAATAGTAGAAAGAAAAGCTGGGAAAAATGCGAGGAGAAATCTACGTCAATTCGACGAATTTTCTTTTGAAATACTTTTGCGCTGAGTGAAGTCTTCTGTCTCCAGAAGTGAACGGAAAGAATTGTGTTAATGTCTTGTTGCCCGCAGAGGAAAACTTTTGTGTGGCTTATTTCTCTGCGTCTGTGCAACTGTAAGTAATTGCACAGAGGTACTGAACATTTTCCAGGGGAAGAATAACGGTTTGGGGTCTTGATAGTTATTGTCCGTGTAGAGAGAAAATTAGATGAAATCTATTTTATGTTGTTTTATGAGCTTTTGCACAGTTTGGTTGCTGAGAATATTTCGGAGACAAATTGTAAACTTTTCTGAAATCATGATGCTCACAGTTCTCTGTATATGCATGTTAGAATTGAAGTGAAGTTAATTAAAGTTGGGTGAGTCTCCAGCCCACAACAAAATTCTGCCAAGCTTCTTCCATTAATCACACTTTGTGTCACTTTTATATTTTTTTGGTTACAAGTTGATAGAGTCCACGATTTCGTTTAGTCATGCAATATTGCCGCATTATTTCATAATTCTTTGATGATTCTGTTTGATTGTTGTGATAAATTCAAAGGTGAAATGCAATATAAACAAAAGAGAACATAATTGAGGGTTTCAAATATATTTATTATACGAAGGCTCAATTTTGGCGATTCGTTGCAGTATAGCAACTGTGATAATGTTGGCTTTTAAAGCGGCAAATAGTCCCAACCGCAGTCTTTCAAACCGTTATTTTAAATGGATATAATGACAGATCTTGGTACTCTTAGGAATGCTCATCAGCCCTAATTCGCATCCATCGAGCCAGGAATAGAATTCATAACTGAAGGAAAATAAAACAGTACAAATTTAATGAGTTTTTTTTTAGAGTCCATTCACTACAAATTATGGAGACAATTTAAGTTGCCTGGTTTTAGTTCATCTACAGGTTGAATTTTGTCTGCTTGTAACCGGAATTCTGATGTAAAATACGTCAAATTGTCTAATACGCCATGCAAATTCCTGCACTCCCTTCTAAAGGGTCTTCGCTACGTACAAAATTCGCGAAATGAATTACACAAACTTAGTTCATCGAATTTCATTACCGCTATATCCTGTTACCCTTTTACACTTTTACTTTGCCAAAATATTATTTTTTTTTTAAATTAGGTACAATGGTTCAAAATATCAAATTTAATAAATCAAATTTAAATAGTCTAAAATTTAATAAACTTGCGTTCATTCAAAATATAAATCCATTACAGAGCATTTAGAACAACTGTAGGGTGTACTTAAGTAGCATTAAGATTAAAATGCATTTTTATTGTGGCTTTTCCATTTCACTACTGTTACCCATTACTGACTTTGTGTTTATGCAAAAAAAAAAAAACAAAAACAATCGAATGCAAGATCTATTGTGGCGGCAATATTGAAGCTATGATTCTAAGAAGAAAATGAACTCTGTTTTGGTGAAAATGGCTTCATAGACGTCCGATTACGCATACCAATAGTGCCTAATCAAGAAAATGTATATATGCAGTGTTTGTAACACATCACTCAATAAGTCCCGGGGTTGATAAAAAAAAATCTATATTATTTACGAGAAGTACATTCAAATGATACCTGTCAAATTTTCACGACAATCTGATTATTAGGTTACAAGTTATAGTGCTTCAAGTGACGCTATTTTGCGATTTTTAAAACAATGGGAAAAACAGAATTTCGTGTGTTGATTAAGCACTGCTTATTGATGAGACAAAATAACGTGCAAGCTCAGCAATGGCTTGAAAAGTGTTTCAGGGACTCTGCTCCATCAAAAGCAACTATTTGTCGGTGGTATGCTGAGAGACACCAGCAATGCTGAACGCTCTGGAAGACCAATCGAGGTGGTTACACCTGAAAACGTCAAAAACACAAAATTGTTTTGGAAAACCGCAAGCTGAAATTGAGTGAGATAGTTGTAACCTTAAAGATATCAGACGGCAGTGTGTCACAATGGGTGGCCGCCGTGGCGTAGTGGGTAGGGTGCGACGCTCACACGCCAAAGGGGGTAGATTCGATTCCCAGCTGAACACCTCGAATTTTTCACTGCACCATCTCTTTCGAGCTGCTGACAACACTCAAAGAGTAATAACTGTCTAAGAAAGCTTCTAAAATTTCGCCGTTCGGAGTCGGCAAAAGACTGTAGGTCCCTTCTACTCGTGAGAGAACAGTAGCGCGCACAACACAAGTAGTTGATGAGCAAGCTAGGCCGTGGTTCCACTGTGGAATGTCGCGCCAACAACTATTATGTCATAATTTAATGAAACATGCATCCACCACTCCTCCAGAGTCAAATCGGCTGTCAGTGGAGAGGACAGTAACCGGTGAACCACGCCCAAAGCGTCCAAAAACACAAAGGTAGGCTGGCAAGGGTTGGCATCTGTATTTTGGGATGCACATAGAATTTTATTCATCGACTATCTTGAGAAAAGCAAAAGGATCAATAGGGAATACTACATGGCATTACTGGTGCATTTAAAGGAAAAAATTGCAAAAAAATGGTACCATATGAAGAAGAAAAAATTCTCTTCCATTAAGACAATGCAGCGTGTCACAGGTCGTTGGCTACCAAATTGCACGAATTGTGCATTGAAGTGCTTCCGCACCTACCGTATTCTTCAGATCTGGCCCCCGGCGATTTCTACCTCTTTTCAGACCTCAAAAATGTGCTCACCGAAAAAAAATATGGTGGTAATCGCGGAAACTGAAGCCGTTTTTGAGGCTAAAAATTAATCTTTCTATAACGAAGGTATCGAAATGTTAGAGCTGCATTGGACTGATTGTATTATTCTTGAAGGTTACTATATTGATAAATAAAGGCGAATTGTGTATTTTTATTGTTTAGTTCCGGGACTCATTCAGTAAAGTCTTTGGCGAGAAAACATTATCGATACTAATCAGTCTGTTTCGTATAAAAAACTTTTCGAACTGAACTTGCAAAAAAAAAATAACAAAATTCGTGTTGTTTCGAATAGAATTCAGACACAATATTTCTATATGTCCTCTCAACTTGAAAGGTGAAAAATTTCCTAATGGAGAACAAAAAGTTTGTTAATTCGATATGCATGGGTTCTTGGCGTTTATAGCTCGTATCAGTTTCCGTGTCTCCATACATCCTAACAAAACGCTGTTAAACAGTTTTCAACTGATAATTATTTAATGAGATAACTCACATGTAGCGTGTGTATATGCTTCAGTGAACTTCCTGGTTGACCTGGTGGCCATGTCTACAAGGCTAAACGTTTGAAATTTAAGATCAGACAAATCGACAACCTTACAGGAAACCTAGAATTGTTTATAGTGATTTGTGAAGGAAAAGCGAGTTTTTCTTTGCAGAAGGAACTTGCATACTTTCAAATAAATATTAACCACAACTCTGAGTGTGCAAACTGTCTTGACCCCTTGCCAAGTGATGCAAGAAACTAATGAACATACCACAAGCCACAACAGAATTTAATGAGACTTGTCGATGAGCCAGCACGAATTCGTCTTATTGATAGATTTATAGTTTTAAAGAAAATTGCAAAATCTCCAATATCATCATAAGCAAAGAACTAACTTGTGACACAAATTTTATCTAAGCACTATCGCGTGGTGAAACTAACATTTCCACACATATACTCGTATATACAAAATTGAATATTGCAATGCCAATGGCTTAGACAGATCATTGTTAGGCTTCTGAGCGTTATTTGCCATTTAATGCAAAAACACAGCTTTAACCATAAAATCTAAATTTTCGGAGTCATTATTTTGAGTCATTATTTGAAATAATCACATTACCCAAGGGACCACTTACTTTCACTTACTTAATGTTGGACCTCTGCTTAGAAAACATGAAACCCCCAACATGTTTTGTTTGTTTTTTGTATCAGAGATTACTTTACTTTTAATAGAAAAGGGCAAGAAGCCAAAGCCGTGGTACAAAGAGTCTTCAAACCCAGCCTTTGTGAAAAGTATTCTAGAATTGGATACTAATAGCCATGCTTAGGACTCTGCCTTGTGAAATTTGTATTATAAACCGTCGAAAGTAAAGTCGATAGATCGAAAAACAAAAAGAAGATAAGAAGATTTGTCAAAATTGTTGTCGAAGACAGTGAAAGAGGAGTGTGATAAAGTAGACTTATGCGTTTCAATGCTGTTTATTGATCCATCTTTCTTGTAAACTGTTTAAAATGGTTAAATGTTAAAAATGTTTAAAAATGTTTGACCATGTTCTTTACAGGTTTATTTAAAAGTGGAAAATACATATATGGTATTAACTGATTCATCACCACATAGAGTTGTTAATGGATGCGGGATGCAACGTTTTTTTCTAGAAGTAATTTTTACATTACATTCAGCCTTTCAAAAAATATTTTCTTACTTTTATCGGGGGTACAAATTTAGTGAGTTGTTAAAAGATGGCGCCACCTGCAAGTTGTGGCTGATCTTGGAAGCGATTATCTACTTCATTGGAAAGATGTGACATTTTTCAGCAATAATTAGTGTGCATCAGTGTCTGTTTTATACAACAACTTGCATTTTTTTCTCTTCAAAATGCAGTGATACAGTCTTAGATATGCACTATTTACGGAAAGTTAAAATTTTCTTCTTTAATTGGCAGATTAGTGCATCTGAGGCCCCTTTCAATGATTGCAATAGTTTATGGTGAATCTGCTCCGACCGAAAAATCATGCACAGAGTGGATACGATGCTTTAAATGTGTTTAGCGTCGGAGACAAAGATCATCTTGGTCAAAATAAAGGCATAACTGGATTAAGACCTGTGCCAAAATTTTTTTTTTTAAACAATGTCAATATATATGGCTGGTTAGTTACATTTATGACACTCTTTTCTTTTCTTTTCCCTCAAAGTAAGTCCGCATAGCAAAATTTAATGAGTCGGTGGATGCTTACATCATCTTCTGTTCAATTCTTATGCATCCTCTTCCATCCTCTTTTTTAGCACTTTCTTTTACCAACAAGCAGTAGATTGTTTTGACAATGGAGGCTGTGTTGGTGTCCATATGCTTTATATGGGTAAACTCTTTTAAGCAATGCATCCTTAGAGTTGTTTTTTTTATTTTTGATTTACCATTTTTCCATCGGGTTCGAAGCAAGAACTTTGCTTGTGAAGACACTCAGTTCAACTATTTTTTCATCGTCCAAGTCTCAGTTCCAGAATTGAATAAAAAATATGCAAATTTAAATGATTCCCGTGTATTCCACCATTACAACTTCAGAAAGAAAAGAAATACGCCAAAGGACCGTCGTTGGATACAAGTTGCCATCACGAAATGACAGTAATTAACTCAAACGACGTTTATGAGATCTTAGCGCAATTTTTTGCCGCTTCCCCTTTTTTTTGCATGAATTCAACCGCCATTTATACTCTCATAACAAGGAAAATGAAAGAAGTGCGATGCACGCGATAGTGAGCCAGTGAGGTAGAAATTTCCCTTTCCGCCATTAATTTTCCGCGATAAAATCACAGTTAACCTGATTGCAGAAGCGCAGAAAGGCTCTGACTATATTTTCGGCGACAATCGCTGAAAAAACCTCAAAGAAGAGACGTTGTGTATTCAAATTGACGGGGGCACGTTCGTATGTGGGGCGGTATACTTTTGCATAAATCACCTCAGCCACGCACGCAGTGACACCGATTACGGCGCTGTGCGGTCGACTCGCTTTCTATTCCAGGATAATGAAGTCAGAATTTTCATGTAGATTAACCGCTGTGTCGACACGGTAATACAGTGGCCGTTAATGTTTGAAAGAACTTGATTTTGATTGAATGCTTTTGTTTAAGCATTTCCGGCAGGCTGGCTCATTTAATTTTTTTCGAAGAGTAGGCAGTGCCAGAGGCACGACCGCCAATGTGCCGCCAACGAGGAGAACTCCGGCAGACAAGCTGTAGACAAAAAGTTTGAGTTTATGGAAAATCGATGCTTAGGCTTTTGTAAGAAGTAGTCACGGTTGAGGAAGATGCACGCCAGAGTCGGGCGTGGTTGTGTAAATATTTTATCGATAACTATAAATGTAATGACGATTTTTAAGGGTGACTGAAAGTAAAATAAAGGAGGCAGGTAGGAACTGTATCTTATGTCAATCAAAGTGGAAAATCACACAGGAAGACCTTGAATAAAAGTAAACAGAACTAGCCGGTACAATTTGTATAGAAAACATTGATAAAGAGTTGGCTTAGCTGATTCGAACCTTGGTACCTTTTAAAACACATTGGAGAATTTTTGAAGAAAAGGAAAGGCATTTTGGTTGGGCTGCTTGTCGAATGTTAAAGCATGACTGCACATTTTGGAATTCTATTACTTTGAAAGAGTATGAAATATCGCCTTCAATATTTTCAAAGAATAAGAAAGTATTCAACTAACATTTGGCTTAGTTCAGGAGTCATGGACTTGCTCCCAATCTAAAGTTATTAGTAAAATTTGGTTGACATCCTTTTATACAATGGGACCAAAGCTTAATATTTAAACAAAACTCGACAAATACGAATACATGGCATTCTGCACAATAAGCTGTTGGACCTGGTCTCTTCTAAAACGTCCGTATAAATAAATATACAGAACAATGATTACATATTTAGAATCACTGAAAATGTTTTATCTTTTTTCTAAAGCTCATATTTTCTACTGCAAATTAGCCCAGTTGCTGGTCTCTGCAGATAAAATTGTAGCCGTAGAAAATTATGGAACAGTGAAGACAAATCAAAACAGATATGGACGCCAGATGCCTGCCTGTAACTCTACTAGACCGATGATGTGGTATACGTTATATCTATTTAGAAATATGTTTTATATTGTGTTAAGAAAACAGTGCATTTCCAACCCCTTCTTCTTCTTCTTTTTGTGGTGCTACAGTGCGGGGTGCACCTGAGCCTCACCCAACACGCCTCTCCAGCCAGCACGATCTTTCGTTAGCTGCCTCCAATTACGCACTCAGAGTTGGTTGAGATTCTTCTCCACTTGTGTGAGCCATCTTAGCCTAGGCAGTCTTCTGTTGCGTCATCCCAATGATTCAGATTCGAAGACTTTTCGAGCCGCACTATATGGCCTATCTTAAGTCATTTTAAGCGTTGTATTCGAAGACGCTTGACCAGACGCTTGTCGCTGTACAGCCCACAGAGTTCTTCACTATATCTTCTCCTCCAGATGCCATCAACGCAAACAGGAGCAAAAATCGCACGCAACACTTTTCTCTCGAAAAGACTAAGAGCTTCCTCATCCGCTTTTAGTAACATCCAGGCTGCCGCGCCATAAAGGAGGACTGGGACGATTGAGCTGTTATATAAAGCAAGCTTCGTCTTTCGAGAGAGGGCTTTATTACTCAATTCCCTCTTGAGCCCAAGGAAACAACGATTGGCAAGAGTGATTCTGCGTTTGATTTCGGTACTGATGTTGTTTTCCCTGTTTACTGCGGCGCCGAGGTAGACGAAGTGCTTGACTACCTCGAAGTTTCTACTGCCTAGTGTGACGCTTCGTCCGAGACGTCGATGTTGTGCGTCCTTCGTTTTGCCCTCATTTACCGCAAGACCCATTTTAGCCGCTTCCGCTTCAATGCCAGCAAACGCCTCATTGACGGCTCGCTGTGTTCGTCCAATCACTTCAATATCATCAGCGTAAGCTAGCAATTGAACTGATTTCTGGAAGATCGTGCCTCTGGTGTGGACTTGTGAGTTTCGCACGATCTTCTCGAGGACGATGTTAAAGAAGTCACATGACAGTGCGTCGCCTTGTCTAAAACCTTTTTTGACATTGAAGGTCTCGGTGAGTTCGTTACCGACCTTGACGGAGCAGCGAGAGTTCTCCATCGTCATCCTACACAATCTGACAAGTTTGGTAGGAATGCCAAAACTAGACATGGCACTGTGTAGCTCGTCTCTAAGTACACTGTCATAGGCAGCCTTAAAATCGACATCGACGGTGAGTGACTTGCACTTCTTGGGTCTTTTTAGAACCAAGGCGATGTTCTTTTAGGAAATATAGAACATCGCCTACAAGTTGATGCACTTTATACTGACTTTTCGAAAGCCTTTGATAAAGTGCATCACACTTTGCTTTTAAAAAAACTTAAAGCCATAAGATTTCATTCAGCAATGATAGAATGGTTTTCCAATTATTTAACGGGGAGGGAGCAAATGGTTAAGGTCGATAGTTATAATTCTCGCGTAATAAAGGTAACATCGGGGGTGCCACAGGGTAGCCACTTGGGCCCTTTACCATTTCTTTTATTTATAAACGATATTCACGAAATATATAAATTCTGCGACATTCTAACTAAGGTCTGGTCTATAGTGGACTTCCCTGGCTTCAAAACACATTGATATGGACCTTTTAAGTTATGGACAAACGGTTTCAGACGCTCACACAATACGGCGGAGAGTATCTTGTATGCAATGTTGAGAAGACTGATACTTCGATAATGGGTGCAGTGGACCGGAAAAAACACGCTGAGATTCCACACATCGGGCATGCTTTCCTCCGACCATATCTTTCAAATTAGCCACAAACACGTACCTACCTCAAATTTCAAGCCAAGAAAATACGGATCCAGTGTGGCAGTATAACCAACCAGCTACTTCACTGTTTTCAGGGTCAAAACACGATGTTTTTGGAACCTGTATGTTAATTGTAAGCATTTCTCTGTTTTAACAGAAACATGGTTGTACCCAGACATTTGCTCTGCTGAGATTTTCGACGCGTCTTATGTAGTTTACCGGAATGATCGATGCAAATCGATTAAGGAGGCGGGTGGGGGAGTCATAATAGCTGTTTCATCTCGTCTTCTCAGCCGGCAAATTGCGTTGATGCACTCGACAACTGATGTGGAGCAATTGTATGTGTGAGTAGATTTTGTTACAGACGTCCGTTATCAAATGTTTATTCATGTCTTCTACGTTCCACCAAAAAGTCTTGCCAATGTGTATCAAAAACACATTGATAACATTAGTAGTGTCATTACTCGTCTTGAAGCCTCCCAAATACCGTGCGTACTAGGAGACTTCAATATTGGTGATGTTACTTGGAGGAATATGGATGGTGATGAGAATCCCATTCAATGTTACTCATGAATGGGAGCATTTGCTAATCGATGGACTTTTATCATTGGGATTATTTCAAGTAAATAATATTAAAAATAGTTTGAATAGAATTTGAGATTTAATATTTCCTATTAACGGCATTAACTTTACATTGGCAGAATTGGATTTGGAGAATTGGATCTGATTGATTCAAATAAAATACATCACAAAGCGTTGTTGCTAGAATTTGAATTCTTTACGGTAGTGACAATAAAAGTAATATTGCCAATTTAAGTTTCAATTTTCGTAAAACCAATTTCGTTGCTGATGGATTATTTAAAAAATGTCAACTGGGATGTCATCTTAAATTCTCCAGATTTGAAAGGTAATTATGATATGTTTATGAATAAATTGAATTCTGGTATAGAGTTATTTGTTCCAAAAAAGCGTCGGAATTATCGGTTCAAAACTCCATGGGCCAAACAGTTGGTAAATTTAAGAAACGTCAAAAGGAAAGCATATTCTATCTTTGTTTCAAACAAATCGACATCTAACCGTGTAAGATTTTTTAGATTAAGGAAAGAGTATGAGTTCTAGAATATGGTAGATATCTATACAGGCAAAATATCTTGTCTATAAAAACTTCCATCAAGAGCGATAGTTCAGCATTTTGGAAGTACGTTAATTCAAATTGTTTAGGCTTGCCGTTGCGTAGTGTGTAGAGTGCGACGCTCACACGCCGAAGGGTGTAGGTTCGATTCCCAGCTCAACACCAATTTTTCGAATTTTTCACGGCACCACCTCTTTTGAGTTGCTGACAACACTCAAAGAGTAATAACTGTCTAAGAAACTAACTGCCGTTCGGAATTGGCAAAAAACTGTAGGCCCCTTCTACTCGTGAGAGAAGAGTAGCTCGCACAACACGAGCAGTGGATGAGCAAGCTAGGCCCTGATCCCCCTTTGGACTGTAGCGCCAACAATTATTATTATTATTGTTGAAGTATTCTGAAAGACGATAAGAGTCGGTAGATGATCCTTAGTCGCTCAGCAAACATCAGCTGTGTATAGCGATACTGAGAGTTAACACTTAGAGAACGTAGTGTTTTGTGTTAATCCGTGATGGATACAAAAAAAAACAAAAACTGTAAGCAAATAGCCATAACCGAATGTGTTTTATTTGACATAAGCGCCTCAAAATCAAATATATTTCAAAATAACACCGATCCACAAATTATCTCTTGTGAAATCGTATTCTTTAAAATATTGGCAATAATTTTTGAATACGGGAACGGTGCTAAACTAAATTCACATAAATTTTAGGGTTGGAACAACTTCTGGTGTGTTTAACTATTTCCTGGCTTACTTGAACTGCGAAAAAAATTCAGACTACTGTAATTTCCAAACTGTTCATGAGAGTGAGTGACACATAATTTTACTGTTTACAAGCTTTTTCAAACTAGTTGCGTCTTAGTTGACTGCTTTTATTGGACTGGAAAACTAAAAGTGGCTATCGTAAAAGCCCCCAATCATCTCAACGTGAATTTGTATTTCAAATTATGGTGATAACGTGATACTAACACCATTGCAAATGTCATGGAGGTGGTTATAAAAATAACAGCTACATTGTCCAAAGACTCGAATACAGCAAAGTTTGCATTGAAATACAAGTAAAAAAAGCCTCGAAGCAACTTATCAACTTATCGTTGGAACGGATGCACCACATACTGAAAATTAACTCCCTCTGAAGCTTTTGAAGATCGAAATTGCACACCACCTTACACGACAACAGAAAATGTCAGAGTCAAAAGACCAAAGGAAGGTAGTGAGTAAGCTTGCGCAAAAATAGTGAGTTGCCGAATTTGTTTTTTCCAATGATTCGCCGTTTGTTATCACGCAATGTGTCAACAAACCAAATACCGATTTCACTTGCCCGAGAGGTTCTCCAAAAATCTACACCTTTGTATGACCATTAAAGAGCTGACAGCACCGTTGGTGATAGTTTTGGCCATCGTCACCGCTGTTGGTAGCTTTAAGATTGTATTTTAGTACCGCGATTGAATATATTGAAATTGCCTTAAATACTTAAGACTGAAGGCAAACAAACATTCCAGTTTGAGATTATGGACATTCCAAGAAACAGGATTTGTTTGGAAAACAAACTTCAACTTCGTTTTTCGACACAATGGATTGCGAATTCATTAGAAGGTTGCAAATCTGCTATGAAGGTTGGCACTAATATATAAAAATGTTGGATCACGTCAAACAAACACTCTAGCGTTAATGGGACAAAATATCGCAGAACTACATGCAGCGTGCGATGCTTTATTGGCCGCTTCAGGGCCGTAATTTGTACCAAAGGTGTACGAAGGAAGTAGTCTGCAGCAAATCCTTACTTTGCAGTTGCTGCAATCCTTTCCCTTTCGTTGGAATGCCACGTACCAATGTCCTTCAATTTTACACCAATTTTAAGCTTCACAGCAGCAAGTCAAGCGTTCTCAAAATAACCAGCCATTATCTACGAATATGATTCGCTCCTGCGTTATTGAAACCGAACGACTTTCCATCCTCGGTATGTGTATCAACTCAACACTAAATTGGAAGGATCACATATTCGAGATCGCTAAATATGCAGCGAAATGTCTAGCTTTCTTAAAGCGATGCAAGAAATATTTCACCACTTTTGACCTGGCAACTATATATACGAGGGTTGCCTTTTATATTTCGGGTTAAGAGAACAAAAACAAATATTAATCATCGAAAATAGCTTTATTGTTTTTCAAAATATTTCCCATTAAGATCTTTACACTTTTGCATGCGTTTGAAACAATTGTCGAAGCATTTTTGCCACTCTGATTGAGATATCTCCAAAATATTCATTCTGACTGCATCAACCGCTTCTTCAGATGTCAAAAAACGATGACATCTCATTTTTTTACGTACGGGAATAAAAAGAAGTCATACGGTGCCAAGTCAGGACTATACGGCGTATGGCTCAACAAATCGTTGTTTTGAGCGCAAACAGTTGTTTTAGCCGATGTGTGAGAGCTCGCATTGTCGTAGTGAAGAGAGATCTGTCTTCGACGGTTGGTTTTCCTGATTTCTTGGAAGACAACTGGCAAACAAATGGTTGTGTACCACTCAAAATTGACTGTTCTGCGTTATTCTAGTTGTACGGTTGCGATATATCCATTTGCTTGGAAGTGCTTCGTGCGTGAGCAACTTTCGTTGGATTTGGCTGAATTTGAAACACCCATACAGTCGATTGATGTTTACTTTTGGGCTCATACGGGTAAGTCCACGATTCATCACCTGTCACGATGTCATAGACGAGTTTCGAAGCATCGCGATCGTATTTTTGGAGCATTTCTTTCGACCAATCGACACGAGCCTTTTTTTGAGCGATTGACAAACTGTGTGGGATCCAACGCGAACCAATTTTTTTGACGGTCAAATGTTCATGGAATATTGAATGTATGCTGGTCCCACTAATGCCTATGGTTGTCTCAATCTCACGATAGGTCACATGACGATCTTGTAATATCAGTTGCCGCACAGCGTCAGTGGTTTAAGGAACAACAACTGATTTTGGGCGACCTTTTCGAAATTCGTCATGGAGTGAACTACGACCTCGGTTGAATTCACCATACCAAACACTGGTCCTTGATGGAGCTTCACCGCCAAAAATTGAATTAAGTTCATCGATGCACTATTGTTGAGTAAATCCAAGTCGATAGTTGTTAAAAATAATCGCACGAAAGCTTTCACGATTTATTTCTATTTTTTGGGCGAGATGAATCTTTTAAGTTACTTCAAACAACACAAATAGCGCTCGTATATCAAAACGTTCTGAGTGCGTATAACCTTTTACGATAGTGCTGGCAGTTGCCAGATTACAATATTAGGGTTGCCCAATCCCGAATTATAAAAGGCAACCTTCGTAAGGCGTAAATCCGCTTAAAGCTTGAGTACAACACTTCTATGTGGTCTGATGCTCCTAAGATCTCTCGGCATCTACTAGATATCCAACAGCGAGCGCAATACCTTTCTCGATAGCAATGCTCACCCGTTCATCCTTAATCCCACTTTCGGACGTAAAGTTAAGTTTAGAGACTCGTTCTTCAGCCGCACCACACAAATATGGAAATAAAAAAATAAATTATAAAGAATTTCGAATAAATAAGTGCGTTTAAGTTTATTTTAAAATTCATTCTTTACTTGTTAAATCACACAATGATCTCGTCCTACAGACTCAATCAGCTGCAAAGACAGACGTAGTCTGTCTTCCCAGGGTTAAAAGCTCTTGCCCTGCTCCTAAATCCAATTTGCGGGGTTATTTCTCAACCAATATTAAATCGGACGATTCGCTATGCAAACAAATTAAAAATGCAAACATAACCCGCCCAGCGCTCCTACCTCGCACACAATCCGCTTCACCAATATTTTCCCATCCGCGCATACATTCAAAGCGTTCCCTTAAATAGAACTCGAGCGGGCATTGCATGACTGTTCTGAGGTTATGTTATAAATAAATGCCAACAACCGGCCTCGACTACGGGTATCCTGGTCCGGATATCTATTGATTTAATCAGACCCAAGGAGAGCCGTCAACTGAGCGCATACTAGTGCCCCTCGTATCGCGCCGGGCACTATAATTGACCCACTCCTTTGCTGAAAACCAAACGGACAAATCCATTGTCAAACCCCAGCACGCAGGCCAATAATTTTCGTATGCACTGGCCAACTGGTAATCAATCAACGTTTACCTTTGATTATCGTTAGGAATTCTCCACGAGAAAGACACAAAACTTCACCGAAGCGAATAGCGCACTGTCCTCCGAAGCCATCGATGGGATTTTGGGCACAATAAATTGCGGTGAGAGGATGGCGAACGATGGTGAAGAGGCGAGTATAATGACCATTACCCTGGAATTGTGTAATTTCGGTTGCGGCTAGGGCAAGACTGCTGATGCGTCTACTGCCATGAACGAATGAATGAACTGTTTTCACGTAATTTGCCTTTCATGGGCGGCCATTAGATTAAAGGCCTGTAAATTGAGTTTCGATATGCACGACACAATGGATTACGCGTAATTTTACAGGTCTAATGGGTATTTTGAGCTTCGGAGTGATTCGGCGGATTTCTTGATTGTGAGAGGTTCTTCTTTGGATATGAGACGGGATGCGTGGACATGTGAGAAGAGGTTATGGAATGGGTTATGGGAGGAAAAGTTTTATCGTATTTTGCTGATTTTAGGGGTCTTCTTTGGTATAGAATTTCATCAATTTTATGACAGGTTGTACCAGCGAAAACGTGCGGCAGTAGCGCGGTTGAAAAAGAAGATGAAATTGTCTTTTTGATAATGATATCAAAAACTAGAAGTGCTTAAAGGAGCAAGCATTTAATAATAATAATAATTGTTAGCGCGATAGTCCACAGGGGGACCAGGGCCTAGCTTCCTCATTAACTACTCGTGTTGTGCGCACTACTGTTCTCTCACGAGTAGAAGGGACCTACAGTTTTTTGCCGACCCCGAACGGCGAAGTTTGAGAAGCTTTCTTATACAATTATTATTCTTTGAGTGTTGTCAGCAGCTCGAAAGAGGTGGTGCAGAGAAAAATTCGAGGTGTTTAGCCGGGAATCGAACCTAGACCCTTCGGCGTGTGAGCCTAGACCCACTACGTCACGGCGGCCGCAATCATTTAACAGACTGAAATAGATTACATTAAGCCGGAAAGCAGATACTGAATGCCAAGTCGCAAACTGATGAATGTTAAAACAGACACTGTCACGTATCTCCCCTAAATTGCAACATAAACACATTGCACATCATATTGCATTCCGATGTTTCTACTTCCGACGAACGCTTCGTGTCAGTCTACCAGACACTATGTGGAAACGTTCTTGGAAGTTCTACTTGTCCCACTTAATAAATAAACAAAAGAAATCACAATAACGTGCATTTGACTTTGTGGCATTTCATGTCACCTTATGAAACCTTGACTTTGTGTTCGTCGCATGCCCTTGTGTATGTTAGTGAGGAGCATTCTTCTTGGAAGTCTGTGTTTTTATGAGAAAGAAACATGGTCACAAACGAAGGTCATACGTGCTACTTAGAATAATCCAGTTGCAAGATCGGCTTTGTTTCGAAACAACGCAAAGTAGGATGTTTTGTTGTTTTTTTTAAAGAAGATACTTTAACTTGCTTGAGACTTTCAGTGTGACATTTTCACAATGTTTCTTTGATTCTTTCTTTAAGGAATTTATTTCCATGGGGAATAGCGGTATCCATATGGGTGACTTCGTTGCAAGCCGTTTGTGACATGACAACAGTGGTGGGCATTATGTTACGTTGTCATAAAGCTGTGGCTCCCTCTAGAAAACTTTAAAATGTATGCCGTTGCGCGGAATTAAAAACCATAAGCATTAGTAAATATATTGTCTCCAATTCCTTGAAATAATGAACAAAACTAGGTACTGTCTCAGAAGATTCTAACTTCGGTATGCTGAAAGACCATTTTCAGGATTTTTTTACTTTCTTCAATGAGCATGCATAATTGATGCCCCATCCCGGTAGATAATTTGTGTAAAATTTCAAAACCGCCAAAAACGGGGTGCAGACAACGAGTTGCTTGGATGACAGTGGCCCATGGAATTGAATTGTTTTCGGATTGTTGAAACAATGCCAGCCCATTACTGTTACCCACAAGAAAGGTTCACACTGGTCATACTGCAATACCGAACCAGCTGACAAAGCAAGATGCACCACTCACTTTAGATATATAAGCTGGATTATGTGACTGGATTGATGAGGAAGCTAGGCCCTAGTTCATCTGTGGACTGTCGCACCATACAATACTAATTAAAGAAAAACAACAAATTTTGCAAAAAATGCACACATGCATATCGTGCTGCTTCTGTTGTGCCGTTATTTCCGCCAGAAAGAGCATTCATGTGTGAGCCGCCGGTGGTACACGCCGTCCTCAACGTGTTAATCACCTGATTCAAAATTACATCCGTTACAGTAAAACTAGTGTCAACGGAATCACGCATGGTACCGAAGACCATTTGGCACTTGACCGTCAGCTTGGCCAGAGGCTGTATTCTCTTGCGATTGTAGGTTAGTAGGTTAGGTTAGAGTTCCTTAAACTTTGGTTCCTTATAGGAATATCCTAGTGACTACTGTTTAAAACCAAATATCGTCGGCAGAGCCGAGGTAAGTGTTATTGTGCCAACTGGCCTAATGCAGGTTGTTCACACTGACTCAGATCAGGCGTTTAGGAGGCTCTCCCAGTGAGAAGTGTGAAGCTGCATTCTCAACTGGACTCTGAGACACAGATAGCAGTAGATGTTCGAGCAAGGTGAAATGAAGGTCCTTCAGGCATGAACTCAGTTTGATCCTTGAAGAACTAGGTTTCTCATTCAGTCATTCTTAATTTCCACTTATGTGGAATATGAACTCATTGATCGCGTTTATTATTAGTACTCAAAAAATTAGAACTTATTATTAAAAAAAAGATTCCGTAAACGATCTAATAATAATTGTTGCCGCTACAGTCCACAGGGGGACCAGGGTATAGCTTGTTCGTCAACTCACGAGTTCTCTCACGAGTAGAAGGGACCTACAGTTTTTTACCGACTCCGAACGGCGAAATTTGAGAAGCTTTCTTAGACAATTATTACTCTTTGAGTGTTGTCAGCAGTTCGAAAGAGGTGGTGCCGTGAAAAATTCGAGGTGTTCAGCCGGGAATCGAACCTAGGCCCTTCGGCTTGTGAGCTCAACCTCTACTAATTACGCTACGGCGGCCACGGCCGTAAACGATCTGCTTCCAACATTATTCGCACACAACTGACAAGGAATACAGTTTTTATTTTCTTTTCTTAAGAAAATAGAATTGTGGTACCAGAGTGAAATGTCACAGCCGAACATTTGTACAGTTCAGATGCTGATTTCATTATAGTGTATACCAGTATGAAATGAGCGTTTTTTTACACTAATTAAAACACTAATTATTAATGGGAAAGTAAACACATTTTATTCGAAGTATTGACCATTGTTTTCTACACACTTTGATCACCATTCTGGCAATTTGTGAATACCGCACCAATAAAATTGTTCGTCTTTTAAAGCAAATTAATCAGGCACCCAATTTTCAACCTCCTCGTAGGAATCAAAGTGCTGCTCAGCCAATGCGTGTCTCATCGTTGAAAACAAATGGTAGTCGGAAGGAGCCAAGTCTGGTGAATACGGCGGGTGGGATAGCTGCTCCCAGTCAAGTGTTTGATTGTATCCTGAACCGGTTTCGCTTTGTGTGCAGGTGCATTGTCATGGAGCAAAATTACCTTGCCGTGTCTTCTGGCCCATTCTGATCGTTTCTCGATGAATGCATGGTTCAAATTGATCATTTGTTGTCGATAGCGATCAGTATTAACGGCTTCACCAGGTTCTAGGAGCTCATGGTACAGCACACCTTTCTGGTCCCACCAAACACACAGCGTTGTCTTCTTGCCGAATCGATCTGGTTTTGCAGTCGATGTTGATGGTTATCCCAGATTAACCCATGATTTTTTCCGTTAAGGATTCTTAAAATAAATCCATTTTTCATCGCCAGTAACAATCCGATGCAAAACCGAGTTTCTTTCGTGTCTTTGAAGCAAAATTTCACAAGTGTTTTTTCGGTTTTCCATCTGTCTTTTATTCAATTCATGTGGCACCCATTTTCCACACTTTTGGATCATTCCCATAGCTTTTAAACGGTTAGAAATTGTTTGTTGTGCAACATTTAACATTGCTGCCATTTGGTTTTGACTCAAAGTGTCATCTCCATCCAATATCGTTTGCAATTCGGCGTCTTCAAACTTTTTTGGTGGTCTTCCACGTTCTTCATTTCTCACATCAAAATTATTATTTCTGAACCGTTGAAACCATCTTTTGCATGTTGCTTCTGATAGAGCATGATCACCATATGCCTCGACAAGCATTCGATGCGACTCTGCAGCACTTTTCTTCAAATGAAAACAAAAAATTAATGCTTTCCGCAAATCATCACTTTCTGGTACAAAATTCGACATTTTTAACACAATGAAAAAATATGATGTTGTCTGTTGAATGACTTGATGTAGACTAAATATTTTTCACAGATGTCATAGTAAACAAAAAAACAAAAAAAAAACAAAAAAATAAGGGCTCGTGCACAACAAATGACGCTCACTTCATACCGTTATACCTGGTATATAAACCATTTTTATAAGACTTGACTACATGAAGGAGTCACAGTGTCTAAATAGTGAACTATGTGTTTTATTACTCATTTTTACAAATTGTGAAAATAATTTTTTGATTGAAAGCGTCTGGCCTGTGGAAGAGTCATCAGTTAATAATAATAAAAAAAATTAATTCAGTTTTAATCAAAATTCTTGAAGCTATGTCCTTTGCTATTCGAAGTTTCGATAAAATTTATGTTTATGAGAGAGTTTCAAAGAGAACTAATTAACTAATTGACTATAAAATTGTTAAAAAGCTCTATGTCCCATCTGAACGTGAGGGACCAAACGCACACACAAGATGAACAGGCGTTGAAAAAGTTGAACCCTGATCACTTGTGAATTGTAGCGCCATCAAATTTTTAATTGTGACAATGGCAATAACGCTGACACCACGAATTCCACTTTGAAGAAAGTTGGAAAAGTTGGAAGATGGAATGGAATCTGTCGGACCCTCGTCATTTCCTGATTGCTTTTTCTCCAAGTTCAGCCTTTTTACATTTAAGCCCTTTGAGATTGAGTTTCTTTCTTACGAAATATTGAATCCCTCTAGAAATTTCATTTGTTATACACCATTTAATATTACTTTAGTACTTTGAGCTGGCATTAAAGAAAAATAAAATGCCGTTCGCACGGGTCCGGTTACCGAACAGAATGTCAGTCCGAGTGCGTAGAACTGCTTCTTCAAAACTACAGTAGACTGTTGCAGAAGAAGTGAGAACCGCAAATTTGAACTATAACCTTGAATTAAATCATTTTGCTAACCATCGTCAGGCCAAATGTATGAGATGATCTTCTTCAGTTGTTCTATTGAGTTTCATTGACAACGATCCGGGAAGACGATCGTTGTGGTTATTGAAGAGCCTCGAGTGCGTTCTCTTCCGCAATTCGATACTCGTTACAAATGTTCAAAATTTGGTCTCAGTCAAACTGAGACAAGTTTTGAACAAGAGGTCTCTTCTGTGAAGAGGAGTTAATTCCCAAGCGCCTCTATTGGCCAACTTGTCCTTGTCGGAACCAATATCAGATCCACTTATTTAGTGCTGCGAGCTTACTAACAAGAATAAATATTCCCTTTCCAATAAGTCATCTCAATCATCGCCACTCTCAAGAGTACACACGCCACTTCGGCTGTCCACTGCCGTGGGTCAGTGACCACACCATTTGCATAAAATTAACTAGGCCAAGATATGCAAATCGAACCGGCCAAGGTAGACAAACATCTTCCCCCCTGCCAATTGCAAACAAATTACCGTGCATCGGCACAGAAGTCAAAGCGATTTACAGAAGATGTGTACTGGCCAATAGCTCAAACTGAGAGCGTGCGTGGGTGGTGCAACAGAACGCTTGGGATTCTTGTCGATGGCCCACAGAAATGACATTGTGTATCGCTTTATGAAAATGCTTCGAGTCCCCGGGAGTTTGAAGCAGAAAGCCTTGCCAACAAGTGCGCGACTCGTTGAAATCTGGATCAACTTTCCATTTCGCTGTCTACGGCGTATTTCCTTTTCGAAACGCACTTGAGAGCATCATTCTAAAGCACCTGAGGCGTGCACCATTCCCCGTTGATGACGTACACTTTTCGAAGCCGATAAACCAGGCACTTCAGCGGTTTCAGATACAATTAAATCTAAAAGAAATCGTGGTAATATAATAAAACGAGTTGTGGACGCGAATGAGTGGTCGGAGGCTGGTGGTGGCTGTGCCAGTGAAACATTTCTCAGCCGTTTACACAAAGACGACATACACTCTCTCTCTCTTGCGACCAGAGGCACTTTAGTCTAGCAATCAGTCGCCATCAAGCATTGAAATTTTCTACTTATCGTCGTGTTTCTACGACCCATTAAAGCCTTTATAGAATCCCGTATACAAGGAGCGAAGACTGGTTGTTGTGGGGAGACGGGGGCAGTGTTGAAGAGTTTGACTGGGGCAGAACTGGCTGCTGCCAAGCGCCGCCGATGTTTTATTAAGAGTCCTTGTCCTCCCCGGGTCTCCTAGAGATTATTTAATGGCGTCTTTAGCGAGAGCGCAATTAGAAAGTGCCGCCGAGAGTGAGTCACGGCTCTTCAAGTGAAAGAGAATCGCAGACGATTACGGCGAGGACTTTTAAGTTTTAAGGCGGAGAGGCTTGTGGATGCGTTTCTGCAGTGACAAGGTGACGCGGAGGCAAAGTGAACGTCCAACTCACTTTCGGCTGTCTAAATTTACCATAACTCCATCCAATTGAACGGGAAACGCCTTTGGAATGACAGGAATGACTTTCTCTGAAGGCTGCTTGAAGCATGCTCGAATTTAAATGCTGACTCATGTGTTGTCAGCTGATGTGTGTTGTTTGGAGGGCTCCTGAGTCACATGTTCTTTTTGGAACATACTTGTGCTATATTTACCGTTTCAGTGCAACTTCTTCAAACGCATCACGGTCACTGGGGGAGTTCTTTTAAGCTGCTTTTATTATGTTCTTTCGCGGAAGAGTGAGATTTTCGTGCGTTTTGAAGACGGAAGAACTTTTTCAAAATTTTTTTGGAGGTTGGCTGAGCGATCTACAATCGAGTGCATTAAAGCAATCACGTTATTTGCCTCCTATGACTTCTTTGAATCATCATAATGAATCTTTCAAAGTAGGTCTGGCATTCTTAACAATAGCAGTCGCCATTGAAATGGGAAGTATGCGGAACCTACCGACAGTCTATCACTGGGTTTTCCTTTTTTTAATGAATTGTGTGACAATAACGACGTATATACATGATACATGAAATCTTACGTAGTTGGTCCCGGTTATATTACACGGACTGCTCTAAACCACATTCCCCCACATTCCTCGGACTACTGAAAACGTCCCTAAGCATTGACGCCTTTTTGTGACCGCTCTTTTGATTTCAATTGAAAATCTCTGCCATTTCGAAAGAACATCAGCACGCCGAACAAAAATGCATTTGGAGAATCCAAAACGCTTTGCTCAGTTTTTGAAATAATGCGTAGAGACTTCAAAACGACTGCACATTAATAAATAGCAAACTTCAGCTTCTTGCTGCATCAAAAGGATTTCATTCAAAGTGTTACTACAATTTGTAACAATTTGCCAAAACTCCTGGAGCAAACAAAATTCATTCCGCTTTGTCTGCACCAGCTTCAAGCGCTGTCATCATTCGTTGGAATTTGAGGAATCTGACACCCCCCAGACCAACATGAGTTGAAACCCTTGCACAGTTGACCAAAGGCGTGGATTTGTTTGTTGTCTGGCAACCGAGTTTCCTGCGGCCGTACAACTTTCGCCATAGCGATTGAAGCCCTCCAAACACAGCCTATTCTCCTGGGTTGCCGTACCCTCAAAGGCTCGTATATCTCCAACAGTTTATCGCCTCTCGTCTCTTTATCTGACAAAAGTGCCCTTTTTCCACCACCATTTTGCCCAATCCGTACACTGAATCCGCTTATCGTCATGAATCATGAGAACTGCTTTGGCACTCCCCGTCAGCGTTCCCGGAGGCGAAACCACTCAAATGAGTAACGAACGACTCGCGACAAAAAGCCAAGAGCCGGACAATTGAAATTGACTGCCGCCACCCTTTAGTTTGAGCCGAACACAAAACGCTATCCGATTTTACGGTCTAAGCCCTGCTGACTGTCCAAAACAATTGCACTGTAAGAGGTAGTGGGACGGAGTGTCGTGGAGGGAGGGTGCGATGCAGAATCTTTGCTGGCGTTGATGATGATGATTGTGTGGGCAGCGTGTTGGCTGTAACTTTTATTTTGTTCTCAGCTTGAAAAGTATCTCATGCGTTCACCTAGATCCAAAGCAGGAGCGGGACTTGTAGTTTGCTGTGGTTATTCACCCGTTTTAGTTCGGCTTTGCTTGGCTGACTGTTTTGTTGCTTTCCACACATGGAACAAAAGACTTTCTTCAGGCGGTTCGCTCTGCGCTGCCTCCGCACTCAGTCGCTCTTTTGATACGCTCCGGCCACAAACCGGCGAATAAACATAGCAAAACTGTTAATCGAAGAGCATATATCGTGTCGGTAATTAATTCTGGAGCTCTTCTCCAGCTCTGGTCTAGGTTCAATAACTACACGCTCCCCCCGGTGGACATGATGCACTCCGGTATTGGCAAGTAGTTGTGGTCTTCTGTCACGATGTTGGTGGGACAACAGTGGATTTATTGAATGTGACACAATAGAAAAGCGGCAGTGGAGACTGAAGAGAGGGAGCAAGACATGGTACATGAGTACAAAGCGGCCGGAAGGCATTGTTACAATTTCTCTGCGGTTCGTTCTTTTCTGCACACAGCAGACACATTCCCTTCATAATGAGAGCAAAGACTGTTCCACAGTCGAAAGTCCCCAGTTCGCAATGCGGGATTGAATAGCTTTCGCCGCACACACAGCGGACAGATGTCAATTTGAATCCAAGTCAGAGGAAAAGTTACAAGGAACAACAGTCAGTCTGTGGGCTGCCATAGAATGGGGTCAAATAGATACTCTCCGAGATGTGTTGCTTTCCGTCTTCCGCATCCTCCTCGGATGACACGGCTGTCTGCACAAGCCGGATCCCACTGGGGCAGAGATGGGGCTCTGTGTTGACTGGGTTACTGTGATAGGTGTCTGATTTCAAAATACTGTGGTGACCGGGATGATTGCGATATGAAGGCAGTTTCTTTTGTCTGTCCTTTTTTTAGGTTAGTTTGAGATGTGAAAGACGGGTTTGATAATTACTTCATGTGTGGCGGTATCGCTTGGAGTAATGGGACGGAAATTTGACTTGGCTACAAAAGGCGTGTTTTTTATTTTTGGACACTCTGAACCATGTTAACCTACTTCAAATTTCAACTATCCCGTTAGGGAATAAACCTCATTCAGCTGAGGAGTTGGAAATATAGCCAAATTTCTGGTTCAGAGAATACAGTTTGAAGCAATTATGTCTTCTCATGTTCAATGGAAGAGTTTTGTGAGTTTTAAAGATTTTAAGCTTAAAATAGACCGTTACTTCGAAAAACTTTTTAACATTTAATTACATAAAATGTTAAGCAACAACTGATTGTGTTTTAAATATTTTTGAACAAGGGAAAGAAAATAGATGCTAATGTGTATGCAACTTACTATATCGATAAGTTGTAAGCGAATTTTAATATTAGGTAGCCACTGCTTGTATAAAAATGAAGGTCAATTGTTCAATTTATCTTAAACTTAAGATTAATTTGGCACTGACTGCTTTGTGGGTTACCGTAGAACAAGCAAAAGTTAAAAAAAATGGTGAATCCAGCCAATAGACCACACTTAGAGTATCTGTATCGGTATTAAATTGCAGGTCTCATATCTTTGTTTGGGAGCAATATCATCTTGTGTAGTTGGAAACAGGAGATAGGCTCCGATCTGCTGTGGAGTTCAACACCGTCTTATGTTTTACCCTTCCATGTATTTGAATATCATCTAGGCTACCATCCGCTTTTGCGACACCCCTTCTATTAACACTTTTGCCAACTTATGAAAATTTATAATACATTTTGTTTCATATGTTATGTGTTTTTCAAATCATGAATGCGGGCTGTGGTTTTCTAGGTAAAATTAAATAAAAAGTTGCGAAACATTTGAAAAAGCCACCACCAGTTGGGAGAAATAAATTTTTCCTTTATCCCATTGTTCTCAGCCAAGACCAATTTCTCTGTCTGTCTTAAATTAGTGTTACTACCAAGCATTAGAATTGGATTGGAGAAATGACTGCCAGCAAGGAAGAAATAAATAGTTGGCAAGGTTTTTTAAACTTCTTGTAAAACTCCTAGATTCACATCATGTGATCAAAGGTGCTATTGACACTTTCTGCTTTATAAGGTTAAGCAAATGTAAAAGTCGGCAGCGTTGTGGTTTAAGTTCAATACTATCATGCCTACAGCCCCGCTTTCGACTTCTGAAATGAACATCTGGCATTTTTTCACGGTACCAATTCTTTTAAGTTGTTGACAACAATAAACGAACTCAAGCTTCTAAAATAACGCCGGTCGGAGCTGGCTAAATTATACAGGTCTCTTTTACTTCCGAGAGAACAATAACAACACAGGTAGTTGCGGGAGAAACTAATCCTTGACCCTTTTGAAGTCTGTTACGGGAACGGATAAAACATTACAGTAAAAAGAAGATCTACGAAAAAGCACACATTATCCCCCTGCAACCGTACTTAATGCAACTATTCAAGAAATAACAAGGCGAAATGTGAGCCGCATGCTTTCTGCCTTAGTAGTGACAGTACCTACCATCGAGGCTGAAAAGCCAGTCGAAGTCGAAGTTTATTATTTATTTTATTAAATATTATTCGATTCCTTCTATCTAAAACAGTATCAAGAACACATTTTATTTTTCTTACTTTCATTTGACAACTTCCTATGACCACATTCCCGCTTCATCCAACTTATCAAGATTCTATATAAATTTCATAATGTTACACACATTACAAAATATGATTTGATCAAAGACCTGTTGCTCTGTTCATGTGTCTGTCACAAATGTTGTATTTATTCTGCAGGAAACGAAAGCAATCGTTAATACTATCTGCATGGGCCTAAAACAAATCTTGAATAGGATCGATCTTGTACATTAAAATCAGAAAGAAAAATTTTTTTCAATTGAGGCCTTTAATTCCATCAACTACTGAAGGGTTTTATCAATCAATTTTTTAAGAAAATCAATAGCCTTGATAATAACATTTATTGATCGGTGGAGGTTTATGAACTGACAAGAAATGGATAAATTTACAATCTTTCTGATATACAACTCATATGATAAGAAATGTATCACGCAAGCTTTTCTGATAAATTTTACGAATTTATAGCTTGTTATTTGTTAACCTTTATTGACACAATAGAGCAACTCTGAGTTAGTGCTGCAAAAATCGTAAAACATACGGATAAAATTATTTCCAAAAGGAATTTATTTATACCAGATGACGCAGCGCTTTATACAGAACGAACACTGCTACACCAGAGCACATATTCATAGAAGAATGATCGGGATGTGGCTCCTTCACTTTTGGGAACTGAATGAATGAATCGTGGGCAAATAGACTATTTCGTTCATAAGGCTAAAAGTTTGCTGTCCATTACCACATTCGTACAACAAATAAAAATCGTTGAATAAATAAATATTTTTGTTTAGTCTAGATCCATAGAAACCCACTGAGACATCAGTTTCCCATTAACCCTATCTAAGCAATAACTGAGCCAACTGCTCGCTTCATAAAAAGAACAGTGCTGGCGCTGCATATGACAGTACGACCCCATTTCTATAAACCCACATAAATTCCTCACATCACTCTTACATAGTCGTCCCGTCTGTAGAACGCCCCACGATCACGTCAGAAAATTTCAAAATGGAAATATTGACGGCAAGCTGACAGCGCACAGCTAAGGAGTTTGACTAAAAATAGAACGCCGACAAAAACGCAATGGCATGTGTTCATGTGTTGTAATCAGAATTCCATCAAACACTGCAGGCAGAGTCTGTAGTGTGACTTTATCGATAGATTATCCAGGGAGTCGTACCGTCAGCGAATCGTGAAAATCCAAACTCGTTTGACCCATTCTTATCTGCGCCAGACAATGAGTCTCTCGAAATTTAATTTTTCCTCTGTTGGTTAATACCTGTGGCACTGGAGAAGAAATTTCTGCTATCATATAGTACAAAATATGTTGAATTGTTGTTGAAATGACAAAGGTTGTGCATACTATTAGACATTTGTTTTTGTTTTCTTTCTATGCATAAATCATTAAAATGTCAAATGGTTAGGCTATCGATTTGAAATAAAACAGGTAAAGTCTAACTAGAAGAAATGTAAATGACCCTTGCTGTTTTTTTGGTTTTAGAAGCATATTTCGTGCCATGACACCTACTTGTTGTTTAGAGATGATTAAAATTTAAAACTGGCTGTTCATCATTTCACAGTGAAGGGAACGGACGTGATGTTAAATTTGCAAACAAAAGAATTAATTAAGCGACATTTGATCACGCGCTCCTGGTTGCTACCTGCCTGGGCAAAGTTATGACATTCGCAGAGGAGAGTGCTTTTTCGATTCCGAAGGCTTGTACTTTAAGAGTGTCGAATACTGCGTGAAAGAAGCTCCAAAATTACTTTTGATTTTATTAGTGCACGAACGACGCATTTATAAATCAGAGGGCGCTCTCAAGCAGTGTTGGGCAAATTTTAATCGAATAATCACTAATGACTAAATTAGTCATTAGTTGCTGAATTCAAGTGACTAATGATTAATTTATTCATTATTCATGAAAATAATGATTGACCAATAAATTGTTCATTGTTCGCAGAAATTACTCATGACTAAATCAATCATTATCCATGAGTTATTCAAATAATTTAATCATTAGTCATTGATCACTATATATGAGCATTTATTCAAGACATATCTCTGTTCATGTGGCCGCCGTGGCGTAGTGGGTAGAGTGCGACGCTCACACGCCGAAGGGTCTAGGTTCGATCCCCAGTCCAACACCAATTTTTCTAATAATTCACGGCACCACCTCTTTCGAGCTGCTGACAACACTCAAAGAGTAATAACTGTCTAAGAAAGCTTCTCAAATTTCGCCGTTCGGAGTCGGCAAAAAACTGTAGGTCCCTTCTACTCGTGAGAGAACAGTAGCGCGCACAACACGAGTAGTTGATGAGCAAGCTAGGCCCTGGTCCTCTCTGGACTGTAGCGCCAACAATTATTATTATCTCTGTTCATAAAAAAAATAAGACGAAGTATTGAGTTATTTGAAACGATAGAGTGAATAACGAACTTTAAAATATTACCGTCGAACTTTTTGTTTTTTGGTGATTTCTTACCACATAGTTTTTGCTATTGTAGTTTGGCCGCGTAAAAATATACACGACTGTGCAAAATAATAGCACCATCTTCGACCTTGCCACTACTATGTTTATTACTTTTTTCTTTGGCCAGACAGGCGCCTCATACTTATTGCACGAAATCTATTACATCAGTCATAAAACCCATATACAAGACATTAAAAACTTCATCTTGTCGTTAAAAAGGTCTCGTTACCGAGAATGCAAATATATGCGCAAATTCCGACATGCCCGCCATTGGTGGTTATTAGTGGTACAGAGTTAGTCATGACTACACATTCATCATGAATAACCGTCAATCATATGTACGAATAACGAAAATTCATGAATAAACGTTAGTCATGAATAAATCCGGCAAATAAGTAGTTCATGACTAACGTTTAATCACGTTTCTTTAGTCATTAGTCATTATGTTATTTTATGCCCAACTCTGTTCTCAAGCATACTGCCTCAGCCACCTCGCACGCTCTTAATCGCTGGTCTGCCAGTTCGAGATCTTCGATTACTGTTGCGTTATTTTCATTGGTAGCTACTTTGCGCCTGATAGGTTGGCCCATTCAAAGTTACTGTGCGGCAACTTTGAAACATTTTTACATGGACTACAACTCACTGTCGTAAAGAAGAAGACAATAAATCCAATCCGGTCGAAGAACATAGCTGTAACTCTAACGGTAATGGCGCGATAGAATTGTGAGTTTGTGTAATAATAGACTAGCTCTCGCATTTGTTTCTGATAAGGCGTCAATACTAAATGCCTTTCCCTAAATAGTTCTTTTTAAGCAAGATAACCTCTAATGTCGCCATGGCGTAGTGGGTAGAGTGCAACACTCACACGCTGAAGGTCCAGATTCGATTTCCAATAGAATACCTCGAATATTTCACCTCTTTCGACCTGCTGACAACACTCAAAGGGTAATAATAATATTTATGATGACTGAAAAAAGGAGCTGTAACCGGCGTGGCGTAGTGGGCAGAGTGCGACGCTAAGGTTCGATTTCCGGCTCGATATCTTAAATTTTTCACGACACCATCTCTTTCGAGTTGCTGACAACACGCAAGGAGTAATTACGGACTAAGAAACAGCTTCCCAAACTCCGCGGTCCGGAGTCGGCAGAATACTGAAGGTTCCTTCTATTCGTGAGCGAACAGTAACGTGCACAGCAAGAGTAGCTGATGAGGTCCCCTCGTGGACTGTCGCGCCGTACAATTATCATTTTGATCCTCTCATGCATTTCTCTTCTTCTCAGTATGCAATAACATTTAAACAGATGTGTGATTTGGTTTTACATGATCACCTGCCCTTACGGCTTATATCACGGGGTCCATTTTCCCAAGAGCTGTATATAAGGCGAGACTAAACGCCTTAGTTACCCAAGTACCAAACTGAGATCATGCTTGAGGGGCAATCACCCGACTTTTGTTTGATGCGAAGACTCTCTAAAACCTCTTCCGCTCTCTGGGTCGCAGCGCCCGGTTGAGAACGCAACTCCACACTGAGCCGGGATATTCCCCTAACCGCCTTGCCTTGAGTATGGGTAAACAATCAGCTAGACAAGTCAGCACAGTACACTATTCTCGACTCTATCCGCGATGTTAGGTGGTAAACCGCAGCCAACCAAAGTTCCAGGGGTCCCTGACCTCCCGTGGCACCAGAATATAGCCTCTGGTCAAGCTGTCACTACTAGTCAGGTTCCCTCAAAGCCTGTGTCTGTTAGCCGCCATCCCGCCACAGATCTTTCCTCCATCAGTGTTTCCGTTGTCATTATAAATAGTGATACGGATGTGATTTTTGTAGCATGTGATGCATAAAATCCAGTCACATCACCTGAAATAACATTTGAACAGCATTCCATCGATGCACTTCATCATATTTGGTCTTAGACGAAAAGAAAGACGTCGCATCTACATTCTTCCAATTTTCCCATAGAGTCATCTTCTTTTAAGTTGTATTACGTGCATAAATCGTATTTGTATATGTGACGAATTAAATAAACGTTTGACTAAATTTAAAGCAACAAATTGACACTTGTTGTGTTCTTCTACAAGCCCTTGGTAATAATTTTGAAACCTAGGAGCAACCTGATTACAAAGTATTCTACATAAGCGTTCTTTGCGTAGCTTTGTCGATCGGATTTGAAGGATAAATAGCCGTCCTTTGCGCAGAAAGTAGCTTTGCTCGATCACTGAAACAGTCATCTCTAATGTTTTCTTTAAGAGATGGAACTACTATGCTGGCAGCATTCAAACTTCAAGCTCCATTTTTGTCTGTTCATTTCTCTCTTCTCGAGCTATTTGGTTATAAAGAGCTGATTTTGTAGCTTCTCCTGCACTTTTTATTTGAAGTATGTTTCGTCGTATTTGTTACTACTCCAGAGTGCTATCCTTCTCACTTTTAGTACCATTTGTAGCCTCAGGCTTATTTGTAGAGTCCTCCACATTGTCTTGCCTGTTCAGTTGCGATGAAATTTGATCAATTCTGCTGCGCTCAGTCTTTCCCTTTTAATTAGAAAAGTTCTAGTGCTCCTTACGGTAATCCTCGTAGTTTTACAAATCCTCTATATATATACAGGTATACAGAAAGAAGTGAGCGCCAAGAAACAAATGTCTCGATAGGGAACATTTCTTGTGAACGAGCACTTATTTTTTTTTTTGTTTGTTTGCTATGACATCTGTGAAAAATATTTAGTATGCATCAAGTCATTGAACAAACAACATCATATATTTTCATCGTGTTTAAAATGTCGAGTTTTGTACCAGAAAGTGATGATTTGCAGAAAGCATTAATTTTTTATTTTCCTTTGAAGAAAAGTGCTGCAGAGTCGCATCGAATGCTTGTCGAGGCATATGGTTATCATGCTCTATCAGAAGCAACATGCAAAAGATGGTTTCAACGGTTCAGAAATAATGATTTTGATGTGAGAAATGAAGAACGTGGAAGAACACTAAAAAAGTTTGAAGACGCCTAATTGCAAACCATATTGAATGGAGATGACACTTTGAGTCAAAAGCAAATGGCAGCAATGTTAAATGTTGCACAACAAACCATTTCTGACCGTTTAAAAGCTATGGGAAAGATCGAAAAGTGTGGAAAATGGGTGCCACATGAATTGAATGAAAGACAGATGGAAAACACTTGAGAAATTTGGCTTCAAAAACACGAAAGAAAATCTGTTTTGCATCGGATATTTACTGGCGATGAAAAATGGATTTATTTTAAGAATCGTAAACGGAAAAAATCTTGGGTTAATCTGGGACAACCATCAACATCGATTGCAAAACCAGATCGATTCGGCAAGAAGACAATGCTGTGTGTTTGGTGGGACCAGAAAGTTGTGCTATACCACGAGCTCTTAAAACCTGTTGAAACCGTAAATACTGATCGCTACTGACAACAAATGATCAATTTGAACCATGCCTTGATTGATAAACGACCAGAATGGGCCAGAAGACACGGCAAGGTAATTTTGCTCCATGACAATGCGTCTGCACACAAAGCAAAACCGGTTCAGGACACAACCAAAACACTTGGCTGGGAGCAGCTACCCCACCCGCCGTATTCACCAGACTTGGCTCCTTCCGACTACCATTTGTTTTCATCGATGGGACACGTATTGGCTGAGCAGCACTTTGATTCCTACGAGGAGGTCGAAAATTGGGTGTCTGATTTGTTTGCTTAAACAGACGAACAATTTTATTGGCGTGGTATTCACAAATTGCCATAAAGGTGGTCAAAATGTGTAGAAAACAATGGCCAATACTTTGAATAAAATGTTTTTACTTTTCCATCAATAATTAGTATTTTATTTACAAAAGAAACGCTCATTTCATACCGGTATACTTGATAATATAATGGAGTATGCGGCAGTCTACAAGATAACCAGGGCCTAGCGTCCTCTTTAGCTACACGTGTTGTACGCGCTACTTAGTAAAATCAAGTAGAAGGGATCTACAGTTTTTGCCGACCCCGAATGCGATGTTTGAGAAGCTTTTTCATAGACAATTACAACAGCAGCTCGAAAGATGTGGCGCCCTGAAAAATCAGTGCTGTACAGTCCAAGAATCGAACATTGACATTCGGCGTGTGAATGTCGCTCTCTACCGACAACGCGATGCTGGCCACTGTCAGTCCTCTGAATTCCAATCAACTTAAATTTTAATCAAAACGGAGAAAAGTCTTCGACACCACCCACAGTCTCCTATGATCAGAACTTTGCTTCTTATTGGAAACTGTACCCAAGTCATGCTATTAACCTAGATCAACCGTCTAATTCTTTATTGACTTCATTTAATTGTATATCGTTCTTTGAGAATGCCTCATTGACTCCATAACCTAAGGAGTGCCACTTAGCACAGGCATGCTAATGAAGTGTTTGAACATAAACGCGCTTTGGTTGGATCTTACCCGAGAGTGTGTCAGTCATTGAACCCATTTTCACTGAGATAGACCTAGAAAGTGGACTTAATGAAATGAAGTTTAAAAATAAGCGGGATGTCCACCAACCCAGGCATGGGCAATAAAATGCGTCAACTAAGCTACGATGAGTCAAGATCAAGGTGACAACAGATATTTGAGTCCGACGAAAGTGAAAAGTTTGGTAACGATACAAAAAAATTAAATATTTGTTTTATGTATATTTCAAGAGCTCCACAGATTGTGTGTCTTTAGGTTAGGATGGTAAGCTGTATTCACATGAGATAAGCGATATTCAATAAAATATCTGTGGATTTTTTTGTCTGTTTAATGGCTAATAAGTAATTATCAGACAAAAATTTCGAAAAAATTTAAAGGAATGTAAAAGAATGCAAATGAATGCAACGAAATTAATGAATTCATAACTGACTGAATTCAATTGAATGGTTAAAAAAAGAATGCAATCTCTCGATGTTAACAGAATGGTGAGAGCATTAATTTTTTGAAGTCTTAAATAAAGTCAATGAATGTAATCATAAAATTGCATTCTTTGAATGCTTCTCAAAGAATGCAATCCTTAATGATTGCATTCTTTTACAACTCTGTTCCTGTTTGAGGCTGGCTTCTGAATAAGTAGTTTCAAAGACGAATTCTTAAGGATGTTAGTCAGCATCTGTGGCGGCTACTGAAAAAACGTGCAAGATGGGTTTAACATGTAGGGTCTATAAGGAGCATTGCTTCCTTTTAATTCGAAGCATTGCGACTATGTAACAGGCAAGGAGTTTTCGGCGCAATACCAGTGGGGAAAAAACTGAACGAACTGAGTGCTATTCTGAAGGCAGTAAACGACCATTAACCTTGAAAAGCTAGGCTTGTCATTTGAGGTCGAAATCCATTTTGGTCGGACGTGTTTTTCGAAGAAGACGCGAGATGGTCCCAACCACAAATATTCACACAAAATTTCCTCGAACGGAATATAGTTGTAAAATTCATCTCTGTGTCTAAGGTTCCTTTCTGTTTAATAAAGTAATTTCGTGTTTAAAGTTCACATATTGTTGTGAAAGCGAAAATTATTTCCAAGGATGATACAAATAAGAAGTATGAACTTCCTCGATGATGGTCCAAATCAAGAGAGAAAGAAATCATACTTCTAAGAAACCAAGTAGTCTCGTTACAATTGAGAATCTATTTAAAGATATACAGCAAGTATTTACGTAAGCATTATATGATCGTAACAAGATCATTTAACAGAGATAATTTATATTTGCCTTAACATTATGCAATTAGAGCTTTAACACAAAGCACATAAATCTTTTACCAATTAAATGAGAAATGAGAATATTTGTAGCAAATGAGAAATTGAAAAATTGAATATGGGCGTAATGAGGAAGAAAGAAGGAAATATTCAATTACATTGAGTACAGTGATAAGAAACGTTCATAACACAGTAGGAACTATGCGTTATATCTCAACACATATAAAATGTTTGTTATTGGAAGGTCTGAAATTGTTTCTTCTTTGCTCGTACTTATTCCAAGCATACAAACTATCCCCAGCGGTACATGAAGTAAAATCAACAGCAATTGACTTTGCGACTGTCCTTAAGTTTCCAGATGATGTGACTGGATTTATAAATCGCATGATTCAAAATCACATCCGTATCACTATTTATAGTGACAACGGGAACACTGTTGGAGGAAAGACCATCTATGGCGGGATGGCGGCTAACAGACACAGGCTTTGAGAGAACCTGACCGGTAGTGACAGCTTGACCAGAGGCTACATTCTGGTGCCACGGGAGGTCAGGAGCCCCTGAAACTTCGGTTGCAGCCTGACCGTGCGGTAGGCCCCCTTGTGGAAGTATCGTGTTTGCTGTGGTTTACCACCTAACATCGCGGATAGAGTCGAGGATAGTGTACTGTGTTGACTTGTCTAGTTGATTGTTCACCTACAACTAGGCGGTTAGGGGACTATCCCTTCTCAGTGTGGAGTTGCATTCTCAACCGGGCGTTGCGACCCAGAGAGCGGAAGAGGTATTAGAAAGGCTTCACATCAAACCAAGGTGGAGTGATTGCCCCTCAAGCATGATCCCAGTTTGGTACTTGGGTAACTAAGGCGTTTAGTCTCGCCTTATATACAGCTCTTGGGAAAATGGACCCCGTGATATAAGCTGTAAAGGCAGGTGATCATGTAAAACCAACTCACACATCTGTTTAAATGTTATTGCATACTGAGAAGAAGAGAAATGCATGAGAGGTTCGAAATGATAATTGTATGGCGCGACAGTCCTCAAGGGGACCTCATCAGCTACTCTTGCTGTGCACGTTACTGCTCGCTCACGAATAGAAGGAACCTTCAGTATTCTGCCGACTCCGGACCGCGGAATTTGAGAACCTTTTTCTTAGTCCGTAATTACTCCTTGCGTATTGTCAGCAACTCGAAAGAGATGGTGTCGTGAAAAATTTAAGATATCGAGCCGGAAATCGAACCTTAGCGTCGCACTCTGCCCACTACGCCACGCCGGTTACAGCTCCTTTTTTCAGTCATCATAAATATTATTATTACCCTTTGAGTGTTGTCAGCAGGTCGAAAGAGGTGAAATATTCGAGGTATTCTATTGGAAATCGAATCTGGACCTTCAGCGTGTGAGTGTTGCACTCTACCCACTACGCCATGGCGACATTAGAGGTTATCTTGCTTAAAAAGAACTATTTAGGGAAAGGCGTTTAGTATTGACGCCTTATCAGAAACAAATGCGAGAGCTAGTTTATTATTACACAAACTCACAATTCTATCGCACCATTACCGTTAGAGTTACAGCCATGTTCTTCGACCGGATTGGATTTATTGTCTTCTTCTTTACGACAGTGAGTTGTAGTCCGTGTAAAAATGTTTCAAAGTTGCCGCACAGTAACTTTGAATGGGCCAACCTATCAGGCGCAAAGTAGCTACAAATGAAAATAACGCAACAGTAATCGAAGATCTCGAACTGGCAGACCAGCGATTAAGAGCGTGCGAAGTGGCTGAGGCAGTATGCTTGAGAACAGAGTTGGGCATAAAATAACATAATGACTAATGACTAAAGAAACGTGACTAAACGTTAGTCATGAACAACTTATTTGCCGGATTTATTAATGACTAACGTTTATTCATGAATTTTCGTTATTCATACATATGATTGACGGTTATTCATGATGAATGTGTAGTCATGACTAACTCTGTACCATGAATAACTACTCTAGAAAATGGACCCCGTGATAGAAGCCGTAAAGGTAGGTGAACACGTAAAACCAAATCCCACATCTGTCCTTATATTAGGTGCCGTATATACCGCGTGCCTATGGTCCATTTGAAAATATTTCAAAAAAGAGAAAACCACATTGTAGTTCTATAACAAATATCAGAAACAACCACGGTCATTGGAAAACGCTGACACTGTAGGAAATTACAGAACAACGCAACGCAAGGCAACTCGACTGTCATTCTACAGAGTGTCAAGTTCACAGCCATGTGTGCTCTTTTTCTACAATACCAAGCAGCGGAATTTAAATCGCAAGCAAATTTGAGCTACGGTTAGACACAATTTCGACACACAAATGCGATCTGCTGTAGCCATTCAATTAGTGCAGAAACAAATTAAAGGCCTTCTGAAATTACAGGACACCCATGGCGTCCGAGTTAAACCCATCCTCGCAAATTCGAACGGAACTGGAAATAAAGCAAAGAAAGCCTCACCATGTAATCACTTTAAATCATACCCATGTGCTTCCGAGCACCCCACTCATTCACTCACAGGCAGACCACAGTCCTTTCCAAAGTAATCTAACCACCATTAGGGGTCAACCACTTTGAAATTAGTTTGACGTAAGGCTACGTACACGCTGCGAGCTACCATCATAGAGTGGAGGGAGCAGGAGCCAGACAAACCGGGTGCACTGCACTTCGATTGTAGTTGGCGTGTGCCTCTACCGGCTGTCGTTGTTGCTGTGCATAGCATTGGGGCTCCGAGCTAGGAAAGCATTGCAAAATTGTGGCGCAGTAAATGGATTAAGTGCCTGCTGCCACCTAAAGCGCTCCCAGACAGATTGGGAGATACAGTTTAGCAGGGGCCCGCTGTCTGGCTTGTTTCGATGACAGACCTGTGAGGGATTGAGTTTCATTTCTGGAGAAAGTAGCCCCGCGTACATCTGATTCGAAATCTATGCAGGAAACTTGTGCAACCAGCTTCGGAGCACATATAAGTCCCGGTTGTAGTTGCTCACTACGGCTGCGAAATCGAAAAGGAGCTCACGAAGGGTGTGGAAACAATCGCACCCCAAGAGTAAAGCGCAGACCAGTGAAGCGAAATCAATGCACCGGATTTTTTCAATTCACTTTGAAATGCAATCATGCATTCATACCTCTAGGCAAATGGACGAACTCAATTCAATCGATGGAATTATGCAGCTGAATCGTCGCAGCAGCTGGGAGCTTAAAGGGAAATTACTATTCATTCGCAAGGAACTAAGCTTCCGAACGAAAATGTTTTTCCAGTGAATAAATCTTGAGATCAAAACTAAAACCACGGTTTGGGTGTTTTTCATTAACTTTTTTTGTTCGTTGTGCAAATGCAATAAAGCTCTTTGAAGTGCCGTAGATTAAGGTTGTATCTTGAGTAGAAATCAAAATAAACAGCAGCGTTGAAGGGCCTTTCCAAGTGCATGCACTTCACAGAACAATTATAGTTCTTATCTGCGGTTATTGTGCTTACTGATTGTTCAACCACATAGCAGTAGTTTTGGCACTTGAAGCGACAAAGCAGTTGAAGTAGCTGCAACCTGTGCAGGTGGGATTTGTTTATTTCAACAAGGCCATTTACTGAAATCGCAGTAATAAAAAGTTAACATGTCAAAAACTTATTTTATATTAAATTAAAGTTAATAGTAACGTTGCTACAGGCGGAGGGTCATTTTCTGTCGAAAGATTTTTCTTGTCATACAAGAGTGTTGCGAATAATTCCTGGCCTAAAGTTATAAACTTTAGTCGCCAAAAGACTTACGGTATCTTTGCGCTTTTGTAGAAAATGCACGTGGTATCGATGCATCTGGATCAGAAGTGAAAGCATGGTACCGACCGCGGTCTCCCGATTAAGTAAATCAGTTTTGTAGGTGTAATCGGCTTAACTTATTTATTAAACCGTTCAATACAAATTTTTTGGTGGATTCAAATTTGATATCCACCGTATTACAAAGACTGTGTGCTCAGGACTCCAAATCTCTCCTATACTCTTTCTGATTTTTGTAAGTTTTTTTTTAGATCTAATTCAACTTTTTGTTGATAATAATAAATTCAGCTGTAAGTCTTCATTTGAACCGAAAATCCAGAACGAATGCTTATGTTAAATAAAATTCCGACACGGGTATTCAAAAACTCTGCGCTGTCTACTATCACTTCAGTGTTACTAAAATGATCTATCATTATCCATGTATTCCATGTATATTACGTGCTCTGAAGGAAAAACACTGTAAAATGTTTCATATTATACTCATATCACACGCAACATAACTGTTTTTTTTCAATCGTAAAGTCCTGTAAGACATATTTCTGAGCAAGCTCGAGCACAAACAATTTCGTTATATGATGCAAGAAATAAAATAACAAAAAATAAGATGTTTAGGTGGTTTAAACCTATACAAGGATGATTTAATTTCTTTAAGTCAGCTTCTCTCTAAACACAGAAGCGCCGCGCTGCTACATGCGTCACAATAATTGCAAATCAATTCACCTTTAAAGCAATTCTCAACCTCACGGTTAAGATAGAGGCCATTCTTTATCTGCACCACACGTTATTGTACTATTACTCCTAACCCAATTTTTTGGTACCATCCTTTACATACCTCTACACTTGCGGTAGATCTACTTAATCATTGTGATCGGCATAAAGGCTGTGGCACATAGAATACTTAAAATGCGTAGCGGTAAAGTATCCGTTGACGTTGAAGGAAGGACGTGACCTGAAGAAAGGGGATGACACAATGAATACTTGAACGCCCAGCTGATTTCATTTGACAGTAGCCTATCAGACCGTTGAGCGGTCTGATATTTATTTTGCAAAAATGCCTCCAGACGAGTAGCTGCATTAAATATTGTGCTTAATGTTACTGTTCGAACATATTAATACCACTAAAAGCAACTGTCGATTTTACGTCCAGATTTTATACATAGATCGAGATCCGCATGGTTTTTTTTGGCGTAAACTTTGAAAAACCATACAATGACGATCCGGAATAATTTTTTACGGCTTAGAGAATATAAAAGAAACATGTGATTAACCTTTCAATATTCAGTCAACCCAACTCTAACAAAAATTAATTTAAAATTCAAAAACAAAGAAACTCTTGAAATGTCACAATGTGTCGATTGTCAACGTTGACGGAGAGAGACAAGTTAAAAGTCGAGCTACTACAGCACTGTGCAAAATAATAGGACCATGTACTTTTTCCTATGGGCAGGCAGGAGCCTCATATTTATTGCACAACATCTTTATTATATCAGTCATAAAACCCATAAACAAGATAATTCATCTTGTCATTAAAAAGGATTCCTTTACCGGAAATGCAGTCGAATTGAAACGTGCAAAATAATAGCACCACGTCATTCTGAGGAGTCTTTCCAAAGTACACACAGTCTTTTGATTTTTTTTGGTTATAAACTAATTCTACACATATTAATGTAATTATTACAAAACAATATTTCACAGTGCAACGTTGTTAGCAAAGTTAAATGGATCGTGGTGTGCATTGTACTCCCGAGAGACGTGCTTTAATAAAAACATTGCTTTCTGAGGGTAAAACTTACAAATTTATAAGTGAAATTGTTGAATGTTCAAATATAATTATCTCAAATGCCAAAAAAATACACTCAACAGGAAGAAAAAAGAGGAAGAAAACCGAAACTAACCCAAGCCGATGAACGACAAATAGTAAGATCAGTCAAACGTAATCCGTTTATGAACACTAGGATGTAAGAGGAGTTAAATTTAGACGTGGCGACATCAACAATAAGAAGAAAGCTGGTAGAGAAGAATTTACGTGCCAGGAGTCCCAGAAAAGTACAACTACTGTCAAAAATCAACCTAAAAAAACAAACCAAATTTGCGAAACAACACCTGGACGGACGGAGGATATTTGTCGCAGGCGAAAAAACCAAAAGTTTCAACCGGAGTGTTCTATCAAGACTGTAAAGCAAGGCGGGTCAAAATTTAACGAATTAAAAATAGTTTTATTTGGCACTTCTGGAACCAGGTCATTTATCGCAGGCGAAAAAACCAAAAGTTTCAACCGGAGTGGACTATCATGACTGTAAAGCACGGCGGGGCAAATATTAACGTATGGGGATGCTTCTCCTATTAAGGTACTGGTCCAATTTTTTGGGTAAAACCGGTGATGACCGCCGGAGTTTATGTCAGCATGATGAGCGAAATTATGCTAACTTACGCAAGCATACGAGCAAACTGGTCAAAGAATTTTTCCAAAGCAATGGAAGTCAAGTTATGGAGTGGCTGCCTCAGTCTCCAGACCTGAATTGCATTAAAAACCTTGGGACAGATGTTAAGAAAGCTGTATATGAATCCAAACTCAAAAATACAAAAAAGTTATGGGATGTTGTGCAGCTTGCGTGGAAGAATATCCCTGTTCAGCGATGTCAGACCTTAATCGACTCCATGCCACGACGTTGTGACGCTGTACTTAAAAATAAAGGTTATACGACCCAGTACTAACCCAATAAAAAAAATTAAAACAAAAAGCTTTACTATTCCATTGGTTTTTGCTTCAAATTCATGAGTTTTTGATATTGGTGCTATTATTTTGCACAAACCGAAATTCGGTATTATTCCGGATAGCGGGCCTTTTCAGAGTTCAGAATGCACTTTTTTCTTATCTTGTTTACAGGTTATTTTAGAATGGAATAAGGATGTTATGCTATAAATAGGATGTGCTTACATGACGGTAATAAGAAGTTATTAGGAAAATACTTACATTCTCACATTAATAAATGTTTGTAAATTTTCAACACAAGGAAAAATTTCTTAGTTGGGTGTCAAAATCAAATTATTCAAACACATCGCTTTACAAAAAGCTGTCATTATTTAAAATCTATTTATTAACAGTTTAACTTCATTCAAAGTAACTAAATATATATATAATGCGTTCTCTTTCTTTTCAGGTACTTGTTCTTATATCATGAGTTGCATTTATTATAAGGTAACGTAGGATAATTTTTATATCTATTTCCGATATTAACTTAAAAGCTTGAATTGAATATTAAAACAGAACCGCGTTACAAAAATTCTATGACATTAAGATTCAACTGTTTTTACATTTTGCAATCGAAATAGAAATGTCTGCCAAGGTAATCGCTATTGTATTTGTTGGGAATTTCAATTTACGGAAGTCCGAAATGATTTACAATGAATTAGGAACAATTTTTAATTTGTGCGGGTTTGATAATTCTTTTTGTAACTTTACTACGCATGTCGCAACGGAAGACAGCTGCCGAAAGATCGTGTAAGCTGGAGAGCCATGTTGACTGAAGCCCAACTCAGACTGTAGCGCTATTCACAGAAGAAGTTTCGTATTTTTGTACAATATGTAAATCCATCACACACTTAAGAACAAAAAAATGTCTCTAAAATTGATTTTCATGTTAAAAATAATTACCTTTTTGAGAACAAATAGGATACGAAATACTTTTTGAAAATAACTTTACCCTGGAGCGATATTTTTGCCATGCAATGCTTGAAAGATAAATTTGAGGTGTTTTTAAACCAAGAACAGACATCCAAGAAGGCTACTCTGTTTTTTAACGTTTAATGGAAATATTATTTTGTTTTGTTTCATTACAACGCGTCTGAATAGCGAAACAACTTTCGTTAAAATATGTTTTGGATATATTCGTAAATTGAAGAATAGAATATCAACCAATTTTTTCTACTTGTATATTAAATTTAAATTATATTAAATTAGGTTCGGTTCCCGGCTCAACACATCGAATTTTTCACGGCACCGCCTTTTTCGAGGTGCTGACAATACTCAGAGAGTGATAAGTGTCTAAGAAAGCTTTTCAAAGTTCGCAGTTCGGAGTCGGCAAAAAACTGTGGGTCCCTTCTACTCGTAAGAGAATAGTAGCACGCACAACACGAGTAGTTGATGAACAAGCCTTGGTCCCGCTGTGGACTATCGTGTCATACAATTATTTAGAAAATTAGGTATTACGTGAAGAACGGTTATTGGATCATATTGAAAATTACATCCACCCTGTAACACATCTTTTTCGTAGAATCTTTTTTGTTCTTTAGGAAGCTGTAATTTTATTGCTGATAAATAGTACAAATAAATATTTGTATTAAAAAGAAAAATTTTATTTTGTTTCTAAGTTTACAAAGTTTGCCACAACACATTACAGAACTGTTATATGTTTTTATTAATTATAATGAATTGAAGAAAAAGAAGGAGAAAACCACTTCTTTCAAAGCAATACAAAAAAAACATAAAATAAATAAATAAATAAAATAAAACGACGTGAGTAATAAAAATAAATATATAAATTGTGAAACGAATAGATAAACAAACAATTAAAGATGTTATTAATATATAAAATATAAATAAATAAAAATATAAACATGTGAACAAATAAATATATAAATAATTAAACTTATAAATGATAAACTAAAATACAAACAAAAAAGTAAACAACAATGTAGGTAATAAATAAATAAATATATAGATACATAAATATTTGAAAATATTAATAAATGTATAGATCAGTAAATAAATATAAATATGAATGTATGATGATAGGCATGAACGACAGGTATTTTTATCGAAATCAATCCATCATAGGTCTTAATGTATAGATTGGTCGTTGAGAAATGCCGAGAAAGATTTAGCATCATCTAAAGGAGCTTGCTTAGCCGAATTTGTAATTTTTAAATGTACCAGGTGGCACATTTAACCCGCACTTGGCATCCACACACCAAATTTGGGAGATTACTTTGTGTGGTAATGTTTTATTTTGGTCTGGATTTCCTGTTTATAAAGAAAAATAATATCCCTAATCACAATACCCATTTTTTTATTTGTTCTTGTTGTTTTTTCTTGGGGGTCAATGAAAATACATATGAACCTGTCGATTGAGGGTTAACTACAATAAGGTTAGAAAAAATTTCTCCTTTCCTTTGTGAAAAAATAACTTGAATCTTTTCGGCATACCCTTTTATTTTTAATTTAATTTTATAAAAAATTCGACTGCATTTCAAAAATAGGTCTTAATATTAAAACCAGACGAATACGACGAGAATAAATCCCTACTACAGTCATCAGACTAAGCTAACTAAAAAAAAGACGGAAACTTTTCTTCCAACATTGCATTATCTTCCGTTCCATTAATTGCGCGGTTTCTAAGTTCCGCCGTCTAAAGTGTTCCCAAGAAACCTACCCCGACTAGACAGAAGCCTTTTTCAGTAAAAATATATAACGGATAAGGGCTCTTCCATTTTCTTCTTCGTATAGACAAAATCATGCTCACCACACTTGATTTTTAAGTATTGAATGAGTAGTGAAAGACAGAGAAAGTTCACTTCGTTGCTGACAGAAAAGGCATATGCGGAGGAGAAGATAACAGACATGAACCCTCTTTAGTTTCACTCTATACATTGAACTGAAAGAAAACTCTTCGAACATTATTAGGAATACCGGTCTCCTTCGAGAAGTGTAAACTCCGTACGTTTCTTGCATCGAGTGTGAAGTTTCCACCGTAAGCGGTCAACATCCATCACAATTCTCCAGCTTGTCAACCGAGCAACGTCAGAGCCAGAGAAAATTTCCTGATGTCCTGCACTTCGAAGGAAAGGCTCATTTCCTGATAAGCTTCTGCGCCCCTATGTACTCATGCACTTACCAGACCCTTGTTGGTTCTTGTTGCGAATTTTTAACACTCACGGCACTCCCACTCAGTGACAGTAGGTGCTCCTTCGACCCTCTGCCTGGGCGTGGAGTGCAAAGTCTTGGGCTATTGATCGACAAGAAAACGTTTGCAGAGAATGGAAAAGTTCCACGACCGAAACGAGTAACTAGTCCCGAATTTCTGGAGTGTGTGCAGGCAGCGAAATCAGGCCAAAGGAGATTGCGAACTGTGCAAACAACTTGGCTCGTAGCCAGGTACGGCAACATTCGTTTTTGCACCCAGGTGGGGTCTAAAAAAAAATATTTCCTCTCTTCTCGACTGCATTTTATATATCTAAAGGAAAGGCGAGGGAGTTGGTGCGTTTTTGTTTTTGACGTGAAACTGCCGAGGCACCCACACACTCTCAAAACGCTTCACATGGTACGGTATGTAATGGCGATAATCTCTGAAATTCTCTGCCTGAATTTTTAGAGGGGTTGAGATACATTTTGTGCTCGAATGCATTAGTCGAACATGTGATGTGGTGGTGAGTGCAAGCCACCTTCCCACAAGTAGGGTGCGCTCTGCTCTCTCAACTTTAAGCCAATTTTTGGGTGCTTTTGACCTTAAAAACCGGACTGATTTGTGAGGGAGCGAAATGTGCAAAAGTTTGCTGGAATGGCAAGTAGTTGTACTTTTCCCAGATGTGCATTCATCTAGGGATCTCATGACGTTGGTTGAGATGTGTTCTCAAGCGAAAAGTTCTGATACATCAATCGATGCAGTGGGGTTTTCATCCATTTCTAAAATCGTATATGGGTCGAGTGGCCCGCAGGGATTTGTCAGTACATGTAGCTCCAGTGAGACAGAGTCAATTTCACGAATACCGAGCATAGAGCATGGGCAGCGAATGGTAAAGTTCATTTGTAATAGTTGACCGGCGTGAAATTCGGAAATTAGAAAAGAAAAGAGCATTTTGAACTTTCCCCTTTTTTCGGCTTCCGGTGTTCTATTTGGCATTTGTGCCTTTAGACCAATCTGGGATGGTACTCTGCTTTATAGCGTGGCACGCTATCTGAAAGAGGAATCTGGTTACATTTCCCTAGAGTTTTTGTGTCTAACCACTGTGGGGTTTTGTCGTAAATATTAATGAAAACAATAGTCTTTCTTTTAAAACAACAAAAATCCAACTTTTTATTAATCCTTGATTTAATATATAAAACTTAAAACGAGCAAACAAAAATGTGCAGTGTGTTTTGACGAAGCAGGCGTTGAGAACCAATCCAATTCAAAAGTGACATTTCGTTTTTATTTTCGGCTGCGCTTTCACTGCTAGAGGGCCGATTTCATTCTCACACCACTATGCACGGTCGCGCCATCTACACGGCGAATTGTTTTCTGTTCAATTTCACATAAAGTTTGTATTTCGAACTTCGTAAATCACAAATGACACAGAATAGATGTACGAATGTACGAACTTTTCATTTAAAGCGACTACATTAGATACTGTTTATTCTTTTACAGCGGATTGATGTCTAACTTACACTGCGTAAGAAAAGCATTATGACAACATATGAAAGTATCGCCCGACCTGTTATGATTTTTAAGCAAAAGAACAACAGCTCGGAGCCAAAGTCACTCAATGCTGTTCTTAAAAATTGGAAAAATTTTACGGCGTAGCCAATTTCCAATTTCGATGTTATTTACGAAATGTAGGAAACAGAATCACAACTAGTTCTCCTTCCAGAGAAATCGGTGTGAATACTCGTCTTGGATAACTCTCGTTTTGCTTTGTCGCCATGAGATTGTTTCTTCGAGGCATGTGATTGCCGCGAAGACTTCCACAACGAAATCATTATGGAGTCATTCCGCTGTTTCATGCTCAAGAAAACTTTGATTTTAGCTTTGGTGGCCCTTTAGCACAGTGCTTCAATACGATTATACCTTTGTGAGGCCACATGACTGGAGGCAATCTTGTTTTTAAAAAATGTACAGCCGTCTACAGCCTACCTTATGCCTACTTCCGCATAATCAAATCATACCACTATCGTCCGACGCAGGCAATATGGAATCATCAATGGAATCAATCAATCAGACTGCGACGATACCACAAGTTGTCTATTTTGGTCTCAGCAGGCTTCGGTTCGAACCTTGTATCCTTTCGGTAAAACTTTCGGACTTCATTCCTCCCATAATAGAATTCCATTTCCTCGACCGCGCGCTTCTCATGTTTCTTCTTTTTCCTTCTGAGAATCCGGTGCTCTTCCCTACTTCTCTGTTCGTAGAGCTCACGAACAGCCCTCATTGTTCGATGCAGCCTCGTCTTATAGGCGTCTTGTTTGGCTACATGCGCTTGCTTGCACTCGTCGTCAAACCATGGGTTCCTTCTGGGTGGTGACGAGAAACCCAGCGCAGCGTCTTTGATGGCTTCTTGACAACGTTTCCAGTCTTCTTTTATCTTTAGTGCAGGCAGCGTCGAACTCTGAGCGAGTTTCAGGGAGGCTCGGTCGGCAAAGTTCCCAGCGATTGGTTCCGATTGTAGCTCCCGACGTGAAACCGTTTTGGTCTATTTCGACTCCGTTGCTCTCTCGACATCCGGGTTGTTACCTTGGCTACAACAAGGTGATGATCCGAGTCGATGTTTGCACGTCGGAAGATTCGAACATCGAGAATACTGGAGGAGTGTCTGACGTCGATCGTAACGTGATCAATCTGGTTGACGGTGGATTGATCAGGAGATCGCCAGGTCCCCTTGTGAATGTTCAGTTGTGGGAACCGCATGCTAGCCACAGAGAGGTTCCGCCCTGAGTTTCCGGATGTGTTGTGGTGCAGGCTGTGTTTACTGATGACTCCAGCAAACATGTCCTCCTTCCCCAGCTGGGCGTTAAAATCTCCTAGAAAGATCTTGGTGTCGTAGCTGGGGCATCGAACGTGTTCTTTCTAGGAGATCATAGAAGTCATCCTTGGTGTTGTCAACTTTCTAATATCTTAACCATAGCTGTCCTTATATACAGCATGTGTTCAGGTTATTTGGTCTATGATTAGCGCTACCGATTTTACTTTATATTTTACAATTTGAATTGGAAGAGTCGATTTCCTTCTTTCTTCAAATCATATGGATTTTTTGTTAGCGTGGCCCTCCATATATCAGTCCCGTGACTTATTGAGTGATGTGTTACCTCCTTTTTTGCTTACTTGTCGGCCATTTGATCGAAAAAATAAGGAAGTAGGAATCAAATTCATACTCTCGCAATCGCTATTTCTTTGGGATCAGGATGCAATTAAGTAATGGAGCACTCTTTCGAAAGACAAATCAATCTTTGTTTGCATATTACTGCTGTTATACCTGCTGCCGTTAAAGAAGGACACACAATATTGATGTTTCGGGTAGAGCGTCACATTAGGCAGCAAAAACGTTGAGGTAGTCAAAGACTTCGTCTACATCGGCTCCGCTGTAAATAGGGACAACAACATCAATACCGAACCCAAACGCAGAATCACTCTTGCCAATTTCTGCTTCTCAGTCAATCACCCAACCAAATTGGAGTGCGCAAATGCTGGCGGGAAATCGTGCTGGCTGGAGGGACGTGTTGATTGAGGCCCGTGTTCATACCGGACTGTAACGCCACACAAATACGAAGAAGAAGATCGAAAAAATAAAAATGGCACTGCATTTGCAATTGGGAAATGGTATAATGAATTCAGATGTAAAAACAATTAGAGACAGCCAGGCAAGTGTAGAATTTTAAACGCATCGTTCTGGGTCATTGAGAGAAAAAAAGGGGCTACTAACCAAATTTTTAATTAAGTGGGCCAACTGAGAATGGAATTATGTCGCAGTTGTATTCCATCACCCACAAACCCACCGGCGTAGTAGTCGACAATCCTCATGCAATAGTCTTCGGAAGACCTCTAATTTATTTTCCCCACAACTCCCACAACTTAATGGATACCTATGACCGCACGAGCGCTTATCTATCTCTAAGCCTCATGCCGTTTGCATGGGATGTAATGTTCGTGCGTTAGGGTGCCTAGTACGGCTAGTACTGTGACTTTGAAAGTTGATCTTTCTTTCTTTCTATTTTCTATTAAAAATGTATGACTTGAACTTTCCTCGGTTTTGTCTAAAATTTAGTGCCGGGCTGCATTTTACATAAAAAATGTTACAAAAGTTCCTTAACAGACTTAGCTTCGAAACTTGATACGCACGATTTGTAAGCCCCGATATTTCTAATTCAAGATTACAACTTCGATATTTCTAAATCATGATTATAGTTGCGGGAAATGCGTCCAGAATTTAAATCTATTTATTTCCAAACTTAAACGCTTTCAATTTTATGAGGCTTTAAAGTAGAATTGAGTCTTATTGTTTTCTACAAAAGTTTTTGTAAAAATGAGTTTTAAATATTTTTGAAATAATAGTTTCCTTCGAAAGCTCCACTCTTTGTCATCGAATCTCTCAAATAAGATTATCAATATCAAATGGCCACTGAAAACGTATAAAATACTTCTTTTCCTTGTTCGATGTCTCTGAATAACCAACAGCCAGTAATAAGTTCGTCAAGATTAATTAACTCTTGCGCACTTCCCGACTGATAGCGTCAGTCTCCATGCCCATTAGTAACCTTTTAGTCCAATTTGAGGGCACCCGTCAAGTGCCTCTCTTTATCCATCCCATCGCAAGTTAAACCTTCAATCAGCTGTCTTTCGACTGTGCAGGATTTAAGTGCACCACCATGGGCAGTAATTAGATTTAACCCTTAATGGATCTCGTGCAAAACTTTCCACAGGATTTCACCCTTCGGCAAACTTTTCCCATTCAAACCTTGCTCTGCTTTTAATCGATTCGTCCATCTAGGTCATCAATCAACACAGACACACACATCCACATAATATACCAATTCTCCTGCAGTGGATTACATCGCTTAGCTGCCGCGGCTGCATCCCGAGGAAGGGCTGACACGATGCATCTATGATTAATGCACAAACCTCAATGAGACTTGGCCACATTCCGTTTCTGATGGCAGACCTGATTAGATTTGGGGCCGATTAGGATCTGCTCTGCTTTTCCGTCCGCAGCTCGGAGGAATGATTTTATTTGAACAAAATTAAGCTACAGCCCGGCATGACCCTCAACGTTTTGTTGTGTTGACACAAAAATTGTTGCAATCCACTTTCGCTGGGAGCGCTAAGTGAACGCCAATCAATGTCCATCTTCCTGCTGGGGGCTGACAGCAATGCAAGGACGGTATGGAGGACTCAGGCAAGAAATTGCATTAAATATAAAATTGTTCGGCAGCAGTAGCGAACGCAAACGCCTCTGGACGGTGTGCTGCTGCTTCCACCTGCATGCACTTCAAACTTCATTAATAGCAGAGTAAGTCAATTTTCCCGCCCCATGTCAATATGCCACATCAAGGCGTATCGTCTTCCGCCAGACTGTCTTCCGTCCCTCGCAGCATTGCTGCTTCAGAGTTGTAAATAATAAAATTGCTTGTCCTGTGTAGGGGGAATGAACTCTGTGACTAGGAGAAGCCTACATATACGCGCTGCTGCTGCATCAATGTTTGATTAGGTTTCTTAACAATTCGCAGCGAACGTCGACCAATCAGCCAGGCATTCCATCGAATGCCGTCGTGTCTGGCATGGGTTTCGGCAAGCTTCTTGCCGCATCTTGTCATAATAGAATTTTCATTGTGTCACCATTGGCGTTCACCGGCCAAGCTCTATATGCAATTAATGAAGCAGATGCCTTTACACTGCGTACACAAGAGAGTATCTGCACACCAGTCGGTGCTTCATCCATCAGAGGTGGATCTCGGTTTGACGGCGGCAATATGTGGGCTATTTGCGGCGACTTAATGACGTGCGGCTATGCTGCCATTCAGTGACAATTTCGCGGTCGAGACTGAGAATAATGATTGCGGCGTGATAAAAGTTCTGCGTTCTGTATGTGTTGTAGGTTGGCAAAAGGAGAAGGATGCGTTGGTGATTGTTCTCTTGAGTTCTTCTAGCATTGTCTGGTTGTGACAGAATGTGGTCGGCGCTTTTAATGCAATTGCCTTGATTTCAATTGACAGATAAGATGCGATTTTCCTTGAACCCAGCACGTAGTTGTGGGCAAGTGACAATGCAGCTCATTGAAATTGTAGGCAGCAGCCATAAATTATTTCAGTTCGTTTCTTGTGCCGATCGCTTCGTATGTGTTTTATATTTATTTCTAGTGTATTAAGCAGTGTACTCTTATTTTATCAAGTTCATTTTTCTTTGAAATTCATTTCGAATTACTGGGTCTACTTGCTTTGAAGAATCTTCCTTCAGTTTTCAATCCTATCGAAGTTCGTTAGATAAACTATGACGTTCTTGATATTTAAGGTCTTGGAATATGGATGCACACGTGCATGATCCAGCGTACCGTTAGAAACATTTTCAAGACTGTACTTGACTGACTTGAAAATCGTAGCTCTTACTAGTTACTTATCGAACTGCAATAACACTAGAATGTTTATTACTTTCTTCTTGTCCGAAGGATTGTAAGTTAAGGAGGACTGTGGAAATATTACGTTCAAATGCAAATAGAAGTATCAATTTTTGTTCTGTTCTTTACGGAGACCCTTTGATTGTGAACAACTAGAGGTGCAATGAATCCAAGCACAAGCATCTAAGCAATAACAAGCACAGGCTGAACTAGAGGTACCAGGTATACCCGTATGAAGGCAGCGTCAGGATACAAATGTCTCGATAGGGAACATTTGTTGTGAACGAGCCCTCATTTTTTTTTGTTTGTTTGCTATGACATCTGTGAAAAATATTTAGTATACATCAAGTCATTGAACAACATATTTTTTCATCATGTTAAAAATGTCGAATTTTGTTCCAGAAAGTGATGGTTTGCGGAAAGCATTAATTTTTTGTTTTCATTTGAAGAAAAGTGCTGCAGAGTCGCATCGAATGCTTGTCGAGGCATATGGTGATCATGCTCTATCAGAAGCAACATGCAAAAGATGGTTTCAACGGTTCAGAAATAATAATTTTGATGTGAGAAATGAAGAACGTGGAAGACCACCAAAAAAGTTTGAAGACGCCGAATTGCAAACGATATTGGATGGAGATGACACGTTGAGTCAAAAGCAAATGGCAGCAATGTTAAATGTTGCACAACAAACAATTTCTGACCGTTTAAAAGCTATGGGAAAGATCCAACATTTTGGAAAATGGGTGCTACATTTGAATGAAAGCCAGATGGAAAACCAAAAAAAACACTTGTGAAATTTTGCTTCAATTACACGAAAGGAAATCGGTTTTGCATCGGATTGTTACTGGCGATGAAAAACGGATTTATTTTAAGAATCCTGAAAGGAAAAAATCATGGGTTACACTGGGACAACCATCAACATCGACAACAGATCGATTCGGCAAGAAGGCAATGCTGTGTGTTTGGTGGGCCCAGAAAGGTGTCCTGTACCACGAGCTCCTAAAACCTGGTGAAACCGTTAATACTGATCGCTACCGACAACAAATGATCAATTTGAACCATGCATTCATCGAAAAACGACCAAAAAGGGGCCAGAAGACACGGCAAGGTAATTTTGCTCCATGACAATGCACCTGCACCGAAAGCAAAACCGGTTCAGGATACAATCAAAACACTTTGGAGCTATCTCACCTGCCGTATTCACCAGACTTGGCTCCTTCCGACTACCATTGGTTTCATCGATGGGACACGCATTGGCTGAGCAGCATTTTGATTCCTACGAGGAGGTCGAAAATTGGGTGTCTGAGTGGTTTGCTTTAAAAGACGAACAATTTTACTTGCGTGGTATTCACAAATTGCCATAAAGGTGGTCAAAATGTGTAGAAAACAATGTCCAATACTTTGAATAAAATGTTTTTACTTTCCCATTAATAATTAGGGTTAGAAAAAACGCTCATTTCACACCGGTATACCTGGTATTGTACCACATAAGCCACGGCTTGGAATATGTATTCGAAAATTATTACCTAGATGGTTAAAGGCAGGTACATATCTCTAGTAATTTTCAAACGCTATTTCTTAAAAATGAGAAAAATCCAGTAATTGAAAGGAGCACAGTGTGGAGAAGCGTTTCTAGTTTGTTTTTGACCGCTAGACCGAGTGTTATCATGGTGCAAAATCACCTTGTCATAATCTTCGTTCGTTTCTGGTAGCTTTTCACGCAATGGATGGCTCAAGCGCAGTAGTTGTAATTGAAAAAGTTTTTCAACGCAACGTGATCTTGTTTAAATCGTTTGGGGTTTCGCTAAATTCGACGCCAAAGAGTCATTCTCTTCATTAGGCGAGGCCAGTCGGGTATGTTGTACTATTGAGCTACTTAACCCAGGCGAAAGGGTTAAGTAGCTCAATAGTACACCATACCCGACTGGCCTCGCCTAATGAAGAGCATAACTCTTTGGCGTCGAATTTAGCGAAACCCCAAACGATTTAAACAAGATCACGTTGCGTTTAGCACGGGTCTTGATCCCTTTATGCTTTCAATTCCTCATCTCACAAATTTATTGACTGGACAGGACGCTAAAATCACTACTTTTAAACTATCACAATTAACTTCTACAGGTATTCGATGATCTTCAGATGCACTTTTTTCAATTGAAAAAGAAAATATAATAATTTATTTACGACAATCATTTAATCATTTAATAAGTAATTCATTTAATCCAGACATTGCCGAAGAAGCAAAATAACAACGTTGTTATCTAAAACAGGCGCTGATGGACATTAATTATTGGTGACAAATTCCACTCTTTCCAATGAAGTAGATGGCGCCATATTTTGAAAATAATTTGTGGCAAAATATTCTTGCAAAATTAAAACAAGCTGCCAAAATTATAATAATTAGAGTAGTGTTTTCAAAAAAATATGACTGTGATCTTTGGTTAGATGACGTATAAACTTTAAGACATGATGTTCAGGAGCATATTTAAATATATTGAAAATGAATTGTTTATCCATTTGCAGTTTCTTTAAATGAATACATATTTATAGTATGTTTTTGACGATTATGTGCTCATAACAGTTTAATCTAAACCTTAGCATCCACTCCTTAACAAAAACATATTGGGAAACCTTTGGAAATGAATTCGACCTGCAAATCCTGTTTTTAATTAAGAATTTGATACATTCTCCCTACCAGCTAATTCTCTCAATTTCATCTTGCAAAAGTAAGGCGTGAAAAAATTAAATCCCACGAATAATACATTCAAAACACCTCTGAGCACACAATACTCCACGAGAAAGACGTAAAACACGAGCTTGGGTGTGCCTCAAAATCCGTAAACCAAAGAAATAGCCAACACAATTTCCAATTATTTTGTGCTTTTTTATTTTTAACAAGACCCACAATCGTGTATTTCGAAAGCACGTTGTCGATGTGCGCGTGTGTGACATCGGTGCAACTCTAAAAACCAGTTGGAACTTCGTAGATTCACTAATGACTAACAGAAATTTAGTTGGTGGCAATCGAGGTAGCTCGGGTGGAGTTCGCAAAAAAGAGATATAATCTGTTTAAAGAAGTAAAACCGACGTTGATTATTCTGATGTGTTGGAAATGTGATATTTGCCGGGAGATATGTCAGACATAAACTTTGCGAAGACTTAAATGGTTATTAATTTGTATAGATAAAATCACTGAAATAGGTGTACATTTGTTTTTAAAAAGTTAAGGCAATGGTATTGTCAAAGTTAAGAAATCCTAAACTTCCTAGCATTTTATAGTGAATTGTGTTTGTTTGCTTCAAAAAGTGTAAAGGTTACGAAGAGACAAATACTCAAAACCCCTTAACCCCCTTACCCCCCCCCCCCCTTTTGTCCTTAAACAAAACATGTTCAGATTTTTCGACATGCATTCTATTTATACACCGCAGCACATAGGCAACAAATTGCTTTAATTTATTCCGAGAAATCGAAACTCAATACCCGATTGTGAAACGATAGTCTTAATCCAAAAGACAACCTATTTCCCCGAATAAAATGCTCACCCGAGTAGATCTTGAATGGCTTCTGTCATCGAAATATTTTCGGTGTTTCGAATTGATCGTGCTTGATATGTGTTATTAAATTTTAACATATACTTGGTAAGCACACATTTTGTTTATTTTCTTAACACTTTGAATGAACTTGTAAAATAAACATTAAACTTTACTGCGCAAATTTTGCATGTAAAGAATTTACCGTGGACTCCTTGGAGTAGTGGGTTAGGTGCGACATTCACATATACACGGCTAAGGTACCAAGGTTTTCTAGAACTCAAATTCTTTTCACGGCGCCATGTCATTCGAATTGCCGACAAAAATCATACTAAATTCTTCTCACATTTTGGTGCTCCATTTGGCAAGGACCCTTGAACTTATGAGAAAACAATGTCACACACAACAAAAGTAGTTACTTAAGAAGCTAATTTTTGGGTATCTTGTAAACTCTAGTAAACTAGTAAGCAGCACCATTCGCAATGGGTGTGCTATGGTTCACTAATAAAAGGGAAGGTAAAGGGTAAACTTTAAAGACTTTCGAAGGATGATAGGGACTATTTGCGTTTTGATAGCAAGATATTAAATAATAGAATATGTAAAGAATTCTTCAGTAAAACTACGATACGATAAGGAACGAAGTTTTATTGAAGAATTCATCACAAATTGTATTCCTTGCCATCTTGTTGACAACATGAGTTCTTATCCTACGATACGGCTTGCTTTATGAGAGTAAGAAGTTTCATTATCTTTCGAGGGAGGAAAAAAATTAGCAATCGGATCATCCAAACCATTGGCTTTGCGAAGATTCTTACAACTAGAAAGAGAAAGAAGATTTAAACAGAATCCATGAAGACATGCTTGGAAGAGTTCTTACGCCTTTGACATATGATAAACATTGACGTCAACCATGATAAGATTTTGAGGAGTCGACAATATTTCTATCTACCTCATCATACTGTCATTAAATAGTGAACTGAAACTACTTTAGGTGTTATTTGATGCAGCAGCCAAATTAGCCAACGAAACGTCACTCAATCAACATTTATTGACGAACCAAACAAACAAAATCCATTGCGTCGGCATACTAATTCCATATCACGCCACATCGGACTTGCAACAAAATACTATATTATAACATTTAAAAATTGTATATGACACAGCTGATTACCTTAAGTGTAAACTAACTTTTGAAGTCAGTTTTCTTGTGTCATATCATATAAAAAGTCTCCGTATTTTGCTGGCACATTTCCATCATCAGTTTCAAAAAGTACAGAAAAGTACACATTGGGCTTTATTATCAACTGTATTAACCAAATTTTGGTCGCATACTTTTCAGCGTCAGAGGTTGGAAGATATTGCACTGTGTACTCTGTAATAGATTAAAAACCAATGGTATACATATTGTTTTTCTTTTCTTTACATCCATATTTGCTTTCGCTAATGTATGATATTTAATTTCCAATATTTCGAGCTGTAAGTGATTGTCTGTGAACAAAAAAGTAACTTCCTAAGAACCCGTCGACGGTCTCTTTATCCTTGCATCCGTACCGATTACCAATTCTGCGTTTTCCGTGCTGATATTAAAGTCACTGTGATTTTTCTGTTTCCGATAGGGAACATGACAACTTGTACGGTCACTTTGAGGAGAACCCGTAATTGCAAATTTTAGTTTGTCGTTTTTAGCTGTTTTTCATGTTTTCACATTTTATTCGTTGCGTTCAGACTTAAATCAAACTGATACTTTTATATCTATTTGCCTGATATGTGCTCTTGATGAATCATATTTTTTGGGCTATTTCAATAACGACTAAGACTCTAAGGGCGGGTGTTTCTTTAAAACAAAAAAAAAATGTTTATGCGACTATTCTCATCCGATTTTCTCCAAGCGAGCCCTCTCACCTTACAGCGCCCATGAGAACAAAGGTCAAGAAATAAACTCACAATTTTCCCTACACGCGAATAATATCGCACTCTTGAGATATATGCAAAACAATCGTGACATCAACTCCAACTGTAACTGCCGCAGCCTCACACAATCATATCCCGCATGACGTGCAGCCCTTGAAACTGGTTCAGTTTATTTTTGGAAATCTTGGGAGCTCTATCATTAGCCACCTGTCACTATACGTTGACCCACTTGCGAGCATGATGACTGACACACTCAGGAAATGAATAAATGCCGCAATTAAATTGATATCCCACCACAACAACTGGATACATATTTTCCAAGCATAAGGCTTCCATTTAGACACACACAAACGAGATGTGTCGTGCAATTTAACACCTAATCGGATTACTGGGGCATTCATCGTTTCGTTCCTTTCCCCGCCTCAGTGCTGCAGAAAAGGCGCCACACAATACCGAGGAAAGTAGATGTCTTTTCTGTGGCAATAGGATTGGAAATTTTTAACAGACTTCCGCGAGTTCTTATAAGGCCACTAATGGGGAATGCGATCCATGAAGTGAGCACCTATTGACATCGGTATTGTTACTAAAACTAGAGAGGTAGGTCTTCACTGATGCGGCTGGCAGAGGAGGTATTTATAGTTCACTGACGTGGTAATTGAGTAGCTTGAACTGACGCGGGTTGAAGTACCATGTCATTGGATGTAATGATTAACAATTACATCTGGTTGATGACCTTTACTATGTTACTTGTTTCTCTTTTGGGATTTTTCTTATCTAGGGAGCGAGTGAAAGGTTTTTTGTAAGGGTACTTTGTTGAAGTAATGTGAATACTTGAGTCATGGTTTGGAAGAACTCTAAATTTACTGAAATTGTAGATGCACCGAGTCGGGCCGAGGCGAGTTCAGAAATCTTAGTACTAATACTGGTGGATAGGTACACAAAATAAGTTAACCAAAAAAAAATCAACAATGTCTGAGGGTAATTCATTGCACACCTCTTAAAACAATAGAACTGTGTTAAATTTGAGAATAAAATTCAAATTTGATGATACCTGAAACCCGATTCGTAAATATCATGCTGGAAAGTAATTTATTTTATTGTTTTAATTGTCTTTAGTACTCTTTTGAATTTGATTAAGTGTATAACTTCACAATTTTATAATTTTCCATTTTTGCTTTGCACATTTGGTTTAAATATGTTCCTGAACTTTTCACAAAATTTCTCAAAAATTCTCGTCGATCAATTGAAGTGTCTAATTTAGAAACACGATTTGGCAATTTAAAACTTCAAAGCTTAGCCTCCTTAAATAATATTTGAACGTTTGGTTACTGTCGCCTGTAACCTGCACGCTGGGACACAGACACATTTACATGTGCAAAGATTTATTGAAAGTGTTCTTATTTGCGCCTTAAAGTAAAAGTTTTTGAAGACTCGCGCAAATTTGTAATATATCAATTCTGTTGAGTATTTTGTGTCTTTCTTGACAATGCAATGAAATATTGCCTGAAGACATGTATTTTGACGAATGAAAATATCTAGACTTACTTAGACAACAGCAGCTTTGACATTATTCGTTCAAATTCTGTTTAATAGTTGTTACGTAAAAAATACTAACACGACTGCTTTTTAGAATCTCTCAGGTCATTTTCGTATGTTATTTCTAAAAATGAGAACTTTCTACTCGTAGCATCGATCCATTCCTTGTGCAATGTCTGGGAATATGGCAGGGTTTTGGTGTCCTCGACAGCAATATTTTAGGAGCGCAGGTGTTGGCTTATAAAGATGGGTCTAGCTGCTTGATCCTTTGCCAGAGACGTCCGTACAACAATTTGAATGATGTACCACGCCACCGAGCCTAAGCTATATAAATGTTCAAGTTTCCTTTAAAAAAAAGCCAAATACCAGTCAAAGATGTAGGTTCACAACTTTCGTTGCTTCAGCTTTGACTATTCAGTCATTATTTGGAGTCGACACTATGTGATAAAGCAATACTTATAAGAATAACTTTTTAGATTGGTTTTATAAGAAGTTTAATAAGAAGACTTAGTGGCCTCCGTGGCGTAGTGGGTAGAGTGCGACGCTCACAGCCGGAGGTCCAGATTCGTTCCCCGGCCGAAAACTTCAAATTTTTCTTTCGTATTGCTGACTACACTCAAAGAGTGATAACTGTCTAAGAAAACGTTTCTCAAAATTCGTCGTTCGAAGTCAGCTAAAAACTGTACTACTCGTGAAAGACCAGTAGCGCGCACAAAACGAGTAGTCGATGGGCAAGCTTAGGCCTGGTTCCCTGTGGACTGTGGGACTATCAAATTATTATTATTATAAGAAGAACTTGGTGCCAAACATTGATCAAACAGAATATCTTATAAGCCTAATAGACGGCGTTCCGAACAAAAGTTTTGCATATGAAGCGACGACTTCTCCAATCTCTGTACAAAATGACGAAGATATGAATGATAGGTATTGACTTAAGGGCTCCGTAAACAACTCTACTTACTGCCCATTAAATTAAAATGTGCCTTCTTTGAATAGCTAGAATCAACTTCCCTGAACACTTTTGTTTTCGATTTTTCCGGCTTACATCGATGCTTCGCACTCGTTGCTTCACATCTGACAAAGCGGATCACTTAAATCCATTTACACTCCGCAATTTTAATCTCGCATAAGTTGTTCATATATCCTTTAATAGAGACATGAGCATATCGTTCGTAGTGGATACTAAACTCTTCAATTCTCTTGTACATACACCACTCTCGGTTGAAGTCACTCCCTTAGCTCCAAAACGTATTCAGTTGACGTCAAATTGGTCTACGAATGTCAAGACATATTGAAGCAAATTAGTTGTCAACCAACCAGATGCCAACAAACGCAGTGCATGACTCTCGTTGAACAATTTATGTATATCCGCTTAACTGCAAGACCTTGCATGTCAGCAAGCAGACAGACAGACCCTATATTTTTAACTACCCTACCAAATATTAATTAAAACTCACAAACGACATGCTAAATATTTCTCCAGTTGCAATTATTCTAATTAAAGTACAACAGGGAGTGTGCCCATGTGACAAAGCTGCCTGGGAGCAGCAACAGCAAACAATTCGCAACTGTTTGCATCATCATCTCCATCCAACGCCCCCAATCTGACGCATGAGAATCGTTATTTGCTGCGGAAACGTTCCTGTAAGGAACCTCAGATGCTGCATGCAGCAGGGGGCGATGAAGAACAAGTTAGACAAACATTTTGCACGAGGGACTCTCGTCGTCGTCATAGTTGTGTATGCCTGACAATGAAGTTTGTTGTTTGACCCTTAAGTCGCCTTATTTTACTCAAGGAGCATGTTCCTCGTCTTCTCGTCCGCATAGTGTAAATCGTTATTTTTTGCTTTGTATGGAAGGTAAATACTCTGCAGGCAGAAGCAGGATCGTGCCGAGAGACTCAATGACGTTGTTAAATGCATCTTTCACATTGATATTTACACACAGATACACGGAAACGAGGTCAATTTAACAACGCACTTTAAATATTATTCTAACCTGTAGTAGGGGGTGGTAAAGATGACATTTTGCCCTTCTTCGGACTTGTTGTCGTTTGCAGGATGTTACTGGAGCTAGAACTCTTCAGATTAGGTACGAGAATGTTGCCTTGACATTTCGCTGGGGCAACTGGAGAGGTTGCACTTTGCTTTTTGTTTTTTTTTTTCTTAGGGACATGCTTTTGAAACAAAATATTTATTTGTCTTACGGATTATATGATTTAAATTAGATTTAATCCACAGGAAAAACTCCCTAAATCTAAAATTACGATAGGCAAAGATGTCTGTGTAAGTGGAGCTCTAAGAGTTAAGCATGCTCTTGCTGTGATGGCCATTACACTTCCTATCACATTAGGTTGGTTTCCTTAAGGAATTTAACTACATTTTCTAAGCTTCTGTAGAATCGTTCAGATCTCAGATTTGTTTACGGCCTTACTTCCTTTACCCTGTCTCGATAATATCTAGAAAAGTTATTACATCGAATACCCAGAAAGAATGGATTTCACCAGACGTTCATTATTTTTTCGTTTTTTAACTAAAATGTTTGTCCATTTAAGGCCGATCAAGGGATATAACTGTCTTTCTTCACTCCTGTTGGAAAAGGGAGGATCTTGACTAACTACCAACGGCAGGCTCATTCCCTGTGTTGTTCTGTGCTTTAGTTGACCAAATTTTCTCTATGTACAACTCGAGTTTACTGAATACCTTTTTTGAAAGAAAAGCGAGCTAGTAAATTGTAATGATTTTTGTGTGGAAGATTGGTGGGCTTAGAAATGCGAAGTGCTTAGGATATATTATATCAAACGGCTAGAACTCCCGAGGTCGTTCTCTGCTGTTATTTACAGGCATAGGCAAACTTTCAAGAAAAATCTTTTTTCACCTAATTTTGTGTAGAAATTTTTTTTCGGTCCCGGATATGCTGCAGATAGTATAGTTTGTGTGTGCTCGTCGTGGCTTAGTGGGTAGAGTGCGACGCTCACACGCCGAAGGCCCTATTCGGCTGAACGCCTCGAATTTTTCACGGCACCATCTCTTTCGAGCTGCTGACAACACTCAAAGAGTAACAACTGTCTAAGAAAGCTTCTAAAATGTTGCCGTTCGGAGTCGGTAAAAAACTGTAGGTCCCTTCTACTCGTGAGAGAACAGCAGCGCGCACAGCACGAGTAGTTGATGAGCAAGCCAAGCTCTGGTCCCCCTGTGGACTGTCGCGCCAACAATTATTTTTATTATAGCTTGTGAACTATGCTTTTTAGGTTGAAAAATTACCATGTGTATGCTCCCCCAAGAAATTCGCGACTTTTCTGTTATCTTTAGATAGAAATGTGTGCAAACGACTAGTACGACTGTCGGCATACTAACGGGACACTTCACCTTTGCTAAGCACCTAAGTCGGCTTAGACTTGTTGATGCCACTCTTTCCCAAAGTGTGGGGAAGATTAAGATACTTCAGAGTACTTTCTCTGTCAATGTGCCGCCTTTGCTTTTATCGGGCGGCAGCTGTTTCGCGCTGATGTGATGGGAACTGAAAACCTATGTTCTTTATCACAGAAGCGTACAGTCTAGTCTTTACTAGGAAAACCAAGAAATTACATTAAATATAGGTTACTGCCTGGTAGTACAATGGACCAGTATTTGAGTTTGACCGCTCCAGTGCAGTGTTTCACAACCTACAACAAACAAAAGATGCTTTTTGGAGAATGTTCCTGTGCTCAAGCTCGAGATCCCAGCACGATGGATATTTCCAAACCATTTCTTATGATCGTAAGATAGGTAATGGTCGGGTCGTAACTGATATCTTTAAAGTTGAAGTCAAGGAAAACCAGGCTGGCCCGAACCATTAGACAGACCTGAATTGTTTCTTAAATTGACTCATTAAACAATACTATCTATTTAAGCTCCCAGGGAGGCTGCATGTTAATTTGAGGCTGAGTACTAATTCGGATAGTGGTAGTATTTTGGCAGAAGGGAGCGGTCAAGGACGTTTCCCTTGCTCTTTCATTGTCAACTCAATAGTGGTTTCCTCGAGAGGCAAATAAAATGTGTGTCTTAAGAGGTATGATAACTGAATCTTTCGTTCAACAGTTTAACAAGTATGATGGGCAGGAGTTGCGGAATCAACAAGACGGACGCAACATGTCAATCACCTTGCGTTTGGTCTACGAGATCGTGCGACTTGGGGCGCTTGATATAAATGCTAGCTAAGAAATTGCTTTGGTTGCGGAAAGTGATAGCTTCTGAAATAAAACTTCTTTCGCAGAATCTATAAATCTCCAGCAAGCTATATTTTTTGACGACAGTCACAATGCTACAATACAATCGCTCGGAAATAGTAAATTGTAATTGGTATGATAATTTTTTTTCCTCCCATGCGGGAAATTTTACTTCCAAGCCTGGCCACATTGCATGAAACCGTGATCACTGCGATTACGTCAAGCATGTGTTTATGTACAACAAAAGCAAAAATTGCAAACGCCGAGTTATCAGCAACATTCGACATTGCTGTTTACATTTATCATGATCACTGTATAGATTATTGATGCATTTAAATAATTAATAATAATTGTTGGCACGACAGTCCACAGGGTGACCAGGGCCTAGCTTGCTCATCAACTACTCGTGTTGTGCACGCTACTGTTTTCTCACGAACAGAAGCGACCTACAGTTTTTTTGCCGACTCCGAACGAGAAAATTTTAGAAGCTTTCTTAGACAGTTATTACTCTTTGAGTGTTGTCAGCAGCTCGAAAGAGGTGGTGCCGTGAAAAATTTGAGGTGTTCAGCCGGGAATCGAACCTAGACCCTTCGGCGTGTGAGCATCGCAACTCTACCTACTACGCCACGACGGCGACATATGCATTTAAATAACAACTGTACTTATCTATGTAGAAAACATAACATTATGTGCACGTTACTGGAAATTCTGTTTAGTTTATTTGCAGTCTATTCATGAAAAGAACCACAAAGCCACTAATGTGGGGGAACATTTAAGTGTTTACTGATAAAATGTGTCGGTTTTATTGCATACTTGCCGTTGCACACTACAAATGTACTTTTTAATTGTCGGTAGGTTTGGTTCTTGATTTTCTTGTTCGTTGCACTTAGTATATGAGTATTAACCAAAATAAGCTGTCTTCATGAATTTATGATGTATAATGAAAATGAACATAAACTTGATTGATGTCTAACGAATTAATAGTAATTCTTTAATCTGCCTCTGTTACTCAGTTTAACACCTTAGCTCTCAATAAATGTTAGTGTCACCAGTCATCAATCTTTGTCAATGGATACCAGTACAATTTACGAGTCCCCTTGATGGAAAACAATTAAAACCTTTGTTGTTTAATATCTCAAGGCTTAAGTAATTGTTTTCGCTTATGTCGCTGACATTAGAAGCCTCCATCAAATACATAGAGAGTGAAGTTATATTGGAATTGAAATGAGGTTAGAACTGAACTTGTTTACTAACCTTAGTTCAAAGTTTAATCTCAGGTAAGTCAAGTAAATTGTAATAAAAATCATAAGTAAAGACTACGATTGGGCTAGCTATGACTTTTTCAATGAGTGATCGCATCTGAACTCTGGTACGCCCATGTCAGTAGGACAACACACTTTGGCGCACCTAATGCCAAACGGTTTGCCACAAACATTTCATGTATGCATGTCACTATTTAATCTTATGGTAATTGAATTTAAAAATGAATTCATATTTATAAAATTCAAAAGATACCTCTGAAGGTAAAACTTTGATGAAAAAGAAACTTTCTATCTTTCGTAACATGCTGCTTACATCGTCATCTACCGCAACTTGTTCAAACCATCCAAATGACAGCTTTTATACAACAACTTCCTAAACTCTGTTGCCCTCTAAGAGCAACAGCCCCGTTTTATCCTCGCGTCGTTAATGTCGTTTGGCAAGAGTTTCACAAGCGCATCATTAGATCGTTCATGCGTGAAATTAGTCACATGCATAGCTCGTATATTATTCCCAGTCGGAGTGTAATCCACGCAAAGCATACCCCACCTCCAAAGATATCCGCGTCGCGCATTACAAAACCCACTCTGCATGCAATTCGTTAAACATTCCAAAGTTTATAGGAAACCAAAGGCTACGTAAACTGCCGTTGCTCTGCATTCAGCTGCATACACATATTTCCCGCATGGCAGAGACGCTGCCATTGCGATGTGCATCCGCCCGAACACCTCCAGTGCGACATGCGACTTTTAAATTGAATTTTGTGGTTGTGTTATTCTTCTGCAGCAGACATCTAGATCCACACTACAAAGGAAATCAAACCATTTTTTCTCATTTCCATTCTTCCATTCTCCCATTCGCTGCAAGACCACACAGTCATCGCAAGAGTTCACTGTTGCGGTGTCAAGTTCAAAGTGATTTCGGTTTCTTTTCTCAGCACGATTGCTGTTTACTTCTAATTCACTCATCATGTCGGGAAACAATTCCGGACACAAGGTCGACTGCCGCAAAGCACACCGAAAACAAAAAGTCCAGAAGTGATGTGCAGACACTGCATTTGCATATAAAGCGGATGTCGGGGTATTCGGGAAGTAGTCCCTTTGCTCGGTCTTTGTCTTAATTCCGGTGATTCCATGGCGCTCATTAAAAGCCAAACAGCTTCATAAAATAAACAATTACGGGTTTTCTGCTCGGACATTTTATTTTCTTAACTTTGTTCGAGCGCGTCTTTCCTATGAGACATAGTCATTCAGTAAGCGCAGCATTGAGGTAGATTTAATGAGTCTTTCTGACGATGGTGCCAAGGATTTAAAGACTTTATGTGATCGGTAATTGAATTTACTTAAACAACTGCCTAAAATTTGAAGTCGAAATGGGCGAAAAGCGGAGGAAATTCGAGTATTTCTTGTTCTTCTCGGAGTATAGACGCATGCGGGTGGAATTTACCTTTGCAGAGAATGCTTGTACCCTTTAAGCATTGTTTTTTCCTGAACGGCCCATAGATGTGGTAATCCACGGAAGATACCAGCAGCCCGAGCTGTCCGAGATATTTGATTACAAGAACTACGTACTGCTTCGCATTCTGCACACTTTAACCACGCACGCCGCGAAACTATCGTTAGGTATAACTTCGCGGGGAGAAGTAACCATTTTGTTCACGCCTATTAATTGCACTTGACACAGTTCTTCGTTTGTAAAGCTGCGAAGATCGACAATGATTGAGAAATGGGTTTACCGAACACATTGCGCATATTTCTTGTATAGTCAGATGAATGGTAACTCCTCAAATACATCGTAAATGTAGCAAAAAGGAGAAATATTTAATGCAATACTTCATGGTCTTACAAAAAAAGAAAACCTGTTCTTCCCTTTAATGCAGATTGATGTTTTGAAAATGGTCTTCAAGCGTGGGTAGCCATAAATTTAGTTGTAACATGGTATGACGTTACAATTTTGGATTTTACAACGACTCACTTTATTTATATTTTTCTCAGACCAAACACAAAACATAAAGGCTTGAAACCTTGAACTTTTTACAAGAACTTAATTTTAATTCCCACAAAAAGTTATAGCTCACTTGCGTAAAGAAGTGAGAAGCTTCTCTAAATTTAAATAGAGTAGAATTTTTGGTACTGGGTAGGTGGCTGAATAATAAGTAGGGTCCTCCCTCTCATCCGCAGAGATCCTGCATATACATATGTAAATATATTGTATTTATAAGACTTATTTCGAATTCCTGGTTCGGTGATAATCTTTGGATAGCACCCAGTCAGCGAAAACAGGAATTCAATGTCGTTTTTGAACTGCAGTGTTCAACGTAGCATTAAAGTGACATAAAATTTTTACTTTCAATGCTCCCCATATTGTCCACTCTCCTGCACAAGTTTGTAAAACTTGGTTGCATATCCGATTTGAATTGATTGTTTGACTGTCGAAATTTACAATTTTAACTCCTAACAACACTGACCCATTAAATCTAGATGATAAGTTGCAATATTTGTCTCGTGCCACGGGCACGGGATATAGATGCAATTGTCATCGTTGTGGTTTCAACTTAAATATTTAATCAGCTTATAATCTTTATTCTTCTGACTTCCTTTGACACCATATTACCACTGACACCGATGCTTAGATCGATCCCCCAAACATCTTTTCAGAGAGAATATGTGGGAGACCGGTATTGTGCTGAGGGAGCACCAATGCACGTTCAAGCAATTGACCGTCGCGAGAGTACAACAACTGCATCGGTGTAGGGGCGAGTGTAAGAGTTAGTTATGTAATAATAGAATTGTTCTTAATTCCAGTCAATAAAAGCCTCAATCGCAAAGAATATGATCAAAGACTGTTCCTTCCGAAAGTTATTAAGCGTTCCCATTAGAGCCTGCAAACTACTGACACAATAACGAAGTCCGGTAGATTTTACTGGTTCAAAAGGTGCAATACTTCGATCTTCCTCTAAATTCTAAAAATTGAATATCGTGTCTGACAGCGACTCTTCTGACAAACTCCCTTCAATTGCTCCTCATAACAATCACGGTTCGATGCCACTTGTTGGGTTTGGCGTGTGGTCACTACGATCTGTTTACAGTCAGATAAAGTCGATTCCGAGAAGATCTTCCGTTCAACCATGACGACCGCCAATTGGATGATTCTTCGAAAGCAACAGAGCCGCGCTGTGATAAAAAAAGCTTTTATCAGATCCTTTGGCTGATATGCCACAGTTTTGTTCACTTTGCTCAGATGGTGATGGAAATTTTATTTTAAATGAAATTGCAGTATAATCAGCTCTTCTGAACAAAAGAACGGCAAAGGAGTAAAGAAAGAATCGCTACCACCAAGAAAGGGTGGTGAAACAATATTTCATTTCGATGCGATTAACAAATAAACTAGACAAGTAAAAAGCTTTGAAGTTCATAACCCTCGCTGCTAATGCATTCCTGTTTGAATTATCTTTGTACGCATTGAAAGATTTGACGCCTCTTTCTGGGGAAACCGTTTTTCAAGGCATTTTGAAATCAATCAGCATTTAAAAAAGTTTGCATTGACTTTATATTTTCGAGATCCGCTTACTTGTAACAGGCTTTTAGTAACAGTACCTTAGTTAATTCAATTTTGTTGAAGAGAAACTACTCTCTAAAGTTAACTGTAATTAATTGACAACAACATTGTAAATAAACATTAACGGTCCAATATTGTTAGGTTTTCTGACGTCATTCATTAACGATAAATTCTTTAAAAAACCCTAATTTGAAACACAAAGATACTGGTTTTTATTCGATATCGAACGATATACTGCTGATTGAATAAAGATTTATTGTCATAACGAAACTAGGTTTTTTTTTCGACTCAGATTGTCACAAAGTTGGTTCATATTTTGCAAACTGATATCAGCTTTGAATTAAGAATGTGTACTGAAAGAAATGTACCTACATTTTGTTTCAATATTATGACTTGCTTGTTTGAAAGAAATAATTTCATAGAAATTCTTTTTAAATATAATGCAATCATATTAACCAAGTAAGTGTGGCGCTTTTCGGCGATAAGCACTTCCCATTTCAATTTCCATTCTTGTTATCGATATCTGCAATCATTCGTGACACAAAATAAAGGCCAGTTCAAATGGTTACTTTGTGCCAACTCAAAAGATATTGACTTAAGTGCGAAACCTGTGTATAAATGAACAATGAATTTATTTAAGGTTGGTTTTGATGGAACGTTATCCGCTTCGTTGGAAAAGATTTACATCTTTAATTTTGTACAGCTTTCGACGCCCAACATACTCTTACATATACACAATTTTTCTAGGCAACCAAAACTTCTTTTATTGAAATTATACGAAAAGTTCTAAATTTAATAATAAAATTCTTACAAGATCGTCCCTTGAACATCTCTTGTTTTCAATCCAACTATTCATTGTCAACTAAAAGCACACACTGTCACGTTCAAAGTTTAATGAAGTGCTTTACCATCTTACTAATGTGTCCATACAAAAATATGCTTAAGCCCATCTAATTTATTCAAATAGCGTCGACAGTATATCACGTATGAGTACGTGCGAATCACTTAGATTCTGGAGTTCACTCTTTTAAAGGAGCATTCATTAATCATATTTTTAGGTTTCCTGCTTATCTTTTAAAAAGTTCGCACAACGTCCTAACATAGTCAAGTCTTAACAGAAAAACAAATTATTATACAACCGTCATTTTTAATCGCTTCATGAAATTCAGCTTACTGCGATTCATCGACTTTTTGAAGAACAACAAATTCAGATACATGAACAGAAATACGTGGTCGATTCGCTTTCAATTGTAACCGTGCAATGTTTATTTTTTGTAAATTGTTTCAAGCAATGACGCTTATTTGCTAAAATAAATTGTAAATACCAAAAAAACATGCTACTTGAATGAATTCATATAGAGAGCAACTAATTCTAGCAGCTGATGTTGCATGAGTGTACGGAAAATAAGCTTTGCTGCACGACTGCGATAAATGCAATCGAATTACATCAAAAGCTGCAGCTGCAACTCGTCAGAAAACAGAATTTTTCGTAAACATTTACTCGCTGGGCACAACATTTTTTGGCTTCCGACGTGGTGGTGAAATGCTTATCAGTTTCTTCCAAAAAATCATAGCACATAAGTTGAGGTTCTCTTAGAATGATAAGTCCTTGAAAACGCTGCCATCTGTTTTATTCCTTGCTCAACTCCAAAATGAAGTTGAATTGCTAATTCGAACTCTTCATCTCTACACTTTTTTGCTAATGAATTGAATTGCGTATTCGTCGTTTTTCAAGTGCGCGGGAACGGCACCTCAGTGCAGTCCTACAATGTCTTATTGCTTTCGGAGAAATGGTCCTGCCCATTAGCAGTACTTAATAAGCATAAGATTTAAAGAAGCTAACTCAGTCGCATGTAATGAATATCAAAAATACTCCTTAATTTTTCAGAATTCGTTCTTTCAAACAAACATTCTAGTTTCTCAAAGTGCTGCTCGGTTTCTGCGTTTAATCTACTGCATGTAAATGAATAAAAACTGTGTTGATAACATGAAGCTAACGTAGTAGCAATATAAAAGAAAATTAAAATGCTAATTGTTGGCGCGACAGTTCTCAGGGAGACCAGGGCCTAACTTGATCATCAACTACTCGTGTTGTGCGCGCTACTGTTCTTTCACGAGTAGAAGGGTCCAACAGTTTTTTGCCGACTCCGAACGGCGAAATTTTAGAAGCTTTCTTAGACAGTTATTACTCTTTGAGTGTTGTCAGCAGCTCGAAAGAGGTGGTGCCGTGAAAAATTTGAGGTGTTCAGCCGGAAATCGAACCTAGACTCTTCGGCGAGCGTCGCACTCTACCCACTACGCCACGGCAGCCACTAATTTACTTTTAATTATTAAAACAAATAGGGAAGAATATCCTTAATCCGAATAACCGCTGATCATATCATCCCTTTGTTTGTTTGTTATATGGCACTATTTGGTCCTGACGTTATAAGTGGCAAAATTTTTTACTTTTGCGGTCACTTTAATGAAACCATTTTTGAGTATAACACCACATGGAACAACAGTCAAAACATTTATTCAATTTTTGCCTAATAAAGCTGGGCTTCAGTGAAATACGTACGTTCCATTGAGTATTCAGATTACTGAAAGTAGTTTTATCCACTTTCAGTAAGATGGTCAGTAAAACTAAGCTTCTTACGAAAATCATTTAATAACACTAAATATGTTCTCTCTCACCAAACGTTATATTTATTTCCTGCAAGTGGCACTTCAGTCTGAAATAGACCTGGGCCTCAACCTATAACCTCGTCCAACTGGCATGATCTCTAGTCAACTGTCTCGGATTTCCCATGCCAAGTTGATTAAGGCCTACTTGTGCGCCATTCATCGTAGTCGTCCGTTTTATCCAGAGGTTTGGAATGTAAGATTATGCGTTGCTTTACATGACTGGGCTCATTTCGCTGTACAGCCCTTCTTCTTCAATCCTTCCATCAACGCTAAAAGGCCGACAAATGAACGCATTAACTTTTCTCTCAAAAAAGCAAGGTCTTTGTAATTCGCTCAAGTGACCACGTCCCTGTGCTATAAAGCAGGACAAGGATAATCAAACTGTCATTTAAAGTCGAATGACTTCCAGTACACAATATCGATGTTGTGCATGACTGACTGCACAACCCATTTTTGACAATCGGTTCAATGCCAGTGAACGCCTCAGTACTTAAAATTTTCATTTATTCATTAGATTTTCTCTGATAATATCGGCATTTTATATTAGTGACAAAGACTGTCCGAAAAAAATACATTGGCTGCAGTGCTTCATCAAATGCCAGTCCTCATTAATTGTGTGCAATTTCCAAACGAAGTCAGGAAGGACTAAAATTTAATCAGGTCTGTAACATCCCTCGAGCAAGCACATGGACGCAAATGGGATTGACAAGTTAATTGGGAGCAAGCTTTAAGTTATTAACCACAAATCAAATTTGTCACACTTGGCAGAACAATCCGATCCTTCCTTCCTTGACGAAGGACAGCGTTGACGTAACCCTTTCCAATCAAACCAAGTCATAAATGACTTAATCCCTAACAAGGCAATTGGTCATAACCATGGTCATGCATACACATGTTCATCGATAACCCACCTGAAACTCACATAATCACAATAGAAGTCGCTGTCATGCGAGACTAATCGTGCTACACACCACAACTGTGCCAGTGTTAAAACCAAATCCCACCGTATGTGTTGTTTCGACCACAGCCCACTAATGTTCCCACGATTTACTCCGCTTCGCAGACGAGAGCAACAAAAAGTCCCCCGTTAAGCAGCGCCACCGCAAATCCTTTCAACTTCATTTAATCGAAAGTATTTGCCTCCGCAAACCGGTCATCCAGACGCGATAATGCGCTTCCGTAATGGCCCCGCTCGGTCAGCGAGTACACTGAGATCAGCGCTCTTGTTTTGTCTTGGACTGTAATTCCACTGGGACAGCGTTAATGCGAAAATAAATAAGGAGTAACACCGCCGCATAAAAAAGTGGCGTGTGTCTGGGTCATAATTGGAGTTCAGTCAGTGGTTACTGCTGGTTTTGCGCATTATGTATCCGAAAAGCTGGTCTTTGACTGTGGTGCTGTATCATACTGAATCTTTGTGTGCGCCAAGTGGGTCATTCAGAGACAGTTCTTGTTTTTGCTGCCCGACGATTCCTATTGCCACGACTGATGCATCAACATTAAATTGCGTGATCAGTGCGCTGTGTCTTCATTTGAATGCACTCACTTGCGGCCACACTTCGTTGGGTTCTTGGTTCATTACTGGTCATGGCTTCATAGTGCGTCGACATTGGTTGTCCTTTCATGGATAGAAGACAGTCATTGGCAAGGATGAGCCGGCAAGAGAAATTGCAAGACACGCACAAAAGTGCGGACCTTTCCTTGCCCGTTTGTTGTCGCAGTCGGGCGCGCGGGTCTTAAGTGGAGTCATGTAGTGCAAAATTTACGAGAAAACTGCAAACGGTTCGGGTTTTATAGTTCCATCTATTCCTCTAAGCACACACAAATAAATGTGCGGACATTTCATCCGTGGACACACGGCAGTGAGCACACATTGGTCATGTTTAGAAAAGACATTGAGTGGGACGGCGGCCGGACCGTGCTGAACTGGGTTGAAGTGACCGGCTGTTGCCGCTGCCGTTGCCACAGCCGCTTTCTGGACGTGACTTTTTGGACTTCTCTTAGTTTATGGGTTTGTTGTCACCGAATAAGATACATGAGAGGAATATAATGCAATGGATGTCCGCAACGGCAGCGTAGACTCTGCTTGTTGGCGGGAACTTTGGGAAATGTATACATACGTCTTTTTTTTTTTTGCTCTGCTCTGATGGATGTCGGCTTAGAAGAGTACAGTGCGTAGATCCGAAGTCATTCTGCGTGTTTTGAAACACTTTAGGTGGTTTTATGCTTTTACAGAAAACAGAAAATGTTTGCAATGTCAGTAAGAGAGGCACTCCGGGGGGTGGGCTCCCATATGTGGGGAGAATAAATTCATGATGGTGTGGGAAACTTGAAAGGGGTCGGTGACTGAAGTAATTTATTTAAGTTATGAGATGAATTTTTTCTGCGCGGCAACTACTGACTTAAAGTATAGTCGTAAAACTGATGAGAAATAATGAATTGAAGAAAAGTAAAATTCATTACATTTTTGTTTGCTTCTCTAAGATTCAAATAGTATTTTGGTTTCATTCCTTGTTAGATGTGATAGGACTGAATGAATTTCTATGTTGGTGTTTCAAAAGATTTAATTGATCAAGTCAAGCCGTCAATCAAGCTCGACAGCTTGTGAAAAATACAGTCAAATTCACCCCACGTCGATAAAAAAAGACCATCGCCACCATGTCCAATCAGATATCAGCTTGCATAGATGGCGTCATCGGAAACATAGAGGAAGCCATACATGAATCCTTCATTCAAATTGAACAGGAAGCAAAACCCTGAGGCTGCAGCAATAAACCTGGGGTAACACATTAGTGAAAAAAATCGAAGTATGTGGTGGCGTCAGCAGTGGATAAAAGTAGCAGAACACAAATTCCAACTAGTAAAATTCTTCAACCCCCTTGGGTCAGAAGTAGTAGCCGATAACAAAATGGATGAAGAAGTACGCGGTGGCTGCTCAAATCCAATAAAGCCTATTAGAGTCTAGCAAGACTCATTAAATAAAGAAATCTTACCATAGCATTGAAGTTGCTACTGTATAGGAAAATGGTCTTACCAGAATTCACATATAGATTTGAACAACAATTACGCACTGTATGCGACCCACATCAAAGCTTTTTTCTACACATAAGGTTTTTTTGCTCACTCCAAGTTGCGAAATTCTTTCTATGTCTTTCTATAAACGTTTAAGTGTTGTTAGCAATTGAAAAGAGGCGGTTCCGTGAAAAAAAGTGTTAAGTCCTGAAATTTATTCGTATGTCAAAAATGTTTTATAAGCAACCTTTTCGTTAGTGGATTTTTGTAAGTTGCACTTTGTCTACGGATTTGTCATTATGTACACAAGGTTAATGCGTGCTAGTCCTCTTATTAAAGTTCAATGCCAGTCCCAAATATAATCCCCAAATTCACGAATACAATAGAGGTGTTGTTGAATAAATCTTGTCTGGCTTTGATTACTATCTGTATAGACTGGCAGTTATCTCATCTGTGTGGAACTTAATTCTTTTTCTTCTTTTACTTCATTATCAATTATTTGCTGAAATGTTAATAATACTGCCCCCCTCAACTTGTTGATAAACATATGACTTAACTTCTGAAGCATAGTTCGAAAGAGGCTAGGCGACTTTTTATTCCATTTCCATTAGTTTATTGATTTTTAGCTGCATTTTTGACGTATATTTGGGTGACTTCCACTTGCCTTTGACTGGATTAAAAGTCTGTGAAAAAGTAAAAAGCATTATTTTATAAAAAAAATAAACTTAGTTTCGTTTCGCATGGTTCATAAAAAGTTTTCTGGTTATTGTAGATAGATACATTCCTCCGACTTTCTTTTCTTTCTCATTTTACATGTATTCTAAACCCTATAGTCTAGCATACTGACAAGTTGGACTTGTTATTTGTGCCGAATAGGCTACGGTTTATTAATTTATTTCGCCAAATCCAACTGACTTAGTCTTTAATAACATTTGAAAATAAAAACCGGGCTCGAAAGTTCGGCAGCTCGGAAGTGTAATGATTGTGGAAAGTAATACATTTTAAGGTGTCTCGAATTTTAATTTATTTTAAAGAAAGACATTTCAACACTACTGATATATATTCGAAATCGAAAAATAAAGAGTTTTAATAATATAGTTGGCGTTCAGAACAAAACTCGTGTTGAAGAAACAAATAATTTAAAACCAGTCCATCGACAATATGTAACAATATCCGCTTATCCAGCCTTTTATTTAAGTTGATGTAATCTAAGCTGGGGTTATTCGACGCAAGTATTACGCTTACAAGAATATAAGTAAAAGCTTACTCAGATGTAATTTGTTTTTAACAAAGCTAGATTGAAAAACATTTGCTCAATCGTTATCACAATAACCTGCAAAATTATCTCTATACCTAGAGGTTGTATGCATTGTGTTTATTTTAAAGTAAAACACTTGGACAAAGCCGCGGTGCATGAGTATTGACTAACAGAAAACAATATATATTCACAAAGGAATACAACACAACACAATTCCGTGCTGTCAAAATAATGTTCTACAACGACATAATTAAAAAAAGGGTTTTCCGCGGTTCTAACATCACACAACAATTTATGCTACTTTCATTTAATGTAGTAATTTTTTTGTTAGTTAATTTTCGCCATTGCAAATAAGAGCATCTAAAAACGCGTCTTTGGAAAAAAGGTTCAAGATTAATCATACAAAGTGAAGAGAAGGAGTAGAAAGTTATCGTCCTATTGTGGCTTTAATTTATTGAATCGTTCAACTTGTATATTCTACGTAGATTTGAAATTTTATTTTATTTTATTCTGTTTTGTTTTTGTTTAAATAAATGAAGTGTTATTAAATTACATAATATGAAGATTCTTATGACTCAACAAATAAATACAAAAATATATTAAGCACATAGTTTTAGTATACGAGGGTTGCCTTTTATATTTCGGGATCATAGAACAAAAACAAATATTAATCATCGAAAATAGCTTTATTGTTTTTCAAAATATTCCCCATTAAGATCTATACACTTTTGCATGCATTTGAACCAATTGTGGAAGCACTTTTGGCACTCTGATTGAGGTATTTCCAAAACATGCATTCTGAATGCATCAACCGCTCCTTTAGGTGTCGAAAAACGTTGAAATCTCATTTTATTTTTTACGTACGGGAATAAAAAGAAGTCATTCGGTGCCAAGTCAGGACTATACGGCGTATGGCTCATCAAATCGTTGTTTTGAGTGCTCAAATGCAGTTGTTTGAGCCGAAGTGTGAGAGCTCGCATTGTCGTGGTGAAGAGTGATCCGTCTTTGGCGGTTGGTTTTCCTGATTTCTTGGAAGACAATTGGCAAACTGATGGTTATGTATCACTCAGAATTGACTGTTCTGCGTTGTTCTAGTGGTACGGTTGCGACATGTCCAGTTTTTCCGAAAAAACAGGCGACCATTTGCTTGGAAGTGCTTCGTACGCGAGCAACTTTTGTTGGATTTGGCTGATTGTGAAACATCCATACAGTCGCCTGGTGTTTACTTTCCGGCTCATACGCGTTAATCCACGATTCATCACCTGTCACGATGTCATAGACGTGTTTCGAAGCACCGCGGTCGCATTTTTGGAGCATTTCTTTCGACCAATCGGCACGAGCCTTTTTTTTGAGCGATTGACGAATTGTGTGGGAACGCGAACAATTTTTTTTGACGGTCAAATGTTAATGGAATATTGAATGTATGCTGGTCCCACTAATGCCTATGGTTGTCTCAATCTCACGATAGGTCACATGACGATCTTATAATATCAGTTGGCGCACCAATGGTTTCCGAAACAACAACTGATTTTGGACGACCTTCAATAAATTCGTCTTGGAGTGAACTACGACCTCGGTTGAATTCACCATACCAAACACTGGTCCTTGATGGAGCTTCATCGCGAAAAATTGAATTAAGTTCATCGATGCACTATTGCTGAGTTAATCCACGTCGATAGTTGTTAAAAATAATCGCACGAGAACTTTCACGATTTAATTCCATTTTTTGGGCGAGATGAATCTTTTAAGTTACTGTAAACAACACAAATAGCGCTCATATATCAAAACATTCTGAGTACGTATAACCCCAAATATGTCAAACTTTACGATGGAGCTGCAGTTGCCAGATTGCAACACTAGGGTTGCCCAATCCCGAAAAATAAAAGGCAACCTTCGTACAAATTCCAATATTTTATTGGAAAATTTTTTACTTTGGAACCAAACTCTAATTTTTTTATGTTCATATCTCCTACAACACGATTTCTTATAACGCGGCATTTTTTGGAAACCTATTTCCCTCGTTGTAGGAGGGTTAGCGGTATTGTCATTTGTCATTTAAAATATCCCTTGATGTGAAAAGTCCAAGGACTTGAAAAGCTGCCGGTGCTACGTTCCTTAAGGTGGCTTCATTTCTGGCGATATATGAACGGTTTGCACTAGGAGCTTCAGCAGGCAAGTGGCAAATTTAATCTCCTCTGGCCCTGCCTAGTTCTCTTATTCAGCCTATGTATAGATGAGGGATCCCTATCGGCTAAAGATCTTGATTTTTTTTTTTATTAACGGCAAGCTTTTCTTTGCCAAATTTCACTCGTCACTTAAGGTGTGGTCTTAATTTAAGACTTGCCAAAAACCATACAATTTCACTTGATTAGGCAAATAATTTTTAATAAATTTCAAATTTTCTTGGCTGTTGAAGTTTTGATAACAGGTTTTAATAAACATACTAAAGAAAATTGCAAAATTGTTTGCACGAATATTACAGCTGGTTAACATATAATTCCTGGTGCTTGTTGATCTTCCGATTGAAGTATTGTATATACACTGGAAGATGTCATCTGACTCATATGCTGAAAGACACGAGGGTGCAACGCTGAGTTTTGCAAGAATAAATTACACCAACGCTTCGACTATAAAATACTCACTATCCCACAGAGAAATCCAACGATAGTTTCATTCGATGCGGCGTTCTTCTTCAATGCTGTGCACCACATCAATTGACGACGAGTTTTGCTTGGTAAACATCGAGGTTAATGTCATCAAATCGAGGTCCCATACATCGTGTGCAACCATCCATCCGATAAAACATTCAATTGAAGCTCGTCTTTTTTCTTTCAATTCTCTATTTTCTATTTTCAATTAATTCTAATGAAAAAACGTTCACACAACCACCATGCACGCAAACGAATATCAAAACAACAAATAAGACGGACCGTCGGTAATTAACATCGAATTGCATAATGCAAACACTTCCCAGCATTTCCACAACAGCTTCACACAACGTATCATTACAAGTTTTAAGATGTTTGCACATCCCAATGGATTTCCATTTGATTAGATGATGTTAGAGGAGAGAAACAGCAGTGTATGTCAGAAGACGTTTTTGAGGCTAATTTCTATTTTCTTCTTGGCGGCCTCTCTTGGCTGACGCCTTCGGCGTAGTCACTTTAACTTTATTTTATCGCACACAATAAAGGGGAAAACGGCAGCTGACAAAGGCGGAGAGGTAGGAGGACAAGAGCAAAGAGCACAAAAAAGTAAAAGTCAGAAACTTTGTAAATCTGGGACAAGTACCTCTTCCCCTTCTCATTTGCAAGATGCATTTTAATTAACTGAGCCGTCAAGAGATTAACAAGTACGCAACTTCTCCCCTTCCTCCCAACAGTTCTACCGCAAAGCACATACCTTATTGTCATTCATTCTCTGCTTCCAGCATTTGTTTGCAAAAAAACGATAACCCAAGGGGAGCACAGTAAACGAGAAACGATATTCCACGCGGATTAAAAGAAAGTGAAGAGCAACAACAGCTCCGGTCAATCTTTATTCTTTTCTCGATTCCAAACTTTGTGTTGACTCGGTTTTATATCCATCACATCCCCACAGCATTTCAATTCAATTTTCGTATTTTCCTCTTCTCTTTGCAGTCTCAATGTGCGATTACTTTTGCTGGTACGTGATCCACGTGGCACAATGCAATCGCGAAAACATCGCCTCTGGTGTCCCGGTAATCCTGACTGCGACCAAGCGTCCAACTTGTGCAGTGACCTAATCGCTGACTACAATGCAGCAGAGATTCTCATCAAAAAATATCCGTCCCGGTTTAGGTAAGTAAATTTCTTTCCGTTCAGATTCATGTACTTTTATTTAAATTTGTCTTGTCTTCTTTTAGAACTCTTAGATACGAAGATTTGTCAGTGAATCCATATGAGATGACGCAGGAGGTACTGCAGTTTTTTGGACTACCATTCGATCCGATGGTGGAGGAGTTCTTAGACACACATACAAAGCTTAACATTGGCGGTGTAAGTTCCACATTTAGAGATTCTAAGTCAGCACCATTTCATTGGAAAAATGATTTGTCAATCGAGGAGGTAAACACATCCCCCCATAAAAACGTAGAAACATTTCACAATGGAATTTGTTTTGTCTTTTCAGATTGATAACATACAGAATACCTGCACAAAAGCAATGGAACTATGGGGCTATAGAAAAGTAGACACATATGTTGAATTTACAAAGTCCTTTGACCCGCTCATACTTCCGGCACCGTTTTCGTGAGGCGTCTTCATTTCGTTTTCATTTTGTGATATTCTAAGTGATTCAAAAAAAAAAAAAATAACAAGAACAAACAAGAAAACAACAAAAACTGTTATTAGAAATTGCATCGCGCGTTTACCAAGCAATTATTATTTTTTAAGAAATACAACACAAAACAAAAACAGTATGCAAAAGAATAACTAATTAATTAAAACTAGTAACACTCGAAATAAATCTAGTTCAAGACAGAGACCGAATGGGAGATGTAGATTAGAATCGAAAAATCAAGTCAATAAAAACAGAAATCAACTCAATTTACAATACAACACGCATAATGAACATTCGTTCGTTTTCTTCTCTTTTCTCAAAACCCTTGGACCTCTTGAAGAGATTTAAAAAGAAAAAAAAAACACTAAACACTACGTATGGTATTACGATGAAGATTTAGTTTAGTTTAAAACATAAAAAATCAAACGTAAGATGATTATGTAATTTTTAAGCATAAAACTCTAGACACATAAGCATCGTTATTTAAAAGGAAATATAAATCAAAAATGAAAAATTATTGTTAATTCTAATGATTAAGCAACTGCATGTAGTATAGGCGAAATAATAATTAAACAAATGAATAGATTTTATTAAATTTAATGACATAATATATCAACCAATGCACGTGCCTAAGAATAATTAAAACAAATGATATAAACTAAATGAAACAATAGCAACTACCACTACAATGCAATTTAAATAGACAAGAAGGATTGAAAGCAAAAAACATAAAATAAACAAAATCTGTTGCGCGTTTACTGTAGATCATTCGAAATTCAAAAACTTTATATAGGTTTGGTCGCCTTACTGAGACTTAGGGAAAGATAAAGAGTTTGCTATTGGAATGCACACATAACATCCTGGCACAAATCGTTTCAAACCAGACGCTACATCTAGAACGCCTTTGCTAATGAAGTTAGGTAGTCCGCCAATTTATCATAGCCATCTCGTACGTATAGCTTTGACTCTCTTTCATTTGTCCTTCGACACATTTGTAAAACTTCTTTTTGATCTATACTACTTACTAATTTGATCTTTGAAGTAGTAAAGAGTATGTCGGTTCCTACATACACCATACAAATAAATAAATAAAGATGAAGCTTGTACAAAAATATATTTCTCTCTTTCGGTATCATGAGCAAATGTTTAAACATATTTGGCGGAATGATATTACTTTCATTGTTTTATCCACATGGAAATACCTGTTACGACTTTAAGGCGGTAATCTGACTGACCAAAATCATCCGACAATAAAATGGAAAAAGGTATGAGAACTGCTTCCAGTACGGTCTACTTGAAGAATCAGAATGTATTCCTTTTTTTAAGGTTCTGCACATAGAAGATTTTAGTGGCCGCCGTGGCGTAGTGGATAGAGTGCGACGCTCACACGCCGAAGGGTCTACGTTCGATTCCCGGCTGAACACCTCAGATTTTTCACGGCACCACCTCTTTCGAGCTGCTGACAACACTCAAAGAGTAATAACTGTCTCAGAAAGCTTCTCAAACTTCGCCGTTCGGAGTCGGCAGAAAACTGTAGGTCCCTTCTACTCGTGAGAGAACAGTAGCACGCACAACACGAGTAGTTGATGATCAAGCTAGGCCCTGGTCCCCTTGTGGACTGTCGCGCCAACAATTATTTTCATAGAAGATTTAAATATTGAAAGTAAGCGGATGAGAACAAATTGTGTAACGCCTGCAACTCTTATAGTTCTCAAATGTTTGTTTCCACTTTTTCTACTTGGAGCTGCCACGTCGCAACCACTTGCAACTTTAAACAGAACTTTTTTCGAAGATCTTTTCCCTAACTGATTTTCTGAGTTTAGGGAGCGTAAATAAAATAAGGCCGAAAATCGGAAAGGGCCGATAAAAGCGTGGAGAAAAATTATGTCTGCCAAATACCATCACTTACAAGGGCAATGGTTTGAAAAGTTCGCCAGAAAATGTATTACTCCTTCAATGGCAAACGAGAAAAGAAGTAATCAGGGACCGGTTTTTAAGATGTAAAGACAAACCTCTCACCATGCATTTTCAAGTTAATTTTGTTTGCTTATTTGCAATAGTATATGTACATGCGGTAATAAATGTACATGATGACTCCATGTGAGTCAAAAACGTATGCACCTCCGAAAATAATGAGTTTCTAAAACTTATATGCGCTTGCTATATTTTTCTCCAATATGAAGATATAAAAATTCTTCCGAGACATAATTATTTCATTCGCCACAGGTTTTCTGACAACCGTTAACATTTTCTTGGTTCTGAAAAACAGTATTTGTTTCCAGAGTAATTTATTATTTCATATCTTTTTTCGGAGAAATTGAAACTATATATTACTTAAAATGGTGGAATTCTTTGAATATCAATTCAACATTTTCATGCTTCAGTCACATGACCTTTTAGGTCGTTTGAATTTATATTTTTATAAAATTATTTAAAAAAACAACAAAAATAAAACATGTATTCAGTGCAAAAACGATACAATTTTAAATAATCGGGCTTTGGATAGCAAATTCTTCGCAACTGGGTGTAATTAGAGGTAAAGCGGCGTGCTTACTCGTTGTACTTTTGCATTCTTTCCTTTATGCATTCGGTGTATCTCCGTGGCAACTTGTATGCAGCTCAGACTCTTAGAGGGATTTTAAAATATTAGTTACTGATAACTGAAAGCGCCTGTCCTAACATCTGCTTTTTTACAATGAACTCTTTTTCTTTCAACGCTTTAACTCTTTACTTTCCTACAAAAGTCACGTTAAATATTGAAATACGATTTCCTCAATCGAAAGAAGTCCTCATATCGAAAGAAGGCTTGCTTAAAAATATTGCAGTAAGCAATTCTATAAAATCTGATTAATTTTGACGAGACATAACTGAGGTTAGCCTTCATAATAGGAATCAGCATTTGTAAAAAACAAAAAAAAAACAGTAATCAGTTTAAAACGTTTCTACTTACTCCTCTAAAGCATGTCAGGAAGTCAGGAAGATAGGGAAATGTCCCATTTGGAAACGTGTACTCTTCTGAAACCATTACATGTTCAATAAAATTAACAACACACTCCATCAAAACAGAGGAAACTGCCAAGCTCATCTCATCTTTCATACGTAACAACTTTCACTTTTCGAGAACATTCAACCAGAACCAATCCATTATTTTGCTTTGCTAAGCATCAAGCATTGATTAGCCACGGCGGGCTTCAGTGTTCTCTTATCCACATGATCAATGCAACAACTTTCGATTTCAATAATTGCGTTTTAACAAGTCTTCGTCGGATTGCCTTGTGATACATAAAACGTATAAGTGGGCGGCAATGTGGTGGTGGCTAAAGGTATGCAGACGATTTGTTGTTTGTGTTAATGAGTAAACAGTTGTTTCTTAAACACTAGTGTGAAATTAAGCACGTTTTTTTATCAACGTCATGGAAAAGGAAGCTCTGATTTAAATAAGGAATAGGTTGGGCAAGGCCTTTGGAATATTCTGGTTCTAATTTTTCGATTGCAAAACACTGATTTCAGCTCAATGCTGGCTGTATGCGGGTTCTATACTTTTTGCTTATATTTGTTTTAGAATTTTAAAAACATTCGTGATTTGATATTTTAAAGCAAATATGTCCGTACCCGAGGTCTGTTGTATTTATTCACAATCTTCAGCTGAGAGAACAGACCCATTGTACGCATTAATTCCTTGTTGTGATGGCTATCTAGAGATGTCATGAGGAGGCTATGTGTCGATGCACAAGCCATAATCGTAACAGCATGTAGGATACAGTTGAGTGTAGTCAACAACTTTTCCCCGTGTTCATGCCCCCATGCTTATGCTTATGCTTATGCTCACTATGCTTATACCATAAATGCCAAATGAAGATAAATTCGAAACAAAATTTATCTGAAAAAAAAAAGAAACAATTTTTTCAATATTGCACAAAATTGCAAAATTGCATTTCACTAAAATTTGTTGAGGCGTAGACGGAAACCCTTCAAGTATGTAATATACGCTGACTTTGGGAGCGTACTGTTGATAACTTATTCGCCATGAGACCGTGCTAACTACCCTGTTCCACTGTTTCAGTTGCTCTTATTAGGTTTTTTGCATGTTTGTGCTTAACTTGGGATGTTTAAAGGAGTACCCTCACTAGCATTTAAGCCTATAAATCCTTAATGTACCATAGATCATATGAAATTCGGTAGGCTTAAAATTCAATGCATTAGAATATTACAAAAACTGAATCGTTTCTGGTCATTCCATTTTTTCAAAAAACATTTGATTAATGTTTGATATGAGAACAGAGACATTCTCACTCCGATTTTCGTTTCTGTATCTCCTGTGAAAATCTGTATAAGAAAAGGCTTAAACTTTTTTATATATCAATCAGTATTAAATTGTAAATCACATTAACAATTTTCAAAAATGAATCTTGTGTCAACGAAGAGTTTGAATTACACTTAAAGATATATACATAAGGTTTCAGATTTTCGCAATCAGTTAAACAACCTTGAAGGCTGACATGTACTTCCTCTGATAAGTAAATTGTTTTGTGATAATCATTCTCAAACTTATCCTATATTTTCAGAATTGTTCAATTTATCGGTGAAATTGGTTGATTAAATAGTCTGATTAAATGATAATGTCTTTTTTTGCGCCTTCGTAAATATAATCTAAATGAAATTTCATGTCGATTTATATTACAGAAACCGTGATTGAATATTGAAAAGAAAAAACAGGAAAAAGGCTTTATGGTATCTAAGTTTTATTGGATTTTAATAAAATATATTCTAATGGCAAGCTTCTTCTCTCAAACGTTCAGCAGTAAAAACTGAAGAAGGAAATAGATAAAAAAAATATTCAGAGTGTCAATTTGGTTAAGTGGCTATTTCTTTACATCACGGTTGCTTGTGGTGGAAACCACGTTGCACTGGAAGGGGTGTAGCAGCAATTAACATAACTGCCAAAAGGAAATATGTATGTGGCAACAAGAGTCAGAATTTTACACAGATTACGGTCATGATATATCAGTTTCTTGTAGGTGGTTTACTGTTTGTATAAGTTTGAATATCCGCAAATCCAGTTTGTTAGACTACCTACAATGGACTGCAAAAGATTAATATTTCCCAAAGTAAACTTTTACTTTCAAACTGTTTCACGACACTAAGTCGCATATGAATACATAAAGTTAAGCTCAAGTAGCACAAAGTATTGAGAGGTTTGTATGATAGATAAATAGAAAATGTATACCATCGTCAAATCCAAAACGCTAGGCGACTGAACTTACGCAAATTGGTGTCTCTAGGAATTCGCCAAGAATTTGTATAGGTTTACAGTGTTTAGGCATTCAGAATTTTAATCATTACCGTTCACAAAACACACAATTTCTCTCTAACAAAAAAAAACTTAGAAAAACCGCGTGTAGAGACTCCACACAAATTGAACTAACTCAATTCCGAACTAGATAGAGCTGTAGATGATAATAAGAACCCTGGGGCTGGGGTGTACTCAAAAGAAAAGAAAGACAACGAAGAGTAGTCAAGAACTTGCTTTTAACTAAAAAACCTTTTTCGAATAGTCAAACTTAAAATATTTAAAGCGGTAATGTTGACGCGAGCGTGTTGCTACTAACATTCACATACATTCAGTTTTATTTGGGTGGACATTCTAATTTAGCCTCCCAAACATATAACGCAAAAAAAAAACAGAAAATCGAGCAATATATCAAATTTTAATTTTCGTTACAAATAATTGCTTTTGCTTTCTTTTCTCTAGGGTCGTCCTTTTTACATTCGTTCGTTTTAATTCTACCTTTCATCAATTCATCAATTCGTGCAAAAAGTATTTAGAGAGATTAAGAGCAAAATAGAATGACCACTAGCTTTAGTTTAGCATTATGTACTATCTGGTTTAATATGCAAATCAATTTGTCTTATTTATGTGCTATTCTTTTTTATGCAATGTATCAAATGTATTTTATTTGACTGGCTGTAATTTTAAGAAAAAAAAAATGTATAATTATGTTTCGAGTCTCTTGTTAAAAGATTCCTACGCTTTAGTTCTTAAAATGCATTATTTTGTAGAAGTGTGTGACACTGTAAGTTAAGGGGGAAGAGGTGAAGTGCATCCGACTGCGAAGAGCACAACCTGGAATTAAATTCGATTGGTTTTGTTTTAATTTAGATTTCTGTTGGGATTGAATAAGAATAATCAAATTTGTAGTGAAAGTTATTAAATAATTATACAATCTTATCGAAAATGTGAAAATAAAGCAATTATTTTGTATTAATTTGAAAAACATGCATTTTTATTTCTTCGTATAGATAGCATTCATCTCTGTAATTCATTGCATTATATTGATCATATTTTTCAACAAATCCATCTTCGAAATTTTCTTCGTTTGAGTACTCTATCAAGAGAAGGAAAACAACGAAGAAGAAAGTATTTAACGGTATTCTAATATGCCATCTGAACTTATAATATCCAATCTAATCGAATTCAGCTTGCTTGTGGTGCCAATAGATGTGTACAAACTGCATTGGTCTCGCAAGAAAAAGAAAAATGAGTGCATTGAACATCAATTAAGAGCTTCAATAAAGGGCTGAAAAATAAACGGGCTGTTTCGATTTTCATTTGATTAAATATTTAATGACTGACCATTGCCAGAAAAACACAGTACACGATATCTAATTTACACAGGCCGATTGAAATGGTTTCCACTTTAGAGAATAGTTCGTAACGTGGTTAATTCTCTGATTGTCTCAGACTTAGGCTGGGTTGAGGAATTTATAAGACCTTATAAAAATTCTACAGGAAAATTATTCGCACAAAGACTTTACAACTGAATTAATTCAATATTTTCGATGTACAAGCTCAAACGTTTTGTTAAAATAACAGTTCAGCCTGTTGAATGATGTGAGGCAACAAGCAGAATTATAAAGGATATTTCTGAGAAAATAAAATCAAAAAAAAACGAAAGAAAAGCAAATTCGGACGAAAAAGATCGGAAACTTCTCTGAAAGAGTGAAAAAGTATTTTAAAGTTAGTTTGCGAAGGCAAAACGTACCGAGAGACTGGTGAACTTGTTGAAAGATCCGTAGGAAGAGATGTTGTCCATAACTTAAGAAATGGAGAATGTTTAGCAAATAAGAACGGTAGGGGCGGAAAAAAAATTAATGGAGGCAAAACAAAAGCATACAGTCAAGAAAATCAAGAATACCCCAATGATGCCAATAAAATTATTAACCGTAGAGATGTCCAGAATCATTGAGAACCACTTCCCGTCGAAACAGTAAGATGGGCTTTAAGGTCGAATAATTTTAACGGCATAGTTGTACGTCCCAAACCTGTTCTTTCTGAAGTTAACACAGGAAATAGTCACGAATTCGCCACAGAGTATGTTAACAACACCGGAACATCGTTATTTTTAGCAACGAAAGCTAGTTAACTTGGTTGACAATGACGGGAAACAAAGGCTTTGGGGAAAACCAAATACTGAGCTGAAAGAAGATAAACTTTAAGCGACGGTGAACCATGACGGAGGTAAAATCATAATGGGGGAGTGTATGTCTGCGAAGGGGCTTGATTAAATAGAGTTTAATGACTACAGAATGAACCAATATGACGATCTCGACACGCTGAAAAGAAATCTGCAGCAAAGCGCAACGGAAATGCGTCTAGGGTGAAGTTACGTCTTTCAACAAGATAACGATCCAAAGCACACTGCTCACAATGTCAAAATGTGTTTTAAATGCTTGCTCGCAACTCAAAACACCTCCACAATCACCCGACGTCAACCATTGAACATTGGGTTGAGATTAGAAAAGAACATGCAAATTCTTTACAACAAAGTCTTTACCGTGGCGGAAATTCGATCTTCTTTAAAAACAAATGTGATTTTTCCAATTCATAAAAAGGACCCCTCGACATATCAGAGGAATTTCCTTTATGAATACAATTGCCAAAACATTCTGTAGCATTTCGGTAAAAAGGCCAGAAAGATGGGTCGAACAGAAAAATATTCTAAGCGATCTATAGGCTAGCTTTAGAAAAGGATATTCAACTGCAGATGAGATATTTACTCTGACTTCCATTGTCAATGTGTATCAAGCTAGAGGTAAAAAAATGTACTCTTTTTTGTGGACTTTAAAGCGGCCTTTGACCTTGTTAATAGAAATGACCCTTTCTACAAGCTATCCCATTTTGGTACGAAGTTTGCCTTTTATATTTCGGGATTGGGCAACCCTAGTGTTGCAATCTGGCAACTGCAGCTCCATCGTAAAGTTTGACATTTTTGAGGTTATACGTACTCAGAACCAGAAATAAGCATTGATTCCCTTATCTCTGCTCAGAACGTTTTGACATACGAGCGCTATTTGTGTTGTTTACAACTTAAAAGATTCATCTCCCCGCAAAAATGGAATAAAATCGTGAAAATTTTCGTGCGATTATTTTTTACAACTTTCGACGTGGATTAACTCAACAACAGTGCATCGATGAACTTAATTCAATTTTTGGCGATGAATCTCCATGAAGGACAAGTGTTTATCGTTGGTATGGTGAATTCAACCGAGGTCGTAGTTCACTCCAAGACGAATTTCGTGAAGGTCGTCCAAAATCAGCTGTTGTTACGGAAACCATTGATGCTGTGCGCCAACTGATATTGCAAGATCGTCATGTGACCTATGGTGAGATTGAGTCAATCTAAGGTATTAGTGGGACCAGCATACATTCAATATTGCATGAACATTTGATCGTCAAAAAAATTTGTTCACGTTGGATCCCACACAATTTGTCAATCGCTCAAAAAAAGGCTCGTGTCGAAATGCTCCAAAAATGCGATCGCGGTGCTACAAAACACGTCTATGATATCGTGACAGGTGATTAATCGTGGACTTACCCGTATGAGCCAGAAAGTAAACAGCAATCGACTGTATGGGTGTTTCAAATTGAGCCAAATCCAACAAAAGTTGCTCGCTCACGAATCACTTCCAAGCAAATGGTCGCTTGCTTTTTCGGAAAAACTGGACATGTCGCAAACGTACCACTAGAACAACGCAGAACAGTCAGTTCTGAGTAGTACACAACCATTTGTTTGCCAATTGTCTTCCAAGAAATCAGGAAAACCAACCGCCGAAGACGGATCTCTCTTCACTACGACAATGCGAGCTCTCACACATCGGCTCAAACAACTGCATTTTTGAGCACTCAAAACAACGATTTGCTGAGTCATCCGCCGTATAGTCCTCACTTGGCACCGAATGACTTCTTTTTATTCCCGTACTTAAAAAAATAAAATGAAAATAAAATGAGGTATCTCAAAATATTTCGGAGATACCTCAATCAAAGTGGCAAAAATGCTTCGACAATTGGTTCAAACGCATGCAAAAGTGTATAGATCTTAATGGGGAACATATTGAAAAACAATAAAGCTATTTTCGATGAATAATATTTGTTTTTGTTCTAAAAGTCAAAATTCATAAAAGTTACTAAAGAAATGTACATGCATACTAATGCAGCAGTTTGGGATGATATTACTTATTCAGAGCGTTTGGAAACGAATATAGGTGTAAAACACCTGTTCTGCTGTTCTCTCTGTATATAAACGACATAGTAGATGCTCTGTCAGGAGATATCAGAATTGTGAAATGTTTGGGAGTCACACTAAATTCAAAGCTATATACCAGAAAAAAAAGAAATACCTCTCAAAGTCTGCTTAGCCTTTCGTGGAAAAATGTGTTTTACAACAAACAAGTTGATTCATCTGTAAAATATAAGATATTTCACTCAGTCGTTAAATTCATTCTCTGTTGTGGCTCGCAAGTGTGGGGGGGCTTATGAGTATGAAAAAATAGAAGCATTCCAAAGGAACTTCATTGAAAAAAAAACTCTTCAATCTTTTATTAAATACACTTAATTACGCTATAAACTAAAAAAAAATACACTTAATTACGCTATAAACAGATCTACCAAAACTGTCAATGGACACGCTCAAGTCACAGGCTGATTTCATTCTTAAAATAAGCAGATATGATGAGTCAAGAATAACACAGAAACTGTTTTTGTACGATTTAAGGAATACAAATTGGTGGTATGCAAGGTGGCAAACTATTAGTAACGACTGTGGCGAGACCCTACATATTGAAATGGACAGTCTACGTGTTTTAAAACTATACCGCATTATTCAAACAAACAAAAACGTTGAAAATAAAGCCTCGAGAGTCAGAAAGCAGGATACTATAGAGTCTACTAAATTATGATCTGTACCAAAGGAACTACTTTTTTTGAAAGTAAAACACTATTATTAATGGGAAAGTAAAAATATTTTATTCAAAGTATTGGCCATTGTTTTCTACACATTTTGACCACCTTTATGGCAATTTGTGAATACCACGCCAATAAAATTGTTCGTCTGTTTAAGCAAACAAATCAGACACCCAATTTTCGACCTCCTCGTAGGAATCAAAGTGCTGCTCAGTCAATGCGTGTCCCATCGATGAAAACAAATGGTAGTCGGAAGGAGCCAAGTCTAGTGAATACGGCGGGTGGGGTAGCTGCTCCCAGCCAAGTGTTTTGATTGCATCCCGAACCGGTTTTGCTATGTGTGCAGGTGCATTGTCATGGAGCAAAATTACCTTGCCGTGTCTTCTGGCAAATTCTGGTCGTTTCTCGATGAATGCATGGTTCAAATTGATCATTTGTTGTCGGTAGCGATCAGTATTAACGGTTTCACCAGATTTTAGGAGCTCGTGGTACAGCACAACTATCTGCTCCCACCAAACACACAGCACTGTCTTCTTACCGAATCGATCTGGTCTTGCAGTCGATGTTGATGGTTATCCCTGATTCCGTTTAAGATTCTTAAAATAAATCCATTTTTCATCGCCAGTAACAATCCGATGCAAAACCGATTTTCTTTCGTGTCTTTGAAGCAAAATTTCACAAGTGTTTTCCATCTGTCTTTCATTCAATTCATGTGGCACCCATTTTCCAAAATTTTGGATCTTTCCCATAGCTTTTAAACGGTCAGAAATTGTTTGTTGTGCAACATTTAACATTGCTGCCATTTGCTTTTGACTCAACGTGTCATCTCCATCCAATATCGTTTGCAATTCGGCGTCTTCAAACTTTTTTGGTGGTCTTCCACGTTCTTCATTTCTCACATCAAAATCATTATTTCTGAACCGTTGAAACCATCTTTTGAATGTTACTTCTGATAGAGCATGATCACCATATGCCTCAACAAGCATTCGATGCGACTCTGCACCACTTTTCTTCAAATGAAAACAAAAAATTAATGCTTTCCGCAAACCATCACTTTCTGGTACAAAATTCGACATTTTTAACACGATGAAAAAATATGATGTCGTTTGTTCAATGACTTCATGTATACTAAATATTTTTCACAGATGTCATAGCAAACAAACATGACTCATTTAGTTATGATGAAATATCTCTGATATTCAAGACAAGATGTGAAATTCTTTCACTAAGTGGTAACTTCAACCAATTTTGTACGCTTTGTAATCTGAAATCGAAGGAAGACTGCTTTCATATTGTAAGTATGTGCCCAATATTCAGACCACAAAGGATAGCCTTCTTTGGAAAACAGACATGGACAATACTCGAAACCTACAACTACAACAACAAATGAATGCAACCGGAAAATTCCTATTATTTTTTTAAATCAATTTATAAATATGCTGTTAATGACTGAATATGCTAACCCTTAAATTCATATTACATATGTAACTATTTTTTTATTATTAATAAATGAATTACTTACTTAGTTACTTACTTACATTCGAAATCGAGCGAGAAAAGCTTCTCTTAAAGGAGTTCTACAACGAGAACTGGAACATTTAAGCCAAAAATTTGGAAAAAAAAAGTTATTGATAGTACACCAAAACGACTAAGAGGCATTATTGAAGCTAGGGGTGATGCAACTAGATTATGAATTACCACTCACCTGCTTAATGTTATGTATTTTTTCAATTTTTTATTTTTGTGCGAATAATTTTTTGTTACGTTTTATTAAAGTCAGCTTGTTTATTTTTTGTTTTGTTGTTTGGCTACTTGGATTTATTAATACTTGATTTTTTTGTACTAATTTTAAATTCTTTGAATCAATTTTTCACGACATAGCTAGTGGAATTCAGCTTATTTCGTTAAATGAAGTCTTGTGCGAATTATTTGTGAAAATGTGTATTCAATAGTTTGTTTAAACCTTGAGATGCAGTCATTTGTAGTATACCCAGGTGTACCCTACTGTTTATTTCCAGAAAAGGAAAGAAATTGGCAGTTTCTTGGTAATGAACGTCAATCAAAGCAATTTCAAAATGTACCGTCTTCGAATATAAATTGAGACTTAAGGTTATACTATGTGAAGCTACGAGGGGCGTTCAATATATTCTCGGTATCGATATGAAGAAAAATGCGAATTCAATTTAAATTGTTTTTATTCTTCAATATAATCTCCTCTAACATTAATGCATTTGTTAAATCTTGCTTTTTTAAACCCTCAAAAAAATAAATTTGCAAAATACCCATTTATTGCCGACTTGAGTTCTTCATCATCCGAAAATCTTTTTTCACAAAGACATTTTTTTAAATCCGGAAACAGGAAATAATCACTAGGGGCAAGGTCTGATCTATAGGGATTTCTTCGAAACCACAATCTCGCGCAGCAGCCTTGGAAACTCGCGCCGTGTGAACAGGAGCGTTGTTATGAAGAGGCAACACACCCCGTCTTTTACATCTTTTACATCTCCAAAAGCTCTCTACAGCATGCAATTCGCACTTTTTTCTGAGGCGCTGTGAGCATCCGTGGTACCCACCTTGCACTGACCTTTGAAAGGTTAAGATGGTCATGAAGAATGGTCTGAATGGTACCAGTTGAAAGCTTGGTGATCTCTGCCATCATTTTTACCTTTATTCGGTCATCCTCAAGAACAGGTTTTTCAACTTCTTTGATGCTTTCTCCCGTACAAGCAGTAGCCGGGGCGCCGGAGCGGGGGTCGTCTTCAATGCTCTCTCTGCTTCTCTTGAACTCACTCGACCACTTTTGCACAGTTGATAATGAAGGTGCGGAAACCTGGTAAAGAGCCACCATCTATTCTTGAATACTTCTTTGACTTTTTCCTTGCTTAGTGAGAAATTTAATTACATCGCGATGCTCAATTTTTACCATCATCATCTCAGTTGCCATTATGATTCTGCTAATTACATTATAATTAATTAAATTTTACATGAATGCGTTAAAATAATAGTATTACTTGATAAATAAGTCAGTTTATATATACAATCACAGCTTCACCCCAATACCGAGAATATATTGAAGGCCCCTCGTAGACTTTGAAGTGACTTTGTTGGACCAGCTTTACGCAGCAACCACCATCAATGTTTTTCTTCCAGCTTAAGATATAAACTACAATAATGGAAATAAGGAGAGCACTTGCATCAGCTATCCAAAAGGAAAACTTGAAAGAGGATATAGTGCAGGTTACTCTGCAGAATCGAATGTCTGCTATGTGACGCCGGGACAGGTAAAATTATTCAGCTAACAGCGCTGCTCAGCATTCAATAAACCTTCTTACGCTTAATCAAACTTTAAGGGTAGGAGCTCTGAATGAGGATATTACTTACTTACTTACTTATCAGGCAGACGAACTATAAAGGGTCTGAGCCTGAGCAATCGCTGCCTTCCATCGGTGACGGTCCTGGGCACGCTGCTTCCAGTCATCAAGGCCAAGTTGTCTTATATCCGCGTTGACTTGGTCTCTGTACCGGAGGTTCGATCTTCCTCTCCTTCTTGAACAGGGAGGCTCGGATTCAAAGGCCTTCGAGTCAGGAGTTTCGAGCCCTGTTGTTTTGACAGACCGAAGTAGCATCGGTTGCTTAGGGCGATTCTACGTCAGATCTCCACTACGATGTCATTCGTGGAGTTTACGTTTGTCCCGAAGTATACAAACTCCTTTACTACCTCAAAATTGTAGCTGTCGATTGTAAGACTTTGGCCTAGGTGGTGTGCGGCGGCTAGATCGTGTTTTGCTCGACAGCATATATTTGGTTTTGTCCTCGTTGACCTTTAAACCAGTTCGTTTCGCCTATTCCTCAATTGCCGTGAAAGCTTCCACTACGGCGCGTTGGGACCGCGCGATAATGTCGATATTATCAGCGTATCCCAACAGCTGGACTGACTTGTAGAAGATAGTACCTTTAGTGTTGACTTTTGCCAACCGCACTATCTTCTCCAGTACCAACTTGGAGAAATCCACGACAGCGCATCTCCTTGCCGAAATCCGGTGCAGATCTCGAACGGTTTAGATGTTTTTGAACCGAACTGCACGGTGCATCGCGTATGTGTTAGCGTGGTGCGACACAACCGGATCAATTTTCTCGTGATCCCGAATTCGACCATCGCTTCGAATAGCAACTTGCGAAGAATGCTGTCGTATGCGGCAATTTAAAACTCGTTGGTCTTCTCCAGGATTTGCCTTAGTGTGGTTGAGTTTGATTTTTTTTTTTTGATTTTTGTAGTGACGTTGAGCAGGGATATACCGCTATAGTTCTTGCAGGAGGTAGGATCGCCTTTTTTGTGGATGGGGCATATGGAGCTGGTATTCCAGTCGTCGGGCATGCTTTCGTCTTCCCAAATTCAGCAAATAATCTGGAGCATGCTCCCGACCATTACATTGCCCCAGCTTTGAAAAGCTCCAATGGTAGGCCAGCTTTGTTGTTCTTCAGTCTTTTAATGGCTGCACCGACTTCTTCAAGGCTAGGTGAGAGGATTACTTCGTCCACTGGAGTTGGGATTTTCTGGTTCGGTCAGGCCCGGTAAACAGCTGCTGGAAATGTTGCTTAAACACATCCACTATTCCCTGTGGGTCCGTAACTAGATTACCCTCGCAATTTCAAAGAGCCTGGCTGCCTTTCCTAAAGCCTTTAGCCATGCTTTCGGCTTTTTTGTAAAAGCCCGTATTTTTTGTTTGTCCCTAGACTCTTCGATATCCTTGAGCAGGGAGGTTGCGAGAGACCTTTTCTTCAGGCGTAGAAACTTTTTCTCCTCCCGTCTTTTAGCCTGGTACTTGTGGTATGCCTCGTCGGTTGTACGTTTTTTCTGCTCATACTCGCCATCATACCACGGATTTCTTGTCGAGGGTGGTAGGTAGCATAAGGTAATTTCCGCTACCCATTTGATGTCCAAGACGCAATGCAACCACATCTCGTCGGCATTTGACGTAGGCATACCGAAGAATCTCTCACTTAATTGCTCTTCGTAGGCTCTGGCAATCTCCGAGTGCTTAGGCGCCCAATGTCAAAAGTTCTTTTTGTCGGCTGGTGCAACTTTCTGACATTGGACAGTCGAGCTCTGAATCTTGCTGCAACGAGAAAATGGTCAGAGTCAACGTTTGCCCCCTGAATGTTCGTACATCCAGGATATTTGACGCGGGTCTTCCGTCAACAAGCACATGGTCGATTTGGTTGGCGGTTCGACCATCCGGGGATCGCAAGGTTGCTGTGTGGATTTTTTTCCGAGTGAACCTTGTGCTAGATATGACCATATTACGTGCTGGCAAAAAGTCTGTGAGTCGGAAGCCGTTATCTGTTGTCGTGTCGTGGAGGCTGTGCTTTCCGATCACTCCGGGCAGGCTCCGTAGGCACCGTCCAAGAGATCGTAATAATCCTCTTTGACAGAGTCTTCCGCTTCGTCGGCAGGGGCATGTGCACATATAAGACTGATGTTGTAGAATCTGCCTTGGATGCGGATCACAGCCAGGCGATCGCTTATGGGTTTGAAGTCGATGACCTTCAACCTTTGCCGTTTTCCCACCACGAATCCGCATCCAGATATGTGCAACCTTTTGTGACAGCTGTAATATATGTCGCACTCTTTCTTTTTCATAATTCTTTGTCATATCCAGCGTATTTCCTGGAGCGCAGTAATATCCGCTTTATACTGCGTGAGGATATTTTCCAGTTTTTGAGCGGCCCCTCACTTCGTTTCTTTGTGAGAGTGAAATCAAGAATGATTCATTTTTATTTTTATTTTCCTCTCTTCCTTAACCTAGCTTAACAATTATCGGTGCTGGGACTTGTGCGGGAATTGCTGAATTGGGGATACGCGTTTGGGGTGACCGCGCTAAGATTACGAAATGCTGTTTCGGGAAAGTGTAGTGTGTGAGGGAAGTGCAATGTTTATTGCGCTGAATGTGCACGGAACGTGTGACGGAAGTGTGGGGTGAATGGATTAAGTGTGTGGCGTGTTGACCTCAGTTAACTTAGAGTGTTCTTACATTCCAGGAGCACACTCGCGAATCGTTGTCCTTTTTCGCACAGTGTTGGCATAGAGGTTCCGTCCGTTCTTCCGAGGCTGCTTGCTCTTCCGTAATTAGTGTTTTTTTTTTTTTTGGGTTTTTTAACCGCTGGTTAAGCGTTGCATGCATTGGTTCACTCCAGAACGTTGTGAGAGCTATCTAGGGGGCACCGCTTGGAGGCTGCATGTCAACTTGATCCATGCATCGACAAGGATCGTTGTTGGCATCCCGCCAGGTTGAGAGCGATCAGCAACTTTGCCCTGTGAGCATAGACCCTGCCCCATGAATGAGAATATATTATAGTTTCACTATTGTAGATTCAGGCGGAGTCTGCTAAAGGATTTTGGTTAAAGCACCTGGAATTCGCGATCTGATGGTAGAATTTTGTTATAGAGTGAGCATGTCATTTACCTCTTAAGGCCCTGCTACCCATGTTCCGTGAAGTTCATGCGAAGGATCTGTTTTAAAAGCCTTGCTTATGCAGATGGACGCTAGTTGTACGCTCCTTATATTTTTGAAGTGAGAGGCTTTTGTGCCATATAAGACGTAGCACAGCTAGATCCTGGGGATTATATGTTCTCAGAGTCTAGGTCCAACCCTTACGACCCTCTATCACGTACAGTCTGAACATGTGTCCATTCGAATGTGTTCGACTAAATTTGACTAGCGTTATACGTAGAAATACAGCTGTTTTTTGTCACCTCTTGAAATAATAGGAAATTTATTAAAGTTATTTATACCTTACCTCTTCTGTACGTACTGCAACAACAAAGGGAAGTTCGCTTGGTATCCTAATACAAGATTAATAACTTGAAGAAGGTTGCTCATTCATCAACCGCGCACTGACGATCCTTTAAAAAAACAAACTCATGACATTAATAAAAGTATTTAAGTATACTTCGTAAAGATTATGCATTCGTCCAAGTCCTACTCCCAGATTTAAGGAAATGGTGGCTTCTTTGAATAACAATAGATTCTAAAATATAAGAATGGTGATTTGAAAGCTTGGAGCCTAATCCATCACGAAACTCACCTTGTTGTGCTCTGTAGTGTATAAATCGTCTTCTTCTTCTTGTTGTGGCGCTACAGTCCGGGGTGGACCTGGGCCTCAACCAACATGCCTCTCCAGCCAGCACGATCTTTCGCCAGCTGTCTCCAGTTGCGCACTCCAAGTTGGTTGAGGTCCTTCTCCACTTGTGTGCGCCACTTCAGTCTAGGCCGTCCTCTGTTGCGTTGTCCCAACGGCTCGGATTCAAAGACTTTTCGGGCCGGAGCAGTGGTGTCCATACGCTCTACATGGCCTAGCCATCTTAAGCGTTGTATCCGTAGACGCTTAACCAGGCACATGTCGCTGTACAGCCTATAGAATTCGTCATTAAATCTTCTCCTCCAGATGCCATCAACGCAAACAGGACCAAAAATCGCACGCAAAACTTTTCTCTCGAAAAGACTAAGGGCTTCCTCATCCGCCTTTGCTAACGTCCAAGATTCTGCGCCATATAGTAGGACGGGGATGATCAAGCTGTTATATAAAGCCAGTTTAGTCCTTCGAGAGAGGGCTTTATTACTCAATTGCCTCTTGAGCCCAAAGAAACAGCGGTTGGCAAGAGTGATTCTGCGTTTGATTTCGGTACTGATGTTGTTGTCCCTGTTTACCGCGGAGCCGAGGTAGACGAAGTCCTTAACTACCTCGAAGTTTCTGCCGCCTAGTGTGACGCTCCGTCCGAGACGTCGATGTTGTGTGTCCTTCCTTGATGACAGCATGTACTTCGTTTTGCCCTCATCTACCGCAAGACCCATTTTAGCCGCTTCCGCTTCAATGCCAGCAAACGCCTCATTGACGGCTCGCTGTGTTCGTCCAATCACGTCAATGTCATCAGCGTAAGCTAACAATTGAACTGACTTCTGGAAGATCGTGCCTCTGGTGTTGACTTGTGAGTTACGCACGATCTTCTCGAGGATGATGTTAAAGAAGTCACATGACAGTGCGTCGCCTTGTCTAAAACCTTTTTTGACATTGAAGGTCTTGGTGAGTTCGGTACCGACCTTGACGGAGCAGCGAGAGTTCTCCATCGTCATCCTACACAATCTGACGAGTTTGGTAGGAATGGCAAAACTAGACATGGCACTGTATAGCTCGTCTCTATGCACACTGTCATATGCAGCCTTGAAATCGACGAATAGGTGGTGAGTGTCAATTTGCATTTCTTGGGTCTTTTCCAGGATCTGCCGTAATGTGAAGATTTGGTTTATTGTGGACTTCCCTGGTCTGAAACCACACTGATAGGGACCTATCAGGTCATGGACAAATGGTTTCAGACGATCACACAATACGGCAGAGTGGATCTTGTATGCGATGTTCAGGAGACTAATCCCTCTGTAGTTGGCGCAGTCAAAGGGGTCTCCTTTCTTGTGGACCGGGCAAATGACGCTGAGATTCCACTCATCGGGCATGCTTTCCTCCGACCATATCTTACAGATGAGCTGGTGCATGCGCCCAACCAGGTCATCTCCAGCTGCTTTAAATAGTTCTGCGGACAGTCCGTCCTCTCCAGCAGCTTTGTTCGACTTTAGCTTGGATATTTCTATCTTCACCTCGTCTAAGTCGGGGGGACGGAATGCTTGTCTATCATCGTCCAAATTGAGTGGAACATTCTGCCTAACAGCGGGATTTGGGTCGTCATCGCCGTTTAGGAGTCTGCAGAAATGATCCTTCCAGATTCTCAGCACAGACTGCGACTCTACTACTAGTTGTCCATTTTGGTCCCGGCAGGCCTTGGTCCGAACCTTGTATCCCCCGGATAGCTGTTTTACCTTTCGGTAAAACTTTCGGACTTCATTCCTGCCAAAGCACCTTTCCATTTCCTCGACCGCGCGCTTCTCATGCTCCTTCTTCTTCCTTCTGAGAAGCCGGTGCTCTTCCCTTCTTCTCTGTTCGTAGAGTTCACGAACAGCTCGCGTTGTTCGATGCAGCGTCGCCTTGTAGGCGTCTTGTTTAGCTGCGTGCGCTTGCCTGCACTCGTCGTCAAACCATGGGTTCCTTCTGGGTGGTGACATGAAACCCAGCACATCAGTGGCAGCTTCTTTGATGGCTTCTTGACAACGTTTCCATTCTTCTTCTATGCTTAGTGCAGGAAGCGTCGAACTCTGGGCGAGTTTCCGGGAGACTCGGTCGGCAAAGTTCCCAGCAATCAGCTGCGATTGTAGCTTTTCGACGTCAAACCGTTTTGGCCTTTCTCGACTCCGTTGCTCTCTTGATATCCGGGTTCTTACCTTGGCTACAACAAGGTGATGATCCGAGTCAATGTTTGCACCTCGGAAGGTTCGGACATCGAGAATACTGGAGGAGTGTCTGACGTCGATCGCAACGTGATCAATCTGGTTGACGGTTGATTGATCAGGAGATCGCCAGGTTCCTTTGTGAATGTTCAGGTGTGGGAACCGCGTGCTAGCCACAGAGAGGTTTCGCCCCGAGGCGAAGTCTGAGTCCGTTTCCGGATGTGTTGTCGTGCAGGCTGTGTTTACCGATGACTCCAGCAAAGATGTCCTCCTTTCCCAGCTGAGCGTTTAAATCTCCTAGAATGATCTTGGTGTCATAGCTGGGGCATCGATCGTATGTTCTTTCTAGGAGATCATAGAAGTCATCCTTGATGTCGGGGCGTGAGCGCATATTAGGCTGATGTTCCCGAATTTAGCCTTGATGCGGATTGTCATGAGGCGCTCGCTGACTGGGTCGTAGCTCAAGACTTTTTGCCTAAGTCTACCTCGAACAACAAATCCGCTTCCGAATAAGCACTGCCTTCTCTCTCTGTAGCAATCGCTGTAGTATATGTCGCAGTTATTCATTGTTTTCTTGCCGGACCCATCCCATCGCACCTCCTGGACGGCGGTAATGTCTGTCTTGTAGCAGTCAAGGGCCTCCGCAAGTTGTTCAGCCGCACGTGGCCTGTTAAGGGACCTCACATTCCACGTGCAAAACCGAAAATCGTTGTCCTTTAATCGTTTGCTGGGGTCGTCAACAGTTAATCCGTCCTTATCCGAGGCATATCGGTTTCTCTGAACTATTCTATTTTTACGTGGTAAGGAAGTTACCCTCACACACAACCCACAGACTGGTAGGCCAGGCCCATTATTTAAATCCTCGGGCAGAGGGGGTCGCTGCATACATTAGTTCACCATACAACGGGTGTTGTGATGGCTATCCAGGGGGCGCCACGTGGAGGCTGTATGTCAACTTGACCTGTGCACTAACGAGGATTGCCTTGGCAGCTCGCCATGTTGAGCGCAATCAACGACGTTACCTCGCGTGCATAGGCCCATGCCCCCTATATATAAATGATATAAACTTAGCTTATACTTATTAAACTACTCTAGGTACGTTCACAATACGGTTTCCCTAACATATGATCACCACACTTAGACAACTTAGAAGACATCACATGTAGTTTATATCAATAGAACGCAACTGTTCGAATAAACTAATACTTCAAAAGTTCACGTATTGGCTTTCGTCTTACACCCTTTAACATACAGCAATTGAATGAAAGTGAGGTGTTGATCACACATATCAAAGATTTTATCCGGATCTTCGGACATAATAAAAGCATCTTATATACTTTGTTTGTAATTTGGCAGCACTTAAATGGACGTGACTGGTAAATGTCATCTTAAATAGCAGTTATCAGCAGCAAATTCTCGCAGGTTCTGTCATTTTTTCTTATTCTATGACGCAACTGTCAAATTTAACCATGAATAAGAAGTTTTTTTTGTAGTGAGATTAAGTATAAACTTTAGGTGAAGAATCAATCAAATTAACGTTGCGAAATCACAACCGTTCATAAGTTAATCTCGAAAGCACTATAAAACAGAGTAATCCAACTTCAACAATGGAAGCATTCAAAGGTTTACAAAAGACCCTTTTCGTTTGGTCGTCAACATCACCGGAAAGTATGGAGAAGAGCATCAATGAGATCAAAGCATCAACTGGAGGCGAAGTTCTTGTGGAGAATGTCGAAAGACTAACGCTGGGTACTGACATGACAACATCCCCACAAAATATTCTCTCAAATCTCATTTCTTTCATCTCGTTTAGCTTCTCATCCGAATTCATCGTTTGATCTTATTGTTGTCGAAGGTGCAAGGTCATCGGACGCGTTCGCTAAGCTCTTAAGCCTACTTAAACCCTCAGGTAAACTTTATCTACCTAAGTTCGAAGGTTCTGCTGATAGCGTCTCCAAGGAATTAAAATTATCCGGTTTTGTGGACGTGCAAGCCACAGCAGACGCGATAACATGCCAGAAACCGCGATATGAAGTGGGCTCGTCGATGAAGTTATCTTTTGCGAAAAAAGACGTGGCCGCAGTGTGGAAAATCGACGCTGATGATGACGATGACGAGGAGACTATCAATGAAGATGATCTACTAGACGAGGATGACAAAGCAAAACCTAATCCAGAGTCGCTGAGAGGTGAGTTGAATGTGAGTATTAGAAGTTAACATTAAGCTACTGCTTTTTTAGTTTGTGGGACAACCGGAAAGAGAAAGGCTTGTAAGAATTGTTCATGTGGTCTTGCCGAAGAGTTAGAGGCTGAAAAGAAAAGCGCAGCTGTCGAAACACAAAATGCTAAATCAAGTTGTGGAAATGTGAGTTTCTTAGAAGAAATTAATTTTTTTTCGAGGCCTAATGATTATATTCAACTTACAGTGCTATCTTGGGGATGCGTTCCGTTGCTCTACATGTCCGTACATGGGAATGCCGGCTTTTAAGCCCGGCGAGAAGGTGCAACTTGGTGGAAACCTCTTAAAATCTGATATCTGAGAAAAAATTGTTTTCATTAATGCATTCCATAGCTTGGAGAATCACTCTTCATCTCATCACTTTTAATTTTTTTTAAATGCTTCATAAATTAACGTAAATTGAATCTCTATTCAGTGTTTTACCTTATTTTTTAACGTTAAGGTTATAGTTACTTCTTATATGTTCAGTGGGATGCCTCAGTATTCACCTGACTTTGGTAATGTTAAGGTCTTTCTGTCGGGAGATATCCCTTTATACTAGTCAAGAGTGATGTTCTTTAAATCGTTACTCTGCAACGTAGGTCTCTCACGAAAACTGAAAACAACACGCTACTGTTCTATGTCGAAGGCGTTGTCCGTTTCAAGTTGAGCATAAAATTCTGCTGAATGACTCGGGCTCTCAATCAGACCAGTGACCTGATATTCAGTAAATTCGCGTTATAATTGAAAAATCGTGTTCAACATTGGAGTTAAACATCACTCATATGCCTGCTTTAGTGTGAACTGAATCCTTTACTGCTTTCTTCTTATACTCAAATTAGAGTACAACATTATCAGCAAGTTTACAGTGACTGACTTCCTTAAATTTATCTATTTTTTTAAATGCAGAAAAATCCATAACGCAGTAAAAAAAAATTCAACCGTGAATATCGACATAGACGAAGTACTATTGTATTACAGATGTTCAAAAATCCTATCTCTGTGTCAACTCTAGGGTACTCAGTTGGCAGTCGATAATGCAGTTAAATCATATTGTCCAATCTATTACAATATTAAAGTTTTTTCATCGATCTCCCACAACCCGTGTACAATCTTGCGGCACTGACAGTTCTGACAACCAGCTTTACTTTGACATATCTTTTATTCTCCACCCCCATAGCAGACAACACACGGACGGGGAGAAATAAAGAAAATTCACATTAAAAAGTGTTTGTTTACCGAAGTCGAGTGTGAATTCAAGCTGAGAAAATTTTATTCATCGTAGAAATGTTGCCGATGTAAATTGCCAACATCGTGTTATAATGCTTCAGCTTGTATTGCGAACGAGGAAAATTCCTCAAGAATTTGGACGTCATTGGAGCTGTCACCTGAGGGTAAATCATAATCATTAGCTCTTGATGTTATGTAAACCTTTGATTACATTAAGTTTATAAATATTTTGTTGTAGTCCGTCAGCAGGGTGCCAACAGAAAACGCTCGAGCCAAAGCTGATGTGGAGGGTGCTACATCGACGACATCACCTGTAGATGTTGTGGAAGCGGTTGCAGTTCCTCTCGAGAATGCGGCAACAATCGATGCATCGAGACGTAGTGTGGGAGTTGTTGCTGGTGGAGTGGCCGGATCAGTTACTGAGAAAGTTGAGAGGATGCCATGGACCCCGTCCCCGACGGTTGAGAAGGGCAAACTTTTGAGCAATTACAAAAAGTTGTCAAAATTTCGACTGACCTGTAAGACAAGAAAAAATGTTTATATGTTCTACCGCGTTTATCTTTTATTTGTTTGTAGCTTTAGTTGTGATAACATCGATGGCGGGCTACGCCATGGCTCCGGCAGCCTTTGATCCGGCCACATTTGTCCTGTGCTCCGTTGGAACCGGCTTAATGTCAGCTGCGGCAAATTCCATCAATCAATACCACGAGGTTCCGTTTGACTCACAAATGTCAAGGACCAAGAATCGTGTGTTAGTCACTGGACAACTAACTCCTGCCCATGCCATCGGATTCGCACTTGTCTCTGCTGGCGCCGGTTTGGGAATGCTGTACTTCGGAGTCAACGGCTTGACGGCTGCACTAGGTGCTGGAAATCTTTTCCTGTACACTTCGATATACACCCCAATGAAGCGCATCAGTATTCTGAACACCTGGATCGGATCGTTTGTCGGAGCCATTCCCCCTCTCATGGGGTGGGCGGGTTGTGCAGGAACTCTAGATACCGGTGCTTGGATCTTAGCCGGCCTGCTGTATGCCTGGCAATTTCCTCACTTCAATGCACTTTCGTGGAACCTGAGACCAGATTACTCTAGAGCAGGCTACAGGATGATGGCTGTCACAAACCCCGGCCTGTGCCGTCGAACGGCGCTCAGGTACACTGTGGCCATCTCAGCTCTGTCTCTTGCCGCGCCACTTCTTGAAGTCACAAACCCTTGGTTTGCACTGGAAACATTGCCACTCAATGCGTACTTCTGTTACCTCGGTTAGAATATATTCCCCGAATTAGTTCTTTTAATCTGAATGAATTCTCCTTGCAGCTTGGAAGTTCCATCAAAAGTCAGACAGCGGTAGCTCGAGAAAGCTGTTTCGCTTCTCGTTACTGCACCTTCCCGTGATAATGGTGCTTTTCTTGGTCAACAAAAAGCGTTGGATATTCACTGAACAAACAGCAAATGAAGCTGTACTCGCAGCCGAAAGCGCTGAAGTTCCATTGAAAGGAGGCTTCCTCTCGACACCTAACGCGTCCTTGAGTAAAGTTCTGCCCGTAGCTGTCGCTGCTTCAGTAACACCCGCGCAATCTGACAGCAAAACCGCGTTGTGACGTCCACTCGTCTAGCTTTAGTTAATTTATTTCGAATGTATATGCCCAAAGGAAATCCCAAGATGACGACGACTTAATGCATTCTGCTGCCGCAAAGGAGGCACCAAAAATATCCCCACACATACACATGTGAATCAAACTAATTGGCACTTAACTTAAACCCGCAAACGAATGCGTTTGCCGTCAGACGAAGTACCTCTTTCTAGTTCTTAGTTTTTCAGTCTTACTTCAGATGGATGTATAGTTTCTTTGTGTACATAAGTAAAGTATTACTGTTCAATAAAAGCGAGAGGATATTTTATCCTTAAGTTAAGTGGAGAAATGCAGCAGTCTTTTCATTTTGAGTGATGGATTATGGGAATTGGAACACTACTGTGCTTATACCTCAAATGAGGGAAAATAATGTCATGGGGAAGAAGGCGCTTCGACAGTGGAATGTTTGCAAAGAGGCTGTTATCAAAAGTAGAAAATGATTTCAGCTACTTCTCTGGCGGATGTTCATACCAGCTGGAGTGGCCTGCTGCACATAGATACGCCGAAGAGTAGTTTCCTATGCAACAAATCATCTTTTTGCACCTGTTGACAGATGGACTCTCATAATAAAATATAAACGATTCCCCCTTGTTGCGCCTAAAAAAAGATCTAAGTCAATTGTTTTGCATATTTTGACGCATTTAGCAATTTTGTTTATCTGACGCCTACTTTCATCATGTTGTGCAATTCTGATCGATACACTGAACTCACTTTAAACTCTTGAGACAGTCGGCGGATAATAAATTACCACATTAACAGTGATTTCCAGATAAACAAAGGCAAAATTAATTCATAATTGGTGACGTAGAATTATCTATACACATTTTTGATTGGAGATAAACATTTGTGTTTGAAAAAAGAACGAAATTTTGTTTTATTGTTGTTCAAGTTGACAGTCAGTTCATTTGCAGATTGACTAGGGTGCGGATGTCAACTTAATATTTTTATTGTTTATGTACATACATACACGTATGTTTCTCTCGCGAGTCGAAAAGAACTTCAGGTTTTAGCAGACTCAACCGAAATGGAATGACAGGTCTTTTATCATGTTGAGTTGAATCTGCAGCATCCAGCAAGTGAGTGTTGTACTTTACGCACTTCGGTGGGCTGGAATAGATGATCGTATCAGGGAAGACTGCTTGCCTATTTGTACATATGTATTGCTCTTTCTATATTTGCTTGTATGTCAGCCCAAGGAGCAAGTGTTCAAGGTGTCCAAAAGAACAGGAATTTTTGTTTTCTCATCCTGAGAAAGAAACCTGAGAAAAGAGCAATGTAATTTTAAAAATTAGTAGAAATAGGTCGTAATAAGGATGGTTAGTGTTGTTTTCAACGCTGAAACTCTTTGCAGAAAAGGTGCTTCGAAACATTCTCTGGAGTGATGAAATAAGGTTCAAAAATAAAAAAAAATACTAGGAAAAAGAGCTTAAGAGAAAGTCATAGTGTGCAATTTCCAAATCGAAGAACCCATGACTAAGAAAACATTTCGTTAAATCTTTAAGCGAATGATGTTCCCAAGCATTCAAAGATATTAGTTGGTGCTGCCGTGTTGCTTATTGTCTAGTACTCGGCTGCTTATAGAAGTACGGATAAGAAAACCGTCTTTTAGAGCTTCGAGTCAAAGGCATATCTGCTTTGACAGACCGTAATAACAGCGGTTGACAAGGATGGATGATGTTTTATGCGGCTTTAAAATGGATAAAAACCTGAAGAATACCTACAGCTTTCAAAATTTCGTAAGCATAAAGCTGCTGGGCTTGGTATACATATGTTTATAGGCAGACTTACAAAAGTACAAGTCGTTGATGGGACAATAACATTGGTGCATTGCAGATAAATGTTGAATAGATAGAATTGTACGCCTTTTTAAGCACTTTTCTAAATTAAATACGTTTGGCACATAAATTATCTTTGAATACTAAATTATTAAATTGTAATTTAGTGCAATGTACAATTTCAGTGACAGTTTTCCGATGATAAGGACACAAGGACCGCTGTCGAAAAACATATTCCCAATAATGGATGATGAAACAAATAATACAAGACATCCAACTCAAACGAAGTCAAGATTGCGCAAATAAAGTCGAACAAAGGTGCAAACAAATGTCTATAGAGCTCTTTACGGCAGCTGTAGAAGACTCAGTTCATCTGTAAAATATGGTAAAATAGAATAGCATTTCCGACAATTCATATGAGAGAAAACGCCTGGACCTGGGGACTGGGACAACTAGCCACCTAACCATCCTATAAAATATATCTTCTGCAGTACTTCAGAAAAGAGGGCATGGGCCTGTCCACATGAGGTGGACAGCTCGCTCAACAAGGCGGGCTGCCAACACCATTCCTTATCAATGGTGCATCAAGTCAAGAGGTCATTGACAAAATCGTTACTATGGTTGATGGGGATGGAGTGCTTTAATGCTAAAAAAATTTAGGACGAGTCGAGTTTTTTTTTGGAGAGAAAAGTATTGCGTGCCATTTGTGGTCCTGTTTACATTGATGGCTAGGCCATGTAGAGCGTATGGATACCACTGCTCAAAGTGTTCGAACCTGAGCCATTGGAAGAGGACGGCCTAGGCTAAGGTGGCGCATACAAGTGGAGAAGGACCTCAACCAACTTGGAGTTCGCAATTGGAGTCAGCTAGCAAAAGATCGTGCTGGCTGGAGAGGCATGTTTTTTAAGGCCCAGGTCCCCCCAGGACTGTAGCGCCACAAGAAGAAGAAAAAGAGCGCAGCGTTCGACAAAGGACAGCGCAGGTTATGTGATTTCATTGTTCCTTGAGAAGAATGTCCAGAACTTAATTGCAAACGCAAGAGACACGATTTGTCGTTGTTTTTGTTTTCTGTATTTGATATTTCTTACCTTATATATATTCATCATGACCTGGTGTTCACTTCTATATAAAAAAAAATGCGAAGGAAGCTATTCCCTCGTCAAGGTAGTTAGGCTAACGTCTTCCTTGCTAAGAAACTTAGAAAACTGGTTTAAGCACGTATGCAAAACTGAAATATGGAAGTATGACCGCGTTTCACACACTTATTGTTCAAATACGTGGCAAGCATACAATAAGTTAGCAAATACCCCTACCTAATCTTTTGAAATAAGTAACAGTTTTAAAATAACCGATTATCGCACTGTTCGTGAGTAATACAACTTTTAACTTTATACAAATCACTATTTCTAGTTCACTCAGCTATTAAATTTTCGCTTATTTTTTCAGGTTCGGGGAGCATGATTATTTCTTATTGTCAAAATATCGAGCAAAGAGCTTAGTTAATAGCTCGTTGTAAAAGCATTCAAAACAATTATTAGTATAAGATCATTTCGCAGGAAAGTATCCCATTGTTTATGTATGATGAACAAAAATACGCCTATATAACACCTATTAGTTTAGCTGTAGCATGAAATCGCATTTCGATAGGACAATTCTATATAATATTAGGTCAGTTCCAATTGCTCTAAATTGCTACGAATGTCTACGAATTTGTCCGAAAAACTACGAAAAAGCGTTTTATTATGTGATTTTTTCGTAGAAGAGAGAGCTAATGAGAGAGCAAAAAATATTTCCCCTCCCTACGAACTGCTGCAGAAGAAAAATCTGTGGGCAGCAGATGACTGTCAAAATGAAAACAAAAAAACCTCTGACATTTCATACATCTGATAGCTGTTTACGAATTTCTATGAAAAGCCGTTTTACAGGTTTTAGTAGAATTACTCTCTGCAAGAGAGTTTTACCCAGAGATAAGGGAATCAAGGAGATGCTCATCTTAGACCAGTTTTTGCCCCTGGCCATATGCCTGTCCAATCCAGGGATTTTGTAGCTGTGTGAGAAATCCCTTGAGAATCGCCAACACTTCTACAAAATCCCTGGATCTTAGACCAAATCGGTGGATAATGGCGGCAAATCGGTGGATCCACCACAGTAATGGCGGCAAATCCGTGGATTCGGTTCCGTAATGGTCTAGTGTTTCAAACATGGCGGTAGATTAGGCGATTTGGCCGAAGATGTTCAGAAACACAACATGAGACTTAAAAAAATATTTCGCAATGAATGCTTACGCCAATGCTTGTAAAACAATGTTTTTGCAAGAATATTAGGAAATACCGAAATTATTTGAAAAAGAAAACCAATTCGTAGTGTTACTATAAATTGGAAATGAAAATCACCCTAATATCACAGAAAGTGATTTCGTTCTAAGATTCGCACTAACCTCTTTTATGTGTTAAAATTGATTCTCTTTAAAAAACAGATGTTACACATTGATGTTTTGTACAAAATACAAAATATATATTGAAATTTTGTACAAAAATCTGTGTTTTCATCAATGGTATAAATGATATATATTATGAACACATCGAGCATAGTTATTGAACATCTTTATTACCCAGTTTTTCGTGGTGGAATCGCTGGGGTGTTTGCGTACTCGTTAATTTTGCAAAATTTTGCACACATTTGCATATGCGCTATGCGATTCTGCGTACGAGAACAAAATGTTTAGTAAAAGTGAATGGGTACGATTAGAAAAAAGCAATTACAGTCAGAGTTAATTACTCACTGATAATTACTAGTAATTGTTCTTTTAATTCCTTAAAAGCGATTTCAAGTGCTTAATATATTTGCATATTTGGTAAGGACTAAATTATTACAAAGTGCGTGCTTGTTCTATTTAAGCAATAGTAATTGTAGTGAATTGTGATAAAAAGAAAGGTTGCAGTCCATCAGCAATCAACCCCTAGTAATGGAAACATCTTGGGTGCAAGACAAAATATGCGACAGGCCAAAGTGCACTTCCGCGTTGTATCTTAAAACAGATATAAATGCAAATGAGTATTTTAAGTCCATTAATCAATCTGTATTTACGTCTTCATTCCTTATATTTCAATACCTAATAAAAGAAAAAAGATTTATAACCAACAATTGTACTATTTATTATTAAAAACTTATGACTGGCGTTAAATCCTTGCTTATTAAAAGAGTTTAAGCGGTTCTTTGTTTGTGAACTTAATTACTGTATTGGTGATGTTTCAGGTTTATTGGGAAACATACTTTATTATCCCTTCGCGTTTTAAGAAAATTATATCCATTACCTGATTTATACTCTCTCACCCTTAATACTTACGCACCCTTACGATTTTACTCCCTGTCAAGACATTTCACCTCTATAACTGTTCAGCTGATTGCAATCAGCTAATCAAGACAGCTCACACGTATTCACAGACAGGGGTTTATAAAAAACGCTGTCAGTTCACCTCAAAGGGCGGAAGACGAGGGAGTTGAGTATCTCCTTGGCTCCCTTATCTCTGGTTTTACCCAAACTACTCAACTACGAATTTCTGTACACAAATGAATTGGAACAGACTCATACTTTACACATTTGGTTTTGATGCGTTCCCGTACTTTTCCTCTTTCTGAGAGAGATTTTACTAATACATTATGGTAGGTTTGCTCCAGTGCTTTTTGTTCTAAATTCTGAGGTCTGTCATTTGTTAAGGAGAAGGGGTAAATCTTTTTTGATAGAGGGAAAGCACGAAAGAAAGAACGCATATAAACTAAATGTGCAAAGTAAGTCATTAAAAAATTCCTTTTTCGACACAGAAAAAAAAACACAACAAGATTTGATATACATACACAGAGAAAATGGGTTAATGCTTATATTATATCTGTACGCACAATAATTCATTTGACAGAAAACCAACAACCTACCCACAAAAATTTCTTGGGTTAAAATCGGCAGGGTCGGGAAATATTTTACTTACTCAAGAGAGCCCTCATTTGACGTAAAACCCATTTTTTCCGTAATACGGAAACAGACATTGTGTTGTTTTTGTTTGTTTTTCCGGGTACGGGAACACAGCTATTATTGCGAAGTGACGGACTGTGGATATAAGATTATTTAAATATCAATGAACCCTTTGTATGGGTAGAAAAGGTCACTGCACTTTTGAAAAGCGCTGGCTAGGACAGCAGCTTCGAAACCAAGTAAAAACGTATAAACTCGTAGCGCAGTCTCTGGGTCGATCAGAAAACTTTGTCACAAATGCCCCAAAACGACCGGAAAGTTTCTGAAACGTGCATCACATTAAGAAGAAAACAAAGAACAGTTGGAGAGCAAATTCAATTTGATTGATTCATGACAATAATAATTTTTGGCGCGACTGTCCACAGGGGGACCAGGGCCTAGCTTGCTCATCAACTACTCGTGTTGTGCGCGCTACTGTTCTCTCACGATTAGAAGGGACCTACAGTTTTTTGCCGACTCCGAACGGCGACATTTGAGAAGCTTTCTTAGACAGTTATTACTCTTTGAGTGTTGTTAGCAGCTCGAAAGAGGTGGTGCCGTGAAATATTAGAAAAATTGGTGTTGAACTGGGAGTCGATCCTAGACCCTTCGGCGTGTTAGCGTCGCACACTACCCACTTCGCCACGGCGACTTAACTAAAATATGTAATTTTTTTATTCTTTGTCGTTGATGTTTTATTGTTTACGACTGTGAGAAATATCGAAAACCTAAAGTTAAGGTTCTGAGCAGCTAATCTATATAATCTATATAATAATTATAATAATTGGAGGGCGTTACAGTCCACAAGGCCATGAGGGCCCTACTTGCTCATCAACTACTCAGGTGGTTGTTCTCTCCCGAGCAGAAGGGACCTACAATTTTTTACCGGCTCCAAATGGCGAAATTTGAGAATCTTTTTCTTAGACAGTGTTGAGTTTTGTCAGCCGCTCGAAAGAGTTGGTGCCGTCAAAAATTCTAGGTTTTCAGCCCGGAATCGAACCTTTTCGGCGAGTGAGTGTCCTACTCTACCCACTACGCTACGGCGGTCAGCTGTATAACTCTTAAAAAAATTGACATCAAAGTTTTGCTTAAGTCCGTCGTCTACACCAGATCCAAAAGGTGGACAATTCTTTAGTAGCTATTTGTGAAGTTTCTTTGGGGACTTTGCCTGTGAGATATTGATTTGTTGACATTTGAACATTCCAAAAGTTTTCTTTTGGAATTGAAAATAAATATGCAACTATTACTCTTCTTCTTCTTTAGGTGCATCTGTTTAACAGTGAATATTGAGGTTGAGATTACTTAAGCCTTAAGTCCTGGGTTTTGGGACTATAACTGACTGTACTAAATATTTTGAGTACAATTACCCACAAACTAAAAATTTAATTGCATTATATTTTAGAAAAAGTTCATTTGCAAAGACTTTTGAAATAGTCGTTGCGTCTCTTAGCTTAGGAGTTCAGGAGTCTCGTCTGACAAAACTTAGTGATATGCTGGAACAACGATCTCAGCTCAACTCTTTCACAAATTAAGGTCCAGCCACTGCAAAACAAAATAAAATTATACGACTATTGGGTAAGTACTTGCGCATTTTACTCACAGATGGTTTTAGTTGAATTTTGCTGATGTAAACGAAATGTCAAGCACATTTTGTTATTTAATAGTTGGTACTTCCACTGTCAATCAGTGATCGGTTGTTTAATCTTTGTTTGGCGTCTGTTGAAAATGGAAAATCAAAACGAACATTTTCGTCATATTTTGTTTTTTTATTTCCGTTCTGTGCTGTTAATGGTGACGAAGCTTTAAAAGGACGGCAGTGCCAAAATTGGTTTGCCAAATTTCGTTCTGTTCATTTTTCACTCAAGGATGAGAAATGCTTTGGTCGCCCAGTTAAAGTTGAGGACGACCAAATCAAAGCAATAGGTCCGTTCCAATTGCTCTGAATTGCTACCAATGTCTACGAATTTGCCCGAAAAACTACGAAAAAGCGTTCCATTAGCTGATTTTTTCGTAGAAGAGAGAGCTCATGAGGAAGTAAAATATTTCCCCTGTGGGCAGCAGCACTGCAGCAAATGGCCGTCAAATCGAAAATGGAAAAACCTCGGACATTTCATATGTCTGATAGCAGTTTGCGAATTTCTTTCAATTTTCGGTTTCACAATTTTCGGTAGAGTTACTCTCTGCAAGAGAGATTTTTATCCAAAGTACTCAACTACGAATTTCTGTACACAAATCAATTGGAACATACCTAATTATCGATTCGGTTCATCACAGTACAACACGTGAAATTGCAGTTGAAAACAACTTTGTTATGTACGAAAACTCGATATATGGGTTCTTCGTGAACTGAAAGAAAATCACTTAACACAACGCATTAATGTAATAAAATATGTGTTGTTTACAACAATGTCAATTGGAAAAGATCTTTGAACGAGTCAGGTGAACAAAAATCAAAACCTGGTATTCATTAAAAAGAAATTTATGTTATCCTAATCAGTTTGTTAGGACTTCAAAGGAATGTCTACTTTGAACTTTCTATTCTTCGTCAACGTTTAAAAACTAACAAAATCGAACAATTCAATTGAAGAAAAGCATATTTGGCAAAAATGTTTGGAGATTGGTTGGGATGTTTCTGATTCTTTGCAAAACTCCTTGAATGGTTACAATTTTAATAATGATGATGAACTCAAATCGTACCTGGTTCAGTTTTTTTTCTGACAAAAACCAGAAGGTTAAGGAACGTGGAATTATGATGCTGTCTGAAAGATTGTGAAAAGGTCATTGCTTAAAATAGGCAATACATGTCAGAATAAAATTTTTCGTTCCATGAAAAAATTGTATTTTATTTGCTAAAAAAGTTCGGAATTACTCAGTTGTCAACTTTATAGAGAGGTTCGGAGAGAAAGGAGTGGTACCTAAGGTGCTCCTTTATCTTTGTTGTTAGTGTAGATTGATCTGTTCTTAAGGAAATCTAAGTATGTAATGCCCACGGCGTTTTGAAATAGTTCCCTGGTTGCTCTGTTTCAAAACTAAAACCTTGAAGCCAAAGCTTTGATAAATGTCTTACAATTAGCCGCAACTATTAAACGTACAGTGCCATCCATTGACAATCAATTGCAGCAATAACTCAACGGTTATCTGATGAAGTCTCTTTGTGTAACAAATCAGTCAAACTACTACATTTATTCAGTCTCCTAGAGACATTCTATCGAGATGGTTTGGATGAAAAGTTTTTGTTTCTGTTGCTCCGTTCGGTTAGGTGTGATAGTATGTGGAGTCGTTTCGATTGTAAGCCTAAATCACTTCTCTTGGGATCAGTTGAGAGGCTTTTAATTCGTTCGCCTTCTTTCAGATCCACGCACTGAGTTCGTGCGTTATATTCACTGTAATTGGGATGCCTATAGTCAGTACGGCCAAACAGTTAGTTAAACTACAGGAACAACACACCGAGGATACGTTTCTGTGGAAGATGCTGGATAGCGTTTCAAACAGTAAGTACTTGTGGCGAACTTAATTCAATTTTTCTTTGTTCCTATCTTATTTCATTTTAGACGGTAATATTTATATGAAGAGCTTTCAAACCTTCGTCGCTATACATATACTTAACTGTCTGCTGGCCATTTACGGAGCTTATAAGGTATTTGCTTGCCACACAAATGTTAGAAAAACTTTTGAAACGTTTTCACTTCAGCTCCGCAAGTGGTATCTTGTTCCGTATGTAGTCTCGCAGAGTTTCATAGCGATATGGGGGACAACGCAACACGTAATCAGCATGCTGGTTTTAAAGAATGTTATTTCCTTGGAAATGACGATCGGATTCAATATCTTTGGAGCCTTTTTTATGTGTATGACCAAACTCAATGCATTCTTACTTCTTTCTCAATTCAGTGTATGGTATCTTCGCAGCTTTTTTGGCATACAGTGGAACTGCTGCAATGTCAATGTTTCAAATCATTGTACTTATCAACTCGCCGGAGTATAAGGCTCTGTATGGAGATGATCCATTTGCTCCAAGACGAAAACCTGATTATGCTCGGCGAATGATTCCGTATCCGGGGGTATTTTTCATCTCTAATCAAAGGGAGATTAATTGTGTCCGTGAAATGATTAAAAAGCAGCGGAAGGCGGATGGACCTGATCCAGAGAAGGCTAAAAGTGCATTGGAGGAAAATGATTCAGGAGATGTGAATTTTTCTAACTGGCATTTGAATGAGGTGGTGTGCAGAAATCAGAGCTTCAATTAAATATAAATGGTCTCTTTTGCAAAATTTTACTGACTGTTTCTTTTATTATTATGGGCCTCGGGTTTGTTGCGTTTTTTCGTTGCATATGGTATTACTCGAACTATTCCTTAAGGACTTGGTCTTCCTCTTCCTGAAGTGTTTTTCAGTTACATACACCACTCGATCGGAAATACTTGCAAAATGAAATTTTAAATTTAATTTTGCTTTCCAAAAACGAACAAATCAAAGCAGAAGTTTCCTATTTAAGTAGCTAAACATATCGGTGTTCATCAGCACAGTGAACTAGGAGTAAGGTGAAAGAGTCAATGAGCTTACATTTCCTGTAATGTTTACATCCGAATTATTTCACATTGGAAATCGAAAATGCGAATGTTAAATTAACTTTCTTTAGGATTCTGACAGCAATTGAACTCATGCCACACTTGAATTCATTGTCATATCGAGCGGACAATCTCGTAAACTGACCTTTAAAGCAGCGTGAGTTAGTTATGAAGTTTGTGGGACGTCCCGCACTGATGTCACCTAGGTTGCTGGTTCGCCTTAGAGACGAGAAATGATTTTAACTTTTTCCTAGTCCTACAAATGTCTTTGGGAGTGATATCCAGTCTACAGGGACGGAGTGTAGTGTAACGTGGCACAGAAAGCGCTTGGAATTAAGCTGTGGCTAAAGTGGTTTGGGATACTCAGATTGGTTTTGTTTTTATTCGCTAATCTGTTTGTTTTTCTGTTTTTTGAATCCAGAAAAAGAGGAAAATGTTTTTTTTTATTACAATTTGACCCCCCTATCACTAACACCCTGGTTTTTGAGTGACATGGGCTAGTGTAAGCAGCAATTAAGTAAGCGAAAGTACTCAATTGTTGGACGACACGGGCAACCACTGGCGCAAAGGACTGTAGTCAGATACCTGGGGATCTGGCTAGATCAGTATCTATATCTTAACATACATGTAGATGCAGCTCTGGCCAGAGCCCGAGGCGCTTTTGCTCTTACAAAAAGACTGTTTTACAAAAGCCAGCTCGATGCGAGGGTGAAGGTAAACTGCTACATGGCCCTCATACGGCCAATGCTATCCTATGGCTGTCCCGTGTGGTTCAACGTGAGTGCAAGCTTGATGGAAAAGATTCGGGTGTTTAAGAGGGTTTGTCTTAGGGCTTGTCTTCGCCTCTACAGAACACCAGAGTCCCAGTACATAAACTTCTACTCCAATGAGGTCTTATACAACAGGGCGAACCTGATACGAGTGGACAATTTCCTGGTGAAGTTAATTCGAGGTCACACTGCGAGAGCGATGAACTCGGTTAATAACTTGATCTCTGGGGCATACTACCCCAAACCACAGTACCACGAAAGAATACGTCAAACTGGCTTCGTCCCTCCAGAAGAATTTCTCTATTTTGATAGGCATGGTCTTATACAAGACATAAATGGTGTACCGCTCCTCTTTCACATCGCCCGTTCAACTGTGGATGGGCGACTCAACTACGACCGTTCCGTCGCATAATGAGCTGAGGAAGATCTCCTCCGCTTTAGTATGGCGGTGTCGAGTCGGGATAAGAGAGATGTTGCGTTACTACATCGAACGTTTTGGTGGCTGAGAAAAGGAACTCCCTCGTCGAACCCTTTAGACCCGGGGAAGACTGGGTAGCGCAGATCTCCTTCAAAGGAGTAGTCGGTCTTGCAGCGGATGTAATCCAGCTACCTATGGCCGACTTACAGACTTAGTGGAAGATAGTTGTAAGTTTTGTATATAAATGTACATACAAAAAAAAAAAACAAAAAAAATCTAAGTATACACATTTGTACATTGAGTGTACTCATGTGTATACGAATGCACATAGGTTAGGTGCACACATTAATATATGGGCGTATAGTATTGTACACGCATGTATATATGTGTGTATGTTTAGTTAAGGTAGTTTTAAGTTATTTTAAGGTAGTATGTAAGTTAGCACATAAGTTTTAACTACAAAAAAAGGGTTCAGTTATTAAGTTTTTTCTTTGAAATTTTTCTTAATAATAAGTAGTAAACATAATGATAATTAACTCCATAACTATATGAAATGTAAGGTTAGGTCGAAAGACAATAGATTAAGGATAAGTTTAGCTTAGAGTGCCCGTCGAGAGCCAGTAAGTTAGATTGTAGGAAAAAGAAAACAAAGTACGTCCAACTAGTTTAAAGCATTTTTTGTCTAGTACGTAAGGCTGCACTGTATTTAAAATAAAAATTGAATTGAAATTAAAAATGAAAAATGCAGCAAGTATTATTTCTTAACTCTAGCGGTTCGTTCCAAACACAAAGATGCTTCAAGAGGTTTGGTGTGTGCGGCTGTATGTTTGTTTAAAACTTCAATTCCGTGAAATTTTGTCGACCTGTTAAATGGAACACATGAAACATGAATATCCCTGCACATTCCAATGCACACAACCGGGTATCAAATAGTACTAGAAGAAACGTAATACAATTGCAGGAAGCCGATTCCGAAACATTTTAAATTCATCAAAAGTAGATCAAGACTTTAGGTAATCATAACCAAATATAATCATGCCAAAATAAAAAAACTATATTAATAAGCAACCAGTACTTAAAGTTTTAGATTATGCAAGCTACCGCAGGAAATCGCGCTTAGGGTAAGATTTGTATTGTTTGAAATTCAGTTAGGTGTATGATGTTTAATGAGTTATTCGATATGTAGTATGTGCAAAAGACTCTCAATAACGTGAACACCATTTACCATGAACATCCGAAAACGTGAACAAATCATAAACAGGCTTCAACGTGAATGACAATTTTTGGTTTAGTATAGATCAGGTTGTTCCTCGTTGTTGCTTACAATAAGAGTTTTTGATTGCCTTGTCTACTCGATTTTTGTGGTTTGTTTTTGTTAACTTCTTGCTTAACTTCTATTCCAATAACAGGTCGTCTATTGATCCCAAGCTTTTATTACTTGGGACTTGGGCTAAAGAGCGCTCTTAAGGTAGAAGGGCATATGTGTCTTAAGACGCCACACGAAAAAGAAACTAGAATGCATTTGGAAAAGAAGAAGAACCAAGGACAATTGACTGATTAAATTGCGTATGGCACTACCAATGGTTAGTCAACATTTAATTTTAAATTTTATTTATTCGTTTCTACGTAACAAGTTTCTGTCGAAAATAAGGAATTATTAAGAATTAGATGGCGCTAGTCCACTGGGTGATTAGGGCCTAGTTTGCTCATCGACAATTTGTGTAATGTGCGCTAATGTTGCCCCAACTAGAAGGGAGCTACAGTGCTTTGCTAATTCCGAAGGGTTTGGGGAACTTTTTCTTAGAGAGTTTTTACTTTCTTTGTGTTGTCAGCAGCTCGAAAGAGTTGGTGCCATGAAAAATGTGGGGATTTTGTCCAAGAATTGAACGTGGACCTTCGGCGTGGGAGTGTCGCACATTATGCACTACCCCACGTCAGCCACAAATTAATTTAAAAAATTAATAAAATTAAGTAAATAAATTAATTATATTGCTATGTAATAGAAGAAACGCATAATTTTGACGAAGATGAAACGTTTAGAAAAAAAAATCAGCGGTGGTATTGCCATATCTTTACAATAAAAATAGGCCTCCTTTCACAAATGTGAACTCCCTTGGTTTTATCTGTTCACTTTACCGAGAGTATATGTGGGTTGTAAATAAATTAATTATATTGCTATGTAATAGAAGAAACGCATAATTTTGACGAAGATGAAACGTTTAGAAATAAAAATCAGCGGTGGTATTGCCATATCTTTACAATAAAAATAGGCCTTCTTTCACAAATGTGAACTCCCTTGGTTTTATCTGTTCACTTTACCGAGAGTATATGTGGGTTGCCTCCTTTATTTCGGGATTAGATAACAAAAACAAATATTAATCATCGAAAATAGCTTTATTGTTTTTCAAAATATTCCCCATCAAGATCTATGCACTTTTGCAGGCGTTTGAAACCAATTGTCGATGTGCTTTTGCCACTTTGATTGAGGTGTCTCCAAAACATACATTCTGAACGCATCAACAGCTTTTTCAGGTGTCAAAAAACGTTGACCTCTCATTTTATTTTTTACGTAAGGGAATAAAAAAAGTCATTTGGTGCCAAGTCAGGACTATACGGATGATGACGTATACGGATGATGTTTTGAGTGCTCAAAAATGCAGTTGTTTGAGCTGATGCGTGAGAGCTCGCATTCTTGTGGTGAAGAGTGATCCGTCTTCGGCGTATGGTTTTCCTGCTTTCTTGGAAGACAACTGGCAAACAAATGGTTGTGTACCATTCAGAATTGACTGTTCTGCGTTATTCTAGTTATACGGTTGCGATATGTCCATTTGCTTGGAAGTGCTTCGTGCGCGAGCAACTTTCGTTGGATTTGGCTGAATTTGAAGCACCCATACAGTCGATTGCTGTTTACTTTCGGGCTCATACGGGTAAGTCCATGATTCATCACCTGTCACGATGTCATAGACGTGTTTCGAAGCACCGCGATCGTATTTTTGGAGCATTTCTTTCGACCAATCGACACGAGCCTTTTTTTGAGCGATTGGCAAACTGTGTGGGATCCAACACGAACAAATTTTTTTGACGGTCAAATGTTCATGCAATATTGAATGTATGCTTGTCCCACTAATGCCTAAGGGTGTCTCAATCTCACGATAGGTCACATGACGACTTGCAATACCAGTTGGCGCACAGTTTTAATCCACCATACAATCGATTAACACTGGTCCTTTATGGAGCTTCATCGCCAAAAATTAAGTTTAGTTCATCGATGCACAGTTGTCGAGTTAATCCTCGTCGAAAGTTGTAAAAAATAATCGCACGAAAATTTTCACGATTTAATTCCATTTTTTGGATGAGATGAATCTTTTAAGTTAATGTAAACAATACAAATAGCGCTCGTATGTCAAAACGTTCTGAATGCGCATGATCTCAAAAATTTCAAACCTTACGATAGTGCTGACAGTTGCCAGATTGCAACACTAGGGTTGCTCAATACCGAATTATAAAAGGCAACCTGCGTACTTTATCTGTTTTTTTTCTATTTACTTAAAAACGAAACATTGCGGCCGTTCAGAAAAATCTGCTGCTTCCACGTTTAAAATGTTTACAAAGGTAAAGATGGGCTCAATCTTAGGATATTGTTATCTAATAGTCCACATGCGACCAAAATGTTGGCAGAAGTGAGAATATTAACATATCAAAAATTCGGGTAAATGTTATTTTGAAAAGTTTTGAGCGTAGAAACAATGAGAAAAAAAAAGCTACTTACTGAACCAATTTTTTAGACTGTGTAGGGACACGACGGAATAAATTTTCTACTCTGTCAAGGTCGGTTACGGCAAGGTCAATATTAAAAAGCTTTTATACAATAACAATTATTGTGAGACGGTTGTATGAAACTTATTAGTCAACACCAGAGGACTTCATTTTCTGAAATTCTGCTAACTAACGGACTTTGACTTTATTGAACGAGGTATTAAAGTCCAATAGGTTGAGGAGTGTAAAAAAAGTACTTGTTGCCCAGATTGTCACAATGAAGAACAAGGGATTTGGGGTATTCAAGGACTTCGTCTAATTTGTAAAGACTCATAATTCTCACTTATGCTATTCGCTATTTCATTTGGCTTCTTCTTCTTTAAAATTACATTTAAATTATTGCTGCCTTAGTGTATATTCTATTTTTTCTGTATTTATAAAGAAAGGTTTTTTGTGTGGTTCTGGTTCTGTTAATGCCATCTGGAGGAAATGACCTAGTTGCGAGTTAAAACTCAACTTTGACTCGCAGACCGTATGAAATATAGCGCCAAAGAAGAAAAAAACAACTTTCTTCAGTTTTAATCTCTCAAACTTGAAATGATTTCACAGAAATCTGTTACTAAAACAGATACTTAAGTACGTTATATATTCTTCCATTTGTTTGATAGAAGCTCTTATAAAACCCCAAAGGAATAGGACAGACAATTTAATAAGCAGAGCTCTATGTTACAGTGTCTTGATAAAAGTATGCGAACCGAGGAAAGTAAAGAAATCTCAATTAAAAGCATGCATTGTTTTCTTGGCGCATATTAACGCATTACTGGTAAATATTTCTGCCACTTTTAATAGTAATAATAATAATTGGGTGCGGAACCAGGGACTAACTTGCTCATCAACTACTCGTGTTGTGCGCGCTACTGTTTTCTAACGGAAAGACGAGATGTTCAATTTTTTGCCGACTCTGAATAGCGAATTTTGAGAAGCTTGTTTTTAGACAGTCATAACTTTTTTAGTGTCAAAAGAGGCGGTGCCGTAAACAATTCGAGATTCAGCCGGGAAACGAACCTGGACCTTCGACGTGTGAGCGTCGCACTCTACTCACTACTCCATAGCGGCCACAAAACATTTACAGGAACTTTAACAACAGCAAAATCAAAGGGACTATTGAATTGGATGTCACGCTATCTGCATCATAACAGTAATAACCCAAAATAAAACGATTGATTGCCAGCATTCACCTAAACTATGGTGTCTTCCATTGTCAGCTGACTATTTAATGATTTTTTTTGTTTTTACCTTCATTTCACTGTAGGTGTCCTTCCAAAATGGTTTGGATGTACAGCTTTTGCTTTTGTTGCTCCGTTCGTTTAGGTGTAATAGTCTGTGGAGTAGTTTCAACCGTCAGTTTACTTAACTTGGCTTGAAGCTTGTTTAACAAATTCAATTATTTCTAGATCCACGCGATAATTACGTGTGTCATTCTTTCTGTGATTGGGATGCCCATATTAAGCTCAGCGAAAAGTTTGATCAAGCTGAAGGAGCAGTACAAAGAGAATATGTTTTTGTGGAACATGCTAGACAGTATTTCAAAAAGTATGGTTTCCACACAGGATTCCGACAATATTACCTTGTTCTGATTTGAATCTATTTCAGACAGTTTCGTGTACATGGCAAGCTTTCAAGCCTTCATCGCAGTGCATATTCTCAACTCTCTTTTGGCCATTTATGGAGCTCTAAGGGTATGCTTTCCAAACTAAATTTTTCTACGAGTTTAAATTTTTTTTTATTCTAGCTTCGCAAGTGGTATCTTGTCCCGTATGTCGTCTCGCAAAGCTGCTTAGCGATTTTAGGTACAACACAGCATATCATTAGCATGCGAATTTTAAAGAACGTCGTGACTTTGGAAATGCTCATTGGATTCACCCTTCTCGGGGTCTTTTTTATGGGTACGACTTTTGTGTAACCAACGGTTCTACTGCAGTTCCTATTAATAATCTTGTTTAAAAGCTTTTTTGGGATATAGTGGAACCACAGCATTATCCTTGTTTCAAATCATTGTTCTAATCAACTCGCAGGAGTATAAGGCTCTGTATGGAGATGATCCCTTCGCACCAAACCCAACCGATGACAATTGCCGCCGATCTGTCAAAAAGGTGGAAATATTTTACATTTTCAATAACAGGGAGATTAGTTGCGTGCAGGAGATGATAAGGAAACGGCGGGAAACGCAGAACGTTGTTTCTGTTAATCCTCTACGTTAACAAAGTAACTGTAACTGGAAGTTAAATAAAGTTGTGCACTTAGGATGGGGATTGAAATATGTTGTTATAAATAAACGTACGGTTGCTAATGAATTTCTGTAGTTATTTACTGAGCTTTTTACCCTATATCAGGTGCACAACAATTTGTCTGCAAGTTTAATAATTTTTTTTACAACTTCGTTTTGTTGGTCCAGTGCAATGTTATAAAATAAAAGTTTTGTGCTTCGAGTTTTGCATTAAGTTGAGGTTATAAAGCTGCCAATTGCCATATTTTGTGGTATCAATTGTGAATGAGTTGGATTGTAAGCAACTGAAAGTGGAGGCGCTAAAGAAGCGGCGGTGATGAAGAAGTTTTTAAGGGGAACCTAACAGAACTCCAGAAGCATAAGCAAAGGGTGGTCAAAGAATTCGAATTTCCGTGGGAAATGTATACATTGTAACATTAAGATACGTATCCCTACCAACTATAAAGTGCAATTCAGAACACCGTAGAAAGGTGAAAATTAAGATTATGTCTCACTCATCGCTCAAAAATTTCACAAGTAATCGAAGCAGTGCTTTTGCATCCAGACACATATACAGTTTGCTGTGCTCTTGATCAAATCATGTCATTAAACCACTTTATTGGATAAAAGTGGATTGTCAATATATAACCGATTTAACGGGCGATTTGACGATATGTGAGTCTAACAAGACTAGACAACAATTTACAAACTTTACTTACTTCCGTATCAGGCAGAAGGGTCTGAGGCTGAGCAATTGCTGCCTTCCATCGGTGACGGTCCTGGGCACGCTGCTTCTTGTCATCAAGGCCAAGTAGTTTTACATCCGTGATGACTTGCTCTTTGTACTTCTCCTCCGTTCGCCTTCCTCGCAGACGGGACCATATATCCGACGTAGAATTTTTCTTTCGAAGGCACCAAGAATCAGCTCTGCAGCCTAACTTAATGTCCAGCTTTCAGCTCCATAAAGCAGGACTGGCAGAATAAGGGTTTTGTAGAGCATGACTTTGGTCCTTCGAGTCAGGAGTTTCGAGCCTGTTGCCAAGGCGCATCGGTTGCCAAGGCGCATCGGTTGCCAAGGGCGATTCTACGTCGAATCTCCATTACAATGTCATTCGTGGAGTTTACGTTTGTAGCTGTCGATTTTAACACTTTGGCGTAGGTGGTGTGCGGCGGTTCATATTTTGCTCCACAACATATATTTGGTTTTGTCCTCGTTGACCTTTAGACCAGTTCGTTTCGCCTATTCCTCAATTGCCGTGAAAGCTTCCTCTACGGCGCGTTGGGACCGCGCGATGACGTCGATGTCATCAGCGTATTCCAACAGCTGGACTGACTTGTAGAAGATAGTGCCTTCCGTGTTGATTTAGGCACGCCGCACTATTTTCTCCAGTACCAAATTGAAGAAATCACACGACAGCGCGTCTCTTTACCGAAATCTGGTGCAGGTCTCAAATGGTTCAGAGGTTTTTGAGCCGAACTGCTCGGTGCATCGCGTATGTGTTAGCATGGTGCTACACAATCGGATCAATTTTCCGGCTTTAAAATCGATGAAAATATGGTAAGTATCGATTTGAAACTCGCTGGTCAATCCACAAAACACACATTTACACATTGGAAGATTCTGTTGACCAAAATTTCATAGCGTTTGATTGCTTTCCGTGTAGATTAATGCTAGAACTCTGCTAATAATGAATAGACGGCGCTACCATTCACAGGTACTTAGCGTCTAGCCTCTTTAACAAATATTCTTCTTGTATATGCTTTTGATATTAATAGAGTAATAGGTTATGTCTATGTTCCTTACAGTTTTCGGCGCAAAACAAAAAGCTCCGTAAAAGACAAGTGCTATTCTTTGAGGGATGTCAATAGCTCCAGATAGATGCTCGGTCATTTACAAAATATTATTTTTTCACACTTAATGAAAATTCTGAATTTTTCAAAAAATGAACCAACTTGTAAAGGTGTAAAAAAAAGACAATTAATAAACTTTTCGAAAGCATATAAGGATGAAAAGAAATTTTATTGGTGATAGAAATGTTCTCAGAAGGCCGGAAAGGCGTGAACGGCGAAATGCGTACAACCGAGCACAAAACGTTGATGGAGAAAGGGCATGGCGTATTGGAGCAGTTGCTGAGGATCTCCAACTTTTGTATAGTGCTCTTGCTTCGACTAGAAACCGGACACTAAGAACGCCGCAGCCCTCGGTGGCTTTTTATCTTCCTAGAGACTGATTATTATGTTCTCAAGAAATTTAACCTCCTTTGAATGTCCATTTTGAGAATATTTCTAGAAGTCCAGTCGTTGATACATTTTTTGAATAAATTCTCTGAATTTTCAGTTACCTTAGATTTGATTTTGGCTCTGAGCGATGTCAGGAGAGTGCGACGCTCACACGCCGAAGGTCCAAGTTCGATTCCCGGCTCAACGCCTAGAATTTTTCATGGCACCACCCCTTTCGAGCTGCTGACAACACTTAAAGAGTAATAACTGTCTAAGGAAACTTCTCAAACTTCGCCGTTCGGAGTCGGAAATAAACTGTAGGTTACATTTACTCGTGAGAGAGCAGTTACATCGCACAACACGAGTAGTTGCTGAGCAAGCTAGGCTCTGGTCCCCCTGTGGACTGTCGCGCCATACAATTATAATTGGCTCTGAACTCATCTGTTGTGAATTTTGGTTATCCACCAATTCAAGTTATGCTAAGAAAAAAAATCTAAGGGCTTTAAAAGGCAAGCAGGAGGCGGCCATAAAATATATAAATAATCGCTCATCTTAACTTCTTTAAATTTTTTGTAACACGTACTGTACTTGTGGTCTTACCACATATAGGCTTTCCGATTTTCATTCCCAGTAACGTGGGGATTAGCACAAAACAATGTTTTTTCGGGATGTCATGGTGCCAAAAATGGCAGAAATTAAGCCAGAAATCAGATGAATCAGATCAGATGTAGATGATTATTAAATGAAAATCTGTATTATTGTCAAGGTGATCTTCAGCCCAATTTATGAATTGGGGGTTCTTGAAAGGATCAAGTGGCTTAAATTCTTTTGTAAGCTCTATCTTCATCACCTATCAAGACGCAAATTTCGGCACATGACAACACAGTGACGGCCGAAAGTGTTTTTTCTTTGTCTCAAAAACAAGGACCTAATTCCTTCACTAGACGTTTGATTGCTGATGTGACTGGCAAATGGGGAAGTCGAAAACATGATCTTTATGCTCGTAAAGTTGTGGTGACTAGAAGCGAATATTGATAATTAATTTGAAGTGCGTTGTCCACCATGATTATTTTTTAACTACAAATGAGGGGGCATGGGTCTGTTCACTCGAGGTAACACTGTTATTGCGCTCAACACGACGAGCTGCCAACATTATCCTTCTTAGTGCGCAGGTCAAGTTAACATACAGCCTCCTCGCGCCGCCCCCTGGATAGCCACCACAACACCCGTTGCCTGGTGAACTAATGTATACAGCGAACCGCTTTGCCCGAGGGCTTAAATAGTCAACTTGGCCTACCAGCCTGTGGGTTATGAGTGAGGGTAGCTTCCTCACCACCTAAAAAGAAATAGTTCAGAAAGACCGATATGCCTCGGATAAGGAAGGATCAACTGTTGACGATCCCAGCAAACGGTTTAAGGACAACTATTTTCGGTTTTTCACGTGGAATGTGAGGTCCCTTAACAGGCCACGTGCGGCTGAACAACTTGCGGAGGCCCTTGACTGCTACAAGACAGACATTACCGCCGTCCAGGAAGTGCGATGGGATGGGCCCGGCAAGAAAACAATGAATAACTGCGACATATACTACAGCGATTGCTACAGAAAGAGAAGGCAGTGCTTATTCGGAAGCGGATTTGTTGTTCGAGGCAGACTTAGGCAAAAAGTCTTGAGCTACGACCCCATCAGAGAATGCCTCATGACAATCCGCATCAAAGCTAAATTCGGAAACATCAGCCCAATATGCGCTTACGTACCGACAGAGGAGAAGGATGACAACACCAAGGATCGATCGGTTCGACACCAAGATCGTTCTAGGAGATTTAAACGCTCAGCTGGGAAAGGTAGACATTCTTGTTGGAGTCTTCGGGAAGCACAGCCTGCAAAACAACACATCCGGAAACGGACTTAGGCTGTTGGACTTTGGCGGAACCTCTCTGTGGCTAACACGCGGTTCCCACACCTGGACATTCACAAAATGACCTGGCGACCTTGCGATCGACGAAAGACACTCCTTCAGTATTCTCGATGTCAGAACCTTCCGAGGGGCAAACATCGACTCGGATCATTACCTTGTTGTAGCCAAAGTAACAGCCTGGATATCGAAAGAGCAACGAAGTCGATACAGACAAACACGGTTTGACGTCGGAAAGCCACAATCGCAACAGATCGCTGGGAACTTTGCCGACCGAGTCTCCCGGAAACTCGCTCAGAGTTCGACGCTTCCTGCACTGACCATAAAAGAAGGCTGTAAACGTTGTCAAGAAGCTATCAAAGAAGCTGCCACTGATGTACTGGGTTTCACGTCACCACCCAGAAGGAACCCATGGTTTGACGACGAGTGCAGGTAAGTGCATACAGCCAAACAAGATGCCTATAAGACGACGCTGCATCGAACAACGAGGGCTGTTCGTGAGCTCTACGAACAGAGAAGAAGGGAAGAGCACCGGCTTCCAAGAAAGAAAAAGAAGGAGTATGAGAGGCACGCGGTTGAGAAAATGGAGATTTGTTATGACAGGAATGAAGTCCGAAAGTTTTACCAAAAGGTAAAATAGCTATCAGGAGGAAACAAAATTCGACTTTGACTGCGCCAACTACCGAGGGACTAGTCTCCTTAACATCGTATACAAGATCCTTCCTGCCGTATTGCAGATACTGGAAAAGACTCGTCGATTTTAAAACCGCATATGACAGTGTGCATCGAGACGAGCTATACAGGGCCATGTCTAGTCTTGGCATTCCTACCAAACTCGTCAGATTATGTAGGATGACGATGGAGAACTCTCGCTGCTCCGTCAAGGTCGGTAACGAACTCACCGAGATCTTCAATGTCAAAAAAGGTTTTAGACAAGGCGACGCACTGTCATGTGACTTCTTTAACATCATCCTCGAGAAGATCGTGCGAAACTCACAAGTCAACACCAGAGGCACGATCTGCCAGAAATCAGTTCAATTGCTAGCTTACGCTGACGACATTGAAGTGATTGGACGAACACAGCGAGCCGTCAATGAGGCGTTTGCTGGCATTTCTGGACGTTACCAAAGGCGGATGAGGAAGCCCTTAGTCTTTTCGAGAGAAAAGTTTTGCGTGCGATTTTTGGTCCTGTTTGCGTTGATGTCATCTGGAGCAGAAGATTTGACGACGAACTCTGTGGGCTGTAGAGCGCCATGCGTCTGGTTAAGCGTCTACGGATGCAAAGCTTAAAATGACTAGGCCATGTAGAGCGTCCGGCCAGAAAAGCCTTTGAATCCGAGTCATTGGGACAACGCAACAGAGGACGGCCAAGACTAAGGTGGCGCACACAAGTGGAGAAGGACCTCAACCAACTGGAGGTAGCTGGCGTGCTGGCTGTAGAGGCATGTTGGTTGACTCCCAGGTCCACCCCGGACTGTAGCGCCACAACAAGAAGAGAAGAAGACATATGAGTGTTAATGCCAATGTCGTCGTTTATCGTTTCCCTCGTAAAGTTTGAGTGTCCCCATTGAAAAACTCTTTATAGGTTTAAAGTCTTAAAGTATTAAAAGCTGGTTAGGGGAGGTGCAACACGGAATGTTGCTGTCGATGGTATTGCAAATAGTTGCCTAACGGAGAAGTTAAGAATACAATTTGATAAACATAAACTAAAGAAAAAAAAAAATAAAAATATAATGACATCGTTTAGAAAATGTCATATAATTTTATAAATGAAAACCATATTTTCCTGCCACAAAATTGAGAGGTCCCCACAATGAAAATGCGAATGAATGGAAAACAAAATGTCAATGAACTGCGTAGCTAATCGGAGACCATGAATATTCCCATTTAATTGCCATTCACACAATCCCGCAGCCTTTGTCAATTATCAGTACAAATCAAAATACTTAATGGATTTGTTCTGTTCTAAGTTTATCTCTCGTTCAATCTATGTACTGTGTCCTGTGTATAGGAAATTACCACATGACCAATGGTTTCCATTCCAATGCGCCATTGTGTCGAAATGCTTTGGATGCAGACGTTCTGCTTTTACTGTTCCGTTCGATTGGGGGTTGTTGCCACAGCTGTTTACTCTCTGGTGAGACAACTTCTCTAGTGCAAAGAATTTAAATAACATAACGAAATTGAAAAGCTTCAAGCTGCTCTGTTCATCATGGCGATTATCGTCTGGGGAGCGCCATTGTTTCAGATGCTCAAGCAGTTAATCGACCGCGATGAACAGCAAACCATCCAGCCACTGATTCGAAGGATAGTTTATGCCCTGTCAAATCGTATGTGAAAGTATTTTGTACCTTGCAGTTTTAGAAACACGTTTTTTTTCTTGCAGATACAACAGAATACGTGATTATTGCGTCCTTGTGTCTTGCTGTGCATATTGTGGCCTGCGTAATGGTCATATACGGAGCTCTGAAAGTAAATCTTTTCGAATGATCAAGTGCCCACATTGTTATATATTTCAGTTGCAGAAAATATTCCTAACTCCATACATGGTGACGAAATTTCTGGTATTCCTTGCAAACCTTGGACAACATATCACTTTTATGATTATTCTAAAACGAATTGTGAATCTGGGCCTCCTGATTGGTCTCACACTTGCGGGCGGTTTCTACATTTGTACGTGTCAGCATAAGAACCGCATGACCGATAAAATGAAACAAATTTCTTTTTTTGCAGTATTTATTGGTTACAGCTGGGCCGGAGTTGTTGCGATGTATCAGATAATAGGGCTGATCAACTCGCAGAAATACAAGGCCCTGTATGGGGAGGACCCTATGTCCCCAAGGACGAAAATGTTTAGTGGTTGGGACACTGTAGAGAATGTAAAGATATTTCAAACGCCAAATGGTAACGAGGTGAGCGCAATCAAGCGAAAAATACTCATGGAAGATCAGGAGCAGAAACGATTTGAGAAAAAGATTATATCCGTGGTGCCATTTCAAAGCACATGCGAGGCAGATGATGATCCTGATCTTGTTACATTTAATAACTGGCATTGGCATGAGCTTGTTCGTCCGCGTCATGGATTCAAATAAAATGGATAATCTTTTCGTTGTATTTTAAGTTCTCTCACTTACTCTTTATATTTTAAGTTTTTGCTCTGTGGTACTTATTATAAACCAAGTGAATTAACCAACTCTTGAACTAAAGTGGTCATTTGTTTTGGACGCATAATACAGCCGCAGAGAATTTGCGTGGAATAAATGTATTGAACATATTTTTAAGGACCCTAAAACGACTCAAATAAGTTCTAAAAGCTGAAGTGTATTTTTTGGCAACGCTAAAAAAGTCTAAAGCAAATTTTTGTGTTTTAAGACTTTTAATAAATATTTAAAAAATTGTTTTATAGGATGTATTAAGAGACAGTTTGAAGTTTAAAGCATTCCTATAATCTGACAAATTGGTTCCCTATTTTTTCCTTAATTCAATTCAAGTAATTTTATTCGGTGTGCAAGTAAAATAATATTTTACTTTACCTAGTCAAGGGGTTTGACAGAAGAAGAAGAAAGAAGGAGGGCTGGTATAAATAGTTCATGGGCTAGCAACATGACTGCAAAACAAAGTAACCCATCAGCATACCTAATCGTACCATTAAAAGCGACTTGTGATCTGTAATATGATTTAAATCACAGTTATATTGTCATTTTATTTGCCGAATACCAGTATAGCGACGAGCTAGCCAAGGTGTTCATGAGCTGCAATCTGATTACCGGAATGTTTCAGCGCTTGGACAAGATGCGCAAGCAGGACTTCGCCTCCGTATGCCTCTTTGGCGAAGACAATAACAGCACAATCTCCGGCGTGTGGGTGTGGTTGGGACAGGACCTGGCCTTCAACTTGTCCCCCGACTGGCAGATTGATTATGAAAGTTACGACTGGAAGAAGTTGGATCCTGCCTCAGAGGAAACCAAGAAGCTGGTCGCCTAGTACTTCTCGTGGACCGGTGAAGACAAAGAGGGTCGCAAATTCAACCAAGGCAAGATCTTGAAATAAGTGCCAGCCAGTCAGCCGTTGCGACGCGGCTGCTGGAGCAGCACGCGCGACACAATTCAACGCCAGCGCCAACAAGCAAAAGCAACTACACACTACTCGTAACTTATAATCCATTTTTTTTTTAACATTGTCATTATTTGGTCTGTATGAGCTGAGCTTAACAACACTCTGGGAGAATTTAGCTTTATACATTTTTTAAATTCCATGTGCTTGATGTGCTCAGCTACAGATGTACATAATGAGAGCGATTTGTTTTGCAACGTTGGCTTGTAACATTAATATGTGGGCATAAGATTGTGTTGTGTTGTTTCTTAGAAATAACAATGGAGTTGAGGCCTAAGCCATTATTCAAACAATTGTATATGTGACAGATCTTTATTGTACATACAGACTATGTCTTCTTTCCTTGGGATAGGGTCAGATGTATTTCTCACTATACTTAACTCATACGCTCCTGAGATTAAAGTCGCTTATTAATTATCAAAATAAATAGTTCACTTAAGCAATATAACCAGCTTATAATAATAATTGTTGGCGCTACAGTCCAAAGGGGGACCAGGGCCTAGCTTACTCATCAACTACTCGTGTTGTGCGCGCTACTGTTCTTTCACGAGTAGAAGGGTCCAACAGTTTTTTGCCTACTCCGAACGGCGAAATTTTATAAGCTTTCTTAGACAGTTATTACTCTTTGAGTGTTGTCAGCAGCAGAGGTGGTGCCGTGAAAAATTCGAAAAATCAGTGTTGAGGTGGGAGTCGAACCTACATCCTTCGGCGTGTAAGCGTCGCACTCTACCCACTACGCCACGGCGACCACAATATAACCAGTTTTTGATTAAGAATAGTATAAACATCATAATCACATGCTTTTGAGAAACGTAGTTGACATAAGACAGACATATAATCAGTTTCAAAGTCGTCAAGTGTCTTAACATTGCTGTTGAACAAATATGTAAAAAAAAGAAAAGTAGACGGCGTAGGATACAACAAGGTAGAGCTCCTCAAAACGGTTCCTTTGATGAACTTAAATAGTGCACAACTATTGATATAAGTGTTAATGAGCTTAGTTATTACAGTCTCTAAGGCAAGACTAACAGGGAGCAAATCGGTTATAAATCAACAGTGTATTGGACTTCATTGTGGCCCCCCTGTTATATTGTGTTAAATGCGCTCTGAAGGTATTAGGTTTCATTCCCCCACTGGATTCTTCCCATTTTTCAAGGCACCACCACTTTCGAGATGCTGAAAACACTCAAAGGGTTATAACTGTCTACGAAAAAGCTTCTTAAAGTTCGCCGTTAAGAGTCAAGATCGAAGAAGATCTCTTCTTCCCGTTAGAGAACAGTAGTGCGCACAACACAGGTAATTGATGAAGAAGCTAGGCCCTGATCCCCTTGTGAATTGTCGCACCATCCAATATTTATTTTACGGGTACGGGCCAATAGTACCGGACAAAAGAGTAGCAAACAAAATTAAAAAGGTAGAAAAATAAAAGAATATTTCAATAAGGCAATGCTGTTGAAAAGTAAGGACGTGTTTAATTGGGTGGTGGTAAGTGTTTAGGTGGAGGGAAGTTTAAACGCATCTACTTTCAGCTGTTGTTTTCTACGTTTTAATTGATATTGCATTGTTGTACTGCAAAATAAATTTCTTGTCTACTAGGGTTTTCCTGAAAGTTTGCGTTAAACACATAAGTTGTCATTGATAGACGCCGCCTGTGATTGTTTCATTTGGTTACAGAAATGCATAATTGTAGTGGATCAATTGTTCAATACTGTGGCCGCTGTGGCGTAGTGAGTAGAGTGCGACGCTCACACGCCGAAGGGTCAAGGTTCGATTCCCGGCTGAACACCTCGAATTTTTCACGGCACCACCTCGTTCGAACTGCTAACAACACTCGGAGAATAATTACTGTTAAAGAAAAAGATTCTTAAAAACTTTGGCGTTCGCAGTCGGCAAAAAACTGTAGGTCTTTTCTACTCGTGGGAGAATAGTAGCGCGCACAAAACGTGTAGTTGATGAGCAAAATAGGCCCTGGTCCCCTGTGGACTGTCGCGCCAACAATTATTATTTAATTGTTCAATACTAGAAACAGTCTGTGGGAAACATTTTATATAAAGAGAGCGTTTTTAGAGGTATACAACTTTAGGTTGGTTTGACCTTTCAATATGAATAGACTAAAGAAAGGCGAAGATTCTGTGAATGGTCGAGAAACAAGTTTCGGTGATTCAATTTTCACGAGCGAATGTTGTTTGTTGTTGAGTTTACAGGTGGTCAATATACAAAACTGTCGTATACAAAGTGATGATTATCCTCAAAAAATTAGTTTATACATTTTTAAGAAAAAATTTTGACTAGAGCGTTACAGTTATGAGCCATGATTACTGACTTCTTCGTTCGTCAACGGAGCAATTATAGTAGGCCGGAGTTGTGTTATTAACGAGAAGGCGGAACATGTCACACAACTCGTGCCACGAAAACGTGGCTTGACTTTATTCTGTCGGGATATGCGTAGTTGCTTGTCTCCGCTATTAGGCCACAAATGCTTGACCGATTCGACTACAACATCGAAAGTTGGACCTCCTGATTAAATTGTTTCCGAATCAGTCAAAGCTGTTGTATGTAAGAAATCATGTTAAAATAATAGAAAAGATAACCTTTTGCATAAAATAAATCTTGTGACAAAAAAAATTATTCTAGATCAAAATTGTTTTTCCTTGAAAATATATCAATATATACAACTCAAATATGCAAAATCTTTTTTGTATATTCCTTGGTTTCAATCCATACGATTCCAGGTGTTCTACACTTTCCAATATTTTCATTTTTGCCAATCAAAAACTGTTTTCTGAGCGCTCTAAGTGTATTGGTAAGTTCTTTCCGCGTGTGTGACGAGCCTTAATTAGACAATTCTTTCATTTCAATTCTTTTTCTTCTGTTTCTTACTTTTCAACTCCGAAACGTTCTTCGTATTGACATTACCGTACTCGTTCAGATAAAGCATAATCAACATATGGTATTGAAATAATAAATTACATGTTAAGCACGAAACTAGACATATTCTGTGATTAAAGATGTATTGTTGTTGACGTTTCAACTAAATAAATTTTGATTTTGAAATCACACGAATGTGCTCATCTGTGTTCAGCGGTACAAACATTCACTAAAGATATTAGAAATCACTAAATCTTGTGAGAAAAATTGAATTACTGTTATCATTGCCAATCATTCATACGACGGAGATCAGATCATGCCATCATGGTGGAGGAGTCCCTCATTTTTAGTGAATCTTTAATTAACAAGTACTGCATAAGACAGCACAGTTACAAGAGAGATCAAGAAAAAGCATAAAACCTCTGCACAAATCGCTTGTGAAACGGTTTTAAAAACTGCTACAGTACACTGGAATCTATCCTAATTCAATCATGAGGAATTTAAGGAGGGTAAGATCCGTGGCGTAGTGGGTAGAATGCGACACTCACACGCCGAAGGTCTGGATGCGATTCCCTCTTTCGAACTGCTGATAACACTTGAAGAGTAATTACTGTTTAAGAAAAAGCTTCTCAAAAACTTCGGCGTTCGAAGTCGGCAAAAAACTGTAGGTATTTTCTACTCGTGAGAGAACAGTAGCGCGCACAACACGAGTAGTTGATGAGCAAGCTAGGCCCTGGTCCCAATGTGGACTGTCGCGGCATACATTTATTATTTATTATTACTTGTTGGATGAAGACATTTTTCACGCAATATTCACCAAGAGCGAGTTGTTGATGTGATAAAACCCATAATCGAATCTATATTAACAGGATAAAACTCCGTACAACACAAATAAGGCCGTTGGGACATGCTTTTAATCATCTCGATGTGAGTTTTGTCTTTGCATAATACTATTGCCTATTGTACAGATCCTATTGCCTTAGGCCTTATGGATCCCTCACATTGCAGATGTACAGAAACATTTCTAAGTGTGGTATTGTTAAGAATTCCAAACAGTCCAAACAGTCACTCTAACATGAGTAAGGTTAGTAATCTGAAATGCTGGCAGCTGCACTGCCAGATAATGAAAACAAGTAACTCATCATGTGCCATTATATAAATGCACTCTGCAAAATACTATTATCTTCGTATAATCTCCGCTGCCAAATCCAGGATATTCGACAATAGTTTTTATTCTTAATAGCCATTGTGTTCAAGCCACAATCGAATCTCACAAGGCCATAACTCACAACGTAAGGGCAATTATTCAATCCTTTACCAATGATAGCTTTCAGCCCCATTGGTCATAACTTTTTTCTTAAAAAAAAAACTGCACCACCGAATACAATCATTTTGCCATCGAAACAAATTTCCTTTGCTGCACTGAGGATGCAATAATTTTAATAAAAAGCAATGTTCGCCTGCTCCCAGCCGTTGAGCTTTCTCTGGATTTACAGGGAGACGCACTCCTCTCCTCAGAGTGGCAGCTGAAGAAGCTCCTCCAGCAGTAGTAGCATTTTTAATCCCATGCTCTTGCGAATAATCCCTGTACTTTTCTGTATTTCATAGTGTGCCCGCTCCTTCTGAAGCGTCGGGGATTCCTTCGCAATGATAGTTTTTGATGAAGATATTGCATGTATTTCCCGAACGCCTCGAGAGAGACAGAGAGGGGAGATAAGAGCAAAATGGAAGAATGTAATAACGATAAAAGGATAGAATGCATTCGCATACCATGACGCGCAGCGTCTCGGGGCTACCGACGGCATTGGCTGGCTGTCTCCTTCATTGGTGCGCACTAAACTTGCGAAATTGGAAAGTAGCCAGATATAAGTCTCCAGAGGTTATTATATAGATAATGTCTTACAATTAAGACGCGGAACGAGAAGATTTCCCTCCAAAAAGCCGTTTAATTATAATCTCGGCTCGCTTTGAAATGCGCGAGTGAGTGGGAGTGGAAAAAGCGCAATTCCTATTCGCATGGAGGAGCCATACAACTGGGATGAAGTGAAGGTGAGGAAAGGCAGAGCAGCAATGCTGCAGGTGTTTAGCTGTGTGGAGCTACCGGGGATTAATTTAATTAAAAAGGGAAAGAATAAAGCAGAAAATTAGTCCCGACCACTTAACATACTCAGGAAAGGATTAAAAGGCAAATCAGCAAATGAAACAGTGAATGTGTTGGGTACACTTCAGTTCCGAAAATGGAAAAATGAGAGTTGGTCTGGGAGTAATGTGGGCTGCACAAAAGTTCAAGAAGTAGTTTTTTAAAAATGTCCCCGTAAATCTGTAGGGTAGGTTATTTTTAATTGTAATAAAACTAAGAGAATTCATAAACTTGCTAGTTAGTGCCGAAGGAGGACGTGCGATCAGATTTTGACAATTAAAATGCGAATCTCAAGAGGGACTAGTTTTTTCGATATATAAATGATTTGTGAAAGCAATCTTTTATTAATCAAAAATCTGTTTATTTAGAGAACTCAAAGTTTTCATGAATTTTATTTGTATTTCCCTCCCTAGAAAAAAAAGAAATAAAAAATTAAGTACAACAATTACTTAAGTGATTCGACCAAGTCTCATGGTTTGGTCGAGGTCTCGCAAATGTCGCTGTTGTTCAGGCATCCTTAGTTAGCAATCGAAATCAGTAATTTTAACAGTGTTCTCAAAAATTGGGCATTGCTCAGATCACATTACAAAGGATTTTGGGTAATGATTTTTGTTTATATTCATACAAGATCAAGTTGCCTCAAAATTCAAGCCAAAGGACCATTTGAAGCGAAGTACGCTCTTCGATTGGAATTTGGAGAATATGCACCTCAAGATCTTCTTCAATGACGAAGCTCAGTATTGGCTCATTGGGTTCGTCAATAAGCAGAATATAAGTTATTGGTTACATCCACATCTGCTTCATGAATCACTACGTCACCCACAAAGAATGACTGTTTGATATAGTTTGCATGCCGTCGGCGTAATTGCACCGTATTTTTCGTTTACGGTAACAATAGTCAAGTTACTGTGAATGGAGGATTGATGACCGATTATTTTTGGCTCGAATCAAAAAATGTGATCTTGGACAACATGTTGGCTTGATTCCGATAGTTGTGGCCCCTTGATTAAGTGATGCATTTATTTTGGTCTCAGTGTGACGGCTTAGTTTATGCGGTATTTGAGATTAAAAACTAATAAAAGTTAATACATAAAAAATGGGTCAATTCTAAAAACTTCAGTTTTCTGCTAATTATTTGGTAAATTATTTCTATCATTTTTTTACGAAAGCATCTGCAATTTCTAATTTTGCAATGCGCGCAATGTATATATATTGTTACGATGAACAGACGCCGTTCCCACAAGCAGCCGCCCAGCCAGATGCTGAGATTAGCAAAAATAGACTTTAAGTACAGGTGAATGCGAATTGCACACCTGAGTTCGTCTTTATATTCCAAACAATAAGTAGGGAGAATAAACCTAATTCTGTTACGAAGAATATATGTACGTCGTTTTTACTGGTCTAAAATCTTCTGCTCACAGTTTATTCGGTGTTTTGTGTTTTTCGTCAACGGGGAAGTAATCGAATAAATGCTGACAACGGTAACACTGATTTAAGATTCCCATAAGACAATCAGCTCGCGTCGGTTATTCGATTAAAAAAAAATGTATAAACTACGCTCAGGTGTAACAATATATATATGATATAAACTGTTCATAAATATTATTGAGAAAGGGCTAAAGGGATTACATAAGCAACCATTTAATTATAATACACAAAATTTGTTCATTTTTAAGTCTTTCAATTCTTGAAAGTCCCTTCATGTTTGATTACATTTTATTATTGGTTGTTGTTGGTTGGTGATTGTAGCTTTTTCGATGAAATTAACTGAATGATTGTTAGATGAATATAATCAACACTCATAATTATGTTTAACTTCTGACATGTATATTGGTATCTTCAATTAAAACCTGCAGCCCGAAAAACAGTTGAGTTCATCAAATAAATACTCTTTTAAATCTTTCAGAAAAAAAAGGAAAAATTGGTGATAAAAACGTTTATTTAACTTTTCAGTTATATTTTATATGGTTTGTATTTTTATTTGGAGCTTAATACATACGTGTATGTAGGTTCATAGTTTGATCCAAGCTGCATACTGTTCGTTCCAAAAGTGTTGCTACTTTTAGAAATACCGTTAATATGACGAACAAACCTAAGTATGCTAATTTTTCCTATTAACTTATAATTTTGCTTCTTTTTAGGTGGTAAACAGGTGGATGGGGAAGGAGGATGATCGTGGGACCACAAACTGATGGATATTTTAGTGGTTTGTTTTGTTAACAGGTAACCGAGATCAGACAATAGATGACGGGGTTCCTCTTGACACAGGTGATGGAGTGTCTAGGATTTTCTAAAATTCTAATTATTTCCTTATTTCATTTCAGTTATTTCAGGAACTATCGTAACATGTATTGAAATGGAAACTGGCCTCCAGCAAATTTATTTGTGAAGATGTGCAAATACAAAAACCGTTTTCGATATTTTCTTAATACTAGTATTGTTCGGCGTTGCTGCAAGATACCTACTTACATATGTATGTCTCGGAATAGCTTTGCCAACCACTTCTAAGCCTAGGTTTTCATATAAAGACGAGTACATTTGTTCTCGAGGAAACTTATTGTATCCAGAAAATATGAAAATTCCTAGAAACTTTTTTAAGTCCAAGTTTTTGTATTGATTAGCGTATAGTTTGCTATTTTGATACGATCATATACCATGTTTAACTGTAGCCCGCAAATTTTCTTTACTTAATTATTGGTTTTTCCTTCTTATATAACTCATTTTCAAACTTCAATAATTTAATACATTTTTGCATTCTCAATTATCCAAATGTAATAATTGTAAATATATTTTTTTGATCATAATTATGACCTACTAGATTATATAAAATGTAGTTCTCCATGCTGTTTGCCCGAATATTAAAGTGAGTGACTGTAAATTATATCTGTATCAATCTCTCGAAGATTTGTAAAGGATTATGACCATTCAGCTTTTCAAAACTACTCATCTTCACGAAAAAATTTTGCAGTTGAAGTGAATGAAGTGCCACCATTTTGCCTGGTTGGGTTCAAACTCAAAGCGGATTGGAGGATATCATCGTGGCGTCCTACTTTTGATGCCGGCGGCTTATTATCATTATCGTCGGACGAAAAGTTCATAAATAGTAACAAAAGTAACAGCAACGTTTTTCGGTATGAGCTTCCCTGTTAAATCCTCATCGCAGGATTATTCATTATGAATAATGTGAAAATATTGCAATTCTTTTAGCTACGCATGTGTACTCCACAGAGTACAGTACCATATCTTTGACCAAAGCTTTAATGAATTTGTTTTTTAAGCAATTGAAGTGAAAAAAACAATAATTTGTAGGCAGTAATTATTTAAAATATTTGCGCTCATTCATTCAACATGTTTCGGTGACACAACATAAAGTGGCCCATTTGAGAAAAAAAAGTTGCTATATTTAAGCAAATATTCGTTGCTATATTTAAGCTGTGTTATTAAGAAATACACTCACCAGGCTATTCAAGTTTTCTTTATGGAATTTGTAATTAACACTTAGAGACATGGATGTACTCAATTGAGTACAGTGCCTCAAATGGGTTTACTTAATTAAATATATTAAAAGTATTGTTCATATATGACTATATATTGCAATACGATGGTTGTCTTTTAAATTTCGGGATTAGAGAACAAAAACAAATACTAGCCATCGAAAATGACTTTATTGTTTTTCAAAATATTCCCCATTAAGGTCTATACACTTTTGCATGCGTTTGAACCAATTGTCAAATCACTTTTGCCACTCTGATTGAGGTATCTTCAAAACATTATATACGCATTATGAACGCATCAGCCGCTTCTTCAGTTTTCGAAAAACGTTGACCTCTCATTTTATTTTGTACGTACAGGAATCAAAAGGAAGTCATTCGGTGCCAAGTTAAGACTATATGGCGGAGACTCATCAAATCGATGTTTTGAGTGCTCAAAAATGCAGTTGTTTGAGCCGATGTGTGAAAGCTCGCATTGTCGTGGTGAAGAGTGATCCTTCTTCGGCGGTTGGTTTTCCTAATTTCTTGGAAGACAACTGGCAAACAAATGATTGTGTACCACTCAGAATTGACAGTTCTGCGTTTTTCTAGCAGTACGGTTGCGACTTGTCGAGTTTTTCCGAAAAAAAACAGGCAACCATTTGCTTGGAAGTGCTTCGTGTGAGAGCAACTTTTGTTGGAGTTGGCTCAATTCGAAACACCCATTCAGTCGACTGCTGTTTACTTTCGGGCTCATACGCGTAAATCCACGATTCATCACCTGTCACGATGTCACAGACGTGTTTTGAAGCACCGTGATCGTATTTTTGGAACGTTTCTATCTACCAATTGAAACGAGCCTTATTTTTGAGCGATTGACAAATTGTCCAACGCGAACAAATTTTTTTGACGGTCAAATGTTCATGCAATATTTAATGTACCATAGTGTTTTATTTAAAAAAAAAAAAAATCATTTCATACCGGTATACCTGGCATACTGGTCCCACTAATGCCTAAGCATGTCTCAATCTCACGTTAGGTCACATGAGGGTCTTGCAATATCAGTTGGCGCACAGCAAAAATGGTTTCCGGAACAACAACTGATTTTGGACGACCTTCACGAAATTCGTCTTGCAGTGAACTAGTCTGAACGTAGTCTGTAGTTGGAATTCGCAATGTAAGAAAATGCTATACAGCTCTATTCTCCATTCTGTCTTCATGTCACTGTTTGTCAATGATTTAAAAAGATTTTCAAGTTTTGCCTTTGGAATTCTACAAAACAAAAATTATTCCCTTTACGTCGGACAAGTAATAGCAAGGACAAGGTATGCTCTACCGTTTATCCAAAGATCTAAGTTTGTGAGATAACGTGTTACTTACACTACACCGAAAGATTATGTTTCACTTGACTCAAATGAAATCTCTATCACCATAATACCTCAAATCTTCACGAGTCGACTAATCGTCATTCTCCTAGTTTTCCACACTTCATTATCACCTCTCTTACAATCAATCGACTAAGTTTTTGATTCCAAAAGAAAGTCACTTCCAATTCCAAATGATTTTATAATGTAATCAAAAATGAGGGGATGGGATGCCTGATAAACAGACGAACTAAGTTATACATCAATCTTTCAAGAATTGAATGTCCATAAAAAAACAATTTTTTCGTATTAGAATGAAACGGTTACTTATGATTATATTATGTAAATTAGCCATTTCAATATAATACTTATGAGCAGCTTATAATATACGCAATTCTATGCATTACTTCGGAAATATAATAATAATAATTGTTGGCGCGACAGTCCACAGGGGACCAGGGCCTAGCTTGCTCATCAACTACTCGTGTTGTGCGCGCTACTGTTCTCTTACGAGTAGAAGGGACCTAAAGTTTTTTGTCTACTCCGAACGGCGAAGTTTGAGAAGCTTTCTTAGACAGTTATTACTCTTTGAGTGTTGTCAGGAGCTCGAAAGAGGTGGTGCCGTGAAAAATTCGAGGCGTTCAGCCGGGAATCGAACCTAGACCCTTCGGAGTGAGAGCGTCGCACTCTACCCACTACGCCACGGCGGCGGCCACCGCGGAAATATAAGCAGGAAGAAAAAGATCGTAGCGAAGATCTGCATTTCGATATTTTTTATTAGTAAGGTTATGCGACTATACAAACCATTTAAAAAACATGAACCACCAGTATATCATTTCTCCGCCGAAATATATGCACTACAAATATAAAAACAATAAGAAGAAATCTGAAGTTTTTACCATAGAAATGACTCATTTTTTATGTATGAACTTTTACCAGTTTTTAATCTCAAATACAGCATAAACTCAGTCGATTAAGAAACCTTCAACTCCCTTCAATCAGCAGATTTGAAATGAAATATGGTATGATCTGAGAAATGTTTTTGTTTGTGTGTTAACAATCGAAATCGAACCTTTCACAAATTTTTATGCAGAGTTATTTACAAATTGGTCGACTCTACACATGCATTTGTTGTATTCAACTAGAGACCGAGGAATGACTTCTTCTTCTTCTTCTTGTGGCGCTACAATCAGGGGTGAAGCCTAGGCCGTTCTCTGTTGCATTGTCACAATGACTCGGATTCAAAGGCTTTTCGGGCCGGAGCAGTGGTGTCCATACGCTCTACATGGTCTAGCCATTTTAAGCTTTGCATCCGTAGACGCTTGACCAGACGCGTGTCGCTGTACAGCCCACAGACTTCGTTGTTAAATCTTCTCCTCCAGATGCCATTAACGTAAATAAGACCAAAAATTGCACTCAAAACTTTTCTCTCGAAAAGACGAAGTGCTTCCCCATCCGCCTTTGGTAACGTTCAGATTTCCGCGCCATAAAGTAGGACGGGTATGATCAAGCTGTTATATAAAGCGAGCTTAGTCCTTCGAGAAAGGGCTTTATAACTCAATTACCTCCTGAGCCCAAAGAAACAGCGATTGGCAAGAGTGAATTTGCGTTTGATTTCTGTACTGAATTTGTTGTCCCTGTTTATCGCGGACCCAAGGTAGACGAAGTCCATGACTACCTCGAAGTTTCTGCTGCCTAGTGTGACGCTCTGTCTGAGACGGCGATGTTGTGCGTTCTTTCTTAATGAGAGCTAGCTATTGAACTGACTTCTGGAAGATCGTGCCTCTGGTGTTGACTTGTGAGTTGCGCACGATCTTCTCAAGGATTATGTTAAAGAAGTCACATAACAGTACGTCGCCTTGTCTAAAACCTTTTTTGACATTGAAGGTCACGGTGAGTTTGTTACCGACCTTGACAGAGCAGCGAGGGTTTTCCATCGTCATCCTACACAATCTGATGAGTTTGGTAGGAATGCCAAAACTAGACATGACACTGTATAGCTCGTCTCTATGCACACTGTCATATGCAGCCTTGAAATCGACGAACAGGTGGTGAGTGTCAATTTGCATTTCTTGGGTCCTTTCCAGGATCTGCCGTAATGTGAATATCTGGTCTATTGTGGACTTCCCTGGCCTGAAACCACACTGATAGGGACCTATCAGGTCATGGATAAACGGCTTCAGACGCTCACACAATACGGCAGAGAGGATCTTGTATGCGGTGTTCAGGAGACTTATCCCTCGGTAGTTGGCGCAGTCAAAGGGGTCTCCTTTTTTGTGAACCGGGCAAACGATGCTGAGATTCCACTCATCGGGCATGCTTTCCTTGGTGCGTGCGCCCAACTAGGTCATCTCCAGCTGCTTTAAATAGTTCTGCGGGTAGTCCGTCCACTCCAGCAGCTTTGTTCGAATTCAGCTTCGATATTGCTTACTTCACCTTGTCTAAGTCTATCATCGTCCAAACCGAGTACAACATTCTGCCTAACAGCGGAATTGAGCCTTTAAGGAGTTTGCAGAAAAGAAATTTTGGTCCCGACAGGCTTCGGTCCGAGCCTTGTATCCTCAGGATAGTTGTTTTACATTTCGGTGAAACTTTCGGACTTCATTCCTGCCATAACACCTTTCCATTTCCTCGACTGCGCGCTTCTCATGCTCCTTCTTTTTCTTTCTGAGAAGCCGTTGCTCTTTCCTTCTTCTCTGTACGTAGAGCTCACGAACAGCTCTCGTTGTTCGATGCAGCGTTGCCTTATAGGCGTTTTGTTTGGCTGCATGCGCTTGCCTACACTTTTCGTCAAACCATGGGTTCCTTCTGGGTGGTGACGAGAACCCCAGCAAATCAGTATAAGATTCTTTGATGGCTTCTTGACAACGTTTCGAGTCTTCTTCTATGGTCAGTGCAGGCAGCGTCGAACTCAGAGCGAGGTTCAGGGAGACTCGGTCGATTGTAGTCGGTTGCGATTGTAGCTTTCCGACCTCACCGAGGAATGACATTTGTTCTTTTTCTGTTGCCGAGCATCTCTTGTTCTTCAAGTGGTTTCATCCGCTTTACCTTTCCAAAGAGCAAACAAGATGTTGATTTGAATAAATTTAAAAATGATAAATTAATTTCTCTGGTGGAATGAAACTGCTTCTCCTGAGCGCTAAGACTCGAAAGCTGGTCTATTGTACCACCAGGCAGTATCTTACATTAACGTATATTGTTGGTTATCCGGAGAGATGCTATCAAGCACATCTGTGATAAAGGGTCTTAGTTTTTTGCTCCAAACAAATCAGCATCAAACAGTCGCCACTTTATGCGAGCAAAGTTGGACAATAACAGAGGAAGTGTTCTGTCTTTACCTCGAAGGGTTGAATTACTAAGCACATACCGACCCAAATGCTTAGTGAAAGTAGAGTGCCCAGTGAGTGCCATAACAAGTCGTTGGCAGTCTTTTCTGTCTAGAGAAACCTCTGGTTCGGCAGCCGGGAGAACCGACTATCGATGCAAGCCCTGAGGGGGCAATTTCGTGTTGACGTGAGTAACATTCGCGGACTGAGAACTAATCTCTTTGCCGTTTACGTCCACCTCTCTCGTCACAAACCAGCTGTCTTGGCGCTGAGCGAAACACAGGTGGGTGAGAATACCGATTTATCGGATTTGAACCTGCCTGGATATAGCTTGGTGCCCTTATTCTTTTTACACCGCGGTCTCGCCATTTATGTGCGTAGTGATGTTGCTTACCAAATTCAACCACAATATGGCCACTGTTCCAATCCGGAATTTAATTTTCTGTGGTTAAAACTCTTTGTCCGTAAGCATTTAATCCACTACTGCTTTATTTATAGAAGTCCAAACCTGGACAGCAACTCAACTTATAATGAGTTCGATGCGCTGTCTGACTCCATCACAAGAATTGTATCCCTGTACCCTCGCACTGAAATCGCTATTGCGGGCGATTTCAATGTACACAATTCTACTTGGCTTCGACATTCAGGCCAGACAACACCCGAAGGAAGGTATGTTGAAATCTTCGCTGAGGTAAATAATTTAACCCAGCTTGTGAATGAGCCAACACGAATACCTGACATTGCAGATCATACCGCTAACACCTTGGATCTGTTTCTCACCTCTCATCCGGAAAAATATTCAATTGATATATTGTCGCCTCTAGGCTCGTCCGACCACTGTGTCGTGTCAGCCAAATTCTCGTACTCCTCCCACACAGTTAGAGAACAAATTCCGAAAAGAACAGTATGGCTCTACGAGAAAGCCAACTGGAGCGGACTTAACAACTTCTTTAGGAATTTTAACTGGTCACTATGCTTCCTCGATAGTGACGTGGATGCCGCTACTGATGCGATCACAAACATTATTTCGCTGGGCATGAGGTCCTTCATTCCTCACAGAGTGAAGAGCATCAAGCCTAAGGCAAACGCGTGGTTCGACTTGAGCTGCAAAGAGGCTATCAGGGTGAGAGAGTTGAGTTTCCGGGATTATAAAGCCAACCCTTCTGAGGAAGCCCGGAAAAAGTTCAAACGGATCCGAAATGACTGTAATGCATTAATAAGACGTGTTAAATTCTCCTTTGACCAAAAGTTGAGGCAAAAAGTTCTACAATGCCCCAAGGGTAGCAGAAGCTTTTGGTCTTTCGTAAAAAACATAAGGAATTCAGCCTCGTCTTCGATCCCAACGCTCATTTGCAATGACATTCCAGCTGTCAGCTCTTTGGACAAAGCTAATCTGCTTGCTGCACACTTTGCAGCTAGCTCAACGCTGCCAGATAACACTTTGTCCCCACCTGTACTTGAGAGCGTAAATTTCTCCATGGGGCAAATCCATTTTCGCACTCGTACAGTAGCAAGAGTACTTAAAGATCTAAACATACACAAATCCGCTGGCCCGGATGGTATACCCCCTGTTCTTCTGAAGAGGTGTTCTTCTACGCTGGCAAAACCACTGCGTAAGCTTTTCCATCTGTCCTACTCTTCAGGGCTCTTTCCGAGTAAGTGGAAAACTGCATTTGTCCAGCCCGTCCCTAAAAAGGGCGAATGTTCATCACCCACCTCTTACCGACCCATAGCACTAACGTCCCTTCTCTCCAAGGTCATGGAAACGCTGATAAACCGTCAGCTTATGAAATATCTTGAGTCCCGGAAGCTTCTTAATGACCGGCAGTACGGCTTCCGAAGCAACCGTTCCACTGGTGATCTGATGGCATATCTCACTGAAAAGTGGAACCAATCTTTGCACAATGCAGGAGAAAGCAAGATTGTTGCGCTTGATATTTCTAAGGCATTTGACAGGGTCTGGCACCAGGCTCTCTTGTCGAAAATGCGTGCTTTTGGGATCGATGAGTCTCTTCTTCAATGGATTAGAAATTACCTTTCGAATCGTTCAATACAAGTCGTTTTGGATGGATTCAAGTCTGATATCCACTATATTAATGCTGGTGTTCCCCAGGGCTCTGTTTTGTCTCCGACACTCTTTCTCATTTTTATAAATGATCTCTTGTCTGCTACTTCTAATCCTATTCATTCCTTCGCTGATGACAGTACCCTCAGCTTTTCATATTCGTTCCTTGGCTCACGTCCCTCCACTTCGGCCTTAGACTCGGAACGGCAGCGTATGTTAAGCACATTAAATTCCGACCTTGACAGCATAATCGATTGGGGAAATAAGAATAGAGTGGAATTTAATGCTTCCAAAACACAGTGCTGTCTACTGTCGTTAAAGCGATCACAAAATAATCAGCCGTTATCCATGAACGGCACTTGCGTTGTTGAAACCGAAAGACTTTCCATCCTCGGTATGTGTATCAACCCAACAATTAGTTGGAACGATCACATATTTGAGGTCGCCAAAAATGCTGCGAAATGTCTAGGTTTCCTTAAACGATGCAAGAAGTACTTCACCCCCTCTGATCTGGCTACAATATACAAGGCATACATACGCCCAAAACTTGAGTATAACGCTCCTATCTGGTCAGGTGCTTCTAAGACCTCCCTGCACCTGCTGGATAGAATTCAAAAGCGAGCGATAAAACTTATAGGTGACAGTAATATTGCGAAGTCGATTGACTCGTTAGAACACCGACGTAATGTCGCGTCGTTGTCACTTTTTTATCGCTATTTCAACAAGAAATGCTCAGACGAATTAGCCAGTTGCATTCCTCCCCTTCAAGAATTCACCCGCAATACACGCCTCGCTAGGAATGCCCATCAATTCACCCTCAAGCCCTCTTTCGGACGTACAGTCAAATTCAGAGACTCGTTCTTTAGCCGCACTACACGAATCTGGAATGCTCTTCCCAGCACGATTTTTCCTCCTCATTACAATCCACAGGCATTTAAAACCAATGTGCATCGGTACCTCCTCTCCCTCTCTTCCTCTATACCTTCGGCCCGTGCTGTGACTTGATCCGGTCACTTAAGGGTACTCGCAACCCCTTTTGCACGCGTCAATTATAAAAAAAAAAAAAAAAAAAACGACTTCAGTCAAATTGAGAAATGACATTCCTGAACTAACTTGCATTTGGTCAAAAACTTGAGTAAGACCTTGAGCACATCTTTGCTGTCGTTACATACGCAGACACTTAACCCTTTCTTCCTATTCTTCCCAATATGATTCCTGGTTATAAGGATCGCAAGAGGTTCTGCTTGAAAGACCGACGCGAAGTTACCTAAAGAGGTGGGAAGTCTGATTGTCGTTCTCCACGTAGACCCCAAATCCTAATACATTTCCTCTCTGGTTCCTTTTGTGGCCAGAGCCAATCCTGGACACAGGGAAAGTTGACTTAGCTTAAGTCAGCTTTTTAGCCGAAAGACGACCTTATTTGTGGAGCCCATGAAAAGGATACTGTCAGAAAACTGACAGCATTTTGGAAGTGTTTGTCTCAATGAGTTTTTTTCCAAAAAGATTTGTATTTTCTCGAAGATAACATCCATATACAGCTATTATGAAATGCAGGAAGAAAAGGGTTCTTGTAATGTATATATACAAATCTTCTATTAAATATATATATTAATATATTACATAAAAGTTTAAATTTTTATTAACATTACTTTCGCAAAGCCTTTTAATCGCATCAAACCAAAAAATTTATCAATTTTCTTTCTTTTCTCTTCCAGTTTGTAAGCACATGTCAACAATTGCTACTCAATCGAAAGAAAGTAAACTCGATGCACAGTTTAAAAAAGGTCCGAATGAAGTTTAGTAATTCATTCTTTAAATCCAGTTAAGTGGCAGGTAAGGGGTGAGCTAAGTTTTTTGTAGTATTGTACTTTCGTGTGGAGTACTTTTTAAGAGTGAAAATCTTTTTTTAATGAGTGACAGAGTTTAAAGCTTGAGTTTTTATAAAACCCTCATCAATTGTGTATGTTTCTGTGCTATCTGTGTTTCCTGTTTTGCAGTAAGAATTTATCTTCCGAACTTATTGCAAAATTACATATTGAGGGTATTTTGCAAACCGATTTAAAACAAGTTAAAACTAAGGCATGCTGAGTTGCTAACTCCCTTCGTATGTTGTTAATAAAGAAGTGTCTAAGAAAGTTACACTGGATTGCGGGGGCATTGGGGTGGAAAGGGACATGAAGAGTTTGAGTTAATCAGAACGGCTGGACCATTGCTCTTCAGTCTAAGACATACCAAAAGTTGAATGAGTTTTGGAGAACTTGAAGGGAAGATGCTTCCGAAAAGCAAGTTTGCGCGGTAACACGTAAATCGCGTTGGAAATAGCATTAATTTCAATTTCAGAAATAAATAATATGCAATACTTTGAAAATTGCCTCAAACAATATGAGTAAGCTGTTGAAGAAGTTGGGTGTTAGTCTTCAGTGGGCTTGGAGTTCTGCTCAATTAATATCAAGTGAATGCATCAAGGTATTATTTTGCTGAATAAGGAACTTGTGACATACATGCACAACAAATTCGAGTAAAATCAGTTTTCTCTGTTTATAACGATTTGAAATCCAATAATAATAGTAATAATTGATTGACGCTACAGTTCAAAGGAGGACCAGGTCCAACCTGGCACATCAACCTATTGCGTTGTGCGCGCTTCTATTCTCTCACGAGTACAAGTAACCCACATTTTTTTTCCAAATCCGAACGGCGAAGTTTATGAAAATTTCTTAGACAGTTATCACTCTTTGAGTATTGTCAGCAGCTCGAAAAAGGTGGTGCCGTGAACATTTCGGGAATCGAGCCCGAACTTTCGGCGTCTGAGTCTCGCACTCTACCCACTACACCACGGCGGAAATCGAAACAACTGTCGAATTTGTATAAGTAAGGGAATAAAAATAAGCGAGGTTATGCTCACGCGTAACCGATACACAGAAATAATATGTTTTGTGTGAAAAAGATTATATACTAGGTCTGTTTGAAAATTAAGATTAAAATAAGATTATCATACTTATATATACTTACAGTTTCGGCTATATTTCATACTTAAGTATGTTTTTTGTGTGTTCTGCGATTTTGGCCTTGGTTTTCCTGGGCTCTTTCATTGGGAAGTTTCGACTTTAGTTTCGATGACCTGTCACCATGAATCTTTTTTACAAATCTGGACGTTATTCAACGATTCCTGAGCGATGTTATGGGACTTTTCTTGTCAAAATTCAATTTTTGAGCTTCATGCCCGAAATGTCCGGAAAGATACCAGGACAGGATGCAGGACAGGATATTTCGTTATCTTCAGTAACCTGTTTCACAAGCATTCGACCGTTTACTTAGCTCCTTGACAATTTTCGTTACTCTTTCAACATTTTCAATCGCGTTTTGATGTGCTGGGGCGAGCGTCGCCATGCACTTCTTATCGTCTTTCTTTTAAAAGCGCATAGTACTTGTCAAGAGTATGCGACTATCACCATTTTTAGTGTTTTTTTTTCATTTTTACACAAAATTGAAAGCAAATTCTTTGATCCTTTTTTTCGACTGCAGGAAATCGCCGAACACGGATTATACGTCACACTTGCATGCCTTCCACAAACAAAATAAATATGGTATACAGCTGAAACGGTAAACATAATATATACAAGGCGAGTGTACCAACTTAAAAAAAATAAAAAAAAAATTATGTACAAGCTAGGCCTTCCCCTTATTTTTTGAACATCACTCGTATAACAAAGAACAGAAAGAGCAAATAAGCACTTAGGTAAAGACAGGTGAACAGCTTTCCTAAATCTGCTCAACAGCTTTTTCAACTCTTTTAAATATTACTTATCAAGCCGGCATTCCAGCGACGATTTCTTTTAGAAATGCTTTCTCATGCAATTTACAAGATTATCCATAGCTGCTTTGAACAGACTCATGAATAGTTCATTCTCTCTAACATCTGTTCGACCATGCTGTCGGTATTGCTACCTTACATTCGCCCAAGGCATGAGAACACACACTCAGCCTGATCTTAAAATGTCAATCCTTAGCCTTCTGTACCGATCACATGCAAATTCTTCTTTGTTCCGGAACAAAGTTTACTCACTCAATATAGAGTGGTTTATATGGTTTATAAGTTGAATAATAAACAATGCAAGCGCAAATAAACTCTTAACTTCAACAACATTCATTCTAATTCAATTTAGGTTCCAATGATCCCTCAGGGAAAATCCCTCAATTCGAAAGCGTATGTATTCAACATGAAACAAACCCTGAACAGACCCAGAACTCACACCTGACTAAGCAATGAAAACACTAAAAGTTCCGACCGTGATCCACTCAGTCAAAAACTCACTTAATTCCCACAATATTTTACCTGTGAAACATCTGTCAGAAACGAGCACTTTTATCGGTGATATCAAACTGCAAACAAACAGCGTATCTATTCAAATTGGACTGTAAGGCACCAGCCAACCAGTCAGGCTGCCTGCCTGCAGGTGGTGGCAAGGAGGATTTGCGCCAAATTTTATTCTTCGATAATTTGATTGTTCCCTACAACACATACACAGAGCCACCCACAAACGCCAATGTGCACGATAATCTCTCAGAATCTGTTGGCCTTAGCCGTAGGTGGAAATATACTTGTAAGGCGCTATAGGACCTTCAATAACTAAACACACACACGCACACATACACTCACAAGCACAAACGTTTGCTTTGCCAACACAAAAGAACGAACACTTCCAAATCAAATATCCCGGAGGTGTTTTTCTCGAATTTAAGTACGAAATTGAGATTAAATTGCCGCACAGTGGTGGGTGGGTATTGATATCCCGGAGGAAGATTTGTTTGCCACAACCCCGAGCACAGGCACAGGAAAAGTAATAATTCAATGCAAAAATAAAATTCAAACAATTGATTCTAGGATTCGACTCGAATCGGGAGGCCATCAGACAAATACACTCGTTACGGGCGCCGTAATGGAAATTGCTTGGATCCTTGCCTCCTCGGGTTGTGTGGTATTGATTAAGTTGAGGTTGTTGGATATGTCGAAGATGTTTTGGTCTGGGTTTTAAGTAATTTTTTGGAGTAAATATTTGAGAGGCTGGCGGTAAATCAGATGAAATTGTTTGAAATGTGACTGAGGGGAGGATATTTATTTTATGACGGAAGTGCTGCAGACTTTAACAGATTATGGGTTGTCTTGGGAAAAACATTTGTCGCATGATTCTTGACAGAAGAAGTCTTAACATCAAATTGGGACACTCCCACGGGTAGTTTGACCCTCAATGTTAGAGACAGCAATCATTAACTTTTCGCTTTCTGCTTTAAAAAGTAAGTTTGTTCATGATTCTATATCTTGTCGGGTGCTGAGGTACATGTAATATAAATATAATGAGGAGCGTTCACAGCGATTCAAATGGCAGATGATCAGATAAACTCATTGATTGGTGAAAAGTTTAAGTTTGAAGTTGTTGAAAACGTGCACTTTCATACAGATTAAGTTATCCAATTCAGCTGATGAAATGAAATGAAACCAACACCTTCCATTTCAAACATTAATTTGGACTACAACACTTGAAAGAGTCCATCCCGGGGAGTAATCCAATGTTCTTGCGAATCTACTTAGTCGTCTACCAGTACGTAGTCGTTTCAAATTGTTCTAGTTTTAAGAGCTGTCCTTTGGTTACGATGCTACCCTTGACTTTTGACTCTTGGCTTACTTGCCTCAATTTGGGTCGTAGACTTATGTACATAATTTAATAAATGTAATTTAAATATTGGTAGTTTAATCGAATCGATTAAAGATAATAGATTGAGATTCAATGCAGCTAAAACTAAATGCGATCGACCATCACTCCAGTGTTCTCCAAAAAATGGTCTCTACCCATGGTTGTCTACTTCGGGGCAAAAGTTTACTTACACAAGTGACACCTTGGTGGGGGCTCGACGCAGGACCACCCTCGGCAATGGCTATTACTTCGGTCTATCAAAACTCCTGACTCTAAGGACCAAAATAAAGCTTTACAAGTCCTTATCCTATCAGTAGCCTACTTAGCGGAGAGCTGGACGATAAGCGCAGCGGCAGAGCAGACTTTTTTTTATACCTATAAGGAAAAAAACTTTCTATCTGGGAGGAATGTGAAGGGAGAGTATGACACAACCGTGAACTCTCCATGCTGTACAAAGAAGTGGATCGAGTTCAAAAGCCGAAAAATGAACAAAAAAAAATTAAATGAAAAAAATGAATGACAACAATGCTCCAGGTAAGAGGTCTTTGAATGAAAAAGATTTAATATCCGATATACAGATCTACGAATCACGGACGCTAGAGAGCTTAGTCTTGGCAACAGGAAACGGTGTGGCCATTAAGCTTAATCTCTTAATGGCTTACTTGTCTGATAAAATAAAGTGTCACCTGCACTTGTGTCGTTAAGCCTGAGTGGTTCATTTTTCTCGTATTGCTCTTTAGCTCATGTGTCCTGGCTTCTTGAAAGAATGTAAAGACCACTTCACACGCGTTAATATATCTGATTTCTATTTGGTGGCCTTCTTCTTCTGGTGGCCTTCTTCTTCTGGTGGCCTTTTGTAGCCCGTGATAAAGCTTAAAGGAATCCCTAAAATCGCCTAGTCCATAAACTCTTTAGAACATGTACTAAATGTCACATCTTTATCCATCCATTATCGCTTATTTCTTAAATGCAAATTAAATGGCAGTTGCATTCTCTTCTTTTAAGAGTTCTCTCTCTTGGTACACGGCTCGCCTTATGTCCTTGAAAACTTTGTCCTTGAAAACTTTGTCCTTGAAAACTTTGTCCTCAAGACCCCTTTTCCATGAAAAGTTAACTAAGTCAATTTTTAAATTAGTCACACACGGAAATGGGACGATATTTCCAACTATCTTCTTTCCTTTTCTATCACAACCCATGTTCGCTTAAGCCGTTATGCATCGGTACCGCTTTTTCAGTCTATCTTTGTGTGTACCTTTCATCCAAAATTGATTTCGATCACTATACTCTTACCACAGCCACATTATTACCACAACAATGCGAGAAAGAGGTAGAGACTATGAGGTGAACCGACAAGAACTTATCATACTGCGCTTTTTCTGCAAGACTTATTGACGTTAAGAATGTGAATAAGAGAAACTACATAGATCCATTCCAAATAATCGGCAAAAGTCCCTTGAACACACATACATACATATGTGTCGACTACGTTTTAAAGAAGAAAAGATGAAAACCACTTATGACACAATTTTCTCGATGCACAACAGATCTCGTTTTGTGCTTCGCCATTTCATGCAAATGGAGTGAGGTATTTTCTAAATCATTTGCATCTAAAAGCAAAATGAATATGGAAGGCAATGGACGAGAAAAGGACCAAAGTGCATTGAAATTAGGAAATGCTTTTAGGGGACAATTGAGCTGAAAATATGAAAAAAAGTGAGAAACCAATTTGAATTATTGATGACACGTGCATGGAGAAGGTGCAGGAAACAGGTAAAAGTAAACAGAAGTAGGAATGCAACTGAAAATATTTAATTCAGCGAATCGCTATCACGGAACTTAGATCAAAAGTTTTCATGTTGAAAGTGAACCGTTGAAATTATTATTTTAAAACCTGGTTCGTTCATTGAAGAAGAAGTTGAACTAGTTGCAGCTGCGGTATTTATTGTAACGTATGTTTGTATGTAGGATATTCTCTTTCGAAAATAAAAGAACTTCCGAGGCATATGTCATTTAAGAAGTTTGTGATTCAGCCTGCATCTTATCCTCGTAAATGTGACGTTGTTCCTAGTTCACCTGAAAATATGTTGAAATAACTCGTAAGTTTCCTGAGTTGACATGCGCCAGTCGTTGATATTATATTTTAAATTTGCTGCTTTTTCGTTTGCTTAATTGGTGGTACCACACACCAGCCAAAAATGGCTAAATAGGACCGTGGACTGATGCTGACGTTGAGTATTCCACTCCACTCCATTATTTCATTGCAGCGAAGAAGAGTCATTGATCGGCTTTCAAATCCTTCTTCGTAAATGAGGGTGTGAGCCATAACCAATTAGTTCGCAAAAAATGTTTCGTGGGCAATTGTAGCCATTTGCCAGAGAGGCTGATATTAGTTCAGAACATTCTGTAGCTTTTGAATTCAGAAAACATTCAGGGAAGTTGATTGACCTTGCAAAGGCGGTGATCTTTAGACATTATAGTTTGATTTGTAATAGAGCTTAACACAGGAAATGAAATGCATGCCACCAATAGAAGTGACGTTCTCTAACGGACTGACCCACATCTCGCGCAAAAATCGCTTTACTGAACTAAGGAAGTTCCCCATGGCTATGAGCGGCGTTTAGTTCGTATTAAAAATGCCTTTCCACTGATTGCGGTACGACATGGGTGGTGTTAGGGCATGTTTCTCTTCCTTTCGTATCCTGTATCTACGATTCGGAGTTTGAATAAAGTAATGCTTCGGGGAGTATATACCCGTTTAAATGCACTTTATCATGGTTCATAATGTTAGGAGAATAAACCCAAAAGATCAAACGAAGTTCACGCTCGTGTAATATGCTCTCGAGCCAGCTTAATAATAAAATTATGTTATCTCATTGGGCTTGCCTCGTTGTTAAAGACCTCATTAAGATAGAATTTCTTGTATCGGATACAGATTTTCGATACAATCGGAGGCAAGCCGAAAGACATTGCCTCTCGAAAATCCATTTTGGAAAGACCCAGAATGAAGAACACCGGACGGCCGTATGAGGTACATGTTGCAGATCACCTTAACTATGGAATCAAGTTGGTTTTCTTAGCTTTTTCAAAGTTGTAGTTGCATGCTTACCACAGTATGAATACTGGTCCAAACAAATGCCAATATATCTAAATACATTTGCATAGCCAATGGCTGGCCCCGTGTGTCAAATATGGTGACCGTGCACCAGTTTTTCTTCTTGTCCCTTGAGAATCTGGATAGCAGGGTTCTAAAGAGAATACTTTCCTATTTCCGGGAGCAGATTTTCAACTTCTAGTCGTCGCCAGATCGCTGAATTTTGTCGATGTCACACTGCAACAAATTGTCAATAACTTCGACATTCGGGCCGTATCTGTGTGCTATAAGATTATCGGCGTACGCGATTAAATGTGACATGGAAATTATAGGATTGCTAGTGACGAAGAGTTCATGCACATGACACTTTTGGAAACATTAAAATTTCAGTTGACCTTTTCGAACAAATGTTGTTTTAAGTCTGAATTAAATTGTTTTTGAATTGTTTGACTTATTTCAGTGAAAGACAACTTGTGTATGTTTAATACTGCGATCATAATAGTCTGCGATTGAATTAAATTGTGGTGTTTCGAATATCCTCAAGTCGTATTCTGTCTTTGAAGTCGAAAATGTGAATTATTTCGCTTCTGCCAACGCATTGTTTGACATTAACCGAGCACTGAACATTTGTAAATCTAAGATAATTTATTGTAAAAACCAGAAGTGAGGCTTAAAACTATCCGTGATTTAAATAAAAGTGCGTCGAACACCAGTGTCTTGCGGTTGCCTACTGTGTGTGAAAAGCAACATCACTAGATAGATAGTTTTTATTTCGTAATAAAATGTTTACATTGATATTAGCTATCGCACATCATCTGTTTCAGAGATTTGATATATCATATGTCTTACTACAGAAAAATGAGTTTAAATTAAATTAAATCTATATATGTTTGATAGAAATAGAAGCAAACAAACTGAAGGAAAATACGACAAAAACCTTCAATGAAAAAAAAATTAATAAATAAATTAATAAATAAATAAATAAAAAATAAAAATAAACAAATGATTAAATAAATCAATATATAAGAAAATAAATAAAAAAATACATGAAAAAATAAATAAATAGATAAATTATTAAATAAATAAACAGGTAAATAAATAAACACATATTTAAATATATAAGTAAACAAAAAAAAGTAAATAAACAAGTATATGAATAAACAAATAAATTAATTTATTAATGTTTAATAAGTAAGGCAATGACATACGAAAGACGTTAAATATATTGAGGAATACAATCACTCAACTCATTGACTAGTGGATTTTCAGCAAAAGAACATGAATTATAAAACTTATCCGTCAGTTTTAATATTCTAAACTAGCTCAACACCCGCTCTTTTGCTTCGGCAGAACATATGCTAAAATTGGAACGAAAAGCAACATATTCCGTAAAAAATTAATTAATTACTCTAGGCCGTAAATACCACTTGAAAGTAGTCAAACACCGATCATCAAAGCAAAGAATGAAAAATGTTTAGTCCTTAAAGAAAGAAGGGCTAATAAATATTCTTTAGTTCTTCTTTAGATGTAGTCCCACTGACACAAAGCTCGACTGGATTTATCCCCTCAAGAAACGTCCTACTACATAATTGCTGAAGTTGACAATTGTGGGATAAAACAGAGAAAATGCAATCAAAACTTCAAGAGTCCACTTCTGCAATTGTTCGTCCATTTAAGACTCCACTTGTCCCCAGCACGCATGCAATTAAACGTAATTTATTTGCTTCACGAAGCACTCTCTCGTTTGCCTAGCTGAGTGGGCCCAAGTTAAGTGAGTCGCCATTAGCATGAACCTTTTGAAGTATTTCAGTGATCTCCTATCAAATAGAAAAACTGCACACATAACAACGCAATCACACTTCAAAAGAAGAGATAATTGAATGAAATACTTAAGATGTGAAGCTTGCATGCGACGGACCGACCAACGTAGACGTACGTAAGGGGCAGCAGTGAAAAACGTGAAAAAGAAATGAAGTATAGGACCTACTTTACACGTACGGCCCTGTGTGCATGCGAGAGTCGTAAAATGTTTACGTGATACTCTAGGCCGTAAATACCACTTGAAAGTCAAACACGAAAAGTGCATTACGAGGACCCATTTACCGATGGCCAATCGTTTGGTGTTCACCGGAGAGAGCGAGAGCAACTAAGAGTATGAGAGCGATAGTCCTTGCGGAAGAAATATTATTTCAGCACTTCGCCATGCAATTGCATACGCACGTATAAGGTGTCCCGTTCTTCGTCCTTCGCCACTCGAAAAACAATGGGGGTATAAGATAAATAAAAACGCTTTTATTGCGGCAACGAATGATCGCATCGTCGGGAGGAAGGGGCCCATTCGGTGATGGTAGCGTGCAATAATAGATTCATTGCGCCTGGAAGGATATTTGCTCAATTATTGGTGAGTACTTCCCTGCTCGTTAACCGTGTTTTTATTTACAGCTGAAGGAGAATAGCTATAAAGTCAACTTATCTGTTGCGTATACGCCTCAGAGAGAAAGATTCTGCTGCTGATTCAGGATCCAGTGCAGAATAAGGGTTGCATGTCGTTAGCTAATAACTTATACAATTAGCGCTTAGTATTTCTGTAAAAGCGGTCCTGAGTTTCAAAAAGTTACATTTAATGTTCCAAATTTACCTCCAACTTCCTTTCGATCGTCAACATAATCCAACAGACCCCAAGGGCCTTCTCCCTTATCTTGAGGAATAAAAAGTACCCAACAAATTTGGATATTTGTCGCAAATATTGATTGCTTGTAAAGCACTCGTGGGAGTTACCAGAACTTTATTTGTTCCTAAGCTAATATCCAAAACACATTGCTCTATTTATAAGCTCAACACATCCATTTAGGGACAAAGTCCTTTTCCTATAGTTTTTAAAAGTGGTCTTGCAGAGACTTATTTTGCAATTACTGAAATAAATCTTAAATATTCTGGAAACATTAGTGATTTCTTTACTTTTAACCACACGGTTTTTGACGACAATAGTGACTCATGACCATACTACCCCTAAGTCCTAATGTGAGATCCTGAGGACCAAAGCCAAAAATGGGCTAAGATCTGCGAAATTTGAGGGGTGGAGGTAATTAATTTTCTGACAATAAAATTGCACACAGGCCTTTCAATTTTCAACTTATTTTTACGAATACGTATCCTTCGCTGTTTTTACATGGATTGTCTTCATTTGAAGAGGCACATTGATCACAGGCAGCTTTTCCATTGTGAGAGTACAAATTTTGTCTGTTTTATTTTTTGATTTACCCACAAAAGGAAGAAAAAATACCAATATACGAATTACCAGCGGACTACAGGTTGGGTCATACACAGATTTTTTTGAAAGAATGAAATACAATTTTTTTGCTGTATACCACATCAATGCTGTTGAAATACATGTCTCGGCTGGCTTTGAAGAAGTGCTCACTGTGAACCCGGTTTAAGAATACCTTGCTGATGGCTCCGAGCTCTAGCGCTCGAATCGTTTGCATGATTGGTAAACCTACGCGTTAGAATCCTTTCTGAATGTTCCATAAAATCCCTCACAATTTGTCCAGAATGTCACGAAAATGTTTTTATCGCATCTCCAAATAGGTCATTTGACACCTCCAAAACCCGTATTCAATATTTATTGCGCATAAGATCGATATTGCGTACTATCCTCCATGAATCACGCAGAAGGTAGGTGGTTTTGTAACTACCAACCCGGTGTTTCATTCTCTTCTCCTTTTTCTGTTTCATGGGTCTCAACCAGCGAGCCCCTCCAGCTGCAACAATATCCAACTAGCTGCCTTTATATCCTTTGAGGTACGAATTAATTCGGTTTCAAAAGATGGCGCCACCTGCAAGGTGTGGCTAATTTTGGAAGCGTTTACCCACTTCTTGGAAAGGTGTGACATTTGTCAGCAAGTATTAAATATTAAATTGCCTGTCTGTTGCGACCTATAAGTTATAAAGAGTGGTAATTGTAGTATAGAAGGTAAAAAAGCCTTTTGGCCAGCCCATTCAGTTTGAATATGAAGCGTTGCAGACTTTACTGAATTAAGGTCCATGCCAAATGCAAAGTGAACTAACAGGATCGTAGGGAGTGATTCCGATAATAATTTCCGTTCGGTTAATGAAATTTGGATTTATTTAAAAAAAAAATAGTACCTTACCAGTTGCAACCGAGAGATTACCATTTTTCATCTCAGAAATGCTTCTTGAAGGACACTAACTGAAGGGTTTACATCGACGCCAAAGGAGAACAGTTCAAAGGTAATGCGCTGCAAGTAGTGGGACCGGGTGTGGTATTCTATGAGCCGCTTAAACTAGGTAAAACCGTTTTTGGGAAATGTTATCGAGGAGTGCATTCTGTGAAAAATGGTCAGAAACGTAAACAGGCATGGCAGGGTTATTTTGCGATTCGATAACGGTTTGGTCCACGTTGCTGTCACAAAATACCTAGAAGAAGTGAAATGGGAGGTCTTACAGCACTTGACCTTACTGCCATTTTGGTTGTATGCAAAACGATTTGGTGAATCACCGGGTCCGGTCTTTTTAAAAAAATCAAAGAATAGAGATAGTTTTAGAAATAATGTTCGAAAACTACTAGAGGGAGGTGGAAAAAGGAGTCGCTTCCGACAGATAATACTTCAAGCATTTCATTAAAAATATTATTTTGAACACAAAAATCGGATCGAATCGATTTATGCTCTCATAAATATTTGGGCCGGAGCTGTGTTTACTGGTTCCATATGACAATTCAACGTCATCTTAAGCGCTGAAGTCGTGAAGTAAAACAAGTAACTTCAGATAATCATAACCGTACCAGTAGGCTTATATTGCCAAAAAAGGCCTTGGTACTCAGTAACTTCTTTTTCGAAGACTACTGTTGTAAATGTGGGGTAAGCAAAACAGGAAAATGTATTATTTCTACTGATCTATATCTGTATACCTAAACAAAGCCAAATCTGAAGAACGTATGAAGTCTCCGAGTACACATACTCGTAAAAGACATATATAAATATCAGAGATGCATTTGTTTTCAAATTCAAAAGTAAAAAAAAAATGTATGTAGGTTACAAGTCTTAAAAATTTTCATTTCAACATTTAATATGCACTCAAATATATAAATACTAAAGGACTCGACTCCAACTGCACCGTGCTTACCCATCACGTAATTACAACGTGCCTTGTGACGTGAGATACAGCCAGACACCAACGGAGTACAGCCCCAAGCCAATGCAGCATCGCGAGTTCGAGAGAGAACCTGAATTTATCTCATCCTCGGATATGTGACTTTCGCAAGAGTTCGTCTCGTTCTTCTCCACCTTGCCACGAGGGCTGGCATAATTTTACGGCGTACTTCTTATTTTATTGTAAGGTGCGAAAAACAAAAGAGACATTCTGGTTCACGCTGTTAAAACTTATGCGGGACGTGTGCTGGATATCCGCGGCAGTCATGCACCACCGGAAGCACCCGTACGGGAGTATAGGCCTTTAAAAGATTGATTAAGGCATATGTGGGAGGCGGTGTGGTGGATTCGGTTTTCTTTTCTCAAAATTGAATGTGGACTGTGTGTGCTTTCACAGGAAGTCCCAGATGGCTCATTGTTTTTTCGTGGTTTTATGACAACACTTGGCGAAGGTGTTGGATGTAAGTGAATATCATTTTTTGGGAATTGCGGTTCACTGATGTGTTGCACATATTCCAAATTCGTTTTTGTGACTCTTAAAACAAACATGTAAAGAGGTTTATGGAAGCGTCGAGGGTGTATCAGTATGTATAGAAAAGTGAATATGTTGGGCTAGAGTTTCTTTTGCCGAAAATAATAATAATAATTGTTGGCGCGACAGTCCACAGGGGGAGCCAAGCCTAGCATGCTGATCAATTACTCGTGTTGTGCGCGCTACTGTTCTCTCACAAGTAGAAGGGACCTACAGTTTTTTGCCGACCCCAAACGGCGAAGCTTAAGAAGCTTTCTTAGACAATTATTACCCTTTAAGTGTTGTCAGCAGCTCGAAAGAGGTGGTGCCGTGAAAAATTCGAGGTGTTCAGCCGGGAATCGAACCTAGACCCTTCGGCGTGTGAGCGTCGGACTCTACCCACTACGCCATGGCGGCCACCGAAAATAGTTTATCAAAAAAGTTGCACAAAAATGACACGAGAGGCTGGACATGACAATAGTTGTTATAAATGTGTGCATTTTTTAACTTTTTGCAGTAACGACGAAATCAGTGCTGAGATTGAAAAGTCTTATTTCGGAAGTGAAAAGGGTCTTCTGTCGATATATTGAACTATTTTTCGTTTTGTTTCAAGGTTGGGAAACACTGAATTGAAGCACTTAGATTCAAAAACTAAAACATTGTACTACCAGACAGTAACCTGCATTTCAAGTAATTTCATGGTTTCCCGAAGGAAAACCATCAAGTGCTTCTGTGATAAAGAGTCTACCTCCCACCGCATCAGCGCCACACCTGATCCGAGCAAGTGTGGTACTTTGACAAAGGAAGTGCTCTGCAATGTCTTCAACTTCTTTACGAATACAGGCGTCGCATAGAGTACCATCACTAAGCCCATAAACACCGAAAAACTAAGCGAAGACGAAGTGTACTGTTTATCTGTACTGTATCTAGAGATAACAGAATAGCCGCAGGTTGCTTGATGACGTTTGGGAGCATGCACTTGTTCATCCTGCATGCTGGAACCATGCCAACCCTGGATATGCTGTAGGAAGATCCAACCGTAAACGGAAGCCCTTGCCAACAACACGGGCAGTCCTTGCCTGGCCAGTTAATCGGCAATCTTATTCCCCATTATCCGTAGGTGTTCCGAGATCCAAGCGAGTTAGGCGAATTAAGTCTGCCGACCAAATTAAGGGAAGACTTATGTTCCTGTATTATTTTAGAAGTGGTTGGAGGGTTCAGTAAGATCTTAAGCACAGCTTGGCTGTTGCTACAGACGCAGATACTTCGCTTTTCTGCAAAATATGAACAACTTTCGGACTGACGAAATTTATTGTAGTTTGTCTTTATCAAGTCTTGTAAATTGAAATGTACCTACACCCTGTCATCCAGAAGAGAAGAATTTCAATTTACTTTGAATTGAATTTGAAAACAAAAGAAAAACACTGTAGAAGAAGAAAAAGTCAGTAAAAGAAAACTTACACTACACACTGTGCTTGAGAAAAAACTTGAGAGTCTAAGGAACATCAAAATTCTTAACTCGCAGGTGATCTCTTGGGAGAGGCTGAGGAAGACAAGCCAGATGGTTCTATGTGCAAGATGCCAAACTTTTGGCCATTCAAAAGAGAACTACAATAGGCATCCTCGCTGCAGCAAATGCGCAGAGAATCATCTGTCGTTGCGTTGCCCTTTGGGAGAGGGAAAAGTAGAAGACAAATCGCGCCTAAAATGTGTGCATTGTTTGCGAAAGGGACATCTGTCCACCTATCGAGGATGTCCGATTATTAAGCAAATGAAAAAAAAAAAATGGTGTGCTTAAAAAGCAAAGTTGGTGGAGTGGAGGCTACTGCCAAAGACTCCAACCACCCCTGTTACGTCGGTGGTTTCCTGCACCCAGATGGCGTCTGGTAGGCGACTGGCACAACAGACACCAGTGACACATCAGTACCGGTGGAGGCTCCGAATATGGGCTTCGCGGAACTGTTTTCTATGATGGCCTCAATGAAAGCCTATATGGAGCAGTTCCAGAAAGATCTTCTTCGTATGGACCGAGTCCTTTCGTCAGAGCCCGCATGGTTAGGAGCGTATCCATTTTAATGGATACACCAGCAGCTGGAGACCTTTCGATCTTGGCGGTGAATGCAAATTCACTCGTCAAGATCGAGAGAAGGTTGACTTTGCTAAGCCTGATGGAGTCTCATAAGCCTTACGTGCTGATGGTTAGTTAAACTAAGCAAAACCGGAAACACACACTCAGGTACAAAGACTACAGAGTTATCCGAAGAGACCTCCACGCAAGCGGGTGGAGTCGCTCTCTTCATTAAAAAGGATATACGCCATAAGGTCGTGTACTGCGGTGAGGTGCGAAATTTCGGTGTACTGGAAGCAAGTATTGCGTGCATTTCTCTCCAAGGTGGGAGCAAATTGTACGCAGAAGCGGTCTATGCACCGGTTGCACCTCGGTTCAAAGACTTCATTTCGGAGCTCGAAACTCTCTTTTGAAAATTTCGTTTATGCAACCTTGTTTGGATAACTACTTTGCTGTGGCCGGCGAATAGAATACGAAGCATGAGTGATCGAGGTAATTCTGCACCAAATCCCAGGGGATATTCACTCCTTGAGTATTTGATGCACCACTCTATTGAGTTCAAGCTAAATTTGATTGCAACTAATAGACCATTTTTTTCCAGAAGTGAGTCTTATTTCGATCTGATGCTTATTGACAGACCACTAACATTACGGAACGCAAACATACAAGTTAGGAACTGCTTTACAGCGGTAGACTACGACAGTGATCACTGCGGAACTGGAGGAACTTGTCGTACCCTTACAATTATTGTAAGGCCCGTTGGCCGCGTTTCTCCAGAGTCCTATTCAGAGAACTTCGTTCGAATCACTTAACGCCACCCTCGAACCGAAACCTTACGAAAGAGGAAATTGAGAGGTTCCTCATACAAATGGACACAACGATAAAACGTACTATGGACAAGACGATTCTCAAAGAATTACCGAGAACAGATGGCGACATCTACCGGAATGATATTATCGACGCATTGCACGTGCAAAAAGCCCTTTACAGACGATATGCATATCGAGACAACCAGGAATTGAGGTCGCTTAAGTCGCAAATGAAAAACCTCCAGAGTCTGATTCAGCTGAACTACAGAATTGCCATAAATTCATATTGGGGGGACAAAATCCGGCCTGTTTATTCGAACGGCCCGGGAATGTTCCCCCAAATCAACCGGATCTTACGAAGGAGGGATTTTAACGACTGGGAGGCTGTTCGACTTGACGGAACAACCCACAACGCAAACATACTGACTTCAGTTGGCATTGGTAAGAGAAGGTAGAAGCAATAGGAGCAGTTTTCCAGAAAGTGTATACTGTCAACGATTTTCAAATCACGACTTGAAGAATAGAGCCTTGCTTAACCATTTCCACCTTCGAAATAAAATACAGCAATGGCGTTCTGAGAATCATGGTGTTGCCAGGTTTAATGACCAAAATAGAGCAGATAATGCTGTCGCCCAAGATGGCTCTAGTGCCATACTTAATTCGAAGGCATTCTCATCAGTTTGAAGAAAAAAAGTCCACAGGAATGGATGGAATACCAAATATTGTGTTGTGTCATCTCCGCGAAGAGGCGGTAGAGATAAACACAATCCTGTTCAAAAATGCTTTGAGTAATACGCATTTCCCAGAGCATTGGAAAACGGCGGTAGAGCAACCCATTCCCAAAAGGGACAAAGATTCCTCGCTTCCAAAAAATCTTTGGTCGATAAGTTTACTCCCTTGCTTAAGCAAGGTTTTCGAAAAGATTGTCAATAGAGTCCTGATACAGTAAACTGGGGACAAAAAAATAATACCGAATAATAAAATTAGATTTAGGGCGGGCATGATACTGTACATGCTGCGTTAAAATTGGTTTCGGACAAACAGTGGAACAAAGCTGAAATCCAGTGCACCGGGGCCTGTCTTGTTGGCTTGGAAAAAACATTCGACACAGTCTGGTTAGAAAACATCTTTCCTAAGTTAGTGAGACTAGGTATGAGCAAAGTACGATCTACAACACACGAGCTTTACACGATCTACAACATGATAACGGGTAGAAAATTTGTTCTCCAAAGAGGCAACAAAGTATCTACTAATGTTTTCAAAATAAATAATGGGCTCCGACAGGACGCTGTAAACTCATCAATTCTGTTCACTGTCTTCACCAGTGATGGCCGCCGTGGGGTAGTGGGTAGAGTGTGACGCTCATACGCCAAAGGGTTTAGGTTCGTTCCCCGGCTGAACACCTCGAATTTTTCATGGCACCACCTCTTTCGAACTGCTGACAACATTCAAAGAGTAATAACTGTCTCAGAAAGCTTCTCAAAACTTCGCCGTTCGGAGTCGGCAAAAAACTGTAGGTCCCTTCTACTAGTGAGAGAACAGCAGCACGCACAAAACGAGCAGTTAATGAGTAAGCTAGGCCCTGGTTCCCCGCGGACTGTCGCGCCAACAATTATTATTATTATTATCTTCATCAGTGGCCTGATTGGCTTCATACAACATCTGATAGCATTCGCTGACGGTTTGGTCATATACAGAACAGCGCTAAAGAGTTTGAGGTCATGAACACTCTCTTGCAATCTGACTTCGAAACGATCCAGCGATTTTGCAGTGTGAAACCATCCTCTCCAGGACTCTGTTGTGCAAAGCCTCAAAGGATACGAAAAAAATCTGGCGTAAGTTCAGAATCTTAGATCCACACGGAGAACAATTACCTATAAAGACGGTAGTGCGATATCTTTGGCATCTTGGTTTTGTACAACGAAACCATAGTGAATTGGCTGGATAATTTTATTATTAAGTTAATTCGAAGACACGCTGCACGAGCCATGACTTCTCACAACGAACTTATATTCGGAGCCTACTTCCCCAACGATGCATATAATGAGAAAGCGAGCCGAAATGGATTCATTCCACCGGAAGCATTTCTACATCTTTACCGTATCGGATTAATCCAAAATGCGGAGGGATGTCCACTTTTGTATCACGTGACAAGAAGGATAGTGGACAAGAGGCTTCTTCATAAAAGCGATGTAGAAACTGTAAGGCCAAATGATCTCCGATTCAGCAAGGCATAACCTTTAAGCGATAGAATACTCGTAGACAGTGATAGGGATAGGAGCTTCTATTGGTCGCTACAAACCCATCAGGTGCTCCCGTTGTCGTCATCTGTTGGTCCACTAAGGCCATTTGACTTGTAGAATAAGTGAGAATAGGATACAAAAACTCAGCGTCATTTGCCCGGTTCACAAGAAAGGAAACTCCTTTGACTGCGCCAACTACCGAGGGATTTGTCTCCTGAACATCGCATACAAGATCCTCTCTCTCTTGTGTGAGCGTCTGAAACCGTTTGTCCATGACCTGATAGGTCCCTATCAGTGTGGTTTCAGGCCAGGGAAGACCACAATAGACCAGATCTTTACATTACGGCAGATCCTGGAAAAGACCCAAGAAATGCAAATTGACACTCACCACATGTTCGTCGCGTTCAAGGCCGCATATGACAGTGTGCATAGAGACGAGCTATACAGTGCCATGTCTAGTTTTGGCATTCCTACAAAACTCGTCAGATTATGTAGGATGACGATGGAGAACTCTCACTGCTCCGTCAACGTCGGTACCGAACTCACCGAGACCTTCAATGTCAAAAATGGTCTTAGACAAGGCGACGCACTGTCATGTGACTTCTTTAACATCATCCTCGAGAAGATCGTGCGAAACTCACAAGTCAACACCAGAGGCACGATCTTCCAGAAGTCAGTTTGATTGCTAGCTTACGCTGATGATATTGACGTGATTGAACGAACACAGTGAGCCGTCAATGAGGCGTTTGTTGGCATTGAAGAGGAAGCGGCTAAAATGGGTCTGGCGGTAAATGAAAAATCTAAGTACATGCTGTCATCAAGGCAGGACACACAACATCGACGTCTCAGACAAAGCGTCACACTAGGCAGCAGAAACTTCGAGGTAGTCAAGGACTTCGTCTACCTCGGCTCCGCGGTAAACAGGGACAACAACATCAGTACCGAAATCAAACTCAGAATCAGTCTTGCCAATCGCTGTTTCTTTGGCCTCAAGACGCCATTGAGTAATAAAGCCCTCTCTTGAAGGACTAAGCTCGCATTATACAACAGCTTGATCATCCCCGTCCTACTTTATGGCGCGGAATCTTGGACGTTAGCAAAGGCGGATGAGGAAGCTTTGAGTCTCTTCGAGAGAAAAGTTTTGTGTGCGATTTTTGGTCCTATTTGCGTTGATGGCATCTGGAGGAAAAGATTTAATGACAAACTCTATGGGCTGTACAGCGACAGCCGCCTGGTTAAGCGTCTACGGGTACAACGCTTAAGATGGCTAGGCCATGTAAAGCGTATGGCCACCACTGCTCCGGCCCGAAAAGTCTTTGAATCCGTGCCATTGGGTCAACGCAACAGAGGACGACCGACATTAAAGTGGCGCACACAAGTGGAGAAGGACCCCAACTAACTTGGAGTGAGCAACTGGAGACAGTTGGCGAAAGATCGTGCTGGCTGGAGAGGCATGTTGGTTGAGGCCCAGGTCCACCCCTGACTGTAGCGCCACAAGAAGAAGGGCGCTTATGTATTGGAAGCTTAAGACTTCTTGCTTAAGTCTGCCTCGAACAACAAAACCGCATCCAAATAAGCGTTTCCCTCCCTCCCTGTAGCAGTCGCCGTGGTAAATGTCGCAGTTTCTCACTCTTTTCTGCCCGGCCCTTCCCACCGCATTTCCTGAATTGCGGCAATGTCTGCTTTATAGCAGTCCAGGGCCTCCGCAAGTTCATCGGCTGCACGTGGTCTGCTAAGGGACCTCACATTCCACGTGTATATCCGTAGAGCATTATCCTTTTTTCGTTTGCGTGGGTCGTCAACAGTGAATCCATCCATATCCGAGGCATTCGGTTGGTTCGTAACTGGTTATTTTTAATGTGGCCGGGCAGTTACCCCAAAGCACACCCCCAACCTGGAGGACCAGGCCCTTTTTTATACCTCTTGGGCGGAGGTCGCACTTATAGGTTTAGCAGGTTGAGTTCGGGTGAACAAAAACCAGTACCCGATGGCTACCAACGTGGAGGTAGAATAAGCACAATTGGTGTGTGGAAGACAGTTACAGCAGCTGGACATCGCCAGGTTGATACCAATCAGTGCCTACCCTGTTCCCACATCACCCAGCCATCATACTGCGTAACTTTGTAACTAGTTTAAGTATTTTTGTATCTACAGTGGCTCACAGCTTATTCGACCCACTCCTTATTTATAAAATCAAACTAGCATGGCGTCTAAACAAAAAAAGTTATCAACAATATAAAAAAGCAGAAAGGTGAACTGAAACTTAAACTTAAACAAAATAGCTTATGAAAAGAGAATAACAAATATTTTTATTGATATTAATATTTGGTGTAGCCTCTTTTTGGCCTATAACAAATTTAAGCCGGTTAGGATACGATTTCACTAATTTCTTCGTCGATACACAAGGTATTCTTGCCCATTCTTCAATTAAGCCTTGTCTTCAGTTCAGTTTTTATTTGAAATTCTACGTTTACGAATATTTGCGTCCAAAATGGACCAGAGAGTTTCAATAACATTAAGATATGGAGACTGTGCTGACGGCTTCATAACGTGGGGACAATTATAAATAACTCAAGTTTGAACAATTCCCGAAGTATGCTTCTGGTCATTGTCTTGGTAAAACCGGAAAGTGTCCTTTTTTCCCAATTGCTCTGCACTTTGAAGCAAGTTGTCCTTAAGTATGTAAAGATAGACTATTTTATCCATTGTGATTTCAATAAATTGTAACTTTTCGACTCCCGCTGCTGAAATACAGGCCCAAACCATGACATGACCACCTTCATGATTGACAGTTGGCTTTAAGTATTTATCCTGCAACTCTGTATTTGGCTTACGCCATACATAAGATTGTCCACCGGATCCAAAAATACTAGATTTGGACTCATCAGCAAATATGACTTGCTCCCAGAATCTTGAATCCTTCAAATTTAAAACGACAGTCCCGATTTCTTTTATTAATGAAAGGCTTCTTTAGTGCGACTCTTTCGTTGAAATCGTTATTTCTCCGAATACGTCGGATGGATTCTACGGAACAGAACTTTACTATCATATTCTCCATCTCACTAGCCAGTTTTGGTGCCGATAATTTGGGGTTTTGCTTCATTTTTTACACAATATACCGCTCGTCCGAAGCATTAAAAATTTTATTTAGAGCATTTCTCTCTTTATTATGCACAAGATTTTGAAACAAAAAACGGTGAATTTTACCCTTAACCGTACAAACTGGTATATTAACAATTTCAGCAATTTTCCTACGAGAACACCCTTTGTTGTAGTGATGGAGGACCTTCTCACGCAGCTCAATTGTAGTGAGCTTTCCCATTGTCGTAACACGTGTTTCCTTGATGCAAACTAACCGAAACTGATGACTCAATTTGTGACCACAAAGAGAAAGACGCAAGGAGGATCTACAAGGATAACGACAAGGACCGTTATCCTCAATTTCGTGCGATCGCAACTGTTCGTTAAGCACAGTGGGTCAAATAAACTGTGACATTGAATTATAGAATTTTTTTTGTTTTTGTTAATTTTGTATGTTATTTTGAGATAAAATTCATAAATGAAGCTATTTTCTTTAAGTTTAAATTTCAATTAACCTTTCTGCTTTTTTATTTTGTTGATAACTTTTTTTGTTTAGAAGCCATACTAGTTTCAATTTATAAATAAGGGGTGAGTCGAATAAGCAGTGAGCCACTGTAGATACAAGAAATCAGAAAAAAGACAATAATAAAAAATACATTGAAAAATTAATGAATTAAAAAAAGGTCTCCAGGTTCGTTCGTTTACTGAACTGAATAGCTTGTATTTTCACAGCAACGCCCTTAACGAACTGCTAACAGCACCCAATGAGTTTAAATGAACATACATTCGGTCTGCTGCCGTTATACTTTGTTTTTCCGCCACATGGCTTGCATATTATTTCGGCATTTTCGAATTCAATGCTAAAGATAAGCTAAAATAACACTTGTGTAGTAGTATCATTACACGTGTTATGTAAAAAAAAATGATTATTTGTAAAATGCTTTCTATCTCACTGAAAATTTTATTCGATGTAACTCCAAATAAGAGGAAGGTTGGATTGATTTTTGAACTTCAATATAGCGAACATTTTTACGTTTCTCATGATTAGGATTTTTTAGGTAAACATTAGTATAGCCATTAATTATACATTACATCATTGTTTAAATGGCTGCCTCAGTCGGCCTTGCGACTGCGTATTCTACCGCCCCTATCTTCAAAAAGCTATAACCCATGGGTTGCATGTATAACACTCTTCCTTCAGGATGCCCTTATTAGAAATCCACAGGATTGACTCCAAAGGGCACCTTCCTAAATACACTTAAGGAAATCCGTATCACGGTTCTTTAAAGCTTACGTTAACCAAACCTTTGAAGAAGACAGCTGTCAGTAATAAGATAATCTACGTCCCATCCAGCATTTGGACTACCAGCAAGCCAAACAACGTTATTTTGCAGTATGAATTATTTCAAGGGAAAATATTAGTTGCTCGTCTTTCATGAACTCAAATCGAATACAGATAAACCGAACACTAAATCAGGCTGAAAAGAGCACAGAGTTTCAAATCGATGTGCACCACGTTCATCTTGTAGAGCTATTCAACGCAAAGGGCGAATTCGGCACACCAAGTACATGGATCCGCTTGTATCGCACCACACCACAACAATTCAGTAGAAGGGCTTTCTTATTATTTGAAACTTTCATACATTTTGGCAGGGAGATACACTTTTGTGTAATATGGAGAAGTTAAAGCATTTCCAATGTAATTTAAGTTGTCGGTTGAAGAACAGGCAAAACGAGCTGATTTAAGAGTCGATTAGGGAAAAACGAAATATATGCTATGAAGCAAGAATCGATTGGTTTATTGACAGCTTTAATTTTGAGAAAGTAAAGAAATTTGTTTGCTTCGGAGTAAGTGAATGTTATCCTTGTAAAGATTTAAATACTAAGAATCGCTCTAGGCGACTGGTGCAACTTTGGTTAGTTGAAACTCCAGATTCGGGGAAGCTGATTCCTGATGTTTTTGAAAGAAAAGTGGATGGTGAATGAGAGAAGGCCTGTAACCTGAGCTTTACCAACATTCTGACGTATATTGAAAGGCAAATTTATTGACTGCTCGAGGTTGGCACTAATGAACCTCCACTAATGAAGCTTCTATTTTAAGAAGTATGGGTAACCGATTCTTTGAATCCGAGCCATTGGGACAACGCAACAGAGGACGACCTAGACTAAAGTGGCGCACACAAGTGGAGAAGGACCTCAACCAACTTGGAGTGCGCAACTGGAGACAGCTGGTGAAAGATCGTGCTGGCTGAAGAGGCATGTTGGTTGAGGCCCAGGTCCACCCCGGACTGTAGCGCCACAAGAAGAAGAAGAAGAAGGGTAACCGATTCTTTGGCATGAAGACTATGTCTGGAAACAGTGTTCCTTGGAGGGCTACATTTCTGGCTCAGACTGTCGATAAGTAAGTAGAATACTTATGAAGCAACGAAAAATTATTTTTTGATTCCGAATGAAAATGGGAAAAAAACTTATACCAAGCCAAGGGAATTAAAACGAATTTGGATGCGGGCACCCTAATCCCTAAGCAGTTCAAAATACATATACGTTGTTTTTTTTAATTACGTTCTTTTAATTTTTTTTTAAGTTGAAACTGTCCTTACTTAATCTTACACACACTGACTGGGTTCGGGCCCAATCACTTTCGTATCAAACTAACGACAGCTAGTTGCTGCTACCAGCAATGTCCCTACCAATTGATTATAGTCGAAAGCTTTTCCTCGTGCACGGCCAATTACAAAAGAACAATAGTCCCTTGTTCGTTTATTAAAAGACTTTGAATCCGATTTTAACATTGTACTTTGCACTCTCACCTTTCATTTCTCGTTTATTTCCCTCGCATGTAAGAAGAAAATTTCGGTAATAATATTAATCACTGAAACAATGTCATAGCATTTAACCCATAACCATTTGAGCTGAAGTGCAGCAGATGCAAAGAACTTCAAACGAAAAATAATGAACACGAAATGTGGCTCTAATATATCACCGAAGAAGTTCCAATTTGCACACCCTCGAGAAACCACTGAAATATAAAAACAATTCCATAAGAAATATTTCCAATCTGCTGACGAACATAAAAATGCATCTCAGGTGTCTGACACATTAAATTGTAAAAAATTGAGTTCAACAAACCAGCACTGGTGCCCCACAGAGCACAAACACACACACACACACCACTCTAGCACATCCTGCTGCACAATTCATCGTACCTCTGCTCATAAAGCCCCTCAGCTTTATCTGGGATTTGATGACTTACAATGAAAATCCAATACACCAACGCTCACATGTATTCTGAGTGCTGAATCTAAAATTCATATTTCCTATCGTAAGTGAGATTATAATCTTCCAGGAAATCCAGGAACTCTTGGATATCCTTGTCGTCATTGAACAACAAAAACAAAAACAACAGCAGCAACAAGTTTCGTTTTAAAGACAAACTTTTCCATAATTATCAGAATAATGGCTTCGAAACGACGTCAATAGTGATGTTCCTTCGGAATTTTGGGTATGCTTGAACAGTTTCTTGTTAATAGAACTCCTTTGTTGCGCAAATGAATTCATGAAGTGCTTCCGGGAAATAGTTGATAACTTTAAAACTATTGAACAATCATAGAAGATCGGAATTTAAAGACCCGAGTGTTGTGTTTTTTCAAGAGGTTTAGGGACGGGTATGATAGGAAAGTAAAATTTCGTTCTTTTCCTTCTTAACGCAGTCGAGTTTGGAGGAATTGATGACCAAATTTTAATAAGAATGAATAAAAGTAATACAAAAATAAGCCTAGTAAAAGAGCAGGTTTTACTCTCACTTTAGTGACCATTTCAGTCTCAGTAATTTGTGATATAAGCCATCTAAATATATGCAAGAAACATTAAATATATCCTAATGTATTCGCTTATATAATATAAATTAAATGGAGCGTAAAAAAGACGAAACAAAATTTGTTTGCTTCGCCAATGATGTGATTTTGTTCTGCGGATTATTTAATTCTTTAAAACTTTAGGACCTATATTGACACGTTGCCTTCTTATGATTATTTTTGACTGCACCCATGTATTTCATATTAATGATATGTTTAGATTTCCGCACATACTCCTGAAACCTTTACTTGAGTTTTTTGGTTATGTATGTCCATTAGACATCTACATTGCACTCTTGTAGTACGAGTAGTTGCTGATGCCAGAAGTTATCTATTTTATAATTTATATTTTAAAGGAAAAATAATCTTTAGTTTGTTTTACTTTATTATTATTTATTATTCTATTCTTTTGTACACTTCGTTTCACGATCTCAGTTTTACTGATCGTAACGCACAGTACATTAAGAAATACTACGTAACAGAGGCACTAAACTTAACAGAGAGAATAACAGACAGCACAAATGAACACGCACATGACACAACCAATTCTCTCATCACGACATACTAGGGACGTTCAATATATACTCGTATCGATATGAACGAAAAAGCGAATTCAATTTAAATTGTTTTTATTTTTCAATATAATCTCCTCTAACATCAATGCATTTACATCGTGAGATAAGCTATTTTAAACCCTCAAAAAATAAATTTTCAAAATACCCATTTATTGCCGACTTGAGTTCTTCATCATCCGAAAATCTTTTTCCACGAAGACATTTTTTTCAAATCCGGAATCAGGAAATAATCACTAGGGGCAAGGTCTGGACTATACGGTGGGTGTTGCATTTCTTCGAAATCACAATCTGGCGCAGCAGCCTTGGAAGCTCGCACCGTGAGAACTGGAGCGTTTTCATGACGAAGCAACGCATCCGCTGCGAGCTTACCCCGCCTTTTCTTTTTGATTTCCTCCCGCAAACTAAGCAAAGTGGAAGCGTAAGATGTGGCGGTGATGGTTTCACCTTATTTTATTTTTGTACTCAATGAGCAAGACTCGATTTGAGTCCCAAAAAACTGTGGCCATGAGCTTTCCGACAGACGGAGTGACTTTGAACTTCTTGAGGGGGTCTGTTCCTTTTTTATGCCACTGCATGGATCCTTGCTTGCTTTCAGGGTCATAGTAGTGAACCCATGTTTCTTCTCCAGTAACAATTCGATCCATAACACCGTCCGCGTTATCACTACACATTTCCTAAAGCTCTCTACAGCATGCGATTCTCACTTTTTTCTGAGGTACTGTCAGCATTCGCGGCACCCAACTTGCACTGACCTTTGAAAGGTTAAGATGGTCATGAAGAATGGTGTGAATGGTACCAGTTGAAAGCTTGGTGACCTCTGCCATTATTTTGACCTTTATTCGGGCATCCTCAAGAACAAGTTCTTCGACTTCTGTGATGCTTTTTCCCGAATAAGTAGTAGCCGGGGCGACGGAGCGGGGGTCGTATTCAATGCTCACTCTGTCTCTCTTGAACTCACTTGACCACCTTTTCATAGTTGATAATGAAGGTCCGGAACAGTAGTAAACAGCCATCATCTTTTCATGAATAGTTTTTTAACTTTTCCTTGCTTAGTGACAAATTTAATTACAGCGCGATGCTCAATTTTCACCATCATCGTCTCAGTTGCCATTATGATTCTGTTTAACTATAGGTAGAAGGCGAATCAATAATCACATTTATATGAAAATTTACCTGAATGCACTAAAATAGAAGAATTACTTGATAAATAAGTCAATTCATATAACCACAGCTTCACCCCGATACCGATTATTCCAAAATGTAAAATTTTTACGGCACATAGAATAATATCTCCAATTGTTTATGATTTTTTTTCAATAATCATAAACTTGATCGCCTTGAAGAAGTTAAACCCCTTGGAGTAATATTCGACCCCAAGTTGGATTTCTCACTACACTATGATTACACTATTGCGAAGTCTAATTCTATGTTAGGATTTTTAAAAGAAATAGTAAAGATTTTCGAGACATATCCAGTTTAAAGACCATATTTGTTTCGTTAGTAAGACCCTATTTGGAATATGCATTCATTGTCTGAACTTAGACTCGAACGAGTTCAAAAGAATTTCACTAGATATGCTTTCCGAAATTTGTATTCCTTTGAAGATCTTCTTAATTATGTTGAAAGATGCAGAACAATTGGCTTGCAAACCTTAAGATTCAGGCGTAAGGCAACGTCAGCCATGTTTATTCGTGATATTATTAATTATCAGTTAAATTAACCAGAATTACTTTTTCTCATAAATATATATGCTCCCCAAAGATCTTTTTGATAAAAGGCATAGAACCAATTATGGTCGCAATGAACCTATTGCAAGGTGTATAAATACATTTAATTATCTATGCAACGAATTTGATTTTAGCTTGCCACGATTAGAATTTAAAAATATGATTTTTGAATCGTATTTGAATTAATATTATTTATTGGAGTAATCTGTAAGACAATAAGAGTCCGTAGATGATCTTTAGTCGCTCAGAAAACATCTGCTGTATAAAGCGATACTGAGAGTTAACACTTAGAGAACGTAGTGTTTTGTGTTACTCTGTGATGGATAAAAAAAAATAAAAAAAATAAATACAGAGAATTTGTTGCAACTTGTTACATCATTACAATATTTTCGTTTCCTTTTATCGGCGCTGTTTACGCAGAACACTGACGTTTTGTAATAATGTTGTAAACAAAGCTTATTCAGTACAGTCGCTACTGTTTTTGTTTTATGGGGGTTTGAAAGCATGTAAATGCATGCATGGAACTCAGGGCCTTCTTTTGCGTGGTATCGTGTTGTCACGAGAAAAAGGAGCCAATAGTTTTTTTTGTTGAATTTTGGGCACTTTTGTTATACACATTAAGTACTCTTTCTTATTAAGTGCATTTTGTTAACAGTTAGAAGGAAGTGGTGCCGTGAAAAAAATGCGAGGTGTTCAGTCCAATAATCAAATCTGGCCATGAGTGTTACTCAATAGATTACGGCGGCTGCATGTACATACATACTGTAAGCGTCAAAAGTAAGTAAACAAATATCTGATTACTGTATAAAGATGAAAATTGGGTCAAAACAACAACAAAACTCATATTCCATTAATACACAAAAACAGCTTTATTCAATGTGATCAATTATTCAAAAAATAAAGTACGGTAAAAACAAAAACAAATACATTTTTTTAATGAAAATTATAGCTACTTCATATATTACGAGTCAACAGTGAGTAAACAACATGCAATCATTTTTCATTTCTTATGAATCAGTTATTTCTACCGCTTAAAAGTGTGAGTAATATTTTTACGATGCCAAATCTTTGCATTTGCCTCTGAACAAAGGCAAACGCTAGCGACGCTAATAAAATACAAACGTGTTAAAGTTCAAAAATATAATTTTTTTTAAAATGCGAAGTGAAATTTCTTTGGAAACTAGGAAAACTATGTTGGATTTGAAAAAAAAAGGAAAAACGTTGGAGAAATTGTGAACAGGCATTACGCGTCGTGTATTGACAAATTTGAAAAATTTAAAACATGGCAAGGGAGACCAATTAACACAAAGAAAAACAAGGCAAATTGTGAATGAAGTAAAAAATAATCCAAGTTCAAGCGCCGTCAAAATTGCAGAATACATTTCAATAACGTCTCGAAAAAGTGTAAGCGCGAGTATCGTTCGCCGCGTATTAAATAAAGCAGACTTACATGGCAGAGGTGCAAGAAAGAAGCCAAAGCTTTCAAAAATTAATAAACAAAAACTTTTAAAATTTGCCAAAAAATATATAAACAATGTCATTTCGTTTTGGAAAAACATTTTATTTAGTGATGAAAGCAAATTTGAAAATTTTAAGAGCCATATGAATAAAAAAATTTGGAGAGCAAGGAATGAAAAATTTACTGAAAAAAAATATTAGGCCGGTCGTGAAACATGGGGGAGGTTCAGATGGTGTGGGAGTGTGTAGCAGCACCTGGGGTCGGTAATTTTGTCCTCATTGATAGTACAATGAGGAAGGAAGATTATCTTAATATTCTCAGGACCAACTTGCAACCGAGCGTAGACAAATTAGGTTTAGCTAGGAATTGGATCTTTCAGCAAGAGAATGTTCCTAAGCATACCTCACGACTTGCTAAGGAATGGTTGCTTTATAGGACCCCAGAACAGCTTGATCACCCCCGCAATCACCGGACCTTAACCCAATAGAGCACTTATGGGAGCATTTGGATAGAAGAATTCGACAGAGTACTATTACCGACAAGAAAGACCTGAAAAAAGCTATAACAGAAGAATGGTCAACAATTTCCTCCGATGTTACCAATAAACTGGTAATGTCTATGCCAAATAGACTAGAAGTCTAAAGGAGGACCAACAAAGTACTAAATTTAATTTTTTAAGCAATAAATAAGTAGATTTGTTGATAGAAATGTATACTGTTTATTCACTTTTGACTCGTTATATATGAAGTAGTTATAATTTTCATTAAACAAATGTATTTGTTTTTGTTTTTACCGTACTTCATTTTATAAATAATTGATCATATTGAATAAAGCTGCTGTGTATTAATGGAATTTGAGTTTTGTTGTTGTTTTGACCCAATTTTCATCTTTATACAGTAATCAGATATTTGACGCTCACAGTACGTCAAAATGTTGTATCGAGAACATGTACATGCCTATGGAGAAGAGCTGACTTATTTCTTTTTATGAGCAAACCGCAATGATCATAATAAAGATTTTCAGAAACATTAAAATTAGGATATTAAGTTTTTCCAGTCCAATATGAAGAAGCTAGGCTCTGGTGATGGCTTATTCTTTCTTTGTCTTGTCCGGCATTCCCCCCCCCCCCCCCACAGGATGGTATATGGGTACATCGCACATTCAATTTAAAATATTTAATACTTTTTGTTCAGAAGTCGATTTCGTACAACAGCAACGGCAGAATAACAGTCTTATTTAGAACAAATTCATCTCAGCCACGCAGAAGTCCAAATTTTATCACTTCTGTGTTTTGGATTGAGACGTTACTTGACTTTTATAATGAGCTTATCTACCTGTTTGATGGACTTAATGAAGTATTGTCGGTAATCAACTTAATATATGCTAGTGTCGCTGGAACATTTCCGTTTGTTAAAGTGGGGATTCGAAATGTTGCTGGAGTCTGGAATGTTGTAATCTGAAGAAAGCTTTTTCTGTTCCCACCTGTTATTTGTTCTTTAAAACTAAATTAAGAAAATCCTAATCTGGCTTCAAATAGTCCAAAAAATTTTGCATGGACTCTCTTCTGAAGGGTTCGGTTATTCTGTCATTGCACGAACGAGCCGCTTGCAATAAGTGAAAAAGAATGCGGTTTGAATGTCGATAAATATATAGTGCCTTTGGATTTTAAACATTAAGCATTAAAACTATTTCCTTTTAATATCAAGCTTTTCAGCGGATTAAAACTCTTTTTTGGAAAATAATATATTTTCATAAATTCTAGACATTGGACTCTGAAGAGAAAAGATAGAGTACACTACTTTCCTCAACCCTCCATTCTTTTTCCTTTCTTTCTCTCTCCTTTTCTATTCCTTCTTTCCCTCCTCCTCCTTCTTTTTTTTTCCACCCCTTTTCATTGACCTTTCCAAATTCTGCGCCCTTCTTTCTTAATTTGAGTGACCAATTCAGTTTAATAAAAATGAACATAAGTAGGAAAACCTGAATTCTCTTGTTGGTAGGGGCGAACGCGAGTCTGCATTACTTGTAAGTCCAAGCCTCAACTGACAGATATATAAAGCGCTCAAATTTTTTCAGCCGCGCGATTCAGTTACAGGCGCTGCGAAACTATTACTCAACGACCCCCTACAGGCCAGAACTAATCCCACATAGTTCACTGGTTCTTCTTATACATCTCCAGTAAGTTGCTTCTCTAACTCCAGCTGCCAGCCAACGTCAGTGAAAGATAACTCTTCCCATCTGTTGAAGCCACTCGATTAAGCATTCCACATTGGTGCACGAAGTGTCTGTCTGAATTCGAAGATGGGCACAGCAACAAAATTTCCGACGAACGAAATTGATTAGGCAGCGTCAGGAATGTTCGGCATTAAATAACGCTGTGGAGACAAATACACTTGGGGGATCAGGGTAATTTGATGGAACACCTAGTGCATTCCATCGACGACAACGGCCAGTCTTCCTGGCGCTCCGCCTTGTCGCTCTCTCACGACTTCAAATAAGATGTAAATTCGAACCTAATCGATGTCACGTAGCGACAACATTTCACTCGTGAAAGGATGTGCAAACCCATTTTTCTTCTTCTTATCCACGCAAGCAAAAGAGATTCTATTGATTTCAGCAGTCGGCCCCAATTCTTCTGCCGGCGGCTTCTGTTGCTGCCGGTGCTGGTGGTGCGGCAACGGTGGCAATGGTGCTGTGTGGCCAAAACTACAGACAGCATGAGGAATCACGCAGGATAGAATGAGCATTTCATTGAACGTGGCGAAAATCAGGAGAAGGAAAAGCACTCCTGCTCCGACAGACTCCACTCAGCCCCCTTGCAGCAATGAAAGCAATTCACAGAAAATTACGGCGCACAAAGATGTGTGCCTCGAGCCGGGTGATGACATCGGACGGCAATGGTGTGAGTTTCAGTTGGAGGCGTTGAAACGTACGACTATCTGACGCCTGATGGATCACTGCATAGTCTGGAAAGGAAGCTGATGCAGGTGCTTCTTGATGCAATTTTATCTCGACGAATGTGTGTGCACGCCACTAATGTGCATTGGCAGCCTTTCCCGCTTTACACCCTACCTCGACGCGTTTCGGTGCAGGTAGCACCTGCATTCGGGAGCACCCGCCTGTGGATAGATCTGCAGGATATTTGAAATTTCAGCAAAGGTTTCGCCCTCCTTCGTTCCTCGGTTTCAATTAGATGGATTCCGAGGTGAAACTTTGTGGGGTGGTCGATAATGCAATTAATCGCTTCGAGCGAGTATTATATTTCAGATTTCAAACGACGGAATCGAAATTTCGACGACATCTGAATTTGATTGGGGGATTTAATATTTCAGTGTTTCCCTCAATCAACGGGGCTATGGATGTCTTCTTTGAAGGAGGGGATATCTTTCGCAAGAGCGATTCATGTATAAATGCTTGATGTTTGATTGCGCATTAGGCGGACGGAATATGATCGCACGTTAAGGTTCCTAGAATTAAAGGCAGTTGAGGACTTTATGCTAAAGATTAAGATATTAAGTATAAAGCCAACCCGGTTGCGGCTTAAATTAACGTTAAACTTACTTTAATAATGCTTTGTGTTTGATAATGAAAATTAACGTACGTACTACATCCCCAGAACACCTCAGAATGTGCAAACGTTTTATTTAATCAAGCGGCTTTGCTGTAGTTTAGAAAACTGCAAGACTGATATGCTAGTTGCTTGCTTGTGTTCCATTCATTCGAATGCCCTGGTACTGGTACTCGAAAGTGTGAGAACTACTTTTCATTGAAAATTCGACCAAATTAAGCTTTCAGTATCAAACTAGCTTATTGGTTGTAAAAAATCGTTATGTGGCACATTCTTTTTATCTTGAAGGGGTTGTGATTTTGTCCGGACACATATTTGATTTATTTGTGGGACACAGGGTCGCCCAAAAATAGTTCGGATGCACTTACACTTTTGAACTGCACTAAGGACTTACAGTCTTGAAGAAGTTATAATAGGCAGGTACTGTTCTGGTATCATACACTTCTGAATTTTTAGAAGAAAAAAATGTCTTTAATTAGTGTAGGGATTGGTTGCGTAGTGATTTCGTCGATGTAGAACTTCTGTGATTTATCAATTAAAAATGTGGCCAAGTGATTTTGCGCTGCGTTAACAAACTAAGGTTCTTTTTATGGTAAGGGTGTTTCAGTTAAACAGAAAAAAGTTAAAAACCGGATTATAATAAAAAAAAAAACAAAATCGAAACACATAGAATCACCCTGCTAAAGAAACATTTTCTAACTTTAAGTCAACGGGACCCATTTTTTCAAAATCTTTGTTCGAATTATTTGATTAGGTTATTGACCGGAAGCCAAGCGCCGCCCTCTCGCTTGCGTTGCCCAATAAACGGAGCACTTCGATCACGCTGTTGTTTTTTTTTTCATTTGCATTTGCCAAACTCCTACAGGATTAAGATATCCAATTCAATCCAATTAGCAATTGGCGAATATTTAAGTGAGGGATGATCAACTTGATCTCGTACGCGAAATTCGCCACAGCAACGATGCGGAGGGGCATATAATTTATTGTAAGATTTGTGGTCCTCTTGAATAGTGTTAAAAGCGGCAATAATTATATAAATTAGCGAAAATGCAGATTCAGTTCATTTTACAAGAGATTGAATTGTTGTTGTGACAAGCAAATGATCCGATAAAAAAAAATTATAATGCTCTTAAATATAAGGTGATTGAACGTGAATTTTGGCTATGAGTTTGAATTAATTGCAAACGTCATTCAAGAACATTCTGCTCAATTATTATCTGCCAACTATATATAAGTAAAAATATATGGCGTCGTTTGGCGTACCTGTTGTAAGAAAGTTGAAGAAATATATCTACAGTCCCAGGCCAAACAGTTAACAAAATTTCGTTTCCCTTTCGTCCAGGCCTTGGAACCACTTTTCTACGAACATAGTCTGCGTGGAATATTTTCTTTGCACTGTGAGTCAGAAGCCATAAAAATGGTTCATTCCGTTGCAGCAGAAGTAATGCAGTAAAATAGATTTTTTCTGTGAATTTATCAAGAATTTATAACAACTTCAGAGACGGGGAGGCTATCTAAACTCTTCTTTATATTCAGAAGACTCCATAAAATAACAGCTGCAGTAGAAACCTTGGTGGCAGTCAAGCACTTGAAGTGAACAGAAATAACAGCACCAGTACCGAGATCAATCATAGAGCTACTCTTACCATTCACTGCTTTTCAAAAGGCTCAAAAGGCAATCGAGTAACTGGGCCATCTGTCGGAAAATATATCTGACTCTATGTAATACTTTGTTCATCCCTGTCCTGCTCGAAGTTACAGAGATAGTTGAAGCAATCCTTGGTCGTGTTAAGATATAATTGATACGTTGCGGTCTTTGTTTCTGTTTGCGTCGTTAAACGGGTATGTATATCCACCAAGTCAAAAGCTTTCGGATCCAATACTTAAGGTGTCTTTGTCATGGGCAGAACCCCACAGATGCGGCCTGAAGAGTCTTCGTTTACAAGACATTGGGACAATGTTATACAGGACGTATTCGGGTTAAAGAGTACACATCAGTAGAGAAAGGCCTCAACCGACTGAACGTTGCTTGTAAACTATGGTGTTAAAATAATGGGTTTGTTGGTTGAGGCCAAACAAAGAAGAAGAAAACATGATACCAAGGTTCTCTATTAAAATAATATTTTAACAGCCTTGGAACACTTAACATTAGGGAGTTATGCTAAAAATATGACTCTCCAACTCTTCCCAGGAAAAGTACATGAAGTACTGCACACGTTGATGATGAGACTTCATATCGATGTTTTTCAATTTCACATAGAGGCGATGTATTTCATTTTCTGGAAAAATTTCGGAACTACAGAAACAATCGATTTCGGATGCAAGCTTAAGCGGAAATCGTGTTTCAATGAAACAAAAGTTCTGAAACTTTGATTACCTAAACGAAGGCCCATTTATTGTTGGTTATGAAACCTATTGCGGACCAATTTTTGCAAGCAATAGAAAATTAATACATATAGAGAGGATGTAGGTGTTACCGGTACGTAAGGTCGATCGAAATTATTGCTGTTGTAATTGCAAACGTTGCTGACGATCAGACTTGAACGACTTTGCGGTGCAAATTCATCTTAAAATGATGCTTTCATATTGAAGGTATGGGGTTTCAAGAGGAGGATAAACTGGTGTGCAAGACATTCGTAAGCAACTGTGCGCAGGTTAAGCAAAAACCAACTATAAGTGAAAAAGTTCAGCTAAATTTATAGTTATATAAGTTTCTTGATAGCATAATTTCACGTTTTCGCGACGTCGATTGATCTACTATATTATGCGAATTCACCATTGTTTTCCGTGGAGCTGCGAGAACCCAAATTCCAAGCGCCTAGTGGCGCCTGGTTATTAACAATTGGATGGCGCGACAGTCCACAAGGGATAAGGGCCTAGCTTGCTCATCAACTACTCGTGTTGTGCGTGCTACTGTTCTCTCATGAGTAGAAGGGACCTTTTTGCCGACTTCGAATAGCGAAGTTGAGAATCTTTTTCTTAGACAGTTATTACTCTTTGAGTGTTGTCAGCAGCACGAAAAAGGTGTTCAGCTGGGAATCGAACCAAGATCTGCTGCGTGTGAGCGTCGCACTCTACCCACTACGCAACGGCGGCCACGCGGTGACGTCTGGTTAAAAAGATAGATAAAGACTCAAAATTACGTCGATGTAGTTAGCCAGCCAATTGCTAACAAGTTTTATCGTTCGTTGTTAAAATCCATCTTGATGGTGAAAGGAGGTCTTAGGATCTCCAAACCAGAAAGGAGTATTATACTCAAGCTTTGGGCGAAAAAACGCTGAGCACTGAGTTTTGAAAGCTTAAAATTCGACTCTATTATTTTAACCCCAATCAATTATGCTGTCACGATCGGAATTTAATGAGCTTAACAAACGCTGCTGTTCCAAGTCTATGGCCGAAGAGGAGGGCCGAGAGCCGAGGAACGAAAAGCTGAGGGGACTGCCATCAACGAAGGAGTGAGTTGGATTAGAAGCGATAGACAGGAGATCATTAATAAAAATGAGAAAGAGTGTCTAAGACAAAACGGAGACCTGGGGAACACCGGCGTTAATATGGGGAATATCAGACTTGAACCCATCCCATACAACTTGTATTGAACGGTTCAAAAAGTAATTTCTAATCCATTGAAAAAGTGATTTATCGACACCGAAGGCACATTGTGCAAAGATTTATTCCATTTCTCAGTGAGATATGCCATCAAATGACCAGAGGACCTGTTGCTGCGGAAGCCGTACTGCTAGTCATTAAGAAGCTCCTGGGTTTGAAGATATTTGAAAAGCTGACGATTTATCGTAGCGTTTCCATGACCTTAGAAAGTAGGGACGTGGGTGCTAGAAGCCGGTAGAATATAGGTGATGACAGATGGGAAAGTTTACGCAGTGGTTTTGCCAGCGTAGAAGAACAACTGTTCAGAAAAACAGGGAGTATACCATCCGGGCCAGCGGATTTGTGCACGTTTGGAACTTTAAGAACTCTTGTAACTATAGAGTACGAAAATGGATTTGTCACATGGGGAAATTACAGGCGGCTGCAAAAGGTGCAGCTATCATCTTTGCTTTGTCTAAAGAGCTGAAAGCCGGAATGTCATTCTAAATAAGCGTTGGAATCAAATACGAGGTGGAATTCTTTACGCTTTTTACGGATGAGTTTTTGTTTCCCTTGAGACAATGCAGGACTTTTTGCCTCAACTGTTGATCGCAGGAGAATTGTATACATCTTATTAACGCATTGCTTTCTTCGTTGGTCCTTTTGAACTTTTTCTGGTTTTCCTCAGCTTTGAAAGTCCGGAAGCTTATTTCTGCCAACCTGATAGCCACTTTGCAGCTTGAGTCATTCTACGCGTTTATCTTAGGTTTGATAATCTTGACTCTGTAAGACATGCAAGATTTCATACCCCACGAAATACTGTTTGTAATTGTATCAGCATTAGCTTCCCCGTCACTATCAAAGAAACACAGACCCGTTAAAATGTTTAGTTGTTTAGGAAACTCTAGTTGTCTTTTTAGGGACTTGTTCTCTTAATGAATGGGGACGTGTACGAGAAATTAGATGATTCGACACAGTGGTCTGACGAACCTAGAGGGGATAGTATGTTTACTGTATATATTCCGGGAGGAGAGGTGATAAACAGGTCCAAGGTTTTGGCGGTATGATATGCAATTTCAAATATCCGCGTGCGCTTATTCACAAGCTGGGTCAAATTACTCACCTCATGGGATCTGAACATACCTTCCTGAATGTCGAAACCAAGTACATCGAAATACTCATTGCAAGTTGAATTGTTGTTCAGGTTTGGATTTCTATAGCTTAATAAACAAAAAATAAATATAAATTTGTACTCCAAATATAAAAATATGCATCAAGAATGTGTCGCTGTGTGTGTTTACTACTGGAACTGAATAAACATATGATCCTATGTATATATCAAATTCACTCAAACTCAAATCATTTTAAGTTTTAACACAAGCAAAGATAACCACCTTGTTTTTACAATACATGTTTACACATCACTCAATAAAATACGGGGCAGTCATATAGTAGGCGCCACTTCCAAAAAAAACAATCAATTTTTGGGAAGTACATACATTCTAATGATACCTGCCATAATAATCTGATTATTACGTTACAAGTTACAGTGCTTCAAATGACGCTCCTTTTGCGATTTTTAAAACGATGGAAAAAACAGAATTTCGTGTGTTGATTAAACACTGCAAACTGAGTAATGTCTTGAAAAGTGTTACAGGGACTTTGCTCTATCAAAAACAACTATTTGTTGGTAATATGCTGACTTTAAGAGTGGGCGCACAAACACCAACGATGCTGAATGCTCTGGAAGACTAATTCATGTCGGTTCACCTGAAAACGTCAAAAAAGTACACTAAATCGTTTGGAAAACCGTAAAATGAAATTGCGTGAGATTGCCGACCTTAAAGATATCAGAAGACACCGCCTTACACACTATACACTATTTTGCATGAACATTTGCCTAAGAGAAAGCCATTTTCGAAATGGGTTCCGCGTTTGCTCACAATGGACCAAAAACAACAACGTATCGATGATTCTGAGAGCTGTTTGAAGTTGTTTCAACAGAATAAAGGGCACTTTTTGTGTCGGTATGTCACAATGGGTGAAACATGGATCCACCACTACATTCCAGAGTCAAATCGGCAGTCATCGGAGTAGACAGCAGCCGGTGAACCACGCCCAAATCGATCAAAACAAAAATGTGAGCTGGAAAGGTGACTAATGACATTCGTATTTTGGGATGTGCACGGAATTTTATTCATCCTGACCGTCGTGGCGTAATGGGTAGAGTACGACGCTCACACGCCGAGGAGTTCAGTTTCGATTCCCGGTTGAACACCTCAAATTTTTCACGGCACCACCTTTTTCGAGTGCTGACAACACTCAAAGAGTAATAACTGTCTAAGAAAGCTTCTCAAACTTCGCCGTTTGGAGTCGGCAAAAAGCTGTAGGTCCCTTCTACTCGTGAGAGAACAGTAGCGCACATAACACGAGTAGTTGATGAGCAAGCTAGGCCCTGGTCCCCCAATGGACTGTCGCGCCAACAGTTATTATTATCTTGTGAAAGGCAAAAGAATCAACAGCAAATATTACATGGCATTATTGGTGCCTTTGAAGGAAAAAATTGCAAAAAAACTGTTCCATATGAAGAAGAAAAAATTCGCTTCCACCAAGACAATGTACCGTGTCACAAGTCGTTGGCTACGATGATCAAATTGAACGAATTGGGTTCCAGCAAATTCCACCTCTTTTCAGACCTTTAAAAGATACTCGCCGGAAAAAAAGTTTCTCGAATGAGGAAGTGATCGCCGAAATTGAAGCCCATTTTAAGGCCAAAGATAAATCGTTCCATAAAAAGGTATCGTAATGTTGGAGCGGCATTAGACTGGTTGTATCACTCTTGAAGGAAACTATAATGTGCGTCTTATTGAGTGATGAGTTAATCACAGCCAATCTGTTTCTCGCTTCTGATTAATAAGCACCAACACCATCTTGTGACATTATTCCGGACACTGTTTATTGTACAACGTTGTCATTTAGCAACTATTGAGTTGAAGTTGCATGTTTTTTTCCTTTTCCTTACCCGGACAGCTGACGTAGATTCAATTACAGAACAGAGCTACTCGCACGGACACTTTGAACACAGTGTGACAATGATCCCTCCTCTGCCGTCCTATGTTTGGTTCTTTTTAACCATATTAGATTATGCGGCACTTTTACATCGAACTATGGAAAGTTTTGCTTATGTATGCACTCATTGTTTTGCTTTTAGTTGTTCATACAGAGCAAAGTAATTGTGTGCTCATACCTCTTTATGATTGGAGCTGAGCATTCATTCCCTCTGGCCTTGTTCCCCGATTCTGACTCTCATAAAAGGACATCTGTTATCAAATTCTACCACACTACACTTAACACAAATTTTATTCAATAGGTTCGTTATTACGTACATATTCCACATAAATTGACAAGTAAAAAAATGTAATTATCTTCCTCCGTCTCGTGCAGTGAGCAACGCAGGTGTATCGAGGTCCAAAGCGCCCCTAAATTGTCGGCAGGTGGTGCTCTGTCCTGTGCAAGTTGTTCTTCATGGGTTGCAATTTCACAAAGTCCTGAGTGCTGGGTAGCATGGGCAGCGAGGTGTTTGAAGTCTAAAGGGAAAGCGGATAAGCTGCGAATTTGAACGAGAAGTCCCTTCGAAGGTACCTTTGATTTATCCCGTTGCCGTGTGTCATGTGAGCTGATGCCGTCAATCTCGCGCTGCTTTGCGATGTAGTCATCGAAATAGGAGTGCTTAATGAGTTTCTCGCACGACCAACGCTTTGCCGGATCCTTGTCTAGGCATTTCTGAAAAAAAAAGAAAACAAGACATTCAATCGTGTTTCGCGTCATTGCGTGGCATGCGATACCTTCAGGAAATCAATGGTTAGGGGATTGTGCAACGCCTTTGTTGGCATTTTGTCCTCCAGCGGCTCAAGGGTGGGCGGGACCGGCAGTGTGATACCCTGCAACGAAAAATCGCCGATGATTTGTGAAAAATGACAAATCGATGTGAGTACTTTGAAATATTCGTTCTGCCCAAATATCTGTATGTGGCGGGGCAGTAAGTCCCCGAGTGTTTTCCTGATTAGATACAGCTGATCGACATCGCTGCGCCCTGGCCATAGCGCCTCGCCTCGAACCAATTCGGCAAAGAGGCACCCAATCGCCCAGACATCCACAGGCGTTCCGTACTGCGTATCGCCGACCAGCAGCTCCGGGGCCCGATACCAGCGCGTCGCAACGTAGTCCGTGTAGTTCTCTCCGGGACCTGGCAAGGCAACAAAAACAGTGGTAAATTAAGTCCTCAACGGGGCGGCTGGCGCAACGCATAAACGGAGCACATACTCAGCATGCGAGCGAATCCAAAGTCACACAATTTAACTTGACCCTGTGCAGTGAGGAGGATATTTTCTGGCTTAATGTCACGATGGAGGCATCCCTGCTTGTGACAATACGCCACGCCGTGCAGTGTCTGATACACAATCTGTTTGGTGAGATTCTCCGGACATCCCTGGGGATGGCGTTCCAACTCGTGCAGCACAGTCAGCTCGCAGAATTCGAAAACCAAATGCAAACGCCGCTTTCGCCGGAACACTTCCAGCAACGACACCAGATTCGGATGCTTTAGATTCTGGAAGGAGAACACACAGCCGAACAGAGCGGCAGTGGTGGTGTTTGAGTTTGACAAATGATGGTGGTGATGCGAATGGTGATTGCTGAACATACTTTCAGTAGACGTATCTCACGGAGTGCGATTTTCCGTATGGCCGGGTCATCTTCGGACTCAACAAAACGTTTGACAGCAACCAGCGCTCCGGTATCGCGGTCACGGCACTTGTACACGACGCCATATGAGCCCTCGCCCAGGCGACTCAGTTTTTCATAACGATCCATTTTGCTGCTCCCTTGAGGTCTGAAAAGTGGCGAACCAATTATTTTGGCGGCGAGTATGCGAGGAAGTGGGTTATATCGGTATGTGTGGGTGTTTAATGTGCAGGAAGGAAATTCATTTGGTGGAGTGTTGTGGGTGTTGAAATTGCACTCTTGCGTTGCGTTGTGACTTTTGATTTAGGACGCGGCTTGCGAATTAAATGCGATTTCTTGCATTTATTGTCTGAGCGAATTCAAGTGCGCTTCGGGTAATGCGGGCTTGTGGGAAATTATGATTTCATTCGTGTTTAAAGATGTCCTTAATTCAAGTCGCTCCATAAAGAGTGGAATATATAAAAGCTGAAAACTCAACTTAGATGAACATTCAGAAAAAATGTCGGGTGCAAAGAGTCAGATTTAAAATTGTGTGTATTCACCCCCGGAAGCAGTTACGCCGTATTTTTTTTTCAACTTTGCGGCTTAAGCGTTTAAAGAGCAGGTTTAAAAGTATAAATTGTTGTCACTGAATCAAAGTAGAAAGAAAATTTTAGTTTTTTTAAGTGGAGACCACAGTCTGAAAAAAAAATATCTACATGTTCATAGTATATTCACATAAAAGAGAAAAGTGTTCATTGCTTTTTGAAGGCGAGGTTTTCATAAAACTGCATATAGGTGAGTAGCAAACAAGTCAAAATCAGAGGCAGCGAATGTCAACTTAACTGTTTGCTTATGCCGACGACTTTAACATTATTGGACAAACTAACCGACACGTCAAATCGGTGGGTGCAAAACGAAGTTTATGCTGTTTATGCAAGGATTAAAACACAATATAGATGTCTCAGAAGGAGTGTCACATTATTCAGCAGAAATTTCGACGTAGTCAAACACTTTATCTACCTCTTCTTCTTGTTGTGGCACTACAATCCGGGGTGGACCTGGGCCTCAACCAACATGCCTCTCCAGCCAACACGATCTTTCGCCAGCTGTCTCCAGTTGCGCACTCCAAGTTGGTTGGGGTCCTTCTCCACTTGTGTGCGCCACTTTAGTCTAGGTCGTCCTTTGTTGCGTTGTCCCAATGGCACGGATTCAAATACTTTTTGGGCCGGAGCAGTGGTCATACGCTTTACATGGCCTAGCCATCTTAAGCGTTGTATACGTAGACGCTTAACCAGGCGGCTGTCGCTGTACAGCCCATAGAGTTCGTCATTAAATCTTCTCCTCCAGATGCCATCAGCGCAAACAGGACCAAAAATCGTACGCAAAACTTTTCTCTGGAAGGGACTTAGGGCTTCCTCATCCGCCTTTGCTAACGTCCAATTCTGCGCCATAAATTAGGATGGGGATGATCAAGCTGTTATATAACGCGAGCTTAGTCCTTCGAGAGACGGCTTTGTTACTCAATTACCTCTTGAGCCCAAAGAAACAGCGATTGGCAAGAGTCATTCTGTGTTTGATTTCGGTACTGATGTTGTTGTCCCTGTTTACCGCGGAGCCGAGGTAGACGAAGTCCATGACTACCTCGAAGTTTGTGCTGCCTAGTGTGATGCTCCAGCCGAGACGTCGATGTTGTGTGCCCTTCCTTGATGACAGAATTTACTTCGTTTTGCCCTCATTTACCACTAGACCCAAATGTTGCCAATGCCAACAAACGCCTCATCAAAGGCTCGCTGTGTTCATCCAATCACGTCAATGTCATCAGCGTAAGCTAGCAATTGAACTGACTTCTGGAAGATCGTGCCTCTGGTGTTAACTTGTGAGTTTCTCACGATCTTCTCGAGGATTATGTTAAAGAAGTCACATGACAGTGCGTCGCCTTGTCTAAAACATTTTTTTGACATTGAAGGTCTCGGTGAGTTCGTTACCGACCTTGACGGAGCAGCGAGAGTTCTTCATCGTCATCCTACACAATCTGACGAGTTTGGTAGGAATGCCAAAACTAGACATGGCACTGTATAGCTCGTCTCTATGCACACTGTCATATGCGGCCTTGAAATCGACGAATAGGTGGTGAGTGTCAATTTGCATTTCTTGGGTCTTTTCCAGGATCTGCCGTAATGTGAAGATCTGGTCTATTGTGGACTTTGATGGCATCGGTACAAAAGTTTAACGCAAAGTCACTCCTGCCAAACGCTTATTCTTTAAGCTCAAGAGGCAATCAAGTCATTAAATCCTCTCTAAAATGATTTAATCACTTAACTATTCTTCTTCTGCTGGATTCAGTAAAAGCAAATAAGGAGGCACTTGCACTTTTCGAGAAAAACTTCTGGGTTCGTTTTTGGATCCTGTTTGCGTTGAAGGCAATGAAAAGATTCATCAAAGAACTTTATCAGCTGTACTACAGCATGCGTATCTTTGGATACCAGGCTTAAGATGGCTATGCCATACAGACCTTGATCCGCCCGCAACAAAGGACGGCCTAGGCTGTGATGGCGGACACTAGCGGAGAACAACCTCAACCAACTTGGAGTGCGCAAATGAAGGCAGCTGGCGAGAGATCATAACGAAGTATATTTGTAGAGACGTTATACACCCCAAACTGTAGCGCAACAAAAATATGTAGATTCCTAATTTAAATACAAGAAATAAAGCCAATTAATATTCACCCACGTTTATATACTTTGCAACAAAATTCAATGCTAGCGACGCTTTCAATACAAGTTACTTAACGGATAATCCCTCTATATAGTATATTAAAATGTAGCAAATTGAAGCAAATACTTTTAACTTAATACCTTGAAAGCACTTCTAGCCCAAATTGGTGTTAAGGCTAAGTTATCAGTTTTTAACACAGTGCTTGTTCCTGCTCTCACATATGGCTAAGAAATTTGGGTAAAGACTGTAAGAGTTAGATGGCGAATTCAGACTGCCGATATGAGATTTCTTCGTGACCATTTAGGCCGCTATAAACTGAGATACGCGACTGTGAGAGAGGGAGAAACTAAATAAAGAGCAGCTATTTTTTCGAAGGGATTGGTACACATGTTTCCATCATTCTAGGCGTGCCTTGTATGTAATTTTATTAGGAATGCAACCTAACCACCACCCAGTGAGATTAAATTACATACTTGCCTAGTTAAGCTTGGGAAAAGTCATGATGACTTAAATGTTATTGCGGAGAATCGAGCGGCCTCGAGGTTTTTCTTGCGGGCCTTGTCCCCCGAGACCTGTTTGGTGGGATATAATGATAATTGTTTGCGCGACAGTCCACAGGACCAGGGCCTAGCTTGCTCATCAACTACTCGCGTTGTGCGCGCTACTGTTCTCTCATGAGAAGAAGGGACCTACAGTTTTTTGCCGACTCCGAACGGCGAAGTTTGAGAATCCTTCTTAGACAGTTATTAATCTTTGAGTTTGGCAGCAGCTGAAAAGAGGTTGTGCCGTGAAAAATTCGAGGTGTTCAACCGGGAATCGAACCTAGGCCCTTCGGTGTGTAAGCGTCGCACTCTACCCACTACACCACGGCGGCTACGTGGTGGGATATGTTAATGAAAATAATGATGAAGATGGACTTTGAAGATTACTGGAACCTAAAAAGCGTTTTCAAAACGTTTCAATGAAATGTTAGAAACTACAAAGATTAATAGATATAATGGACTTGAAAGACATGATGAATATATGGAGCTATTGACATATCCAATATATTCACAAATTTCATTTAGGAAAATGTTATTCAAACAAATAAGGTTGTATTTTAAAATATTGACAATGTACCAAGTATACCCGTATGAAGTGAGCGTCAAGATACAAATGTCTCGATAGGGAACATTTGTTGTGGACGAGCCCTTATTTTTTTGTGTTTGTTTGCTATGACATCTGCGAAAAATACCTAGTACACATCAAGTCACTGAACAGACAACATCATATTTTTTCATCGTGTTAAAAATGTCGAATTTTCTACCAGGAAGTGATGATTTGCGGAAAGCCCTATTTTTTTTGTTTTCAATTGAAGAAAAGTGCTACAGAGTTGCATCGAATGCTTGTCGAGGCATATGGTGATCATGCTCTATCAGAAGCAACATGCAAAAGATAGTTTCAACAGTTCAGAAATAATGATTTTGATGTGAGAAATGAAGAACGTGAAAGCCCACAAAAAAAGTTTGAAGACGCCGAATTGCAAGCGATATTGGAAGGAGGTGGCACGTTTAGTCAAAAGGAAATGGCAGCAATGTTAAATGTTGCACAAGAAACAATTTCTGACCGTTTTAAAGCTAAGTGTGGAAAATGTGTCCCACATGAATTGAATGAAAGACAGATGGAAAAACGAAAAAACACTTCTGAAATTTTGCTTAAAAGACACGAAAGAAAATCGGTTTTGCATCGGATTGTTACTGGCGACGAAAAATGGATTTATTTTAAGAATCCCTTACGGAAAAAATCATGGGTTAATCTGGGACAACCATCAGCATCGACTGCAAAACCAGATCGATTCGGCAAGAAGACAATGCTGTGTGTTTGGTGGGACCAGAAAGGTGTGCTGTACCACGAGCTCCTAAAACCTGGTGAAACCGTTAATACTGATCGCTACCGATAACAAATGATCAATTTGAACCATGCATTTATCGAGAAACGACCAGAATGGGCCAGAAGACACGGCAAGGTAATTTTGCTCCATGACAATGCACCTGCACACAAAGCAAAACCGGTTCAGGATACAATCAAAACACTTGGCTGGGAGCAGCTATTCACCAGACTTGGCTCCTTCCGACTACCATTTGCTTTCATCGATGGGACACGCATTGGCTGAGCAGCACGTTGATTCCTACGAGGAGGTCGAAAATTGGGTGTCTGATTGGTTTGCTTTAAAAGACGAAATATTTTATTGGCATGTTATTCGCAAATTGCCAGAAAGTTGGTCAAAATGTGTAGAAAACAATGGCCAATACTTTGAATAAAATGTTTTCACTTTCCCATTAAGAATTAGAAAAAACGCTCAAGCCATTTAAAAGAACACTTATTTTTAAAATAAGTAAGTGCTGAAAATAAGTAAATTGTGACAGAACAGTCCACAAGGTGACCGTTTTCTTTCTTTTCAGCAACTCATTTCTAATGAGCTTAAATGAACTACAGTTCCTTACTGTTTCTGAATTGCTATTATTTGTTACTTGAGCATTAAAAGTAACATATAATTATTGATGAAGTGTAAAAATTGCAAGTTATTTGATATTCGAAACGATTTTAGGGTTTAGGATATTGAATTGATGAACTTACTCATTTTGAGACCGTGTCAATGGACCTACGAGTATAACAATGGTTCTGTACTCACAGGCAACTGTAAGTAATAAATTTGTCAATATGTGGCTGCTTAGTATAGTAAGTGCGACACGCATATGCCGAGGTTCGAACCCTGATATTTATTACGATAACACCTTTTTTGGGGTTGCTGACAATCCTCAGAGATAACTAATTGCCTATGGTAGAGCTTCTTAAATTCATATTTTAATTTTTACTTGGGTTCCTTCTACGTAAGAAAGAAAGAGAGGCCAAATAAAATAGTATCTGGTCTCCTCGTTAACGTTTGCGCCATTCAATAAATTAATATTTCCATGTTTTTTAATTAAACCTTTTCCGTTTTTGAAAAATGTATCTTTCCCTTGTTGGGTTTCATGCTTATTGTTCACATGCTCCTCAGGACTACCCATATCGAACGTAAATTTATACCACCTACATGTGAGAGGAACGTGCTTTCCAATAGCAAGAGTGCTCAATGTGGCATAAACTGTGTACAACCTAGTGCTGTTCTATTTTAATCACATGGCGATGATATATACTTCATTCAGATCCTCGAGATGACAAGTACGGCATCATGCGCGTCGCGCAAAAATAGAAACCCCTTAAAATGATAAGCATTTAGTTTTATTCACAAACAAGTAAGACGGCCGTTTCGATTGAAATTATTCAATATCTTCAAAATGTTCATACGTTGATAAAATTATCTTTGGTCATTTTCAGAAGCTTTGATTTATTCTGGGAGCAAATATGGGATTCAGCGCTAAATTGGCATCGTTTTCGTTTGCGAAAGGCAGAGCCTTTGCAAGCATCAAGGCCTGCTCGTTTGCAGTTTAAAGCCGAAAATGCACAAGAAGTAGGAATCTTAACGTGCTTTTGAACGCTGTATCTGTTTACAAGTATATTATAAAATTGATAAGAACAGAACCAGAAGAAAAAAGAAGAAGAAGAAACTTCAATTAATCTCTAGAGATTTACCGGGTTTGAGTTATTTTTTTCAATTCTTCACAATGCCTTAAACCAAACGTAAATCAATCTAGAGGGTTATCGCGTTCGAGTTAATTTTTTTTCAATTCTCCACAATGCCTGAAACCAAAAGTAGGTCAATCTCTAGAGGTTTACCGCGTTTGAGTTAATTTTTTTCAATTTTCACAATGCTTGAAACCAAACGTAAACGATCTTATATGGTACTTAAGTCAAGGTCTAAAGGTTAGTTATTGAAGCACACAACACGAAAAGAGGATGTTCTTTCAGCTTAACTTCCCACCTTCTTTACATTCCTTAGGTATTGAAAACCAATGTCCACCAGTTCTTATCCCCACTTTCTCTTTTCCATCGACTTGTGCGCGCCAAATGTGGTCTTTACCTACCTCGACAGGCATTTTAAGCAAGAAGTGTTCCATGCTACGTTTGCCCAGCGTTTGAAGGGGAAAATCGATTAACAACATACGCAACACGTTTTGCTTCGCGTTCTCGGATATTATGATACTGGGATAACGAACAAGAGGGGAAGGACATTTTACAGCTTGGTGCATGTAAATGCATAGCAAGTTTCATCAGAGTTTAAAAATAGAGAAAATTTCGTGATTGAATAAAAATAATCCCAAAAAGGCAGAAGTTTTTGCATGAGAAGAGACGAAAACGAAGTCTTTTTCTCAGCAGGGTGACTGCAATTTGAGTGTTTTGTTGATGAATTTCAGGTTACTGTATTCATCACCGTGGCGAAGTGCGACGCTCACACGCCGAAGGGTCTAGGTTCGACTCCCAGATCAACACCAATTTTTCGAATTTTTCACGGCACCACCTTTTTCGAGCTGTTGACAACAATACGGCACCACCTTTTTCGAGCTGTTGACAACACTCAAAAAATAATAACTGTCTAAGAAAGCTTCTCAAATTTCGCCGTTCGGAGTCGGCAAAAAACTGTAGGTCCCTTCTACTCGTGAGAGAACAGTAGCGCGCACAAGACGGGTAGTTGATGAGCAAGCTAGACCCTGGTCCCCCTTTGGACAATTATTATTATTTTTATTCATCACTAGCTAAGTGAAGCATTTGAGCTTCTTTAAATTATTGAAAGTGTTTTTATCCTATTAAACAATTGGTCGAATGCAAGTTTTTTTCGAGGTGAGGTCAGTTTTGAGTTGAATATTTAATTATTGGCCAATAATCGTCTGCAATATCAATTATTTAATAAAGTTCAATTTTGTTTGCAAATATTGTCAGCATGAGTTAAAACAGCCGAAGACAAATTAAGAAAAATTGGTAATTTCAGGATTATAAATTATAGAAGTATGTAATTTCAAAGAATCTAAAACCATTAGAAATAGAAAAAGGTTAATAAAAACGAAATAACTGCAAATTTTGGATTGAATTAATTACGTTAGTAGCATAGAACCATATAAAAAATGAACAATTTTTCGAAGCACAACTGGAGGTAAGGGGACTGTGTAATTGAAACAGATATCTCAATTGATCTATTGGCTTGTTGGCTAATTGGCAAAAGAAGCACTCAATTTCTAAAAAAAATTGTTAAGTTGGAGGAAGAAGTGAAGTGGCAAGGAAGGTGACGAGAATAATGACATCATCTTAAGGTTATTATTATATTTATAGGAATATTTTTTTGAATTGCTTACAAATTTATCTTAAATTTGAGCGCAGTGTCGCAGTGAGTGGAATGCGACTCTCACACGCCGAAGGTCTAGGTTTGATTCTCTGCTTAACACCTCGAATTTTTCACGGCACCATCTCTTTCGAGCTGACAACACTCAAACAGTAATAACTGTCTCACAAAAAGCTTCTTTTGTTTATTTTGTTCTTTTGTTTATTTATTAAGTGGGACAAGTAAAACTTCCAAGAACGTTAAAACATAGTGTCTGGTAGACTGACACGAAGCGTTCGTTGGAAGTAGAAATATCGGAATGCAATATGATGTGCAATGTGTTTATGTTGCAATTTAGGGGAGATACGTGACAGTGTCTGTTTTAACATTCATCAGTTTGCGATTTGGCATTCAGTATCTGCTTTCACGCTTTAACGTAATCTATTTCAGTCTGTTAAATGCTTGCGGCCGCCGTGACGTAGTGGGTCTAGGCTCACACGCTGAAGGGTCTAGGCTCGATTCCCGGCTGAACACCTCGAATTTTTCACGGCACCATCTCTTTCGAGCTGACAACACTCAAAGAGTAATAACTGTCTCAGAAAGCTTCTCAGACTTCGCCGTTCGGAGTCGGTAAAAAACTGTAGGTCCCTTCTACTCGTGAGAGGACTGTTGCGCGCACAACACGAGTATTTAATTAGCAAGCTATGCCCTGATCCTCCTATGGACTGTAGCGTCACTCACTTATTATTATTATTATTATATCTTAATTTCAGAATCCAAAATTACAAGTAACTCATGTCTTACAGATTTTGTGGAAAACTGCAGCGTCGACAGCGGTAACGTTTAAGAGAAATCTGTACACTGGAGTGGAATGATGTATTAGCTCTCCCGAATCGGATATTTAAAGGCTCGATCGCTTGGCATTTCCACAAACAAAACCACGAAAGAATAGTTAGCATTGCTTAAACAACTTCTGTGAGGACTACAGTGACAATGGGGACGAGAAAACTATAGGCCACTACTCCCCCTGCTGTTTAGTTATAATGACTTCGAGAAAATCTGTGTATTATTTTAAGAGTGGCCGATTGCTGTCAACGTTTTAGTACAAATGTCTAGAAACAAATATCTAAAATCGGTTTGAGGTATCGGCATTAAATTATTGATATTTTAAAAAGCCCCGAGGGGTGGGAGCGGGATATAAGTTCACTCATTTTTTTTCTCGTGCTGAAACTTTTAAATTCTATATTCTGTTCACCACCATGAACAAAACACAAAACTGAGAAATTCGATTAATATGGTTTTCTTTTAATAACGCTCAACTCCCACTAAATTATTACTGCCAATTTTTTTTATATACACTTCCTGTTAAGAACTAGGAGTGAATCTTTTATTTTTACGCAATGTGAGGCTATTCAGGAAAAATGCTTCCGTAAGGGGACCCTACCTTGCTTTACCCGTTACCACAAGTTACTACTGGGGATAACTTGAGTTGAGTGAAACTATTTTAGAAGAGACAATTATGCTTTTTTGATTTTTTTATAAACTTCCAAAATATTTTTCCAACATTTTCCAACATACATATGCAATTTGTGGCTTAATATATTTCAAACAAATTTATCTGTTAGAAATATCACATTTAAATATTAAAGGAAGCCTTTTAAGTTCCAGTTCCTTAAAAGACAGACTTGGGAGTCCTGTCCTGTGAGCAATAAAGTACCACTTTTGTGTTGTTTAGAAAGAAATGTTAATTATTATCCTTTGAAAGTAGAATGGTTTTGGATTAGAACAATAGTTCGAAACGCTTTTTATTTCTTAAGACCTATGTTAAATAGTCCTCTGTTTAGCTACCTCTGTTTAGAATAAAATGAAAACATTAGAAAATGAAGTGCAAACTTTTTGGATGATTTTTTTTCCTCTTGGTATAGGAAAATATATTATTGTAACTGCTTTTCACATTCAAATAAAACTTCAAATAGGATGTGCAGGAAAATTTCACCAAACACTGGCACTGGCTGGCAGTTACTCAATATTTCTTGACACAATATACACTTTTAAGATGTCATTGCAACAATCAGACACCTTGGAGAGCCCATGAATGCCCTCGACGCAAAACTGGCCGCAGTTTATTACTTTCCAACCGTCTGCAGAATGGCTGATATCTTTGACCGCATATACTAGGTGAATAACCGGAGAAAACATGTCGCACCACCAATGTAATCATGCTACACACCCGGGCCACCTTTGAACAATATTGCAACCCCCAACCCCTCGGTACTCGGCCACAGAAATTCTACCTTCTCGCAACACTACTATCTACTGCACTTGATATTTTCTTGATAATTATTCCCATTTTCACACTGCACACGTTAGGGTTTGTCCCGGTATCCACAGATACGAACAACAATCGACTAGAGAATCGCCGTCTAGCCCGGACATCGAGCACAGTGTGGAAACGAGGGTAATTATCTCTCATAATGGGCAGCAACGCGGGTCGATAAAGTTTTTCCGGAAGAGGTCGATACAAATGAAAACACCCCCAATCGCACCGCACACATTTGCCGACGAAAATCACATAGCACTTGTCGGATATCTCAAAAATCTTACTTCCGTCTTCTCATTGCCAGAATATAAGCGGTTATCAGAACTAAGAGAAGGACTTCACCATTTCGATTTCAGCACCAATTATACACTGAGATTGTCGGTTTATTTTCAGTGCCGTGCTTCTCTGTCACTTGAGGCGTATTTTTAGACACAACCCCATCGTTATTCACTCGGCCACTTAGGTATTCCTGGAACGGAGTCACCCAACCACTGCATTCACTGAATTATGAATCACCCACGTCATTTATTTGTTCTTAATTACGGAGCACGAAATGGGAGTGGGACTTCGAATTTGATCCCCAGGACGGGAGTGGGACAATACAAAATAAAAAATCGGTTAGAAGCCTCATCGTACCGTCTCAGGGAGAATATCTTGCTGAGTTCGAACATTTTTTCGAGTTTCAGTTAACTACTGTCCACTGCTTAAGCAACACTAAAGTAGCGCGGCCAAGATGTGGGCATTGTACCACCATTTAAGTCGGCTCACACGCTAGCGCTGTGTGGTTGTTAAAACTCCGTTTGGGGTCGTTGTAGAATTCTCCGCCACCCAACCCATCCGCCTGTATGGCTTTTGACCTTTCCTCAAAGAAGACGAACGAAAGCCACAACTATTGCTAGGACAATACATACTCGCGGCCATACTAAGACATTCTAGCCGCTCAGATCCCCTGCCCCTTTGCCCCAGCCAAGGCTGTGCGAGGGTGGGCGTCTGACTTCCTCCTGTATTTAACGTGCACCGTGTGTTTCGTGGTCGGTGAGTGTAAACATAAGAACTTATATCCCTGCTCGCACCACTAAGTCCTCATTCATATACGCGCACGAAGACAGCTTGGTGTCCTTGAGGGGGTACGCGCGAATTGCGTGACTCGGAAGGCGGATAACGCGTTTCGTTTGATTAAGCGCGTCCATTACTGTGAGCTCTCGAATGTTGATGTGCCATTTCCTTACCGAATTGAAATCCTTTTTATTTGAGATCCTTGTTGTGTAACTTACCGGGCAGACAATTTCACTGTTGCACTTAGCGGACCTGAGAGTGTAAATACACTAAAGCGCTAGCATTTTACATTTTTTCTGATTTCTCAGTGAAATTAAATGGACTGCATGTGGCGCACTTTGTTGCCCTTTTCGAAGGACACTTATACTCCTCACTTATTATTCATTATTCATTCGCTTCAGTATGGATCCGTGCACACATGCAGGGGTAGCGGTATATGTGTTGGCCACAAAAATGTTAAAATTCTCACACACAAACGAACACATGTACGAGCACATAAATTATATACAGCCCTAGAATTGATATGCAAAACAGGTAGCATCCAGGTGTGGAAAGGGTTATTTCGTATCACAAGGTGCCGCAGGAGATATTCGGTCGATGTGGAGTGTGAACACCGAACAGCTGCTCGTTACACAAACACAAAACGGGCTTCAACTGGACATTGCGCAGTTGTTAAAGTTTTCAAAGTTTGTCACAACAAAGAAACCTTTTCTGTGTTTTTCTGGTTTTTGCTTTCACATTTACCGATGCGACGGACAAGTGCAGTGGGAATCGACCTGTTGGTCAGTTCAATTGCAAAGAGCCGGCTTGAGTCTAAAACTTTGCTGACAGCAGTTTTCGCACACAATTGGGTTTCACCACAAAACAATCATAGGATTAGTTGAGCATTAACTTCGCATGGATAGGCTAATCGATCATGAAATGAAAACAACTTCTGGATTGAGGAGGTGACATATTTGAACTAAAAGAGCACTCAATTGAAGTGTTTGTGATTTTTAATAACGTTTTCATTTCAAACACTGTTCTTGTTCAAATTTAAACACAACAGTGCGAAATAAAGAGACAATACCAAATGAGCGTTCAAGACGTGAGCGGTTTTTGACCCAATGAAGTAGAAACTTCTTCGTTCAGTCTTAAAAGTATGACTACGAGAGGCGTCAAATATATTCGCTGTATCGGGGTGAAGCTGTGGTTATATATATAAATTTACTTATTTATTAAGTAATTCTTCTATTTTAGTGCATTAATGTAAAAATTCATATAAATGTGATTATTACTTCGCGTTTTATCTTAAGTTAACAGAATCATAATGGCAACTAAGACGATGATGGTGAAAATTGAGCAACGCGCTGTAATTAACTTTCTCACTAAGCAAAGAAAAAGTCAAAAAATTATTCATGAAGAGCCAGCATGGCTGTTTACCAGTATTCTGGACCTTCATTATCAACTATGCCAAAGTGGCCAAGTGAGTTCAAGAGAGGCAGAGAGAGCATTGAAGACGACCTCCGCCCCGGCGCCCTGGGTACTGCTTGTACCGTAGAAAGAATCAAAGAAGTCGAAAAACTTGCTCTTGAGGATGACCGAATAAAGGTGAAAATAGTGGCAGAGATCACCAGGCTTTCAACTGGAAACATTCACACCATTCTTCATGACCATTTTAACCTTTCAAAAGTCAGTGCAAGTTGGGTGCCACGAATGCTCACAGCGCCTCAAGAAAAAGTATGAATCGCTTACTGTAGAGAGCTTTTGGAACCAACATGCCTCTCCAGCTACCACGATCTCTCGCCAGCTGCCTCCAATTGAGCACTCCAAGTTGGTTGAGGTCCTTTTCCACTTGTGTGCGCCATCTCAGTCTAGGACGTCCTCTGTTGAGTTGTCCCTGTGGTTCAGATTTGAAAACTCTTCGGGCCGGAGCAGTGCTGTCCATACGTACTACATGGCCTAGCCATCTTAAGCGTTGTATCCGTAGACGGTTGACTAGGCTCATGCAGCCGTACATCCCATATAGTCTATGGTTGAATCTTCTCCTCCTGATGCCATCAACGCAAACAGGACCAAAAATCGCACGCAAAACTTTTCTCTCGAAAGAACGAAGGGCTTCCCCATCCGCCTTTGGTAACGTTCAGATTTCCGCGCCATAAAGTAGGACGGGGATGATCAAGCTGTTATATAAAGCGAGCTTAGTCCTTCGAGAGAGGGCTTTATTACTCAATTACCTCTTAAGCCCAAAGAAACAGCGATTGGCAAGAGTGATTCTGCGTTTTATTTCTGTACTGATGTTGTTGTCCCTATTTACCGCGGAGCCGAGGTAGACGAAGTCCATGACTACCTCCAAGTTTCTGCTGCCTAGTGTGACGCTTTGTCTGAGACGTCGATGTTGTGTGTCCTTCCTTGATGATAGCATGTACTTAGTGTTGCCCTCATTTACCGCCAGACCCATTTTAGCCGCATCCTTTTCAATGCCAACAAACGCCTCATTGACGGCTCGCTGTGTTCGTCCACCCAACCAGCTCATCACCAGTTCTGCGGATAGTCCGTCCGCTCCAGAAGCTTTGTTCGACTTTAATCTCGATGTTGCTATCTTGACCTCGTCGAAGTCGGGGGGACGGAATTCTTATCCATCGTCGTCCAAATTGAGTGAAATATTCTGCACTTCAGACTGCGATTCTACCACCAGTTGTCCATTTTGGTTCCGGCAGGCTTCTGTCCGAAGTTTGTAACAGCCGGATAACTGTTTTATCTTACGGTAAAAATTTCGGACTTCATTTCTGCCATAGCACCTCTCCATGTCCTCGACCGCGCGCTTCTCGTGCTCTTTCTTTTTCCTTCTAGGAAGCCGGTTCTCTTTTCTTCTTCTCTGTTTGTAGAGCGCACAAACAGGTCTCGTCGTTCGATGCAGCGTTGCCTTGTATGCTTCTTGTTTCGCTGCGTGCGCCTGCCTGCATTCGTCGTCAAACCATGGGTTCCTCTTAGGTGGTGGCGTGAAATCTCCCGATATCCGGTCTCTTACCTTGGCTACAACAAGGTGATAATCCGAATCGATGTTTGCACTTCGGAAGGTTCGGACATCCAGAATACTGGAGGAGTGACTGACGTTGATCGCAACATGATCAATCTGGTTGACGGTTGATTGATCAGGTGATCGCCAGGTACCTTTATGAATGTTCAGGTGTGGGAACCGTATGCTTGCCACAGAGAGGTTTCGCCCCGAGGCGAAGTCAACTAGCCTGAGTCCGTTTCCGGATGTGTTGGCGTGCAGGCTGTGTCTTCCGATGACTTTAGCAAAGACTTCTTCTCTTCCCAGCTGAGCGTTGAAATCTCCTAGAACGATCTTAGTGCCGTGGCTGGGACATCGATCGTATGCCTTTTTTAGGAGGTGATAGAAGTCTTCTTTACTGCTGCCATCTCTTTCCTCTGTCGGGGCGTGTGCGCATATGAGGCTTATATTTCCGAATTTAGCCTTGATGCGGATTGTTATGAGGCGTTGGCTTATGTATTGGAAACTTAAGAATTTTTGCCTAAGTCTGCCTCGAACAACAAATCCGCATCCAAATGAGCGTTTCCCTCTCTCCCTGTAGCAGTCGCTGTGGTAAATGTCGCAGTTTCTCACTCTTCTCTTGCCTGGCCCATGCCACCGCATTTCCTGAATCGCGGTAATGTCTGCCTTGTAGCAGACAGTACAGGGCCTCCGCAAGTTCATCGGCTGCACGTGGTCTGTTAAGGGACCTCACATTCCACGTGCATATCCGTAAAACATTACGTTACAACAGCTGGGCATCGCCAGGTTGATACAAATCAGTGCCTACTCTGTTTCCACATCACCCAGCCTGATAGGACAGTCCTTGTAAAATTTGAAAAATCGTCACCAGGCATAGTCTTCAATTCCTCGGTTTGGGTCTGAACAAATAGTTGAGACTATCAATTTAAAAGCTCTGATTAAGTCAGTTCCAACACTTAAAAGTACAACTTGCATGTACTGTCGAACCAGGATGATTCACTTTTTAAAACCCGATATTGTTCAAAATTTGACGACGAATGTTTAAAAGATTTTTCTATGAGTTATTTGTTTGTTCTGTTTGAGAGTCTTTTCAAAACTTCTTCTTCTTCATGTGGTGCTACAGTCCGGGGTGGACCTGGGCCTCGACTAACATGCCTCTCCAGCCAGCACGATCACATATTGTTGAGCGCAGTCAACAACGTCACCTCGCTTGGACAGGCCCATGCCCCCTGTCCACATGACTGCTCAATACGGATGTCCAGTGTTTTCGACAATATATTGATTGATACCATCATAGAGCAGTACACGGTTGTTTTACCTCTGCAAGTTATTTTTATGTATTATCAAAATTCTGCCCGTCACAGTAACTTCAAGGGAATTTAATATTAAGAATATTTTTCAGTGGTATGGTATTGTTAACCATATCCCTGAGCAAGCTAGACCACAAAGAATTTTGTCAGAACACTGTTATACTATGCATAAAATAAAATAATAAAAAAAAACATTTGATGCCACATTTTCGTAACACAAAGTTCTTATAAAAAATACCGCCTAATCGGCTTCAAGAGTGCTCAATGCGAAAAACATCTGGATGTCACTGTGTCATCTTCATAGTGAATTTCGAAAAAAAATCTTGACCTACAAGATGAAGTTGACCTAGGAACTCATGCCGTTGAACCATTTTAAACGTCGCCATTTCGTACATTGGACTAAAGCGCAACTTCACATGGGCACTGATTTTCATCGATAAATCATCTTCAGTGATCAGGCTTTTTTGGCTGAATAGAGGTGTCAACAAGCACTATGCATTTTTAGCGGGGCACCATTATAGCCTTAAAACAAAACACATGGCGAATTTATATCTTTGGACCATATTTTTTGTAAATGATGCGTATTGCATCCTGAATGGAAATGGCTACCGCATCATGTTAGGCGATTAGTTTTGACGTCAATTGGAAAGTGATTTAAACAAGATTGTGCCACAATTCACAAAGCATATGTAACAATCGATTTCAGGACATTTTGTTTGGATTTTACTTTATTTCAAGAAGCAGACTCCATTTATTCATTTAATTCACATTGGAGCTACATGAAGTCACTGGTCAATACCAACAACCTGCATAAGACGGATGAGATCGCAGACATTTTAGAAAGTGAAATAGTTAGAATATTGGTCAACTTTGCGACAAAAATGGTCAGATTTTGATTTCAGCAACTGAAATTCTGGAAGCGTGCTCATGCAGATTATGATGGAATATATTTCTAACATTTATATTTTATACGTCATGTTACATATATTTTTTCTAACCCAACTACAGCTTATAGCTGCCTTAAAAGTTGGTGTGAGGTGTAAGTTGGTCATAATGGTCAACTAAAGGGGCTGAGTTGTTCTGCGACGGTGGTGGTGTTGACTGGCTTTGGTGTAACCACAAAAAAAAAAAAAAAAAAAAATTGAAATCCCTTGGTGAACAGCGAGATGGAAGATTATAGGACATCCTTCCTTCATGAAACAAAGTTTTCATGCCATAAAATAGAGAAAAGCTTCAGGTGGGAAAGACATTTTGTTTGGCAGATACGTTGTTTCAAAGCGTCGCATGGTTGCCTAATTTAATTTTCTTTAAGGCTACGTGAAGTACTGGTCTATATAAAAAACCCAGACGACGACGACTAACCCAGACGACGAATAACCTTGGAGATAATTGTGGATGTGAGGAAGGTTAAATATCGCCCAACTAAATTCTAAAATTGTCCAATATTGCTTTCAACGACTGAACTTCTGCAAACGTGCCCGTGCAGGTTATGCTAATAAATTTATCTTCAGTTTTTAGAGCTTTTTTATTAGCTGGAGTATAATAATAAGCTCGAATTTTTCACTGCACCACCTCTTTCGAGCTGCTGACAACACTCAAAGGGTAATATCTGTCAAAGAAAAAGCTTCTTAACTTCCCCGTTCGGAGTCGGCAAAAAACGTGACCTACAGTTTTTTTTTCTACTCGTGAGAGAAAAGTAGTGCGCACAACAGGAGTACTTGATGAACGAGCTAGGCTCTGGTCCTTCGTGGACTGTCGCGCCATCCAATTATATTTTCTTATGCCCCAGGCAAAAGTACTTAAAAGTAGGTTAAGTTTCCGCATACATTTTCTTAAATCTTAATGGCATGCCTCTACGCTGATGCTCTACTGGTAGCATACATTTAGATTTTATCTTTTTAACTAAATTCAATTTGCCTTATGACATTAAATGTATTATCAAAAAATAAATCCGAAAAAAAACTGGAACATCTTTTGATTTAACCAAACTAGAGCTTTGGGTACTTTAAAACGAAGACGTTATGTGCTCGCAAGGGTCAACTAAACAGGATTAGTTGTTTTGGGATGTGAACGGTGGCGGGGGTTGATTTTGGTGTAAGCACTAGGAAAATTGTCATTCTTTGGACCATCTTTGAACAGTGATCGCCTTACTGAACCGAAGAAATTCCTAGTGGCTACGGGCTTCATGGAAGATTATTAGACAACCTTCCTTTTTCTGAATCAGACCTTTCACACCTTAATAGAGAAATGATTTGGGCGTGATAGCGCATCTTCTCGTGATCACTGATAGTAAGCCTCAAAGATCATTTAGGAAAGGTAGTTGTAAGCCTCATACAGAAGTTAGAAGAAGTTATAGCTCTTGAAATGTAATCTTATATTATTTTTTTTTGTTGTGTTGGAGGTTGGGATAAAATACACTGGAATGTTCAGACTCATGGTCCATTGTACTACCAGGCAGTAACCTTCATGTAATGTAATTTCTTGGTTTTCCGAAGAAAAACCAAGATGCGATTCTGTGATATAGAGCTAAGGTTTTCAGTTCCCACCACATCAGCGCCAAATAACCGCCACCTGATACAAGCGAAAGCAGGACACTAACAGAGAAAGTGCTCTGAAGTGTCTTCACCTTCTCCACAGGCGTCGCAGAGTATGACCTCACTAAGCCCAATCCGACTCAGGTGCATAGCGAAGGTGAAGTGTTCCGTTAGTACGCCGACAAGTCGTCTGCACTCGTTTCTGTCTAGAGATAGCAAAAACAGACGCGGATTTCTCGCTGACGTTTGGGAGCATACTCTTGGTCACCCTGCATCCTGGAGAGTCACACCATCTTTGATTGTACTGTAGAGAGACCCAACCATCGATGGAGGCCCTGACCAGGGACGCGGGTAGTACAAAGGTGAGTTCGGGCCCTACGAATGTCTCTGCTGAACCTAGCCTAGCTAGTTCATCGGCAGTCTCGTTTGCCAGGATCCCGTGATGACCAGGAACCCAGACAAGTCTTAGCGAATTCAGCCTGCCGACCAAATTAAGGGAAGACTTGCATTCTTCAACTATCTTGGAAGTGGTTAAATTAAGTAGTTATATAAAGTTAATAATAAAACTATTCATCCTTGTCAGGCTTTTTCGTTGTACAAAAGCTCGTTGAGATAGAATTTATTAAATTCGAATGTACAATTCACAAGGCACTGCGTCTCGAGCACCATCATCTTTTCCATCTTGGAAGAACTTATGTTAAATCAAATCGGAAAACTTTTCACCATTATTGGCCGGATGAGTTCAATGTTGCAAATCAACTTCACCCTAGTACTGTTGTCTGCTAGAAAATAACTTACTGGTCACGGCGAAGACTTTCCCAGCCTTGGTCAGAGCATTCAACATTCAACCACATGATTGTCACATAACGTCTTTCACGGCTGATAACTGCCTGCGTAAATTTATGACAGTCGCTTTTCGTATCTCTTGAGGCCTTGGATAGCGGGGTTCTGAAAAACATTGTTTCGCACTTTTGTAGTTAATTTTCAATTTTCTATTAAAGTGCAGAAGCGTTGAACTCTCAATTATATTTAATTTTAAGTTGCCACTAAACGTTCCTTAACACATAACACAATTTTTGGATATATTTTCGGTCTTTCGTGTTAAGTTAAAGCCACCTTTATAAAAAAGACCTTTGTGTAGAAATGAATGAGGTAAATATTATAAACATTCATTCCTGTCAGTCTATTATTTTCCATTTATGTGATTGACACTAACCTTAGCTTCCTGAAAGTGTTGGATTGTGTTAAAAGCGTGAAAAACACTGCACCACACTATTGTATATGGAATATAAGAATTTGATTGGTTGTAAAACCTTTCACGGTTTGGCTTCGTACGCTATTTCTTACATTGAAATATATGTTTACAGTAATAGTTGGTCTAAAACAAAGAGGCAGGGAAGAAGAAGTATTCGTAAATTCATGTCTAATTCGAAAGCACGCAGCAAGACTTTCCACGAAAAATCTTTCCTTCCTTACCTACCAGCACAAATTCGTTTACGAGTACAGTGTGCAAACACAACTACGAACCTTTGGAGACTATTGCTAAATGCAAAATATCGCCGAATTTTCGATTTACACGCTCGCATGATCCGAAGATAAAAATATTCCCAGCGCACTGTACAAACTTGAATAAAGCACTACAGAGCTAATCAAGTACAGTGCATGTAAAGTGATAGCTCCAAAAGAATGAGGCGCAAAAGAATTAATTGCCACAACCAAATCATTCCCATGCATAATTCAGAACAATACGCACTGAGAAAAGCAGGACATTCTCTCATAACGCTATTAAGTACCACTCGTAATCGCAGTGACCATTCGTTTGTTTCTGAAAATATTTTACCAGCAAAACTCAACACCACCGAAACCAGAAATCGATTGCCCCTTTCTGATGAACAACAACAAAGGCAGCCACCACGCGCACGGCTTCGCGGCAAGTGGAAGTCACACATTTCACTCGCTCCCCATGCAGAGCGCCATCAAACCGCAAAAATAAAGGGCACGTTCAATTAAAATCGTGTACTGTGCGGATACAATTGAATTTGTATGCCTCATCCTTCATCGCGCTTCACCAACACAAGTATGCCTGGGTGGGGTGAGGGTTGAGGATGAAGTTTAAGTTTTTATTTTAATATCGCATGGAGTGTGGTTAAGTTTTCGCAGTGGCAATGAGTCGCAGGATCGTGTACACAGAGGTTAGTGAGTTTTGTGGATTTACATGTGGTCTTGAATGAATGGAACACTAGTGTGAGGTTGGCTCTGTACATGCACATACGTACCTTCTAGGCAGGAGTGGAAGATGATTACCAAACAGCCACAGACGTTTCTCTCCGAACCATTTGTCCATATACGGGTGGGCAGAAGAGACACAACTTCAAAGCAGCGCACTCCGGATTCACCTTTATTACGCGTACGAATCGGTTCACCCTCTAAATCTGTTTTATCCTTTGTTGCGACGACAACGATAACGACAACGACAATGACAGCGGCAGTGACAGCGATAAACGGCAACAACAACGACGATGACAAGTAATTTACTTTTTATCGGTGGAAATGAAATTCATATTGCGGATGCCCCCTGACTCGCTCGGTAGCATGTGGAGTGGGCAGATTTTCACTTTTTTTCTGTCGGAGTGGGATGTGCTCGCTCCTATTTCGACGGTCGGTGGTACACTCAGCTGTCATCCGTTCAGAGGGATAAATCAATTATAAAAAATCTCTGGCGGAATGAATGAAATGCATCTGTGCACACGCGGCGGGTTTCGTTTTGGTGTTTTTTCTCCTATTTTTTACCTCTTTTTCCAGTGTTTTGAATTTTATTGTCGGAAGTTGAAACACGTTTGGCTTTGGGAGTGTCTGTGTACTTGTGTGAGGTATATAGCAACAAAATGTTGCTATCAAACACAGTCCAGGAGTGGAACGGATTTTGCGGTTACCTTGGTGAACTTGGTAACCAAAACAAACAGTTCACTGTGTGTGTGGGCCTTGCAGCGAATTCGATTCACGTCGTGCCTATGCGTTGGGGTTGGATGATTGACGGTCGCGGTAACGGACAAGGTTGCCAGGGGGTGCTTGTATTGTGTAAGATATTTTTGTATTTTTCACTATTTTTGATTTTCATTGATTGTAAACTTTGTCCCCATGGCGCGGCGAAGGGTTTTTAAAAGTCAAGTGTTGCCATTCGTGGTCGACGGAGGGAACCTTAGATGTGTCCGATATCAGTATGGAGAAAGTGTTCTATATTTCGGAGTGCGGTTTGCAATTTAGGAAACATTTATTGATTTAAGGTATTGTCCTTTGCTTCGATTGTGCATCATCATCGCATTAAAGTGCGTCTGAAGGTTTTGTTTTGAGGAAAATTCGCAGTTGGGTAAAAGGGGACTCCACCTCTATATGTGCTGACAACTAATTTCGTTAATGAACAAGATAGCCGCCAGTCGATTCGCCAAAACTGTATGCTATTGTAAACCAATTATGCAATGCAGTGTAGGCCCGCGGCATTATTGGGGTATTTGTTTGCATTGTTTTGCAGGGTATTCGTAAGCTCTTCCCTGGTGGTGCACAGTTTCATAACCAGTACGAAATTATTGAAATTATTATTTGAATTGCTAGGAGGTTTAAAGTTGCTTCCAATATCTTTTGATCCTTTGGCTGGGAATAATTCAAATCGGAATAATTCATGGTGACACCGCTCTCCTCTCAGACTGAAAGAAATGAAAAAGTTTCTACTACAAGGATTTGGTCGGCGGGGTTACTGTGGAGGAAACATCTACGGTTCTACGGTTTTTCGAGCTTAAAAAGCATCTTTATTTTATCCTATGTTACTCTCCGGTTCTCGAATACTTTTTGGAAGTAGCACAAGTGACAACTGATTTTTGGCCGTTTCATTTTGTCAATCAATCAACAGCTACTTAGGGCCCAATTGGGTTGTGTCTGTTTTTCGTATTTTTCATGTATTTTCGCAGTTTTTTGTTTTTGTTTCTCAAATAAGGGCATCTCAAGGAACAGTGGGCAGTGGCGACATATGCAGTGTTATGTCTAATTATAATACCTTTTTGTGAGTCGGTCAGATAGTGTGTAATAACAATTATAACTACTTGTATGTTAACCAAGGTCGTTCATAATTTGAATGTCAAAGGATAAAAGTTATAGGTAAGCCGACGACGGGGGTTACTTTTTTCGTCCTCTTATTTTTGTCGAAAACAATTTTTATTGGTTTCTTGATTTTGTAGGATTATAATTTTTCAAGCTTCGGTTTGTATAATGTAAAGTACGGATATCAAAACTCCAGCATTTTGACAATATCTGTTGATTTAAATGTCAATTAATCTGATCTTAAGCATAAACACATTAATTGTGAGGAAAAAAGCGTGCGTAGAGGGAAGGGAATTAAAATAAACCATCACAAGTTATTCACACTGTACGAAACCTGATCACAAAACAAAAAAAAAAAAAAAAAAAAAAAAAAAAACAAACAAAACACTCAAGTGAAATTCTAAATAGTGTAATAAAATACAATGGGTAATACATGTGAAGTACACATACATATTAAATTGGGGTTTAGCAAATTATTACATTTGCGTTTCAGCATTTGTCAAAGGATAGTAGTAGTATTTAAGTAATGCCAATCTGAGTGATGTTCTAGTTACCTCCACAAATAATCCTACAATGTGCTCAATTCAGGAATTCTTTCTGCTGGAAAACACTTTTTTTTGTGATTGAAGGACACCTACATACTGACCTGATTTTAAACTTCGCAAATCTAAACGTTTGCTAATGTCGGGCACAGTTACACAATTTCTTGCAAGGGTTTGTATTTGATCTACCGAATGTACATGATAAATAAGTTTAACCAAATATAACCCCTGCAAGTTGCTTAATGAATCGTAAGGCTGGGTGGGTGTTAAAAAAACTGGTTTCAATGATTCAATGGTAATGAATGCCTTTCTTGATTCTTCTTTCTGCTGGAAAACACTTTTTTTTGTGATTGAAGGACACCTACATATTGACCTGATTTCAAACTTCGGAAATTTAAACGTTTTTCTTGCTTAAGATAATTAGAGAATAGTTTTTCTGTACTTTTTACTTTGAAAGAGAACGTTTTTGTTACTAGGCAAATTCTTCCTTAATATTTAATTTGATCTTCTAAACCTTCCGAACCTGAATATTATTGCTTAATTGGTTGTTGTTTTATTCATTTCGTGTATTTTCGAAACGAGATGCGAAACAATACATAACACAGTTCACAGGGTTTTTTACATCACATTTTCTTAACTTTCCTGAAATAGTTATTCGCTTGATATGGATAAAACCCATGAAATACCGTATCCATTACACAAAATAGAAACTCTGAAAGAAAGTAGAAACTCTGGAACATGAAAACGAATTTTTCGAAGATTTCAGTCTCTAAGGCCTGCAATGTAGAAGGCTGTTCCGCTTTTGTGCTACAGCGTACGAGTTGCGTGACACCCTCTTTTTTGACAGAGATCTTACCCTTGGGTTTCATCTGTACCCGTAGAGTGATTTAAAACAACCCAAGACAAGACTATAATTGTAATCACCAATGAGAAGAAAGCTTCTAGTGCACCACCGACCAACCCGAGTGTGGGTTGTAGAGAACATCACTACAGATAAAAGAGATGAGAGGTTATGAGGACAACGCAAAGAGAAATTATGGGCATCCTTGCTCCGACTAGAAAGTGAACACAACAGCCCGGAAAAATAAGGCAAACAAAAATTTAAATTGATGTATTTTATTTGTTTTTTTCTCGCTTCTAACACGTAACATACACTATGCTAAAGTCTAGAAGGGATCAAATTCTAGCTTCTCAAAAATGCTGTTGCTTTTTTACAAGTAGAAAGGTTTCATTGGTTTTTGGCAATAGCTTGAAAGAAGCAGTGTTAAAAAAAAATGTATGGTGATTAATTCTGAAATTAAATTTTGGCAGTGAAGCAGTGCTCTTTTACGTAGTGTAAAAAGAGATTAATTTTAATTTGCATAAGTATTTTATTAGCATCCCCTAAATAAATAAAATTGCAAATACATTTTTCCGAAATATCCTTATGTGATTTATCCCACGAAAATCTATTAAAATTAAGACTGAAAGGCGACGACAAAATAAAAGTGATCTATTAATTTTTTTGTTGGAGGTTGGAAAACACTGCGCTTGAGAGCTCAGACTCAAAAACTACTCCATTGTACTACCAAGCAGTAACCTTTATTTAACGTTTATAAATAAGTAATTATTATTTAACACCAGCAAGCGCTTCTGTAATAAATAGCGTAAGATTTCAGCTCTTACCATATGACCGCCAAACAGGCGCCACCTGATTCCAGCAAAGACGGGACTTTGGCAGAAAAAGTGCCCTGAAGTGTCTTCACCTTTAAGAAACGCATCGCAAAAGGTTTCATCACTAAGCCTAAACAGACTTAGATACTTAGCGAAGGTGAAGAATCCCGTTTGTACGCCGAAAAGTCGTCTACAGTCAGAAAAGCCACAAATTTCTTGCTAACGTTTGGGAGCATGCACTTGGTTAGCCTGCTATCTGGAGAGTCATCCCAACTCTGGTTGTGCCGGGCACCTAACCATAGGTGGAAACCCGAACCAAGGATGCGGGTAGTCCCAAGGTGAATTCGGTTCCTACGAATCCCTCTTTTAAACCTTGCCCATCAAGTTCAACGATAATCTCGTCTCGCTACCTAAAAAAGTCTTGGAAAATTTAAGGGTAGACTTGCGTTCCTGGACTATCTTGGAAGTGGTTTTATGGTTGAGCAAGGTCTTAAACTGGTACAGTGGACCATCTCTGATTGTTCCGGGCACCAAAATATCAGCGGAAACCTTAGCCAAGGACGCGGGTAGTCCCAAGGTGGGTTCGGTCCCTACGAATCCCTCTTTTGAACCTTGCCCATCAAGTTCATCGACAATCTCGTCTCGGGACCTAAAAAAGTCTTGGCAAAAAAGACTTGCATTCCTGGACTATCTTGGAAGTGGTTTCACGGTTGAGCAAGGTCTTAAACTGGTACAATGGACCAGTATTTGATTGTGAGCGCTCCAGTGCAGTATATCCCAAGGTCTTAAGCACAACTAAGTTGTCATTACAGACGCAGATACTTGGCCCTCCTAACTATTCTAATGTCACAGCTAGTAGACATTAGGAACGCAAACGCTTTTGCCTGGAAGACTGACGGGAAATTGCTTAAAGAGGTGTGAAATCTAATTTTATCGTTTTCCACAAAGGCCCCAGCGCCAGATCCCACCGACGCCTTGGAGCAGTCCGTGAAAATTCGACTACATTCTCTTCTCGGCTAATTTTCATGTCGGAGCAAGTCCTGGACACGGGAAAAGTCGACTCTATATGGACGATGCAACTGGAATGTTGGTGAATCCACGCCAGACGACATGTCCAGACTAGTGACTAGTGCCATAGGAAATGTGGTGCGAGTGATCATTTAGCCGAGGAATGGCATTGATTCAACTTCGTTCTCTATTATGTTGGGCCTATGCAACCCGTAGGACTAACTGAAACCAAACGCATACACTGTTAGATAATGCTTGAAGCTTTCAAAATCGTTCCTTTAAAAAATATCTGATTTTTATATTCAATGTTTTCTCTGCATTATTGGATTTTCGGATTCCACGAGTTGTCTTTTTATACTACACATTCAAGGTTATTATTGCATTAAACCTTAAATGGTAAAACGAAGGTTATTGTCGCATTATACCTTAAATGGTAAAACGAAGGAAAAGTCATAAGAATTTCATTAAGAGGAGTTTTATAATAACCTGCCCTACGTTGCTATATGCAGTTACACAATTTCATACAAGGGATTGTATTTGGTTTACCGAATGTACATGATAAATAAGTTTAACCAAATATAACCCCTGCAAGTTGCTAAATGAACCGTAAGGCCGGGTGGGTGTTAAAAAAACAGGTTGCAAGAAATTGGTCGACTCTTCGTTAAGGTTGGGGTACGACAGAGTGGAACCTTGAGTCTTGTTTCTTGAAAAAAATGTAAAATATTGGAAAAATCTGGTCTGAGTAGCTCAAACAGTTTTCATGAAAATACATTTTTGCGAAATATGCAACCCAACCTAACACATTAGTCTGTTAAACTGGCACGTTAAGCAGTCTTACCGCCCGTTCTCTATGTCGAAGAACTCGATTTTTTCTCTTATAGAAATTTATTCAACCAGTTTGGTTTTCAAGACATCATTAATTATGATTGTAATGGTATGCATTGTGGGTGTTACGAAGTCATTGGAAAAATGTAAACAACCCTACATACCAGACAGGTTTTGCCTCTATTTGAAAGTTAGAAGGGAATCCGGAAACGTCTCAAAGACTTAAGGTCAATATAACCCAACAATAGGACAAACATTAAACGGTGGCATTACTGAGCTTTATATATCTGAGATGAAATTTCATAGTAAATATAGATGGTTTGGAGGCTTCAGTAGTAAACACTCAACCACCTGGAACATTAAGGACAAACTTGTCGTTGAGAGAGAGAGAAAAGCATATAGCGGAGTCAAAATTTCGGTATTGAGCGTGCAACTTCTAAACTTATACCCATCCTAAACACAAGCCAAAAAAGGAGAATAAGAATTTCATAATTGCATTCTCAGAGAACAGACTTCAAATTGTCATTTCCTCAGGTCACATTGTATTACACATAAATTAAAGTCAACATCATCCTTAAGCTATTGTAAAATTGAAATGAAACAAAAAAATTTTATATAATACAAGGAAACTTACATTTTCTTTGATGCAGTAATAAAGCCAAAGAAAATGAAGCACCTACTAGAGGAATGCTTTACAGCGTTTGTGCACTTGATTGAGCTCAAGTCTGGGGCAAAAGGGAAGCCACAAGGAGTTGTGCTCTATTTAACGTTCCTGCAAGCTGGTAGCAATTCCCGAGTATAAGTTCCGCGAACTCTGTCCGTCAAGTATCCACTTCACAACACTGATTACAATTCCGGTTTATTTTAAATAATCAATCCCGCCGCAAGTGAAGCAGTACGAATATGTGCAAGCACGATAGTTTCCCCGAGCACACACATGCACGTAATCGACAATGACTGCGATGACGATGAGGGCAAGAGGTTTCGCGGTTCTGGCGGTTGACGTTGATGTTGCCACTAGAGCAGCGACGACGCAACAGCACCGTATCGTGACATTAGCATATAAAGTAGTTGTAGTTGATTGCGCTGCCACAGTGTTGGATTCATTTCCATCGCGTATCCATTTCTGCGGAAAAAACGGCGGTACTCCAGTCATGTGTGCTCCTTGGTCCGCGCGATGAGGGGCGCCTGGTATTGTACTCGTATGCCTGCCAATATGCTTCGAATATACAAGCCAGAACATCATGAATCCGTCGACGATGATGACGTGCTGGCGTGGCTCTGCAGCGGGGGGAAACACTGGGGAAATGATGTATTTATGATAATGAGACGCGAATTCGTCGAAGCCGGCTTGTATCTATTTCAGGAATTGGCAATACCGCGCGAATTACTGGCCTTGTCGCAGCGGGTAAGTGTTCTTCATGCCGTTCGTTAAGAGGTTCGAGCATCAGTGTGGATCAAGAGGATATAAGCGCTTGGGTTGAAGGAACAGGTGAAAGTGATACGCGCTTCATGTAAATTAATCACGAAAGTGGGGAAAAATTTGAATTTTCCTTAACGCATTTGACACCAGGTGGTGATTAGATGATTACACGGCGGAATAGTAGTACGGGGACTGTAGTTTGCAAACGTGCTTGGGATTTTAAGCCAGAATGTAGCGGGAAGAGTCTAGGGAAGTTAGAGTTTGACTTTTATCGAGATAAAGTGAATATCCTAAATTAGAATACTTACGAAAAAAATTAATGAAATGAAGCAAGCGCTTTGCGTGCATGTTGGTTTATTGTCAAACTGCGAAGTCTAGTTGAAATTTAACCCTGTCGTCACTATTATGCGTAGGTGCTCACGTGAATAAGAATTAATTGCACAATTTAGACGAATGGGCAATTAACGAGGGTAATGTCGTGAAGAGAAAATTATATAAAACCCAGACGACTATTCATTTACTGGAATCGATAAAGTTGATTTTTCTGCAGCAAGCCACATAAATAAGAGTCGCATACAGTTGTAGAGTATACAGCCCCAAAACAAAATCAGGTAACAATTCTGGACTTTTAATATAAAGTAGGCAACAATAGAACTTTCACGTCAAATAATTTATAAAAGAAAAATGTTGCTTTCTATTGACATTGATAGTGTCCTAGAGACTAGAGCCATTGCTTTTTCAGTAATTACATTTATGTGTACCAAAGGGAGGGAAGCTCTACAGTTTGTTACTGACTTCAAACTGAGAAATTTAGAAAAGCTTCAAAAGCAATACAATATGTTGTAAGTGTCTTAAAAGACGTTTTGACTTGAGAAATGTGAGCCAAATGTATATTCATTCAAACAAAATTTGTAGCTTTAACTTGGAGTTTCCCAAAATTGTATCCAATTGTTTCTAATCGAAGGCGTTTTGTAATATGAGCAAAAAATGTGTAACAAACGAAGAGTTTACATTGGATACTGAAGGCATTATATGTAGACAAAGAAAACTAATTAATCTTTTTGCAGGATGGCTGAGTGTCTGACGGAGTCTAAGGTTTTGTTTTTGAACTTGTAAAAATACCCCACTTATTTGGACGTAACGTTCTTCTGTTTCTTAAACAGTTTCGTTGTGATTAGTACTCACCTACCGTTTTAGGATAAGAAACTTAAAAATTATAGAAGGAGATATGATATCTTTGATACGTTCAGTCGAGTAAGTTTAACTTTATAACGTGCCAAGCCCATATGCCGAAGATAGTCGTTCCTTTAAGAGTTTTCCAGGCTAAAGCACTGCTGCCTTTATTTGTTCGATTTGGCGAAAACACTGCATTTACACAGGCTATAATTCGAGCTCGTGTATTTGAAATTATGTTCTTTGTGTGAATGTCTTTTGGCTTTTCTGATTTTGAAATGGGAGGCACACACAAACTGTTTAGTAGTTCTAACATTGCGATAGTTATGTTTGAAATTTTGACCTACATGGCGCATATAAGTTGCATCACCATTACATTGAAGCCAGATTGATATACTTGTATGAACTTATGTATAGTTACTTTTTCTGTCAATTTACAGTTACGAGGGTTGCCTTTTACATTTCAGGATTAGAGAACAAAAACAAATATTAATCATCGAAAATAGCTTTATTGTTTTTCAAAATATTCCCCATTAAGATCTATATACTTTTGCATGCGTTTGAACCAATTGTCGAGGCACTTTTGCCACTCTGATTGAGGTATTTCCAAACATGCATTCTGCACGAATCAACCGCTGCTTCAAGTATCGAAAAACGTTGACCTTTCATTTTATTTTTTACGTAAGGGAATAAAAAGAAGTCATTTGGTGCCAAGTCAGAACTACACGGCGGATGACTCATCAAATCGATGTTTTGAGTGCAAAAAAATGCAGTTGTTCGAGCCGATGTGTGAGAGATCGCATTGTCGTGGTGACGAGGGATACGTCTTCGGCGGTTGGTTTTTCTGACTTCTTGGAAGACAACTGGCAAGCCAATGGTTGTGTGCCACTTAGAATTGACTGTTCTGCGTTGTTCTAGTGGTACGGTTGCGACATGTCCAGTTTTTCCGAAAAAACCGGCGACCTTTTGCTTGGAAGTGATTCATGCGCGAGCAACTTTTGCTGGATTTGGTTCAATTTGAAACTCCCATACAGTCGATTGCTGTTTCCTTTCGGGCTCGTTCGCCAAAATCAACGATTCATCACCTGTAATGATGTCACAGACGTGTTTCGAAGCACCGCGATCGTATTTTTAGAGCATTTCTTTAGAACAATCGACACGAACCTTTTTTTGAGCGATTGACAACTATTGGGATCCAACGCGAACAAACTTTTTTGACGGTCAAATATTAATGCAATATTGAATGTATACTGTCCCACTAATGCCTAAGGTTGTCTCAATCTCACGACAGGTCACATGCCGATCTTGCAATATCAGTTGGCGCACAGCATCGACGGTTTCCGGAACAACAAATGATTTTGGACCACCTTCATGAAATTCGTCTTGGAGTGAACTACGACCTCGGTTGAATTCACCATACCATCGATAAACACTAGTCCTTGATGGAGCTTCATCGCCAAAAATTGAATTTTTTTCATCGATGCACTGTTGTTGAGTTAATCCACGTCGAAAGTTTTAAAAAATTATCGCACTAAAATTTTCAAGATTTAATTCCATTTTTTGGACGAGATGAATCTTTTAGGTCGCTGTAAACAGCACAAATAGCGCTCGTATGTCAAAACGTTCTGAGTAAGTATAACCTCTAAGATATCAAACTTTACGATAGAACTGGCAGTTGGCAGATTGCAACACTAGGCTTGTCATAATAATATAAAAGGCAACCTTCGTAGTTAGGTTGTGGTGGATCAACATGAGCTCTATGTTCGGCTTGTACTCGAAAAGTGGTAACGTTTGAGTTATCACTATTGTAGTAAATTTTAATGTTTTTATCGAATTTTTCGGTTACTAAGCAATCCATTTTTATAAAATATTGTAACACTGTTGCAACTTAGTTTAACAGGCGCCAGTCGCTATCATTACCAATTTGACACTACGAAGTTAATAATATATATACACATATATGAATAATATGAATGAATAATATAACATTATTTGTAGTAGTATAATGTGCAGGAATACTTGAGGTTTGGACTTCAGTTATGCTTGGATGCAGTAATAAAGTTAACGCTCTAGCTAACAGCTTTTCAGACAACTATTCAACTGCTAGTAATATCATTCCATCTCTTTACATCCGAGTCTCGGTCGAGCATTCAATCACTTTTATTAGTTCACACACGGTCCTAAGAAATACCAGGTTAACATCACCATCAGAAGTAAAAAATATTATTCAAAATGTAAAAAACAATAAAAACCCCTGGTTTCGATGGAGTCAAAAGTGACCTTACAAATTTTCCCAGCTCTGCCTTCTTACAGCTGATCAACTGATATCTAAAACTGGGTTATATCCTTAAAATCAGAAAGGCCGCGAAAATAATACCAATATTGAATCCCAATAACGGCCTAAATTGCCCAGCAGCTATAGGCTTAGCCTGCTGATCTCTATTAGCAAATGCTTTGAGCAATTGTTCCAAAATAGTGTCTTTCGTTAATGAAAATGCCATTTTGCCTCCAGAAGAATTCAGTTTCAGAGCTATTCATAGCACTGCTCACCAAGAACATCGCATCACAAATCACGTTCAGCAAAATCTTTCAGTAGGCATTATCACTGGTATGGTTGTGTTGGACCTAGCGTTTAATACGGTCTCGGATAATGGCTTGCTACATAAGCCATAAGCAAAAATAGTCCAATTATTCCTTTCAACACGAAAGTTAACACCACGCATTTGGCTCTGAACCCCATATAGGGTAGCAGTCTGCATGGGAATTGCTGACTAAGTTCATTCAGGTGCAAACCTATTCACACGTTTATAGAAGATCAAGTTACGTCGCGCTATTCGCACGACCAGCGAACATCAAATAGCATCGCACCGGATACACGCGTCGGCATATAACTGATGAGCTAGCATTCTGCATGGTTGGAGCAGCGGCTTCCTATGGGAATCAAAACAGGTTTTGGAGGGCAGTCTGATTTTTGACTTGTACTAACACGGAATAAAATAAATTCGCATTGAGAAATCGTTCTTTGTTTTAGTAAACGAAAGTCGAACAGTTGGGGGGAGGCGTTGCCTCTCCGTTCGCGATTTTTTTTTTGGAATCCCGGGACGGATTCCTTAACTCAAAGTTTTAAGTTGCTTATCAATAAGCATTTTCCAGATAAAAACAAATCAACGCAGGCGTTAAACAAGGATCTGTTCTTGCTCCAGTCATTTTCTCTACAAAGGTACTTCCTGAAATTGCTAACATAGAAATGGTTACACCTAGAATTGAAAGACTATGACAAATATATAACATCCGAAAATAACTTGATTTCAAATCTAGCTTCGTAAAAAGTGCAATACTTAAATTATTCAATTATTTATTCAATTCAAATGTTATTCATTTATTTATATATTAAAGTTATCTATTTATAAATATTTATTATTTATTTATTTATTAATATATTTATTCCTATATCTTCCTATTAATTCAGTTATTTATTTTGTCCTCTGTGAACTACATATGTGTCACAGCTATTGAGCTTTTTTTGAAATCAAGTCCTAAATGCGAAGGTTGTTTTTTATATTTCGGGATTGGATAAACCTAGTGTTGCAATCTGGCAACTGCCAAGTCTATAGTAAATTTTGATATTTTAGAGGTTTTACGTACTCAGAATGTTTTGACATACGAGCGCTGTAAACAACACAAATTGTTTACAGTAACTTAAAAGTTTCATTTCGCTTAAAAAATGGAATTATATCGTGAAAATTTTCGTATGATTATTTTTTACAAATTTTGACGTGGATTAACTCAACTACAGTGCATCGATGAACAAAATTCAATTTTTGGCGATGAAGCTCCATCAAGGACCAGTGTTTATCGATGGTATGGTGAATTCAACCGAGGTCGTAGTTCATTCCAAGGCGAATTTCGTGAAGGTGGTCCAAAATCATTTGTTGTTCCGGAAACCATCGATGCTGTGCGCCAACTGATACGGCAAGATCGTCATGTGACCTATGGTGAGATTGAGACTACCTTAGGCATAAGTGGGACCAGCATACATTCAATATTGCATGAACATTTGACCGTCAAAAAAGTTTGTTCGCGTTGGATCGCACACAATTTGTCAATCGCTCAAAATAAGGCTCGTGTCGATTGGTCTAAAGAAATGCTCTAAAAATACGATCGCGGTGCTTCGAAACACGTCTATGACATCGTGACAGGTGATGAATGGTCGTCGACTGTATGGGTGTTTTAAATTGAGGCAAATCAAACAAAAGTTGCTTGCGCACGAATCATTTCCAAGCAAAAGGTCGCCGGTTTTTTCGGAAAAACTGGACATGTCGCAACCGTACCACAAGAACAACGCAGAACAGTCAATTCTAAGTGGTACACAACCATTGGCTTGGCAGTTGTCTTCCACGAAATCAGGAAAACCAACCGCCGAAGACGGATCACTCTTCACCACAATAATGCGATCTCTCACACATCGGCTCTCTGCATTTTTGTGCACTCAAAACATCGATTTGATGAGTCATGCGCCGTATAGTCCTGACTTGGCACCGAATGACTTCTTTTTATTCCCGTACGTAAAAACTAAAATGAGAGGTCAACGTTTTTCGATACTTGAAGAAGCGGTTGATGCGTTCAGAATGCATGTTTTGGAGATAACTCAATCAGAGTGGCAAAAGTGCCTCGACAATTGGGTCAAACGCATGCAAAAGTGTATAGATCCTTCTATAATTGTTGCAGTCACAGGGGTCTCCCTTCTTGTGGACTGGGCAAACGACCCTAAAATTCCACTCATCGGTCATGCTTTCCTCCGACCATATCTTACAGATGAGCTGGTGCATGCGCCCAACCAGGTCATCTCCAGCTGCTTTAAATAGCTCTGCAGACAGTCCGTCCACTCCAGCAGCTTTATTCGACTTCAGCTGGGATATTGCTACCATGACCTCGTCTAAGTCGGGGGGACGGAATTCATGTCTATCATCGTTAAAATTAAATGGAACTTTCTGCCTATCAGCGGCATTTGGGCCGTCATCGCCGTTAAGGAGTCTGCAGAAATGATCCTTCCAGATATTCAGCAGACTACGTCTCTACTACGAGTTGTTCGTTATGGTCCAGGAATTGGTCCAAACCTTGTATCCTCCGGATAGCTGGTTTACCTTTCGGTAAAACTTTCGGACTTCATTTCTGTCATAACACCTTTCCATTTCCTCGACCGCGCGCTTCTCATGCTCCTTCTATTTCCTTCTGAGAAGCCGGTGCTCTTCCCTTCTTCTCTGTTCGTAGAGCTGACGTTAAACCCAGCACATCAGTGGCAGGTTCTTTGATGGCTTCTTGACAACGTTTCCTGTCTTGAGCTGGAGGGAGTTTCAGGGAGACTAAGTCGTCGAAGTTCCCAGTGATCAGTTGCGATTGTAGCTTTTCGACATTAAACCGTGTTAGCCTGTCTCGATTCCGCTGATCTCTCGATATCAGGGTTCCTAACTTGGCTACAAGAAGGTGATGATCCGAGTCGATGTTTGTACCTCGGAAGTTTCGGACATCGAGAACATTAAAGGAGTATCTGACGTCTATCGCAACGCGATCAATCTGGTGTACGGTGGATTGCTCAGGAGATCGTCAGGTACCTTTGTGAATGTTCAGGTGTGGGAACCTCGTGCTAGCCACAGGTAGATTCCGCCCCGACGGGAAGTCCAACAGCCTGAGGCTTGTATGCAAACATTACCGCCATCCAGGAAGTGCGATGGCAGACACGTGCCTCCGCAAGTTGTTCGGCTGGCCTGTTAAGGGAACTCACATTCCGTGTGCAAAACTGAAAATCGTTGTCCTTTAAACGGTTGCATGGATCGTCAACAGTTGATCCTTCACTATTCGGACATGCTGCTGTCTCTGAACTACTTATTTTTTACGCTCACGCACAACCTGCAGACTGGTGGGCCAGGACCATTATTTAAACCATACATATGCATACATATGTTCACCAAACAACGGGTGTTGTAATGGCTAACAACTCCGCAATGAGGCGGTATGTTAACTTGACCTGTGCTAGGAGGATAGTTTTGGCAGCTAGCCTTGTTAAGTGCAATCAACAACGTTACCTCACGTGGGGAGCATCCACATTCCCTGTTTACCTTAAAAAATTTGTTTACATTGCTGTTTGTGAAAATAGGTTAAAGTCAGGTACCTTTTCTGCTTAAAAAGAAAATCACTTTTTCAAATGCTATGTACAATATGAAGACCACAAAACAGACGAGTTGCATTTGCAAGAAGCAAATCTTCCAGTGCATGTAATGGACAAATAAAACTCCTCAAGAATGTCCTTTTTCTCTTCATAGCCAACCGACATCCTCTCTTTCGCTTCCTCGGCCTGCGCAAGAGTGCTCCACAACACTGCCTTCTCTTCGGTCGCTGCCCGTCTCTTGTGCAAGGGAGGGGAAACTCCATGGGAATGTACTAAAAGTCAGCTGTTTGGAAAACGGCAAAGGTTGCTGCATTCTCTCGCACAAGAGTTAGTCTTTCCCATGTGCCGGCGGCGAAGGTTGACCCAGGTTTTGCATTCCGCAAAACCGAACACCCCGCAGCCACAGGGTATTGAACCACCAACCATCATTGCCAAACAAGGAGTTAATTATGCGTGAGAAGAGCATTATGCCCGTGGAAGGATGAACCGTAATTACACACTTCCCTTTGTGTTTCGGCGAAAACTGAATTCATTTCTATGAAATCTGTTACATCACATTTTACACGCTCCACCCTTTAATCAGAATTTGCAGAAATTCGCTGGAAACCCCAAATTTAATTGGACCCGTTATTTGCTGTCGCTCGTGTTTGACATGGTCGTCGCGGTTTTTTCTGTACAAAGCGGTGGCTATGACGGCAACAAAGTGAAGCCACCTAATTACTTTTGCATTACCAGTGTTATCATAATTTCGTAATAATGTTCTGCTCTGCAGCCTTGATGAGAGGGAATGTCGGGTGCGCATTGTGCAAATAAACAAAAGAGTACGCAGAATGGAGTAGTTACAGTTGGCGTGGAGGAACGCTGCACTATCAGAGTCATCCACCACTGCCAACAGCAGTAGCTGCTGCCCCAACATCATGCCGAGATGCAACGCGCCAAGAGTGGAAATGAAAGTGGAGGAAGAGACCCTAGAGTTTGTAAGATAAAAAATGGTATTACACCGGAAGTCATAAAACTGCACGATAAAGCTCGAAGGGGACTCGGGGCACGAGCGGGTTAAAGGGAATGGACTCGAAAGATGAGAACGAGTGACGATGGCGTGGCACCATTTGCCGGATGGAAGTGAATTAAAGGGCTCGCGCCGCAGCACGAGTGAAGGGGTGAAATTGTCATCATCCTTGCAAATTAATTTTAATAAGGATCGCGTATAGTGGTTTTGTGGTTGTGTTGGGGGCTTGTGTCGTTTTTCTCTGATTCCAGTGCAATCCTCGCCAACTGTCACCAGGGCATGGGGAGGTGGTGTTTCGGCATCCGTCGACAACGTTTTAACCAAAAGCAAGCGGGATGCGGTGGTCACGGGATGGAAGATGTTCGGGAATGCGAGTACAGTTTTGTGGGTGATCCGTTTGTTTTGAGTGCTGTTTGTACGAGTGGTGGAAGGCGATAAGTGCCGGGAAAGTTTTTTAATTAGCCAAACCTCGCACTTTTGCGCTAATGCCTTACCGCGGGTTTGTTCCGTGCTGGCTGCGGTTGACGCCGCGAGATGCTGCGATGCAATTTTATATTGTATAATTGCATACCGACTACGACGATGACTATGACGATGACTACGATGACGATGAGAAGATGAACGCGGCAAATATTTCGCCTAATGGATTTCATTCGTATTTTCTCCTGTTTTGGTTTTCTGTTGGTTTTGTCTTAAGGGTCAGCTCATGCTGGTGGTAAGTTAAATTAGTTTCTTAACTTGAGTGCAGTTGGTGGAGCTGCTGCCGGCCGGAACTGGTGCACTCTAAGCGTGAGTCTGCTTGCGAAAGGTCCTAACTTTGAAGGGTGGAAAGTTGGTGTATTGATTTTCCTCAGAGACAAATCTAATTGCATGAAATGGAGATTCGTTCGAGTGAAGTAGCTTCTCCCCAATAAATTCATTGGAAATGACTGTAGTACTTATTTTTAACTCCTAAACAGAGAACCTTTGAATATGCTTCACTTACATTTAAAAACTTTCTCACGTAGTTCACACTTGATTAGTAATTGAAATTATATGTCTGTTTGGATTTTTAAAAAGAGTAGGCACTTATGATATTACCATCGAAAACTAAAAAATTTAATAACGTCACACATTAGTCCTTAGCACTTCGTTGCAGGAAGATTTGAGTAAAAGAAGGGTGAGTAAGTAATTTTGAATTTTCAGTCTCACTTGTTTGATCAAACGCAGAATCACTCTTGCCAATCGCTATATCTTTGAGCTTAAGAGGCATTTGAGTAATAAAGTCTTCTCTCGAAAGACTTAGCTCGTTTTATATAATAGCTTGATCATACCAGTTCTGCTCCATGGCGTTATCAAAAGCGGATGAGGAAAAAATTAATCTTTTCGAGAGAAAAGTTTGGTGTGCGATTTGGTCCTGTTTGCGTTTATGGCATCTGGAAGAGAAGATATAATGACGAACTCTATGGGCTGTACAGCGACATGAGCTTGGTTAAGCTTCTTCTGATACAATGCTTAAAATGTAGAGCGTATTTACACCACCGCTCCGGCACAAAAGTCTTCGAATCAGAGCCATTGGGACAACGCCTAGGTTAAGATGGCGCACACAATTGGGGAAGGACCTCAACCAACTTGGAGTGCGCAGTTGGAGGCAGATAGCGAAAGATCGTGCTGGCTGGAAATTCATGTTTGTTGAGGCCCGCTACCCCGGACTATAGTGCCACAACCAGAAGAAGAAGAGGCCGCAGTTTATTTCTTTACAACCGACGCACAGTAGAATATTTGTACATACGGTAAGTTAGAACAGCTACAAAGTGTAAAAAATTGAATGTAAAAGGCTTTAAGGCTGCAGCAGATTTCTTTAAAATTGATAGCTTGTGCGTCACAATGCACTTATTGGGTCTATAAGTAAATTGTTGCTAAGAGATTCCGAAACTTGTATTATTCAATTGGAACATGCGTTGGAAAGCTACTGTCATTATACGTCATTATATGATATGTCATTCATTTGAAGCGTATACAACAAAATATATTTTCACTGAAATATGTTGAACTTTGTGCCTGATAAAATATTTTTGAGGAAAGTTATTTTTGATACTTACATAAGTTTTTCATATCCCAGATTTAAATATGAATAACTTAGAAGTTATGAAAGTTATGAAATATGAAAGAATTCCTTATTGTGGGCGGGTTAAGTCTCCGGCACATAGAATACGTTACTTGCGTTGCGGCAAAATATCCGTTGACGGTGAAGTACGTGAAGGAAGCGGGTGACACAATGAATACTTCAACGCACAGCTGATTTCATTTGACAGTAGCTTTAAATTCAATTTGTTTCGGTAATAGTTTAGAGCGGTTTGATATATTTTTTTGTAAAAATTCCTCCAGACGAGTTACTGAATCAACTATTGTGCTTAATGGCATTTTTGTAATTTATTATAATAAAATAATTAAACTATTTTATTATACATGCATACATGTTTTTTCAATAAATATAACAATAACAAAACAGAACAAAAAATGTTTACGATGACTTGTTCTACATAATCGACTAGTTTGTCGATTCGTGATGATGTCTCCAGAGTTTCTGTGCGTTTTGGTAGCGGCGTGTTGTAGGAAGTGGGACTGCTTGTGGTGGTTGTTGTTTCCCTTTCCAAGTTGTATAAAGACTCACAGTATAAAGGAGAGATTTCAGGTTCCGAGCATGTCTCTGTGAAAGTGCTGCTGCCTTCAGCTTCCCACGAGAAGTTTGAAAAACTCTAACTAACAAAATAGGTTAATAGTAAAATGTATGTTTTGAGATATCTAGAAAAGAACATAACATACCTTCGGGGTGCCACGTATCTCTTTACAGTTTAAAAAACTTACCATCTATTACAACCAGCCGCTACATCCTGTTGTACTAAAATTTTGTTACGATAAGATGCATGGCTCTTATCGTAAAGAGAAATATGTGATTTAACGGCTTCAATTAATTTTGCCTTGGTCATCAACATAAAAAACAGTCACAATTTCATTTTTATTTTATTTCAATTGTGCAATTAAAAACCTTAATTAAATATGTCCTGCCAAAAATTTTGTTCACACTCAATATAGGGTTTTCTTTCTATTTTTTCCTCCTTCGGATTGTTTTTCCAAAACTTCTTCCACTCCGGAATGTCTCGAAGCTCCTGCTCACAATGTCCTGTGCTGATGTCTTTAATAAGTTAATGCTATTGTTATTATTAAAACTTGCAAATACAAACATTTGTTATTTTCCTGTGTGACTTTGACGAGAACTAACCTCAAATTCAACAAACGTAAATATAAAATTCAAAAAAATTCTCTTGAAATGTCACAATGTTCGATTGTCAACGCTGACGGAGAGAGAAAAGTTAAAAGTTGAGCTACTACATCCGTCGCGTGAGCGGTAGCGTTGGTCTATGGACCACTCCCTATAAGAATCCATGTATTTCTATATATCTGTCAAAGTATAGGTGACGCTGACGCTACTAACGTATTCTATGTGCCGGAGGCTTTAGGAATTAAGGGCTTGATTTAAAATTGATCCATACGATGGTTTTAATGCTAGGAAAGCCTTCAAGAAATTTTTTTCTTATCGATCGTGCTGAGCACGTTTTCAACATCGACTAGAGGTAATTTCAAATCCGACGGAGTGAGAGGAATAATGGAGATCAAGGGAATATATAAATTTGTTAAGATGGCTGGACCACCGTTTTCGCATTGTCATCATCAATACTGAAATATATGTCTAAAAACATTTTTTAACCACCAGTTCTAACCAGACAAAATAGCAAATGTATAGAAAAAAGAACGGTTTTTATTTTTTTCTGAATGTTCTTACATGTTAATTTGAACTTTTAGTTGGTGTGCATCAACTAGCTTTAGTTAAATTAAAAATTTAGGCTGCCAAGTCACATTTGGCATAGCTGGAATACCGTGTGGATTATTATATTAATAATCTTAAGCCCGCTGTGAACAAGATATGAAGCTTCTATCTTTTTCGATACTTAAGTCCCTGGTATGCTTTCTATTTTCCTAAGGCCCTAGCAGTCGAAAAAAGATGAGAAATGATTTCAATTTATTCCTTGTTCCAGTAGTCCGGAATTTTTGAAAGAGGAAATTAACTTACACCATTAATGGTCATAACAAATTAAGATGAATCGAGAAGGTATAGTAGCATTGAGGCTTGGTTCCTATCGATCTTCGCTATTGCGTCTTTCAAGAGTGCACTCCACAAACTAACCAAGTCTACTATGCTGAAAGTTCAAGCAATTCTCTTCATTTTGTGTAACTACTTTCCAATATGGAAAAACCAAATATAATCTTTGGGTTTCATTTTATTATGACATTTTTCATCGTCCTAAAAAAATTAAAGATGTCCTAACAAAGTCATTACAGTTGCTTTTCGTTCGATAACCTAAATTCATTTCTTTTAACCGGCTGCAAATGTAAACAAATGTAATAAGTAAAAGTGATGTTTTGCCAAGTAAATCATGTGCTTTTTCATCACAGAATTGAACTTATTTTTATACATATGTACTCGCTGCGAATATACACGAATTATAGGAAATGTCAAGAACATAGAACACCATGAGGATATTTGCTTTTTATTCCTTGATCCCATATCTTTTGATTATTTTATATTTGAGCCAAAAAACCACAGTCATCAAAGTTTGATGAAAGCAAATTCCATTATTTTCAAACTCTGAGTAAAGTTTAATCATCTAATGTCTAAGAATGGTGGCCGCCATGGCGTAGTGGGTAGAGTAAAACGCTCACACGCCGAAGTGTTTAGGCTCGATTCCCGGCTGAACACATCGAATTTTTTACGGCACCACCTCTTTTGAGCTGCTGACAATACTCAAAGAGTAATAACTGTCTAAGAAAGCTTCTTAAACTTCACCGTTCGGAGTCAGCAAAAAACTGTAAGTCTTTCCACTCGTGAGAACAGTAGCACACATAACACGAGTAGTTGATGAGCAAGCTAGGCAGGGGGACCCCTGTGGATTGTCGCGTTAACAATTATTATTATTATTGTGTCTAAGAATTATTATGCTCTGAAACGCTGTCTTGCTTCTTGAAAACAGACACTTTCTATACCTTTTTGATTGTCAAATAAAAATCGTAGGACTCTTAAACTTTTTTATCTACGATTACAAGATTTTTTCTTCCCGAGGGAAAGTGAGAGTAATTTTATAAGACCAGCTTGTTCTAGAAATGTTCATGGTAATCATCATTTGGCACGAAAACCGACATCGGAGCCTAATTATCAAACCAATCAACCGTCAAGAATTCTCTTCAACCAAAACAGCCGCTTCTTGACGACATTCACTAGAGAACCACAAGGTGTATGGTTAGTCTACCATGAAAATTCCTCTCACACTGGCTAGGTGTAGTACTCACATCAGTTTACCGAGTTTAGCTTTTGTAATGACATGACACTTTCAAGGTAAATTTCATAAAATTTATGGTTGTAGTGTGGCTGCGATTGTCCTTCTTCACATAAAGTATCAAATATTCTTTTCCTTAAACTTTAAAAGGATCGGAGTTCCCCTTATCCATATGTAAAAATGTCAACAGCATTGTGTTTCGTAAGTCCCCTTCAAATTATAGTGAACTTTGTTAGATTTGAGCAGATGTGTGCACAATTTTTTTTTCTTTTCTTCCTTTCGTTTCACTTTTTAAAATAGTTATGAAATTTGCCAAGTGTTGCTGTTTGAATGATAAGCTTCTGGCATATGAACTCTACACCTCAGCCATATTCTAGTTTGTAGGCCCAATTTACTGACACTTGTGGTCATGTATCATGAACGATTCGGTGTATGTAGTTCTCTAAGCTGTCAGTCGTTTGGGGCTTATCGGCATAGAACAACGACTTTCGCACAGAATAAATAAAAACAGAATAAAGTCAAACAGCGTTAAATCGTATGGTCTTGGCGGTCATTTCTTGTATTTGTTGGGGAAAACTACGCGGTTACCAAGATTTTCTTTAGTAAAAGCAGATATGAGTGAAATGTCGCCATATTCTGTTGTAAACAAGGCACCTGGACCAATTGTTCCACCAATCCATTAAGCATTCCAAATAGTAAGCCTTGTGTATGTGACGATGTCTGAAAACACACCTGCGGATTATTGACGTATCCATTCAACCAAAAGTGAGCTTCAAAAAATTAAATTAGCTAATGAAATCTTATGATCACCGGCTCCTTGCTTTGGACTCATTTAACGCATCTACTCCTTGCTATGTCTGTCCGTATAGAAATGCCGGCCCAAACATAAAATAATTAACCTGACAAAGTGGCCTCCAGTCAAAACAGGATTGCCAATTTAAAGTGTGCACAATTCTTCCAATGATGGCGACATCGCCGGCGTACTCAAACACCAACCTAGTTCATGTGTTGAAGGTCTACCTTGTCCACGTTCCAGAGTCACTTCCCCCCCCCCCCCCTTAGTACGGTTTAAGAGAAAGTAGATTATCCCGCTCTCAGATTACGAGGTCGGCTCAAAAACTATGATCTAAAATGTCAATTTGTCGGGATAGCGAACCGCTTAGCTAAGTTAAGGAGTCGGAGTAAATTAAGGTACTTGCACTAATGCCAACGAGGACTCAATTTTTTTAAACTCTGTCCTCACTATCAGATGGGTGAAAGAAACCTTTTTATCTGTTTCAAAGAAATTCTTCTTTCGCAAGAAGATGAGGGAAGTTGTGTAGTACCACAGGTGGAATGCACAAGGGCTAATGTATCGATACTGGGCCAGAAAAACTTTTACATACCACTTTGAACGCAGTTTGCTTTAATACACTGACTTTATGTCTTTAACAACTTAAGATATATTCGGTCTAAATATAGACGAATGCTTTGACATAACCAAGCATAAGGGGAAGCCGTCAAAAAAATGTAGCACAACAGAAAATACTTTAACGTCATCTCCATGTTTTTTAAGTTATTCCACATCAAGGACAAATTTCTCCTCAGATGTATGTACCCCAAGCATATAGACCCTCACCAAAATCCAAAAGCGGAACACGTAAGTGTGTCAGTTGGAAGATAGTCGGTGGGCGAAGTGGTTGTCGCCTCAAAAGTTTTCGGTGTTCCTTGTGGTAAACGAGAAAGAGAGAAAAAAGGACTGCAGCTGCTGAAGGGACAAAGTATATGACACATTTGACGGCTCAAGGTGCAGAAATTCACCAGAATTTATGTCTGTCCTATATTTTGGAAAATATTTTGCTCTGAAAATACCTGGCAAGGATAAATGCTCGCTTTAAATTTACTCACCAGCAAATAGTGTTCCTTTAAAACCGACACACAGCACCCAACGCAAAATTGCAATCTTTTACATCTGCGAATGCATCGCCATTGAATCTGCATCGGCGTTCCTTCATGTTCTCTTTCGATGCAAACAGCTTTCGAGCGAATGGCAAATTATGCTTCACAGCTGCCGACCGCGTTGTGCTGTCTGCTGCCTCCCCTGCAAGTAGTCAGCAGTCACCTTTTCCTCAACACACACTGTGTACTTAATTATGTGACGTGAACATTCCACTCCCCACCTTCGCCCCTGTTGCTACGCCGTTCCTCTGTTGCTCGGCCCAGCATGCAGGCTTTATGCGGAAAATTGAAATGGTCTGATATTGATGACGTCAATCGTTGGTTTAAATGCAAATGTGTTTACACGGAGAGGCACCTAGGCTCTCGCTTTCTGCCAGCTTAAGGTAACAGTCATCCACTAGGACGTTTCTGTGTCACAAGCACATGACAGTGACGTGCAAACACGGGGCAGGAGACTCGGTTCATTAAAATTAAAATGGTTCCCATTCGAGTGCTCATCCGCTCTGGCGCTTGATGTGCCAAGCGATATGCTTTGTTGTGTGTCTATTTAAATTCCACCCTTAAAGATCAAAGACCCGACTTGAACAGCCACTTGACTGATCTTCGCCTTTCACACAAGACATCACTCCCTAAGCGCATTGCAATAGGGAAATGTTGACACATTACATGAATTATCCGGCACATCGTCAAGCGCGTTCGCTGATGAACTCTTATCGCTGCACCTTTCGCACGTGTCTAGTAGTTGTCGACTTGGAGGGCATCCTCTTACCATAATAACACTAATTCCTCATATCACACGTGTGCTTGCTCCTAATCCTTTTATTGGCACTTTGAGCATCCAAAGGATTAAAAACTTAAGTGCACTACGGCACATCGTCTTGAGAACATCCCCTTGCGGGATTGCATTTCTCTTTCATTAAAAACTCGTATTTGCCCATCTTGAGCATCACAAGGATCCTCGTAGTTCTCCGTGTCTTCGTGTCGGCTCATCATACGAACGAACGTGCAGCATGTCTGTCCTATTTGCAAGTGTTCCTGCAGCGCGTTGCATTCGGTAATTCCCTTATCCTGTTCCTCCGTCATTCTTATCACTTACAAAAACGGGTAAAAACGGATAAGCAGAAAAAAGTACCCAAAGAGACTGGGAGGAGGACGCTAAAGGGATACTTTGCTCCCAAGTGTCATGATGTTGGTTTCCTGTTGCGCAACATAAAGAGCAATAATGCCAGCCAACACCGAAAGGGGAGAAATAAAACCCACAGCCCTCGAATGACAGGGAAAAGTGTTCGTTGGCATGCTCTTTTCCCTGCTGCCTCCCTCCTTGAGAATTCATTATCCTTGTGTTTGTTGCAAGATGTGGCATCGTTTAATGGGAAGCGTTGCTGCACCAGAAAGGATCTTCGGTTCTCCTCTACCGTCTCTCACAAAACGAAGTAAAAAATCCCAAAAACGACGTGTTCCAAAGGATGTATCATTAAATGTTCTTGTTAATAGATACTCGTTACGTACACAGCGAGACTCTCCACCGCAGCACAATGAAGAAGAAGCAGCACGGCCTGCAAGGATTCCGGAGTGTGGTGGGACGGAGTTGGTTACGCGCCAAGTATACAGGACCACCAACAGCCAAAGGATGTGAAAATAATCGAAAAACTTTTCGCCAGGAGTATGGGTATCTTGTAAAGTTTCCTTTGGTTTTTGCCTGACACTTTTAATAAAACATCCTCCAGATCAGTTACGACAATAGGTGGGGTAGTCATAAATGAGTTTGAGGCTAACAAGGACTCAGCAAGGTTCTCTCGTACATCTAATGCTTCATTTACAATTAGCAAACGTTGCTTGCGGAAGTGAGACTTGTTCAGGAAAAGCTAATTAGACACTTAAAGGATTCAAAAAATAACATTAAGAGTAGAGAACATGCAAATTTTTGGTTTGATGAGTTTGAACGCAAAGCATGCGTCCTGAAAAATCTCCGAACACAAACGAGCTTAACTCATGTTCAATGGTAGCATGAAATTATTTTTGGCAGTCCTTTGGAATCAAGGTGACCAAAAGGTGGTCGAAGCAGACTGCTTTTGTTTCACCCAAAGCCAGTACGAACTTAAATTTACCACCTTTTTCATGAATGATATTGCAATTTTTTTATTACATCATATGAAACCTGGGATTTTTTTTAAACACAGGGACACGTTAATTTTGTAAGCTTTTCTACGGATTTCAAATTTTAGAGAAAAAAGATCGAAGGAGTCCATTGTTGCTTTCTGAGAGAAATAGAAGACACAATCAAAAGAATGATTTTCACTTGAATTGAACAACGTTGGAAATCGGGGACAATAATTGATTACCCCATTTTGTGAGATGCGGAGGTATTGGCGGTGTAGTATCCGCCTTTAATAAGACGACATTGATCGCAAATACGAAAAGTGAAAATGAATGACAGGTGTGTATCCAATTTGCTAACTTAAGACTCCCTATCTTCCACGCAACTGTAAAAAAATTGCCATGGTCGGGATTCGACATCGTTTTGCATAAATTTACCACCGCGTTGCGTTGCTTTTTTCCTATCCTAAGGACTAAAATAAGAAGCAAATATGAACAAAGGGCGCTTCACTTACGTTTTGCAAATGACCTGCACATGTGCGTTTGCAGAAGTACATTCTCTGAATCCATTTTTGACCACTTTTTATCATATGTTGTCGGAAATTCCAACAATTTTACGTCCGATGTTAGCACTAAGTACATTTATTACTGTCGGATTGTTCGTAGAACTCAGTGACTCCACTCCGCCATAAGGAAAAATGGTTTTAGCATCATTGGTCATATGAAGAAAAGTCATGCGACAGGTCCGTTTCTCGAAATAAAACGTTGGGCAAACGTTAGGTAAAAGAAATATTTATTTGATTGTTTGCAGCATTTGCTTTAGAATTTGTGACACTGTTCGTTCGTTGCAATTATGGTGAAAAAATAATTACTAATCGATAGACACGTCGATTTTCACCCACAGTCACGTGGCGGTCAGCATCATCAACAATATGATCCAATGAAATATTCGCCTGAAACACGTAACATGGAACAAAAATTTGTTTCAGACGTGATGGGGCATCATAAAGAACTTGAACCCTTATTTTTGTTTGTTTGTTTGCTATGACATCTGTGAAAAATATTTAGTATACATCAAGCCATTGAACAGGCAACATCATATTTTTCATCGTGTTAAAAATGTCGAATTTTCTATTAGAAAGTGATGATTTGCGGAAAGTATTAAACTCTTGTTTTCCTTTGAAGAGAAGTGGTGCAGAGTCACATCGATCATGCGATCGATCATGCGATCGATCATGCTCTATCAGAAACAACATGCAAAAGATGGTTTCAACGGTTCAGAAACAATGATTTTGATGTGAGAAATGAAGAATGTCTAAGACCACCGAAAGAATCACCAAAGAAAACCAAGGACACGAAAGAAAATCGGTTTTGCATCGGATTGTTACTGGCGATGAAAAATGGATTTATTTTAAGAATCGTAACATTCGATCGATTCGGCAAGAAGACAATGCTGTGTGCTTGGTGGGACCAGAAAAGTGTGCTCTACCACGAGCTCCTAAAACCTGGTGATACCGTTAATGCTGATCGCTACCGACAACAAATGATCAATTTGAACCATGCATTGATCGAGAAACGACCAGAATGGGCCAGAAGACACGGCAAGGTAATTTTGCTCCATGACAATGCACCTGCACACAAAGCAAAACCGGTTCAGGATACAATCAAAACACTTGGCTGGGAGCAGCTACTCCAACCGCCGTATTCACCAGACTTGGCTCCTTCCTACTACCATTTGTTTTCATCGATGGCGATGAGCAGCACTTTGATTCCTACGAGGAGGTCGAAAATAGGGTGTCTGATTGGTTTGCTTTAAAAGACGAACACCTTTATTGGCGTGGTATTCACAAATTGATAGAAAGGTGGTCATACCGGTCATAAGGAACGCCTTAAATTATGTGTGGTCGCCGTGGAGTAGTGGGTAGAGTGCGACGCTCACGCGCCGAAGGATCTAGGATCGATTCCCGGCTGAACACCTCGAATTTTTCACAGCACCACCTCTTTCGAGCTGCTAACACCCAAAGAGTAATAACTGTCTAAGCAAGCTTCTCAAATTTAGCAGTTCGGAGTTGGTAAAAAACTGTAGGTCCCTTCTACTCGTGAGAGAACAGTAGCACGCCCAACACGAGTAGTTGATGAGCGAGCTAGGCCCTGGTCCCCCTTTGGAGAAAGTAGCGCCAACAATTTTTATTATTATTATTATTGTTAAATTTTGTAATGGTTTTAGTTCTTATGTCGTGATCCTGTTTCGATCCTGATTCGACTTTCGGTAACTTAAGTAACGAGCGGAACTATTCGATGTTTTACACCTCTATAATTATCTGCCAAATAAATATTCGTATAAATATCAACAAAAAGCTTTGCATAATAGTAAGTCGATAAAGCTTACTGCAAAAAAGTTTGTGTGTCTCTATTATATACAAAAGTAAGTATTCATTTCCGAGCATCATCAACATAAACCAAAGATTTTCCATCATTGCTGCTGTTAATCGACAATTATGTCACCAATCGAAAAACAAATTTAATGATCCACCCAATAATGTTTTTTCGTTACAATGTTGTCGACAAAACTGGTTAAGATGAATGTTTCTTTCTCTGTTTCTCTTGTAACAATATCTTAGTGAGGATATGTTTCTAGAAGTAATACGATATAACAATTCGTCCTTACTTTCTCTTGAGATTATCTTTTTGTTATATTTTATTTGTGGAATGTATGTTTGATGATTTTTGTGAATTTGGGAAACACAAGTCAACAGTACTCAGACTGGTCTAAATTACTACTGGGCAGTGATCTTAATATTTTTTCATGTTCAACCGATACTAGATGCGAGTTTGCTCATGCACACTTAGTTGCTCTGCGAGGGTAAAAATACCGCGGATTTTGTGCTTTTGTCATATCTGTGTGTTGTCGATTAACCGAACCATCGACGGAAGCCTCAACCAAGGAGGTGGGCAGTCCTAAGGTAGGTTCGGACCCAGTGAATATCTCATTTTATCCTTGCCTAATAAGTATACTAGCAAAGAAGTATCCCGTGTTGTCCTGGAACCCAGAGAAGTCTTAGTAATTTAGTTTACCGATCAAGTTAAGGGAAGACTTGAATTCCTGTACTATCAAGTGGTTAAAGGGTTGATTAAAGCAATAAGCACAGCTTGATTATCGCTAAAGATGCAGATACTTCGTCCTCTCCGCCTATTTTTCGAAAATATAGTTCGTGGCCATTGTCGCAAGCCCCCTGCCAGACCGACGCGAAATTAACACGCACCGCCTCCTGATCCCTCTATCGTCTTAGAGCTGTCCGTATAAGCACATTTCCTTCCCGGTACAGTTTCTGGATAGAGTCAGTCCAGTCAGCCAGTGGATGATGTAAATGGATTGCTAGTATCCCTGCATCGGACGACATGTTCATGAGACTAGTGTCATAGAAAATGTGCTGCGCGATGTCAACCCAGCTCCAGTGGGAGTTAAACCAAAGGCCATTATTCTTTTGCACATGGATGGCCTTGATTGTACATCCTATGATGTGGATGTCAGGTTGAGGGAGCTTAAGGAGTGCATCAAAAGCAGGGCCAGGCGGGGTAAACCGTCCTTTGAAGCTGGGTGAAAACAGCAGTCACGTAAAAGCTTTTTCCACTAAACGGCTGGTGCATATGAGAGAAGAGGTCTTAGGTCCCAGGTCTCAGGTTTTGCCAAAACCTTTCGTCTAATTGTGTTTTTTCCAAAGAAATACCACTTAAGTATTTAGCATCATCGAAATATGGAATTATAATACCTTTAAGTACTAGTTCTGTCAGACCACTCGGATTCCTCCCCCTCGTAGAGAGAACAACTTCCGTTTTAGGAGAATTGACTGAAAGTCCATTCCTGGTAGACCAGTCATCGATCATGTCTAGAGCCGCAAGACATGGTTCGGTGACCAGCAAGAAATGGTCTGATGAAACTACATCATCTGCGTAATCCTAACCGAATGGTCTGGTGAAGCTACATCATCCGCGTAATCCTAACCGAAGGTATAAGATTTATTCAAAGCATAAGCATTCACGGTAGGAAATTTGGTACGCAATTTTCCAAAGTTTTTTATTATTCAATTATTGTCGGTATTGACGTTTAAAGTTAAGGAGATTACTCGTCTAATCCTTTTGTGTCTGCCTGCTTCAATTTAAATACAATTTTCTCAAAGAAGGCTTAGAGCCGATTTCAACTCAATCAGTGGCAATTATACTCCTAACATCAAACTAGTTTAATCTGCAAATAATTTAAGGAAACTAAAATCACTTTAATTCCAAACCAACCACAACTGCTACCCTCATTCACACTCACTTAGCATTCACGTCACCTACGGACCAGTGACAAAACAACAACCGCACCTGGCATGCCATTACAAAAATTGATAACAGTCCCAACCGCCCGGGCAACCAGGATATCAGAATTCGTTTGAGGCTCCCTTTGACTCATTAACATTTAATAACAGCAAACTCCTCTCGAGATAATCCTTTAAGAGGCAACTAACCAAATTAATTCGCCTCGCACAGAAAGGACGAAAACTAATTCATTAGCTCGGAACAATGAGAGATCCGATTCGGCGATCCTTTCTCTTCCTTGTCCAATTATACTCCTATCACACGAACACTGCTCCTGCTTTTTTCTTGGTCCTTATACTTAAAAAGGGGTTTTGCGAAAACAGAAAGAGATTAACGAGTGAAAAGTTCGCCTCGCTTGACATTTCTATTTGTTTTCAATTCCCTAAATGAGAGTCTGGTCGCTGGTGTGGTTGTGTGTGTCCGTGCGTTCCATCCCTTATCACTGACAGTTTCCAGCAAACTAAATTGGCTCCTTGACACAATCATCTCTTTTCAGGATGTTTTCGTTTTCCGGTCGCTCTCATAACGTTCATTGACAAGCTGTCCTTCCTGCGATTGGCGTGCAAAAGCCACCTAATTATTGCGGTCCACAGGGAGAACCGCAATGGACTTGTTGTCGCTGAAATAGAGGCAAAACCCGACGGTCTTTGTGGACTGAGACTCTTGAGATATGGTCGCTGGTAGGAACTTGAATGGCGGCGGTTGAGTGTGATTGCAACGAATGCAAGGGGCCGACTGGGTGCAACTTAGTGCAGCAGAGCACTTAAATAATTATCAAATGAATTGCTAAATTGAATTTCTTCTCCCGTTGCTTGGCTGAATGGATTCTTTTGTGGCAGTTGGGAATTGCGATGTTTTTTTCTAAAGGAATTGCTGACAACTCACCTGGAAATTGCATTGAAAATCTGGTTGGGTGTTGATTGGAGGAGAATACGAATACGAGCGTCAGAAATATCGTCAAAGCAATTATTGGTTAGACTTTCATTCGATGTGGAGGTACGCTATAAATAGTAGTCTTATTCGATTACACGGGCGTGGATGACTATAACGGTGTTCGTCCTATTTCCCTGTTTTTACATTGGCAGTTAGAATATAGAAATCAATTTTGTATCAGTTCTAGAAAGGAAAGTATGTATGTGTGAAATCCTTTTAAAAACTGTGATTAACCATCAGCTTCGGAGAGTGCATTCTAGAAACTTAAGCACGTTAAAACAGAGTATTCAAAGTATTCCAGTGAAAATGCATTTAAGTCTGCTACTTATAGTATTCACGGAACTACCCGTTATTTACAGGGAAGCACAACGAGTTATGTTTCGCTCCACAATGAAATCCATTTAATTAATTTGGATGGCGTTGAAGTCAACAGGGAACTTGAATCCAGCAATTACTTGTGTATACTGCTTCTACGAACGGAGGGGGCTTAAACTCTATTGAACATTGTGAACTGCAAAATTAGGAACGCTTTCTAAAGACCATAAGCGCTCTTTGTGTTGTCATCAACTCGTTCGGATGATCCCGTGAAAATATGCGCAATGAAAGTTGAGTCTTAATATCGAGAATACGCGGCGTGTGAATCGAATTACTAAACCGAACGAATTATAGCCTTTTAAAAAAGAAAGCATGTCAAAGTTAACAAGAGAAATCTCTGTACATGAGTGAGTAATTGTAGTCATTTTAGTGAAATTGGTGCGTTCACTTCTAATGTAGACTGTATTAATAATCTATCTACTCCAAAGAGTAGTTCACTTAATAAATAAAACCTGGTAAATAGATTTGTCATTGGCTTAAATGATCGACTGATCCATCCGCATTTTTTTTACTGTGCACTCGCACCGCTTCTTTAAGTTTCATGGCAACGAAAATGTAAAACATGATTGAGTCAATAAACAGCCCTCGCTTTAGCCGCGTCTTTTATTTGTTTGCTACCGAAGCCTCCTACATAATAACACAAGCATTTGCTGTGGACGATTTTCTTAAAATTTAGGTTTTAAGAAAGATTAACATAAGAACGCTTTACTTTATCCGAAATCTATATATTTATCCATATTTGCATACTTGTTTTGAGTTTCCTCACTTTGCATAAGGAAGAAGCGATTTTCATATTTGCAAATACAAAAAAATTAATAAGGAAGCGATGCATAATTATGAAAATTTAATTTTTTTTCCAAATTTCACTTTAAACAGACAGGATTTTTTTAGTTGAAATTTTAAGGTTTGTTGATGTCAGATACCAATAACATTTCCCTCCTTTAACAGCTGATTCACAGAAAGGGTTTTTTGTTTTAAAATGAGAATACGTGTGATCTGCCTATAAGGTACATCTCCTCACTCTTCAAAGGACATATAAATCAGACAATTGAAAGAGAGAAGGAACATGTTGTTTGTACGGCAGTAGTTGCATCATAAAAGCAATATTTATAAAACATTATTATTAATTCAAACACAAAATGAGGACATAGACTTAGTTTGAACGCAATAATTTATTAAATAGTACTTATGAACTAATAAACATTACAAAATACTGAATAACTGCTATTGGTTTTAAATTTAAAAACTCGTTTTCTATAAATGTAGGATAGACACCCATTTTATTCACATGCGACTTACCGTTTCGAAGATATTAAGTCCTGAATACCAAAACTAAAGATGTCCTTTTGGTCCTTTCCCGTTATTTGCGGGAAAAAAACATTCGGATTTGGGCTTCCTATGTGCAGGGCTACCTATAAAAAAAACTCAAGGAAATCGGGGGTGAGTATTATTCGGAACTCCAACCGATACATTTAATTTGAATCTGTCTTATCTGACGATTAGCATCCGTTATTATAAGTTTTTTACTTTGACTTGTTGTTTCTTCTTTATGCGAAACACTATAACAGCTGCCTTCAATTGCGCATTCTAAGTTGGTTGAGGTCCTTCTTAACTTGTGTGGGCCATTTCAGCCTGAAGCTTTTCTTGGCTTGGATTCAAAGACTTGACTTGGACTCTGACTTGATGCTACGTTGTTATTTTACGTCTTTTCTGCATTATTTTGACAGAATCTTGTGGCTTATAAGATACTATTCGCACCGAGTCTATGCTCTTAAAACTACATGCTACATGAAGCCTATGCTCGTATTATTTACAATACTATCTTCAATACTTTTGGAATGATTTTTCCATTATTACCGTACCTAATCAATAATAATAGATCTCCGACCAAAATACGCATAAACAATGGTGAATATTATTTTAGCCATTGTACAAATGTGCCACCGTGGCGTAGTGGGTAGATTGAGACACTCTAGATTGAAGATAGATTGAACACACTGAACACTTCGAATTTCACGGCATCACCTCTTTCGAACTGCTGACAACACTTAATAACTGTCTAAGAAAGCTTCTCAAACTTCGCCGTTCGGAGTCGTCAACAAATTGTAGGTCCCTCTTATTCCTGAGAGAACAGTAGCGCGCACAAACGAGTAGTTTCTTGGCAAGCTAGGCCCTGATCCCCTGTAGACTGTCGTGCCATACAATTATTATTAAAATTATTATTGTATAAGCGTTGCATAAACAGGTATAGTATATCGATAGTATGAATAGTAAAAAGTTTGAGGCACATCAATAGGTTAGACAATTCACATTTTTTCCAATGCAGTGGCGATATTTTAATAAACACTTTCGCACTCAAACCTGACTTAAAATCTATCAGAGCACGCTAAACAAAGCGGAGATTTTAGAAAATAGAACGAAAGTCCTATTTTAACCTCAACTTAATTGAAATTGAAGGATTTTTCTAAAATTTAATTACAAGCAAAAGCACTTGTGTCATTCTTTCGAAGTAGTGACGCAGCGAATTATATTTTATAATTCTTTAAAAACAAAGTTATGATATAAAAAGTACAATAGCTTACATTATGTTAAACGATTGTCATAAATTTCTAACGCCCTTGCTGTACGCTTGAGTTAGAGTTAAAGATCTCTTGCTCCAAATATTTCAGCTGTTAGTTCAATTCAGTGATAGCCAAAATCATAGAAGCTTTTGAATATTTTGAGAACACCACTAGCATGATATCAGGCATAGCATTTATAACAAATTCACTAATCATACCATTGAAGGAATATCTGCAATAGGTTCAGAAACAAAAATTTGAACAGCAGCAGAAGTTTATAAGACCTTGAGCCATGCTATATGCAAGGGATGAAAACCGTACCAAACCAGCTCACCGCTACTAAATGGTACTAGACTTAAATTTAAAGAAAAGTGGTTCAATAACACCGCCAAAGGCTGATAACGTAGTTCAAATATTGCAAAAAATTACACGCAAATTTTATAGCATTCGGTGCCATGTGGGAGCGGGATATTCTATTCTCATGTCTCACATTGTCAAGTAGGTGCACAGATATGTAAGTAAAGCAATCATTGACATTCGACAGTATTTAGATTAATTAATGAAGAGGTCCTACTCATTTCTTCACTTTTGGGAAAACTCCGCAAGCAAGCTTCGTAAAAGTTATATTAAGTACTTTTGCATTCGCTCGAGTTTGTATATTTTTCAAAACAAGCTAAATAATTACGCGAAACGAAATTAACTAATAATGCATTTAAATGAATCTTCTTCCTTGTATTATTTTTTTTTCGGATGAATAACAACTGAAGCCTGATACAGGCAGTGAATCATTTTGTTCGACTCATTTTGTTTTTTTTTTTTTTTGTTTTTAAAAAATATAATAAATCAAATACAAGAATTGGAATTGCCTTTTTTGATTCCTTTATTGATGTAAGTAATCGTATTTCAGGAAATTTGTTAAATTACTTCATATAAATGGGTCAAATTTAAGTTGGATAATATCGAAAATAGAAACTATATTTATGCAACACTCTCAGCCCCTCGTGTTTATATATTATAAAAAAAATACCTGGAAACGCTTAAATGGGAGGTCTTACAGCGCCCACCATGTACCACCTGTTTTGATATATGCCAAATCGACTTCTGGCGTCACCGAAGAATGGCTCGATAATTTGATCGATGCGAGGGAGAACTAATTTTTTCGAGAACATGAGCAAATATTACTAGTGATGTCGAAAAATGTAATTACTTCCGAAGAATAATACTCTGAGTGATTTTCAATAAAAAAATCTTTGAACACAGAAAAATATTTAAAATTATTTGAGTTTGTTTATAAGTTCAAAGAGTTGTAACACTCGTTATTAAACATAAAACACATGTTTAACTTTCACAATTTATAACCGAACGTGTTTCTCTACTGATACTCACAAGCTACTGGGTTATACATACTCTTAACTCTCCGCCAGGTAGTCCCTTACAATATTTTCTTCAATTCTTAGAAGAATTTCTTGATTTGAAATCTACTGAGTATTTGAGTTAAGTGCCTGCTATATAAGTCTATAAGTTCAGGTTCATAGAATTCATTCTTTCAGAATTGGTAGAGAATTTTTTCAGGACATTGACAAGAACCTTGGCAAGAACTTCTACTATAATCTATAGAAGGCTGGAGCGAGGACATACAATCTAAATTGAACTCCATTATTACTCGTAACAGAGATTTGAAACATAAATACGGTTTTGCTAATGTTCCCTTGGAATTCACCCTTTTAGAAAAACCGCCAGTGACTCACACAACCTTCGATAAAACGATTACTAAAGGTATTTTTAATGTACAAGAGAAACTGTTGAAATATTGACAGAGCGGGACTACGTGAAAGCAGTAAAACTTCACTGAAATCTTATTAATTGACTGTTCATAAGTGAGCAATAAGGCAAATCGACAAGGGAAGAGTACTTCTTCCCAAATGCACTATGTATAAGGTTTCCAGGAACGAAGTCATATTGAGAAGTAAATTAGTCTTTTCCTTGCTTATATCACCTTGTAACTTTAGGAACTCTAATGCTGCTAACCGCATTCGTTTACTTATGTATTAAATTGCAAACAAATTTATCGAACTTGTTGCTTGTATATGAGAAATCCCCTGACAAATTCTGTCCTCAGACGAAATTGTGCGAAACTTCGTGCCATCATTAAATCGTTTTTAAGACTTTTGTCTACAAAGTTTTCCAAAGACTTTTGGTTCTGTCGCCCAAGAGAAGCACAAGAAAAAAAGCATTAATTCAATGACCTTCTTCGCTATGAGGGCCATTTCTAGGGCTGGGTCCCCCTTACAAGTGGTTACCTAATTAGGGAGCCCAATGAAAATTAACAATCTGTTTCAAGTGGAATTAAATACCAATCAACTGAAGCACATTTCCTCCCTTCGAGTTCCATCTTTGCATTGTTTCACATCAGCATTGCCGCTGTCGCTATTTTCCGCCACCACCATCGTCATCTTCGCCAATTGAAATTCTCGCTCGCTCCACCCCGTCTACCACTCCTCACCAACGATCGTCGCCTTCCATCAGGCTACAGTAGTCTAATTATAAAATCCCTGCAATTATTCGCTCATTTAAGCATAAAAACTGCAGAAAATGTTATTTAATTGCCGTTCCACCGGCGCGCCAGGCGGCAGTGCCAGCAGTACCAGAAGCGGCAGTAGCAGCAGTAGAAGCATCATCCACAGCCACCTTCGTCGCGCGTTATCTCGTTTAATTAGGAAAGGTGCAAAATTTCAGACAGATAAAACGAGAAGAAAAACATCAAAAAGAAACGCAAGGACGAAAAGGGATACGCCGAAGACCGTTTCGAACCGACACATAATGGCGAAGTAATATTTGGCGCATGGTGTACTTTTACACTCTGTCAGTTCAGCGTACCACTTCTTCGTTGTCTTCCTGCGATGTCGTCTTTGTCATTTTCACTTTTCTCGTCTGCCCTTTCCTCCCCCAAAGGACCTTGTTCCTCGGAAAGGAAACCAGGCAGCCAATGCGATAAGTACTTACCTATGCGCGATTCTGTTTAATTAAAATGTGTTCCCCGTCATCATTGTTGGTGCTCTGAAAACATCCTCACACAGCAGGATGTAACTTACATCCGGCAGCGAGTAGCAGCCGAAGCAACAGCTTGACAGAACACGAAAATGACAGACAAAAATTACCAGAAAGGCAAAGCATGTTCCTTGTTACGCAGGAATAAACAGAATTGTCATTTGATTTGGTGGAACAATTAAATTAATGAGGCGCCTTTGCGTCTCTTGATTGGGTGTTGAGCGCTTGTTTATTTTTCCACTTCAGTCCACTCGCTTTCAGGTGGCACAATGAGAAATGTGGCAGCATGTGCTCTTCTAGGCATCCTCGAAGTGACCATGGAGTTTGTTCTTGCAGCGAAAGCAATTCCTCAGCGCTCCTCCGAGAAGATTCCGGAAGGCATCCTTGACGAAGAGAGTGGTTTTACTTGTTTTTGGCTGGTTGAATTCACACAGTGAGTGTGTAATGAAGCCGTAAATTGTCTGGCAAACTTTCAAGGTAACATAAGATGGCAGAGTTTAGATTTATCATTTCTATTCTGCTGGTATCGTTGTTTGACCGTTTGTGGGATTCCTTCTTATTGTTCAACTTGAGTCAAAAAAACTTTTCCACCTAAACGATCCAATGAACAGTTTTTAGATTAAGCCGTAGTCACAAAATAAGTACACATGTGCGTTAACTCGTTCCAACGAAGTTTATGGCAGGCTTTAATGCCACCAAAGCTAATGAGGAAAACGCCGCAGTGATGAACATGGAAAAAAATATGTTCCCTTTGCCATTTAGCATTTACCAGCTTTCGTAAGCATACAAGCACTCATGTTACGAATGCCGTATACATATTTTTGTCAGATACATTTATTTCTAACAAGTGGAATACTTTGCGCGAAATCAGCAAAGCAGCCGCCTCATAATTGAATGAGTTCGTCTTCCTCAGCTCGCTACAAAGATCCTTTTCCCTGAAATTTGTTCAATGTTTGTCGCTCAAGTTCTTGATAGTGACTCACTGCTTTCCAATGCAAACGCATTTTACTTACACAGACAATTACCGCACTCAGAGAAACATGACACTGCTTCGCAGCGGCATCGCACCCGATCACACAGTGGGGTCTTAAGTGGAAAAAGAGGACATAAAATAATATACGCATTTTTTAGCTCAAACGAAGTAGACTTCTATTTACCCTCTTCGGTAAATAAGCTGTAGTTTCTTTTCGATAGATTTTAAAAATTTGATTTGTTCCACAGCTTGGAGTTGAAAAAAGGATTAATGCCTTGGATGTGCTTCACTCTGTTGATTATTTTCCCTTCTCCCAACAACCACTGCAGATAAAATTTTTTAGGTGGTCTATTCGGGTTATAAAATAGTCTTTATCCTTTAATCAACAGGTTCTGTGTTTTGTTCGACAGTAGATCTACGACTTTTTGGTCTTCGCCATGCCATGCCACGACTCAGATTGCACTTAAACGGCGTCACTAACTCGGTGATGCTTAGGGAAAGTGAATTTTTGCCATACCCATTCCAAACGCACTGAAACCATAGCACGGTTAAGGACTGGCTTTTAGGGGGAAATTTCAGTCTATCGAATTTCGTCAATTTCGAATAGCTAAAAAAGCATTAGTAAGTAAGAGTTATACTTCTTTTGATTTTCGTACTCGTGTAGTTGTCTGATTTCACATCAGTCTTTCCTACAGCCTGTTCAGGACATGTGTTAGGTGTCTTTCCTCTTTGGCAGCTTTAAGCGTCAAATCTTTCTTCGTGACCTCTGTTCCAGTACTCACGAAAGTGAAAGGATACACTTTTCTTTTTTCTCCACAATTCCCTAAAGTCCCATTACAAAGTTCCTTTTGCAAGACAAACTTGAGATCAACGTCTCTTCCGATTATTGTCGTCTTTTCAAACGGACGTATTTTAATCAAAAAACAGTGATAAATTTAGCAATTATAACAACTACACTGAAATTGTCAGCTTCTTGTTCTGGCGTATGAATATTGAACAGTTGAAAAACGGTTTTGAAAAACTGTGAACCGCGTTACGCAAGATATTTGTTGAAAACAATTGTTTTGGTGAGGTCTTTGGTGACCTTGAAAAGCATCGAATATTCTCCATCATCGCAGGAACAGACGAGTTAAGTAACAATGCCACAGCAGAACGTTGTTTCTTGTTACTCATGTCCCTAGACTATATATTAAGACCCCGTGGATCAGCAAAACTTGGGTATCGGTCTGTTGCTTCTCTTCTTTCTTTCCCTAGATTTAACATATTAAAGTCAATTTTTCTGGTCCAAAGCAATACCAATCAAATTGGTAATAAACGACTTTAAGTGTTTTAGAAGAAGTATTTTTTCTGGGCAAATAAAGCTGCGTCCTCAACCATGCTTCCATGTTTCTCCGGCCGAAGTGCAATCTAAAGTTCCAATTTTTGTTGTGTGGCCGTATATCGGCAATAAAGCGAAGAATGCTTTTCTTTAAGTGGTTTCGGTCTCATCGACTTAGAGTAACTTAACCTATTCCCACAGAAATGGGTCAAGTGGGTCCATCTGTCATGACTTCGTGAGCAATTACCTTGAATTGCAGAAAAACTATGATCTTACCAAACGTTTCATTCAATGAATCAATTATGACACAATCTGTGTGATATGTAGCGTCATGACGAATTAAAAACAACATGGCGTTATAACAATCAATGTTGCCTTGAAAGTTGTGGTCAATATCGTGTCTAAGAAGTACGCACACGTTATTCCACTGAAGAAAGAACGGTGCCTAAACATACACATGAGGATTTTGACTTATTCATTCGAATAAATATGAGGTTCATCGCCACACAAAATTCGCGTCTTTTGGGTTAATTTATCTAATCTACGTTAGTTAATCTTTGTGGTTGAACCACACTTAAAATATTTCCCTTAGCAGCTGATAAAATGGGCACCAGTTAAAATAGAGTTGCCAACTAAAAGTGCTACATACATAATGAGGGAAACCATGTTGTCCTACGCAGAGTGGAATATGCCTCTTAGATGGGCCCTGCAGCAAAACAATGACCCGAAACATACGAGCAAAGTAATTTTTTGCGAGGAATGGGGTTCAAGTTATGGAATGGCCGCCGCAATCTGCAGACTTAAACCCCATTGAAAATCTTTCGACAGATGTTAAGAAAGCTGTTTTTAAAGCGAAACCAAAAAATACACTACAGCTATGGGAAGGTCTGCAGTCTGCAGTCTGCGTGGAGGGATATTCCAACTCGGCGATGTCAGGCACTAATCGACTCTATGCCACGACGTTGTGTCGCTGTGCTCAAAAATAAGGGTTATGAGACGAAACACTAGAACAGTAGTATAAATAAAAAACAAATAAAAACCGTACTATTTTACTAAATTTTGCATTTTATTTACGACGTTTTACTTGTGGTGCTATTATTTTGCACACCAAAATTTCGGTTTCATTTCATATAACGGGAATTTTCTTGTCTTAAAATGCATCTTCGCTTATCCTGTTTTTCTGCATTTTATTACTGATACTCAACAGATGTCCTACAATAAATATCGTGTCTTTACATGAGCATGGAGAAAAGTAATTAGCATTTAAAGTGCAGACCTCAACGTGGTGCTATTTTTTGCACAGAGCTGTATATCTAAAAAAACTTCTATTACGCGTGGAAACAATTAACGGCTCCGGCACATAGAGTACAATATTTGCGTCAGCGTCAGCAATACTTTGACAGGTACAAAGAAATGCATGTATTCTTACGTATGGGGGTGGCCCATAGACCAACGCTACCGGTTACGCGACGGATGTAGTAGCTCAACTTTTACCCTTTTTCTCGCCGTTTGCGTTGAGAATCGACACATTGTGACATTTAAAACATTTTTTTTTGAATTATAAATTTATGTTTGTTAGAGTTGGGTTCGTGGTCGCCGTGGCGTAGTGGGTAGAGTGCGACGCTCACACGCCGAAGGGTCTAGGTTCGACTCCCAGTTCAACACCAATTTTTCTAATATTTCACGGCACCACCTCTTTCGAGCTGCTGACAACACTCAAAGAGTAATAACTGTCTAAGAAAGCTTCTCAAATTTCGCCGTTCGGAGTCGGCAAAAAACTGTAGGTCCCTTCTACTCGTGAGGGAACAGTAGCGCGCACAACACGAGTAGTTGATGAGCTAGCTAGGCCCTGGTCCCCCTTTGGACTGTAGCGCCAACAATTATTATTATAGAGTTGGGTTGACTGAATATTGAACAGTTAAACACTTATTTTTTATTCTCAAGGCCGTAAAAAATCATTCCGGATCGTTATTGTATGGATTTTCAATGTTTAACACAAAAAAACTATCCACTCTCGATCTATGTATAAAGTCTAGATCCAAAATCGACAGTTGATTTTTTTGGTAATTACAAATATATTCTTTCAGTTCGAGCAGTAACATTAAACACATAAGTTTATCCAGTAACTCGTTTGGAGGCATTTTTGCAAAATAAATATCGACCCGCTCTACAGTATAACCAAAACAAATTGAATTTAAAGCTACTTTTCAATGAAATCAGCTAAGCGTTGAAGTATTTTGTGTCGCCCCTTCCTCTACTTATTTCACCATCGAAGGATACTTTACTGTTACACAAGTAAAGTATTTTAAGTGCCGGAGCCTTAACGTGCTCAAATATTTCATCGACAATCGGACTGATTTTCTAAATATGTTGGCGTCGCTTGAAGTCGATTTTGCCTCTTACGAACCTTACAACCGCAATCGATTGCATGAGAAGTTATTTTAGCGTGTAACTTAGAGTCCTAAAATTAAAATTAAACTTGCGTATTCAAAGTGTTTGTGGCCTTTACAGGTTAGTCGGTAGAGTGCGACACTCATACGCGGTTTAAGAAGGTTTAAGTTCGATTCCCGGCTAAACTCCTCGAATTTTTCACGTCACCACCTCTTTCGAGCTGTTGAAAACTTCTCTTCTTCTCTCTCTCTCTCTCTCTCTCTGTCTGTCTGTCTGTCTCTCTCTCTCTTCTCAAACTTCGCCGTTCGGAGACGGCAAAAAAACTGTATGTCCCTTCAACTCGTGAGAGAACAGTAGCTCTCACAACACAAGTAGTTGATGAGCAAACTATGTTCTGGTCTCACAGGGGGACTGTCGTACCATTCAATTATTAATTATTCAAAGTTTCAAATTTATATGTTTTCATTAATATCACCTTCGGAAAATTAAAATTCCCTAGAAAATAATAAGAAAAAATGTTTGAATTTAGTTTACAAAACTTTCCATTAGTCACACTCGGTAAAAGTTAACAACAAGCGGCCACGCGTTTCTATTTCAAATATAAGTTACAATCCTTTTCTGCTAAAAATTTTAATATTGAGGATCCAAAGTGAGAAGTCTGTACTAAGAAGGTGGCCACTGTTGCGTACTGGGTAGAGTGCTCCACTTACACCCCATAATTTCAAGTTTGATTTCCTGGCCAAACACCTCACATTTTTCACGGCACCGTCTCTTCGGATTTCAAAGAGTAGCAGCTGACTGAAAAAATCTTCTCAAACTTCGCCATTCGGTGTCGGCAAAAAACTAAAGGTCTCTTCTATTAGTGAAAGAATAGTAGCGAGACTGCTAGGCATTGATCCTCTTGTAGATTGTCGCGCCATTTAATTTATAAATGGTACTTTCAAAACTCTTTAGATGTTTCTAAATATTTTTTATCCTGTTTTCTTACAAGAAAGTCTTATGAATAAATTTCGGGCAAATTATGCGAGTGGTCGAAACTTGGGTTCAACGACTAGACTTCAGCAAACGTGCCATGGTCATGTGGAATTGAAAATTAAATATCATACATGTCAACCACTGAATGTTCTTCTTCTTTTTTTGGATATCTCATCCTGTTTGTCTTTATGACAATTTGTATTGCATTATGTTCCAATATATTTACGCAGATCTTAAGAGACAGATTTGTTTCCAAATCTCGCATACAACGGAACCACTGTGCACCAAACAACGCGAAATCGTTACGCGTTTCAATTGAGTTTCACTCCATCGCCGTTACCTTCCCCTCGCTATTACACTTTGCACTTCTAATTAAAATTAGAAACAGTGAGAACTTATGGCATCTGCGGAATCGATGTAAACACAACTACCCGGGGACGGAGCAAGAGCACGTCCCACTCAGCTGGGGCGGCAGCGTCTCAAGCCTTTGTCAAAAGTTATGAATTAATTATTCTTATTTTGAAGTGCTGTTTGCCAAGTTTAATTACTGTGATGGCATTTCTTTTCATCAGCAGCTTCTCTATTTCGTGTTTGCTTATTTGGAGAATGTGTTCAGGACCGTGCAGTTTTCCACCAACGCAGCAGCACTGCCGGAAAGTAATGTGTTTGGTTATTTTCTGGGGCAACTTGAAAATAGTTCGCATAAGTTTTACATTGTGCAGTCTCGTATTACAAGTGGCGCAGCGTCTGCTTCTCCTGACATACAAGAAGACTTGTGTTACCCGGAGGATGCTGCTGACGATGATGATGATGATATTTTAGTGCTTTTAATAATAATATCTTAAGTAGCATCAATTTCAGAATGGCAATGCTTCAAATTGTGTGGATGAAAGTTGTGTAGTTCAGTGGTGGTATTGGTTTGCGGTGCCCTGTCTGTGGCAGCCACTAAGTATTGTTAAGTGATTTTAAAATGTTTCGTTGGGTAAGTGCGAGTGACAGTCGAAGAGTGGGCAGCCGGGAAACTTCTTTAGAGTTTTGCTTGAAATGTGTTGCATTTGATTTGAATGACGGAACGATTACACTCTACGAGATTCCGAGTATTATTTTGAAATGTGAATCTTTTTTGAGAAAACTTGTCGTTGTTTTCAGCTAAAGATCTTTCGAAATCAGTTGAAAGCATTTTGAATGATAGTCCTTATCCAATTCATGGTTGTTTTAATTTCTTGAGTGATTCTTATTGAAGGGGACTTTTAAATTATGTTCTCTATGTCTCGTACAGAATTTTAAAGTCACAAATTTCTGATTGCGTCATTTTCAAGGCGGGGTGTTGTCAATGCTCCTCAGTCTGTGAAGAGAATAACTTTGAAAACCAATGAATCTATCCGTAGTTTTGTTAGAGTACTCTTCTACTGTTTTTACAAATCTTTGTAATTTTTCTTTTTTCATTTTTAAGATGTAATATATGTGGAAGTCAACAGCTCTTGGCTAAGTATTTGCGATTATTTTTATTCCAGCTGAAAGTTCTTACACTTGTGTGCCCTCCCCTAAACATTATCGTTTCCTGCTAACTTAACACCTCTCTTATGTGGCCGCCGTGGTGTAGTGGGTAGAGTGCGACGCTCACACGCCGAAGGGTCTAGGTTCGATTCCCGGCTGAACACCTCGAATCTTTCAGGGCACCACTTCCTTCGAGCTGTTGAAAAAACTCAAAAAGTAATAAATGTCTAAGAAAGGTTCTCAAACTTCGTATTTCACTGTGGCACAGTAGACCACCAGAACTTCATTGACACTTGAGCCATCTGTGGAAATTCTTTTCGTGGTTCAAATTCTGGTGAACGACGGTCTTCTGTAGGTGCGTCGCAACTGAAGCGCTGATGTCTCTATTCAAACGGTTTATTGACAGACTCTCTTTTGAAATTGAAAGCGGCATTCACCGAATTGGTCCGGTGAATGTAAGGAAGTCGGCTAATTTAGTCCGTTTTTTAGTGAAAGGTTTTGTGAGTTATCGACGTGAAGACTGATGCATAGGATGGAAGTTATCCAATCTAGGAATGTTGAGTGTAGGGGAAGTAATCCAATCTAGGAGTGTAGAGTTACATGTGATTGGCCCCAAGTCAGGTTAAACATTCCCTACTTCCTTGCTGCTTAAAGGCTAACAACGCTTGAAAGTAAAAGCAGATCCAGAGAATAATTCTTAAAAGTTGTACATATTTACCTTCATCGAGTACTTTCTCTTGTTAAGTAATCGAAATGGGTATATTCGACACGTTGACCACATTTAAGGACCTTTGACAATATAAGCCGTAGTCACATTTCGCTAGACATTTTCAATAAGTCTCATACCGATTATCTGTGTGGGCCTGGGAGAATTGCTATTGCTGGTGATGGACAACTAGGAAACCGACATGTACTACGAACAGTCTTTATTCACCACCGACGTTTAACTTCGATGATAGAACTTAAAATAACACAGACCAGGCCATCTGCATCTCATTTTGACGCAGACTCCACTTGTCATCTCATCTTTTAGTCTTTGGCTATGTCGAGTGTTGCAGCTGTCTTCTGTTTGGAATTGCGTGACAGTCGTTGACAGAATTGAACGTGCCTCTGCCGCGATGGTATATACATCGGTATAAAAGGTGCTTTTGAAAACGCTACAACGATGGCATGTGTAACGCGGCCAGAGTACACGTCGAAAAAGAATCGTTAGTGCTGTGGAAGCGGATCAGTTTATAACGTCGGGTAAACAGAAGCTGTTCGTAAGGTGGAGTCATTTCTCCTCTTCTTGGGGAATGTTGGTTGATCTTTCCCTTGTCGTTCTAAATAGAACTTACACGCCTGGGCTAACGGGGCTCACGTAGCTGCACTTATTAACAAACCATGCTCTAAACTCAAGGGGACAAGCGCTTCGAGTTTCAAAGAGCTGGTTGTTTTTTCTGTACACGTTTTTTTTTAAGTGAGTGAGACGGTATTTTTTGGATGAAATGAAGCAATCACTTGCAACTGTTGTACACACGTTTGCTTTAAAAGGACGTATTGCTAATATTTAGGGGACATCACTCATGATCATGATAAGCATGCAGTAGGCACATGTGACAACAACTCCACATATATTCCAACTCTTCAATGCACTATACTGAGGAAAGTTCTGGGCAAAGACTTAGAAGTTTATTCCTAACCGAATTTTCTCTTTTGCCGAGTTAACAATAGAAGAAAGGCAAATAAACTTTTCATTAAGGCTTCATTTAATTGAAAAACGATTTAAGTAAAAAACGAAACGTTTTTATCATCTGTGCATCAACATTAACAGATTAAATCGTTTTACTCGGGAAATGGAGATCGTGCAGGCTTTTGCCCGAAAACCAATGCAGAGTGAAAGTTTGGTGTGCTTTGGGGATGCACCGGTATCAATGGATCGTCAATATTTAAAATGTGATTATACACAATGTAATCATTCATTGTTTTAACTAAAGAAGATTGAAAACTTGAAAGTTAAGTTCCAAATCGAATTCCGAAAGTTGGAATTCCAGAAAAACAAATTGATTATGGAATGCGACAGAGCGTGAACATCACGTCGTGCTATAACTCCAAACAAAAGACTTACCAGGTATACCGGTATGAAGTGAGCGTAAAATGTTTCGATAGGGAACATTTGTTGTGAACGAGCGCTTATTTTTTTTTGTTTGCTTGCTATTATAACTGGAAAAAATTTTAATTATACTTCAAGTCATTGAACAGACAACATCATATTTTTTCATCGTGTTAAAAATGTCGAATTTCGTACCAGAAAGTGATGATTTGCGGAAAGCATTAATTTCTTGTTTCCATCGGAAGAAAAGTGCTGCAGAGTCGCATCGAATGCTTGTCGAGCCATATGGTGATCATACTGTATCAGAAGCAACATGCACGAGATGGTTTCAGCGGTTCAGAAATATTGATTTTGATGTGAGAAATGAAGAACGTGGAAGATCAACAAAAAAGTTTGAAGACGCCGAATTGCAAACGATATTGGATGGAGATGACACTTTGAGTCAAAAGCAAATGGCAGCAATGTTAAATGTTGCACAGCAAACAATTTCTGACCGTTTAAAAGCTATGGGAAAGATCCAAAAATGTGTGTCACATGAATTGAATGAAAGACATATGGAAAACCGAAAAAACACTTGTGAAATTTTGCTTCAAAGACACGAAAGAAAATCGGTTTTGCATCGGATTGTAACTGGCGATGAAAAATGGATTTATTTTAAGAATTCCAAACGGAAGAAATCATGGGTTAATCTGGGACAACCATCAACATCGACTGCAAAACCAGATCGATTCAGCTAGAAGACAATGCTGTGTGTTTGGTGGGACCAGAAAGGTGTGCTGTACCACGAGCTCTTAAAACCTGGTGAAACCATTAATACGAATCGCTACCGACAGCAAATGATCAATTTGAACCATGCATTGATCGAAAAACGACTAGAATGGGCCAGAAGACACGGCAATGCACCATGCAATCCATGACAATGCACCTGTACACAAAGCAAAACCGGTTCAGGATACAATCAAAACACTTGGCTGGGAGCTACTCCACCCGCCGTATTCAGCAGACTTGTCTCATTCCGACTACCATTTGTTTTCATCGATGGGACACGATTGGTTTGCTTTAAAAGATTTTTTATTGGCGTGGTATTCACAAATTGCCAGAAGGGTGGTCAAAATGTGTAGAAAATAATGGCCAATACTTTGAATATACTGTTTTCCCTTTCCCATTAATAATTAGTGTCTTATTTTAAAAAATCGGTATACTTTGGAGGAACTTGTACCAATCAAAACAGAATGAGTATAAGTTAAGAGAATGATTCGGGAACTGTTTCGTACAGAGATTTATAAAGAAAGTTGGAACAATCTGTGAAACAAGCAGATGGTAAAAGTCCTCAAATAAGACAAAACGGTTAGGCTGCATACACTCAAGGAACCCGAATGCACCTATACTGAGTCAAAGGCTGAGAACCTTAGTCTCATACTAAAGACTCATTTCCCAGGCTCATAACTTGCATCAATCCTTAGAACTGGTGACAAGTTGATAAATACCACACACCGAAGCTAGTATGTGCAATCTTTTGTTGTAAAAAAGAAATACGCCATTACCTGGTACCGGTAGCTTACAGGCATATTTGCTACAATGTACCATACACCTATTCCTAATGGCTCTGAATAGAATCTTCATTGAATTCGGCTGGATTACATTCCAAATCCTTGGAGAGGATCTATAAAGGCTTCATATACAAAATTGGAGAGAGGGAGCACTTTCTCGTTCTAACCTATCAGGTGGCCGAAGATGTCGCGAAAGATGAAGTTGAAAACCTTAACAGTTAAACACAGAAATGCAAGAAGAAGAACAAGGAATTCCGTTAAATATAGGTTACTACTTGTAAGTACAATAACCAGTTTTCGAGTTTTACCGCTCTAGTGCAGTGTTCCACATCACCCAACAAAAAGGGTATTTCTATTAATTTCGCTTTTTTTACATGAAAACAGGGCTATTTGTAGCGTGGAACGCCACTCAATCGATTTGCATTAGTATATCAAATCGTGCTATTCGCCTCACTGAATAAATTATCTAAACATGCTATTTGAATAGAGTTTTCGCTAGTCTCCAAGAAGACTGTTCTTTGGTTAATTTTGAAAAAGTTCAATATGGACTTAAAAGTGCATGCTTAACATTTCTCCCGAAAAGACTAAGGGTTTCCTCATCCGATTTTAATTGCGGCGATTCAGTCCGGGGTGGACATGTACTTCAACCAACATGCCTCTTCAGCCAGCACGATTTTTCGTGATATGCTCCCAGTTGTGTATTCCTTTTCCACTTGTGTGCGCTACAGTAACCTAGGCCGTCCTCTGTTGCGTTGGCCCAATAGCTCTGTTTCGATGACTCTTCAAGCCGCAGCACTGATGTCCATACGCTCGATATGGCCTAGCCATCTTAAGCGTTGTATCCGTAGATGCTTGACCGTTCGCATGTCGCTGTACAGCGCATAGAGTTCGTTGTTAAATCTTCTCCTCCAGATGCCATCAACATAAACAGGACCAAAAACCTCACGCAAAACTTTTCTCTCGAAAAGACTAAAGGCGCCATAGAGTAGGACTGGGATGATCAAGCTGTTATATAAAGCTTAGTCCTTCGACAGAAGGCTTTACTACTCAATTGCCTCTTGAGCCCATAGAAACAGCGATTGGCAAGAGTGATTCTGCGTTTGATTTCGGTACTGATATTGTTGTCCCTGTTTACCGCGGAGCCGAGATAGACGAAGTCGTTGACTACCTCGAAGTTTCTGCTGCCTAGTGTGACGCTTTGTCCGAGACGTCGATGTTGTGTGTCCTTCCTTGATGACAGCATGTACTTACCGCCAGTCCCATTTTAGCCACTTCCGCTTCAATGCCAGCAAATGTCTGATTGACGGCTCGCTGTGTTTGTTCAATCACTTTAATGTCATTTAGTTTTGGTTGGCATTAAGTAAAGGGATGTGTTGACGGTTTTAGACAGCCACCACCAAGCATGTGAAAAGGAGGTTAGAATTTCAATTCACAAGACAATGCAAACAAACTTCTATAAAAGTACAGGCAGATAACTTTTTGTATCCAGTTCGAGTCTGTTGTCAATTTTCAAGCCTCTGGTATGCCAATAGCAAGAAAAAACCCCATGAATTCATTAAAATTTTAAAAATATTTCCCAGGCAACAGGCAACGATCGGAAACAACCGACAAAATGAAACTGAGCGTCGCGGTGTATCGATAATCAAATTCACCCTCCCAACCATTTCAATGGGGTATCATTCAACGATGAAAGGTAGCCAACATGAGCTCTTTGCATATGTTCCCCTCTATTCCCAGATGGACCTCTGTCTATACTCCGACATAGAAAAAAAAACAAACAACCACTCATCCGGTGATAACTACGCCCACCAGCATCCCTCTTCCAGCACACCGCTGTCCCGACAGGATGCTCGAGTTACCGAAATAATTGGATTGGTTTTAGTATCTGTCATAAATTTTAGTGATGTGTGTTTTGTTTTTGGCTCCTGAGTCGGTAACCATAGCCCCGTTGTTCGGACTCCGATTAAGGCAAACGCGTTCGCCTGGATAAAAATGTCAAAAAACGAAGAGGAAGTAAATTAAATCAAAACGAAACAACAACAAAAGAAAATGAACTACTCTTCCGCCCATCCCCCGCCCCGGTGGAAGCCTGGGTATGTGTGTGCGCGCACAGGGTCCCTGTTCCGATTCACCTTAGTTACAGCTCCAATTCGAATTTCCCTTTTACCTTCTTTCTATTTTGTTTTGTTCACTCAGGTTTTTCGTTTTGCCCTGTTTTCCTGTGGAAAATCTCCACTCAATTTAAAATGGACGTAGTATAGCGTGATTTGAAGTTTTAATTGGCACACGCATGGGCGGGTGCATTGATTGTGAATTTACTGATAATTGCTCTCTGAATTTCGTGCTGCAAAAAAGTCCTGATTTACATTCAATTTTTTTTTGCGTGCCCATGCTTGTGTAGGTGCGTTGGTGTGTGTTTTTTTACTTTTTATTCAGGACTGAGTTTTCTTTGTTAGGAAAAATTCAGGAGAGGAACGGCCTTCACGCTGGACTGTCCTCAACTCTGGGTAATATTTCTAATTGAATCGTAGCCGTAGCTCTCCCCGTAGCTCCTGTCCGTCAAACAAACTGAAATTCGAAATTTGATTTTGATCACTGGAACTAAAGCATGTTACATGAAGTCATATGAGTAAGACATTGAGAGTACATCTTTCGTGGAGTTGTCTAAACAAAACTCGGATTGTAAATGAAACAAGGTTTGTTGAAGAAGTCCCGCTTTGGACTAACGAACTTGCAAGGACTGAACTATTATTTCTGTCTTTTCCAACAGGGTGTTAAATTCTAAGTACAAATGCAAGCAAAGAATGCGAGAGAAGCACACCAACCATCAACTAAATAAGATAGTGAACCAGTCTGTTATTACCCGCCCAAACTTCAACTGTAAAGTTAATAAATCCAAGTCTTTAAATTTTTTACTTAATCGGTTTATATAGGAAAAGGCACACAGTCTGAGGAGAGCAAAGTCAGCTGGGCAAATGCAAGTTGTTCTTACACGTAGAAGGCTCCGTTCCATGTTTTAAGTAGCGTTTGTTTCTCACGTAGTCGGGGTGTTATCATTAGCGCTTTTGAGAAATTAATTATTTTATTATATAAGAGTGTTGACTGAAATTTCTGAAAAATGAAATTGTCCAAAAGGTCCTCTTCAAATCTGTATATTTTACTTCTAATATTCACGTTCTGTAAGAACTTAACAGTTTTCGGCAGACGGCGAAAAAAGGTGGCCAGAATGCTCAAAGTTGTTTCATAAAAACTTAAATTGGGTAAAATATGTTTATCATAATAAATCAAATGGAATACAGCCCTATGAAACATCTTTTCCAGACGAAAGGATTAGTGTAGCAAGAATTTATAAATGTCAGAGAGACAGCCAGACGGATGACACATAAGGAATGTAGGGATTTCGTTTGTGCAAACGGAACCATACATAATTGGAAGTTTTCCTTAACGGTGGTGCGGACTTGAAACTTAATCTGCATGCCTCTTAAGCTTTACCACAAAGAGTAAATTTTAATTCTTTTTCATTTGTGTACAACATCTTAAATGAGTTCCTTCTATGCGGCATTGTCTCAGGCGCTCACATTTGAATACTTTTAGAGTGGAAGGATGTCTTTATTGACAACTTTGAATATAATATTGACTTTACTAAATTAAATTACAATTACAAAATTCGGTTAAAGCCCCTTGAGCGTGTAAAAAAAGTAAATAAAGATCATGTACGATAGTAATAACAATAATAGTTGGCGCGACAGTCCACAGGGGGACCAGGTCCTAGCTTGCTACTAGTAACCAACAGAAACGGTATAAAGACACTAACAATTTACATCTAGAAAGACAATATATTAATTCTTCCAGTGGCAATATTAATGGGTTAAGGCTAAGCAAATGTTTATCATTTCTGTAAAATAATTATTTTTATATATAGTTGTTTACTGGTAACTGGGGTTGGAAGGAATTTATTTTTAAGTAACCCCGCCTTTTTAGTCGGTTCATTGTACCTTTGTTTCCTGACCGCGAGAATAAGGTAAATGTTTTCCCTTAAAAGCGATCAGTGCGGTGAATTTAGAATTAAACATAAGTCTTCTTCTTCCTCTTGTGGCGCTACAGTCCGGGTTGGACCTGTGCCTCCAGCAACATGCCCCTCCAGCCAGCACGATCTTTTGCCAAGTTGGTTGAGGTCCTTCTCCACTTCTATGCGCCACTTTAGTCTAGGTCGTCCTTTGTTGTGTTGTTCTAATGCCACGGATTCAAAGACTTTTCGGGCCGGAGCAGTGGTGTCCATTCGCCCTAAATGGCCTAGCCATCTTAAGCGTTGTATCCGTAGACGCTTGACCAGGCGCATGTCGCTGTACAGACCATAGACTTCGTCATTTAATCTTCTCCTTAAGATGCCATCAACGCAAACAGGACAAAACTTTTCTCTCGAAAAGACTAAGGGCTTCCTCATCCGCCTTTGCTAACGTCCAAGATTCCGCACCATAAAGCAGGACGGGGATGATCAAGCTGTTATATAAATCGAGCTTAGTTCGTCGAGGGACGGCTCTATTACTCAAGTCCTTGATTACCTCGAAGTTTCTGCTGCCTAGTGTGACGCTCTGTCCGAGACGTCGATGTTGTGTGTCCTTCCCTGATGACAGCATATACTTAGTTTGGCTCTCATTTACCGCCAGACACATTATAGCCGCTTCCGCTTCAATGCCAGCAAGCGCCTCATTGACGGCTCGCTGTGTTCGTCCAATCACGTCAATGTTATCAGCGTAAGCTAGCAATTGAAATGACTTCTGGAAAATCGGGCCTCTGGTTCGGACTTATGAGTTACGCACGATCTTCTCAAGGATGATGTTAAAGGAGTCACATGACAGCGCGTTACCTTGTCTAAAACCTTTTTGTGACATTTAAGGTCTCGGTGAGTTCGGCGAGAGTTTAGCGCAAATGCCATAACTAGACATGGCACTTTATAGCTCGTCTCTATGCGGCCTTGAAATCGCCGAATAGGTGGTGAGTGTCAATTTCCATTTCTTGGGTCTTTTCCAGGATCTGCCGTAACGTGAAGATCTGGTCTATAGTGGGATTCCCTGTTCTGAAACCACACTGATAGTGAAATATCAGGGAAATATCATGGACAAACGGTTTCAGACGCTCAAACAATACGGCAGAGAGGATGTTGTATGCGATGTTGATTAGACTAATCCCTCGGTAGTTGGCGCAGTTAAAGGGGTATCCTTTCTTGTGCACCGGGCATGCTTTTCTCCGACCATATCTTACAGACAAGCTGGTGAATGCGCCCAACAGGTCATCTCCAGCTGCTTTAAATAGTTCTGCGCACAGTCCGTCCTTTCCAACAGCTTTGTTCGACTTCAGCTTGGATATTGCTATCTTCACCTCGTCTAAGTCGGGGGGACGGAATTCTTGTATATCATAGTCTAAATTGAGTGGAACATTCTGCATAACAGCGGGATTTGGGCCGCCATCGCCGTTAAGGAGTCTGCAGAGATGATTCTTCCAGATTCTCACAGACTGCGACTCTACTACTAGTTATCCATTCTGGTACCGGCAGGCATTGGTCCGTTTCCATTCTTCTTCTATGCTTATCGCAGGAAGCGTCGAACTCCGACAGAGTTTCAGGGAGACTCGGTCGGCAAAGTTCCCAACAATCGGCTGCGATTGTAGCTTTTCGACGTCAAACCGTTTTGGCCTGTCTCGACTCCGTTGCTCTTTCGACATCCGGATTCTTACCTTGGCTACAACAAGGTGATGATCCAAGTCGATGTTTGCACCTCGGAAGTTTCGGACATCGAGAATACTGGAGGAGTGTGTGACGTCGATCGCAACGTGATCACTCTGCTTTACGGTTGATTGATCAGGGTATCACCAGGTTTTTTGTGGATGTTCAGGTGTAGGAACCGCGTGCTAACTATAGAGAGGTTCCGCTGCGAGGCGATGTCCAACGTTCTGAGGCCGTTTTCGGATGAGTTGTTGTGCAGGCTGTGCTTACCGATGACTCCAGCAAAGATGTCCTCCTTTCCCAGCTGAGCGTTGAAATCTCCTTGAACGATCTTGGTGTCGTAGCTGGGGTATTGTTCGTAGATTCAACCAACAAACTGGTAGGCCAGGCCCATTATTTAATCCCTCGGTCAGATATGCTCGTTGCATACATCGGTTCACCATACAACGGGTGTTGTGATTGCTATCCAGGGGGCACCGTGTGGCGACTGTATGTCAACTGGACCTGTGCACTAATGAAGATATCCTTGGCAGCTCGCCATATTAAGCGCAATCAAAGAAGTTACCTCGCGTGCACATACTCATGCCCCCCAAACATAAGTCAATATATGTTAAATTCAGAGGGTTTTTCGATTGCTATGTTTTGAAATTTATTTCTGTTACAATTTTTACAGATTACAATAAAACAACTTATACTAGTTATATAATTATTCAAAACGATCCTACTACACCTATGTGAGCCCGAAAGCCCGAAAGCTATAGCGAAAGGTAAAGGGATACAAAAATCATACCAAAGCCTGCCGGAACCTAAATGGACAACTTATAATAGAGTCGCAGTCTGTGCTGAGAGTCTTGAAGACTCCTTAACGGCGATGATGTCTCAAAACCCGCTGTAATTCGGAATGTTCTGTTCATTTTGGACAATAACAGACAAGAAATCTATCCCATTGACATAGAAGAAGTCGAAATAGCAATATTAAAACTTAAGTCAAAAAAGCTGCTGGAGCGCACGGAATATCCGCAGAATTATTTAAAGCAGCTGAAAATGACCTGCTTGGGCGCATGCGCCAGCTCATCTGCAACATATTGTCGGAGGAAATCATGCCCGATGAGTGCAGTCTCAGCGTCATTCGTCCGGTTTTTGTCATGGGATTAGCCTTCTCTCTCGGCCGTAGACCCGAGAAGTACAGCTGGACACCTACTACCTATTCCTCGATTTTAAGGCTGCATATGACTGTAATTTTTTTTTTCATTTTCAACACATTTTTATTTCAAATTCATTGCAGAAAAACGTACTAGACAAAAAATGCTTAAAACTAGTTGGACGTACTTTGTTTTCTTTTTCCTACAATCTAACTTACTAGCCCTCGACGGGCACTCTAAGCTAAACTTATCCTTAATCTATTGTCTTTCGATCTAACCTTACATTTCATATAATTATGGAGTTCATTATCATTATGTTTACTACTTATTATTAAATATAATTTTAAGGAAAAAACTTAATAACTGAACCTTTTTTTTGAGTTAAAACTTATGAGCTAACTTACATACTACCTCAAAATAACTGAAAACTACTATATATATATAATACTATACGCCCATATATACATGCGTGCACCTAACCTATGTACATTTGTATACACATGAGTACACTCAATGTACAAATGTGTATACTCAGATTTTTTTTTGTTTGTATGTTCATTTATATACAAAACTTACAAGTATCTTATACTAAGTCTGTAAGGCGGCCATAGGTAGCTGGATCAAATCCGCTGCAAGACCGACTACTCCCTTGAAGGAGATCTGTGCTACCCATTCTACCCCGGGTCTAAAGGGTTCGACGAGGGAGTTCCCTCTCTCAGCCACCAAAACTTTCGATGTTGTAACGCAACATTTCTCTTATCTCGACTCGACACCGCCATACTAAAGCGGAGGAGATCTTCCTCAGCTCGTTGTGCGACGGAACGGTCGTAGTTGCATATGACTGTGTGCATAGGGACGAGCTATACATTGCCATGTCTATTTTTGGCATACCTACCAAATTCGTCAGATTGCGTTGATTGATGATAAAGAACTATCGCTGCTCCGTCAAGGTCGGTAACGAACTCACCAAGACCTTCAATGTTAAAAAAGATTTTAGACTAGAGACGCACTGTCATGTGACTTCTTTAATATGATCCCCGGGAGAACCGTCTTCCAAAACCCAGCTCAATCACTAGCTTACGCTTACGACATTGACGTGATTGGACAACAACAGTAATATCAAAGGCGTGTGCTGGCATTGTAGCGGAAGCGGCTAAAATTGGTTTGGTGCTTAATAAGCGCAAAACGAGATACATGCTCTCTGAAAGTAAGGATAAGGTCTACCGTGCAATTTTTGGCCCTCTTTGCGTTGACGGTATTTGAAAGAGAAGGTTCAATGACGAATTTTATGGGCTGTACAGCGACATGCGTCTGGCCAAGCGTCTCCGGGTACAACGCTGAAGATGGCTAGGCCATGTAGAGCGTATGGACACCAATGTTCCGGCTTGAATACTTTTCGAATCTGAGCCATTGGGACAACGCAACAGAGGGCGGCCTTAGCTAAACTGACCCGCACAAGAAGAGAAATATTTCAACCAATTTGGATTGCGCAACTGAAGGCAGCTGGCGAGAGAAATTGCTGGCTGGAGAGGCATGTTGGTGGGGGCAAATTACCATCTCGGACTGTAGCGCCACAGGTAGAAGAAGAGAAGTCTAATTCTGGTTCTTCGTTTTCTGAACTAAAAATTATTATAATTTTTTCAAAATTAATACTTAAAAAAGTTTAATAAAAAACTTAGCGATACAATTTCTTTTTTATAAAAATAAATTGAAACTAAATTAATCTGATCCTTCACTATTCAAACTGTTTTTAATTATTTTTTTTTGTTTTTCCTTTTATTTTTTTATTTAATTAATTTTTTTTCGTACGATCTAACCTATCTAAACTTACATACACTTATAATGTACACTGAAGTTGACCAACAGCTGGCCTTTGAAGCCAAAAGCAGAGAGGGCACTTGATGTGGCTGTAGCCACCCATGAAAATACCTATCCTTTTCTTCCTCTCATCTGTCACGAATAGGGATGGATGCGCTGAACAGAAGATCATTCGGACTTACGGTTTTTACAAAGGTCATCTGACTACAGTTTAGCATATGGCAAAAAAAATCCAATCGGATTCTCGAAAAGTAATGAATTATAGCAGACATGAGGAGGGAAATGTGAGGATTCCTCCCGAAATGTTTTGAGCCAAATACTACCTATGCCGATACAAAGGTGGAAAAAGAGGTGGACATCAACAACGCAAAAAAAAAACATTTGACTGAGTCGCTGATTTTATTGTGTGTGGGATAGTTCCTGCTAGCACTAATAAAGGCAGAGACGGCTTCTATGGAATAACCCATGACAGTAGGCGACATGTTCTGGCACATGCTGATGCCATCACTGAAAACTGAAAAAAATAAAACACTTATTGTTTTGAGCTGGCATAAGTCTCGTTATTCTTTTAAATCACTTCCAATCAAATGAGGCTAGTTTCATGTGAAGAAAATCTCTTCAAATTTTTTTCGTACCCAATGTAGCACAGCACCGATCTTTTGCCAATTTAAAATCAAAATTTAGTATGAAAATGTTTAACATGGTCACTATGTAAAGTAACACTAAAAGATACTTCTCCAAACATATCCACAATCTGAAATTAATCCCGGCACTTTATCCACAACCTCTTTGTAAGTCCAATAATCAACAACAGCAGCAAAAGCCGGACAAAAGAAATAGAATGCCAAAACCAACCTCTCCAAGCACGTGCCTTCGTCAGTTGCCACATTTGAAGTGGCGAGCATGTGCTCCCGAATTCGAGTACATATCCACAACTTACTCTACCGTGGCCAAAGTAAAACAAAGTCCCCTCCCACCCACATCAGTGCTCATTCTTCCAAATCATGGTAATGGTTAATTGGTAAACTTCTAGAGTACGTGCGTAATGCAAGAGTTTTCATGACCGAGGCAGACATCCCTCTGCTGTCCAAATACGGCACAATACACAGGGCTCCCTTCATGCACGTCAGGGTAGCCTTTTACTGGGAAAAGATAAATTGTAAATTGGACTAAAGTTTTAGTTATTTTAGAAACCTCATTGCAGTGCAGCAGATACGCATGTGCTTGTACATGTATGTGGGGTACTGCTCTCCTCTAGACCGCTCTCTACAGATTGCCGTAGTTGGAATTTTAATTTGTAACGATTTAATTAAACTCCTAGACAAAGACTGCTTCGCCATCGAAATTAATGGCGTTATGATGCTTAATGTTTGATAATTGAATTTCGAATAGCTGTGCCTTAATTTGATGTGACCAGGAGAAATGAATTCTGATTAGTTCTATACGGTAGGCTGTAAGTGTTCGCCATGTTTCATCATACATCAGCTGCTTTTGCTGCTATCATAAGACAGTGAGATCTGGTGGCAATGTCCCTAAGGAACATTTCGGCACAAGAGGTGTTTTTTAAAAACATTTAACAGTTAATGGTTAAATAATTACATTAATAATAATAATAATTGTTGGCGCGACAGTCCACAGGAGGGCCAGGGCCTAGCTTGCTCATCAACTACTCGTGGTGTGCGCGCTACTGTTCTCTCACGAGTAGAAGGGACCTACAGTTTTTCGCCGAGAAGCTTTCTTAGGCAGTTATTACGTTTTGAGTGTTGTCAGCAGCTCGAAAGAGGTGGTACCGTGAAAAATTCGAGATGTTCAGCCTGGAATCGAACCTAGACCATTCGGCGTGTGAGCGTGGTACTCTACCCACTACGCCACGGCGGCCACGAACTCGAATACACTCGGAAATAACAATAGGTATAAAAGCTGATTATCAATGCATGTCTAGCTCCTTTGAAACTTAATTCAATGTTCACATCTATTGTTATTTGCACTTTTTTGCGTAAATTCCCTCTTCACCGTTGCGTACCCTAAAAAAATGATTCGAAATTTCCTCCGGGAATGTTGGCTTATTGAATGTTTCCCATTTGTCTTTTGTTGTTTCATTTAACAGCTTTTCCCGTCGCGAGTGTGTGAGAGACATAAAGGTTACCTCCCATAGCGATATTCGCAGCATGTAGGTACTCCACTTTTGTCGTTACCTTTGATTGCTCCATCTCCAACGAAGGGGGTGTATTTATGTTTGACAACCATTCATCAGGTTCCCAGCACTTCGAAAATTTGTGTTTTTAAGTTTGAAGCCCGCTTATGACATTGAAAACAAACGCTTTTTCTCCGTCCATATAGAAACTTGACAATCAAATTCCAAGTGTTCTCCGGAAGTTACCGTACTGTGATAATCATCAGTTCAATTTCAATTAAGAGCGTCGCTTCCTGTAATGTAAATCGCAGCTGTGACCGTCCACTAAATAACTGATTTATAAGTCAATGTCCGTTTAGATTCAAGTTCGTTTAAATTGTTCCTCCTTTTTAGAAATTTGACCGGCTGTCAGGAAGTCGAAAACCAAGTAAGCGACGTTTGCTTAAGAAAGATTTAAGATTGGCTACCGTTTCTGTGGGGAAGAAAACTATATAATCGTTTCCTCGAACATGTGGGCATAGATCGACAAATTTATGTCCCGAAAGAGCCAAATGTTTGTTTAAATGAATAAGAGATTCGGTTTAAAAGTCAAACTTAAAGAAAAATAGTGTCTGTATCGATCTTGTCAAACAAAGAACAAGTCCACAATTGAACATTCTGTTTCCTTACTTGTTTTGCGATTTGAAGAATTGTAAAATATTAATATGTGAATGTAAATAAAAGAGCGGTTATAATCTCGTTTGTCTATATTCTGCAGATTTTAGGACATCGCAGCTGTACTTCTTACTTTAATTTGATGTAAAATTAAATGTTATTCGGAAACTTAAAATATACCTACTGGCATAATTGCCATGGTGTCTGACGTTGCCTTAATAATTAATAATTGTTGGCGCACAGTCCAAAGGGGACCAGGGCCTAGCTTGCTCATCAACTACTCGTGTTGTGCGCGCTATTGTTCTCTCACGAGTAGAAGGGACCTACAGTTTTTTGCCGACTCCGAACGGCGAAATTTGAGAAGCTTTCTTAGACAGTTATTACTCTTTGAGTGTTGTCAGCAGCTCGAAAGAGGTGGTGCCGTGAAATATTAGAAAAATTGGTGTTGAACTGGGAGTCGAACCTAGACCCTTCGGCGTGTGAGCGTCGCACTCTACCCACTACGCCACGGCGACCACCTGACGTTGCCTTACCGGGGTATAAACTTTCGATGACGTTTGTCAATAATTATGGTAGTATATCGGCATGAAGTGGCTGCCGTGCGCGTAGAGCGTCGCAGCTCACACGCGGAAGGGTTTAGGTTCGAATTTTTCACGGCACCACCTCTTTCGAGCTGTTGACAACACTTAAAGAATAATAACTGTCTAAGAAAGCTTCTCAAACTCCGGCGTTCCGATTCGGAACAGTTGTGCGCACAACACAAGTAGTTAATAAGCAAGCTAGGCCCGACTGTATGGACTGTCGCGCCATACAATTATTATTATTAATATAAGTGCTAGTGTTTTAATTTTGTGATATGTATATTTTTACGAAGTAATATTTAAATCCCGGGCGACATGTATTGTTTAAATTGTAGCCCACAAAACTGTGAAACCATTCATGTGTGAATTTACCTTAGTCTCTAAGCCTCTTCTCACAGGACTAAATTGAGAAAAAAATAGTTTATAATGCGCACATGATCATTAGTTAGACCTTTGAGGTAGTAGAGTCTTCTTGTATGGGAAGTTAAGCGATTACGTCGCCTCATGGTTGGGTATAAATTCGATTTCCCGGAGTCACATACACTTGACCGCATAGTTCTACGTAGAAAAGAGAGATACGAGGGACGATCAATATATTCTCGGTATCGATATGAGGAAAATTGTTTTATTTTTCAATATGATCTCCCCTAACATCAATGCATTTGTTACATCTTAAGATAAGCTTTTTTTAAACCCTCAAAAAAATAAATTTCCTCTTTCTCTGCAAAGTACCCATTTATTGCCGACTTGAGTTCTTCATCATCCGAAAATCTTTTTCCACGAAGACATATTTTCAAATACGGAAACAGAAGGTCTGGACTATAGGGTGGGTGTTGGATTTCTTCTTGCGCAGCAGCCTTGGAAACTCGCGCCATGTGAACAGGAGCGTTGTCATATAGAAGCAACACACCCGCTGCGAGTTTACCCCGTTTTTTGTTTTTAATTTTCTCCCGCAAATTATGCAAAGTGGATATGTAGGATGTGGCGTTGATGGTTTCACCTATTTTTTTGTACTCAATGAGCAAGATTCCTTTTGAGTCCCAAAAATCTGTGGCCATGACCTTCCCGGCAGACGGAGTGACTTTGAACTTCTTCGGGGGGTCTATTCCTTTTTTATGCCACTGCAAAGTCCTGTTTTGCTTTCAGGGTCATAGTGGTGAAACCATGTTTTGTCCCCAGTAACAATACGATCCATAACACCGTCCGTGTTCTCACTACACACCTCCAGAAGCTCTCTACAGCATGCGATTCTCACTTTTTTCTGAGGCGCTGTGAGCATTCGTGGCACTCACCTTGCACTGACCTTTGAAAGGTTAAGATGGACATGCCAAATGGTGTGAATGGTACCAGTTGAAAGCTTGGTGATCTCTGCCATTATTTTCACCTTTATTCGGGCATTCTCAAGAACAAGTTTTTCGACTTCTTTGATGCTTTCTCCCGTACAAGCAGTAGGCGGTTCGCCGAAGCGGGGGTCGTCTTCAATGCTCTCTTTGCCTCTCTTGAACTCACTTGACCACTTTTGTTGAAGGTGTGGAACCCTGGTAAGGAGCCACCATCTCTTCGTGAATAGTATATGACTTTTTTCTTACTTAATGCAAAATATAATTACAGCGCAATGCTCAATTTTCACCATCATCGTCTCAGTTGCCACTATGATTCTGTTTAACTAGAGATTAAACGCGTATTAATCATCACATTTATATGAATTCTTATATAAATGCACTAAAAAAGTATTACTTGGTAAAGAAGTCAATTTATATATATAACCACAGCTTCACCCCGATACCGAGAATATATATTTCAGTCCTTCGTACATAGATATTTCAGATAATATAGCATGTATTGAGTTCAGTCTTATTTTATTTGATGTATTAGGCATTCTGCTGGCTGATGAGTTTTAATATTTTAATTATTTTCATGAAAAAATTGGAAAATAAACTACTTGCCAGAACTCACAAAATACATACACGCAAAAGTCTGCGTACAAGATCTTGAGAGTACAAAGAAAATATATTTTTTATGGTTTCTAATTGCTTGGTGGAAAACTTTTTTTTCTCTCTTCACTGCCCTATATTCTTAAGCACATTCTAGTAGGTAATCTTATATGGTCTATGGGATTCAGGTCCGGAGACTGGTGAAGTGTCAGCAACTGATTTTTTAGGGTTATACAGCATCTAAAGCTTGTGCGCGGTATTTTTCCAGTCATTATTTTGTTGAAACTAGAAATCTTGCCCAACTGCTGAGCACTTTGCAATTAATTATCTTTCAGAATCTAAATGTAGCCTATTGAGTCCTTATGTTCAATAAACATAAGTTTACACACACCAGTATCGGTCATACATCCCCAAGCCATTAAATAATTCCGCTTCCTCCATGCTTTACTGTTGGTACTACTACTGTTGAAACCTGTTCCGTTATTCTCTACATTAGCTCTTTTACCTTTTATTAAAAAGGTGTAATATTTACTTTCATCGGAGAGGGTGACTTTATTAAAAAATTCTGGGGCTAAGAAATGAACTCATTTTTAAGATTCATGCTTTTCTATTTATTGAGACCTTAAACATGTGGCCTCTTGCGAGCTACTTGGCTATGATACGCAGCTATTCTTAAAGTTCGCCGTGTAATGTCATCATTGTTTTGAAAAAATATTCCTTCCACTTTGTGGGCAGCCATCCTGGGGTTAAGGTATAGTGCCCACAACGGATCAAAAATAACAACGTATCGATGATTCTAAGACCTGTTTATAGCTGTTTCGCCAGAATAAACAGGGCTTTCTGCGTCGGTATGTGGCAATGGATGAAACGTTGGTTTGACACTACACCCCACAGTCAAATCGACAGTCAGCGGAGTGGACAGCAGCCGGTGAACCACGCCCAAAGCGTCCAAAAACACAAATGTGTGCTGGCAAGGTTATGGAATCCATACTCTGGGATGCACACTGAATGCTTTTCCTCTACTATCTTGAGAAAGGCAAAGGGATCAACAGCAAAAGGATACCACATGGCATTATTGGCACATTTGAAAGATGAAATTTTAAAAATAGGTCCCATATGAAAAAGAAAAACATTCTCTTCAACTAAGACAATGTCAGTGTCACAATCCTTTGACTACCATGGCCAAATTGTACGAATTGGGCTTTAAATTGCTTCCGCACTCACCGTATCCTCCAGATCAGCCCCAGCTACTTCTACCACTTCTCAGACTTGAAAAAGATGCTCGCCGGAAAGACAAATGAGGAGGTTGTCGCTGAAAATGAAGCCTTTTATGATGCCAAAGTTAAGATTGTATCACTCTTGAAGGAAACTTTGTTGATGAATAAAGTTGAATTTTGTCTAGAAAATGTTTCTCTATTGGTTAGTCCCGGGACTTATTGATTGATGTGGTAGGCTTAGGGATGAGCCTAGATTTCTGAGATTTTAGTTTCTTGTCTACTTAGTACTTTATACAAAAGACTGTGAAGTTAAACGTCAGCGTCCATTGGCATGTGAGGAAATCAATTGGCTTAGACCATATTTAAACAGCTAAAGGGAATTTTGAAAGAACGTTGAACAAACAAAAACCGTCCGCCAAATTTTCCAGCGTCAGAATAAGGAAACAGCTTTGAAGAAATTAATTTCGGAATTATTACGTTCAATAGAATTAACGTTGTTCCTGTTGCAACTTAATTTGTTATATCACTCCTTGCATCGAGCACCTTGCCGTCTTCCTTTATTTTCCGCTGTAATCGTTTTACAAAAACAAATAAATTGTAAGCAATTTATTTTCCTCGTCAAATGATCAATCTATTTAAGATGAATTTTACGATGTAGGGAGGGTTATGTTCCCCCACCGCTGGTCTCAGTCATATTGTGCAAGTTAACCCAGTTTCTCTCGAAGTGATGGCAGTCAGAGAACTGTTTCTATGAAATTTATCTAGACCATACTTCTCGACAGATGGAACTGCGCCTTCGGCACAAATAAATCACTTTTCTTCTCATATTTTCTGCTCCAGTCATTTTCAGATACCTATTAAAACAAAGTCAACTTCTTCGAACTTGAACTGGGGCACTTAGCTGCAATCGTAACAATGAAGCCCTGTCTCCTTAAGCTCCAGTTTGCTTCAGTGCACGCAGGTCACAAGGAATGTCGACACGTTCATCGTAAAACCGAATGATTACGACCCATTATATCAATAAATCCACAGTGCTTCTAAAAAGGTGTTAAAATCATATCCACTCGATGTGGAGATGTTGTGAGAAAAATACTCCCAACAACCACATAATTCATTGGCGAAATGATAAATAAACCAATCAACCGCCCACTAAGCACACACGTACACAGGGAGCCACCAAGAAACATATATCTCCCGAAGGTATTCGATAAATCAGTGCTAAAGTGTCTCCACCTCGTGTCAGGAATTCAAGGGCCAGGCGACAAAAGGGAACGGAGGGAGATCCCGAACGAGGTCGAGGTCTATACAGCATACAGCATTCCAGAATCCATGCGGGCAGAAACACTTTAAATTATTACATCAATTCTTATGATTGCGTATCCTGCAGCCTTTGGCGCCCAATATTTTATGGTTCAAGTGAGCATTGAGTGGATGTGCTTAACGTTGCTTGGCGAGTACACATAAAGTATTTTATTTTTCGGAGACGTATAGGAAATCCCTCTCCGCCAAGACGGAAGTTCAAAAGTGTTTGTGTATTATTTCCAAATGAAACTTTTCCATATTGTGTCTCGACTGCCAGGAGGAGGGGCTACAGTGCGCCGAAGAGGAGTAAGGACGCGAAGGTTCGACCAGTCCGTGACGCAGTGTAAACACAACATGCGAACAATGTTATTGGCAGATAAAATCTAAAATCTTGGCAATACTTCTGTGGATTGAATGTGTCTCCTCTCGACGTTTTGTATAACTCCATACTGGGGATGGCGGAAACTTTTCAGTTTCGAGTAGGCGGTATGCAAATATGGAATCGCATTTGGTGAATATTCAGCGGTCTCCACATGTTATCGGGACAAGGAAATGCTTTAAAGTTCTCCTGGGGAAGAAATGATAAAAAAAATAATGCGGTCCACTCTCCGCTGTTTACTCGCATGTGTGAAAGGAAGCATTTACCAGGTTTTTGAGCCGGCCACCAAAACGCTTTGCTGTACGTTCACCATTCTGAGTGTTGGAGAGTGAAGACTTCACATTTTCGCCGTCGTCTCAGCCGTCGTCCATTCTATCGTATTCGATGCGTGAAAATTTAACGAACAGTGCGCGACTTAAGTTGATGAAGTTGTGCTGTCGCCCGCTCCCACTGAACTGAAGTCGGAGTTGTAAAGGGTTTCGCTCTGAAGTTGTGAAGTTTTGTCGAGTGCCTCTTTACGTGCCAGTTTCGTGGGGGGTCGTTGTTCTCCACACTTCTTGATCCATCGTCGACGCCTGTGAAACGAACCTGTTAAAGTTGAGTTTGCCTTAATTTCAATTGTGATTTCTGCTTGGCTTTAAATAAAATGGTGGAGGCAGTGGTCTCAATCAGAAAGATGCTGATTTGTCTCTTTTGTTAAAAATGAAGGTTTTAAGTTGCCTTTTACCACTGAATTTATAATAGGACCAACATTCTGTGTCACTTGGAATGAGCTTAACATTGTTACACCTATCACCATAAACAGAATATTTTGCAAACCTTCAATTGGTGGCGAAGAAATGCCAATTATCTGTCAACCGCTTACTCCGTCTCTCCAGAATAATATCTATCCCGCTCACGTTGTGGTCATGCATGTTAACATAATTTACAAGTCAATAACCTGTCCATCTGTTTGTTTTCCGTCCGTCAATCAACTAAAATGGAGTCCATTAAATAAATTACTGCAACGTCATTAACACCCTCTGCATTGTGTCATAAGCTCCTCACAGTCCGTATCCTGTTCATTTACAGACGCTGCGCTACAGCATACCACCTCCAAACAACAGCTGTCAACTAATGGGAATGTAATTTGAACGGCTCGCAAGCTCTTTGGGTCTCCCGCCCTTTGTAGTTTCACTGCTGTCGTCGTGAAATGCTTCAATCGCGTGTGGACTTCCATTAGGCGAAAGAGTTGAAGTTGATATTCGTTTTTCAGTGGAACACAGTACCAGTCGATTGGAGAACACCTCTTCAGGCATTAACATGCCGACATGGTGTTCGTGTTCCTGTTCCTGGGACCTCGACGAATGTGATTTGAAACAACACCTTACGGCATTTATTCTATTACTGCTGTAGGATGTGCTCAGTTGCTTTTCTTTTCCTGTTTGTTTCGTGTGCTTTCTCATCAAGTCCCGGGGGTGTGGGATGCATCCGAAACGCAGGTCCACTTGCTCAGTTTTGATGGCATCGACAGGAGATCGGTGATTGAAGTGAACATCGTGCTTCATAAAAATTTCACCGGGGATATGAAAAACATGTGTGAATTGTGGATTTGAAGGCGTTCCAATTACGGGGAAAAGACGAATGGAGGTTCTATTATACATTTTTCTCAATCTTTGGTGCGTAGTCCCGCCACTCGTCCTTGATTCTTCAAATGCCACTTTCCAGGTTGATCAGAGTTTGTTGACACAATATATCAACGAGTTTCCTTGAATAACTCGTCAAACAATAATGTGCGCCACGCAGAATGAATTTGTTTTCGCTCACGTTTGCTTTCAATTTTTCTACGTCGTCCTCTTCGTGGCTGTCAACATTTTTTTAATTACATTTTCCAGCTGTGTCAACATCTCCATAAATCATTGTTTGCGGTGAAGCCCTCCGAAACCGATTTAATATTGCTTCTTGGAATCTGCTCGACACGGATTCCTTTAGGTTCCTCTTTCTTAACTGACAGGATTTATTTTTTTCCAGAGGAATGTAATTAAATATATTCGATATGTAAGTGGGTGGACCTGTGAAGTAATGGGGCCACTTCGGAGAAATGAGAATGAAAAGGAGCAAAGGGGAGAGCTGCAGTTTTAATAGGGTGATGCGTCGTTTATTCCATCGTCGGTTCTCTGCTTTGAATGAATTTGAATTTTGCTGACTGTCGAAGTAGATTTTATTAAATTTTGAATGTTTTGAAACAAAAATTACAATTAAAACTTAAGCTAGATCACTAAGGACAACAGCTTGAGAAATGGATTTTCACTCCCTCCACGAAGCCCGCTTATTAGCGAGGAAATTAAGCTATTCTAAAATAGATTCAATACGCCGGAAGGCTTATATTGAAAAGGTAAACATTTATAGGGATAGAGTCTTCTAGAATAATTCTTCCGTAGAAAATTTCAAAAAAATGTGCACTTTGGAATTTTGGATTTTTGAGGCCTTTTGACGTATTGAATCATTTCTAAAAAGTAAACATTTTTGAACAAATTCACCCTAAATCGGCGAAGTAGTGTTCAAGATTTAGTACATGGTTTTTTGTAAAGCTTAGTGTTGAGACAAACGTGTTTGAAGCTGCATTAATATTTAATATAGATGTAACATACTACTAGTCTGCGATACCTGATCGATGTCCTAAAATTCCTTCAGGAAAGTTTTTTTGATGACACTGTCTTCGCTCGGTGCATTTAAGTAAATTCTAATCACGTAAGCATATGTTTTCTTCAATTATTCGCTTAAGGATTCCCTAAGCTTTCGTACTTCTGAACCCGAACAGCTTAACTCAAACCTCTCTACATATCCTGATCAGTTTGAAATCCATCCCTTTTAATGCAATAATGGAAGACTTCGCTAATATTCTCTCTGGCAAGCAAATTATATGAATTGTGGAAAGCGTCAATTGGATGCCAAGAGGTCTCTATTCAGAACAAGAGCTTTTTCGATAAGATCCCACCCTTATACTTTTGGACGTTTTGGATTCGAACTATTATTCTTCCGTCTAAGGTAAATCATTGTTTCCTGTTTCTAAATCCAGGTGTAAGTGGTAGTTCTAAACATATTTGGAAGGCAGGGTTGCTATGAAGCAGTCGGTCTTGCCAGAATCAACGCAGGCTTGCTGGATCTACTTAAGTCTAAGGCTGACAGAGCTCTAGATCTGGAACAAGCTAGATAATTGAAGTAAGTTTGGTATTACGTAACGGTAATTCTTTAGCTTAAGTGTATTTGTTTCGTTGAGTTATTTTAAAGTCATTGTCTTACCAAATAACGTAGAACATTATAGTCAAAAATGAAAGTTGTATAAAAGAATAAAAAAGACTTATATTCCAGAAATATTATGAAGACAAAGCTTATCTAGATTCTGTCACTGAAGAGCTTATGTGCTCTAAAGAGATTATGCAATTAAGGTGAATACGAACATAGGCGGCACGACGAACCCTAAAATTCTCTAGAAAGACAACTAATAGAGAGGACAGGCTTATTTGTCGGCTTCAAAAAAAGAATCATTTCTTCACCAGTGAGGATATTTATTCAGTCATTTCGAGTCAATTGAGTAATTACAAGAACCATCAGGAATAGGTTACTCGAAGGTGTATACGAAGCTGGAAAAAATATTTTAGGTGTTTGCATAATATAATGTATTATTGCGAAGTGACGTACTGCAGATATAATATTGTTTTAATATCAATGAACAGTTGAGATCGGTTGGAGGGGTCATAAACTCTTGAAGAGCGCCGACTAGAACAGCAGCTGCGAAACCAAGATCGATCAGAAAACTTTGTTACAAATACTCTAAAATAATAATAATATTAATAATTGTTGGCGCTACAGTCCACAGGGGGACCAGGCCCTAGCTTGCTCAACAACTACTCGTGTTGTGCGAGCTACTGTTCTCTCACGAGTAGAAGGGACCTACAGTTTTTTGCCGCCTCCGAACGGCGAAATTTGAGAAGCTTTCTTATACAGTTATTACTCTTTGAGTGTTGTCAGCAGCTCGAAAGAGGTGGTGCCGTGAAAAATTCGAAGTGTTCAGCCGGGAATCGAACCTAGCCCCTTCGACGTGTGAGTGTCGCACTCTACCCACTACGCCACGGCGGCCACGAGTTTTGTTGCATACTCACACATAAAGAGCGTCTTTAATTTTTCAACAGTCTTGGTTTGGTTTATATTTTAACTTGAGGAGGAGTACTTATAAATAAGGGTGAAAGCGACAGATCGATCGCTGCGCACATGACGTTCGTTTTCGTTTGACAATGAAATATTATTCTTATGGCATACGCAACAATTGTGGTTACAGGAAATCTGAAATTAAAATGAAATAAAATTAGTGTACACACAACAATAGGTGTATTTTAATTAACAAATTTATTTATATTGAAGGATATGCAATGGAAACTGCTTCGTCTGCAAAAAAACCTAAGTAGGTATTGAACACTTCAGAAAAATATTACGTCGTACACAGGGACAGTACCGTAACTTAATAGCATATTACCGGGACACATTATCATCACTACAAAGCAATATTTTAAACATTTATCAAATACGTTAAATTTCTTCTATGGAAATCCTGATCATAGTGTCTGCGCACACTTAAAGCAATCAAAACACGTAACTCTTGTATGTTTTCTTTTCCCTTCGTTATCACATTTAATCACTTTTCCGCATAGACAACTTTAAGAGCGCCCAAGAGACCACGAGACGATTATAAATTATCACCTTTCTTCTGTTGCATTTTCCGTTGAGTAGCATTTTTATATTCCACAGGCATTCTTTCATCTTTCTGCTACACTGCTTGCATAAAATATGTTGAAAGAAGAGATTCCTTAAAATCAGGACGAGCAAACACATTCAATGAAGGTGTTGCTCTATGAAATCAGTAAATTCTATAGAATTGACGTAAAATATGTACAGATAAAATTCAGTTAAGTTAAACCACTCTTAGCTCAGTTTTGTTTGCTTTTGAATACAAATATTTCAACGAATATTTGCAGAAACTTAATTCAGTGCAAAAGTATGCTAAAAGCTTTAATCAAGTTCAGGAAGTCAATGCTTATGGACACCACCTTGATGAAGACTTTCCACAATCTCTTCAAAATGAATTTCCAGTTCAGTGACAGCTCGCATGCAAATTCAGTCCCTACTTCATACATTAATTTTTAATTGCTGACTTCTTGTTTTCCATTGGGACACATTTTTCAAAAGAAAATCTGGAGACAGCATCCGGTCGAAGGAGTTCATCATTGGTCGGAGTCTGGTGCATCGCTCAATTTGCGAGAAATACGCAAATTTAAATTTCAGATGGACTCCACAGCTCAACAAGGTCACGAAAACAATTTAAAGAGCCTTTATCAAACCCATCCTCGCCTTGCCGAAGGTCAACGGTTTCTCCCCAGCCCACGCCATTAGGAGTCGTTACAATTCAAGACTCAGCACGGAAAGGGCGAAACAACCAGCCGCAAGTGAAGAGCGCTTTATGAATAAATTATTTGATTATTCCGGAACTAATGCCGCCTGAATTAGTGGTGCCGGTCCAGAGCTTCGAGAAGGCACAAAAAAAGTAGCACGCAGAGAGGTCGTGGAATAAACGTACATAAATATCCGACCAGCAGTGACGCAGGGGCAACAACGAATGAACTGGGCGATAAGACAAGGACGACAAGGAAGGAAGTAAATCGATTTTGCAATGATTTACTCTGGGGAAATAACCTCCTCGATTTCGAATCGATTAAAGCGTGCGGTCCATTTGCATACTGCATAAAATTTAAATTGAAGAAATGTGTAAACCGACGGCTGTGGCACGCCGCATGGAGACGAAGGCTGGGATAGTGAGACGGTATTGATTTTTGTTTTAGAGCTCCACTGACGCAGACTGAGTGTGGAGAGACTCGCTTGAGCTGATGCTTGCTGCTGCACCAGTGACTTTCCTGGGAAGTGAAGGTAATTTTCTTCCGTCAAACTCAAATGCGGTGCCCTTCTTGCAGGCGGTAGAATATGTCTTGGAAATCAAAACAGTTCACATGAGGAATGAATATGCGAGTGGGTGTGGGTGAGTGTGTGTGTAAACATGGGGAAGGCATATCATGTCTCGGTCGCTCGAGGCACGGTGGCGTATGAGTGACTTTCTGGGTATTGTGGAGTATTGAATTTGTATGGAAATGCCATAAGGGGTGCGAAATGGAATTGTGGTTCGAAAGAGTGTACGGATGAGGTTGGGCGATAGACGGCTGATGTGTGGAATCAGGTCATGTTGGGGTTGCGCATACCAATGCCACGGAATGATAATTAACAGGATTTTGTGTGGCGTCTTGGGATGATCTGTGGAAGGTGTACTCGAATGTTGACTGCATGGCGATTGAACGTCTTGTAGTCGAATGCAATGGAGTACAAACATTTAGTTGAGTGTGATCGGTTTGAAAGCAAAAACTGCAAAAAGGGAATCTGCGTGCTGAATTGATTGGAGGAATTTCTGTATAAGATGAAAGGGCGTGTATTCTTGTTCTGGAAAGGACGCTTAACGAAATTTAGAATGTAACAAATTTGGCATACATTTTGAACCATTTTCGTTCACTTTTGAAAACTATAGTGTTGGACTTACGCGATGTTAAGTAGAAAATTGCTTGAACATTTTTGGAAGCTCTTCTCTCAAATTTCTTCTCTATTGCATTCAAATTTGAATGCTGCAGAACTTGAAGAAGTTAAGCAGAGGCAGCAGAGTATAACACTGTTGTATACCTGATCACACGGAAAAAATGTTTTATCGTGTTTGGTCTAAATCCCACGTCTGAATTTTAAGCAAATCACAAACGGCTTCCTCAATTTACACTTTATTTGCTACACGTCCGTATTCTGCACGGTCTTTACATGGACTGTGTTTAATAATAAATTATCCTTGTCTGACCTTACCGGCAATCTTCTCTTTATGGTATATTTACGTGTGTAGCCTAATTTCTTTTTGTGGTCGTTTCTTTCATTTGATATTATTGTAATACGCTTCAGATTATGGGAGCATCTGAGGAGACTTATGTTATCTCATGACGGTCTGTAAAGACTGGAGGATGAAAGAAATCCTAGTCGGGCAACCTGTGATGCAGTTGCCTAAATGCAACATACAGATAGGGAAGTGAAACTACTAGAAGCAGACCTCATTCTCAGATTCTTAAAAGAAATTTGTCTAAAGCCAATATTATTCCCGTGCACGGTAAGAGAGAAGGACTCAGGAAAGAATTATTTGTGAGGGTAGCATTAAATGCACAGGTGTTGACAAAACTCCACAATAGATCTGATATCCGCGATACAGTTCACTGTTACCAAGAATACAACATGGGAGACCTCACTTTAAAAGAATATATTCTTTTTTGTGTTCATTACCCAGTATTTCTGTATAACCAGCTTGTGTATGCATCCCTCCCTTAACGATTAGCTTTATAACTCAGCTGACTATAGGTTACATTACACGAGCGATGACTTCGTCCAACAGTCTGGTCGTTGGGGCTAACTATCCGGCAATGTTCCCATTAAGGTGCGGTGAAATGATTTCATCTTACCCGAAGCACTTCTCCATCTATACTCAAAAGGTCTGATACGGAATACGGAAGGATGGCCTATCATCTTCCATGTCTTACGCTGAAGAATGATAAACCGACTCAAATATGAAACGGACGTCGATCGAAGCCACGAAGAAGTTCTTCGGTTCATTAGGGCAATCACCGCCTGACGAAGAGCAAAATGCACTGAAGATCGTCACTTTTATTGGTGGCTCCATTAAAACCAGCAATCGCCCGCATTCGTAATTCACCATGAAAGTTGACCTAGTGGCCAGTATGTATATTGGACTAGCGTGCACATCAGTTATTTGTGCTAGGACCTACACTTTCTGAGCCGACTTCGTACAGCGAATTTTATGAGAAGCTTTTTTTCAGATATTTATTACTTTTTGAGTGCTGTCAGCGGCTCGAAAGAGGTGGGGAAGAGAAAATTGCGAGTTGTTCAGCGAGAAATCAAACCTTTTCGTGTAAGTGTCGCACTCTACCCACTGCACCACGGCGGCCATACATAAATTTGTGTAAAAATGCGCTGAAAACTAAAGTTCTTGAAGCCGTTTGAGTAGTTCGCACAGCACAAGCATATTTGATCGAACAAAATAAAGTTGTGTAAAAGCCGGACTTAGTTGAAGCAGTACGTGGGAAAGTTTGCATCTGACTTTACCGAAAATGCTCTCTATTATAAATTTTAAGGAGTAATTAACTTTATGCTCTGAAGAAGAATCTGCATTATGGCGCAAAGGGAAATAATGGAAAACATTTTATACAGCACATGGCATGACGCCTGCAAGGGTCAGGACCTGGTCTCTTCATTCCTCGAGTGTTCTGCATGCTATTATTTTCTCAGAATTTAAGGGGGTCTAGAGCCGCCTCTTTGACAGCATGTATATTCTGTGCGTTGTCACTGACAACCGAACCGAACATGGAACGGTTCCTTTGTGAAAAGGAACCAGTTCGAGGAATTAGTTCCTGGGAACTATTTAGCTCCGTGGACCTATTTAGTTCCGTGGACCTATTTAGTTCCGTGGAATTAATTAGTTCCGAGAAACTATTTAGTTCCGAGGAACTATTTATTTCCGAGGAACTATTTCGTTCTGAGGAACTGTTTAGTTCTGAGGAACTATTTAGTTCCGAGGAGTTGCTTAGTTCCATCTCCAATGTTGATATTGAAGGTGGTGCATCTTCGCAAAACTAAATAGTTCCATTCCAGACACATGTTTAAATAAATGGAGTTGCGGCATTCCAGACACATGTTTGAATAGGATGATTATTAATGGACAAAAAAGTTCAAGTGGATTAATAATTTCAGTTTTCTATTTAGTTCAATTTATTAAAACAACATATGCCAACGCATATTCATAAGTACATTACTAAGGGAAGCAAGGTTACATGAACTGTAAATCAAACTTAAATTCCATGCTCTTCCTTTATTTCCAAACAACTAAGAAGCGTTAATACAGTCCTAAAGGTGGTAAGTGAACACAACCTGAGTACATCCATCCGAAACTAAGACCATTGCTTAAAAAGTCGTATCCAGTGCTTCGAAACTGCCTGGCCCAAAAAAATCTTTGTGGTATAGTTAGTACCTCATAAGAAAATTAATATTTTGTAAATGATCAGAATTGTGGTCGCCCGGGCGAACTCCGAACACTCCGAAGTGTCTAGGTTCGATTTCCAGCTCAACACCAATTTTTCGAATTTTTCACGGCACCACCTCTTTCGAGCTGCTGACAGAACTCAAAGCGTAATAACTGTCTAAGAAAGCTTCTCAAATTTCGCCGTTCGGAGTCGGCAAAAAACTGTAGGTCCCTTCTACTTGTGAGAGAACAGTAGCGCGCACAGCCCGGGTGGTTGATGAGCAAGCTTTGCTCTGGTCACCCTCTAAACTGTAGCGCCAACAATTATTATTATTATTACATGTGCTTGAAATATATTTTTTGAGTTGCTATTGCGGTAGCCAATTCCTGAAACTAGTAAGGAAATAATTAGAATGTAAGAAACTCCTAGAAACTCCACCACCTGTGTCAAAAGTAACCGCACCGTCGCCTATTGTTTGATCCTGGTTACCTGTAAATAAAATAAAAACAAAAAATATTTATTTGTTTTGGGCGAGCACGTACCTGTGTGTGTTCCCACGATCATCCTCTTTCCCAAACCACATGTTTATTACCTAAACAGAAACAAAATTGTAAGTAAAGAGGAAAAATTAGTGAGGAACAATTATAATACGTACCAAAACAATGCACGCGAGTGACATTTAACGAGACACCAACAACAATAGACGAGACCAGAGACAACAGACTAAAAGAAACGACACTTCCAGGCTGGAAGTTGATAGTCGAAAGAGGTAGAAAAAAAAGCAGGAGGTAGAGGCGACGCTGCACAACAATAGACGAGACCAGAGACAACAGACTAAAAGAAACGACACTTCCAGGCTGGAAGTTGATAGTCGAAAGGGGTAGAAAAAAAAGCAGGAGATAGAGGCGACGGTGCACTTAGGCAAGACAAAAGGAAAAAACAAAGGGAGTTGAGAAAAAAGGCAACAAAAAGTTAGAAGTGTGCAAGTGGTGGAGAACATTCGTTAATAATTAAATAAAAACCCACAAAAAATAAATCTTACTATTAGCTGAGTGCAGTGAGCAGTACAGAAAAAGTAAGGAAAAGTGTAAAAAAAAAAATTACAATAACAAAACTTGAGTAGTAGCAGAGTAGCAGGGTCTCCCCACTGTGGAAATATGCACATACATACATACAGTGCAGTGAGAACAAAGAAATTGTAAACAAAACATCAAAAGATAATAATTTTAAAATTTGACGCACGCGCCAAGGGCAAGGGAGAATAAGCTCCATAATAAGTTCAGAATGAAAGGCACAAAATAACAAAAAAAAAAAACATATAAAGAAACTGTCGGGATTGTGTCCCGGGAGAGGAGAGAGCGACAAGGTGCCGGAGTTGAAGTAGCTGTTTTTTTTATATACTAGGGCTGCCTTTTGCGCCTTTTTTCTGGCCGCCGTGGCGTAGTAGGTAGAGTGCGACGCTCACCCGCCGAAAGGTCTAGGTTCAATTACCGGCTAAACACCTCGAATTTTTCACAGCACCACCTCTTTCGAGTTGCTGACAACACTCTAAGAGTAATAACTATCTAAGAAAAAGCTTCTCAAATTTCGCCGTTCGATGTCGGTAAAAAAAAGCTGTAGGTCCCCTCTACACGTGAGAGAACAGTAGCGCGCACAACGCGAGTAGTTGATGAGCAAGCTAGGCTCTGGTTTCTTGTGGACTGTCGCGCCATACAATTATTATTATTAGGGCTGCCTTTTATATTTCGGGATTAGAGAACAAAAACAAATATCAATCATCGAAAATAGCTATATTATTTTTCAAAATATTCCCCATTAAGATCTATACACTTTTGCATACGTTTGAACCAATTGTTGAATCACTTTTGCCACTCTGATTGAGGTATCTTCAAAACATGCATTCTGAACGCATCAATCGCTTCTTCAGGTGTCGAAAAACGTTGATCTCTCATTTTATTTTTTAACGTACGGGAATAAGAAGAAGTCATTCGGTTCAAAGTCAGGAGTATGCGGCGGATAACTCATCAAATCGAGTGCTCAAAAATGCAGTTCTTTGAGCCTATGTGTGAGAGTTCGCATTGTCGTGGTGAAGAGTGATCCGTCTTCTGCGGTTTGTTTTCCTGATTTCTTAGAAAACAGCTGGCAAACAAATGGTTGGACACCACTCAGAATTGACTGTAGTGCGTTGTTTTAGTGGTACGGTTGCGAAAATTCCAGTTTTTCAGAAAAAACCGGCGACCATTTGCTTGGAAGTGCTTCGCGCGAGCAACTTTTGTTAGATTTGACTCAATTTGAAACACCCATACAGCCGACTGCTGTTTACTTTCGGGCTCATACGCGTAAATCCACTATTCATCACCTGTCACGTTGTCATAGACGTGTTTCGAAGCACCGTGATCGTATTTTTGGAGCATTTCTTTCGACCAATCGACACGAGCCTTTGAGCGTTTGACTAACTGTGTGGGACCCAACGCGAACAAATTTTTTTGACGGTCAAATGTTCATGCAATATTGAATGTATGCTGGTCCCACTAATGCTTAAGATTGTCTCAATCTCACGATAGGTCACGTAACGATCTTGTAATATCAGTTGGCGCATAGCATCAATGGTTTCCGCAACAACAACCGATTTTGGACGACCTTCTCGAAATTCGTCTTGGAGTTAACTACGACCTCGGTTGAATTCACCATAGCATCGATAAACACTGGTCCTTGATGGAGCTTCATCGCCAAAAATTGAATTAAGCTCATCGATGCACTGTTGTTGAGTTAATCCACGTCGAAAGTTGTAAAAAATAATCGCACGAAAATTCTCATGATTTAATTCCATTTTTTGGGCGAGATGAATCTTTTAAGTTACTTTAAACAACACAAATTGCGCTCGTATGTCAAAACATTCTAAGTACGTATAAGCTGAAAAATGTCAAACTTTACGATAGAGCTGGCAGTTGCCGGATTGCAATATTAGGGTTGCCCAATCCCGAAATATAGAAGGCAACTTTCCTAAAAGAAATTTTATTGCTTTGGTTTTTTTATAGTTTTAAGACTGATTTTTTTTTTACTATCATTGTGCTTCGTTTTTTTGGTTAACTTAGTCCTGGCTGTAGTGGACGTATCCATAATGGAATAATTAATTTTTTTTTGCCGGATGTGTGTGTGTGGTTTGAAGGGAAGGTTTCCATTTTTCTGCTGACGGGGTGGAGCGTTGAGCCGTGGCTAGCGTCAAAGCAAAGCAGAGGTCATGTCAACTGTGACATGAGGAGTGGGATGGCGACTTGTTCCAATATCATCATAATAGCAGCATAATTTCGTAGAAGGGCAAAGCTAGGTAGTCTTAAGTTAGTATAGGCTTAGTGTGGGTCTAGTTTTAAGAATAATAGGTTAGTGTGGGTTTAAGGTAGGCTAGTAAGCTGGCCTTAAACAAAACTTTTTTAACTTGAAAAATACCGTGCAAGCTCAGCAATGGCTTCAAAAGTGTTCCAGGAAATCTGCTCCGTTATTAACAACTACATATTAGTCGGCGGTATGCTGAGCTTGCACGTATTTTCTCACATCAAAAAGCAGTGTTTAATCAACACACATTGTTATTAAAAATCGCAAAAGTAGCGGCACTTGAAGCTCTGTAACGTATAATTTAGTAATCAGATTGTCATCATTTGAATGTTTGTATTTCCAAGAAATAATATCGATATTTTGTTTTTGGTGCCCACTTATTTCAGCCCCAGAGCTTATTGATTGATGTTTTAAAACAACCACACTCTATTTTTGTCGAAACGAGAAATTGACATTAAACTTTTTTTTTGGAAAATGAGCAGTATTGTAAATCACTTCAATTTTAAAAGGTCCTTGGAATATATTGATGTCACCGCAAACTTCTTTGAATGCTGTTATGAAATTAAAAAATTTAATATGCTTGCTTGGGAGGCAGTTATTAAAATTGAAGGATATATTTTTATTCTCCACTACAGTTTTTGATCTTGCAGCAATTTTAATTACGACATTTGGTAGACTTAAGCGTTAACTATCAAACGATGATCTAATTTCAAAACCGCTGATTTACTGCTCACAGAATAATTTTATTTAAATAACTGAAAGGCTCTTAAATCAATCCATAGCTAGACTCGCAAATGAGCGAAGGGCCTTTCCTCGCTCCTCACACTTAAATATTCGCTGAATCCCATTCAGTTTGAACCGACTAAAACGTTATTGTTTTCATTAGTGGACAATTCCAATCACGGCATAAGTGCTGTCCATTGATGTAACAAGCAATTTGGCTCACTTCTGGATATCTTAAGTTCATATTTTTTACTCCCCATAAATCTTGGGATTTTATGTGTTTGTATCTAGATACCAGAGTCACCATAACAATCACTAAGGGAGGGAACGGCTACCCTACATTCGGGATGCCAAGACCAACTGTTGCTCTGTGAAGTGTAATTAAACGTTGGGGTAGGTTGTTCTTTAGGTCAGGGTGCGCACTTTCTCATCCAGACGTGGTTAGTTCGAGGGAATTGTGCAAATATTGGAGGAAAGCATAGTAAAACCAGCGGCAGTGGCAGTACCAGAGACGGCGCGCCGCTGCTGGGTGCTCGGACTCGACCGTTGTTGTCTCTTGTCTCCGTGTGCCCTCTATTCCGGTTTCTAGGATGTAGGAGTTTTCTTTTTTCGTCTTGTACTTGGCTTGAGTTCTGTTCTGTGCAACGTTGTGCTTGGTTAGAATGAATATTTCATTTTTTTCTTGTTTTTGACGATGACGCTCCTATTCCTGAGAAGACTATTGGCAATGTGTACCCTTAAATTTGAACCTGTTTGCAGGACAAACAACGGGGTGATAGAAGCTCATGTTTCAATTATGTAGAGCGTTGCGTTCTTAATGAGTGAAGCAAGGAAAGTGGCCGTTTGTGGCTGGTGGTGAGACTATTAGAAATTCATAATTATAATCTCAAAGTGTTTTTAATTAATTTGTGTTTTGCAGCTTCTCAAGAAATTTCATCAACAAATTTTCAGAGACTGGACAAGTGAAAGACAAGAGAACTTAACAGGTTATGAACCTGTGAGCGAGGTTTCTTTCTTCTAATCTTTCTGAAGAAAAAATAAACAATATGGAGTTTAAAGTTATATTTTGGAATAAGTCCTTTATTGATGTTCTGGTGGAAATTCCTTTTCCAACGCTCGTCTTCAGTCTGCGCACATCCTCGTAAGACCTATTAGGTATCCTTTGTGCAAAAGAAACATTATTTAACAAATTATTAAATGAAAGAAGTGAAAGGGAAAGGACAAGTATCGGTTTATTTACGAATTTAGGGTTTAACTCAAATTCCGTGTTGTTCAGGTGTTAAAAATCGATTGTACAACCCCCTTCGATTTGTGATCTAGGCTTATACTAGAGTCAACGCGGTACTGTATCATTTAAATTTGGCTATAAGGTTTGACTATAAGTTAAAGCCATTGTAACATTCTGCACCCGCGTCTGCAAGAAATGCATGTGCTGCCAGGTGACCCAGAAAATAAGGCTGCCACTGCAAACTCGAAAACTACCATCTGTCTCAAGGACCTGCATCCCTATGCTCTTGCAACTGAATTGCACGCCAAAACATAATAACTTCCACAATAACACCCTTATTCGCTATCCCCTTCGCCCCATTGTCAGACCAGCTCCCATTCATTATTCACACATTTTACAACAAAGTTAGCACCATTCCCGGACCCCACATCGACTCCCGGCAAACGTATCGAAATGAAAAATGCACTTTGCACCAAAGCGTGTGCCCCGGAGTGAGCGTACCTCGTGCATTATAGTGTGCTCCAAGGCAGACCTCCCAACAACAGCAGCGGTAGCACAAAAACACCCAATGTACTCGAAGTAATAAAATCACTGAGCCTGAAACTGAATAAACTGCCGTGTAATTGTTCTGGCCCTAAAAGGGCATGCGAGTACACACCAAGCTCAGGACAATGACTCATTGTGGATTTATTCATAGGTTAAGACCTTTGAATTCCCTACATTAAGTGCAGTTTAACAACTAAATGAATTCGTTTTATTCCGCTCGGTTGATGGCACATGAAATGAAGTTGAAAACAATGGGTCCACTGTTGATGTTGTTGTTGGTGGCGGTGGTGGCGTTGGGTCTTTATCGATTTTGATGTAAGTTTCGCTGGGCACTGAAGAGCGTCGAAGGAGGTTCTTGTATGCGCTGCATCGGCTTGGTGAAGTGATGCTCAAATGAGATGCGATATTAAATTAAGAAATTTTGAATGTTGGCCAGGAAACTATTTTCTTTTTGTAGTTGACAGTTGACAGCGGTGTAGGGGAACTATGAAGAAAAGTGCCTTTTCATTGGAACTGTGGAGTTAATTGATGAAACAATCCGAGAGGGATCTACATAGTCACACAAAATTAAATTCATAAGCGTGTGGAAAAAAACCGAATAATAATATGATGGTTTCGATAATTTAAGTCTTTCAATAAGGGCATGTGTACACCTCAAACACAAGTGGGATTTAAAGACACAACGCGCCTTTTAATCTGAAGCAGACCACGAATTTATTTACTACGCGAATCGGAGACAAGATAAGATCTGGAGGATAACTGAAGAGCTTTGCTAATCTGAAATCTATAAAACTTTTTCAAAAGATATAGTTGATATGAATTAAGATTCAGACTAATGTAATGAGTAAGTTGGGTAAGTCTAAAGAAGACTGCATTGGACTAGGACCGCTACAAAGCAGGCACCCCAACGTTCAATAACTTTACGGCACCATCATCATCTTTCAAGAAATCAGACTAAGTGGTTATTTATACCAAGACTTTATCGTTTCCCCTTTGGGCTGAATTACCACACATATAAATAGGCATGAAGCTTACATAAAGGGTTGAAACATGGAAGAGTGACCATCGCGGGAGAACCATAATTATGATGCGTTAGCCTTAATTTTAAGGGTTATTGCGCATATGTATATATAAGTTAATTTAAAAGTCAAACACCTTCTTCAGTAGAAGCTTGAGCTTAATTGGTACAGGAATTTTCACGCTTTGCTGAATTAAGTATCTTTCTTAAGATTTCGATGCTGGATTATAACTTAGAATGTGCAATGAAGTTCTACCTGCCTCTAGACATAGACGAAACGTCGAGTCTCGACACAGTTTCAATTTTGAAAGGTAAACTGACTTCTTCAACACCATTCTTGAGAAGATCGTTTGAGATAAGAAAGACGATCTTCGAAAACTCTGTATTCAACAGTGAAGTAATCAATCAATCATAGCGACCCGTTGATGTCATGTTTTCCGATATTAGAGCTGCGGCTAATATAGGTTATGCATGAAACCAAGGAAGATTATATGTTATCATTGGGAACAGAGGCACTACACTGACTACTCGGACAAAAAGGCTTTATAGGCACTAATGACTTCGATATAGTGGACGACTTCGTTGACCTGCTGTCTAGTATTACTAAGAAACTTTTCTTCTTGTTTAAAAGCACACTGTCATATGCAGCCTTGAAATCGACGAAAAGGTGGTGAGTGTCAATTTGCATTTCTTGGGTCTTTTCCAGGATCTGCCGTAATGTGAAGATCTGGTCTATTGTGGACTTCCCTGGTCTAAAACTACAGTGATGGAGACCTATCAGGTCATGGACAAACGGTTTCAGACGCTCACACAATACGGCAGAGAGGATCTTGTATGCGATGTTGAGGAGACTTATTCCTCGGTAGTTGGCGCAGTCAAAGGGGTCTCCTTTCTTGTGACAAACATTTCTCCAACCATATCGTACAGTTGAGATGGTGCATGCGCCCAACCAGGTCATATCCAGCTGCTTTAAATAGTTCTGCGGACAGTCCGTCCACTCCACCAGCTTTGTTAGACTTCAGCTTCGATATTGTTATCTTCACCTAGTCTAAGTCGGGGGGACGGAGTTCTTGTCTATCATCGTCTGATTTGAGTAGAAGATTTTGCTTCACAGCGGGATCTGTGCTGTCATAACCGGTCTGCAGAAATTATCCTTCCAGATTCTCAGCACAGACTGCAACATTACCACGAGTTGTCCATTTTGATCCTAGCAGGCTTCGGTCCGAATCTTGTATCGTCCGTGGACAGCTGTTTTACCTTTCGGTAAAACTTTCGGACTTCATTCCTGCCATAACATAAAGGATCGTTGTCCTTAAATATGTAATCGGAACCAAAACCCATTTCATTCGCACTTGATTAAAGGTTTGTCTTTACTATATTGATGTACACTTTGTGATCCATTATACCATCAATAAAGTGCGAATTACTCTTGAGCACCCACACAACTTCAAACAAGCACAGAGCCACCCCCATGTTTAAATATCGGAACACCTCAAACAACTCAAACAACACTGAAAGAGTAACAACTGTCCAAGAAAAAGCTTCTCTAATTTCGCCTTTCGGAGTCGGCAAAAAATAGTAGATCCCATCTACTCCTGAAAGAACAGTAGCGCGCACAACACGAGTAGTTGTTGAGCAGGCTAGGCCTTGGTCCCCCTGTGGACTGTAGCACCACTCAATTATTATTAGTAATAAATGGTTTATTTCATGCTACAGTTCCATGATAGCCAACATCATACAACACAATTTTTACTGTGTTTAGACACATTTCGACTCCTTTTTAATTTTGAAATTTAGTGTGAATATGTTTAGCACTTTTTTTAGATCTTGCTTCACTTTCACTGAAAATTTCACGCTCTTCTTTGCTGGTTAAGATGCTTTTGACCGTTGAATGATACTTTTGACCGTTGAATGACCGATTAACATCTTTTCCAATCGATCTCATTAATTTTCCGGATTCACTCAAGTCTAAGTCTTTCAATTTTTGACCCTTTTTAACTAAAATCACTCACTCGCGTAAAACTTCTATGTACATGGACTGTCAATTTATTTTTACCGTAATGAACAACGACTCTAACTTTTCGTTGTTGCGATTTTCTTGAAAGAAATCCCGTACGTGGAGATCAGACCCAATGACAATTGGCTGAGCGAATACTTTTTAAGGGTTGTAGTTTATCTAATTTTTTTATTTTGTTGTTGTTGTATTTTATTTTGTTAAAATTTCAGGTTTTGTTATTTATTGTATTAAACATAGAATAAAACTATGTGCATACGTTTTTTGCACCTATCCTACTTTTTATTCTCTGGATATATTTTTTATCATATGCGTGTTTGAGCGAATACTTATTGGAGTCACTGTAGGTCTTTGAGGATAAGAAGCACCATTCGCGCAGCTCTTGATTTAGGTAAAGACTGCTTTCCCAGTTTTCAGCAATCATGAGCAAAAAACATTCTGTGTGAATTTTAGATGATTTCCCGGTATATTTTTAATTATATCCGAAGTTGAAAATCTCAGAGAGGAGAAAGAGCCGCACGTAAGTTAAGATTATACCGTTAGCAACTGAACTCATTTTCATTTAACCCTCAAGCGTGATTGATCCTCGGGTACATTTATTACCTGGTCTGCACACTGTATTACATTCCCACACCACTCGCTAGGAGAGAATGTAAGGATGCTACTGAACAGGGAGTATCGACTTTCTTCAAGTTTCTGCATAGCTAAATACACAAGACTTATGTACTTTGCACAAAACTGAAGAATTCTGATCATTCCACAATATAACGATGTCTCGGTTATCAAAAATGACCTTTAATGATGTCAAAGGGATATTAATTTCTTCTTCACACCGCTTTAATTGTGGCAGGATACACCGAATTCAGGTTAAACAAAAATAATTTGAAACCCGAAATTAGTTAACAAACTAAAACAATATGTAATCTCCCAAAATGTTACTATGACACGGTTGACAAACTTTCAAATCAACTGACTGATGAATATCCACTCCATGAGAGTTTCTTAAAGAATGCAAAACTGTAATAATTCTAACGGAAGTGAAGCTCACGCAGATGTAAGTCTCCAATCGAGAGAAGTTTTTGCGTCTTAACTTCATTATTCCAAGTCATTTTTCACGAGACCATTCAAAGACTGACATCTACAACAGAATTGTAAGATATCGCCCTCCCTGGAAATCGTTTCCACGAATCCACCAAGAGGATTATGTTTACATTCACTTTCATTCAGGTCATCAAAAAGGTCTTTCTGCGTGGCCAGACACAATCCACGGATCCAGAAGTTATCCCCATTCGGGCATGGAAGTTCCAAAGTTGCCCCCAGAGACACATGTTAACTTAAGCGCAAGTTGCCCCAACTTCTTAACAATACAAAGTTCCCGATTCCACCGTACCACACACTCAGTTGTCTTCCCCTCATCGGGAATATTCTCAGAATCAATTTAATCCTCCGATACATTAGAAGATAACAAACTGGATTTTCACATCCTTCAAGAATGAAATGTTCCTCATACGTGACAACGATTAGGATCAAATCTACTCGTGAATATCTCGCGTCTCGCCCCATTCCGACGGGGCGTAGTGCTGAAAGCCTGCCGAAATGTGGGACAGACTAGCAGCCGAGATAATTCGTCCTTGATGACTGACGAACATTACAATATTTTTATGTTTGTTGTCTCTGCAACGCCGCCTGAATACTGAGTATCGCCTTTCACGCACCCGGGCCTGCTCAGCCTCGGGGCGAATAGAAAATTCCACGTAATTTTCTGAGAATTTCACTCTTGGTTAGGATTTTAAATTGTTGTCCCTGCAAGAGGCGTGCACACACATTCACGTCGGCAATCCGCTTATATTTGTTTATTTACAGGTGGGAGTGGTATTTATAGAGTCGAGAGTCGTGCGTGATATGAATTCCAAAACTGATGGCAAGGGTTCGTCGAGGGTGGTTATGTTTGATTTCTGCTGGCATTTATGGCCTTATGACTGGGGACATCGTTTTTTCGCTCTGGGTTTATCGAAAACTATTGAAGGGTTCTCTTGGGGTCGTATAACTTAGTCAAAAGGGGGAACAGATGGACGCAATTTTGGAGCAGAGACTTTAATATCGATTGACATAGTTTCCTTTTGGGGGAAAGATGTGGGCACTGTTTGTGAAGTTTCGATGGATGGAGATGAACAAGTCGATGGCAAGAAGAATAGAAAACTGAAGAAAAGAACAATTTTCTGAAGAGTGGAGTATTTGTGCAGTCATGACCTCGTTTGTGCTTGAATTACACTTTGAAAATTTCATATTTTCGTTGTCATATATATAATTTTAGAGAGTTAATCTATGCATGTTCTTGTCCGATAAAATAAATTGTTTGCGGACGTGGCGGGCTACAATTTAAAAACTGGTTGCTTCCTCCTTTTGTGTCGACTCTGTATTTAAGGAAAAAACAAACAAATTCACGAAAATTCAGTAAATATTTCTTAAGTTATGATACATTATCCTAGGGAACTTACTCGCGACAATACAATTGCAACTTTTAATTCAAATGGAAAAATTGAACACAAGAGATTTGCCAGAAAATATTAAATGTATAAATATATTTAATATTTTCTGGCAAATCTCTTGTGTTCAATCACTGCCTTGCATCGCCGTGGCATGGATTCAAATCAATTCTTTAAAATATTCGTGGGAATTTCATTTCAAGCTTTCTCTATTCTTGAGAAAAAATCGTCCGCATTTCGTACATCAACCCGATTTATTCTTTGTTTTACAATTTCCCAAAGATTCTCAATGGCGTTTAAATCGGGCGACTGCCATGGCCAATCCATAACAGTAACATTTTGGTCACCGACCCACGAATTGACCAACCTTGTTGTGTGTTGTGGGTCATTATCCTGCTGGAAGACCCATCGCAATGGCATTCCCCATTCTGCATATGGCAGCATAGTATCTTTTAAGGTGTTTTTATATCCGTGTTAGTTCATTATACCAATTGTTCGATGCAATGGGCCAAAACGAGCAGCAGAAAAATAACCCCACACCATAACACTATATCGACTATGTTTACAAATTTTTAGGCACTAGGAACTTTGAAGTCGTTTGCCAAGTGGTCTTCCAACGTACGAAATTCCATCGCAAGACATCATATTGAATTTTAATTTATCAAAAAAAAAAAGACTGACTTCCATTTCTGAATGTCCCAACACAGACGTTTTCTTTTTGCGACGTGAACCCACTTTTTCTGATTTCGAATCGTAATCAATGGTTTTTTAGCAGGTCGAAAAGTGCCCAACTCAGCTACCATCAACCGACGAGATATTGTTCTAGCACTAACTATTAGCTGGAACTCTTGAACCAATTTCGGCGCAGATATGAAGGGATTTTTTTTCACTTTTCGTGCCAACAAACTGCCACGATGCACAACAGCTACTTCTTTTATTTTTTTAATCGATCAATAATTCGGGAAAACGATTTATGAATGATATATTTTGTAGCTATTTCTTTTTGTGCAATGCCTGATGTCCACAATACGCTGCCTTCACGCTTTACCAAACTTATTAGGTGCCATTATTGAAATTAGCAAGAACACGCGAGGTCTGGTGTGTTCAAAAATATTTTATTTACGCAAGTGAGTCTGCAGGTAGCGAGCGAGAACAAGTGATCAATACAATATTACTCAGAATTAATGGAAAACAACTGATATGCAACGATGAATATGCGGTGCAGTCACTTCAGTTGCAATTGTTTTGTCGCGAGATAGTTTTAAGATCCTTAGCATAATGTACCATAACTTAAGAAATATATATTGGATTTTCATGAATTTTTTGTTGTTTTTTTTCAAAAAAATACCTTCAAAAGTATGTGAAGTTTATTGTGTATTCGGATAAAAAGTACAATCAATTTTATGAAAGTTCCTAGTTTCTGTTCGAGTTGCAAATGTTTTATCCGATACTGTAGTGGGAAGTTTCTAATAAAGTTAAAAAAGATAGGGAAAGATAAGTTCAAAGGCAATTTATTGCACAATGCCCGTTGGCAATTCTCTAAAATTTAACCTTAACAAAGTTTAATAGTATACAATTCTTTTACAACAATTACTGAAGATTTTTAGTGGCTTTTCCTTCAAATTACATTTGTGATATATCTTTCAAGAACTTTTATAAATATTTTAGTAGTAAGATAATAACACCGAATCTCTGAATGTAATGTACAACCATAGTCAAATTGCTGCCACAATGAATAAATGAATGCAATAATTACTTTCTCAACAAATATTAAAACGAATGAAAATGGAAAGTTGGAACAGTATAGAAATGTTGCTGTGTCAATATCATGCTTACAAATATATAGAACCATGCAACAGTCTGAACTTCATCAGAATGAGTAGTAGGGAACTGCAGCTTTCGCAACATTTTAAAACCTTTTTCATAGATAGTTATAAGTCCTTGAGTGTTGTCGCAGATATCTAGGTGTGGTGCTGTGAAAAATGCGAGGTGCTTAGTCCCGGACAGTGTGTGTCGCATCTGAACTACGCTATTATAGCTATCAATATAATATTTGACGCAATAGAAAATTAAGCCATTAGAAGTAAATTAAATGGGCCCGAAATGCTTGCAATACTTTAATAAGACGAATTAAATTCTCCTACGATCAAAAGTTGAGGCAAAAAGTGCTTGTCTGTCACAAGGAAAAAAAAACGTATGGTCATTCGTAAAAAAGTAAAGAGTTCCGCCTCGTCTTCAATTTCAAGGTTCATTTGCAATGACATTCCAGCTGTCAGCTCTTTGGCCCAAGCAAATATAATATATTTATATATAATATAATTTATTTATTTATATAAATAGATGCAGATTTTGCAGGCAACTCAACGCTTCGAGATTATGCTTTGTCGTAAATTTTCAATGGGAGCGTAAAGTTTTTCAGGTCTCTGTACTCACTCATAAATTTGCAAAAGTACTAAAACGTGTAAGCGTGCACAAATCCGCTGGGCCGAATGGTATCCCCTCCGATCTTCTGAAGAGGTGTTCTTCTACGCTGACAAAACCACTGTCTAAGCTTTTCCTTCATCACCTACCTCCTACCGACCAATACCTCTTATGTCCCTACTTTTCAAAATCATGGAAAGGCTGATAAATCGTCGGTTAATGAAATATCTAGTGGCCGCCTTGGCGTAGTGAGTAGCGTGCGACACTTATACGCCAAAGGTCCAGTTTCGATTCCCGGCCGGACACCTCGAATTTTTCACGGCATCACCTCTTTCGAGCTGCTGGCAACACTCAAAGAGTAATAACTGTCTGAGAAAGCTTTTCAAATTTTGGCGTTTGGAGTCGGCAAAAAAACGGTAGGTCCCTTCTACTCGTGAGAGAACAGTAGCGCCCATAATGTCAGTAGTTAATGTGCGAGCTAGGCCCTGATCCCATGTGGACTGTCGCGCCATACAATTATTAATGAAATATCTTTAATCCGGATGTTTCTTAATGACCGCCAATACGGCTTCCGCAGCAACAGGTGCACCGATGATCGCACCGAAAAATGGAATTAATCTTTACATAATGTAGACTAAAGGAAGATCGTTGCGCTTAGTATTTCAAAAGCATTTGATAGAACCTTGCAGCAAGCTCTCTTGTCGAAAATACATGCTATTGTCGTCGATTATTCTCTTCTTCAATGAAATAGAAATTACCATTCGAACCGTTCAATACAAGTTGCATTGGATGGGTTCAAGTTTGATATTCAAAGTATTTACGCTGCTATTATATATATACCATATATATATTAACCCAGGGCTTCGTTTTGTCTCCCACACTCTTCCTCATTTTAATAAATGACCTCCTGTGTGTCAATTCTAATCCAATTTACTTCTTCGCTAATGACGTTGCCCTCAACTTCTTAAATTCGTTCCTCGGTTCTCAACCCCCCTCTTCGGACATAGAATTCGAACGGTAGCGTATGTTAAGCTTAATAAATTCCGATTATAACAGCGTAATTGATCGGGGTAAGAGGAATTGATTACTATTTAATGTTTCCAAAACTCAGTGCTATCTACTATCACTTAATCACTTAAGCGCTCTCAAAGTAACGAGTCATTTTCTATGAGTGACTCCTTCGTTGTTGGAACTGAACGTGTCTCCATTCCTCTCAGCAATAAGTTGGAACGATTACATATTCGAGATCGGCAGAAATGCAGCAAAATGTCCACTTTTCTTAAAGCGCTGCAAGAAATATTTTACTCCTTTTGACCTGCCAACAATAAATAAGGCGTACATATGCCCAAAGCTGGAGTATAACGCTCCTATCTGGTCTGGTGTTCCTAAGACCTCTCTGCATCTACTAAATAGAATCCAACAGCTAGCGATAAAACTTAGTGGCAATAACAATGCTGCGAATTGACTCGCAAGAACATCGACGAAATGTTTCGTCTCTATCACTATTTTATCACTATTTCAACAAAAAATACTCTAATGAGTTAGCGAGCTGCATTCATCCCCATCAACAATTCACCCGCAATACCCGCCTCGTTAGAAATGCTCACCCGTTCACCCTAAAGCCCAACTTTGGACGAACAGTTAAGTTCAGAGACTTGTTCTTCAGCCGCACTACACAAATATGGAATGTTCTTTCCAACCCACCTTTCCCCCAATTACAATCCATAGGCGTGTAAAACCAATATGCTTCGGCACCTCCTTTCCTCTCTGCCTCTATACCTTATGCCCGTGTTGTGATAAAATTCCGGTCACTTAAGGATATATGGTAAACAATCCCTTTAGTGAGCGCCAATTATATAGTGAAAACAAAAGGACACTTGGTAGAAGAAAGAGATTTCCAATAAGGACGATTTTGGTTAAGTTAAATTTTTAAATTTCGCAGATGTTGCTAATGTACTTTACCATGAATTTAATGGTTAGCCAAAGAGTGCGTTCAAATATTAATTTTAAAGTTGTTAAGTCATATTAAAAACCCCCTTATGAACAAAGCCTTCATTCTGAGAGATTTACATTCAAACAACTATTGGCGGTACAAATAAAGATTCAACAGATTAGCCCAAGCTGTTTTTTTGGCTGCTTCTGGATGAGATTACTTTCTTCATGGGTTTTAGACAACAACATTTCTTTTTATTAATTAATAATTGGCTGGCGCGACAGTCCATAGGAGAACCAGGGCCTAGCTTGCTCATCAACTACTCGCATTGTGCGCGCCACTGTTCTTCGCAAGAAACTTTTTCTTAGACAGTTACTACTCTTTAAATGTTGTCAGCAGCTCTAAGAAGCTAGTGTCGAGAAAACTTTGATATGTTCAGCCGGGAATCAGACCTAGGCTGTAATCACCAAGCATCACATAATCCAGCCACTATCGTCTCGTCTACGTTCTATTTTATACACAATTTGAGTACTACTGTTTGTTTTGTTTTGAGTGTAAACACTATGAATGAACGAAGGACTGTGCGAGTGAGGCTCATACAATGTATGAAGTTTTATTTCAGGGAATATTTTTTTATTTTTTGTGGCCGCCGTGGCGTAGTGGGTAGAGTGCGACGCTCACACGCCGAAGGGTCTAGGTTTGATACCCAGCTCAACATCAATTTTTCTAATTTTTCACGGCACCACCTCTTTCGAGCTGCTGATAACACTCAAAGAGTAATAACGGTCTAAGAAAGCTTCTCAAACCTCGCCGTTCAGAGTCGGCAAAAAACTGTAGGTCCGTTCTACTCGTGAGAGAACAGTAGCGCGCACAAAACGAGCAGTTGATGAGCAAGCTAGGCCCTAGTCCCCCTTTGGACTGTGGCGCCAACAATTATTATTATAATATTTTTTTAAAATAATTTTGAATGTACATTCTGTAAGCTGGGTATTATATCCGAAACATTTTGTAATAACTGATTACATTCTTTGTTTGCTTTTTCCTCAAACTCTCATGACTTGCGTGCCAGCCCAATGCAGAACAATATTGCAATAGCTATCGACAAAAACCGATCGTCAGAACGATAAAGATTGGCAGTTTTAAGAGGCCATGAAGCAACCAAAATGATACCCATTTTTTGATAATTTTTTTTTGCTTGCGATATGCAAAACTTTCGTTTTAACGATACGAAGGTTGCAATTCATATTTCAGGATTGGGCAACCCTAATATTGCAATCTGGCAACTGCCAGCTCTATCGTAAAGTTTGAAATTTTTGAGATTATACGTAATGAGAACGGTTTGACATTCGAGCGCTATTTGTGTTGTTTACAGTAACTTATAGGATTCATCTCGCCCAAAAAGTGAAATAAAATCATGGAAATTTTCGTGCGATTTTTTCACAACTTTCGACGTGAATTGACTCAACAACAGTGCATCGATGAACTTAATTCAATTTTTGTCGATTAAGCTTCATTAAGGACCAGTGTTTATCGATGGTATGGTGAATTCAACCGAGGTCGTAGTTCACTCCAAGCCGAATTTCGTGAAGGTGGTCCAAAATCATTTGTTGTTCCGGAAACCGTCGATGCTGTGCGCCAACTGATATTGCAAGATCGTCATGTGACCTGTCGTGAGATTGAGACAACCTTAGGCATTAGTGGGACCAACATACATTCAATATTGTATGATCATTTGACCGTCAAAAAATTGTGTTCCCGTTGGATCCCACACAATTTGTCAATCGCTCAAAAAAAGGCTGTGTCAATTGGTCGAATGAAATGCTCCAAAAATACAATCCGGGTGCTTCGAAACATGTCTATGACATCGTGACAGGTGATGAATCGTGGATTTACGAGTATTATCCCGAAAATAAACAGCAGTCGACTTCATGGGTGTTTCAAATTGAGCCACATCAAACAAAAGTTGCTCGCGCACGAAGCACTTCCAAGCAAATGGTCGCCGGTTTTTTCGGGAAAACTGTAGTTGTCGCAACCGTACCACTGGAATAACGCACAACAGTCAATTCTGAGTGGTATCCAACCATTTGTTTGCCAGTTGTTTTCCAAGAAATCAGGAAAACCAACCGCCGAAGATGGATTACCCTTCACCACGACAATGCGAACTCTCACACATCGGCTTAAACAACTGCATTTTTGAGCACTCAAAACATCGATTTGATGAGTCCGCCGTGTAGTCCTGACTTGGCACCGAGTGATTTCTTTTTGATTTTTTTTGTGCTCTAATCCCGAAATATAAAAGGCAACCCTCGTATCGTCACACGATAGTCGTCATCCGTGATTAGGGCCCCCCCCATATTCAGTGTGTGAGCGTCGCACTCTACGCACTATTCCAGTCAGAACATAAAACATTTCTTTTGCCTCTTCGAAAATATCTAATTTTTTTTTAGTTTCATTTTTGAGTGGAAGAAAAAATAATCGAATGCTTAAAGAAGTTTATGGTGAGTCTACTTCAATCAATAAATTGACAGATTCGACTCTTTAAAAGTGGCAATTTTCACTGTTCTAATATGAAGAATTGGAGATTCTATTGCATCAAGATCTGTGCCAAACAGAAAGTGAAGATTCAGAAGAATTGGTAGTGACTTAGAAAACAATTTCCGTTCAGTTAAAGAGCTTTAGATTTATTTAAAAGCAAAAGATTGGGTATCGTGCGAGGTGAAAACGAGTGATGTCCAAAGGCAATTTCTTACTCCGCTTTTTAAAAGACACTAAAGGCATTATTGCACCGGATTGTGACTGCAGGTGAAAAGTCAAAGGTGAAAAATTAATACCCAAAGTCTGGTGAACGTGTTCCTTCATCGTCTCCAAAACAATGGTGGGAAGAGACGAGTGTAGTTTAATAAAATTTGCTTATACCAGTCGACTAGAAATAATGCACTTGAGTCGCCCATTCCGTCATCAACGTTCAGAAACTAACGATTGTCATGTCTGTTGTAGTAGAGGTCAATAAGACTGAAATTGAAGATCTCACCCCACCCGCCGTATTATTAGACCGTGTTCCTTTGAACTACTGACTGTTTGGACGAATGTGAAATAACTTGCAGGATCACCGATTGGCGTCTTTTGCAGTACTCGAAAAAAGTCTCAATTTTTCGAAAAATACCAGAATAACGAGTGAATGTCGCTTCCGACATACTATGTAATCTATTATCAATAAAAAAAATGTTTGAACACAGAAAAAAGAATAAGATAACGTTCCGAATTAAGTTTTATTCCCAATAGATCCGCAACAAAGACACGGAAAAGGAACGTTTAGTCTCACAATTACACGGAAAAAATAAAACAACAATTTTTCATTGACTAACGACAATCCCACATGTGGAGAGAGACTAGCGAATCCACACACGGAAAGCCCGTCACTCGGAAAATTCTGTACGTCAAGGTTGCTCCTCTTCTAATGTCCTCAACCTCTAAAATATGAAAAGATGCAGCGCGAAAACACTTATTGATTTCACACTGACACACATCAAATTCGTATGCAATTTGCTAATTCAACCATCACAGCGTTATAAAGTCAGAACCGGTAAGACGATTTTTTATTTTTTCCAGTTTTCTCAAAATACATCTCTTTGCAAGTTTCAAAGGACTGTCCATCGCCCTTAACGTTATCCCACCACTATGAGCAATTCACAATTAAACTTTTCTCCATCAGTAACACCACAGAATTCCTTAACTTGTGACAACTCCGTTTCCCTGATGCCGGCAATCAAGACAGCATGTATAAAATATTCTCTCCGTGAACTGAAATGCACAGAGCGACAGCCTTAGCTCGCTGCGAACTCATGCCGACTGTAGATTGCGTTTATAAACCACTTCAGGCATTCCGTCAATTTGACTGTGTTTCTCTCGCGGGAGCAATAACTCGCCAACTCAACTTATTTCGGCAAACTCTGAAGTCAGGTGAACGCTAGAGCTGTTTGCTGCAGAATTAATGGCCGGCAAGGGGAGCACACGACTCGCTGTCTGAAATTTTCCCTCTCGCCAGAAGTTTGCTTTTGTGTCCCTTTCGCTAATTTCACTTGAAGTTTCACATTCTCGGGCCAACAAAGTGAGTTACGTCATGACGCTGGCTAATTAAATTTCCATTTAGCTTTCAGTTTAACATTTAATCCTTTTTAAGATTGCCCCACCACCCAGAGACTGCAACTCAAAATGAGTTAATAACCATCGCTTAATAGTTATGAAACCTGAGTGTACGTGGCAAAAGAAATCGTTGCCACCGACGTCACTCATCCGTGCAAAAGCCTAATCCTTTCCGAATCTAATTACCAGCCGGCAGACTTCAGCAGTCTCCCTCAGACAATAATTAATAAAATATCAGGTGTGATGTGCTCGTGATAAACGGGACTCCCCCCTGGAGACGTAAGCAGGACGGCGGCGGTGGGGATGTCTGTTTGACTGTGCCTTTGGATGAATTGGATGGCTTCCCGGCTTTCATTCAATTGCCTCTCAGAGCGCGACTGAGGCTGAATATAAATTGAGGCTTCAACGTCATGCTCTCGCGCTCTTGTCCTTGTCCTAGAGCGAACACAGAAATGATTCATTATCCTTAAGCTAGCGTTCTAATCACTTAATTTGACATTTAATGAAGTCAGGATTTACCTTGCTAATTAGCTGCCAACCGCTTATAACGGAATGCGGGGGACGAGGATGATATCCTCTGCCAGCGCAGATGCCGCCATCAAACATTTGGGAGCTTGCTTGTGATTAAGTCGAGAGCATTGCAAGAGATGAGTCTCGAGTGTTTTGCTTTATTGCCCGGCTTAATTGTCATGGGAACATCGCCAAACATGGGGATCAGAGTTCGTCCTTATCATCCTTGCCGTGCTCCGTAACGTCATCAGCGTTGCCAAGGAAGGTTAAGTTAAGTCTGTTCATTCATTGTTTGGGAAATGTACTTAAGATGACGAAATGCTTTGCGAGCTTCCTTCAACAAGGAGGGGATAATTTGGCAGACATATGACTATGCCCACGATGAGGTACTTTGATGATATTTATGTAAGCGAGTTTCAAACGGAGCGCCGCACAAAACACTGCACTTGTCAGCCGGGCTCAAAGAATGGATTAGCCTGCTTATGACACACTCCCCTTCACCCAGGGGATGAACTCCTCGAAACATGCGAGGCACACACAGCTTGACCGGATAACAAACCCGATAAGCTCGTAAACGGATACCTAATTACACGGTGAAAGGCTAGTGACCATCCGACCAACCAGGCATGCCACGTCAACAAATTACGATTTGCCTTATTGTCACACTCGCCACGGCTACACAGTAACTCTGCTGGCTGGCCACCACTCATCCGCTCCCTTGGAGTGCAAGGCAAGCACATGAAAGACCAGCTCACATCAAAGTGCCTGTTTGCAATTAAAATATCTTCAACGTGACATTAAAAGGGAAATAATTGGCATAATACCAGGACACGGAGTAATGTGGCCCGTTGCATAAGTAATAACGGTCACGGGAATAATACCCTTTTCCATAAATGTGGCCGAATGCCTGTCAACGCGGGCAGTGCCAACAGCGGCGACGGTCGATGGACCACGGGTGGTCTGAGATATCTGAAAGGGAATTTAAATCGCATCGTTTCGATAAATTGAATCCGGAATTCGATTGAAGTAATTAGTGCGAATCGGCGGTGAAAGGAGGATTTTTTTGTTTGATCCTTCCCATTACTTGAATATTTGTATCTTTCCTGGATCTGCGGCTGTTTAATTTATGTCCGCTGCCGGGGAATGCAGCCACCCATTGTACTGGGTATGTGGGCGGATGCTGGGCAATGGTTGCAATTAATAAGTCAGTGAGGAATTTAAGCGGAATGCAGCCCTGCGAGTAGTCAGATACGAGAAATACGCATACTTACGCCCACAACGAACATTGACAAAATACTGAGTGCGGATGAAGCGGGAGCCAGGAAATTATTGATTGGGCTTTAGTTTATCACTTAATGATGTTGTAAGCACCGACCGGATACTTTATTCATTAATTGTCATTTTCCAGTTAACAAGAGGCTTCAACGGAAGCATTATTAAAAATTGTCCACTGGGACTCAATGTAGCTGGACGTAATCGGTACAGGACAGATGGATGGGATTTCCGCCGCGCCTGATGAATTGTTTGATGCACCATGCATACCTCATAGAGTTTTCCAGCACCATGAGATGTTTACCGCTCCGGTTTGCTTGTAAACTATCTCTCGCTGACGCGACCAGTGCTCTCCTGCCGATTTATCCGAGCTTTGGTCAGTTGGACTTGTGAAAAATGCATCAGGCGTACCGCGATGTTAAGATGCATCTTTCATAAGTATTGGAGGTACAAATTAATTCGGTCCGTTTATAAAAGATGGCGTCACTTAAAGTTGTCTTTGATCTTGAAAGCAATCGCCTACTTCATTGGAAATGCCTGATATAAGTCTATTTGTAATTACAGCATTGTGAAACACAACAACAACATCTATGAAAATATGAGAGTTTTGTTTTCCTTTTTGGCACCACAGTTGGCAATTTGACATGGATCTAGCTTTTTCAGAAATAACAACAGTAGTGTATGTAATTGTTTGAAAATGAGTTAAAAGGGGCCCGCAGTTCTTTACTACCTCCGCACTGTGATATTTGAGAAGCTCTTTCATAGACAGACAGTATTCTTTGAATGTTGTTGAGAAACTCGCCAGAGATGGTGTTGAAGAAATGCCAGGCATTCAGTTCTGGAATCTGCTGCGTAGGAGTTGCGCACTTACTCACTGCGCCACGTTCTTAACAAGCTAAGGTATCACTTAACCTGAAACCGCAGGTTCTCGAAATTGGACACGAAAATGTTGCTATATGCTATATTTCCAGATTTTTTGTTGTATTGACATTGATTTTGGAGGCGCAATTGCTTTTTACACATATTGCACAAATTTGATAAAGATTACAAGACGAGAATTTTAGCATTAATTTAGCGAATTCCTTAGGCTTTGGTGAAGCATTAACTACAGAATAGCTCTAAGTTCCACGATCTTCAGGAATATTAATGGGTGTATGTGCAGACATTTTTTCCATTATTAAATAAATATTATTTTTAAATATTAAAATACTTACAGCACTTCGCAAAAGTTGTGATAGAGTGCATATAATTGATGAAATTAGATCCCTGTTAAACAGTATTAAAAAAGTTAATAAAGTAATTACATTTTTTATTATAAAGGACGTGAATTTTCCGGCTATGTACAATGCGTTACAGATTTGAGAATACTATACATCATTTGAAACGTCTTGACATAACCTACAAAGCGATGCTATGCGTGATTAGTTTGGATATTGCGTTCAACAGTTATAGACGTGTAAACATGGAGTTTACTAACGCGCTATTTTAAAGTTTTCCTTCGTTAGAGGCAAACCCGCTAGAGAAACGTTCCGTGAGATTAAACGTGTTTTGGGGGATGGTACTCTATCACTTCGAATCGCGGAGGAATGGTTTCGACGATTCAGAGCCGGTGAAAACGACACCATGAATAAGCCAGCCGGCGGAAGACCTGTGACGACGAATACCGATCAAATCGTGGAAATCATCGAATTATACCGTCATGTGGCATCTCGTGGCATCGCCCAGGAGATGGGGTTAGCCACCACATCATTTTAAATCATCTGCAGAAGGCTGGATAAAAAAAAGCTTGTTTGGGTGCCGCATTATTTGACCCCAACCTTCTGGTCCGAATCAACGCCTGCGATATGCTTCTAAAACGGACCGAACTCGACCCATTTTTGAAGCGGATGGTGACTGGCGACGAAAAATGGATCACATACGACAATATCAAGCGAAAACGGTCATCGTTGAAGGCCGGTAAATAGTGCCAAACAGTGGCCAAGCCGGGATTGAACGACAGGAAAGTTTTGCTGTGTGTTTGGTGGGATTGGAAAGAAATCATCCACTATGATCTGCTCCCATATGGCCAGACGCTTAATTCTACCATCTACTACGAACAACTGGACTGCTTAAAGCAGGCGATCGACCAGAAGCGTCCAGAATTGACCAACAGGAAGGGTGTAGTGTTCCACCGGGACATCGCTATAGCTCACACTTCGTTGATGACTCGTCAGAAGCTACGGGAGCTCGAATGGAATGTTTTATTGCATCCACCATATAGCCCGGACATAGCGCCAAGTGATTATCACCTGTTCCTGTCCATAACGAAAGCCATTCGTGGTGTGACGTTGAACGCAAAAGAGGCGTGTGAAAGAGTTCTTCGCAAATAAGAAAAGGGGCTTCTGCGAGGGGGTATTATGAAGTTGCCGTCTAGATAGACACAAATTATCGAACAAAACGGCGCATAATAACAATAATAATTGTTGGCGCTACAGTCCCAAGGGGGACCAGGGCCTAGCTTGCTCATCACCTACTCGTGTTGTGCGCGCTACTGTTCTCTCACGAGTAGAAGGGACCTACAGTTTTTTGCCGATTCCGATCGGCGAAATTTGAGAAGCTTTCTTAGACAGTTATTACTCTTTGAGTGTTGTCAGCATCTCGAAAGAGGTGGTGCCGTGAAATATTAGAAAAATTGGTGTTGAACTGGAAGTCGAACCTAGACCCTTCGGCGTGTGAGCGTCGCACTCTACCCACTACGCCACGGCGACCACAACGGCGTATATTTGAACTTAATCCGATCACTGACACATCTTCTTATGAAGCATTGAATGAAAAGCAAAAGAGCGGAAGGGAGATATTTGACAAATTTATATTAAAATAAGAGGAAAAAGCCATTTTTGTTCTTAACATATCTGCAAGAATCTTGGCATTAAATTAAAAAAAGTAAAAACAACAAAAGAGCCTCCCGATATTTTGTTGGAAACCCTTTTATTTGGAGTACAGACTAAAGCCTCTATGACATTGAATCACATGGTAATATTTATTTGTAGTCGTTTCGAGTTATGGAGCAATCATAAAAGTACCCCGTGAGCTAGCAAATCAGCTGATGTTTGAAGTTTAGCTGCGACAGTCCACAGGGGGCCAGTGCCTATTTGGCTCATGAACTGCTTGTGTTGTGCGCGCTACTGTTCTCTTACGAGTAGAAAAGACCTACAGTTTCTTGCTAACTCCGAACGGTGAAGCCTATGAAGCTTACTTAGAAAGTTGTCACTCTTTCTGTATTATCAGCAGCTCGAAAGCAGTGGTGCCGTGAAAAATTCGAGGTGCTCAGCCGGGAATTGAACCTGGACCTCCGGCGTTTGTGCGTCGCACTCTACCTAATACACCACGGCGGCCACGGCCCAAGTGGGATTAGATTCAATTGTTTTTCTTATGATTAAAGATTCGTATTTCTGGCCATGAGCAGCACTTACTTCTGAAATCTTAAACATCTGATATGCACTTCTATTTTAAGAGATTCAAATGATGAGAAACGTTGTGCTTCTATTGCATAATTGTATTCAAAAGGTATTTTATCAGACGTATCCAGCTTTGACATTCTAGTTCAAATATATCTTCTGGCATTGAACCGTCATTACTGATCGGACGTAACTTAATCCGGAGGTAACATTTTCCATGATATTTTCAAAATTTGTGGTACAACGGAAGCCCGGTGAATGATGCGGGTTCATGTGATCAACCGTTACGGTCTGTTTGCAAAGACTGCCATCTTCCCCTATTCGTAAAAAAATACTCAAGCAGCCGTTTAATCGCACGATTTTGGAAACCAATTCAGGGGTCCGTAACGTGAAACTCCAAACGATAACTTCAAAAAATTAATTGTGTGTTGTGCTATGTGTTGCGCGGTCATGTTGATACAACATTTCCTTCGAGTAACAGTTGTTATACTGCTGTATGATGATGTAGCGGAAAAGAGAAAAGAAACCAATTAGGAAGGAAAATAATGATGCCGCCTCACCTGTTTTAATGTCAAACTAGACGCATACTTTCTAAATATATACTACATTTGCAGATCGAGGCTCATTTGCTCAGCACATAACGTAAGCAGTTAAAGCATTGTGATGGGGTCTACTTCAAAAACATTTGCCTCAATGTTGCAGCGTACACTTCTATTTGCACATGTACCTACACCTTCTCCGCGTCGATATTAAGCTCATTTTTAATTTCCACTAGTCATCATCTGCCTCAATCAAAAGCGACATCACATCGCAATTATTAATATTTGATTTGCATCAGTTTGCGAAATAGTAAAAACAAAGCTCTGACTGGGTCAGCTACGCCTGAGTCGAGTTCCTTTACCGTCAGATTCGTTAATATACCTCGGTAAAATCCAAGAGTATTCAGCAGCATACTGCAAAGCGATGACCTAAAGAGTTCACAGGCGTTGAGTTTAGGGACAAGGTCTCAATTCAATGCAACACAACCATTTAAATGAGTCCCAGAATTCATCTTTTCTTAATGCAACAAAGTTCAACTCCTTAAAAAATACGCACACCAGAAAAAGCAAAGCAATCGCATGAAAACCACTCAAGACGACAATCGACCTTTCACCCGTTCAACCCCAACAACCAGCACAAACATCAGCATCCGACACACTTCCAACAACAAAACGTGTGACGTTCGATCGCACAATAAAACCCATTGAGCCGCAAATGGAGCCTTTACGATAAAAATAAATACTCATGTAGAACACTCTATAGAAGTGCACAGCTCAGTAGATACAAATGTAAATTGATTTTAAATGTACTTTGCTGCCGTTCTGTTGTGTATGTTCTGTTGCCTGCGACCGTGGCTTCTCCGGCCCTTCATTGCCGTTGGCTGTTGTCTGTGCGGCGCTTCGCATCCTTCACATACGGCATCGGGGAGGCAAGTGCTGATGGGAGTTGGTTTTCAGTTTATGATTCGTCCTTTTCTTTTTTCGCCGAGATCTCGATGCAATCATTTTGGCCTTTTGAATGATTTCACATGTTGGAGTGCATCTAAAGTGCATCCATCCGAATGCGCACCATAAAAATTTATTGTGAGAGTGGCGGTTAAAACCTTTCCTTTTTGCATATTGCATTGCGTGAGTACGATTGTGTGGGGAAATCGAAGGAAAAAAAACAGCAGCGGGGATTTGTGGGGCAGAGTTCCCTGAAGCATTTAAGCTCTATTGAATATCTGCAGAATGTAGGCGAAATCCGCATGATTCATTGACTTAGAAATATTGCATCAGATTCTGTTCTGGTATAAGTCGATATATGAGGACTTGTTAAGTGGATTAGAAGATGGCATGAAGTGGGTTGTGGGATTAAAGAACTTCACAACTGGGCAGACTGTTTGGAAATTAATGATTTAGTTGTATTCTCTACAAGATGAGTGATTATATTCTTGAGGAATCGAAGGACAATCGACTGCTTTCTCTGTAAGTGAGATCATCGCCGGCAACCACAACGTCATGGGCAACATTTTAAAATTATTTCAATTTTTTTTATTTTATTGTTTTAAAGCTGAACCAGCTGGGTTTCGGAGCGAAACAGGTCTCATATCCGGCCCCATTATGAAACGTGGAATACTTGGTCACTCGGAGTTTGCGCTTCAACCATGACACTTGCAATGCGTCACTTTAAGCGACCACCAATGAGCGAGAAGTTTAAGTTCCTTCAATGTTTCCAACAGTTTTGAGGTGCTTCTTATGAACTTTGAAAAAAAATTTCTTGTCATATTTTCTGTAGGTTTCTAACCTGGGTCATAACAAGATTAATGCTTGTTTTTCGGGTTCGATTGTTACTAGCGTAGGCAGGCATGAAACAGCCGGCATTTCATAAAATATGACAATGGACGGACGATGTGTAGTTCTAACAAGTGAAGGCAAAGACCCAAACAACAAGATCAGGTATGGCCTTATGAGATAACAACATTTTTGGCCGCCTAAAGTAAGTATGGGCGATGTCAATTGGTAGTCAGAATAATACAGCTTTGTGATAATGAATAATCCCCGAACTTTCGACGGACTTAAAAGCAACACTTCTTCATTTTATGATATTATTGGAAAATTTTCTCAAAATTATAATGATAATGATAATAAGTATTTAATAACCAAATTCTTTTTACAATAACAAAAGCTTACTCGCAAAGCGAAATGCTTGTCTGCAGGTGGTTATGCTTGCTAGTATTTGAGTTGAGAAGACTTTACTTCAGACAAATATTTGACAATTCAGAGTTTACATATTTAAGTCCAAGAAAAATATTTAAGGTGCAGCAATCTTTACATTTAACTTACAGAATACAACTGTAGTAAATATATTTTTCATTCTTCTTTTCAAATTTTGAATACATTTTAGTGACTAAAGTAATACATTATTTAGCTTTGAAACAACTTATCGGAATCTTCGGAATCTTGAAAGTTTCCGGGATTTCAAACATTCCTTGACCTCGTCTTCTTGTATTAATCTTATGTTGTATAGACTGTAAAAATCGTCGGTCGGTGATGTAATGCTTTAGTGTGGTCATTCAGTAAATTGCTCTGAAGTTTAACACATTAAATAATCCCACTTATTCAACAAATGGCAGTTGTAAGGTGCTTATTTTGTCAAGAAAAGTCTTTGGTGCTTTGCCCCAAGCCAGATTTCCATATCTAACTCGAGGCGTACGTAGCGAGTAGTGCACTTGTTTCGGCACTTAAGTTGGGTATCTTTTCAGATGCAACATAGCAACCATAGCACTTTTGAGCTGAAGACGCAAGGAATTTATGTGATCGCGCCATAAAACGTTGTTGTTTATTGTTATTCCGTTGTTACTCAGTTGTCGTGAAACTACTTCGACTTCATCATTGGTGGCGGAAAGTGGGAAACAGTCATTCATGTGGTAAATATGGATGGGTGCGGTTCTATTGGATGAGGTCCGTATATGCATGACTTCAGTTTTTGCAGAATTTATAATAAGCCCATTAACGTGGCACCATTTTGATACGTACTGCGTCAAAACTCTTTTTGTAAAATGCTTATGGCTACTTTCAGGTCCCGGTGCTTTACTTCGATTGCTATATCATCCGCATAGGCTTAGGCAGTTCTCTAATTAAGTATCGTCAGTAGTTTATTCGTGAAAAGAACAAATAAGATAGGTCTTCGTTTTAAACCTTGTGGTATTCCATACTTGATTCTTTTTTCAGTGCTTGCTTTGTCCGATACTTTAACATTAAATTCTTTTAAATAACTTCTTAACCAGTTTGTAATTAGTCATCTATGGCCATAGTTGTATAGACTATCTATCAATTATTTCCATAGTGTTCCAAAGCGGAACAAGGAAATTATGCTTTTTCATTCCAGCGAAATCTTATTTTTCTGAAGTCCATTTTTTTTCCTCTTTGTAAATGGGCCGGATGTGGCCGCCGTGGTGTAGTGGGTAAAGTGCGATGCTCACACGCCGAAGGGTCTAGGTTCGATTCCCAGTTCAACACCAATTTTTCGGATTTCTCACGGCACCACCTCTTTCAAGCTGCTGACAACACTCAAAGAGTAATAACTGTCTAAGAAAGCTTCTCAAATTTCTGAGTCGGCAAGAAACTGTAGGTCCCTTCTACTCGTGGGAGAACAGTAGCGCGCACAACACGAGTAGTTGAAGAGCAAGCTAGGCTCTGGTCCCCCTTTGGACTGTAGCGCCAACAATTCTTATTAAATGGGCCGGATAATCGACGTCTTCATTAGTTTCGGAACATAACCCTGATACAGACTTTGATTAATAATTTGTGTGATTAAAGCTGTAAGCTACATTGCGTTTAATTTCAGATCTACTGGTCTTACATTATCTCCCCCATGTCCTTTTTTGATGTTCAATTTGATCAAATTTGTGAATTTGGCCAAAAGGATCACATGCTACGAAGTTTTCTAATTTTGGACTTAATAGCAAATCACAGCTTGAATTGTATTCTTAATTCCCGGAATATTTTTGTGTCTCTAAAACTTGACCACGAGTTAGAAATTATAACTTTATGAGCTTGACGGTAGTCTGCGCATTTCCATGTGTCAATAAATATTTAACTTATGATTGCTATGGGCAAATCTAGAGGCAGTTGACATAGTGCACACACAAAAAAAAAGAGTGGCGAAAAACCATGTTTGTAAAAGTCAAACTGTACTGCACGAATTCCTGTCGTTGAATGAATTCGAATTCTGGGCGAAAACTATTACAAATTTTTAGGGTTTTAATTAATAATTGTATAGCGCGACAGTCCACAGGAGGACCAGGGCAGAGCTTGCTGACCAGGTACTCGTGTACAGTTACTACTCATTAAGGGTTGTCAGAAGCTCAAAAGAGGTGGTGCCGTGAAAAGTTCGAAGTGTTTAACCGGCAATCAAACCCAGACCTTTTGCGTGTGAGTGTCGCACTCTACCCACTACGCCAAAGCGGCCACAAGTCAAATTTTGATGTCCCTTTTTAATTGGAAGAAGAGGCCAGCTGAAGCCAAACGAATGCTTGCTAAAGTTTATAGTGAATGTGCTCCGCCGGGTTAACCATGCAGAGTGTAATTTCGGGTCTCCAAAAGTGGTAAGTTTAGAGCCGAATACGGAGATCATCCCGAACATGAAGATTTTTAGGTTTTGCTCTGTATTAAGATCAAATATCCAGTATCAAACGCAAAGTTAACTCTCAGAATCGGGAGTCGTTCTACAAACAATTTCGATCCGATTAAATAAATTTGGAAAGAAAAATGTGTTGATGAAATTTGAAAATTATGAAAAAAAACAAAATGAGGAAGAAAGAGAAGTGATTTTTTCACTTGGTCTTGACTAGATACATAACATGTGTATAACTAAGAATAACATGAAAGGATAATTCTTTACAAAGGGTAAGGAACCCGATCCGTCATAGACGTCACAGTAAAAGTTTCACTGTGACAAGGATTTCCTGAAACGTGTAGCGGTCAAAAACAATATAGAAGCAATGAAATGGGAAGTTTTACCCCACTCGCCATATTTTCCGGACTTTGCTCCTTCCTACTGGCGTGTTTAATTAGCTTAAAACAATTTGGGGCCATTGGATCGGGTCTTTTGAAAACATCGAAAAGAAATTTTTGGAACACAGCAACAATCTGCGAAGGGGACAGAACTTTCACAGCTTATTCATGTGATAACACTTGATTTTCTCATATAAATGCAAAGTGCAGATTACTTTGTTTTTTCCCGGTCAAGATAAAAATTTGTCTGTGGACAAGAGCTAGAAATATTTCTTGTGAACGAGCCCTTATTGTTGTTTGTTTGTTTGCTATGACATCTATGAAAAATATTTAGTATACATCAAGTCATTGAACAGACAACATCATATTTTTTCATCGTGTTAAAAATGTCGTATTTTGTACCAGAAAGTGATGATTAATTTTTTCCACTGAATTGAATGCTTGTCGAGGCATATGATTTTGTAAGAAATGAATGCTTGTCGAGGCATATGGTGATCATGCTCTATCAGAAGCAACATGCAAAAGATGATTTCAACAGTTCAGAAATAATGATTTTGATGTGAGAAATGAAGAACGTGGAAGACCACCAAAAAAGTTTGAAGACGCCGAATTGCAAACGATATTGGAGGGAGATGACACTTTGAGTCAAAAGCAAGTGGCAGCAATGTTAAATGTTGCACAACAAACAATTTCTGACTGTTTAAAAGCTATGGAAAAGATCCAAAAGTTTGGAAAATGGGTGTCACATGAATAGAATGAAAGACATATGGAAAACCGAAAAAAACACTTGTGAAATTTTGCTTCAAAGACACGAAAGAAAATCGGTTTTGCATCGGATCGGATTTATTTTAAGAATCCTAAATGGAAAAAGTCATAGGTTAATCTGGGACACCATCAACATCGACTGCAAAACCAGATCGATTCGGACCAGAAAGGTGTGCTGTACCAGGAGCTCCTAAAACCTGGTGAAACCGTTAATACTGATCACTATCGACAATAAATGATCAATTTGAATCGTGCATTGATCGAGAAACGACCCGAATGGGCCAGAAGACACGGCAAGGTAATTTTGCTCCATGACAATGCACCTGCACACAAAGCAAAACCGGTTCAGGATAAAATCAAAACCCTTGACTACCCACCCTGCCGTATTCACCAGACTTGGCTCCATCCGACTAACATTTGTTTTCAGCGATGGGAAACGCAGTGGCTGAGCAGCACTTTGATTCCTACGAGGAGGTCAAAAATTGGGTGTTTGCTTTAAAAGATGAACAATTTTATTGGCGTGGTATTCACAAATTGCCAAAAAGGTGGTCAAAATGTGTAGCAAACAATGGCCAATACTTTGAATAAAATATTTTAACTTTCCCATTAACAATGAGTGTTTTATTTTCAAAAAAAACGGTATATCCGTATCTATGTGGCTCTTATGCGTCAAAGGGTCGAATTGATTGTTATATTGAGGACCTTGTATTTTTTTCTGGCACCACTTCTTCCTGACACTACAAACATCACTTTTACTCTTGAGGAAACAATACCACGCACAGCACGGGAAGTTTCTCTTCGACCTCCGGCGTACTTACGCTCTATCCAATTTATATCGAAAGCATACTCGCATGCTTATTGTAAGAGACTAAGGTCCACAATCGCGTCACAAAGAGTTGTGTGGGAAACATTAATTAAATAAATCGTAAAGACATTTATCATGTTCAGTGGATAGTCGAATCCTATCTCTTGTGCGGTGCAAGTAACCTACGTAAGCGGAAAGAAAGAGAGACACTAAGGTAGTTTCATTTACAAAAATCCATTAAACGGTAATTAATCCTGAAACCTGACCACAATTCACTCTTCTCGAGGTTAATTGAAAAAGAAAACTCATTTGGCTCCGATTTCAACTCCTTACTGCGCATCGCTTTGCCACACTCCCTCAGTGAACTCCCGTTTTGTGCTTGTATCGCTTCCCGATTAAGCAGGTGTAATTTACATCTTCAGGGATATACCCACACATCGCACCCACAGCCATTGTGTAACCGGGTATCGATTGCACAAGCAATGGTATCCGAAATCGAGGTCAACTCACATGGCCCTGGAGGAGAATAGAAAAGACCGAGGATGTCAGGTTCCACTGGTTCAGTGGCATTATATTAAAATTCAAATCCACAATGCGGGCTGGGGCACTTGTAAAATATGTCAGCCACCGACGACAACGACGACGATGTCGACATTCGGCAAAGACGAAGTCGAGTGGGGCGCAGAGCCATTACAATTGATTCACCTAACAATGTGACTCGTTTGGAAGAATATCAATAGATTACGTCCTTTCATGGGGAAAATTCGTTTATCTCAATTGTCCAGGGACCTTTTTCGACGGAGGCAGGCTGCTCAACGTCAGGGTTGAAGTTGGCTAGAAGAACTCTTTGGCATACGTAGTCGCCGAAGTATGCAGAGCCTGTTGTTTGCCGGAATGGAAGGCGTTGAGAGCCATTGAATTTACATGGGCGAAATATATTTTCAGTGAACGATATGATCGCACTGAGGGTGGTTAACCAATTTATGCACTTTTAAATGGAAGTTAATAATTCATTGGTATATGGCTCGTTTTGTTGCGAATATTTTTGGATTATTAAATGGAAAGGGGGGTTTTATTTCTGCTTGTCACTAAGTGATTGGAGTTTGAGAGGCTCATAGATGGGCCGCAGTGTGCCGTGAATGTCTAGAATTCCATTATCCTAATTTATAGGTCTATGCCACCATTCGCGCAAGTGGTTGACAGGTTATTGTGTACCGCATAAATCACTCTAAGTCATTTGTTGTTAATTGTGCAGGGTGTTAGAGTGGCAATTCAGGGAAATGGTGTTGAGACGTCATCAAAATACATTTTTGACACTTAACATAAAAGACACATTAAATTATATCTCCCGTGTGCAAGGGATCAAACTCAAACATTGCAGGTCACTTGGAGACGAGACTACTTCAGCCTCCTCAGATAAAGCACTGAAGTTGTGTAATTGTATGCAAAGCGAAGCTTTCGATTCATATTCTAACTGATAATAGTCCGTCGGTGACAAGATTAAGTACTTACATCAAATCATTTAAAAAACTGAGGAATTATTCTACATGCCAACATTACAGTCCAATGTGGATCCGGGACTTAACTATCTTATCTGTCGAGTTGTTCCCTATTTCGCACCCTAAGTTCATTGAAATCTTTTTCCATCCGTCAGCACTGTGTCAGGCAATAATTCAAGGACGAGAGAATTGTTGGTATATGATGCTCTACAGCCTCTAGATTTCGTCGTGGAATCTCCGCCTACTGTTACCACCAACGCAAATGGATCAATATTTCCATTTGATAGACCAACGGCTTTCTCATCCGCTGTAAGTCATGGCATGGAACCGAAAGTTCAAGCTGTTGCATTAAGCGAAGCTGAGAGAGCAAGAATTCTACGCTCCAAGGATCCCTTATGGCTTGGAGTCGAGACTGGTGATCCTGCACTTCATTCCTACATTTGTTTTTTTATGAACTGCGAGACCAACGTAGACGGGATCCGCCACTATATCTAAGTTTTTCTGCCCACTTTGCAGGTCAATTTTAACCGTATCCGCTCCTGTCTCAGATGCCTTATTGGTGCCTCGATGTGTTCCTCCCGTTAACGATATCTGCATTAACTAGCAGCTGGACGGGCTAGTGGAAAATTATATCTCGGCATTTGATTTGAGTTAGCTTCGTTCGATACTTACAAGTATGGTTTTATAAACACAACACGACAAGATTGCCTATTAATCACTTGTTTTAGTATTTAAGATCTTGTTGATTTCGTTACCCACCTTAGTTGAGCAATCTGAAGGGTTAAGTAAGACATGACACGGTAAAACTAGCTTCTGAGTCCCTTAGATCAACAAATATTTTAAATCTTCTCAGGATAAGCAGCAGTGCAAAAATCTGGAAAATGGTGAACCTTACTGAATCTCTTTTCCTTACTGAAACTCTTTTCCTTACTGAAACTCTCATTCACGCAAAACGGGAAAGAGGATCATGGACCAAATACTTAGGAGACTGATTGCTCTGTAGCTTGCGAAGTTGAAGTGTCTTAATTTTTATCGACTAGCTACATATCACTGAGACTTTATTCCTACCTGAAGTGCCGTAGGAATTCTATTTCACCGCCATCTGCCTTGTTGGAGTCGATGTTTCTATTCAGACTTTTTCTTGGTTAGGAGGCAAAATTACTTTCCATGCTCTCCTCCAGACTAAGTGAGAATTCTATACGACAGCTTTTATCGCCGTTGAATAGTCCGTTAAAGTATTTTTTCCAAATTTTGAATATCGAACGCGACTCCACTACAAATTGTCCAGTCTCATTTTTAGGTGATGTGATGTGGATTTTGTGAATCACATTCAAAAATCACATCAGTAACACTATTTATACTGTCAACGGAAACATTCATGGAGAAAAGACCATCTTGTGGCAGAATGGCGGCTAACAGACCCAGGTTCTTATGGTGGGTGCCCAGGTGCTTATGCTTATGTGGCCGCCGTTTCGTAGTGGGTAGAGTGCGACGCTCACGCGCCGAAGGATCTAGGTTCGATTCCCGGCTGAACACCTCGAGATTTTTACGGCACCATCTCTTTCGAGCCGCTAAGAACACTCAAAGAGTAATAACTGTCTAAGAAAGCTTCTCAAACTTCGGCATTCAGAGTCGGCAAAAAACTGCCCCTTCTACTCGTGAGAGAACAGTAGCGTACACAACACGAGTAAGTTGATAAACAAGCTAGGCCCTTGTGATTTACCACCCAACACCGCGGGCAGGGTTGAGGATAGTATCTAGTTATTGTTCACCCTCAATGTACCAAATGATCTCAAATTGGTACTTGGGTAACTAAGGCGTTTAGTATTGCGTTATCTACGAATTTAGGGAAAATGGAACACCCGCGATATAACCCGTAAAGGCAGGTTATCACGTAAAACGAAATCGCACATCGCAGTGGTGTCCATGCTCCGGCCTAGCCACCTTAAGCGTTGTGTCCGTAGACGCTTGACTATGCTCATGCTGCCGTACACCCCATACAGTCCGTGGTTTAATCTTCTCCTCCAGATTCCATCAACGCAAACAGGACCAAAAATCGCACCCAGAACTTTGCTCTCGAAGAGACCAAGGGCTTCCTCATCCGCTTTTAGTAGCGTCCAGGTTTCTGCGCCGTAAAGCAGGACTGGAATGATCAAGGTGTTGTACAAAGTCACTTTGCTCGTTCGGGAGAAGGCTTTATTACTCAATTGCCTCCTAAGCCCAAAGAATTGCTGTTATTTATTGATCACGTAATACTTCAGTTAAGAAACCTGTTAATTCAAGGAGAATGACTATTCAGTTAAGTTACAAGCATCGGTCGTGTTGTTTACCACATAGACCCCCTGAATTTCTTGAGCGTAGCCTTTTATTATGGTTTTGACATACTACCTTAGGCTTTTAAAATTGTCTGATATTGACATTTTCGACACAAAATTCGACATACAAAACTTCTCTGCCTTTTGATTTTCCGACTAATGACAGAAACTATATGTTGATTGAAATTAAGTTTTCTGTTGCCACAGACTAAGTACTAGTATTATAAAAAGTTTCCTTTGCAGTGTCAACACTGTTCTATCATCCTTGTCAACTCCACTGTAAACTTAAACACAGGAGGAGTTACGAATCGAATTCTGCGGAATAGGCTAAATATGTTCCCTATGTGGTGCAATCTCCATTCTTTTGCTCGACAAGGATGCGGTTTATATCATCCCACCCATGAATCAGAAATACACAACTACTTCCAGTAATCGCATAAATCACAATTCAATGTCTAGTCAGAAAGTTAATCAAAAGTCTAAAACCTTAAGTTTTCCCGCACACAGCCGCCGCCACAAGAAATTATGTGTTAAACCATCACCGAGGGCGTTTGTGTCGACTTGCATGGGAGAGTGTGTTTGTGTGTCATAATTTAATGTAAACAGGGGTGTGTAGGCGTCCTTGCAGCAATGAATATTTATGCAGCGCTGCTGCCGCAAGAATCACGGAGGCCCGGTATTCATAAACGAACCACTCCCTTGTGTGCAAACAATATACCCTCCAACACTTCATGAAACCCACCGCGCACATCATGATTTATGTATGAAGGTGTTTTAATATCAATTCATTAGCGGCTGCCTTACTAATTGTCTTAATAGAATGTGTAGCTAACATTAGGCAAACATTTAAGAAGGTGTCATGTATTATGCAAAATTTGGCGGGAATAAGCCCTCGAAGAGTGTACGTGATTTGAAGTTTGTTTGAAGGGGGGAAAGTGCACGTAAGTACGCCAATGCCGGAGGAATATTCAAATGTTGCTTGAAAATCGAATCCATTATGTAAAAGATTAAATACATGACAGCTGAACAACCTGTTATCAGACCTCTTTTGTGGAAGTGGAGAGTGCTTTGGATATGTAAAACAGGAAGAATTTTAAATCCAAAGTTCACTTGCTAGCTAATTTAATAAGAACATGTGTGCTTACAGGGTGACTGTTTAGAGAGAAGTTGACATTCCAAGGGCTCTGTTTGTATGATAAATAAATTGTCAGATATGCAATAGGGCACAATGGGATATTAAGTGAACAGAAGTGAGAGGCTATGAGCAAAACGACTTTTACTAATACAATGGTTTCGTCTCAGCATCAGGAAGCGCTTCAAATCGTCTAAGTAAATCGCTAGAGGAACACAAGAAAGTGCACTACTTATACAATTTTAATGAGTTCTAACAGTAGAAGAAGTCAGTAACTCGACAGGTAATTGATGGTGGCTCTGTTTGTTGTTCTTTTCGGAGTAATGGTCCAACACATAAATAATAAGTTCTTAAAATAAAATTTGAAAACTTTGTTTGGCCATTTAATAATTGGAATTTCGAAAGGCATTTCGGTGGTTGCCGTGGCGTAGTGGGTAGAGTGCGACGCTCACGCGCCGAAGGATCTAGGATCGATTCCCGGCTGAACACCTCGAATTTTTCACAGCACCACCTCTTTCGAGCTGCTGACACCCAAAGAGTAATAACTGTCTAAGCAAGCTTCTCAAATTTAGCCGTTCGGAGTTGGTAAAAAACTGTAGGTCCCTCCTACTCGTGAGAGAACAGTAGAGCGCACAACACGAGTAGTTAATGAGCAAGCTAGTCCCTGGTCCCCCTGCGGACTGTAGCGCCAACAATTATTATTATTATTATTTCGAAAGTTACAATTAGAATTTCGTTCCGAAGAAACGACACTTTGACACATGTCTACTTCATATTTTTTTTACCAAAATTCGCGAACAATGCAATGCCAAGAAAACAAAATTGAAATCCCCATTTTTGCTTCATAATATTTTCATGACAATGAGGCCAAGAAGAGTGAAAAAAAGCATCGCCACATACAGGGCTTCGGGCAAGAGGACCCAAATAAATCATTCACACGACGTTCTCAACATTTGGGCATCTCGGTGTCGTTATTGTGTCAAAATTTTAGGAATATGTCTTGGAAAAAATTAGGCTAACATAAGAATTTAAGCCTTTGGACCAGTGTCTCTGTCACCACCCAGAACCTTGATGCAACTTCAAAGCGATGCTGATTTTCACGGGAAAATTATCATTATGAATGCGTATTTGTTTGGGTTATTGTGTAGGCAGCAGTCCATACATGTCTTATGAGGCATCATTATAACTAGAAGAAATCATTGTTTGGTGCATACTGGAGGTGGAATTGAGCCATAGTTATTTGTCCTTGCTGATGCTTATCCCAAGGTTCCTAAATATAGAAATCGTTATCGCACAGTAAGAATGCTTATTTTTGGCCTTAGTTGAAAGGTATAAGCTTGGAAAATATAAGGTTGTAACAGGACTGTGGAACAGGCCACAGAGCACGAGTAACAATCTATCTGCTAAAGCGTCAAGCCATTATTTCATGGAAGTGACCTCATGGCCTCCTCGCTTATGTGAATAAATGACATAACATGTCGGTAACGGTATATGAACCAAGACCAAGCAATGAACGTGAAATATTTGGATTTTCGGCCCATTTACATAAAAAATATTTATGAAACCGGATTTATCAAATCGGATTCAACGACTGGACTTCAGAAAATGTGACCATTGCGGTCAAGAATGAATGTTTAATTTTACGCATTAATTCCACTCAATTATACTGGACACAATATATATTTTTTGTGTAATGCCTTAATCCGTTTTTAATAATAATAATAAATGATTGGAGCCACAGTCCACAGGGGACAAGGGCCTGGCTTGCTCATCAACTACTAGCGTTGTGCGCGTTAATGTTCTCTCGCGAGTAGAAGACCTCTACAGTTTTTCCCAGAACGGCGAAATTTAAGCAGCTTTTTCATTGACTGTAGTTATTCTTTAAGGGTTGGCATTATGTCGAGAGAAGTGGTGCTGTGAAATATGCGAGGTTTGCAGTGCCGCACTCTACCCACTACGCCACGGAGCGCAGTGGTGCTCCAGCGGAAAATACAAAAAAAGAAATAATTTTCTTGGTCAAGTCGTATTGGTTTTCCAATTCTATATATTTGAGAACTTAGACAGCCAAAATATTGTTGTGAGCCGTTTCGGTGTGCGGCTAGCTCAAAATTGGGATTTTGAGTTTTTAAAAGTTCAACTTTTTTAGGAAAATTCGATGTGGCATAAATTTTAAAATAAGACACTTTTGAGCATGACGTTATACTTTTTGAAAGCCGTATATTTAGCCTTTAAACTGCTACAATAGTTTATTAATTTTGACAGCCAGTTCTCAGGACCAGGATGTTTGTTAAGGCCACCTTTTGCGGAAAGAACTTCAATGTTTGGTGAAGCGTATCATAAGTGCAACGGGGGGCTCCAACGGAAAATGTGGTTTCCTGAAAGCTTGAAATATATTCCTTATTTGCTATCAATGGTAAAAAAAAAAATCACTTTTTTGCAATTAGAGAGAACGAATCGTTTAAGTGGAACAATCTCGGGCATTCTTCGGCATTTTTTAAAATTTTTAACTTCTAATGTTTGTATTGCGCAGTTATCATGTGCATGAACCAATAAGCAATGAAGGGCAAGCCTTATTACACTAAATTCAGATTTACAACTGTAAATAAAATAATTTATAGCATTGAATATAGAAATAAATAACACTAAGCGTCATTTTCCTATATACTAGTAAGTATGAATTCTAGCTGCCGTAAATTGTTATTACATATTTTTTATGCAATTAAACAAAATAAGTGGGTTTTTTCAATATTTTTTAACATAAGATTACTCTGTTATTCTTCATGCTATATCGACTAGGTCTTATATTATATATATATGTATACTACTTATATATATATACTTTCATAAGGATCGATCTACGGGCTCAAAAGTTACACATTTTTTTTCGCGTTCCCCACACAAGGGCACCCCTATGCGCAGGCGATTAATCCTTTTAATTATATAATAGGAGCGCACTAAAGTGATTGTTTGTACCCTAATCTTGAATATGTGATCGTTCCAACTTATTGTTGAGTTGATACACATACCGAGGATGAAAAGTCGTCCAGTTTCAAAAACGAAAGAGGCATTCATAGATAATTAATTTTGAGATAATTATTTTGAGTGACAGTAGGCAGCACTGAGTTTTAGAAGCATTAAATTCTTTTCTTTTTACCCCAAACAATTATGCTGTCAAGATCGGAATATATTTAGCTTAGCATTAGCTGCCGTTCTAAGTCTATGGTCAAAGAGGAGGGTCGAAAGCCGAGGAACGAATATTAACAGCTGAGGGTACTGTCATCAGCGAAGGAGTGAATTGGATTAGAAGTGACAGGCAGGAGATACTTTATAAAAATGAGAAATAGTGTTGGAGACACATCGGAGCCCTGGGGTACACCAGCATTAATATGGTGAATATCAGACTTAAACCCATCCGATGCAACTTGTATTGAGCGGTTCGAAAGGTAATTTCTAATCCACTGAAGAAAAGATTCATCGAAGCACGCATTTTCGGTATGAGAGCCTGATGCCAGACTTTGTCAAATGCTTTTGAAATTTCAAGCGCAACGCTTGCTTTATAGAAAAAAGCGTAATCATATTTTGTTGTTTTTTGACCATATGATCATTATTTTTTGAGATTGTTTTTGAATTCTGCCCTTTAAAGTGCCGAAAAACAACAATCAAATGGTTAAGGTAATTTTTAGAACATTTTACTAGACATTTCGGGCAGTTTCTCGAGCGTAACTTGATGTGATGAATGTTTCTTACGAAAACTGCTTCGGAGTTCCCAAAAACCGTTGGTGCGTCGTTACGCCTATGCACCACTTCTCTCATATTTTCGGCTTTTTAAACTGGAAGACCCTAATAAATACTCCACAGTACATCCCTGTGACGAATTCGCACTTAATTGTCGATAAATGATAGCTGCAATGCCATCACATCTCAGTTACTGCGAGGCTGCTGCGATAGAGTGAAAGACAAAAATCGGAGATACCATCTACAACAGCTTAGATGGATTAACAAATGTAGGAGTAGGAAAGATCTGTCAATTGTCAACACTCCTTACCTATTTCGCTAGTGAAGGAGCCTTCGGGACACGTGGTTATTAAATCTGTCAACCTCAACAGCACTTAAATTCAAATTTTACATAAAGAAGTCTACCACCAACATTCCCAACTACAAGCCTTGGTCTCAATTCATATTCGAAATCCTCTTGAAGACATAGGCCGAAATTTCCTCCATGAACAATTTATGTTTATGTTCCCCTTGAAATAAGAGTGAAGCCATATCTTATTCGTACATGCTGACCAAAGTCCGTTCACCCTGAAAAATTCTCGGAAATCTGCATAAATTTCCACATGTAGAAATGTACCCTTGTTCCCAAAGGATCATCTTATGCTGAGTCCTGAAGTGGCAAAAGCCCAGACAATAATGCTCCCTTCAGGGAAAGTTTGAATCAATTAAGGATTCTATTTGCATGACTTTCCCTCAGTCATCTCCAATTTTCAATTTGACTTTCATTTTGTGCTTTTCAAATAAAATGTCTCATTTAAGTGTCTACACACACATCGCACGACGCTCAGCACACCCGTCTTCGCCTGGCTCGACGTATGCTGTATCAGAAAGTAACCGTTTTAAATTACATGCGATCTGGTCCTACACGCACGTGTTGCTTGCCCCCGTATGACGTGGTGCGCCTTTCATTCACTCTTCGAGCTCACCCATTATGTTCACCTGTTTGGGTTTTCTCCACTCTGTTTTTTTTTTCTTCATTTTCTTAACTCCCTCTATCGACCCACTTTTTTTAGAATTAAACTCATGCAGAGGATTACAAAGGATCACTGCACGGCATGTTTATTTCTGCTTAACAAATATACGCCGCAGCAACTGCCAAGGCCACGGACCGTTTAACATTACGTGATTTGCTTACAAAAAGGTAACCGTAGCCCGCAACAAACGTTCGAATAATTTGGAAACCAAATAAGGCTTACACCCAAAGGAATGACATGCAATTTAGTCTGTACTTTCTTGCTCCTTCTACTGTGTGCCATGTGGATGATGTCGTTTAATTGAGATTTATGCGGGTGATGGGTGAAAGGATGTGGCAGAGGGAGACAACGTTAAGTGCAGTTCTGATAATTTTCTGATTGTTTTTGATGTCATTGAAAAAGCCCGGCCATGAACTATAATTTAGAAAATCTTGAAAATGTTTAAAAGGTTTTAAGATGAACGCAAATTTTATTTAAAGGAGACAGATGTATACCTGCAAACGAAGGACAACTGTTGTTGTAATAAAATCACTTGCTAATATTTCGCCGAAATGCTAAAGCTGCATGGACTCGGATTTCATTGCTTGATAAAATGTTTTATTTGGACGAGGATGAACAGAATTTCTGTTCTTTTGCCATGGACGAAGAAACAGACATCTATACAGTTCGTGGAACTGTTCGAAGAAGGTGGAGGTGATCAGTGATGGGTCAACTGTTCATCTGTAAAGCATGGTCGCAGGAAAGTTTTCCCGATGAGTGGAACTAGTTGGATTGGCTTCGGTTGTGTAGTTTTTGTTTGACGCCTGTTGAAAATGGCGAATCAAAGCGAACATTTTCGTCGTATTCTGTTTTTTTATTTCTGAAAAGGGAAAAACGCATTGCAAGATTACAAAAAGTGGTGCGCTGTTTATGGTGATGAAACTTAAAAATATCGGCAGTGTCACAATCGATTTGTCAAATTTCGTTCTGGTGATTTTTCACTCAAATATAAAAACACTGGTCGTTGAAGTTGAAGTTGATCACGACCATATCAAAGCAATAATCAATCCAGACCGTCAACTTACAATACGTGACAATACGTGACATACATGCACTGAAAATCGCTTAAAACAATTTGCTATCTACAAAAAATTGATATATGGGTTCCTCATTAACTGAATGAAAATCACTTAACATAACGAATTAATATCGGAAATTTGTTAATGAAACTCAGTGAAAATTATCTATTTTTAAAACGATTGATAACTGCTGATGAAAAATGTGTTGTCTACAACAATGTCAATCGGAAAAGATTATGGAGCCAGGTGAACCGGCTGAAACTACAATAAAAGCTGATATTCATCATAAGTAAGTTATGTCAACAGTTTGGTGGGATAACAAGGGAATTGTCTACTTTGAACCTTAACCACCTAATCAAATGATCGCCTCAGATGTCTTCATTGAACAGCTAACAAAATTGAATAATGGAATTGAAGAAAACCGGCTGGAGTTGGCATATCGGGAAGGTGTTGTATTCAATCAATCAATCAATTAACTCTTCATTCTTCATTGTATAAAGTTAATTTCGCAATTTGTATTCCATCGTGACAATGAGAGGCCACTCACATCTTTAGTCACTCGCTAAAAAATATTGGAGCTTGGTTGAATTGTTTTGCACGTCCACCATGCAGTTCTCAACTTGCTGTTTACTTTTTATTTCGATCTTTCCAAAACTCTTTCAGTGGTAAATATTTCAATGACAATGATGATGTCAAATCGTACCTTGTTCAGTTGTTTGCTCATAAAAACCAGAAGCTTTATGAACAATTACTTAGTTGCCAACCCTATATATGACAATTGCCAGGTCTAAAAAAAAGGAGACTACTTTGCAAGAGATTAGTTCACTTAACATTGCATATTTGATACCCTTTGCAGTTTTGCGTGAATGCCTGAAACCCTTTTACTGCAATTCTTAGTCCAGGAAAGTCTACCATCAATTTAATCTCTACACAACGGCAGATAACGGACAAGAGCACTTCTTTCTTCCTGCCAAACTCGTCACAGTATGCAGGGAGCGGAATAAGACAAAAAATAATACAAACTCGCTAAGTGCCGCATTTGCCACCACCTACACAAACAAAAGTTAACACAAAAAAGTGTTAAATAGTTCTGGCTGCAAGAAACGAGGTCTTAGAACACACTCAGTGTCGAAAAAAAGATTTTCCTTCTAGGGGCAGGCACTACAATCATACTGTAGGACACCAGAATAACACAGCGAGTTTTAAATATTATAGACTTCCTTATGTAGCGTGGAGTCTTGTAGTCTTCGGCCAAATTAATAATAATTATTGGCGCTACAGTCCAGAGGGGGAACAGGGCCTAGTTTGCTCATCAACTACTCGTGTTGTGCGCGCTACTGTTCTCTCACGAGTAGAAGGGACCTACAGTTTTTTGCCGACTCCGAACGGTGAAATTTTAGAAGCTTTCTTAGACAGTTATTACTCTTTGAGTGTTGTCAGCAGCTCAGAAGAGGCGGTGCCGTGAAAAATTCGAAAAATTGGTGTTGAACTGGGAATCGAACCTAGACCCTTCGGCGTGTGAGCGTCACACTCTACCCACTACGCCACGGCGGCCACAAGTTAGTTCTCTATTTTATATTTTTTGCCTTCCCTCATTTTTAATATCCACACATTTTTTATTTATTGCACTAGTTTTTTATATTTTTGGTTTGAATAATGTAAAAAGATTAGAAAATCAAAACACTTTGAATGTCATAAATTTATTTTATATTTTATTTTTATTTAATAAATTAATCTTGAGTTGTGTTTAATTCCCATAATGGAGTGTGTTCTCATTGTGTGGGTCATAATAAAGGCCTTATTTGGTATAGAAGGCGGAGTTGAACGTTGAGCCGAGAGGCTTTTTCTCTTTGATTTGCCAACATCGGGGCTCATAACGAATCTCTATCGATGAACGATGCTTGAAGGGTGAAACTAGATAGTCTTAAGTTAACATATGGATTGGGTAGGCTTAGTCTTAAAATGAGTAGTATGGTTTAAGATGAAAATGTATTACTTAACTTAGCTTCCCAAGCAAGCGTCTAGTTTTGTTTGGTGGTAAGGACTTAGGCCTGGAACACCGTTTTTTTCTAGCACCTCCTTTTCCTTTTCTAAAAGAGTTGTCCGTCTACTGTTTTTTTTTTTGTACTTTACTACCTTTCTTCCTGTTTCCTTTTATGTTCCTTTAGTTTGCTTACATTAAAATTTTTTTTGTGTGTCCTCACCTTTCTCATTGATGGTCCTCACCTTCCTCATTGATGGTTTCCCCGTGGCTTTAGACCACAGCAACAATGTGCTGGAGCTCGTGTCGCAATTGTCACACAACTCATGTCACATTTGACTTACTGAATGAAACATTTGTTAACCATATAGTTCCACTTTACGGGCTCTTGAATTAACAACAAGATCGTACGATCTAACGACGTTTGATTATTTTCTGGTTAAATATGTATCGTATGAAGTCTAGGGCTATCAGCCCCACCACGAATAACAACTGCCCAGTTAACATTACGCTCGACGCAAACTTTGAGGTCATATGACAGAAGTTGTACTTAAGTTATTTATATCATATTAATTAAAAAAAATCGCGTTTATTCACATCTTATTCGAAATCCTCTTTCTAAATTTTCTGCATTCAATATTCATAAACTTAATGCCTGCTTGACTACCCAGATTAATCAATACTTTTCTGTTGTTATATTTTTCCTTTATTTTATTTCATTCTATTTTAATGCAAGTTTACTCTCATGAGGGTGCGAAGCGAATGTAGCAGGGCAGTGTTCACTAACCTTTCACATATTCTACTCTTTCAAAAGTCTGTACTAGGCGTTGTTAAAACTCTATGGTGAAAAATTGGAACAAATTGTTTGCGGGGACAAAACCTCTGCTTTAAGCATCATGACGCTGAAATCAAGCAAGAACCCTTACAGTGGCATGCGAAGAAGTTCCATCTGCAGAGAAACTAATCGTCACAGTCTTTTAGGACTCAAAGGGAATATTGTAGATTGAACAGTAGAGAGGTGAAATCATAATCTCTAGGCCATCTACTCTGCATCATTTACGCAATAAATTAAGGATATATACAGGCGTAGCTGACATCAGAATAGATGCATTTTCAGAACAGTGCTCCGTTCACACCGTGCAAATTTTCAAGTCTGCTATATGATATTGCGATTACCAAGAAGTTAAGAATGCACCCTAAAGAGTAGACCTTCCTCCTAGTGATTATATTTTGTGTCCTGATATAGAAGAACATTTTTGTGGAAAGCGATTTTTGCAAGGCATACATGGGGGGCAATAAATGGATATTTTGTAGATATAGAAGAAACATATTTGTTTGAATGTATTAAAAAGCTTAGATCAAATAAATCAATGATTTAAAAGAAGTTTATGTTGATGTACAAAATAATTGAACACGCATTCACATCGATATTGAAGATATTTCGAAATAACCTCAGGTATTTTGCATATGGCTTTACACAGATATCCACATTCTTACTCGCCATTTCCTACGTAAACTAAAGACTATTCCTTTAATTTTCTTTTTAGGACATCGGACCAATCAAAGTGTACACAAGTTCTGTAAAAATAAATGAGGTGGGATTCAAAATTCGCGGTCTACGTACGTTCGATTATCTATATTTTTTCGTTATGTTGGTACACTCGCCTCGAACATATGTTTACAGTTTCGGCGATTACTGCTGTCGAAAAAATGGATCAAAGAATTTGCATTCGATTTTGTGTGAAAAATGGAGTTAACTACTCAAAAACAGTGAATGTACTCTGAGTGCAAGCTCTTCAAAAAAGGTCGAGAATATGTGAATGACGATGCTCTATCCAGCACATCAACAACCGATTAAATTGTTGAAAAGCGGAGGAAATCGTTATAGAGAATCGTCGAATCACTATTAGAGAAGGTGGTGAGGATGTCGGCAAGCTGGTTGGCTCATGCCATGTCATTTTTTTCGGAAATAGTGGCGTGTGATGCATGAGTATCGCTCAGGAATTGATCAATGACGTCAACGGCGATCATGATTGGTTTATACCAGGTACACCGGTATGAAATGAAAATTTTTTTTTGCAAAGAAAACACTAATCATTATTGGGAAAGTAAAAACATTTTATTCAAGGCATTGCCCATTGTTTGCTACACATTTTGACCAACTTTCTGGCAATTTGTTAATACTGCACCAATAAAATTGTTCGTCTTTTAAAGCAAACCAATCAGACAGACGACCTCCTCGTAGGAATCAAAGTGCTGCTCACCCAATGCGTCTCCTATCGATGAAAACAAATGATAGTCGGAAGAAGCCAAGTCTGGTGAATACGGCAGGTGGGGTAGCTACTCCCAGCCAAGTGTTTTGATTTTATCCTGAACCGGTTTTGCTTTGTGTGCAGGTGCATTGTCATGGAGCAAAATTACCTTGCCGTATCTTCTGGCCCATTTGGGTCGTTTCTCGATCAATGCACGATTCAAATTGATCATTTATTGTCGGTAGCGATTAGTATTAACGGTTTCACCAGGTTTTAGGAGCTCGTGGTACAGCACACCTTTCTGGTCCCACCAAACACACAGCATTGTCTTCTTGCCGAATCGATCTCGTTCTGCAGTCGATGTTGATAGTTGTCCCAGATTAACACATGATTTTTTCCATTTCCCATTCTTCTATTTTTAAAATAAATCCATTTTTCATCTTTACTAACAATCCGATGCAAAACCGATTTTCTTTCGTGTCTTTGAAGCATAATTTCACAAGTGTTTTTTCGGTTTTCCAGCTGTCTTTCATTCAATTCATGTGGCACTATTTTATTTATTTTATTTTATTTTTTTTTCACACTTTTCGATCTTTCCCATAGCTTCTTAATGGTCAGAAATTGTTTGTAGTGCAACATTAAAGTGTCATCTCCATCCAATATCGTTTGCGATTCGGCATCTTCAAACTTTTTTGGTGGTCTTCCACGTTCCTTGTTTCTCACATTAAAATCATTATTTCTGAACCGTTGAAACCACCTTTTGCATGTTCTTCTGATAGAGCATGATCACCATATGCCTCGACAATTATTCTATTCGACTCTGCAGCACTTTTCTTCAAATGAAAACAAAAAATTAATGCTTTCCGCTTTCTGGTAGAAAATTCGACATTTTCAACACGATAAAAAAATATGATGCTGTCTTTTCAATGACTTGATGTATACTTAATATTATATACTAACTAAAAATGTGTATAATTACACAGATGTCATAGCAAACAAACAGGAAAAAATAAGGGCTCGATCACAACAAATGTTCCCTATCGAGACATTTGTATCTTGACGCTCAATTTATACCGGTATAACTGGTAATTAGTGTCTTATTTTCAAAAAAAAATCATTTCATGCCGGTATACCTGGTAAAGGTCATAAGTGGTGAAGAATCTTGAGTCAAGACATTGAAGCCAAGTTCTAATCGTCCCAATGGAAGAGCACAAGAGAGACAAGGCCGAAAATTAAAAAAACACGTCTTACTTTTATGCTCCCACAAATTCTCACAAAATTTTTATCACTTAAGGGTATAAACAATCCTTTGAGCGCGCGCCAATTATGAGCAAAAAAAAGCTATATTCATATTTTTAAGACGATTGTACCGAGGTAACAGAATAAAAGACCAGCCCTCGTATGGGTTGGCATCAATGTGCGATTTCGTCGGCTTTGAACTTGATCTTGAACCAAATTAGATTTCAAAATTTAATAGTACTTCCACTTTTTTCAAATTTACTCCTTATACGAGGGTTGCCTTTTATATTTCGGGATTAGAAAACAAAAACAAATATTAATCATCAAAAAAAGTTTTATTTTTTTTTCAAAATATTCCCCATTAAGACCTATAAGCTTTTGCATGGGTTTAAACCAATTGTCGAAGCACTTTTGCCACTCTGATTGACGTATCTCCAAGACATGCAGTCTGAGGGCATCAACCGCTTCTTCAGGTGTTGAAAAATGTTGAGCTTTCATTTTATTTTTTAAGTACGGGAATAAAAAGAAGTCACTGGGTGCCAAGTCAGGACATTACGGCGGATGACTCATCAAATCGATGTTTTGACTGCTCAAAAATGCAGTTGTTGTGAGAGCTCACTCGTTAAGAGTGATCCGTCTTCGGCGGTTGGTTTTCCTGATTTCTTGGAAGACAACTGGCAAACAAATGGTTGTGTACCACTCAGAATTGACTGTTCTGCGTTGTTCTAGTGATAAGGTTGCGACATGTGCAGTTTTTCCGAAAAACAGGCGACCATATGCTTGGAAGTGCTTGGTGCGCGACCAACTTTTGTTGGATGTAGCTCAATTTGAAACACCCATACGCTCGACTGCTGTTTACTTTGGGCTCATACGCGTAAATCCACGATTCATCACCTTTCTCGATATCATAGGCAAGTTTCCAAGCACCGTGGTCGTGTTTTTGGAGCATTTCTTTCGACCAATCGACACGAACCTTTTTTTGAGCGATTAACAAATTGTGTGGAATCCAACGTGAAGAAATTTTTTTCACCGTCAAATGTTCATGCAATATTGAATGTATGCTGGTCCCACTAATGCCTAAGGTTGTCTCAATCTCACGATAGGTCACATGACGATCGTGCAATATCATTTGGCGCACAGCATCAATGGTTTCCGGAACAACAATTGATTTTGGACGACCTTCACGAAATTCGGCTTGGAGTGAACTACGACCTCGATTGAATTCACCATACCATCGATAAACACTGGTCCTTGATGAAGCTTAATCGACAAAAATTGAATTAAGTTCATCGATGCACTGTTGTTGAGTTAATCCACGTCGAAAGTTGTAGAAAATAATCGTACGAAAATGTTCACGATTTAATTCCATTTTTTGGGCGAGATGAAGCTTTTAAGTTATTATAAACAACACGAATAGCGCTCGTATGTCAAAACGCTCTGAGTACCTAAAACCTCAAAAATGTCAAACCTTACGATAGAGCTGGCAGTTGCCAAATTGTAGCACTAGCTTTGCCCAATCCCGAAATATAAAAGGCAACCTTCGTAATAGTTTTCGTTTTCAGTTGCTTCTTTTCATTAAAACTCTCTGGATATGATAATTTGATTATCGTGGAATGTATCGAATCAAGCACTCATTTTTTTTTCGTTTTTTCTCAAACGAACACATCGAAACCGGATGTTCACTGATGCGTCTCTCGCTTTCTACACCTTGTTTCGTGATCTCAATGTCAAAAACAGTAAAATAAATATTGAGTTCTTATGAGTTTAAAGCCCAAATATTTACATACGTACAGTGATGCTGCAGTCCAAGGTAGACGTCAAAGATTTTCAGCCTGATCTTCTATTGCCTTCAGGTTCATAGCATAGGTTGCTTTTCAATTGTGTCTGCTACCTATGTTTCTGGCTTTCACTACTGCGTCATCCCTCGGAGGTCGAGTCAAAGATATTTGTGCCCGTAAAGTCATATAATCTAGCTATCGCAATTGTTAAGACTTTAGCGGACTTTTGGCAGACATGTCAATTCCGCTGAACAACTTGTACAGGTCTTCTCCTCAGTTCACAGCCAAGGGCAATCTGTGCTTTTGGCTGGATTGCGATAATTAAGACCTTATATTGATAAGTCTAATCTGGGTGTTCGTTAGCCCAAAGAATCAGTATTTTGCAGGGGCTATCCTTCGATCGATTTTAGCGTTCTGTTTTTATTCGATCAAATACAATTAGAGGGCATTGGAATCCCCATCTATTTTCAACAAAGGTGGCACAATGACTCTTACTTAATTTCCGCTCATCTATTCTCACGGTGCACAATGGGCCGACGCACCCCGGAAAACATCACGAATGTGTGTTTGCATTCCTTCGGTTAACCGGTGTTCTAGCGTGCTTCGCATTGTTTGCGTTTAATTTAAAATTAACCACTCCGATGCGGCTGCAAACGCAAACGCACTTCGCAAGCTACGTTTAGATGTCTATTACGACGAACTGCAGCATTTCCCGTTTGATGTAGTTCAGTTGAATGGAAGTCAACCAACTGATGAACCCACTCCGAGGTTGGGTTAGGAATTGAACTCCATGTGATGCATGAGTCATTCAGGGTGATAATATACTTGTGGGCGAGACGACAATTGACACGATTTATGGAGACACAAATCCACCCCTTGTCGGTTTGCAACTCTCTGGTGGCACATTAACTCTTGGCCAACACCAGGCAAGAGCCGGCGATAAGAATCGAAAAGTGGAAATCGTAATTTTGTTGGCAGACAGGGCGCGTGTGGGCATGGAAAACCAATCGTACACACCACTAATCGCTTGTTTGAAAAAAAAGGGTAAAAAACACCAGACAGCGGGGACAAATTATAAAGCGGCTTGCATTGGCTGAAACAAGCAAGGGTTTGATAAGGGTTATTGTTTCGACAATTAATTTTGATTATATAAGGACATCACTTGTGGGCAGAGGAACGCAGTGCCCTTTTGAAAAATGGATGCCGCAGGCAACGCACTATTGTCGGCGGCGGAGCAAGGTCAGATGGGACCCAAGGGGGTCATTATACAAATAATGTTGGGACCTTAATAGGCAGGTTGGAAGGAAGCTCCTTGTTTCGAGTGGAAGGCGTTGATGTATATCGAGATTTATGTGCCCGGGGATCGAGAGTTAATAAAACAATAAACTCCTCCCCATCCGTCTGGGGATCACTGACGAGGAGAACTGTCAGACTGGCACTTAACGTGTCCATCCTACACAAACAGCACTGATTTGATGGATTGCCGCAGCCCTGCTGCGTTAATATTCACAACGGACACCTTCTGATTCATCCGACGGCACTGATGCCAAGACGTCTGGAATTGGCTGCAAGTAATCCCTGCTCGAAATCGAAATTAGAGCCATCGTCTTATGTGAGTGCCGGAGTACTGCAGACAGAAGTTAACTCAAAGTCAAATTCGGTAAGCTGTAGGGATTTCTTTCAAGACTTTAAGTGACCACCAATTGAATGCACTTCCATCAAGCATCGAATCACAGTCACATGCTCCCTCCCAGCTGAATTTCCAGCGACGTGCATTCTGATCCATGTACATCCGCACAATGCACCTTGGGTGCCATGATACAGCGCAAAGTAGAATGCGGAGAGGGGCCACTGCACAGGCAAATAAAGGCGGTATCACTCCCTGCTTTCGGATTGAAGTTGAACGTAAACATCCACACATTGCTGGGATGTGAATAAAAGACTTTTGCGGTTGACAAGACTAAATAAACTTCAGTTGGAAGCCGAGCGCAGACTGAAGGCAGCCGAGGGCGGTTTTCGACGCAGAGATACGTTTGACGTACCAAAGCACCGCGATGCATCTGGGTGGTTTATTGAAAGGGGAAAAAAAAGGTATATCTTCTCTCGTGGTTTGAGTTTCGACAACAGAGCTGGCGGGGAGTCTCCTTGGTTTTCATTCACCCCTTGCCATAGATTGGGTACGGTTCCAGTGGCGTTGGATACATTCACGTCGGGTTGGCGTTGTGGCACATGAAGGATGGGTCCTAAAACCACCACTGATTCAGAGTGATTTTGTGTTCAATACGGTGGAAGTGGTTTTGGGCGAAATTATTATTTCCATCAAACAGTGCACTCCATTCTTTTTGACTCTTTGACGGGTAATATTTTTATCCCCCGTCGGTGGGAAACATTGATGTGCTGACTTTTGTGTATTTTTGACAAGATGGATCCAGTTGCGAGGTTAGAGTAAAAGATCCGCTCAGAGACCTCTTGAAGGATTGTCTGCTTAATAAGGTTGCTTTACAGTATAGTTTTCAGGACAATCTAGTAGCGGCAACTTCGTGGAGCTGATATTGATAAGACGGTTTATGTCATGCGGTCCGTAGGAATGACGCACACGAAGGTAAGAAGTTGTTTTTCCTTCCTTTTCTTCGACTTTTCATATCGGAATGTCTGCAGACCATTTTATACGAAATTCTATTCAATTACGCTCATCAATAGTTTTTTTCTTTGGGTTCAAAAAGAATTAAGGCGATTAAGTCTTTTTCTAGGGGCCTCTGAGTCGAACACACAGGATCGACTGTGAAAAAGTGTAATGGAACGTATTCAGGCTATTTGCGGGGATGACAGCTTAGAGAGAAGTTTAACTTGGGGGAAAATACAGGGGAATGAAGCGGATCAAGAGAAACTGGCCCCAAAAATATAATTGAACATAAGTATGTGGAACAACATACATAACAAGCAACGTTTTATTTGGGCGTGGAGTATACCAGGTATACCGGTATGAAAACAAAGCACTAATTATTAATAGGAAAGTAAAAACATTTTATTCAAAGTATTGGCCATTGTTTTCTAGACATTTTGACCACTTTTCTGGCAATTTGCGAATACTACGCCAATAAAATTGTTCGTCTTTTAAAGCAAACCAATCAGACACCCAATTTGTGACCTCTTGCCGAATCGATCTGGTTTTGCAGTCGATGTTGATGGTTGTCCCAGATTAACCTATGATTTTTTCCGTTTAGGATTCTTAAAATAAATCCATTTTTCATTGCCAGTAACAATCCGATGCAAAACCGATTTTCTTTCGTGTCTTTAAAGCAAAATTTCATAAGTGTTTTTTTCGGTTTTGCATCTATCTTTCATTCAATTCATGTGGCACCCATTTTCCACACTTTTGGATCTTTCCTATTGCTTTTAAACGGTCAGAAATTGTTTGTTGTGCAACATTTAACATTGCTGCCATTTACTTTTGACTCAAAGTGTCATCTCCATCCAATATCGTTTGCAATTCGGCGTCTTCAAACTTTTTTGGTGGTCTTCCATGTTCTTCATTTCTCATATCAAAATTATTATTTCTGAACCGTTGAAACCATCTTTTGCATGTTGCTTCTGATAGAGCATGATCACCATATGCCTCGACAAGTATTCGGTGCGACTCTACAGGACTTTTCTTCAACTGAAAACAAAAATTAATGCTTTAAAAAGCAAAAAAAAAAAAAAAAAATAAGGGCTCGTTTACAACAAATGTTCCCTATCGAGAAATTTGCATCTTGATGCTCTCCTTATACCGGTATACCTGGTAAACTTGGAGGAAGAAAGACAGAAGCTTTTGGCATTTGAGGAAAATGTGACATAGCTAAAATGAGAAACAAAGTTTAGTGATGATGCAATCTTCGGTCAAGTTCTTTCCACTTTGTCTTATTTCCAAATTTTGAAGCAAATTCTAATGGATATTTGTCTTCTTTTAATGAACGGCTGTAGATTGCTTGCAGGCGATGAGCTCCTACATGAAAGCCTTAGCGTATCCAGCAGATAGTTTACTTCGAAAATTCAACTGAAAATTGTAAATGATTTAATCAATGGCAGGATTGTAGGCAAAATAAAACATGTTAAAAACAGTTATCATGCGCGTATGTTTTTCATTTTTTTTTTTCATTTCACAGGGTTTCTCAAGTGGATCTCTAAGCTCAGGCTTAGGCCGTTTCTTTGGTAAGAAATATTGTCGCCTGGGTATCACAATTGATCTTTCATGTGAGTCAAAAACTAATTTATTCGGCGCAAATAGTGGTAAAATTTATGAAAGACAATTCATAGACAAAAAATATTCAGCACGGTGCAAATGTAATGGTTTGGAAATGCTTTTTGATCCAATTTTTTGGACTAGGAACATATAATGCTATTGTTCTCCAAAGAGAAGATACCATTACGTTGGACGTTCCAGCAGGACAACGACTCCAAACACACTTTTAAAGTGGTGAAGTCTTTTTTGCAGGAAACAGAGATTGACGTTTTGAAATGGCCAGCGCAGTCACCTGACCTAAACTTTATGGGCCGACGTAAAGAGGTCATTCCCTCCAAAGAAATAAGAAAGAACTATAAGAACTATAAGAATCGACCCATGTTAAAAGATGCCAAAAACTCGTCGATTTTATGCCAAGAAGATGTTACGAAGTAACAAAACTAACGGTTTTGCAACCAGAAATTAATGCAAAGTACATATAGCTAAATAATCAAGTTCACTTTGAACTACCATAACATCGTTTGATCTTCTGTTTTAGGTGTAAACCTTAAAACACTTATGTGTTTATACTTATTTTCCTTCTTCGTCTATAACTTTTATTTACCCATTGCTCGATACAGTAGGATGAATTGAAAATTGTTTACGTTTTTATGATTTTTTTTCATAATTAAATTAAATATAAATACATCCTCTATCGTTTGAGGACACACTTATTATTTTTCACACCATTGTATAACCATATAAATAAATAAATAAATATAAAAATAAAATCAAAAAAAAAAATAAATAAAATATAAAAGCCAAAGTGATATTAGTTCTGATTTATGTGAACAGCGAAAAACACGCGTAGGAGGTGGCAGTTCCTGAATACTCAAAAGAACCAAGTCCTAGATAATAGTCGGCTACTGCAAAAGAACTTATTGATTTTGGCTCATATATCGAGGAAAATGCAGGCGTTTCCAGGGATAGAATCACATATCGTTGACCTACATAAGGTTTTCAATAAAAATAGCAGGCAATTGGAGGCACTAGGCAGACGTAATGGCTGGCTACAAAAAACTTAGAGACCATCTTAGGTTTAATTATGATGGAAATGGGACATATTTTTACTTACCCAAATCAGTTCGTATGAAATGGTGAACTTATTTAATGCAGAACCAGTAACGATATATTGGAAGCAAATTTGGAAGTGTTGTTTCTTGGACATGGCTACGTAAACATCGACGATAGAGTTAGTCAGAAGTTATTTTTAATATGGCCATTTCATACCCGCTTCCCAAGCCCAACTGACCCCAACTGACCCACCTTACTGGGAGCAGCTACTCCACCCGCCGTATTCACCAGACTTGGCTCCTTCCGACTACCATTTGATTTTATCGATGGGACACGCATTGGCTGAGCAGGGCTTTGATTCCTACGAGGAGGTCGAAAATCTGGTGTCTGATTGGTTTGCTTTAAAGGACGAACAATTTTATTGGCGTGGTATTCAGAAATTGCCAGAAAAGTGGTCAAAATGTGTAGAAAACAATGGCCAATACTTTGAATAAAATGTTTTTACTTTCCCATTAACAATTAGTGTTTTATTTAAAAAAAAAATGCTCATTTCATACCGGTATACCTGTATATGTTTTAAGTTTAATTTATGTTTAAGTTTAATTTAATATAGTTTAACACATCAGGACAGGGAGAGTGTAATGGGCATCTGAGAGAGTAGCGTGATACAAATTCAGATATCTAAAACCGACATCAATGTCACTATTAGCCGATTGCTAATATGTAATCTGTGTAACACCGAGTTATATTATAAACCAGTGAATTTAGCTAACCAGAAATAAAAATACAGATTTTGTTACGAATGAAAGAAAGTCCTCGTCGTTCATACAAGAAATGTAGTTGCAGTCGACTGCTACAGCAGCCAAATGACACCTAACATGTGATGTGTAAGTGATGATATACATAAATGAAGACATTTTTGAACCATCACGTTAAGTTTGTGATTGTCATGTGACTTTTTCAACATCATCCTCGAGAAGATTGTGCGTAACTCACAAGTTAACACCAGAAGCCCGATCTTCCAGAAGTCAGTTCAACTGCTGGCATACGCTGACGACATTGACGGGATTGGACGAACATAGCGAGCCGTCAAAGAGGCTTTTGCTGGTATTGAAGCGGAATCGTCTTAAATGCGTCTAGTGTTTAATGAGGGCAAAGCAAAGTACATGCTGTCATGAAGAAAGAACCCACAAAATCGACATATAGAACAGAGCGTTACACTAGGTAGCAGAACCTTCGAGATAGACTAGGACTTCGTTATAACTTGGCTCGGCGGTAAATAGGGACAACAACATCAGTACCGAAATCAAACGCAAAATCTCTCTTGCCAATCGCTGTTTCTTTGGGCTCAAGAGGCAATTGAACAATTAAGCCCTCTTTCGAAGGACTAAGTTCGCTTTATATAATAGCTTTAAAATCTCAGTTCTACTCTGTGTTGCGAAAGCCTGAACGTTGCTAAGAGGGGAGGTGCAATCCCTTATTCCTTTCGAAAGAAAAGTTTTGCGTGCGATTTTTGGTTCTGTTTGCGTTGATGATATTTGGAGGAGAAGAGTTAATGACGAACTCTATGGGCTGTACAGTGACATGCTCTTAGTCTTCGGATACAACGCTTAAGATGGCTAGCCCATGTAGAGCGTGTGGACACCACTGCTCCGACTCGAAAAGTCTTCGAATCAGAGCCATTGGGACAACGCAACAGAGGACGGCTTAAGATGGTGCACACAAGTGGAGAAGGACCTCAATCAACTTCGAGTGCGCAACTGGAGGCAGCTACCGAAAGATCGTGCTAGTTGGAGGGGCATGTTGGTTGAGGCCCAGGTTCACCCCAGACTGTAGCGCCACAAGAGGAACAAGAAGAACCATACTATCCCTTCAATAACAAAAAACAAACAAATTTTTTCATTAAATAGAGCTTACGCATAATTTCAAACGCCTTCCTACGTCTCTTGACTTCAAATTTCCGTGCTACGTAATGTCAAATTATAATGAGAAGGAGAAGGTGAGGTTGCTGTCTAGATGGAAACAGACTATCAAACAAAACGGCGCATATTTGAACTAAACCCGATCACTGTAACCCTTTTTTTGAAGCATTGAATGAAGAGCAAAAAATCGGAAGGGTGGTATTTGACAACCTTATATTTTCTAAATCATTCCTATTGTTTCCAGTTGTTGGTTGACTTAAACCTTATCTGCAATATTTTCTCGATCATTTTCCTTCAAATTCGCTTCCCGTTCTTGTTTCTTGATATCCTTTATGTTGTTAACTTTCTACTTCTGGCACGCATAAAAATTCAAGTAATTCGCCAAGGAATTCCCATACAATCACGGTGGCATAGTGTGGACGATGGGTCGAAACTGTTTGAAGATGAATATTTCTTACTTCCATTCATCTCTGGTTGAATTCCCCCTAGGAATACAAGGACGTCAATGAATGCAAATACTCTTGATCCCAACCTTGAACGGACAGCTAAATATAGAGATCCCTTCTTTAGCAATGCAGAAAAAAATCGGAATTCTTTTCGCAGCCTTTCTACCTTGTTACCATATTCAGATTCTTAAAAATAACGTGCAACCCTTTCCTTTAAATACGCCTGCTGTGTTGTGATATATAGAGGTGTTCGAGCAAATTACACAATGACTTTTGCGGGAGAAAACGGCTGAATCTTGTGTGTCTACAACTGTCTAAGAAAAGTTGAAAAGACCACAAACATCCACTCATTAGAGCCTTGCGGTAACTTTGGGTAGACTAGATGCAAAGTACAAAAATTTCTTGCCGTATAGCACAAGCAGTCCATTTCATTTGTCACTGGAAAGCAAGCGTCAATCAATTCACCTCGAAACTATGCGACAGACAGAAGTCAAACAACCCTTGACTTTGTTGTGAGTCAATTTAGGTTTCAGAGGCCATTTATAAAATTTGAAGTCCAGCACAGAACGGCTCTGCGAAAATTGTTGGTATATTTTCTAGTGGGCCCGAGGAACCAGACGGCACTTGGGTACATCTTCAGTTACACGTCAAGTGGGTCAGCCGACCGAACTCTACCACTCTAGATGTATAATTAACATTTCGTTAGAAATATGTCTGTTAAATAAGAGACACAGCGAAAAAATTGATTCTCCAATCGAACAGAAAATAAACGGGCGTTCCAACTCCCACTTGGGTTTCAAAAAATTCATTCGCTTTATTTATTGTATTTTCTGCACCAAAAGGGGTCTGTTTCTCAGACTTTTTATCGGGTATTTGGTGCCGTGGGCCCAGGATTTTTGTTTCACCCCTTCCACTCGGCTATGGAGTGGCCTTGTTGCTGTACTTATCATTGATGAAATTGTAACGATGCTCCATTACCTAGGTGTCCTTGAAGGTGAACATCAACCCACACTGTCAACTTTTCGCCGTCACCGACCCTGCCCTTGTTTGTTTCGATTACAAGCCAAAAGTAAACAACTTTTCAATTTCGGAATAACAGCGGCAGCAGCACAGCAACAAATAACAAAACCCAATGCCGAAGACAAAGGCACAATGGCAACGCAAAAGTACACGACAACAACCGACGCGCAGGAGGGAGGAACTGATGAAAAAAAGGTTAATTCCCAACAATGCCTAATGAACCAGGAAGATTGCTACTCCAGATAAGTGAAGTATTATCATCTCTCGATTGAATGGAACGAAGAGTATCCAAGGACTGCAAGGGACTAAGTGATGATACCTCTTATCATTTTGGTCTATCTGTTCTTCAGGTCAAGGAGAGGAATATCCCTTTGCCTTTCCTCCCACGCACTTGGCAGAAGGAGAAGGCGAAACGAGCAGCCGAGATTCTTGCCGAAAGGTAAAAGTTTGCCTCAACTTTTCAACGTAATCGGAGGAATGTTCTGTTGCGAGAATGCAGGTGGTACGGGTTACCATGTGTACGATTAGGGTTATTCTGGCATCTTCATCTGAATTTCGGGAAAGTGGAAATCTTGGTTAATTAACCCGCTCGGTGCCCGAGTATGAATAGCATGCATGCCCCGGATCGCTGCGAGTAAATAATCATAATAAATGTCACAAACAGATTTCAGACTTGTGGGAGTTTTGAAAAGTTTAATAATCATCATCGTTTGCGGCGTTTCCCTTCACGAGAGAAGGGGAGCTTGTTGCCCGTTCTCAACTGAAGGGCAATTGACGGAGCAGAGTAGTCATTGTCATCGCTCAATGGTGCGCAGGATATCTGGTTAGGAAGGAGTTCATATTTAATTAGGATTCTTTTGAGCAAATGCTCGGAAAAGCTGGATGGGTGGGTGCTGTGTATGAACTTGTTTCGAGTTTTCAGTAAAATGTGGGTGATTCATCAATCAGTGTCATGTTCGGAAGGGTAAGCCTGGGTTGCCAAGGCAGCGAACATTGATTCATTGAGTGAGTGATTGGCGAGGCGTTGAAGAGGGATTGAAACTTCAACTCTTTTCGAGATTGTTTTGCACTGAAGTGCGAACCAATTCTGGGCTGAGAGTAAACCTTTGAAATGTGTAAATGGTGTCTGCAAACAATCACCGCTTGTCAAAGACCAATTACATCGTTTCCTCACTTTCTGTCATGAGAGTGAGATAATTGAGAAATGTTTAACAGCTGTTTCGGATCTTTTCGAGTTTCTGCCTTATTTCTGCTCCACCTTAACAGCTCAAAGTTAAGATACTACCAGACTGACGTTTGTTATCGATTGTCACAAACGAAATTGTTCTTTTTTTATAATTGGCGCACACTAAAGGGACTGGAATTAAGTCACACTCCACACGACGGTAAAGACGAATAGAGGGAAGGGAGATACCGATGCACATTGGTACCATTCCATTGGGGAAAATTTGGGCTGGGAAGGGAATTCCATACTCGTGTCGTGCGGCTGAAGAACGAGTCTCTAAACTTTATTGCACGTCCAAATGTGAGCTTTAGGTGAACGGGTAAGTATTCCTAAAGAGGCGGGTATTGCGGGTGAATTCTTGAAGGAGAGGAATGCAGCTGGCTAACTCGTTAGAGCATTTTTTGTGAAAATAGCGATAAAAACGTGATAGAGACGCAACATTTCGTTGATGTTCCAGCGAGTCGATTGAATTCGCAGCATTATTATCACCAATAAGTTTTATCGCTCGCTGTTGGATTCTATCTAATAGGTGCAGCGAGGTCTTAGGAGCACCGGACCAGAAAGGGGCGTTGTACTCAAGCTTTGGGCAGATGTACGCCTAAATATTGTTGCCAGGTCCGAAGGGGTTTGATATTTCTTGCATCGCCTTAAGAAACCTAGACGTTTCGCTGCATTTCTTTAAATTTTGTTTTTAGTTTGAAGATTTTGATTTTTGATTTTGAAGATTTTAGACGCTACTAGCCTCATTTCTAAAAGAAACTATTATCACTGCACCAACATCCGCCACACACTTTTTCTCTTTTTCGCTTCTGCGGAATAAATGTTTTGAGCTTCGAATATGTGTCTATTCCTTCTGGTGGGATATTTATTTGTTAAACACAGTTGTTTTATTTTTTTTTTGTTTCTTGATCAAGGTTCGATATATTCTGCCGTAGCTTAGGTTCGAATTAACTGGGGTTCTAAAAATACATAATACAAGGTTGTCCGCTTTTTTGCCTCTCCGGCCATATTTGGCAATACTATACATCATTTGAAAGGTTTGGACATAGTCTACAAAACGACGCTATGCATGATTAGTTTGGATATTGCGTTCAACAGTCATAGACGGGTAAACACGGACTTCACTAACGCCGAAATTCGCGCTATTTTAAAGTTTTCCTTCGTCAAAGGCAAATCCGCTAGAGAAATGTTTCGTGAGATTAATGGTGTTTTGGGGGATGGTACTCTACCACTTCGAACCGCGGAGGGATGGTTTTAACGATTCAGAGCCGGCGAAAACTACATCATTGATAAGCCAGCCGGCGGAAGACCTGTGACGACGAATACCGATCGAATCAAGGACATCAACGAGTTAGACCGGCACGTGGCATCTACTGACATCGCCCAGGAAATAAGAGTTAGTCATCAAACCATTTTAATATATCTGCAGAAGGCTGGATACAAAAAAAAAAACTTGATGTTTGGGTGCCGCATGATTTTGACATAAAAAAACCTTCTGGACCGAATCAACGCCTGCGATGTGCTGTTGAAACTTAACGAACTCGACCCATTTTTGAAGCGGATTGTGACTGGCGACGTAAAGTGGATCACATATGACAATACCAAGCGAGAACGGTTGTGCTTGAAGGCCGGTAAATCGTCCCAAACAGTGGCCGAGCTTGGATTGACGGCCAGGAAGGTTTTGCTGTGTGTTTGGTGGGACTGGAGGGGAATCATCCACTATGAGCTGGCCAGATGCTTAATTTTACCATCTACTGAGAACAATTGGACCGCTTGAATCAGGCGATCGACCAGCAGCGTCCAGAGGCGTCCGGCAGCGTAAAGGATTGGCCAACAGGAAGGGTGTAGTGTTCCACCAGGACAACGCCAGACCACACACTTCGTTGGTGACTCGTCAGAAGCTACGGGAGCTCGGATGGGAGGTTTTGTCGCATATAGCCCGGACATAGCGCCATGTGATTACCATCTGTTCCTCTCCATGCCGATCGCCCTTGGTGGTGTGAAGTTGAAGTCAAAAGAGGCTTGTGAAAAGTGGCTGTCCGAATTCTTAGCAAATAAGGAGTGAGTCTTCTACGAGGGGGTATTATGAATTTACCGTCTAGATGGAAACAGATTATCGAACAAAACGGCGCATATTTGAACTAAATCCGATCACTGTAACACCTTTTTAAAGCATTGAATGAAGAGCAAAAAAGCGGAAAGGAGAAATTCTATTCATTTCAATTCAAAAGTGTTAACATGTTGATATACATTACATGAAGTCATGCCATCGAATAACGATATGGACCTCTTTTCGCTTAGACAACAACCATGCTGTGGCCGTGGTTGAGAAACTTAATTGACGAACTTCAATTCGCTTTTGGGAGTAAGGCTTAACGTGCTTGGAAAATCAAAACACTACAGCCGAATGTAGAGTGCATCCCCTAATTTTGCAGATTACTTAGTACTGATTACAAAGGATCGCGTTCTTTTAAAAACGTGGTTTGTAGGGTCATTTATACTCACTTTATTCTTTACTAAAATGACAGACGTGGGTTTGAAATGCCTCACGCATGGCTTCATACATTTTTTTATACACTTAAATTTCAAATCATGTTGCCAGTCATGCTGGCCAGGCCATGTAGTCGTCTCGGAGCCATGCCACCTGATCTCTCTTTGGACATTGTGGGGAAGAGATGTTATTTTCAGTTATCTAGCGATGATCAAACATTATCAAAGTAGTCCTTGAACTATTCCTCGAAGCCATTAACCATCAAAGTCGTGGAAGTCTGGGTATTATCGTTAGCAAGCTTTACTAAAGAAACTTCTCTACCTCTTCTAAATCTGAAGATAGCTTCATAGGACTTATTTGGGAAATTAATTTTTCTACTAGACGATGTTGCGCTATTTTACATAACATAGTGTTAAGTTTTCTGTAAGACTGCGATTTTTTCATTCGGAGTTTTAAGACTAGATCTATGAAACATAGAGAAAACTCATATTTCTGATATTTGCCTTTAAATAAGTGTATCTTAGACCTGTATAATCGTATATAAATATCGGTTGTAAAAATTGGGTTCGTTTTGAAAAGATGTCACCAGCTACGAGTTGCGGCTTATCTTGAAGGGGACCATTTACGTTATTGGAAAACTATAACATATGCTTGCTTCAATTAGTGTCAACGGGCGTTGTTCTTTGACGAAGACACTGTTTTTAACGTCTTCGAAAATTCCACGAATTCAGATTCGTCTCAAATCACTTACGGAAAGTTTTCATTTGCTTTCTTAATAGGAAAAAAATGCATCTGAAGCAGATGGAATCCTTGTGGAAGTTTATGGTGCGTCTGCTAAGATCGATAAGACCTGCAAAAACTGGTTTTGATGCTTTAAAAGAGGTAATTTAAGAATTGATGACAATTAACATCTTGGCAATCCCACAAAGTGTGAAAATGAGAAATTAGTAACCTCGCTGGATTGAGATCTGTTTCAAATGCGAATTGAGCTCGCAGATTGCTCTCAAAGACTCACCAAACCATTCACGGTTCAAATGACATAGTCTGCAATTAGGGGACCAGACTGTTGAGTTCAAAGAAGGTATCGATAGCAACTAATGCGTTTACCCGCGTATTACGCGAAAAATTCCTAGAAAAGAAGGAATAGCTTGAAAAGATTATTTTGCAACAGTATAACGCTCGACCGCACGTGGTAATAACGGTCAAAACCTACTAGCCAATTCTTAAATGGGAAGTATTGCCCTACCCGCCGTACCGTACAGACGCTATTCCTTCCATTAACTGGCGTTTTCGATGGATGAAAAGCGATTTGGGTGGTCAGTGGTTCGGTTCTTTTGAGGAAATCAACGAATGCCTCAATGCATTTTTTGAATTTCTAAATCTTTACCAGGTATACCTATATAAAGTGAGCGTCAAGATACAAATGTCTCGATGGGGAACATTTTTTGTGAACGAGCCCTTATTTTTTTTTGTTTGTTTGCTATGATATCTGTGAAAAATATTTAGTATACATCAAGTCATTGAACAGACAACATCATATTTTTTTCATCGTGTTAAAAATGTCGAATTTTGTACCAGAAAGTGATGATTTGCAGAAAGCATTCATTTTTTGTTTTCATTTGAAGAAAAGTGCTGCAGAGTCGAAACGAATGCTTGTCGAGGCATATGGTGATCATGCTCTATCAGAATAATAATTGTTGGCGCTACAGTCCAAAGGGGGACCAGGGCCTAGCTTGCTCATCAACTACTCGTGTTGTGCGCGCTACTGTTCTCTCACGAGTAGAAAGGACCTACAGTTTTTTGCCGACTACGAACGGCGACATTTGAGAAGCTTTCTTAGACAGTTATTACTCTTTGAGTGTCGTCAGCAGCTCGAAGGTGCTTTATCAGAAGCAACATGCAAAAGATGGTTTCAATGGTTCTGAAATAATGATTTTGATGTGAGAAATGAAGAACGTGGAAGACCACCAAAAAAGTTTGAAGCGAATTGCAAACGATATTGAATGGAGATGACACTTTGAGTCAAAAGCAAATGGCAGCAATGTTAAATGGTGCACAACAGGATCCTAAACGGAAAAAATCATGGGTTAATCTGGGACAACCATCAACATCGACTGCAAAACCAGATCAATTCGGCAAGAAGACAATGCTGTGTGTTTGGTGGGACCAGAAAGGTGTGCTGTACCACGAGCTCCTAAAACCTTCTGAAACCGTTAATACTGATCGCTGCCGACAACAAATGATCAATTTAAACCATGCATTGATCGAGAAACGACCAGAATGGGCCAGAAGACACGGCAAGGAAATTTTGCTCCATGACAATGCACCTGCACACAAAGCAAAGCCGGTTCAGGATACAATCAAAACACTTGGCTGGGAGCAGCTACCCCAGCCACCGTATTCACCAGTCTTGGCTCCTTCGGACTACTATTTGTTTTCATCGATGGGAAACGAATTTGCTGAGCAGCACTTTGATTTCTTCGAGGAGGTCGAAAATCTGGTGTCTGATTGGTTTGCTTTAAAAGACGAACAATTTTATTAGCGTGGTATTCACAAATTGCCAGAAAAGTGGTTAAAATGGGTACAAAACAATGGCCAATACTTTGAATAAGATGTTTTTAGTTTCTCATTAATAATTAGTGTTTTATTTTCAAAAAAAAAAACGCATTTCATACTGGTATACCAAGTTCCTTGTCTCTCATGAATTTTTATCTCCTCCCCTGTCTAAGGTTTTGGGTACCTAAGTGTGAGGCGCTTTTTCACCCTTCGAATATTTATATTCAATCTACAGAGTCATTTATAACCTTGATGTATAATTGACCAAACAAAAGAAAAGAGAAAAAGAGAAACCATAACCGAGCTTATTTTATACTCACATTTTTGCACACCCACTCGCGTTCTTTTGACGTCGCTTTATAATCAATGTTTCGCTGAAATCAATTTCCTATTAAAGAGCTGTTAATTCCTCTTGATGTAGTTTGCACAAATGTCTTCTTTGGCACCCCATTTCTACATCCTATGTGAATACATCCCAGGACCCACTTGTTCCGGAAATACATATTTTAATATTCATAGTTTCACTGGAATTCATTACATCTGCGCACATTTATACTTGTGTATGTTACTTACCGCTGTGAAATGAAAACAAAAACAACATCCACCATCCCGTCCTTCCCGGCCCGCGGCAATTCATTATGCGTGCATACTCGTGGGTATTCGCGTTTGTATACGCGTACACGCACTCACCGACTGGCGTGCCGCAAGGAATGATAATTTCCACTAAACTATAGCATAAATAATTTAGCCGCACTTTTAGAGACTAGCACACGCGGTGTGTTGCGGAATTATCGAGTGACGGTGCACATAATTGTCAGTGTGGCATTTGGGGGGGGATTTACATTTTAAATTGTTTTCGGTTACAAATGCTGCTGATGGGGAACTCCAATGCGCAGGGCGTGGGGTATTATTCATGGGTTTTGGCTTATGATCTGTTTTTCAGTAGTCCCTGTGGGAGAATGTAAGTACCAAACGGATCATGTTCAAAGGACTGCAAAAGTTTGCTCATATTTTCTAAAATTCTGCTAGAATTAACAAAACATATTGTGTACTAATTGAAAACGGTGTGCCGCTGAGCTGAGACCTTTATATGAAAAGCCTGCTTGAATGCATTTGAAAGGAATTGTGAACAACTTTAAATAATTGTTATGGGGAAAACTTTCTTAATCTTTGGGTCCTCGTCAATAGAACTTGCTGCTTACCAGATTTTTTACCACTTTTTGTTTCTTCCATAATATCAACTTCGTCTTTGATAGTCTCATATCTCTCCTCCATCGGAGCTCCATGTGAGGCTCGCTTTCAGATCTATTGCCTTAGTCTCCCTTAAATAGTTCTCCGCAGTTAAGTACGCGCTGTTCTCGTTACTTTTGATTTTTTTTCCTGAGTGGTGCTAATGGAAGTTTAGGAGCTTGGTTGTCTATTGGCTGGAGGTGGTCTGGAGCCTGACGTTTCTTCTGTCATAGCCGTTCCTTCTTTGCTGGGGTCGCTAACAGTAGGTCCGTCCGCATTCAAACAACAATTTTTAAAACGGCTTCGGCCAATGTCATTCATTTTTCTTTTCATCATTTTTTGCTGTCACTTTAAGCTTACTTTTGGAAAAACTTCGTATCTATTTGGCATCAATTTTCGTATGTTTTTAAAAATCAACCATACTCATTCTACTTAACTCTTTTATTTCCATACCGGAACTTATGCGCTGGTTATATTGTGAGGAAACATTTGAAGAAAGACGGTGTCACAATTAATTTGGTAAATTCAGTTCAGGTGATTTTTCACTCAAATATTCATTCAGATCAGGCATACAAAGTTGATGATGATCAAATCAGCGCAATAATCCAGTCGGGTTGTCATTCCTGTATCGGGATTAGAGAACAAAAACAAATATTAATCATCGAATATCATTTTTGCCATTCTGATTGAGGTATGTCCAAAACATGCATTCTGAACGCATGAACCGCTTCTCCAGGTGTCGAAAAACGTTGACCTCTCATTTTATTTTCTACGTACTGGAATAAAAAGAAGTCAGTCGGTGCCAAGTCAGGACTATATGGCGGATAACTCATCAAATCGATGATTTGAGCGCTCAAAAATGCAGTTGTTTGAGCTGATATGTGAGAGCTCGCATTGTCGTGGTTAAGAGTGATCCGTCTTCGGCGGTTGGTTTTCCTGATTTCTTGGAAAACAACTCGCAAACAAATGGTTATGTACCACTCAGAGTTAACTGTTCTGCGTTGTCCTAGTGGTACGGTTGCGACATGTCCAGTTTTTCCGAAAAAACAGGCGACCATTTGCTTGGAAGTGCTTCGTGCGCGACCAACTTTTGTTGGATGTAGCTAAATTTGAAAAACCCATATAGTCGACTGTGTTTACTTTCGGGCTCATACGCGTAAATCCACGATCCATCACCTGTCGGAATGTCATGGACGTGTTTCGAAGCACCGCGATCGTATTTTTGGAGCATTTTTTTCGACCTATCGACACTAACCTTATTTTGAGCGATTGACAAATTGTGTGGGATCCAACGCGAACAAATTTTTTTAACGGTCAAATGTTCATACAATGTTAAATGTATGTTGGTCCCACTAATGCCTAAAGTTTTCTCAATATCGCGATAGGTCACATGACTATCTTTCAATATCAGTTGACGCATAGCATCAATGGTTTCCGGAACAACAACTGATTTTGAACGACCTTCACGAAATTCGTCTTGGAGTGAACTAGGACCTCCGTTGAATTCCCCATACCATCGATAAACACTGGTCCTTGATGGAGTTTCATCGCCGAAAATTGAATTAAGTTCATCGATGCACTGTTGTTGAATATATTCACGTCGAAAGTTGTGAAGAAAATCACACGAACATTTTTACGATTTAATTCCATTTTTTGGGCGGGATGAATCTTTTAAGTTACTGTAAACAACACGAATGGCGCTCGTTTATCAAAACGTTCTGAGTACGTATAACCTCAAAAATGTCAAATTTTACGATAGAGCTTACAGTTGCCAGATTGCAACACTGGGGTTGTTAAATCCCGAAATATAAAAGGCAACCTTCGTATAACTGTGCGTGAGATTGAAGAAAGGTAAAATTAATATATCAAATTAACAGTCTGTCGTCATATAAAACGCTTTTAAACCAGTCGTCACTAATAATGAACAGAAGGATTGTTGACAATTACCATGTTCAAAACTTGAAATGCACTAAACACAGAAATTGCTGTCAGTTTAGTGGGATTAGAAGAGTGTTGTACATTTTGAGTTGTTTCCAAGGAACCATAAGTTACAATACATCCCCAAAATATTTCCTTGCTGTCATGCTAATATTCTAGTGCTCCACGAAACGAATCAGTTCACACATTTCTACTAGTCTGTCCAAAGATGTTAAGATTATATCCTCGTTAAAAAATAGGGGCTGTTTGCATATACTCAGTGACAACGGCAAACGCTCCAAATCTTTTATATCAACCTGGATGCACTCGTGCCTCTAAATATTTTCTGTTTGGACCCCAATCAAATTGCGGTTTGGTGTATTTTTGAACAGAGGTCCATCAACAGCACTATTTTCATCATGCGCAAGATGTGACATGACTTAAAAATTAAATCGAATCCAGAAATTATTCTATTTTGTCATATATGTACATACATATGTACCTCTTTACGATTGGTTCTATGGAAGTATCTTTCGTACCATTTCATTATACTTTTTTTTGCATTTTCTTTCCTTTTGCAAATTTAGCGTGGGCTGTATCGACAAGATGAAATGTTCGTGTTTTGTATTTTTGTCTGTACTATATTTATATATTTATATTTTTCTAAGGCTCAGTGAAGTCTCTACGTGCGGAATTATTTCGGGAAAGGTTTCTCCATCTTCAGCACATGCTTCCATTGAACCAGTTCCTTAGCATTGTTCAAAACCGCTTTTAGGAATTCCGTGCAATGAAATTGTATCGGTAAGGTGGAACTCCACAAAGAGAAGTATTCCTTCTATTCGGACTCATCTTGCACTGATGTCCACTCGTCTGCAAATTAAAATGACGTTAAATGTCAGTGAGTATACGAATAATTGATAGAACTGTTAACAAATGAAATGAAAAAACAAGGTTTTAAATTACTTCACATTGTCAAGAAGCCATCAAAGAAGCTGCTACTGCTGGGTTTCACGTCACCACCCAGAAGGGACCCATGATTTGACTGAATGCGCTTGCAAGACGCCTATAAAGCAACGGTGCATCGAACGACAAGCGCTGTTCGTGAACTCTACGAACAGAAAAGAAGGAAAAAGCACCGGCTTCTCAGAAGGAAAAAGAAGAAGCATTAGAAGCGCGATCGAGGATATGGAAATGCGCTTTGGCAGGAATGAAGACCGAAAGTTTTACCGAAAGGTAAAACAGCTATCCGGAAAATACAAGGTTCGGACCAAACCCTGTCGGGACCAAAACGGACAACTCGTAGTAGAGTCGCAGTCTGTGCTGAGAATCTGGAAGGATCATATCTGCAGACTACTTAACGGCCCAAATCCCGCTGTTAGGCAGAATGTCCAACTCAATTTGGACGATGATAGACAAGCATTACGTCCCCCTGACTTAGACGAGGTGGGGATAGCAAGCTGAAGTTGAACAAAGCTGCTGGAGCGGACAGCCTGTCCGCAGAACTATTTAAAGCTGCTGGAGATGACTTGGTTGGGCGCATGCACCAGCTCATCTGTACGATATGGCCAAAGGAAAGCATGCCCGATGAGTTTAATCTCAGCATCGTTTGCCCGGTTCACAAGAAAGGAGACTCCTTTGACTGCGCCAACTACCGAGGAACTAGTCTCCTGAGTATCGCATGCAAGATCCTCTCTGCCGTATTGTGTGAGCGTCTGAAACCGTTTATCCATAACCTGATAGGTCCCTATCAGTGCGGTTTCATCACAGGGAAGTCCACAATAGACTAGATCTTCACTTAATGGCAGATCCTGGAAGAGACCCAAGAAATGCAAATTGACACTCACCACCTATTCGTCGATTTCAAGGCTGCATATGACAGTGTGCATAGAGACGAGCTATACAGTGCCATGTCTAGTTTTGGCATTCCTACCAAACTCGTCAGATTGTGTAGGATTACGATGGAGAACTCTCGCTGCTTCATCAAGGTCGGTACCGAACTCACCGAGACCTTCAATGTCAAAAAAGGTTTTAGACAAGGCGACGCGCTGTCATGTGACTGCTTTAACATCATCCTCGAGAAGATTGTGCGTAACTTACAAGTTAACCTCAGAGCCACGATCTTCCAGATGTCAGTTCAATTGCTAGCTTTCGCTGATGACATTGATTTGTTTGGACGAACACAGCGACCCGTCAATGAGGCGTTTGCTTTCATTAAGGCGGAAGCGGCTAAAATGAGGGCAAAACTAAGTACATGCTGTCATCAAGGAATTACACACAACATCGACGTCTCGGACGGAGCGTCACACTAGGCAGCAGAAGCTTCGAGGTAGTCAAGGACTTCGTCTACCTCGGCACCGCGGTAAACAGGGCAACAACATTAGTACCGAAATCAAACGCAGAGTCACTCTTGCCAACCGCTGTATTTTTGAGCTGAAGACGAAATTGAGTATTAAAGCATTCTCCAAGGACTAAGCTCGCTTTATATAACAGCTTGATCATCCCAGTCCTCTTTTATGTGTCAAAAACATGGGCGTTACTAAAAGCGGATGAGGAAGCCCATAGTCTTTTCGAGAAAAAAGTTTTGCGTAGCGCCATAATAAGAAGAAATTACTTCACGATAATTTTGGTTTGTGTCATGAATATTGTAATCTAGCTTTGAATTTTCATACCACACGTTGTATTTTATTGTGAATTCATAGTCAAATAAAAAATTTAAGTCAAAAACGTGCTCTTCGCGAATGGTACCTAGTCTTTTAGTATGAGAATATAGTATGATATTCTCTTTTCCTACATCTTAACTCTAACTTCGATTCTATTTTTGTGTTTGCCAATTGTGATGTTACATTTGTATTTCAGACTCAGATTGATTTTAATTAAATAAAAGTTTCGACAAATTTTATTTGCATACTATTCTCCACGCAACTGCTGAAAAAATCAATGTCGCATGTATGCAAAGAGATCGAAGAAAATTCTCCAGGTTGCGCTTGTTTCCATATTAATGACAGTTTATAGTTTCAAACAAATTTATACAGGGTTGAGTAGTTCTGGATCTTTATGGGTCGTGGATATGTATCTACTCAGGAAGTCCCGAATGCTTCAACATTTTAAATACTTTGTTTTTATTGACAGTTTCCATTGGAAATAGGTATGTAAATTGGAGTGAAATCATACATGCGTCTGAACAAATTGATTTCAATATCAACATGTGTATGCAATCAAATAGTTCATTGGAAATTATGCCTTTCCATAAAAAAACGTTCGTTCGGTCCGGAAAAGGAACTGTTTTTCACAAATATGATCTTAAGTCACTCGTCAAGAACCGAAAAATATTGGCTGAGAACTTTCGCTCCACTGCGTCCTCAGCCCACCATTTTCGGTCTTTTCAGAACTTAATAATAATTGTTGGCGCTACAGTCCAAAAGGGGACTAGGGCCTAGCTTGCTCATCAACTACTCGTGTTGTGCGCGCTACTGTTCTCTCACGAGTAGAAGGGACCTACAGTTTTTTGCCGACTCCGTACGGCGAAATCTGAGAAGCTTTCTTAGACAGTTATTACTCTTTGAGTGTTGTCAGCAGATCGAAAGAGGTGGTGCCGTGAAATATTAGAAAATTTGGTGTTGAACTGGGAGTCGAACTTAGACCCTTCGGCGTGTGAGCGGCGCACTCTACCCACTACGCCACGGCGACAACCTTTTCAGAACTTAGTGAATATTAAACAACGCTATCATATTACACATGGTTTAGTTTTCAAAAAAGAATAGAAGTTTTATGAACGATGAAGTTGCCACAAAGCTAAGGAAAATGGAACATACAAAATAGTAGAAGTAGGGAACAAAGCGCGTGCAATTCGAGCAGTTGCTGAACAATCTAGAACCTGGACCTCCAGAATTGAGATAAAATAAAAGCATCTGCTTGAGTTAGAATAAAAGCATCTTCAGCAAAAATAATATCAACGTCAATAACAAATAAAAATATCTTTTGATTGATACATATGTACTGTGTCTAAAATATATTATAATTTGCTTGCTGAACACAAGTGGACTCCAAGTCCCTATTTTGGCAACAAGCACCTCCACTTAAGGACTCTGCACCAGATGAATATTTTCTAGTGCCCCCAATGCTTCAAGCCCCGAAACAATATCTAACAAATCAAATTTCCCATTTTCGAGGAGCATGGTCTTCAGACCGTCATCCACCCCACATTTGGCAATGTAACATTTGATATAGGACCACCCCCGAGTTGACACCTCAATGGCCTTCGCGCAAAGCACCGTTTCTCGGATCAAGACATTACTATTTACAGAGGACCTTAAATGCAAGTGTTTGTTCAAAACGTCATCTGCAGCTGAATCTATGATCCCAAAATATTTCCCATCCCCGCACACTAAAGTTCAAACATCTGCTTAAATTGCGAAATATTCTTCTATGGGAACGGAGTCCACAGTTCCTTAAGTGCCACTGCCATGCCCATTCAGCACCGTATACATTCCCAAATTTCAAAAACGAAAACCCTTTCAAAAACGAAATCCAACTGCAGATGCAGTAAACATTTCCCTCGGCTGGCTGGCATAGAGAAAAACTGAGGAAAGGGAAAAAGGATCCACGTGAGCTTTGCACTCTGTTCAAATGGGACTGTGCATAAGCCATTGTATGCACAAACTTGTCACATCTTCGCACATGTCACGGTGTGGGTGTGTGGGAATTGCAACCGAGGCAATTCGACCCCCCGCCGCTGGTGGTGCACGATGACTGACGCAACCCCGGACGACATCCGCTGTGGACGGGAAAAAGAAAACAGCGCACAGCACCTGCATTCTAACCCATTTACGTGGCGTTCACAAATAAATTCGAGGATTTTCGTTGTGGAACTGCATCCTGGTGACAAACGACAATAGTGCCAAATTCAGCTCCCTAGGGAACGAGGACGGCAATGGGTGAGTGGATGCAAATAAGCGAAGCGTGGATGTATTTTTCAATTTCCGGTTCATGATCCGCACCATTTGTGGGTTGTCGGTATTGCCACACGAAGAACTAGGCTGTGGGATATTTCATTAAGGATGAAGTTGCGAGGAGTTGTTCTTAAGATGCGGAGGGCTATTTGCAGACTCATCCGCCGGTGATGAGTGCGATTCAATGGAATGGAAGGAAGTTTTCCTGGGCTTTGGATCGACTGGTGATGGAAGGTGGTTTTATGGAATCGTTGATAGTAAATGATTTGTTGGATAAAAACAACGGTGTCGGATAAATTACCAAATTTGTGCATTGTGTAACCATCTTTCTACGAGCAGCGCCTCGTCTATAGCTCCTTCGCATGCTGGTCAAAAAGTTAAAAGCATTTTCGTTCTTAAACACGAATGGTCATTGTTTTTCCCTTGAGGTACTTCACGAAAATTCATATCCGATGGTCAGATTACAGCACTCCAGTGCTAATTTGAACAACAGAGAAACACCCCCGTTTTCAATAATTACCTTCCACCCCCACTCTCAAAAAGGAACAGAGTCATACCGATACAATGATAACATGACTGCACTGCCAGCCCACCGCCCAGCAGCCACCGATTGACGTGTGCATGCGGAACTCTAAACTTTCGAGAGTTTACAGCTTGACGCCCATTGATGGTGAATTGCTTCCTTATTCCGCCCGTACCCCCTACCACCGACTGCTACAGCTATGAGCAGTGTATGAACACGCTATTGTTGCTTGTGGCAGTTTCAATGAATTTATTCCGTTAAGATAAATGAGCTGATATCATGAATTCGAATGGAAAACTTTAATCGCCACTGGCAGCTGAAGCGGAGTCAGTCGTTTCGAAAGTGTAACACGACTGCAACGAATGTTAGCGCTGGCGTTTGAATAGAGTTTGAATCACGTGTGCGGATGGAGAGCGCTCACAGACAGAAGAAGAACTTTATTCTTTCATTAGCAACTGTAATATGTTGGAGAACTCCAATTTCCGGTTTGTTCTTGATATGCTACTGAGCGGCGAATTGACTATGGGGCAAGCAACTCCAAAACAATGAGAAACGGAAGCGAGAAAGACGAAACTTTGATACGGAGTTGAAGCGTACACAAGTTACGTGTGATCGACTTTTTGGATTCGCGTATGAACTCAAGTAGCGCGTGCTAATGAAGGTGCATTGCCGGCGGATACCTGCGTGGTGTTGGCTGTGAAACTCTTAAAATGATAATCGCTGAATGACTTAGGGGGATTTAAGGCGCAGTAAAGTTTTTAATTCAATTGAAACCGCGAAATTTTGACCAGGCAATAGTAGATTAAAATGCGTGGTACCATCATTCTTTATGTGATCGTCCCATTCGAATATCATTCCCTGATGTAAATTGAGACGCAAATTTGGGATAGGTTAAACCAATAGTGGTATTCGCCGGAGCGTATAGTTTAGAAGTCAATATTTTGTCCCCATTAATGAAGTCATCCTCGAAAATAATACACTTGCCAGCGTTTCTTTCCAACTCTCAAAGCAGTTTTGATATGAACTTTTTGGTATACCCTTACGCTCGCTCAGTGATTCGATTTGTCACACATCACCCAATAAGTCCCGGGACATAGTCAACATAGTTTCCTTCTAGAGTGACACAATCAATCCAACGCCGCTTTAACATTTCAAACTATTTTGAAGAAGGATAAGTCACTCACCTCAATATCGGCTTCAGTTTCGGCGATCACCCCTTCATTGGAGCCATATTTCTATCCGGTGGGCATCTTTTTTACGTCTGAAAAGAAGAAGAAGTCCCTGGGGGCCAGATTTGGGGAATACGGTGGGTGTGGAAGCGATTCAAAGCCAAGTTCGTGCAATTTGGCCACGGTAGCCACCGACTTGCGACACGGTGGAAGAGATTTTTTTCTTCTTCATATGGGACCGCCTTTTTGCAATTTCTTTCTTCAAATGCATCAATTATGCATTATGCTTCCTTTTTTAAGATAGTCGATGAATGAAATTTCGTTTGCATCCCAAAATACGGTTGCCATAACCATGCCAGCCGACCTTTGCAATTTTATGTGGTTCACCGGCTGCTGTCCACTTCGCTGACTGCCGATTTAAGCCTAGAGTGAAGTGGTGGATACATGTTTCATACATTGTGACAAGAGGTCCTGTTTATTCTGGTGAAAGAGCTCCAACCAGCTCTCAGAATCATCAATACATTGTTGTGTGTGGTCGAATGTGAGCAAACACGGCACCCATTCCGAAAACAGCTTTCTCATGGACAAATTTTCATGCAAAATAATGTATACACTGCCTTCTGATATCTTTAAGCTATCTCACGCAAAGTGAAATTGCGTAAAATTGCTGCACTTTAATTTTGTGTACATGCCAATGCGCTCAGCACCGTTGGTGTCTGTACAGCCACGTTTAAAGTCAGCATATCGCCAAAAAAAAATTGTTTTTGATGCAGAAGAATCTCTGTAACATTTTCTGAGCCTTTGTTGAGCTGACACTGTGTTTTTTTCCATCAAAAAGTATTGTTTAATCAACACACGAAATTCTGTTCGTTATTTTCATTGTTTTTAAAATCGCTAAAGTAGCTTCACTTGAATCACTGTTACTTGTTACCTATTAATCAGATTATCATGAAAATTTCCCAGGTATCATTTGAATATTTGTACTTCCTGAAAATAATATGGATCTTTTGTTCGTGACGCCTAATATACGCCAGTGCCGGGACTTATTAAGTGATTATTGATTGTTATCTTCTTAATCGTCGCAAAACCCGGCCCTTACATGGGTCTGTCGATGTCATAATCCATGAGTCGCCAGCAGTTATAACGCTTTTAAGCAAATCTGAATATTTGGTTTGGCTAAGATTCGCCAGTTGTTGATGTGCTAGGCGTTTATTGACACAGAGTACACTCACCGTCATCATTTCAATTGCTTTTGAGCACTTAATGCTATTTTTGACACAAAATTGAATTGAATGAATCTCCATTCAGTGACAGCAAACGTGCAATCTCATGTATAGCTTATAGGAGGTCCGTTCAAAAAATAAATTGAGATTCAATTTTCGCGGTCTACGTTTCTGTTATACTGGTACACTGTTACACCTGCCTCGAACATATGTTTACAGTTTCGGCGATTTCCTGCTGTCGACAAAAATGGATCAAAGAATTTGAATTCAATTTTGTGTGAAAAATGAAATTAAGTGCTCAAGAACATTTAAAATATAGACAGTGGCATACGGTGAGTGTCTTCTGAGCCAATAAAATGCTTAAAAGCTGTTCAGAGAATTTTGAGAAGAAGTTAATGACGACGCTTGCCCGGACATCAACAACCAATGAAAATGTTGTGAAAGTGAAAAATATTGTTATGGAGAATCGTTGAGTCACTATTACGAAGGTTACCTTTTACATTTCGGGATTGGGCAACCTTTCCGAATTGCAATCTGGCAACTGCCAACTCTATCGTAAAGTTTGACTTTTTTGAGGTTATACGTACTCAGAACGTTTTTTACATACGAGCGCTATTTGTGTTGTTTCAGCAGATACCATTAAGGGGACTTGTTGTTCCAGAAACCATTGATGCTGTGCGCCAACTGATATTGCACGATCGTTATGTGACCTATCGTGAGATTGACACATTGATTGATGACGATAGCGTCATCTCCAATTTTCACGATTCCTTTCAATGATATGAATAATATTGTCTAATCGCGAAGTGGATGGTAAAGCCGATGTTGAACAGCGACCTCGAAGACATAGTGTTTTGCATTTATTGGTATTTATGAGTCTTCGACCTAATTCAGACCTGAAGTCCAACTCAGAAATAGTTTTTTTTCGCGTACACTATTCTGTGTAGCTTCCAAGCGTTCACTATTGCGGAGTCTATTGCGTTTATAAATAATGGCCACCACCATTTTTACCACCAATATTTGTACGGTAGTTTGCCACTGCATTATCGTGCAAGTCAACACCCCCTATATATTTATTGTACATGGCAAATATATATGGTTGTGGTATGGAATTCTCTCTCTTTTCCCTGCGACTGTATCGTTTAACAATCACATTTGGTTGAGCAGACTCGGAATTCACTTTGATCCATGCAAAACTGAGGGTGATTCTTTCCGCTAGCGTATTTTATAGAGTTCGTAATAATTAATTGCATTACATTTTCGTCAAATATTAGCCTAAAAAAATCATGTGCCGATTTTCCATCTAGGTCTTCAACAATTTGTTTCATGTTGGCTACCTCATTTGACACAGAATTTGTCTCGTACTCGATAGGTGTTTTACACCAAGTAACATCATGAACTCTTGCTGATTTGCTTGAGTTGCTAGATAGGGTGTGTTATGTTCAACTTCAGCCCCAGAATGCAAAATCTCAAAAGTTCCCGCTAAATCAGAAGGCAAATTGTCCGTTCCACCTATAATGTCATCATTTATGTTTTCTTCATCCGTTAGACCATCGACTTCGGGTGGTATGTAACAACTGTCTATTTCCTCATCCATATCGATGTCTTCAACAATTGCTTCAAGTTCTCTCAGAGTCAAAGGCCTTTTGGGACCATCGCGATATTTCTTGTAACTCTAAAAAAATTATAAAAACCACATAATTGTCAGAACAGTACTCGTATGACCGTAAAAAATTACTATACACATGGTACATACCATTATGTACAACTGTTGCAAGCTTCAGAACAATGTTCAAATCAAATTCAGCCTTTTAAATCGACCACTACGATATTGCACACAACACCGCAATAAATCACCACAAATATTTGAATAAGAAACTGACATAGACAAGAAAGCGATCAGTCATAACTTTTTTTTCAGAGCCTACTAAAATTTTAGCGATTGTCCAAATGTTGCGTTTTCGCAACGTAACTAAACCAAGTCTATTAAAAGTACTTATGGAGAGTAAATGTATATTTTTTTTAAATAACTGCCAATAGCAGAATATTTTTTATGCAATATCTGTAGATTTATGAACAATATGGAAAAACATAAGAATTTATAGAATTTATAAACTATGTTACTTTTTTCTTGGATTTTTGTTAACTTTAACTAAACGTTATATAAACTCCAAGTGGTATTACTTCTGTAAAAAAATCTGATATGCAGAACCAGATGTTCGGAAATGTAATATACTTAAAAGTATCTCAGAAATGTCGACCTCTTAGTGGCCAACGCCAAAATCGCCGAAAACGCAAAATACCTCTAACTTGTATACGTTTCAGAAAAAAAGCTAAAACTTTTAACATATCTTCGAGACAAGATAAACAAATCGATAGTCGAAAGCCCGTGAAACTTAAAAATTCACCTTGTTTTTGAACAGATCTCGTGATTCTGCATAAATTTTTAGAGTGGTAAGGATAGCTTGGTTGTCGTCCAAGGCAAACCTTCTTATGTTTGAAATTATCCAAGTAGATTTCCATAGGAACCGGGTTTCTCAATAAATTCTATTCCAACAGATTTGTTATTTGAAAAATGGTTTCGTAATTGATTTGTCATCGGAGAAGGGAATGCAAAGTTGGCAAAACTCGAAGTCTTAGAATTCAATGCTGTGTTATTTCTCTGTCACCGCACGATCAATTGCATTTCCTTAACCTGTGGGCTATGTGGCTATCAGGCTTTCAATTGCGTGTTCAGAATAGTTCAAGTTCTGTGTATATCTGTATACCTTTCAGATATACACAGAATATGGTGCCTGTCGAAGACCCTTTCCTGTATACATGCCGTGTCGACTAGAGATTTCTGAACGAAGGGTTACCCTTGATATATGACTGCATGAGAATTTCCATATTCTTTGTAAAAAAATAGAAGATAGCCGAAGGTGCTGCGCATGCCTTGATACCAGCATTTGCGATTCTCCAACATGCTACCCATATATGAAAGTTAGTTGGGGGGCTTTGAGCAGAAAAAAATAACGATTCCCCTGACTGTACACTTTTATTCCTCTCCCGTAATCTACTTCGCACTGGCTTAAATAGACCGAGGCAAGCGAGACAATCAGATGACCAGTGTTAAATGCATTTAAAACGACACACAAACACAGGAATGAATGTCTGGAAGATCACACAGGGTGTCTAGATATAATGTTAGCGCAAGCAGGGCATTTTTTTTTTTAAAGATCCTACAAAGTATAGCTCAGCACTAGCACAATTTGCATGCCTCAAATCTAGGAAAATTCATTTTAGTGGATAAAAAAGTATGAAACTGTGAACAGTACTCTTCAACATTGGCATATTTAAAACATAAGTAAATCTGTGCAAGAGCTGAATCATTAGGTTGTAAGTTTTCGGGCCTACGATGAATTCCATTCAAAATTTCCCGCCGTCTCTCCACTTCTCTCTCTAAGTCGTATTTGCACAGTAAACACTCAAACTGTCACGCAAACACTTCACTGGCCGTCCGTGCTTAACAACTCTGTGCAATGTCCGTAATCCTATTACGGTGAAATTTCTCACATCGCCGGATCCTGAATACTTTCCTGCTGACACTTCTGGGCTTGATCGAATGCCAGTGTACTGTGAACAGTCAAAACACCCCAATGAGCGATACTGCAGCAATAACCTCTACGGCAGCATGCCAATATCGGATTTCCATCACGCAGATTTATTATCGAAAGCGTCTGGCATCAGTTTTATAAAATTTACTTCCATTTGGGTTGTGCCCAGGCCATAAGCATTAATTTTGAGATACGAGCCGGACGCTCTACAACTTCGGTATGCACATGTGTGTGAGTGCGGCAGGATATGGGACAAAATTACTGTGTCAATGTCTGTTAGTTAGTGTTTATCTGCTTTGCAGGAAGCAACATCATTTAAGCAGCGAATGCAGCACGCAGTCGAAAGGTACTGCCCACTATCACACGTCCACCCCTCCATGCCACAGGTAAGTCGCTCCGCATCGACAGCAATGTTTATTTATCGCTTTGGGAAATTAGGTAAATATCGAGTAGGACCAGGGACGACAATGCTCTCACGTTTTGTGAGTTATGAATTGGGCGATACTGTCGGGGGTGCTCGAATGGATTCGATCTTGGGGGTAAATTCATTAGAATTTGTTATGAGTTATGAATCAAACTTGAACTGGACCGCCCTGTTGGTGGATGGAATATAATTCGGAGGTGCCTACCGCGGGAAAGTCTTATGCGATGGTTGTCCATCATGCACAAGGTGCCGTGAATGTCCATAACTTACTTGTAAGTGGATTTTGATCTTTTGCATAATTTGGTGTTTTGGCAATAATTTACCTTAAAATTGTCATGCCTGTCTACAGGGCGACATCTATGTTTCGACAGACTTTAAGAGCTTCTTTGCATGTTTAAGAGTGAACATGGAAAGAAGCAGATACTTCGGGCACATCTGAAATTTAGAGCATGAATTGAATATTCAACATTCGGAACTAAAGTCAAGTTTACCACCCAGACAAGCAAGATATGCAAAAAGCCACTTGTTCCCTCTCCCATTTCGAAAGCTTAAATTTACAACAATCACTCCATTTAAGGCTAGATACATCCCTCTGGTAAGAATTTAATAAAAATTAACATAGTCACGCGGCAGGTTCCCGTAGCTTATCAGCGAATGTCATAAGCCACTTATTTGGTAATTTTCAGGAATTTATCTCATCGCAGTCAGTGTCTAATTAAATACCATTTCCTCTCTCCGACACGAACATCGACAGTGTGCCGGCAATAACAGCGACTTCAGTTGGAACGATTGCCACAGTTTTCGTTCCTACCCTAGGGTTTGGTTGGGTTGGTGGCAGGGCGAAAACCCATTCTCTAAACTGAAATTCATGCCAATTACGAGCCAACGAAAAATGACACGAAACCGAGAGCAGGCAAGACCAAAAGATACAACCTTCATTTGGGAGCATCACTGTGTGAAGCTGGATGTTGCTTCTGCTACTGCTGCTACTGCTGGTTGGTTGCCCTTTTCATTTTCACCCTCTGCTTCCAGCTCGACCCCTTCTCTGACATATCCCATGGCATGTTATTGCCTCGACCACGTTCCGTGAAAACGGAAAGCAGACAAGTACTCGTCGGATCTTGTAAAGCAAACAGTAAAGAGGGGGCAGGGAAGAAGGAAAAAAAAAAGAGGCGAAAACTGTGCATTGTCCAACCGCAGATGCATGCATTGGTAGGAACCCACAGCACGACGCAAGAGGAGGCTAATTCAAATGAACATCCTTGTTACAGAAACACTTGCATATGCATCTGTCTACACGACGACCAGCATTTCAAACCGGAGTGCATTTGTGTAGAATTATTTAGAAACGTGTCGCAGTTAATTTTTGTAAGCCCCCCTTGAGTGAATTCGATTAAACTTTAAGGGGTCCTTGCATTTAGAATTTGCTGGCTACTGCGTCATACGAATAAAACGAAAGTGTCTTTTGTGAGGTACATTCTCGCACACAATGACGATGTGGCAACTGTTCACTAAGATGAGTTCAGGAGAATTTTAACGCAAGTTGCACTTTAAGTAAGGATATGCACCACCCTTTTAAAGAATCCACTCCGAAAGTTAAATTTAATAAAGGGATGAGGAAGTGTGAATCAATATGTTTTTCGCAGGAGGACGCTTCCGTAAGGACATGATGCATTGTTTGAACCTGTTTGAAGAAACGTTTTTTGGACATTTGCAATGTGTCAACGATTAACCCTCGGGCAGAAGCCCGATGGATGGTTTTTCAAGTTGTAAAAAGTCTGCGTTGCAAATCAAATTAGATGAGAAGAATTCAGCACATTAAGAGATAATCACGTCGAAGTTGTGAGCCGCGGTGTTTTTTTTTTCAGTTTTGTTTTTCAAATCGAGATCAAGTCTTATGCTAGCCGACAGAGCCCATAACTTGAGTATCCCAGAAAACGACAAGAGTCAATTTCTTGAACGACGAGACATTCTACGCTTTTTTTTTGGAGCTCGATCGTCGGTTCATTAACAATTGAATTCTGATAAACAATACAGAATGAGTAATGAAGTTAAGCATAGAAACGAGTCCTATCTGTCGAAAGGTGGCAAACGTTTGACACGTCTACTTTAGAACTTCTGTGATCCAATTTTCATAATGGGTACTGATGGAATTGGAACACAAATCAAAATTGCTCAAGAAACAGTCGCCATAGATTTGGTGGAAATGTGTGTCAATGACATTCTCTGAAACAAAGCAGCTCCTTTAACTACCTAATTTTTAGTATTAGAAAGACTAACTGTGAATAATGTAAAATAAAAATAATAGTAATTGTTGGCGCGACATTCCACATGGGCACCAGGGCCTAGCTTGCTCATCAACCACTCGTGTTGTGCGCGCTATTGTTCTCTCACGAGTAGAAGGAACCTACAGTTTTTTGCCGACTCCGAACGGAAAATTTGTGAAGCTTTCTTAGACAGTTATTCCTCTTTGAGTGTTGTCAGCAGAACGAAAGAGGTGGTACCGTGAAAAATTCGAGGTTTTCAGCCGGGAATTGTACCTAGACCCTTCGGCGTGTGAGCGTCGCACTCTACACAATACGCCACGGCGGACACGAATAATGTAAAAACTGGCATAATTTATGGTTCGCAGCAGGCGGAATGCAGTTTAATTGGTAAGTGAGTCATAATGACCATTATAAATATGAGCATATACAATTGCTCACGATCTTCCAAAAGTCAGTTCAATTGCCAGCTTACGCTGATGACATTAACGTGGTTGAACGAACACAACGAGCCGTCAATGAGACGTTTGCTGGCATTGAAGCGCAAGCTGCTAAAATGTGTCTGGCGGTAAATGAGGGCAATACTAAGTAAGCTGTCATCAAGAAAGGACACATAACATCGGCGTATCGGACGGAGCGTCACATTAGGCAGCAGAAACTTCGAGGTAGTCGAGGACTTAATTTACATCGGCTACGCGGTAAATAGGGATAACAACATCAGTACCGAAATCAAACGCAGAATCACTCTTGCCAATCTCAAGAGGCAGTTAAGTAATAAAGAGGCTATTAAGTAATAAAGCCCTCTCTCGAAGGACTAAGCTCGCTTTTTATAACATCTTAATTATCCCAGTCCTTCTTTATGGGGCGGAAGCCTGGACGTTACTAAAAGCGGATGAGGAAGCCCTTAGTCTTTTCAAGAGAAAAGTTTTGCGTGCAACTTTTGGTCCTGTTTGAGTTGGCATCTGGAGGAGAAGATTAAACGACGAACTCTATGGGCTGTGCAGTGGCATACGCCTGGGCAAGCGTCTACGGATACAACTCTTAAGATGGCTAGGCCACGTAGAGCGTATGAACACCATTACTCTGGCCGGAAAAGTCTTCGATTCCGAGCCATTGTGACAACGCAACAGGGGACGGCCTAGGCTAAGGTGTTGCACATAAGTGAAGAAAGACCTCAACCAACTTGGAGTGCGCAACTGGAGGCAGCTGGCGAAAGATCGTGCTGCCTGGAGAGGCATGTTGGTTGAGGCCCAGGTCGACTCCGGACTTAAGCGGCACAAGAAGAAGAAGAAGATATACAATTACGTTCGAATATAGATTTTTTGAATATATATTTCATAAATTGTATTTGCTTTAAGGCTATGAGACGTTTTTCGTGTGAAAAAATTCAATCTAAGTACTATTTTTCTATTATTTTGAACGAAAAACGCAAAAGGTTTTTACTGAGTAGGTGAGCGTAAAAGTTAAAACAAAATCGTGCGATTACTTTAAAGTTGGACAAATATTTCTGTGCACGCATCTTAACGTTTTTATAAAATAACAAACGGATCACCGACCGTTCTTCTTAGATATTTCTTACATCCGAGGAAGCACTTATTTCCAAATGCGATCCACAGAGGACTTTAAATTCGGTTTGGGTAGAAGGTTGATAGTTTATATCTATTGGATCGTAATGACCCAGAAATGCAAGAATCCACTTAAAAATGGAATTGTCGATAGCTAGTGTTAAATATTTTTTGTGTGACTAGCAAATACAAGACGTATAAACTTAAATAAAAAATGCACTTAAAACTATAAACCACCAGGGACATATAAGAAAAAATCCAATCAATAATCCGATTTTTCGAAATTTCAGATAATTCACGATCACTATTGGGCCTGATTTTATTTTTGTTGACCAATTAATTTCTCCTTAAGGGAAGAGTGTAAAATCCCGTTCCACATGTGCAGATTTCTCGAAATGAGTCTCTCGTACATACTTGTTAAAGAATCCATTTAAACACATGCATGGCACTTACGAATGAAAACCGAATATTGGCGAAGTCTGTATCTCGAAACTGAGGACAAGTACAATTACCTATCATCATGCTTCTTCAAAGCAATGCAGTTGTTAACATTTTTAACAAAAATATATTGGCCAATGACAGCTGTGGTATGAAGTTACACCAATCTGTGATTTTTATTGGATATAAAAGTGTTCCGTGAAGGAAGTGTAGATACGAGTACGTAGGTTACCTGAATATATATAAAATATATATAATACCATATATATAAAATGCAACCTACGTACGTAGGTCACTCCAAGACGAATTTCGTGAAGGTCGTCCAAAATCAGTTGTTGTTCCGGAAACCATTGATGCAGTGCCCCAACTGAAATCGCAAGATCATCATGTGACCCATCGTGAGATCGAGACAACCTTAGGCATTAGTGGGACCAACATACATGCTTCGAAATACGTCTAGGACATCGTGACAGGTGATGAATCGTGGATTTATGCGTATGAGCCCGAGAGTAAACAGCAATCGACTGTATACGTGTTTCAACTTCAGCCAAATCCAACAAAAGTTTCTCGCGCACGAAGCACTTCCAAGCAAATGGTCGCCTTTTGTTTCGGAAAAACTGGACATGTCGCAACTGCACCACTAGAACAACGCAGAACAATCAATTCTGAGTGGTACACAACCAGTTGTTATGATCTTCCAAGAAATCAGGAAAACCAACTGCCGAAGATGGATCACTCTTCACCACGAGAATGCGAGCTCTCACACATCGGCTCAAGCAACTGCATTTTTGAGCACTCAAAACATGAACTTGCAAGTTGTTCAAATGTATACAATTCTATGACTATTTTCAAACTAAATATGAGTATAAATGCGCAAAAAATAAGGCGTCGTTTGTTGTTTCTATAAACACATTTCTAAAGGCCCCAAGGAAAAACGGTATTTTTGCTTTGGCGTTGGTTGAAAAAGAACCTTTTTTTCCAAGGCAAGGCACTGCAATTATTATTGCTTGCGAAACATAAAATATTCCCTTTTCAAACAAATCTGAGAGGTGATGTGAGGTTGGACCGAATTTAACCTTTAAAATTGCCGAGCCCGCTATTACCAGTACTTGTCTTAAATGGGGCTTTCCTCGATATCGGAGTATCCTTTTAACCGACACCAATTTCAATAGCTCGACGTTGCTCACTCAATGGGGTTCACGAATTTCCGCATTGACTGCACTATGTAACGTTCGCTTTTAATACTTTTAAAGCAATTATCTTCCATGCATACGAGTATACCCGTAATTTAATTCTTTCTACCAGGTTCACGTATATGAAGTGAAAAGCGTCAAAATACAAATGTCTCGATAGGGAACATTTGTTGTGATGGAGGCCTTATGTTTTGACATCTGTATTTAGTATACATAATGTCGGGGGGCATGGGCCTGTTTACGCGAGGTAACGTCGTTGATTGCGCTCAACATGGCGAGCTGCCAAGGCTATCCTCGTTAGTGCACAGGTTAAGTTGATATACAGATTCCACGCGGCGCCCCCTGGATAGCCATCACAACACCCGTTGTGTGATGAACCAATGTATGCAGCGAGCCCCTCTGCCCGAGAGTTTAAATAATGGGCCTGGACTACCACTCTGTGGGTTGTGCGTGAGGGTAACTTCCTCACTACGTAAAACATCGTTAGTTCAGAGACAAGAACATGCCTCGGATAATGAAGGATCACCTGTTGACGACCCCAGCAAACGTTTAAAGGACAATGATTTTCGGTTTTGCACGTGGAATGTGAGGTCCCTAAACAGGCCACGTGCAGCCGATCAATTTGCGAAGGCCCTTGACAGCTATAAGGCAGATATAACCGCCATCCAGGAAGTGCGATGGGATGGGCCAGGCATAAAAGCGATGAAGAACTGCGATATCTACTACAGCAATTGCTATAGAGAGAGAAGGCAGCGCTTATTCGGATGCGGATTTGTTGTTCGAGGCAGACTTAGGCAAAAAGTCTTGAGCTACGACCCAGTCAGCGAACGCCTCATGACAATCCGCATCAAGGCTAAATTCGGGAACATCAGCCTAATATGCGCTCACGCCCCGACAGAGGAGAAGGATGACAACATCAAGGATGACTTCTATGATCTCCTAGAAAGAACATACGATCGATGCCCCAGCTATGACACCAAGATCGTTCTAGGAGATTTCAACGCTCAGCTGGGAAAGGAGGACATCTTTGCTGGAGTCATCGGTAAACACAGCCTGCACGACAACACATCCGGAAACGGACTCAGGCTGTTGGACTTCGCCTCGGGGCGAAACCTCTCTGTGGCTAGCACGCGGTTCCCACACCTGAACATTCACAAAGGAACCTGGCGATCTCCTGATCAATCAACCGTCAACCAGATTGATCACGTTGCGATCGACGTCAGACACTCCTCCAGTATTCTCGATGTCCGAACCTTCCGAGGTGCAAACATTGACTCGGATCATCACCTTGTTGTAGCCAAGGTAAGAACCCGGATATCGAGAGAGCAACGGAGTCGAGAAAGACCAAAACGGTTTGACGTCGAAAAGCTACAATCGCAGCTGATTGCTGGGAACTTTGCCGACCGAGTCTCCCGGAAACTCGCCCAGAGTTCGACGCTTCCTGCACTAAGCATAGAAGAAGAATGGAAACGTTGTCAAGAAGCCATCAAAGATGCTGCCACTGATGTGCTGGGTTTCACGTCACCACCCAGAAGGAACCCATGGTTTAACGACGAGTGCAGGCAAGCGCACGCAGCTAAACAAGACGCCTATAAAGCGACGCTGCATCGAACAACGCGAGCTGTTCGTGAACTCTACGAACAGAGAAGAAGGGAAGAGCACCGCCTTCTCAGAAGGAAGAAGAAGGAGCATGAGAAGCGCGCGGTCGAGGAAATGGAAAGGTGCTTTGGCAGGAATGAAGTCCGAAAATTTTACCGAAAGGTAAAACAGCTATCTGGAGGATACAAGGTTCGGACCAAGGCCTGCCGGGACCAAAATGGACAACTCGTAGTAGAGTCGCAGTCTGTGCTGAGAATTTGGAAGGATCATTTCTGCAGACTACTTAACGGCGGTGACGGCCCAAATCCAGCTGTTAGGCTGAATGTTCCACTCAATTTGGACGATGATATACAAGCATTCCGTCCCCCCGACTTAGACGAGGTGAGGATAGCAATATCCAAGCTGCAGTCGAACAAAGCTGCTGGAGCGGACGGACTGTCCGCAGAACTATTTAAAGCAGCCGGAGACGACCTGGTTGGGCGCATGCACCAGCTCATCTGTAAGATATGGTCGGAGGAAAGCATGCCCGATGAGTGGAATCTCAGCGTCGTTTGCCCGGTCCACAAGAAAGGAGACCCCTTTGACTGCGCCAACTACAGAGGGATTAGTCTCTGATAGGTCCCTATCAGCGTGGTTTCAGGCCAGGGAAGTCCACAATAGACCAGATCTTTACATTACGACAGATCCTGGAAAAGACCCTAGAAATGCAAATTGACACTCACCACCTATTCGTAGATTTCAAGGCTGCATATGACAGTATGCATAGAGAGCTATAAAGTAACCTGTCTAGTTTTGGCATTCCTACCAAACTCGTCAGATTGCGTAGGATGACGATGGAGAACTCTTGCTGCTCCATCAACGTCGGTCACGAACTCACCGAGACTTTCAATGTCGAAAAAGATTTTAGACAAGATTTAGTCATGTGACTTCTTAAACATCATTATCGAGAAGATCGTGCGTAACTCACTAGAAAACACAAGAGGCACGATCTTCCAGAAGTCAGTTCAATTGCTAGCTTACGCTGATGACATTAACATGTTTAGGCGAACACAGCGAGCAGTTAATGAAGCGTTTGTGGGCATTCAAGCGGAAGCGGCTAAATTGGGTCTGGCGGTAAATGAGGGCAAAACTACGTACATGCTGTTATCAAGGAAGGACACACTAGATCGACGTCTCGGAAAGAGCATCACACTAGGCAGGAGAAACTTCGAGATAGTTGACGACTTCGTCTACCTCGGCTCCGCGGTAAACAGGGACAACAACATCAGTACCGAAATCAAACGCAGAATCACTCTTGCCAACCGCTGTTTCTTTGGGCTCAAGAGGCAATTGAGTAATAAAGCCTTCTCTCGAAGGACTAAGCTCGCTTTATATAACAGCTTGATCATCCCCGTCCTACTATATGACGCAGAATCTTGGACGTTAGCAAAGGCGGATGAGGAAGCCCTTAGTCTTTTCGAGAGAAAAGTTTTGCGTGCCATTTTAAGTCCTGTTTGCGTTGATAGGATCTGGAAAATAAAATTTAATGACGAACTCTGAACTCTGGGCTGTACAGCGACATGCGCCTGGTCAGGCGTCTACGACTACAACGTTTAAGATGGCTAGGCCATGTAGAGCGTATGGACACCACTGCTCCGGCCCGAAATGTCTTTGAATCCGTGCCATTGGGACAAAGCAACAGAGGACGACCTAAACTAAAGTGGCGCACACAAGTGGAGAAGGATCTCAACCAACTTGGAGTGCGGAACTGAAGGCAGCCTGCGAAACATCGTGTTGTCTGGAGAGGCATGTTGGTTGAGGCCCAAGTCCACCCCGAATTGTAGCACCACAAGAAGAAGAAGATATATCAAGTCATTGAACAGATAACATCATATTTTTTCATCGTGTTAAAAATTTCGAATTTTGTACCAGAAAGTGATGATTTGCGGAAAGCATTAATTAAAAGTGCTGAAGAATCGCATCGAATGCTTGTCGAGGCATATTGTGGTCATGCTCTATCAGAAGCAACATGCAAAAGATGGTTTCAACGGTTCATAAATAATGATTTTGATGTGAGAAATGAAGAACGTGGAAGACCACCAAAAAAGTTTGAAGACGCCGAATTGCAAACGATATTGGATGGAGATGACACTTTGAGTCAAAAGCAAATGGCAGCAATGTTAAATGTTGTACAACAAACAATTTCTGATCGTTTAAAAGCCATGGGAAAGATCCAAAAGTGTGGAAAATGGGTGCCACATGAATTGAATGAAAGACAGATGGAAAACCGAAAAAAACACTTGTGACATTTTGCTTCAAAGACACGAAAGAAAATCGGTTTTGCATCGGATTCTTACTGGCGATGAAAAATGGATTTATTTTAAGAATCCTAAACTTGAAAAATCATCGGTTAATCTGTGACAACCGTCAACATCGACTGCAAAACCAGATCGATTCGGCAAGAAGACAATGCTGTATGTTTGGTGGGACCAGAAAGGTGTGCTGTAACACAAGCCGCTAAGACCTGGTGAAACCGTTAATACAACAACTGATCAATTTGAACCATGCATTGATCGAGAAACGACCAGAATGGGTCAGAAGACACGGCAAGGTAATTTTGCTCCATGACAATGCACCTGCACACAAAGCAAAACCGGTTCAGGATACAATCAAAACACTTGGCTGGGAGCAGCTACCCCACCCGCCGTATTCACCAGACTTGGCTCCTTCCGACTACTATTTGTTTTCATCGATGGGACACGCATTAGCTGAGCAGCACTTTGATTCCTACGAGGAGGTCGAAAATTGGGTGTCTGATTAGTTTGCTTTAAAAGACAATTTAATTGGCGTGGTATTCACAAATTGCCAGAAAAGTGGTCAAAATGTGTAGAAAACAGTGGCTGAAATTTTGAGTAAAATGTTTTTACTTTCCCATTAATAATTAGTGTTTTATTTTCAAAAAACACTAATTTGATACCGATATACCGTCGCCTTGTTTAAGATCTTACTCGGCGCCCTATATTAGAGCTGGGTTAATAAGCGACCTGAAGGAAATTGGACGTATGTAGTCATAATTTTAATAAAACGTGTTGTGAGACACCCAAGGAACATGTTGCTTACTATCCGCCAAACTCATTTTGTTGCCGAATGTTCATCCCAGTCACTGTTCTTAAGCCAAGCTACCGAGAGCATTACTAGTATGTTTATGCTTCTTCAATCTTTCGTAATAAAATAAGTTTAAAAAAGCTCCGTGCATTAGAACTTTGTAGGTTTCCTCTGCGTAAACTCGGTCCGATTCACCGAACAGATATAAGCAAGTGAACATCTTACGTTTAGTTCTTGTCTTCTCCCTTCCAATTAATAGTGTATTGCATTATTCCTCATGTCAGAAACATATTTCCTATTTTTGTGGGTAAGGATCGTACACAACTTAGTACTATGCTGCATTATATAAAAAAAATGCACTTATCATGGCTTCAAGTTTTGCACATGCTATATTTTGTCTCGCTTTACTGCCCTGACTTATGCGTTAACCAACGTGTTCCTTCTGTTACCACTGTTTCTCGTTTGCTAACTTCAACCAAGTCTGCTAAGTTTCCTCTTTACACGCGTACTTTGTATTTGATACTTGAAATATCATTCCATCCACTCAATTGGGTTTGTCTAAGTGTTTTCTTAGTCTTACTCTTTGTCATGCATCCGTTTGTCCGCAACGGATATAGGTTGCATGTGAAAACCATTGCAACCGCTTTGGGGCGCGATCTAAGTTTCCTTTCAGTTTAGAAGCTACCATTTTCTCGGGCTTTGTGTTCATTTCACAGTGTGCTTAAGAGGTAAGTTCTCCTAGGACCAAGTATGTTGTCGGACAATATCTACCATATAGTCTGTGACATCTACCATATAGTTTGACATTTGGCCCCTCTTGTCTCATTTTCCATAGCCCTCCATCCAGTTTTTTCGGGACAACAATAGCAAGAATAAGTTGTCCAATCATTTTGGTAACATATTTTCGAACTCATTTGGCTGTATGGAAATATTCATTTTGATAAGAGTCAAGGGATCCAAGGGTTAAGATGGCTTGATCATAAAACACGGAACGAAAACCAACGCAATAGAGGAATCCCTTTTCTAAGATAGCGCACAAATGTGGAGAAGGACCAAAATAAACTTAGGGTGCGAAACCTGAATTGCAGTGCCACCTAAATACTGCGTTTAATTAATTAAATCTAGATTTTATCTTCCCGACCAATTTCATTTGTTTGATTTTCCTTCAGTTAATTTTCTTCTCTCATAAGATTACAGGCGGTTCCAATGAACTCTTTCCTGTGACGAGTAATCTCAATCTCAAATGTCACAAAACAGGACTTGAGTTCTCTTCCTCTTGGCTACCAACAACGGAATTTCTTCCTTAAATGATATGCTTTCTAACACATTCAAAGGACCTACAAGAGTGACACCATCATCAGTTCAGGTCATCAATACACTTCACCGCAACCAGATCGTTTAAAAGCACAATCAGCCAACCACTCGAATCATTGGTTAATACAAACTTTGAAACATTATTCCTAATCAAATGCAATTACACACGAGCTTGCGAATCCTGTTACGAGTACCAATCTCCATCAAGCACCACTTCGCCGAGTTCCACTCTCGAAAATCCGACTTGTGCCGTATAGCGATGTAGGACGCAAGGACTAAGTGAAGCGTGGAGTGAACCTACAGTTTGTTGAAAATCATTTAATTATGTTTTCGGTTTTTTTTCCTCGTTTATTTCCTACAAACAGAACCAACTACAGGTGCTGCAGTTCCCAGGGCAGAGGCATTACATGGAAATGCCTCGCATGTTTTCATCTATCTTATTAAAGCTCGATGTTTCGTAATGCGATTTCCGTGTCCCTAAATTCCAATCAATATTACTTACTTACACTATTCATGCAATTGGAGAAAACGGAAACTGGAGGGTTTGCAGGCGAAGGTCGTGGGGGCACTGAGAACTGGAAGAGGTCTGAGGAAGTTACATGTCATGCACACGTGTGCATTTTAAATCAGAATATTGGAAAGTATTGCTTCTTGAAGTTGAGCAGGAAACAAGTTTACGTCAAACGGCAGTCTTCAAAGTCTTCCCCGAAAAACAGGAAAATGGAAAAAAACCCTTTTAAAAGTTACTGTTCATCATCAACTTGGGTTGGTAAACGACACCCACCCACAACAAGACAGCTGGGTTTGTGTCCGGAAGAAAAGAGTATGCTCCCGACACCGAGGAACATTGGAAAAGATCCGTAATTTAAAAGAACCGTCAACAACGTTCACTTTTGATACCTTATAATGCGTGTAGCAGGAGGTTTCTTGCTGTCTGCCAACGCCAAGCTTTATGAAGAGCAATATACACTTTCTTGGAAATTACAATATGCTAGAATCTTGCAAATATCCACAGTCAGAGTGGCTTCCATGTAAGAGGATGCGGAAATCGGTTCGAATGAAGAGAATAAGTTTCACTTCCCAACTCTACAAAAATTCTTGCAAGTCGCCTTCTGAAGGCTTTGCGAGGTTGCATGCTCTAAAGTTGAATGAAATTCATATCAAGTGGGATCAATTGAAACTAATAAGTCGGTTTGAGAGTGAAAACAGGTGTGCCAGTGCTGGACTTAACAACTTCCTAAGTGTAAGCGATTCTGAGAGAAAATAAACTAGTAATCTGTGTTAAAGGCCCTTCAGTTTCCTTCTTTCCTACCTCCTTTCATTATTTTACATGAACTTTACGCGACATGAAGAGGAAGAAAGAGGTAGTGGCATTGACGTACCCTCTGGTCCGAAGAAGGAAGGTACTTGGGTGGATTTTCTTACGGGTTTTCTATGATTCTTGGAAAATTGGACCCCGTTGTCAGAACCAACAATACAAGTGATTCAAGTGATTCACTTTTTGCTGAATGTTTAATACAAACCAATGGCTTCCTAACATTTTAGATTCTCCAACTTTTCCAACTGTACATCACATTTGCGTTTGGAGCGGCTACATTTTTCGAGAGAAATTAAAAGTCTTTCTAGGGAGAAAATCTTTTCAAACGTACAAGTGGACGGAAGTCGTTTAGATACAATCAATTTGAAGTTACTGCGATATTCTAAGAGTACAGCTTTTAGTACAACTTTTTTGTTCTATCAGAGAAAATCTCTGTTATTCGTTTTGTTGATTTTCACAATATTCACAACAAATAGAAGTCAGAGGTAGAAAGGTGGGGCCTTATATGTGTAGGATGTTAAATAGTTGCTCTTCCGCGTACTATTTTTCTTTACCGTAGAACTGCGACAAGGGAAAGATCACCAATGCACACAACGGAATCAAGAAATAATACTTTACAAAACACACCTGGGAAAATTTAACCGACAAACACAAACACTAAACTCCACTGTATCCATTTTGTTACAAAGAATAATAGTAATAGAATATTAATTTATTTTTTTTTATATTTATGTAAGTCAATCCAGAATTGTTAATAATAATATAAAATTAAAATCAGTATATTCAGACTAAGTACCTTGAAGCACAAAGGGAAAAAAATAAAAACAGTGCGGCAATGGAACCCATTAACCGCGAGTTAAGACCCGTGAAGGAACCCTCACCTAAACGCCTGCGCTAATGCGAAACCTAGCGAACAATGCAATAATTCGAACGTTGTTTTTGTTTGGATTCTCGATTCAATTAAAGGTACTTATCTATTTTTTTTAAATTAAATTTTTTTTTTAAATTTAATGTTATTCTTACACGCTAGATAAATTTACCTAAAAGTAGCTGAACGATTCATTCTCTTACGTCTAACTTTTTGACATTATGCGGATGCTCTAAGTTAACCTAAACATAAACATATTTAACTGTCTTTCAACGTCTTTGTTATGTTTCTTGTTCTTAAAAACTTTATTCTAAACTTAAATTATGCTTAAAAATCCGTAAAAAAAATAAGCAGAATTTTGTGTTGTTTTCACTGTTCTGGTCTGGTACATTCCGTTTGGTCACTAATGTAAATCAATGTAAACCGAACTTTGCTGACCATAATATCAAGGCCAAAAACAGCACGATATGGTGGACCTGACCTCCGAGCATTTCGTGTACGTAAATGTTATTGCACATTTTTTTGGACCGATCGCCGCATCGAAGGAAACCGACCTGATGACTACTGGCTGCAGAAAGAAAACCTTAAATCTCAATCCAATCCTTGTACATTCCTGTAGACATACACTGCATCATCCTCCTCAATTCCCAGATCTTAATTCCATCGAATATATTTGGGATTATTTGGGAAAGAAAATCCGAGGATCGGAAATAAAAATCAAAAACCAACTCAAAAATCTCAAATATTGAAGAATGGAACAAAATTTTACCGGTAGTTACTTCGAAACGAGTCCTGTCTATACAAAACGGTCTAAAGGATGTACGATAATAGAGGCAAAACAAATCAATTCTCTCTTCTTCTCTCAACCTTAGTTACGTTTTACTATTGATTGTTTGTATTAATTCATGCGACACTCAAATATTGAGTGTCGCATGAATTAATTGAACATGCTTTAAATGATTTCTGTCTCCACTATAATTATACAATAAAAAATAATGATTACAAACAGAAGTAATTATTGCTTCTATCCAGATCGGTCCACTTACAGCATTCCCACTGGAAAAGAAAACATTTTTGGCATAAATTTAAAGCATGTCTTTCGATTTTAAAGGAAAAGAGCAACACATCGTATACAGTCAGATCAAATCATTTATACTTCTATTGAGAGCATCGCATCACAATAACGTGATTTCAATTAATGCCCTTAGACTCTAATTGTCCCCAAATGCCGACAAATCTGAAAAATTAACCGTTTTCATATATTTAGTATAATTTTAGAAACTTTTTGCATCTTCGTGAAGTAATTGGGATATACCCATAAGATGGAAACCACAAAGGAGCTCAGAACTGTAATTCCGGTCTATTTATGTGAAAAAGTGGTCGAAAATTTGGTTCAACCACTGGACTCCCAGTAAGCCAGACAATTAGTTGATCAAATACGAGTATGTTAAGAATAATTTCGGCACCAGTGCATCGAAACGAGTTCGTCTATGTCGAACCATCTGCTGACTTTTAAGCAGTCGATATTCCTTGCCAATCATACTACGCGATGACAATGACCAGCGACATTCATTCTCCCACCGGGGATGAAATGTAAATATACAGCTAGCCCTTAAGCTATGCGCTTTAGCGTGTGTGGGCTTAGTGACAGAACTTTATGCAACGTCCATAGAGATGGTGAAGACACTGCAGAGCTCTTGATCTGTCAATGTCTCGCCTTTGTTTGTATGAGGGGGTATCTGTTTGGCGCTGATGTGGTGGAAGAATAGAACAGAAGCGTTTTTCATTGGAAGATCATGAATTTACATTAAATGTAGGGTACTGCCTGGTGTTACACTGGACCAGAGTCTGAGCGCTCCAGTGCTGTGTTTCCGAACGGCCAACAGAGTAAAAAGGAAAAGTTCTTCATATTATCGTAGCATTGGACAAATGGGATGCCCCAAGACGGAGGTACGTGAGAGGAAGACAGTCCTCAGGAAAGTTTAAATGTGGAATGTAATATCTTTAATAACGTCCGACTTTGGAATACATTGCGATATGTTCACTCGTAGTAAATATATCACTGAAATACGGTCTGGTATGTAGTCATTTGGTTAGTGGATCACTGTCTTGTGGTATGAAATGAGCGTCAAGATACAAATGTCTCGATAGGGAACATTTGTTGTCAATGAGCCCTTATTTTTTTTTTTTTTTTTGTTTGCTATGACATCTGTGAAAAATATTAAGTATACACCAAGTCATTGAACAGACAACATCATATTTTTTCATCGTGTTAAAAATGTCGAACTTTGTACCAGAAGGTGATGATTTTCGGAAATCATTAATTTTTTGTTTTCATTTGAAGAAAAGTGCTGCACAGTTGCATCGAATGCTTGTCGAGACATATTGTGGTCATGCTCTATCAGAAGCGACATGCAAAAGATGGTTTAGACGGTTCAGAAATCATGATTTTGATGTGAGAAGTAAAGAACGTGGAAGACCACCAAAAAAGTTTGAAGACGTCGAATTGCAAACGATATTGGATTGAAATCAAACTTTGAGTCAAAAGCAAATAGCAGCAATGTTAAATGTTGCACAACAAACAATTTCTGACCGTTTAAAGGATATGGGAAAGACCCAAAGGTGTAGAAAATGGGTGCCACATGAATTTGAAAGGCAGATGGAAAACCGAAAAAAAAACACTTCTAAAATTTTGCTTCAATGACGCGAAAGAAACTCGGTTTTGCATCATATTGTTACTGGCGATGAAAAATGGATTTATTTTAAGAATCCTTAACGGAAAAAATCATAGGTTAATCTGGGACAACCATCAACATCGACTGCAAAACCAGATCGATTCGGCAAGAAGACAATGCTGTGTGTTTGGTGGGACCAGAAAGGTGTGCTGTACCACGAGCTCCTAAAACCTGGTGAAATCGTTAATACTGATCGCTGCCGACAACAAATGAACAATTTGAACCATGAATTGATCGAGAAACGACCAGAATGGGCCAGAAGACACGGCAATGTAATTTTGCTGCATGACACTGCACCTGCACACAAAGCAAAACCGGTTCAGGATACAAACAAAACACTTGGCTGGGAGCAGCTAACCCACCCGCCGTATTCACCAGATTTGGCTCCTTCCGACTACTATTTGTTTTCATAGATGGGACACGCATTAGCTGAGCAGCACTTTGATTTCTGCGAGGAGGTCGAAAATTGGGTGTCTGAATGGTTTGCTTTAAAAGACGAACAATTTTATTGGCGTGGTATTCAGAAATTGCCAAAAAGGTGGTCAAAATGTGTCGAAAACAGTGACCAAAACTTTGAATAAAATGTTTTTACTTTCCTATTAATAATTACTGTTTTATTTTCAAAATATTTCATCAGCTCATTTCATACCGGTATACATACCGTTGCACATACTTCAAAACCAAGCAGGCCTTACTGTAAAGCGGGTCGGCGAGGTTGTGAGAATAATCTTTACTGACACCAGCAAAATTACAAAATGCCTGCTTGAAAAGAAGCCAAAATAGCTTGGAAGAAAGGTTCACTTTGGCCTTGAAGTTGGCCTCCTTGTACATCTGAGGAATAGAAGAAATTAAAGTTACATCTCTGTAGATTCTATGTACTTCATACCGCCCAGTGTTCTTTGTGTCCAGATTATAACAACACTTTTTGAAAGATTGCATAACTGTTGCTTACTCCTACTGAGTGTGTGGTTACAGGAGACCTTCAAACATTAACACGAAATTTCAAACACATGCAACTTGTAGATTTATCTAATTCAAAGACAAACTATATTCTAAACTTATATTTTCTCCAAGAAGCATGAAAAACAAATGACCTTAAATTTCCAGATACAACTGCTTACCGCTGCGCCATCAGTGTCTGCAGCACACCTTTGGAATCACCGGCGAGCGAAGTGAGTCACAAGACAAGAAGTGAATCCTCACATTAAATCCCCACCTCCCATAAGCGAGGGAAACTCTCTACACTGAAGCACCCTCCATCAAGCAAATTTCAAATTTATTCAAACAGCGCCGACTGTCTACCACAAAACGTTACCAAATTTAAGACACGAACCCTCGTGGAATAATGATCTAAACGTGAGGGATTTCTGGCTGAAATTAGACTCAGTCCACGGCACACCGGAGAATTTACACATCTTTTCCTTATCCGGCCTGCATTATGTCTTCCCTGTCCATTCCAACGTGTCGTTTTAAAACAAAGAACCAAGAAAAAAAATTGAGGAAAGATGGCAAATAATATTCCCTCGCTGTCTAAGCTTGGCGAGGAGAAGAGTATATTTAATTTAAGGACACGACCAGTGGGGGAAAGTTCGCTTCAAGATTTACTGTCAACGTTTGCTCGCAGTTAATTTCGAGGATTTGGGGGTGGTTGGCAGTTGTCGTCAACGCATTAACGTTGAGAAATGCTTTCAAGGACGCGCTGGAATGTGAATAAAGTAAATGAAGAAAAAAGCAGCCACCTCTGCTAAAGGGAATATTATAAATTCCAGTAAAACGATCCTGAGAGGATGCGACGCGTATTCAGCCTGGACTAAAGTTGTCTCGGGTTGCAAGTTGCAAACGACTGCTCCACATGCACAGAGTGGATATCTGGGATTTTGCTGAAAATGTGGGAGTTTCATTTTATATTTTCTACGTAGGACGCGGGGAATAGATGCTGAGTATCTAGATGTTTTTAAGATAGTGCGACGAGAACTCAAAGCAATAAACGAACTTGGGTTCAAAGAATAATTTTCGAAGAAATATTTATTCAGTGAACTGATAGCAGAAAGCCATCTGTAGTTCAGACATGGACTTCATTAACCTAAACGAAGAAAAACATGAAGACGGTGAGGTCATGTATTGCGTCAATGTTGCAGCTTGATTGACGTCTGCATCGTCAGCCTGTAGTAGAAGTTGAATTAAGAAAAGTAAAACTACGATGTAGTGTCTTTCAGTCTGATCAGGCTATTTGAGGCAGGCCGTGAGAGAATCTTTTTCCGAGTGGAAGTCTGTGATGTATCAGATAATTCATGAAAAATCTGAACAATAACAGAGCTGAATTAATTTTAAGACTAGAAACAATTTTGGTTTTGGTCCTGTCAACTCGAGGTAACGTTGTTGATCGCGCTCAACATGGCGAGCTGCCAACACTATCCTCGTTATTGCACAGGTCAAGCTTCCTATCGGCGCTACCTGGATTGCCATCTTACCACCCGTTGTATGGTGAACAAATGTATGCAGCGATCCCCTCTACCCGAGGTTTAAATAATGAGCCTGGACTACCAGTCTGTGGGTTGTGCGTGAGGTTAACTTCCCCACCACCTATTAAATCTAATGTTCAGAAACACCGATATGCCTCGGATAATGAAGGATCAACTGCTGGTGACCTCAGCAAACGTTTTAAGAACAACTATTTTCGGTTTTCTACATGGAATGTGAGGTCCTTTAACAGGCAACGTGCTGCCGAACAACTTGCGAAGGCCGTTGATTGCTACAAAGCAGACATAACTGCCATTCAGGAAGTGCGATGGGATGGGCCCGGCAAAAAAATGATAAACTGCGAAATCTACTACAGCGATTGCTACAGAGAGGGAAGACAGCAGATTTGTTGTTCGAGGTAGACTTAGGCATAAAGTTCTGAGCTACGACCTCGTCAGCGAACGCCTTATGACAATTCGCATCAAGGTTCAGCTCGGGAACGTTAGTCTGATTTGTGCTCACGCAACGACAGAGGAGAAAGGTGAAAACAAAAAAGATGACTTCTATGATCTCCAAGGAAGAACATACGATCGATGCGTCAACTACAACACCAAGATGGTTCTAGGAGACTTCATTGTCAGCTGGGAAAGGAGGACATCTTTGTTGGAGTCATCGGAAATACAAGGTAAGAACCCGCATATCCAGCGATCAAAGGAGTCGAAACAGGTCAATACGGATTGACTTTGGAAAGCTACAATCGCAACAAAAACTCGCTCAGAGTTCGACGCTACCTGCTTCCGTAAAAAAAGATTGGAAACGTTGTCAAGAAGCCTTTAAAGAATCTGTCACTGATGTGCTGGGTTCACGTCACCTCCCAGAAGGAACCCATGGTTTGACGACGAGTGCAAGCAAGGGCACACTAAACATAACGCCTATAAGGCGACGCTGCATCGAACGACGAGGGCTGTTCGTGAGCTCTCTGATCGGAGAAGAAGGGAAGAGCACCGGCTTCTAAGAAGGAAAAAGGAGGAGCATGAGAAGCGCTGGTCGAGAAGATGGAAAGGTGTTATGGCAGGAACGAAGTCCGGAAGTTTTACCGAAAGGTCAATCAGCTATCCGGAGGACACAAGGTTCGGACCAAGGCCTGCCGGGACCAGAATGGACAACTAGCAGTAGAATCGCAGTCTGTGAGAACCTGGAAGGATCTTTTCTGCAGACTTCTTAACGGCGATGACCGCCCAAATCCCGCAGTTAGGCTGAATGTTCCTATCAATTCGGACGATGATAGACAAGCAGTCCGTCCCCCCGATAGCAATATCCAAGCTGAAGTCAAACAAAGCTGCTGGAGCGGACGGATTGTAAGCAGAACTATTTAAAGCAGCTGGAGATGACCTGGTTGGGTGGATGCACCAGCTCATCTGTAAGATATGATGAAAGGAAAGCATGCCCTATGAGTGGAATCTCAGCATCGTTTGCCCGGTTCACAAGAAAGGAGACCCCTTTGAATGCGCCAACTTCCGAGGGATTAGTTTCCTCAACATCGCATACAAGATCGTCTCTGCCGTATTGTGTGAGCGTCTGAAACCGTTTTTCCATGACCTGATAGGACCAGGGAATCCACAATAGACCAGATTTTCATATTATGGCAGATCCTCGAAAAGAATCAAGAAATGAAATCGACATTCACCACCTATTCGTCAATTTGAAGGTTGCATTTGGCAGTGTGCATAGAGACGAGCTATACAATGTCATGTCTAGTTTCGGCATTCCTACCAAACTCGTCAGATAGATGACGATGGAGAATTCTCCCTGCTCCGCCAAGGTCGGTAACGGACTCACCGAGACCTTCAATGTCACAAAAGGTTTTAGACAAGGCAATGTACTATAATGTGACTTCTTTAACATAACTTTCGAGAAGATTTGTGGTCCTGGTTGCGTTGATCGCGTCTGGAGGAGAAGATATAATTTCGAACTCTATGGGCTGAACAGCGACATTCGCCTGGTCAAGCGTCTTCGAGTACAATGTTGAAGAAAGTGTCCTAGCCATGAAGGCCGTATGTACACCACCGCTTCAGCTCGAAAAGTCTTCGAATCTGAGCCATTGGGACAACGCAACAGAGGATGTCCTAGGCTTTGATGGAGCAGACAAGTAGAGCAGGACCTCAACAAACTTGGAGTACGCAATTGAAAGCAGCTGGCAAAAGATCCTGCTGGCTGGAGAGGCAGAGGCGAATAACGAATAAAACGGACGTGATTGCCCTGGCTTTTTGCAGGCTTTGATGATGTTTTTATATACATGAAGATCTCGGATGTTTGCAAACGTTCTAATCTTAGTCGTGTGAGATGTTTGTCAAGCCATTCAAGTTGCCCTTAGGCCCATACTGCGATTTAAGCATAATCGTCCGAGATTTTTGTGCAGAGTTCTTTTCACAAGTATTCGGAAATGCATGTAAGTAAGCAACTGCTGGTGGCCGCCGTGGCGTAGTGGGTAGAGTGCGATGCTCACACTACGGAGGGTCTAGGTTCGATTCCCGGCTGAACACCTCGAATATTCCGCGGCACCACCTTTTTCGAGCTGCTGACAACACTCAAAGAGTCTAAGTAAAGTTTCTCAAATATCACATATATATCGCCTTACTCTACTCTTGGGAGAACAGTAGCGCGAACAACACGAGTAGTTAATGAGTAAGCTGGGCCCTGCTTCCTTGGGGACTGTTGCGCAATCCAATTTATTTTATTTAAGTAACTGCTGAGATCCTCAGACTTTTTGCCACACCTACAACGTTTTCATCTTTGTGAATCATTAAATGACCTATACCAGGGCTCTTAACAACAGGTTCCTTCGTATGGAACACGAAAGAGGGCATTATTTAAGATGAATTTCTTCTTTTTATCCTTCCAATATCTTAAATGTAAGTTGTGATTTGATGACGATTAAAAATTTTTCTACAACTGTGTGTCTTGTAATCAGTTTATGTATTCGAAATACAGACGCGTATTTTTGGTTTAGTAAGGTCAGAACATCAGCGAGAGAGAGAGGAGAGAGTATCGATTCTGAGCCGCCTTTTTCACGGCCCCACATCTCAAAAAGAAATATTTGTCTTCTCGAACTTCGCCATTCGGACCAAAATCGGTAGGTTTCTTATTTTTTGAAGAAACGTTCTGAATCAAAATAATACAATAAAAAAATAATACAATTCTGGTTAATGATTTTGATTCTTTCAATCGGTTTCGTTGTTGTAAGTTAAAAATGGTTGTAAGTTAAAAAAGTTGGAAATGCTTCTTTTCGCAAATTACTTAAACAAAAATTGTTTAAAATGCGTTAAATATCGCGTACAAAAAACGAAAAAATGAAGCGGAACGTTGAAAAAATACAAAAAATAATATGGGGTGCCAGCGCGTAACTTGAAACAATCGAGCATTGATCATCGTCATTCAACTCGGTACACAAATTTTCGGGCAGCATGGAATTTGAAACGAGATTCATTGTGACCTGTGTTTATAAAACTTATTGTGAACGAAAAAGCAAAATGTCAGTTCGTTACTTCAAAGCTATTTCATTTAAATCAGAAACCAACAAGGAAGGAGATGGTCGACTGAACAGCTGATCAAACAGCTGATTTCCCCTTTGTCCATCGACCGTTTGACTGTTATTTACGTGTTTTAGTAAACAAAGCCCGGACATAACCTCAAATTCTGAAAGTTATTTACGAATCATCGAACATTGTCTCACTTTACTCACACATCTTTACGTTTCCCCTCCAAAATAGGCAAGATGGCGCCAAAATTGTCAATTTTGCCCCCAATAGTGTCAAACACTGGTAAATTGCCCACAGTTTGTGAATTGGTCAGCCATTTTGTGTTTATTCAAAAGGTTGAGTTCGTAGTTGAGCAAAATGTTTATGATTTAAGTGTCATCACAACCTTAAATAGGTTAAAATTTTATAAATATAACTTTATTTATAGTATATTTATAATGACTTATGAAATGTGTAATAAACAAGACAGTAACGAAGGCTAGTAAAACCAACATTACGGAGGTATTTCCTTTTAACTTGTGTTCCGAGATACTTGTTCTATAATAAAAATAAAGATTATTTATTTCCGTTGGTATTTACTCAATAAAATAACTTACATTATTCGAGATACATTAATTATTCTACAAAATATCAAATAAAAAAAAATTAAAACATATTTGTCTGTCCAACTACAAATACCTGGCCATGCCAAATATGTATGTGTCCCTACAATTCACGTCTATACAAAATGAGAGTAGGAATTGTATGACCTAGTAACTTCGAACAACGATGGATGGCAATTATAGTACCTAAAACCATTAAGTCGGTTTGAAAAACTGACATTTTTACAAATATTAGATCCTTTTCAACCGTTATTTTAAACAATTAGTATTTAAATTTATGTATTGTTTTGTTTAGCATAATATATGTTTACAACACTATTATGAGAGAAGAGCATTTTTAGAACACCAGTGTTAGAATTCAAAAACAGTAGCAGCTATTGAGCGTTTAGTAATATTTATAACTTAAAAAACACTATTTATTAAATTTTTGTGCTCAAAATATATGTATTTTGTAATATATAATACTTTCTGAATTAGTTAAAAAATTAACAACAATTGCTTTGCTGATGCAACTTCTGCCTTACATATGTTATTTCTGAACGTACCCATCATCAGTTATTTGTTCGTGGTGGACAAATCAATTGTCCAATAAGAAAAGACATCTGAGCGGAAAAGTTTCTCCAATTTAAATTTGAAATTTAAAATTTATTTATTTACTTATAAAAAATTAAGTTTAAGTGTTTAAAGTGAATTGAAGGACTCTATAAGGTAAGCCATGTTATGCCGTTAAGATTTCTGTATTTACAATTTAAATACATTAATATTTACATAGAACAAGACTAGATGAATTCATACATTTGTATATCCGGCTATATCGAGTGATGTGATGTAGCAGTTTTGGTTTTACTAATAGCCTTTTCCATGGTAGTTTGCGATCGGGTCTTAACATGTGTCCTTCTGATTGACCCTGATTGCAAGAAGCCACAATTTTTGCTATACGTTTCATCGGTGATGTTAATTTATTTTGCCTTTTAATGATCGGTTGGATGCAGAGCATTAATTCGTGAAGTGGATCTAATTCATCTGCTAATGCTTGCATCCTCGGTTTTCGGTTCGGTTTTTGTTTGTTGGTTTTTGATTTCCACATGTATTTATTTATTTATACAGACTACGATACGAATACGATACTTAAAAGATACTGATAGAAAATTTATAAAAAAAAATTGTAATTTGGGTTAAAAAATTGTAGGTCTCTTCTACTTGTAAGAGAACAAAAGCGCACACAACACGAGTAGTGGATGAGCAAGCTAGGTTCTGGTCTCCCTGTGGACTGTAGCACCAACAATTATTATTAATATTATCGCAAAATGTTTTCATTACTATACACTACAATTTCTTATTTGATACCGAAATTTTAAATTGCTTAATAAATTTAACTTACCAGGTAGATAACATGGAACAAAATAAGCAGTCAAAGAAGAAGTGTGTAATGGGATGTGTAGGCATTCGCCATACATACAAGGCGAAGAACGAAACTTTGTGAGTACATATGTTAAAGTAAATTTCATTACAATATAAAATGCTTCCTCTGTTCTTTGCTCGTAATCTATTTTTCTGTAACTACTGTGTCCACTCTATGCTTTAATATCATCATACTTATATTTATATGCATAAGTATTTCATTTCCCAATGAACAATAATGTTGTTCGCACGCATACACAAAAACTGTCTGCCCTTTGAAAAGTGTAGTGTCTTTGATTGGTATTTATCGGTTTTCTGCTCTTTAATATTTTCACGGTGTATTTTACTTTTCAGCCACACACTCGTGATTTTTGAGACCTCCTACGCACCCGTTCTGCAACTTTTAAGATCCCCTCTTCTTTGTCTCTAAAGTGTCTTAACATACCAGAGCGGAATGTTGCCGTATTATTTATCAAGTAGATAAGTTATAGCATACGATAGTAAGATAAGATAATAAGATTTGAATAATTTCCCATATTAATGTAAATATTAATAAGCAAAATAATTGTGAACATTAAAATATAATAATAATATTGTGAACATTAAAATAAAATAATAATATATGATTGGTAGTAAATAATACGCTACATAATAACATATAAATTTATATATAACAAATTCAAATAAATTTTGTTATACCAAATTCTGTAGGGAAGTATTTCCACTCCTTGATTTAGAAATTTTGAGGCCCTGTTTTCCATTTTTAAATATTCAGAAACTATTTAAAACATACATTTATTATGACAGGAGGGAATTTTGGCCGCAGCAATTGGGGATAGCAAAATTGTTCAAGACGGATAGGGCTTGTGACAAACATTTTTCAAACAAAATGTTTGCCAACAATAACAAAATCCGCTTGAATGCAAAGGCTGTTCCTGATATACTGTGCGCTCCTAACAACAGTTGCTCTGACGAAGGTGTCCGCTTTACTGCACACTTACAGCAGGAAGAGGACGCCCAAGTCTGTGTCAGTATTAGGGATGAAGATGTTGAAAACGAAGATGAGGTCGAAGTTAAAGGAGATTCAGAAATGGAAGAAGTTGTAGTGAAAGAAGAATTTTTAGAACAAGAAGATTTAGTGAAAGAATATTTGGTGGAAGAACATATAGTGGATGCTTTGGTGGAAGAAGATTTAGTGGAAGATTTCGTGGAAGAATATTTGGTAGAAGAAGATGTAGTGGAAGAAGATTTAGTAGAAGCAGATTCGGTGGAAGAAATTTCTTATTCTGTAGAAGAAGACTTAAGTTGTCTTAAGTATGAAAGTGCCGAGAAAGGATCCCAAACGAGTGAGTATTTAAGAAACAGAACTCCTAAAAAAGTACTAATTCGTCAACGATTATACCAATCGGAGACGAATTTATTAAAAATGGAAGGCAAGTGTCGCGAGCAACAGGTTTTAATAAAAGACCAAAAGAAACAAATCTTGTTCTTGGAAGAACAAGTTAAAAAACTAAAGGAGGATACACTAGCTTACAGTTCAGAAAATATTTGTAATTGCCATAAAAATTTTACAAGGGACATAAAAACCATTGTCTCTAATATTAGACAAAATAGTAAGGTTTGTAGCAGGGGTAATAGGTTTTCCAATGAATTGAAACTAATGGCACTTTCAATTCATTTCACTTCTCCTGTTACATATAGGTTTTTAAGGTCATCTTTGAACTTGCCTTCGGTCACAACCCTTCGTCTTTTTATTTCGTCGTGGCCAAAAAGTCCGGGCAATATTGAGTTTAACGTAAAGACACTAGAGTTGAAAGTCAGTCAGCTATCTACAATTTATAAATACTGCTCCATTTCTGCTGACGAAATGTCGTTAAAAGAGCACATAGATTATTGTAAAAAAAATGATATACTTGTAGGATTAGAAGATTTTGGTGAAGGTGATTACCGATCAAATTGGTTGGCTAATCATGTTTTAGTCTTTATGGTTCAAGGTATAGCAAAGCATTGGAAACATCCAATCGCTTATTATTTTGTGCGTAATAGCTGCGTACCTTCACTTTTAAAGAAGGAGTGGTTTGTTTCCTGTCCATTTCGTATCCGATCAGGGAGCGAAGTAAATTATTAGAAGTAGAGACAGAAACGCCTTATTTCGTCGTAGACGATCATAGGGTTCATTACTTCTTCGACTGCCCCCATCTTATTAAAAGCACGCGAAAATGTTTGATGAGTAATCAAATAATGTTTGATGGCACTGCACGTGCCTGTTGGAAAGATTTAGTCTCCTTATATAACGAGGACTGCAAACTAGGAATCCGTTGCGCCTCTAAACTGACGGAAGCACATATACGCCCTAACACTTTTCAAAGAATGAAAGTGAAATATGCCACTCAAGTATTTAGCCATACGGTTTCGTCAGCATGCTTTACTTATTTCAGTGGAGTCGACGAGAGTGATACAATGTTAGGTACTGGTAAATTTTTAAAATTTTTTAATAATTTGTTTGATATTTTTAATTCTTCAAACACATTTTCTGTAAATTTATTAAGGGTAGGTTTTCGTGGAAGTGATATGCAGAGGCAATTTTTACAAGAAGCCGTAAAGCGCATCAATACCATGAAAGTGCTCAATCCTCAAGGCAAAGATATGACAAACAAATTCTATTTCTTGAAGGGGTGGCTTTTGAATATTTCGTCACTTACGTCTTTGTGGCAGTCTCTATCGCCATGCCAGTTCAAATATATTTTGACAAGGCACCTTAATCAGGATTGTTTAGAACAGTTTTTCGGGGAAGCAAGGAGTGCGGGAAAGTGTAGCGGTAGCCTAACTGCTTTACAATTTAAAAGCGCATTCCAGAAGCTTTGGGGACTGCAATACTTAAAGATTGTACGAACCGGCAAATGCGAAAGCGTCAATACTGAGCGATTACATTCGATCAGTAATCAGGCTCTTGTAAAGCACCCGTCTTGGATACCGGCCAAAGTAGATCATCAACTTTCGGTTGCGATTACGGAAATTTTTCCCGCAGATATAAACACAAACGACTTCCTTAGAGAAAACAGTTTCGTTTATGTTTGTGGTTATATTTTCCGAAAATGTTACGAAAGTCACAAATGTAGTTCAACATTGCCAACATTGAATACAGCAGCACCATCCGCTGATTTAACATTTTCATCGTTCAAGCAATTTGAAAACTGCAATCTTGTTGCTCCACCACCAAGCTTCGTGGAATATATACACTCTCTCGATGATCTATTTTGCAAACATTTTAATGAATGTTACTACGTTAAAGGTGTAGCCACCCGCCTATCCGAATTGCTTCACACGGAAAATCACAACAAATATATGTGTTGTGAGAACTTGCCTCAGCATTTAATTTTAAATTATTTTTTTAGGTTACGTATTTACTTTTTTATTAAGTTTTGGAATAGGGATCTGGCTAACCCAACTTTCAGGAACAAGCTTTTACGCGTATCACATTTGTAGATATAATATGCATTAAAAATTCCATTCATAAACTTGTCTTCCATTATTTTTATAAAGCATGTAATCTGACTTGTTTATACATATTTTAACTGTGCAATTAAAAATGTATTTTTACTTCTAGTTTGGGTGCAATAGGCCTCCAGGGGAAACCGAACACCCAGTAAAAAATCGGTTAACGCACCAACGAGCATACCTCAAGGGTGGTGTGGTATTGCTCACTTTTGTTCTTACAGAATCTCAAAAATACAACTACTCGTAACAAATGTAGCAACCCAGGGAACAGAACTTCATCACATATAGTGACTCCAATAAGTATTCCAATTTTTACAGAAATCATTTCTACACATTTTTGTTCAGTGTTTACTATTGAGTACAACTGAATAAACGAAAACAACGCACGAATTTTTAACAAAATAAACTACAATGTTATTCATAAGCGTACAATTTAAACCACCCAAAAGTATTCGCTCACACTTACAATAACTTAGTTTTTAATTAAATATTTTGTTGGGCCAACTTTTTTACTAATAATGTGAGCCAGTCAATTTGGAATAGAGTCAAATAGTTTTTAAGTTACACCAGATAAAATATAGTCCAATTTTGGAACAAAATGCAAGGAATCAGCTGTGACTTAAGAACCAGATGACTATTCTTAATCGATTAACTCACAAAATTAAAAATAAAGGTGGACAGACAAAGTATTTGATATGTTAAGAACGATATTGATGTGAGTGCTACAAAAAATTTCGGTTTAAGTTAAAATAAAAGAAACAGAATAAACACTTAGAGATTCGCTAGACGTATTCACATTTCACTTATAATTGATTATAAAATTGCTGGGATTTGATACTGTGAGTTCTGATGATCTCTTCACTTGCTGTGCCTTTTTTTGTGCTCTCAGAATGTGCTAATTATTCGTCTTCGATGTTGACTTCTGTACGGACAATTCTCGTTCCATCCATAGTACAATCTAAAACCATATTTGTGAATTATAATTGAACTTATTATTTAAGTAATATACCTGGTTGTTCAAACTAACTTACACCCACTACTTTAAATACAATGCATAATATGGTCTTCCCAATCCACTTGATAATTGCAAAGTTGATATAAATAAATTTTCTTTAGGCGTAAAGTTATTCGAATCAAAATTTACCGAACTTGATGTTCTTTATACTCACCTCAATAGTTTGCGCGGGAATAGTATCATATGTTCATGCAGCTCACACGTATTCTCTGTCAAAAGAAAAAAAACCTTGTCTGTGAATCAGCTGTTCAGGAGGGGAAATGTTATAAAAAACGCTGTCAAAATGAATTCAAGGGCGGGAGACGAGGGAGTTGACTGTCTCCCTATTGGTCTCTGATTTAAATTTTGTGTGTTTCTTATTAGGCATGTTCCCGTACCCGATAAAACAACACAAGTTAAAACAAAAAAACACAATGTGCGTTCCCGTATTCCGAAAAAATGGGTTTTACGCCAAAATGAGCGCTCTCTCGAGAGAGTAAAATATTTCCCTACCCTTCCCATTTTAACACAAAAAATGTTTGTGGGTAGGTTGTTGATTTTCTGTCAAATAAATTAGTATGTGACTCAAGTCTTATTATTGTTTTTATTTTCTCTATCGATAAGAGATATATATATAGAATGAAGGAATGTTTTCAATTAGTAATGCATTCAGTAGATCCCCCAGGACAAATAAGAAGTACATTGGTTCCTCCAATCCTGCAGCTTTGCGTAACCTTGAAGCTATAATCCAGTGGAAGTTATCAAGCTAATGTTAGAGCAAATGTTTTATTGAGCGATTAAGAAAACTTTCTAGAACTTTTCTCTTTCTTTTTTATTTTCGAACCTCTCAAGCTTCCACTATTAAGATTGTAAAAGTTTTCTTCGATTTCAAGTCTTCACTCTTGAATTTTTTTACCAATGCAAAGCATTTAATGAATTGCATCTAGTTTCTTGTTTATAATTTGTGTTGCAACTACATACTGCATCATTTGGTTTACTTTCTTTCTTGAATTGAGGTTTTTTGTTTTGATTTCCGTTACCTTAAATGAAGATTTGATTAAAATTTAGGCAGGAAATAATATGCTATTTGTGCTACTTTTGTACTCAACATTTTTTGCAAAACTGTTGTCCTCTCTATCTTCACAGATGCCTAAAATTATGCTTTCTGCATTATTGTTTTGGTCAGCTTATTGTGCTCAGCTCCAAAGGATTTTGCTGTAGGCACTCCATCAAATGTTGCTTCCAGGACGGCACATTCAATAGTTCTTTCTTCCAACGCATCTACAGCGTTGAGCATAAATGTTGGAGTGTTCACTGTTTTCGTACTTATCTGTCCACAAAATCTTGATTTCCCAATGAAATGCAACCATTTATTTTTTTTTATGTTTCATATATTTGTTTATAATTTCTTATACTACATAGTTCATATATATGCCGAAGAGTGTAGGTTTGATTCCCAGCTCAACATGAATTTTTAAAATTTTTCACGGCACCACCTCCTTCGAGCTGCTGACAACATTGAAAGAGTAATAACTGTCTAAGAAAGCTTCTCAAATTTCACCGTTCGGAGTCGGCAAAAAACAGTAGGTCCCTTCTACTCGTGAGAGAACAGTAGCGCGCACAACACGAGTAGTTGATGAGCAAGCTAGGCCCTGGTCCCCCTTTGGACTGTAGCGCCAACAATTATTATTATTATTAGTTTTGCTATTCTTTGTAATTATATAACAACTAAAGAAATTAAGAACAGCATAGTGGTATTAACGGAAAAAGAAAAATCCACGCGGCAAACAGCAAAAATATTAAAAATTAGTGATTCCACAGTATATTGCGCCCAAATAAGACGAAATGTGAATAACAGTGCAGTTTTAAGAGGACGTCCAAGTTTATTGACAGATGGAGATGCACGTGCTATGGAGCGTTTGATGAGACGCAAGGACTCAATAACTTCAAAACAAGCTGCTGCAGCAATACTAAAGGATGTCAGTGAATGGACGGCGCGTAGAGCTCTTCGCAGAATTGGACTTGTTTCAGCAATTAAACAAAAGAAACCCGCTTTATCGGAGAAGAACATAAAGACGCGTTTAACGTTCTGCAAGGACCACAAGAGTTGGACTGTTGAGGACTAGAAACGAGTGCTTTGGTCCGACGAAACCCAAATAAACCGTTTCCAGTCAGATGGAAACCAATATTACTGACAACAACCATAAGAAAGAATCCAAAAGCACCAAATAAAGCAAACAATAATACATGGTGGTGGTGACGTGATGGTAAGGGGTTGCTTTACTTGGTGGCACGTTGGTCCACTAGTAAAAATGAAGAAAGAGAATTATCTTTACATTCTAGAAACAAATTTACCTGCATTTGTTGAATTATATATTATATATAAAAAACCAAAAAATGGTTGCATTTCATTTGGAAATAAAAATTTTGTGGACAGATAAGTACGAAAACAGTGAACATTCGAACATTTATGCTTGCCACTGTATGTGCTTTTGTATGTATGGGCCACCGTCTGTACCCTTTGAGTGGATTTTATTCGTATTGAGTTTACTTTTCACTTTATATTTTAAGTCACTCCAAGTCCTGAAAATATATGCATATATATTTGCAAGCACCGTAATATAAAAAAAACCGTTAGTTCCGAATATAAGTATACACCCTATCCATTAAATAATTTGAGTCGAAATTTGATAGTATTTATTGAATAATTTAATATTTGAACCTAAAATACTTGAATTCACTAAGCAAAATAGAAAATTAACAATAATTCATCAAAATAAAAAAGAATAAGGTTTAAAGGTTTAAAAGTAGGTAAGAGCTATTTTCCAAAAGTAAGTATACACTTCATAAACTTTTTGCAACTCTAATATTTTATGGCTCTTAATTTCTTATTAGTTTTTTGTGGTGTATCCTTTGGGCTTTATAACGGCTTTAAGTTTTGATGGCATTGAATTTAACAAAGCTTGTGTAACGCTGGAGTCGATTTTGGACCGATTTTGGACTGTTTTAAGACTGTCTTTAGACTTAATGTCTCGTTTTCTTATTTGCCGCTCTAGATGTTACCATATATGTTCTATGACATTAAGGTCCGGTGATTGCTGTGGCATTTTAAATTGATTTCGGACATTGTACAATAGCCATTCTTTTACTATAAGTGAAGTGTGCTTGGGGTCATTATCTTGTTGCAAGATAACTGACCCCTCCAAGCCTAACTTTTTGGCACTTTCACATAAATTATTTTTGAAAATGTTTAAATAATCAAACTGATTCATCTTACTTTTAATAAAAACTAATTTTCCACCACCAGATGCCGCCATGCAACCTCATACCATCACGTTTCCTCCTCCATGTTTCCCTGTTCATGATGTATTTGTTGGATCGAATTCGGTATTTTGTTTTCTCCATACGTTTCCTCTACCATCAGAACCAAAGATATTAAACTTACTTTCATCACTAAATATTACCTTATTCCAAAAACTACTTTTATAATTTTCATAAGCTTTAGCGAAGATTTGTCGTTTTTGGCGGCTAACTTTGCTGACAAATGGTTTCTTTCTTATATTCCAGATGTCCAGTATCATACATTATTCTACGGATGGTTCTATGGTGGCATGATTTTTTCCCTTCCGTTATTTTGGAAGCACTCGTTTCTGGATTTTTTTTATTTTTCTAACGATTAGGCGGTTTTTTTGTACCGTGAATTTGCGGGGCCGACCTGATCAAACTTCATTTTCCAGACTACCGTTAATATTATATTTTAGCACTATTTTCTGTATTGTAGCGGGGCTTTCATCGATTATTTTGGCTACTGTTCTTATTGATTTGTTATTTAAAAAGTGCTTAATAATCAAATTTTTCAAGTCAGTAGAAAGTTCCTTTCTTCGAGGCGACATCTTCACAATTAGCAATAAACCTGTCTTTACAGGACTTGTAACTAACTCACACAATACAATTCGCAATTTCAAAGGAGAAAGAAAATAATAATCCACAATATTATAGCAGTATACCTACCTTTGGGATGAACTTTTGTGTGTCTCCTCGCATTTTTTCGCTTCCTTGGCATAATTTTCAATATTAACCCTAATCTTTGCTTTTAGATGGAAATTAAATAACGTGAGGAAAATGTGTTTACAGTGAAGTAGAAATATTACTAGCAGGTTGCATTTTGGTCGCATAATTTGTGAAGTGGATGAAGTGGAAGTGAAGGATTGTATACAATTGCCTATTAATGGACATATTTTGTTTTACTTCCATGCTGACAGGAAGAGATTTATTCACTGAAGACGACAACTTTCTTCTGTCGACTGAAATTGGTTGTTTCAAATGTCATATTTGAATTTGTATGCTGCCTACTTTAACGATACAAATGAAATTTGAACCAAAAGAGGTGCTTTCAATGTTCGATTGTATCGTGCAAGCTCGATTGTTTCAAATAACGTTCTGGCACAAATGCTTGAAATATCTGTCCTTTTTTCAAAAACATCAAATACCCAAATCGGAACAACCGGTACAAAAAAAGTGCTGAGAAAAAAATATCTAAATTCCTACTATCTACGAGGGGCGTTATATATATTCTCGGTATCGGGGTGAAGCTGTGGTTATATATATGAACTGACTTATTTATCAAGTAATACTATTATTTTAGAAAGCCAAATATTTTAGAATGCACTAAAATTATAGTCTTCCTTGAAGAATTAGAAGAATGTAGAATTTCATATAAATGTGATTATTAATGCGTGTTTTATCTCTAGTTAAACAGAATCATAATGGCGACTGAGACGATGATGGTGAAAATTGAACATCGCGCTGCAAATAAATTCCTCACTAAGGAAGGAAAAAGTCAAAAAACTAATCATGAAGAAAAGCCGGCTGTTTACCAGGGTTCCGCACCTTCATTATCAACTGTGCAAAAGTGGTCAAGTAAGATCAAGAGAGGCAGAGAGAGCATTGAAGACAACCCCCGCTCCGCGACCCCGGCTACTGCTTGTACGGGAGAAAGTATAAAAGAAGTCGAAACACTTGTTCTTGAGAATGCCCGAATAAAGGTGAAAATGATGGCAGAGATAACAAGCTTTCACCAAGCATACACATTATTCTTCATGACCATCTTAACCTTCCAAAGGTCAGTGCAAGGTGGGCGCCACGAATGCTCACAGCGCCTAAGAAAAAAGTGAGAATCGCATGCTGTAGAGAGCTTTTGAAGATCTGTAGTGATAACGCGGACGGTGTTATGGTTCGAATTGTTATTGGAGACGAAACATGGGTTCACCACTATGACCCTGAAAGCAAGCAAGGATTCATGCAGTGGCGTTTAAAAAGGAACAGACTCCCCGAAGGAGTTCAAAGTCACACCGTCTGCCGGGAAGCTCATGGCCACAGTTTTTTAGGACTCAAAGGGAATCTTGCTCATTGAGTACAAAAAAATAGGTGAAACCATCAAGGCCACATCCGACGCTTCCACTTTGCATAATTTGCGGGAGGAAATTAAAAACAAAAGACGGGATGAACTCGCAGCGGTTGTGTTGCTTCTTTATGACAACGCTCCTGTTCACACGGCGCGAGTTTCCAAGGCTGCTGCGCGAGATTGTGGTTTCAAAAGGATATCCAACACCCACCTTATAGTCCAGACCTTGCCTCTAGTGATTATTTTCATTCATATTGATACCAAGAGAATATTGAATGCCCCTCGTATGTGCATTTATTTGTAGACTACGAAAACTTTTAACATTGGACAGGAAAACTAATTTTCTTTTGCTGCTACCAGGAAGCCAGAAGGAAATCATTTCTTATCCAATGTAATTAATATGCAGATATATTCTTGTAATATTGGGGGTAGACATCAAAGTTGGTACTACACATTAATTCGGTTTCAAATAAATTTCTGTTTTCAAAATAAGACGACACCTGTAAAATGTGGCTTATCTTGGAAGGGATTACCAACTTCATTGGAAAGATGTAACATTTGTCAGCAACAATTAGTGTCTATGTGCTGAAGCCCATAGAATAGGTCTCGTCAAAGATAAGAAGCGTCTTGGCCAGCCCAAAATATTTAACGATGAAAAAATTGAGTTTTAGCTTGATCAAGATCTGTGTCAAACGCAAGGTGTTTGGAGTGACTCAGCAAACAAATTCAGTTTGGTTAAAGTAATTGAAATTCTAAAGCAAGGAAAATGGATGCTGTATGAGTTCTTGTGGGAAGGCTATTTTTTAACCTTCGAATTTTGAAGATTTTAAATGGAAGAAATCGTGACAGGATACGTGGTGTACTTCGATAACCCACCAAAAATACTAAAGTAAAACACGTTCCATCATCGTCTACATCGACGCCTAAGAAAAAAAAAAAACATCCACGGTTCAGAGGTCATGCTCTCTATATAGTGAGACCAGATGGGACCGGTGTACTATGCACTGCTAAGACCAGGGGAAACTATTGATGGAAACGTTTCTGTCTACAACTATTGCGTGCAAAGCAGACAGAAACAACTGAATGGCAGTACAAGGTGATTGCGTAGGACGATGAGGCTCGGTCCCACGTGGCAATAGTGGTAAAAAGCTAACTTGAAACGCTGAAATTAGAAGTTTTATCCCACAGGCCGCATTCGATAGCCCTTCCGACTTGGAACTGGAGTTTTTGACGGATACATAGGATTTTGGTGGTCACCGCCTCAGATGTTTTGAAGAAATCAAGAACGGCTCAATGATTTTATCGATTCCAAAGAGGGTTAATTTTCTTGTGATGGCATTTGAAAATTTTCAGACATATGAGAAAGTCGTTTTTTGCGGCGGACAATAAGTAAAATAATACCATCAATGAATGATGCCAACATTTCTCAAATTTAACTTTCTAAACTCGGTTAGTGGTGTACTCGTAAACGGTAGGCGAATTTGCTCACCTCAAATAAAACCAGACCAAGATGCAAATATGTGTTCCAAGTTGCACCAAGGACTCACCACAGAAAGCCAAGTCAAACAGAATTAATTTCAAAATACAGTGGGTATTTTTTTCCTGTTGGCTGTTCCACAAAACACTCGTTCTCTGACTGGATCAAGGGTAGGAAATAAAGAAAGAGCTAGAGACGCTAAGAAGTACACTTCTGCACTGCTTTCCACCTTCACGTGTGAATAATTTCCTCTTTTTTTGTATTCCTACAAAGAATGAAATTCCATTTTCATAAATTCAGCCCCGCCATCACACTGCACTGTATACTGCATAAGGTCATTCATACAACACATTCACCAGAAGCCAGTCGGCACACAAATATCCTCCATGGCAAAGCTTCACCGGCGCCATCATCAGAGGAGCTAGCGGCATTGGTTGGCATAATAAAATCACTGAGCTCGAAACTCGGTACATACGAAATTTCTGTGGCCCCTCGTTCTTTCTTGAGCCAGCAACTGCGATTCAGTGCGGATTTATTCATAGATTCAGACACTTGAACCTTTGTTAAGTGCAGTTTAACAACTAAATGATTTCCTCTTAATCCCGCACGACTCGCTGCGCATGAAATAAATCCTCAAACAATAGTAAACAAAGCCCCTGTTGGCGGGAGGTAGCCCTTGTAGCATCAGCGAGCGGCTATTATTGGTCGGGGGTGAGTCGTAAACGGGGAGCAGACTAGAAGGCAACGCTGATAAAAAGTCCTGTGTGCATATTCGTATTCGTCCGGGGAATGTTTCAGGATTAACAGCCATTCAATGATGGCATGGGTAAGGGCTAATTTGACGTTTATTGCAACGGAAGTGCTGTTGATGAAGGGTCTTTAATTATTATTTCATTTTCAATGGGTTCTCGTTCGCGGACAAGGACACTTACTCAAAAGCTTTAGCTAGCTAGTCAAACCATCTTTCACTGAGCACATTTGTGCATTCATCGGATACGAAATGGCTTACGGAACATACCTGACATACACTTCGTTAATACAATGTTTTCAATAGTAACGTAAGGGCATCAGCAGGATTTTTGTACATTTTAAGTAAGATATTCGTATATGGATATGGTTGATATGTGGTGTAGGAAAATCTTCGTATGAATTGCTAGTGATTTGTTCTGTTGCACGTAGGCGGTTTGAAAGCTTACATATAGAAAGTACAGAGCAAGAAATATTCATATTTATTCCGTCAAATACGTACTAGCTTACGTATCGGGGGGTCAAGGCTTAAGAAATGTTTTTTTATTCTTATTTTTCTATATTTTTTAGTAGAGATTATTTATACTCTTAAGTGATCGGAATCAAGTCACAGCATGGGCTGAAGGTATAGACGAAGAGAGGGAAAGGAGGTAGCGATGCGCACTAATTTTAAATGTCTGTGGATTAATATGAGGGAGGGAGGGGAGTTTGAAATTGAAAAAGCATTCCATATTCGCGTGGTACGGCTGAAGAAGGAGTCTCTAAACTGAACTGTACGCCCGAAGCTGGGCTTTAGGGTGAACGGGTGAGCATTCCTAGTAATGCGGGTATTGCGGGTGAAATCTCAAAGGGGAGGAATGCAGCTGGCTAACTAATTAGAGCATGTTTTGTTGAAATAGCGATAAAATAGTGATAGAGACGCAACATTTCGTCGATGTTCTAGCGAGTCCATTGCCTTCACCGCAATAAGTGTTATCGCTCGCTGTTGGATTCTATCTAGTCGGTCAGAGGGGTCTTAAGACCACCAGGCCAGATAAGAGCGTTATACTCAAGGTTTGAGCGGATGTACGCCTTATACCATATATGGTTGCCAGGTCAGAAGGGGTGAAATATTTCTTGCATCGCTTTAAGAAGCCTAGACATATTGCTGCATTTTTGGCGATCTCGAATATGTGATCGTTCCAACTAAGTGCTAAGTTAATACACATACCGAGGATCGAAAGTCGTTCGGTTTCATGCAACGCAGGATCCAGTTATAGATAATTGCAGGTTATTTGAGAGCGCCTGAGTGGCGGTAGACTGCACTGAGTTTTGTAAGTATAAAATTCCACTCTATTCTTTCTACCCCAATCAATTATGCTATAAAGATCCGAATTTAATGAGCTTACCATACGCTGCCGTTCCAAGTCTGTTGTTGCCTTTTACCCTTCCCATTCCCTGGTGTACTGTTTTCAATCATACAAACCATGTTTTCTAATGTCCGTCATCACTTGTTCCTAATACCAGAGTTTCAATCTTGCACTCTTTCTCCAACTGAGTGCCCGAACTAAAAGCCGATCTTTGGTGGGGCGTAGTTTTCTAAGCCAAGCGAATGTAGCTGACCATACCCATTTTATAGCTTTGGATGAACCCAGATTTGGGGGATAAACAGTGTGGCTTTCGCCACTGCAGAATGATACTTGAGATGGCTTGGAAAAGGGACACGACCGAGTCCCTAGAGAAAAATTCTGGTGTGTTCTACAGGAGTATGGGATAAATGGTCACCTTTTGTGTACCACCTAATTCCTTTACACCAGCTGTAGCAGCTGTATTCTCGTCAACGGTATAAAATCAACACATTTCACCGTGGGCTTTGGGTTTCGCTAAGGATGCGTCTTGTCACCTATTCACTCCTATACATGGGGTGGATGTTGCACAACAGTCGAGACGAGAGATATTTCAGAGGTGATGGAAAGTTATTTTCTTGTGTGAGGACAACTAAGTCATCTTCTTTCGCAGATGACTCAGTTGTCCTCACGTCGTTGAATTCGGAACTCCAGTCCGCGCTGGATAGATTTATGGCCGTATGTACGGATGCTTGATTGAAGGTGAACGTAAAGTCTGAAGTAATGGTAATTTCAAAAACGCCTGTCCAATGCATTCTACATGTTACTGGAGCCCCATTGAGAAGTTTAACTACCTCGGGGTTCTTTAACGAATGGGAGGAGCAAAACTGAGCTTTTTGTTTGGATTGGCAAAGATTGGTCAAATTTGAAGTAGCTTGGTGATCAGTAATAAGATGGGCCGAGCTTGGTGTCAAAGCCAAGCTATCGGTTTTTATCTCAGTTTTAGTTCTAACTCTTATCTATGGTCATTAAATTTGGGTAATGACCGAATAATAAGATCAAGAATACAAGCTGCTGAGGTGAGATTTCTATGCGGGAATTACTCACTTTAAAAGTCTCTGAAACGCGAAGCGGGTTCTTCTTGGGACGGAAAGTCCAAGTATGTCGTTGGTTTAGCTACGTGGAACGGATGTCGCCTTCATCACGATTTCCGAGGTGCACCATAGGTACAAGTCCATCAGAAAAGGGACGTCTTAACAGACTCAGGATGAGGTTGTTTAATAAAATGCATGAACTCGCCTGGTTACTTGAGAATAGTTCCTGATGAGGTAGAGTCAATGGGGGCGATCCGATGGCCTGGAGGGATCTCGTGCGAGTATTGCTCCCGCGATCCCTTTAGTGGAAAAGTTTTGTGATGATAATGATGATTATGAGATTTTGTTTTAATACAATATATCTTATTTATACATAGGTTGTAAGCCAAATACATAGTTCCAACTTTTTCTTATTGTTTTTGTTTCTGTTTCTGTTGTTATTGGTATTTGGATTAATTTTGTGGTGAGCTTGTAACTGTTTACAACACACCAACTACATACTGCAGGATCGAAAACTAAAGAAAAAAATATAAGAGAAAAAGAAAAGATGGAGAACGAAATAGAGAACACTGTTTGGTAGGAATCAATTAGATCGGTTTGAGCTAGCAGATCGAGATTAAAATCACCTAGAAGTATAAAATCCCTTGTCTTCTCTTTACTCAACAAACTAGAAAATTCTTCGATAAACATCTCGGGGAATATGAATGCAATTTATACAAACATATTATTGTAAAATTTACATTGCCAATAGTACAATATAGTTTCAACATATCAGTACAAACAGAAATACATGGTGCAAAAGTAACATTGATTTTAATACAAACAAAAACACCAACGCCACCTGAATTATAATTATCATTTGGAACAGCAAAAACAGGTATAACCTGGAATAACAAAGTCATTAAATTCACAGGAAAAAATACAAATTTCCGTGACAAAAATCAGTTGTGGTTTTTAGCATTGAGTAAGTGACATTGGAAGTGAACGGGCGCGATCAAGAGTAAATGAAGAAACAAAACAAAAACTAACTGTCTTTTAATTGTTTAAGGTTTACCATTTGTTTGTTTGTTTGCATAAAATAATAACAAACAAAAATTAAACAAACACACATTATTAATTTAATATGATGTTTTGTTAGTGGCGTTTCCTATATGTCCTGGGACTTATTGAGTGATTTAATAATAATTGTTGGCGCTACAGTCCAAAGGAGGACCAAGGCCTAATTTACTCATCAACTGCTCGTGTTGTGTGCACTACTGTTCTCTCACGAGTAGAAGGGACCTACAGTTTCTTGTTGACCCCGAACAGCGAAACTTGAGAAGCTTTCTTAGACAATTATTACTCTTTGAGTGTTGTCAGCAGCTCGAAAGAGGTGGTGCCGTGAAAAATTTGTGTTGAGCTGGTATTCGAACCTACACCCTTCGGCGTGTGAGCGTCGCACTCTACCCACTACGCCACGGTGGCCACTAGTGAGTGATATAACTCACTCAATGTCTAACCGACTTTATATACTTCTTCTACCTGGTTTCCTTGTGCGAAAAAAGGTTAGATTCCCCGTAAAGTTCTGCCAATAACTCATTCATGTTCAAGCCAATGATCCTGCCTTCAGTGATGTGTATTTTATTGAGGTTCATTCTTGTGTTTCTGTTATATAATTTCTATATGTAAAAATTCCATTTCTCTCTTAATTTTGGTTAACACTCTTGTTTTTATTTGTATTAATTCTCCCATTTTGCTGTTCATTTTTCTCAGCATATGTTGCATTTCCTTGATCTTAATCATTGATGCCATTTGTAGTACTTTCGTCCTGTTCCTCATCATCTTGACCCTTTCCATTGTGTTATCCATCATTTTGTCATTTGTTCCATTCTGTTCACCTTTTTTGTTGATTCTTTTGAATTCTATTCATTTAAGTTTACTTTTCAGAAATATTAGCCAACTAAAATTCTTACCGACTTTACATACTTCTATTTGGAATATAACATACACAAGAAATCAATATACAAACGTTAATTATTTACATCAGTCTTTTACCACTGTTCACAATCGACAGGTTTTCTTCCTTTATTTTTATCCGATATGAAAGACTAACGACAATATGATGAATATTTAAAATAGCGGCCTACTAGAGTACCTAAGTTGGCCATCAGTCCTATCCTTAGTGACGATATGCGAAGCCGCAATCTGCCGGCAAACTAAAAGTTGTATACCTTGTCGTCAATGCATTAACTAACATTTGAGGCGGAGATAGCCCTAGCCGGCTTTTGGCGATGTCCTGTGCCTGTTTACTACTGGTATAACGTGTGGCAGACAATTCGAATTCCTTCTTCGTCTTGGATAAACCTTATTGAACCATATATGAGAGATGTTCCTGAACGAAAAAGTTAGTAGTTTCTCTCTTTCATGATAAGATTCATTGGTTAAGAAAGCAGAAGCTTTGTTCGATACAAACGAAAACAAGTCGTCTCTCGAACATACTGAACTTTATATGCGTTATGCTGCCGTTTTGAACACACTATGATTGGAATGGTTACCAGCATTTAGCAAATTGCCTTTATTTGGAATTAAGTTGCTTGTAATGAAAGCACCTTCATAAAAATTTTGCAAAGTTTTTATCAAGACAGCATCTTCAAACAAAGTCATAAATATGGTATGAAATGAGCGTTTGTTTTGAAAATAAAACACTTGTTCGTCTTTTAAAGCAAACCAATCAGCCACCAAATTTTCGACCTCCTCGTAGGAATCAAAGTGCTGTTCAGCCAATGTGTGTCCCATCGATGAAAACAAATGGTAGTCGGAAGGAGCCAAGTCTAGCGAATACGGCGGGTGGGGCAGCTGCTCCCAGCCAAGTGTTTTGATTGTATCCTAAACCTGTTTTGCTTTGTGTGCAGGTGCATTGTCATGGAGCAAAATTACCTCACCGTGTCTTCTGGCCCATTCTGGTCGTTTCTCGATCAATGCATGGTTCAAATTGATCATTTGTTGTCGGCAGCGATCAGTATTAACGATTTCACCAGGTTTTAGGAGGTCGTGGTGCAGCACATCTTTCTGGTCCCACCAAACACACAGCATTGTCTTCTTGCCGAATCGATCTGGTGTTGCAGTCGATGTTGATGGTTGTCCCAGATTAAACCATGATTTTTTCCATTTAGGATCCTTAAAATAAATTCATTTTTCGTTGCTAGTAACAATCCGATGCAAAACCGGTTTTCTTTTGTGTCTTTGAAGCAAAATTTCACAAGTGTTTTTTCGGTTTTCCATCTGTCTTTCATTCAATTCATGTGGCACCCATTTTCTACACTTTTGGATCTTTCCCATAGCTTTTAAATGGTGAGAAATTGTTTGTTGTACAACATTTAACATTGCTTTCATTTGCTTTAGACTCAAAGTGTCATCTCCATCCAATATCGTTTGGAATTCGGCGTCTTTAAACTTTTTTGGTGGTCTTCCACGTTCGTCATTTCTCACATCAAAATCATTATTTCTGAACCGTTGAAACCATCTTTTGCATGTTGCTTTTGATAGAGCATGATCACCATATGCCTCGACAAGCATTCGATGCAACTCTGCAGCACTTTTCTTCAAATGAAAGAAAAAACTAATGCTTTCCGCAAATCATTACTTTCTAGTACAAAATTCTACGTTTTGAACACGATGAAAAAATATGATGTTGTCTGTTCAATGATTCAATATTTGTCACAGATGTCATAGCACAAAAAAAAAAAAAAATAAGGGCTCGTTATTCCCTATCGAGACATTTGTATCTTGACGCTCACTTTATACCGTTATACCTGGTATATACAATATATGAAAGAGAATCAAAGCAAACATTGTGAAAATGATTAAAAATAGTGAAGGCTAAAACAAAAAACAACAAAAAAAAAAAATAGTGACAGCTGAAAACCTTGAGAAAAATGATTTACTCAAGCACACTACTCACAAGCGTTTGTGAACTATTGATGTCCTAAGTGATTTCTTGTTGACATCATTTCTAGCCCACATATGAGACCCCACACATCACGGGTACCATTTTTATGTAAAAAAGAATTAAATTTGTTACGGTTGAGGTTATGGCCGCCCGAGAAGAGGGTCGAATCTCCGATCCATTTTAATCCGACCTAGGCTTTTATATACAGATCGTAGTGTTCGTCAAATCGATGTCACCCGCATTAAAACGCAGTTAATGAGATCAGCTTCAATTGCTAAGATTGCATCCGTTTAATTTAATTTATAAACGTATGAGAAGAGCAACAGATAGACGAGCGCACAATTTCTTCTTCTTCTTCTTGTTTCTGAAACCATAACTATAAAAATACGCCGAATAACTTTTTTGAGTAAAAAGTCAAAATGTGGGATGGTTCAATGTCCCTTCGAGGAATTAAACGCAGACTTGCGTTGACGCGGTTATTAACCAATTAAAACTTTAAGTTTGACCTCTCATCCCATGGCTAATGCAACACGATCCCAACGCCTTACAAAAACTATTCCCTTTCGATCAAAATAACTAGCACCAACGACAACCCCACTTTGTGCAAAGGGAATCCGCTAACAGTTCTCATCCTGCAAGAGATATGCAAGAACAAACCCCGTCCCCGCTCCACATGCGACTGCATCCACCCTACGCCCCCAGAGAGGGGCGCACTCTGATGTGGCAACTGGTGCGAGAATGTGACTTTTTTCCCCATCAGAAGTGCCAAAATCAAACATTTTGCAGGCACCAAACAAATCTAAATCCAATTTGTGACACTTGTCAAACCGGTTGAAAATTTCGGATACGTGATTCGACTGCAGGAGCGCACCACTTTACGGGGGGGCGTGTACGGCGAGTGATTTGTTTTGTGTTATTTGCAGACGGGGTGGGTTTTTTCGTCCCAGCAACGCCATGTCGACATCGTAGTCTGATTGACGCACCAGAACGAGATACAACAACAAAATTCACTTCAACTGGCGGAATGTCCTTCTGCATTGATTTATTGAAATCGAACGTTGAGGCTGTTCCTGTCGTCCAGCCGGCGCGCGTTTGTGTGAGTGCGGAGGGAATACGTTTGTCATAAATATACAAAACTGTTAACATGAAAATTTGAGATGCCAATGAATGGAAGGAGTGTGTGCGTGGCCGCTGTGCGAAAGAAATGAGTTTCGAGATATCGTATCCAGCTTCACTGCACAGCACATTGAATTGTAAACAAATGGACTTGTCGTCGAGTGTGTATTTCATTTTAGTGGATGCACACAGCCTCGATGTTGTGCAAGTTGTGACGTGGAAGAGTTTTATGCAAATTCCTCTGACTTCTGCGGCATATGGCTGTGTTCAGCTTCGATGATAGTTGTTGGTAACGTCTATCAGGCACTTACTGCACCACTAATGGATTCGTCCTCTTCCTTGTCAGTTGGTTTTAAGACGATAGAAAATGTACTCATGGCTTTTAGGAAGATAGAAATAATCCTGTGCACGTAAACGGGTTTTGTATAGTCGAACTATACAAAACCCGAAACAGAAAATCGAACTCAAGCATAGTGAAGCTTTCAAAGGATATATTCGACAATGACGTGAAGCCTGATGAGAATCTATAGCATGTATGTATGTCCTTCACTGGAGAAGTGGGGGGAGGAAATGGCTTTTCTTTCAAAATATTTATGTTTAAAGCTTTTTGCAGTTACAACGGTTTGAGAAAACGTTCCATTTTTATGTGTGGACATCACATAAGACTATTTTCTGTAACAGAAATTCAACTCAATCAATTAATAATCTTATTGAGCTCAAGAGATCCAAGGGAGTTTATAAGAGAAAACTCGTTGTACTGTTTAGTGCGGGATCATGCAGGGACGCCCGAGAAAGCGAACGAATCGTATTGTATTGGGTTTGCAACTAAGCAGAGATCGAAATTAAAAGTAAGTAGATGGTGCAATGTTTGGAATATAAGGTGAATGTGGGAAAACTACAATAAATTTTGCCGAAAGACCAAAGATGTGTGTGGCTTTGCATTGTCATGATGGAATACAACATCTTTCCGTATCGTTAATTCCAGCCGTTTTTTTTTTCAATTCCATTGTTCAAATTTGTTCGCTCTTCAATGTAGACATCTGAATTAATCTTCGGTTGCATGGTAAAAGTTCAAAGTTCCTTCAAATTCCTTTGTAATCCCAACAAAATGTAATTTTCTTTTGATGAATATCAGCATTTGATGTTGTTTAAATATGTTCACTTGACTTGCTGCACGATATTTTCCGTTTGATCCGATTCATCACCAGTTATCAATCGTTTTAAAATTGGATCATTTTCATTGCGTTTCTTTAACAAATCGCAGGTATTAATGCGTTGTGTTAAATGATTTTCTTTCAGTTTATGGGGAACCCACATATCAAATTTTCGAACATAGCAAAGTTGTTTTAAGCGATTTTCAATGCGAGAAGAGAAAACATGTTTCAGATACATGATGAATGAAGCTTCTCTGCAATCTCATGTGTTGTGCTGTGACGATCCGAATAGATTATTGCTTTTATTGGGTTGTCATCAACTCCAACTGGAGGACCAAGGTGTTTTTTTTTAATTTTTGAATGAAAACTCACCAGAACGAAATTCTGCAAACAGATTGTGACACTGCCGTTCTTTTAAAGATTCGTCACCATAAACAACGCTTAACCTTTATTGAGCTTGCAATGTGTTTTTTCTTTCCGAAAATAACAAAGCAAAATTTGAAGGAAACGCTCGTTTTGATTTTCCATTTTTCAACCATCACTAAACATAAACTACACTACCGATCGAACAAATTTTTTTCTGATTGACTGTTGAAGTACCAACAATCAAATTACAAAATAGGTTTCACATTTGGATAACGTCAGCAAACCAAAAAATTCAACTAAATCCATCTATGAGTTAAACCCGCAATTACTTGGTTGCACATCCCATAGTTTGCCATTGAAGTTTGGGTATTTCTCTCTTTGTGAGCTCTACGAACAGAGAAGAAGGGAAGAGCACCGGCTTCTCAGAAGGAAGAAGAAGGAGCATGAGAAGCGCGCAGTCGAGGAAATGGAAAGTTGCTTTGGCAGAAATGAAGTCCGAACATTTTAGCGAAAGGTAAAACAGCTATCTGGAGGATACAAGGTTCGGACCAAGGCCTGCCGGGACCAAAATGGACAACTCGTTGTAGAGTCGCAGTCTGTGCTGAGAAACTGGAAGAATCATTTCTATAGACTCCTTAACGGCGATAACGACACAAATCCCGCTGTTAGGCACTCAATTTGGACGATGATAGACAAGCACTCCGTCCCCCCGACTTAGACGAGGTGAAGATAGCAATATCCAAGCTAAAGTCGAACAAAGCTGCTGGAGCGGACGGACTGTCCGCAGAACTATTTAAAGCAGCTGGATATGACCTGTTTGGGCGCATGCAACAACTAATCTATAAGATATGGTCAGAGGAAAGCATGCCCGATGAGTGGAATCTCAGCATCGTTTGCCCGGTTCACAAAAAAGGAGACCCCTTTGAATGCGCCATCTTCCGAGGAATTAGTTTCCTCAACATCGCATACAAGATCCTGTCTGCCGTATTGTGTGAGCGTCTGAAGCCGTTTGTCCATGACCTGATAGGTCCCTATCAGTGTGGATTCAGGCCAGAGAAGTCCACAATAGACCAGATCTTTACATTACGGCAGATCCTGGAAAAGACCCTAGAAATGCAAATTGACACTCAACAGCTATTCGTAGATTTCAAGGGACAGTATGCATAGAGAGCTATAAAGTGCCCTGTCTAGTTTTGGCATTCCTACCAAACTCGTCAGATTGCGTAGGATGACGATGGAGAACTCTCGCTGCTCCATCAAGGTCCGGTACCGAACTCACCGAGACCTTCAATGTCAAAAAAGGTTTTAGACAAGGCGACGCATTTTCATGTGACTTCTTTAACATCATCTTCGAAAAGATAGTGCGTAACTCACAAGTCAACATCAGAGGCACGATCTTCCAGAAGTCAGTTCAATTGCTAGGTTACGCTGATGACATTGACGTGATTGGACGAACACAGCGAGCCGTCAATGAGGCGTTTGCTGGCATTGAAGCGGAAGCGGCTAAAATGCATCTAGTGGTAAATGAGGGCAAAACGAAGTACATGCTGTCATCAAGGAAGGACTCACAACATCGACGTCTCGGACGGAGCGTGGCAGCAGAAACTTCGAGGTTGTTAAGGACTTCGTCTACCTCGGCTCCGCGGTAAACAGGGACAACAACATCAGTACCGAAATCAAACGCAGAATCACACTTGCCAATCGCTGTTTCTTTTGGGCTCAAGAGGCAATTGAGTAATAAAGCCTTCTCTCGAAGGACTAAGCTCGCTTTATATAACAGCTTGATCATCCCCGTCCTACTATATGGCGCAGAATATTGGACGTTAGCAAAGGCGGTTGAGGAAGCCCTTAGTCTTTTCGAGAGAAAAGTTATGCGTGCGATTTTTGATCCTGTTTGCGTTGATGGCATTTGGAGGAGAAGATTTAATGACGAACTCTATAGACTGTACAGCGACATGCGCCTGGTCAAGCGTCTACGGATACAACGCTTAAGATGGCCCTGTAGAGGGTTTGGACACCACTGCTCCGGCCCGATAAGTCTTTGAATCCGAGCCATTGGGACAACGCAACAGAGGACGACCTAGACTAAAGTGGGGCACACAAGTGGAGAAGGACCTCAACCAACTTGGAGTGCGCAACTGGAGACAGCTGGCGAAAGATTGTGCTGGCTGGAGAGGCATGTTGGTTGAGGCCCAGTTCCACCGCGGAGTGTAGCGCCACAAGAAGAAGAATAAGAAGTTTACGTTTTGCTGTAATTTCCTGAAAGAAGGGTGATTGAAACAGTCTTCGTAGGTTGACTGACCCCCCCGGCCATCAGTCTAAAAATAGGTTTTAGATAGGGCGACGTATTGTCATGTGTCTTCTTTAATATCGAGAAGATTAGTGGTCCTATTTACATTGACGGTGTTTGGAGGAGAAGAGATAATGACCAACTCTATGTGTTGCACAGAAACATGCGCCTGGTAAAGCGCCTTCAGATACAACCCTTATGACGGCTAGGCCATGGAAAGTGTATGGACACCACTCCTCCGCCCCTAAAATTCTTCGAATCTGAGCCATTGGGACAACGCAACAGAGAACAACCTAGGATAAAATGGCGCACACTAGTGGAGAAGGACCTCAATCAACTTGGAGTGCGTAATTGGAAGCAGCTGGCGAAAGATCGTACTGGCTGGAGAAGCATATTAGTTTAGGCCCAACTCCACCCTGGACTGTAGCGCCATAAGAAGAAGAAGAATACGAAGAAGGTAATCGTTTCCAATATGAGCCACAAATTTCAGGTGGCGCCATCTTTTGAAAAAGAATCGAATTAATTTGGATACCTGTTGTATCACTACGGAGCAAATTATTGTGGCCAATGACTGCTACTGTTGACATCCACATCATGGAATGTACAAGTGTTTGTGATTCTGATGGCCACTAACAATATTGTCATGAATAGGTAGAAGATTCGAAATATCTGTGTCTGTAGCGACAGTAAAGTTGTGCTTTAGGCCCTACTCAAGCATTCATCTTTCAAGAAAATCCAGGAATGCAAATAATCCCTTAATTTGGTTGGAAGAGTGCATTCTTGTACTGGAAACTTGTCTGGATCCCGGGACAGCACTGCGTCATGATAAGCGAGACTGCCGATGAACTTGTTGGGCAAACTTCAAAAGAGGCATTTGTCGGTCAATAAACCACCTTGGGACTACCCGCATCTTTGGTTAGTGCCTCCGCCGACGGTTGAGGGTCCTAACAGAATAACCATAGATGGCATGACTCTCCAGGATGCAGGATGACCATGTACAGTACATGCTCCCGAACGTTAGCAACAAATCCGCGGCTTTTCTGTTATCTCTAGATAGAAATAAGAGCAGACGACTTTTGGGCGTACAAACGAGACATTTCACCTTCGTTATGCGTCTAAGTTTACTTGGGATTTGTTATGGTACCCTTCTCTGTCAATGTCTCCCCTTTGCTCGTATCAGGTGGTGGTTGGTGGGAGGTGAAAACTTAGCGCTTTATCACAGAAGCGCCTTAAAATATCTCCCTTCCGCCTTTTTGTCTTTTGAATTTTCCGGCTATGTACAAAGCGCTCCAGCTCGTGTCTGGCAATACTTTACATCATTTGAAAGGTCCTCACATAACCTGCAAAACGACGTAAACGATGACGACCTGCAAAAATTGCGTTCAACAGTTATAGACGTGTAAACATGGAGTTCACTAACGCCGAAATTCGCGCCATTTTAAAGTTTTCCTTCGTTAAGGGCAAAGCCGCTAGAGAAACGTTCCGTGAGATTAATGGTGTTTTAGACGATAGTACTCTCTCACTTCTTACCGAAGAGGAATGGTTTCGAAGATTCACAGCCGGTGAAAACGACACCATGGAAAAGCCAGCTGGCAGAAAACCTGTGACGACGAATACCGATCGAATCATGGAAATCATAGTGTTACATCGGCATGGTGCAACTCGTGACATCGCCCAATAAATGGGAGTTAGTCACCAAACAATTTTAAGCCATCTGCAGAATGATGGATACAAAAAAAAAACTTGATGTTTGGGTGCCGCATGATTCGACGCAAAAAAACATTCTGCACCGAATCTTTCTGCTGACACGGAACGAACTCGACCCATTTTTGAAGCGGATGGTGACATAGGACAATATCAAGCGAAAATGAATCTTCAGTGGCCAAGCCGGGATTGACAGCCAGAAGGGTTTTGCTGTTTGTTTGGTTGATTAAAAGAATCCACTATGAGCTGCTGCCATATGGCCAGACGCTTAATTCTACCATCTACTGCGAATAAGTGGACCGCTTGAAGCAGGCGATCGACCAGAAGCGTCCAGAATTGACCAACGGGAAGTAGTAGTAGTAGTAGTGTTCCACTAGGACGTCAGCAGACCACATTCATTAGAAGCTACGGGAGCTCGGATGGGAGGTTTTATCGCATCCACCATATAGCCCATAGCGCCAAGTGATTACCATCTGTTCCTTTCCATGGCGAACGCCCTTGGTGGTGTGAAGTTGAACTCAAAATTACCATCTGTTCCTTTCCATGGCGAACGCCCTTGGTGGTGTGAAGTTAAACTCAAAAGAGACTTGTCAAAATTGGCTGTCCGAGTTCTTCTCAAATAAGGAGAGGGGCTTCTAACAGGAGGTATTATGAAGTTGCCGTCTAGGTGGAAATAGATTATCGAGCTAAACGGCGCATATTTGAAATTCCGATCTTTGTAACACTTTTTATGAAGCATTGAATGAAAAGCAGAAAAGCGGAGATATTTGACAACCTTATATATTGTGGGACATATTACAGTCGACTTAATTCAGTGTATCATGCATGTTTGGATTCTGCGTCTTATTCTAATGACCATATTGTATGTGTCGGGCACAATCCTGAACTCGTGAGGGTCTTTGAAATATTGCCGCATTGAAGGATCTGTGATGTTTGTTATAAGTATTTGGCGAATGTGTTATTTTGAAGACTTTATGGTCTATGAGTTCAGTCTGATGTTACAATGTGGTCATTTGTTATTAAGAGACCATTTGATTTGAGAGGAGCTAGGAATTTTCACCTTCATCAGTGGAAGCAAATATTCGCCTACAGTGCTTTAATCTACTGAACCTTTCTTAGTCGTCAAAGCCCTCTTATATAAGTGACAATTCTGTTCGTGTATTTGAGTAAGCCTCCTTTAAATTCAGACAAAAACATATGATTTTACCTTCAGTACGTGCTCGCTCTAAAATGTAAAACATTGTTGAAGAAATGTCAAGGCTTAAGTGTTATGTTTCAATTAACACACCTACCCCGCACTGATCTGCAATAACATTCCTTACCTTGGAGTTGAACCTCATAGAGGAAGCGTTCGCTTTTCTCAGACCCCCCTTACCCTTCCCATGTTCCATGTCACAGCCACACAACCACAATTTGTAAATTCAATAAATCACATTGTTTTGAGAAAATAAATTCCGAAGCGTGACCATAAAAAAATAAAAGCGAAACAAAAACACCCCCATGTTGCCAACTCGTCAATTGATTCTCAGCAGCCAGCCACCACCAACGTTGCCGTCAGCCGCCTGTCTTGGCTTCGGTCTTTCATTTTCTTCTTGGAATCGTATCAATTTGCATGAATTGTAAATAATTTGATTGCCGTCTTGGCACATATGGACTTCCTATACTCCACTCGGCTAGACTTTACTTGGCCCCCAGGGCACTCGCATCTCTGCTAGCAACCAGCAATAACCAAAGTGATACCACCCCAATCCGCCGCCGGGACATAATCAATATCCGACTCATGGAAGGCGCCAAATAGCGCGGCATAATCTGAATAATCACAATAACTCAGAAGTGCTTGTTGTTCCAAGGGAAACCGAGACGGGTAAGTCATGAAATATGTACTCCGCCGCATCCACACTCCGCCGCATCCACACTCCGCCGCATCCACACTCCGCCGCATCCACACTCCACCGCATCCACACTCCGCCTGCACCCCTCCTGACAAGTGGGCACGAACGCGGAATACGTTATTTATGGAAATTAATTTGGGGATTCTTGGCGAATGGATTTTTGAAGCAACACAGGATTTGCTTTAATTTGAAAAGAACTGATTGTTGTTCTGATTTGGTATTATGCGGGGAAACACTAGAAGCGTCCTTTCATGTGATGAAGAGGGAGGAGTGGGCACGGGTGCGTTCTTTTAAGGTCTAGTTCTGCGAAAAGAATGCCCCCCACGAGGAATACACGTGTAGACGCTAAAGTGCGTAACAATATCACAATAGACTTTCGTCGCATTCTTTGAATAAATAAATTCGTCCCAATACTCGTAAAACGGTGTGAGTATCTGCTGTGAGATCAAAATCAAAATTTCAAGGACATGAAATTGATAACACGGGTGACTTAAAACGAAAAGCATTCGAAGCAGTACGATAGAGCCGCCGTCGCGCAGAGCAAGCAATTCAAGCATTGGGCAACGCTTAAGGAATACTCCTCTGTAAAATGCTGTTTGAATATCGTTGTTTGGAGTAGGAGCATTCGTTCTCCTCTTTATGAAAAAAATCATCAAACTGCTGTACGACTTCAACTATGCCGAACTTACGCCAGTTTTCTTTTGTGTCCCTTGTGGCCTTACACAGTGGATCTGAAAGAGAACAGGTTTGCAATTCCGGAAGCTGAAAATCAACTTCCCGAAGTGCACAACGGTCATCGCGAAATCACTCAATTTTGTGAAAGTCGCACTGCAACAAATTGTTGATTACTTCAACTTTTGGACCTATTGTGTTCAATCCATTAGCGTACGCGATTAAGTGCAGTATGGGACCTAAAAGATCGCTAGTGAATATAACGAACAGGATCGACTAACCAATCGTTCTTTTTGCAACCCATCTCTTATGTGAAATACTCTGGTTACTCTCCCGTTTTTTACAACTAATTCCCTGCTGTCACCACGTCATGGGTCATAAAAAGCCATGATTTATTTCTGCCTAGTCAAACAAACTTGAGGAAAACGTCTTCTAACTAAGTGGTGTGCAGCCTTTTCAATGTCTATCAGGCAAGTGCATGGGTCATGTTTTTGTTTCATTGAATGTTAGAGACCAATCTGCACTAAAGACGAATTGGTTGTCCGGAATAATATGCTGTTCCTCACCTATTCCTTCAGGGGTCTAATGACTTTCTTTTCAAATAACTTGCTTATGCAAGGAATAAAACATATAGATCCGAGATTCGCCGGAGTGAAGGTATCTATGTGTTCATGTATGTGGGCTGTAACTGGTTTGTCTTCCAATGTGCTGGGTAGTAGGCACTACTCGGCGCATTGAACAGAGTTGTTTATACATACACCGCCTCAGAGGGCGGTGCAAAAAGATATTCGTTTTCCCATTGATTCCCACTGACTTATTCTTGTTCTGCAGTTAAGGATACCTCGAAATTCATCTTTAGAAATAAGGATGGAGTTGTTTTCACCAATGGCGACGGCGTTATTTATCAGAAGATAGTCACTGAATCTGTTGAAACCGGGGTATTCGATCGCCATCTGACGTCTGATCTGATCTGATCGGCTCTGTCGTAGTTGTGATAAAGAGGTTCATTACCCGTGTGCACTTCTTTCACAACTCCAAATAGTTTCACCATCTGCTGGGCACGATCAACTATTAGGAATTCGTTGCCATGCTCTACATCATTTGGTTTGATTTCCAATGCTCTAAGTAATTTGCCATCGTCTGTCGTTCTGTGAAGTCAGACGAGTTGTTCCTTCGTCTTAATCTCCTTGTTCAACTTTTTTTTTTGTGGCTCTACAGTCCGGGTGAACCTGATCCTCAACCAACATAACTCTGCAGCCAGCTAGCTGTCTCCAATTACGCACTCCAAGTTTGTTAAGGTCCTTCTCCACTTGTGTGCGCCCTCTTAGCCTAGGCCGTCCTGTGGTGCGTTGTCCTAATTGCTCTGATTCGAAGACTTCTCGGCCCGGAGTAGTGGTGTCCACACACTCTACATGGCCTAGCCATCTTAAGCGTTATATCCGAAGACGCTTGACCAGGAGTATGTCGCTGTACAGCCCATAGAGTTCGTCATTATATCATCTCCCCCAGTTAACAGCAAAGCAAACAGGACCAAAAATCATACGCAAAATTTTCCCTCGAAAACACTATCTGCTTTCTCATACGCTTTTAGTAATGTCCATGTTTCCGCGCCATAAGGTGGGACTGAGATGCTCACACTGCGAGCTTGGTCTTCTAGAGAGGGCGCAATTACTCAATAGTCTTGAAATTTTCTTCTGCCTATTGTGACACTCTGTCCGAAATGTCGATGTTGTGTGTCCTTGCTTGATGACAGCATGTACTTCGTTTTGCCCTCATTTACCGCCAGACCCATTTTAGCCGCTTCCGCTTCAATGCCAGCAAACGCCTCATTGACGGCTCGCTGTGTTCGTCCAATCACGTCAATGTCATCAGCGTAATCTAGCAATTGAACTGACTTCTGGAAGATCGTGCCTCTGGTGTTGACTTGTGAGTTTCGCACGATCTTCTCGAGGATGCTGTTAAAGAAGTCACATGACAGTGCGTCACCTTGTCTAACAACTTTTTTGACATTGAAGGTCTCGGTGAGTTCGGTACCGACCTTGACGGAGCAGCGAGAGTTTTCTATCGTCATCCTACACAATCTGACGAGTTTAGTAGGAATGCCAAAACTAGACATGGCACAGTATAACTCGTCTCTATGCACACTGTCATATGCAGCCTTGAAATCGACGAATAGGTGGTGAGTGTCAATTTGCATTTCTTGAGTCTTTTCTAAGACTTCCATAATGTGAACTTGTGGACTTTCCTGGCCATAGACCACACTGACTGGGACCTTTAAGGTTGTGGACAAATGGTTTTAAAAGGTCACACAATATGTTAGAAAGGGTGTTGCAGGCTGTGTTGAGGGGGATGTTCCCTCGATGGTTGGCGCAATCAAAGGCATCACCTTTCTTGTGGACTGCCTGACAGCGGGATTTGGGATGTCACTGACTAATCCTTCCAGATTCTCAGCACAGACTGGGATTCTACAAGAAGTTGTCCATATTGATCCCGGCAGGTTTCGTTCCGAAACTTATATCCTCTCGGACTTCATTCCTGCCATAAAACCATTCCGGATTTTTCTCCGGAAGATGGTTTTTAATTGGGTTGCTGATTCTTACTGCCCCAGTATTATTGCTCCAGAACAAGTTTACAGCAAGTGAGTATTGTTGGCAAATCAAATGTTGAAGCAGCTTTATGTACGATTTCAAAAACTGGATTTTGGCGTTCTGTGGATATGTGAACCGTCGGTACAAGAGTTTAAGTCTTGTCAGTAGTTTGCTTGTGTAGAGGTTTGCTGTGCTTACTGCTAGCATCGTTTTGCGTCATCTTAGGAATTTTCCTGTCCATAGTTATTTTTTTTTAGGCGTCGCCCAGTTTAATGATGTCTCGTCAACCTCTTCATTTGTCAGGTTTTTATTCGTGGGTGAATCGATCTACCTCTAATGCAGTTCTCTGCCTAAGGTTCTTGAGAATCTTGCAAAACGTGCCTTTTTATAATTATAAGCTTACGTGTGGACATACTCCAACAGTTTCTCAGCTTACCCAATTTAAGGCCCTCTCACATTAAGGAAGATGTCTGTTCTATATGGATAACCAAATTTTCGAGCTGTAGCAAGTCACGGACTAGACCAAAGAATACGAAATATTTTGAGACCTTAGTTTAGAGGATTCGATGCCACTTATTAAGCTCTTGTGGCGGACGGGTATGAAGGCACAATTAGCGACTGATCGGTAAGATTGTTGCGCTACGCTGATAACAAAGGGTAATAAGGTCATTGAAAAATGGGCAACGTTTTATAATCATAAAGTGTGGTACGTCCGCAATTCTAGGCCACATTCTACACCCCATCCAATTGTTTGTTTCATAGGAGGTAACATATGTATTTCGATCGGCACAATGTGTATTTATCCTCAACGTTAGTCATTCTTTCTCAAGGAAATTTTATTCATTCCAACGAGAAGCAAAATTGTAAATCAAGGACAGAAAATTGAAGCATTCGTGTTAATTCGTACCAAGGAAAGGAAGTTTTAAGTGTAGGAGTCGGTCAATAGTAGATCTTTGATATTACCTTTCTGTGGTTGGTTTTTAACTTAAGCCTCCTTAGTGCACTGCACCATCAAGACTTGCAGTTGTTTAAACAAAGAGAAGATACTGAACAAATCTGTGAAAATCGATGAAAATCGGAAATTCCAAAAGTACACAAAATCTGGGCTTTCTACAGTTTTCACCAATTCAGAATGTTCGGCATTTATGAATGAACTTGGGGATTATTACCCAGGACATATTAGAAAAAGGAAAACGAGAACTAAAGAAAAGATAATTTAAGAAGCGAAGGTTGGTTGTTGGTAGGGATTGGTATATGGGCCATATCTTTCGTTTTATAGGGGCAGAGGATGAGTAATAGGAGCCAATCTTCGCATTTACTTCATTAAGACTACAATAAGCCGGGGAACTGGGCTAACGTTCTTTGGCAACTGTCAGAGTAGTTCAGTTTCCCAGCTTATTGTGGTCTAAATAAACTAAATGTGAGGATTGGCTCCTGCTATTCATCCTCTGCTAAAGGAGAGGGAGGGGGCTGCAGCTTACAGCCAAACCAAAGCAATAAGGTTTCTAAAGCTTTGGATATACTGTATACAAGAAGGTAACATTTTGACAGAATAATGTCCAAAATCACCATAAGCTTTCACTTAAAACTGTGTTAGACTGGAAAAACATCTTCTTGATTCGGGTGTCCTTGAACCTTCCCACAAACAAGCGAACTGGCGGAACAATTCCTTTTGAGTTGATGGGTGACGCAAGTCGCGAAAATAAAGGCCATCAATCTGATGTGCTGTAAATAATTTTTCTTTGCTTCCATTCTCTCCCCATTCGTATGGCATTCATCTGACCGATGATTGATGGCTTGGGTAGATGCAGATGACGTTACGTTGCGAAAACTTACAAATTTCTAAAAGAAACTACTCCTGAGACCAGCTGGGTGATATTAGCTTAGTCCTCATGAGTGCTTGGCGCCTGAAGCCAAATTGAATTTCATTTTCGTGTTGTTTTTCTTGGTCGGCTACCACGAAATCTAATGGTTTTGAAATAGAGAATCATTAAAACTTTCCATTATCTCAAATGTTGTTTTAATGTGTTGTGTTTACATACAAACTTCAGTAAATTTATATTTTGTGTTCAAGAACAAAAGGTGTCAATTGTGTATTAAATCCAATTTGCGTTGCATGATCACCAAAAATAAATTTAAAGAAATCCATCATTGAACCAAATTTTTGACCACTTTTCCGCAGAAATTTTTGAAAATTTCAAGTATTTTGGGTTTGATATTATCTATGATCTTATCTTTTGTTGTCGGCTTGTTAGTATTGAGCAATAACTTCACGTATTGTATACCTAAAGTATAGTCTAAAGACGCTAACCCACGTAACGAAATGAGTGAAATAAAGATAATACACGAATGAATGTATACAGAAGAGTTGTGCCGGTGATAGGAAATGGGGTAAGGGAAAAAATGAGGTAGTCAATCTGTGAAATTACAAGCATCAAGACGTGTAAAGTATTTAGTATAAACTATTTAAAATAAAACAAAAGAAGAAAAAAATAAAATAAAAGAAGAAAAAAGACTACAGTAGCATATACTATTGGCTAGCTTTTTATTATGCTGTGATGCATAGTAACGTAGCGATTATCATCATTAACAGAAAAATGTAGTTCAGTAACACTTCCGGCATGTCATCAACACTGACCAGTGATTTCTTCAGGACTTAAAGATGCCCCACGGAGTATGTGTGTACTGCAAGCTGCTCAATAACGCATATTTTTCTTGGTTTGTTCGATAAAGAAATTGACGAAGTCTTAAATAGTTCAAAGGCCTTAGATTTTTTTTTCAACTTCACCCTAAATAGATGTACTTCAAGATCTTTTCATAAAATCATCAATAGTGACTACGAGAGTTTTGGTATAATCGTATACTAACTTACGAGTGGAAGGAACCTAGACCATCGGCGCGTGTGTGTCGCACTCTACCCACTACGTCACGGCGGCCAGAATTCTGAAGTGTGTACTACTCCATGATGATGTGCTGACATAACATGAGTAAGCATATGAAATCGAGTTTAGTTTTGTTGGAGGTTGAAGCGATCAGACTCAAAAACTAGTCCAGTTTAATACGAGGTACTTACCTACACTTAAAGTAATTTCTTGTTCCCTATAGGAGAACACGCAAGCGCTTCTGTGAAAAAAGGGCCTAGGTCCTTGGCTCCCATCACATCAACATTTAACAGAATATACCAGATCCGAGCAAAGGCGGGATATTAAGAGAGGAAGTGGTCTGCAGGTCTGTTGAATACAGTCACTTAAGTTCTTAGCCAGGTTGGTTTGAGCTCTGTAAATACCTCTTTCGATCCTTGCCAAACAAGTTCATTGGCAATCTCATTTCCCTTGAATACGCGATGTCACGGGACCCAGAGAAATCTTAGATCAAATGGAGCCTTAATTGAAAAGAATTTGAGAGTCGCTGTATCATACCATCGCACCTTTATCTCCAATAGCCTTAAGCATTAGGAATGCATATTTTTATGATTCCGAATTCTAAACGCTCATATTGGGTTATTAAAACTCTGTTTTTGCCACAACAAATATCCGAAAAAAATACTCGTATAATTTATAAACTGTCATCTGCTACAACTTTTAGTTCTTTGACTTTGGACGGGAAAATCGTTTTTGGGATTCGGAGGGAAAATTAGTAGAGACCTAGAGGACCATGATTTACGCTGAGTCACATGAATTTAAAATAACAAGTTAATTATGCTGAATACAAATTTACGATTTACGAATTGCAAGTATGCTGCTTACACAACGTTAGGTCCTAAATTTTATACAACTTCAGTTTAAAAAAGCGAACTTATCTTCTGCTTTGTCACTTTTCAAAAAATCATTACCTAATATTTGTCAATTGAGGCAGACATCGTTATCTGACCTTTGTAGAATATGAGCTACTATATGATCCTCATACATTCAGTGACATGTTGATCCTCAAATAATTTGTGGATGGTTCCGAAAAATAGCACTCACAGCTCAGAGTAATAGAGAAACCTTATTGAAGTAAAGAACTTGCTCCAACACCACCATCAACACATCAATTGCTGCAATATTTTAACAGAGTCAGCCACTAGCCCACAAAAAATTCAATGACATAGTAGGCAAGTACAGTGGGGTAAGGAATTTATGGACAGTGAATTCAAAATTAAATTGGAATAAAAAGTGGAGCCTAAAATGTCTTGAACTTGAACGGAAAGTTTTGTGGATTCGGAGGAAAAATTAGTAGAGCGAGACTTGGAGGTTCACAATTAGCCTGGATGTCACATGAATTAACAATGACAAATTTAACATCCTTAAACAATTTTTTTTCCAGAATGGAACAACAGTTCACTCACCAGTGGTCTACAATTTGAACAACTTTAGCTTAAAGAGCGAGTTTAAAATATGCTTTGTCAGTTTTTAAAAAAATTATTGATTTCTGATTGTGAATTGAGACGGATATCGTCACCTGAACTTTGTAGGTTATGGGCCAGAATATAATCCGCATACTTTCAGTGACATTATGATTTTCAACAAAGGTGGCTGTGTGTGGTTTCGAAATAAAGCACTTATCGAGATAAACGAACTTCTTCTTCTTCTTGTGGCGATACAGTCCGTGGTGGAACTGGGCCACAACCAACATGCCTCTCCAGCCAGCACAATCTTTCGCCAGCTGTCTCCAGTTGCGCACTCCAAGTTGGTTGAGGTCCTTCTCCACTTGTGTGCGCCACTTCAGTCTAGGCCATCCTCTGTTGCGTTGTCCCAATGGCTCGGATTCAAAGACTTTTCGGGCCGGAGCAGTGGTGTCCATACGCTCTACCTGGCCTAGCCATCTTAAACGTTGTATTCGTAGACGCCTGACCAGGCGCATGTCGCTGTACAGCCCAGAGTTCAGAGTTCGTCATTAAATTTTATTTTCCAGATCCCATCAACGCAAACAGGACTTAAAATGGCACGCAAAACTTTTCTCTAGAAAAGACTAAGGGCTTCCTCATCCGCCTTTGCTAAAGTCCAAGATTCTGCGCCATATAGTAAGACGAGGATGATCAAGCTGTTATATAAAGCGAGCTCAGTCCTTCGAGAGAGGGCTTTTTTACTCAATTGCCTCTTGAGCCCAAAGAAACAGCGATTGGCAATAGTGATTCTGCGTTCGATTTCGGTACTGATGTTGTTGTCCCTGTTTACCGCGGAGCCGAGGTAGACGAAGTCCTTGACTACCTCTACGTTTCTGCTGCCTAGTGTGACGCTCCGTCCGAGACGTCGATGTTGTGTGTCCTTCCTTGATGACAGCATGTACTTCGTTTTGACTGCTCGCTGTGTACGTCCAATCATGTCAATGTCATCAGCGTAAGCTAACAATTGAACTGACGTAAGCTAACAATTGTTGACTTGTGAGTTGTACACGATCTTCTCGAGGAAAATGTTAAAGAAGTCACATGACAGTGCGTCGCCTTGTCTGAAACCTTTTTTGACATTGAAGGTCTCGGTGAGTTCGGTACCGACCTTGACGGAGTAGCGAGAGTTCTCCATCGTCATCCTTCACAATCTGACGAGTTTGGTAGGAATGCCAGAACTAGACATGGCACTGTATAGCTCGTCTCTATGCACACTGTCATATGCAACCTTGAAATCGACGAATAGGTGGTGAGTGTCGATTTGCATTTCTTGGGTCTTTTCCAGGATCCAGGCGCAGTCAAAGAGGTCTCGTTTCTTGTGAACCGGGCAAACGACGCCGAGATTCCACTCATTGGGCATGCTTTCCTTTCATCATATCTCACAGATGAGCTGGTGCATCCACTCAACCAGGTCATCTTCAGCTGCTTTAAAGAGTTCTGCTTACAATCCGTCCGCTCCAGCAGCTTTGTTCGACTTTAGCTTGGATATTGCTATCTTCACCTCGTCTAAGTCGGGGGGACGGAATGCTTGTCTATCATCGTCCAAATTGAGTGGAAAATTCTGCCTTACAGCGGGATTTGGGTCGTCATAGCCGTTTAGGAGTCTGTAGAAATAATCCTTTCAGATTCTAAGCAAATACTGCGACTCTACTACTAGTTGCCCTTTTGGTCCCGGCAGGCCTTTGTCCGAATCTTGTTTCCTTTCCTGGTCCTTGTTTTACCTTTCGGTAAAACTTTCCTGCCAAAGCACCTTTCCATTTCCTCGACCGCGCGCTTCTCATGTTAACTCTTCTTCCTTCTGAGAAGCCGGTGCTCTTCCCTTCTTCTCTGTTCGTAGAGTTCATGGACAGCCCGCGTTGTTCGATGCAGCGTCACCTTATAGACGTCTTGTTTAGCTGCGTGCGCTTGTCTGCACTCATCGTCAAATCATGGGTTCCTTCTGGGTGGTGACGTGAAATCCAGCACATCAGTGGCAGCATCTTTGATGGCTTCTTAACAACGTTTCCATTCTTCTTCTTTGCTTAGTGCAGGAAGCGTCGAACTCTGAGCGAGTTTCCGGGAGACTCGGTCGGCAAAGTTCCCAGCAATCAGCTGCGATTGTAGCTTTTCGACGTCAAACCGTTTTGGCCTTTCTTGAATCCGTTGCTCTCTCGATATCCGGGTTCTTACCTTCGCCACAACAAGGTGATAATCCGAGTCAATGTTTGAACCTCAGAAGGTTCGGACATCGAGGATACTGGAGGAGTGTCTGACGTCGATCGCAACGTGATCAATCTGGTTGACGGTTGATTGATCAGGAGATCGCCAGGTTCCTTTGTGAATGTCCAGGTGTGGAAACCGCGTGCTAGCCACAGAGAGGTTTCGCCAAAAGCCTGAGTCCGTTTAAGGATGTGTTATCGTGCAGGCTGTGTTTACCGATGACTCCAGCAAAGATGTCCTCCTTTCTCAGCTGAGCGTTGAAATCTCCTAGAACGATCTCGGTGTCATAGCTGGGGCATCGATCGTATGTTCTTTCTAGAAGATCATAGAAGTCATCCTTGATGTTGTCATCCTTCTCCTCTGTCGGGGTGTGAGCGCATATTAGGCTGATGTTCCCGAACTTAGCCTTGATGCGGATTGTCATGAGGCGTTCGCTGACTGAATCGTAGCTCAAGACTTTTTGCCTAAGTCTGCCTCGAACAACAAATCCGCATCCGAATAAGCGCTGCCTTCTCTCTCTATAGCAATTGCTGTAGTAGATATCGCAGTTCTGCATCGCTTTTATGCCAGGCGCATCCCATCGCACTTCCTGGACGTCGGTTATGTCAGCTTTGTAGCTGTCAAGGGCCTCCGCAAGTTGTTCGGCTGCACGTGGCCTGTTAAGAGACCTCACATTCCACGTGCAAAACCGAAAATCGTTGCCCTTATAACGTTTGCTGGGGTCGTCAACAGTTGATCCTTCATTATCCGAGGCATGGTGTTGCTTTTAAACTAATGATTTTTACGTGGTGAGGAAGTTACCCTCACGCACAACCCACAGACTGGTAGGCCAGGCCCATTATTTAAATCCTCGGGCAGAGGGGGTCGCTGCATACATTAGTTCACCATACAACGGGTGTTGTGATGGCTATCCAGGGGGCGCCACGTGGAGGCTGTATGTCAACTTGACCTGTGCACTAACGAGGATTGCTTTGGCAGCTCACCACGTTGAGCGCAAGAGTTTATTAAAGTAAAGAACTTGCTTTTATAGACATTCTTATGTAACGTAAGAAGATAGTTTTCCATACCATCAACCGCAATATTTTGACAGAGTCAGCCACTAGCCCGCAAAAAATTGAATGACATAGTAGGCAAGTACAGTGGGGTAGAAAATGTATAGAGAGTGAATTCAGAATTGAAAGTGTAGCCTAAAATGCCAAGAACTTGAACGGAAAGTTTAGAATAACTGTTCGCTCTTTTGCTTTATACTGCACTTAGTTTCCTTAGCTCGTTACGAAAGGTAAACAATGGGCTGTTCACGCTGACCGCACATTCGTATTTCTGGATAGGGATCAAGGAAAAAAATAGAGTTTCGCACCTTTGTGTTTATATCTGGTTTTCAGTTCCGGTACATCAGCAATTGAAGAGACAATTATACGAACCCTTCCCAGCGTTTGTGGGCCATCGTTCAATAGGACAACGTTCGCTAGTTGTTTTGTGAGTTGAAACGTGTAGAACTTTAAAGGCCTGTCTATTCCAGTTCTGTTTTATAGCATAGAACATTACGATCGCCGCTGGCGTCTGTATGAGAAGATTCCACTATCAAATGTATAGCCGGTCCAGTTCGTTAAGCGTCCTCGGTTCCAACGCTATACATGGTTTAGGCGTAGAGCAGATTAGCTAAAAGACCCCTTGGAAAACTAGAGACAAGCAGCGAAAGATCATGCTGTCTTGAAAGGCTTCTTGGTTGAGGCCCAGTTCTTCCTCGGGCAATATCTCCAAACAAAGAAGAAGAGAATAAAGTAGATTTTAGCACGTTGGTAAAATTGAACACCGCTTTCATAGATGCAGAAAGAAATCAAAATTTGTTTACCTGTTGGTCGTATAAGATATATTAAACAATAGCAAGGACTAAAAATTCAATAGCATCATGTAAGCAAGTCAACACAGTGATTGGTTGCCATTTAAACCGACTTAATAGCCAATTTAAATTTGACCAATTACGAGTTGAGCAATTTAATCGCCGGCCCAATTAAAACCGCTCACCCAATTATCACATCATCTAAGTGGCAGTCATTCAACGTCATACTTTTCATTATATGCCCACTCCCAACAGACAAATAGTATCCGACTACGGGCGTCCGACATTCTCAAGCGCACGACACCCAGGAACTCGACATCCCCAACATCAGCGCCTACCAGATTGGTACTTAACTCGTCCCACCTAAAATGCTCCTTTCTATCTGCCAGCATTAGCAATAATTAACACGAATAAATTCCAGGAAACGGTCGGAAATTCCCCGAGAAAGTATACCTACTCGTCGAGCCGCCCACCTCCTGCATGTATCCAGCGGCTCCACCGGAGAACGAAGCTAACCCTTTTTGGCGGTGCTGCCACCTAATAATTTTGCAGAGCCCACCCGGCGAGGAAACAAGACGAGCCCGGAGCGCCAACTGTTGTTCATTTAGAATTCCGTGTTCGAATGGATCTTTAAATTATTCCGCTGCCCCCAAATCCGTTGTGCCATGTCGTCGACGAGCGTTTTTTCCGCCTTTGCTCGCTTGCCCTCGGGAGTGGAAAGAATTCAGGACGCCATAAAATCCGTCTTGTGTCTCGAGGAGGAAGTATTATTTAATTAGACAGTGATTCTCGGCTCGTGGTATTTGGTAAATTTATGAAAATTGCCAGATAAGTGGATTTTGATAGTCACTGATAGCCTGGGGGCGGGACTGCCTGCACTGTTAGATGTTCCAGAATCGAAATGGAAACTGGTTTGTGTTTCGTTGGTAGAGACTAGATGAAAGACCTTTCTGTCAATGTTGTGACGAGTGATGGGGCAAACGGGCGCTGCTGTCCTTCGGGTTTTAGCATCGTCCTCAACACACTTTGCAACGCATCCCTATCCCCTTGAGTGTATTTTCTTAATAATAGCATCATCGTGCATACGGTTCCCCATTGCGGCACATTTGACACACTTTCAGAGCGCCCCACACGAGCGCTGACAACCTTTACAGCACGCGATGCATGCAAATTTAACGAACGTAACCATGACACCGGGAACCGGGTAAGGTAACCGTTCCCAGTGAAGTGGTCGTAATTTTGAGGTGGCCCCCCTTAGGAATAATCGCTTTCAGGAGTGGAAGCAAAATTCAATTGCTGCAGTCCGTACAGCATTGACGTGGCGCGGAATTAACGATCACACATTCGGCTCCTGACTCCTAATGGACCCGGGCTTTCAAATGTGCGCCGTGCGTTTTACTGTGCCTCAATTATTTAGCGGAAGCGGATTAGTCCTGCGACAGCTTTGCCACCCGGAGGTTATAACATGGGCAATGAGTGAGGTTCATACAAAATGACTCTGGTAGGGGACAATTCTAAGCTTATCGCTCTTTCCAGGGACTTCCTAGATGAAACCTTTCTTTGCCAAAGGAAGCCTGTTATGCTTCTAGAACCGTGCTGCCTCTGCTATCACTCCCCTATAAAACTTTTCAAATCTTTGCTTGACACCAGTTGCCCTTTGCTATCAATGAACTGTCTTAGAAGCCGCAGATACCCTAACAGCGACTTTCTCTCACCCACTAAAACGATTTCTCACAAAGCACGAGACATCGTTTTACTTATCCACCCATTCTTGTCCAGGCAACTGTCGTACACAAAATATTTGACAAAACTATTTTCCAAGTGGTTAAAGTGAAAATTGTTTTCCCGCCCGCTACGGAAAACCACACACACCCCACCCATCTGGCCGCAAACACTCGGCGATAAAACATAGTTACACGTGTCGTCATTTTGTAAGAATAACTTTTTTATTATCTCATAATTCAGGAGATCGTCCTTTAATGTCCTGCAGCGATGAAAATAATACGAGTGCTCACCCGAAAATTTGGAATGTACACAGGGTATTTTTTGAAGACGACGACGACGACGACAACGGGTACCCTCAAGCCACATACACATGTATAATTGAGAGAATACCAAAGAAGTGGCCACGTCGGCGGCGAAGGTGGCGGTGCTCCTGGTTGGAGTGGGGTGTCATTGGTGGCAAAAGAAGACCTGAAGACTGAGGAAAAAACATCACGTACGTTCCGCATAAAATCCTCTAAGTGAATTCGGTCATAACTTGTAACGTTTCGTGACTCCATGAATACGCAGCAGTGAGCGTAGAGGAAAGTCTGCGAGGTGGTCGGGAAAGGGAAAAATTGCACGCAAGACAATTGTCTTTCCTGATGTTCAAGTTCTAGGGAATTTGTGCTTCCTTGGCTCTGCTGTGTATGCTTTATCCTTGATTTTATTTAAATCGGACCACCTTTGTTGAAAGTGAAGTACAGTTCCGGTAAGAAATGCGTTCACAGGAAAAACGAGCACGGAGGGCAGTATCTGTAGGGATCTGCTTGGATCTCCAGTTGTGTTTGTTTTGTAAATTTACTTAACGCGTCCTCTGTTTTCCTTCTTAGTAAATACATTTCGTGTGGCTGTCGAGGTGTAGTGGGTAAGCCGACGGCTCGCTTCCTGACGTAAACTTTTCGCATTTCCTCCGATTCAAAGCTTCTTTCGAGTTGCTGAAAGCAATTAATGGGAACATACTGTCTACAAAAAGTTAAGCCGTTTAGGGTCATTACAAAGCAAATATTAGGCTCCTTCTGCTTGCGGGAAAATTATCAACCGCAGGTGGCGAAGAATCCATATAATATATTTTTCTTGCACCAACAGAGCAAAGAAAATTAACAACTCGATAAAAGTCCTAGGCTCAAGAAATGCCTCTTTTCTGTAAAAAAAAAATGGCATTGCCTCCATGTTGCTGAATCCATTAGCCATCACTACTCGTATTTAATGAGTTAAAGCAAAGCCAATTAAATACAGATGCATTGCGCCAAAAAAAATACTGGATCAGGTTTTGTAAAACCAGGCGACCAAACTTTATAATAATAATAATTGTTGGCGCTACAGTCCAAAGGGGGACCAGGGCCTAGCTTGCTCATCAACTACTCGTGTTGTGCGCGCTACTGTTCTCTCACGAGTAGAAGGGACCTACAACTTTTTGCCGACTCCGAACGGCGAAATTTGAGAAGCTTTCTTAGACAGTTATTACTCTTTGAGTGTTGTTAGCTGCTCGAAAGAGGTGGTGCCGTGAAATATTAGAAAAATTGGTGTTGAACTGGGAGTCGGACCTAGACCCTTCGGCGTGTGAGCGTCGCACTCTACCCACTACGCCACGGCGACCCGACCAAACTTTATTATAATAAAAACAGCAATCTGTCCATAATTAATATGGCGGACAGAAAAGAAAAGAAAAGAGAAAACAAGACCCGTAAACAAATTGCTAAGCGAAAGATGAAGAAATGGAAGACGCAAGATGTCATCCAATACTATTCCTTAAAAATGAAAAATAAAGGAGGACAAAGGAGTTCTTGTTTATTCCTTAAACTGAAAAAAGGAGAATACTAAAGCCGCTATTAAAAATCTCCCACAATATCACACCACTGCCATCTACATGTACGAGTATATGTTGTAGGGAAATTCGAAATGAATACTTTTGTGGACCACTATTCTCTATACCAGTCAGTTATCTGCTGCAATCATATGTATGACTCTAAACAGTCATCCGACTATGTGAACGACCCCAAAACTCTCCACTCATTTCCCCTTGAAATGTATAAATTCTCTGCTAACTTAAGAGCGATACTTAATAAACGAATCACCACAGTCGTGATTGTCCTTTTTTCCTCGAATGCTCATATAATGTACAGCAATGTGCAAAATAATAGTACCATGTTCCACCTTGTCACAATTTTGTCACTATTTTTCTAATAACTTTTTCCTACCATCATACTGCATGCATTTACTGCACGACATTTTTATTCGATCAGTAATAAAACCCATAAGCAAGATAAAAAAAAAGTGCATCCTGAACTATGAAAAAGCTCGTTATTCGGCATAACCCCGAATTTCGGAATAACACCGAATTGTGTGCAAAATAGTAGCACCAAGATCAAAAATTCATGAATTTGAAGTAAATACCATTGGAATAAAAGAGTTTTTTCTTTTCATTTATTTTATTGGGTTAGTATTTGGTCGTGTAACATTTATTTTTAAGTAGAGCGTCAAAACATCGTGTCACGGAGTCGATTTAAAGCCTGACATCGTTGAACAGGGATATTCCTCCACGCAACCTGCACAACATCCCATTGCTGTTTTATATTTTTGGGTTTTGCTTTCTTTACATCTGTCCAAAGGTTTCAATGGGAATCAGATCCGAAGTCTGAGGCGGCCACTCATTCATTTCATTCAATTCATTGCTTTGAAAAAATTCTTTGGCCAGTTTGCTCGTTTGTTTGGGGTCATTATCTAGCTGTAGAATCCATCTATGCGGCATATTCCACACTGCGTAAGGTAGCATGGTTTCTCTCATTATGCTAACATACCATAAGGTATACCGGTATGAAATGTATTTTTTTTTGAAAATTAAACACTAATTATTAATGGGAAAGTAAAAACTTTTTATTCAAAGTATTGACCATTGTTTTCTACACATTTTGACCACATTTCTGGCAATTTGTGAATACCACACCAATAAAATTGTTCGTCTTTTAAAGCAAATTAATCAGACACCAAATCTTCGACCTCCTCGTACGAATCACAGTGCTGCTCAGCCAATGCGTGTCCCATCGTTGAAAACAAATGGTAGTCGGAAGGAGCCAAGTCTGGTGAATACGGCGGGTGGGGTAGCTGCTCCCAGCCAAGTGTTTTGATTGTATCCTGAACTGGTTTTGCTTTGTGTGCAGGTGCATTGTCATGGAGCAAAATTACCTTGCCGTGTCTTCTGGCCCATTCTGGTCGTTTCTCGATCAATGCATGGCTCAAATCGATCATTTGTTGTCGCTAGCGATCAGTATTAACGGAAACACACAGCATTGTCTTCTTGCCGAATCGATCTGGCTTTGCAATCGATGTTGATGGTTGTCCCAAATTAACCCATGAATTTTTCCGTTTAGGATTCTTAAAATAAATCCATTTTTCATAGCCAGTAACAATCCGATGCAAAACCGATTTTCTTTCGTGTCTTTGAAGCAAAATTTCACAAGTGTTTTTCGGTTTTCCTCTGTCTTTCATTCAATTCATGTGGCACCCATTTTCCACACTTTTGGATCTTTCAAATAGTTTTTAAACGGTCAGAAATTGTTTGTTGTGCAACATTTGACATTTCCGCCATTTGCTTTTGACTCAAAGTGTCATCTCCATCCAATATCGTTTGCAATTCGGCATCTTCAAACTTTTTTGGTGGTCTTCCACGTTCTTCATTTTTCACACCAAAATCATTATTTCTAAACCGTTGAAACCATCTTTTGCATGTTGCTTCTGATAGAGCATGATCACCATATGCCTCGACAAGCATTCGATGCGACTCTGCACCACTTTTCTTCAAATGAGAATAAAAAAATAATGCTTTCCGCAAATCATCACTTTTTGGTACAATATTCTACATTTTCAACACGATGAAAAAATATGGTGTTGTCTGTTCAATGACTTGATGTTTACTAAGTATTTCTCACAGATGTCATAGCAAGGAAACAAAAAAATATTAGGGCTCGTTCACAATATATGTTTCCTATCGAGACATTTGCATCTTGACGCTCACTTCATAACGGTATACCTGGTAAACATTTGACTAATCTTACTATTTGTCGGTCATCGGCGGGGGTTTGTTTCGGTTTTCTTGCTCATTTTTCTTCGTATTGAACGTATTTTTTTGGCATTTGCGATCATTTTATTCGAACACCCAACAATTCCACTAATGAATTTGTTACCCACATAAAGCTTTTTTTTTAGTCAGGCACGTTTCTCGGAAGTTGCTAACAACTCTGCACTTTTGAAATATTACCTTTAAGTAACTACATAAACATGTGTATATATACTTTAAAGACATAGAAAAATCGAAATACTGATGTACACTTTGAAAACGCTCTTCAAAATGACGTGGTGCTAAAATTTTGCACTTTTAAATTCGGCTGCAATTCCGGTAACGAGACCTTTCTTAAAAATAAGATGCATTTTTTTATTATCTTGTTTGTGGGTTTTATGACTGATGTAATAAAGATTTTGTGCGATAAATATGAGGCGCCTAACTAACCATGGGAAAAAGTTATTAGCAAAATGGTGATAAAGTTGATCATGGTGCTTTTATTTTGCACGGTACTGTATATAAACAAACAGATTATATCACTGCACTTTAATCCTTGAGCTTAACTACTTTACCAAATCCTTAACTGAAAAAATGTGGCGGGAGGTGATATTTCAAATTAAATGAGCTCCTCAGTTCAATTTATTTTATTTAGATGTGTTCGCTATGTCTTCATGGACTATTGTTTGCTTTCAGGATCATAGTGGTGGACCCATGTTTCGTCCCCAGTAACAATTTGATCCATAACACCGTCCGCGTTCTTACTAGACACCTCTAGAAGCTCTCTACAGCATGCGACTCTCACTTTTTTCTGAGGCGCTGTGAGCACCTGCACCTTGCACTGACCTTTGAAAGGTTAAGATGGTGAAGAAGAATGGTGTGAATGGTACCAGTTGAAAGCTAGGTGATCTCTGCCATCATTTTCAGCTTTATTCGGGTATCCTTATGAACAAGTTTTTGGACTTCTGTGATGCTTTCTCCCGTACAAGCAGTAGCCGGGGCACCGGAGCGGGGGTCGTGTTCAATGCTCTCTCTGCCTCTCTTGAACTCACTTGACCACTTTTGCGCAGTTGATAATGAAGGTGCGGAACCCTGGTAAACCGCCGGCATCTCTTCAGTTTTTTTACTTTTTCCTTGCTAAGTGAGAAATTTGATTACAGCGCGATGTTCAATTTGCAATTATGATTCTGTTTAATTAGAGATAAAACCCGAATTAATAGTTCCATTTTTATGAAAAATTACATGAATGCACTAAAATAATGTTGTTACTTGACTAATAAGTCAATTTATATATAAGGTTGACAAATATCTCCTTTCCGCTTCTTTTGTTCTTTATTCAATGCTTTCAAAACAGTTTTACAGTGATCGGATTTAGTCCAAATATGCGCCGTTTTGTTCTATAATCTGTTTCCATCTCGACGGCAACTTCATAACAACCCCTCGTAGAAGCTCCACTCCTTGTTTGCGAAGAACTCGGACAGCCAAATTTCACAGGAACAGGTGGTAATCACATGGCGCTATGTCCGGGCTATATGGTGGATGCAATAAAACCTTCCATCCGAGCTCCCCTAACTACTGACGAGTCATCAACGAAGTGTGTGGTCTGGTGCTGTCCTGATGGAACACTACGCCCTTACCGTTGGCCAATTCTGGACGTCTCTGGTCGATCGCCTGCTTCAAGCGGTCCAGTTGTTCGCAGTAGATGGGAGATTCAAGCATCTGGTCATATGGGAGCAGCTTATAGGTAATAATTCCCTTCCAATCCCATCAAACACTCAGCGAAACCTTCCTGGCCGTCAATCCCGGCTTGGCCACTATTTGGAACAATTCTACGGCCTTCAACTACGACCGTTTTCGATTGATATTGCCGTATGTGATCCATTTTTCGTCGCCAGTCACTATCCGCTTCTAAAATGGGTCGAGATCGTTCCGTTTAAGCAGCATATCGCATGCGTTCATTCAAACATCAAGCTTTTTTTGTATCCAGCCTTCTGCAGATGGTTTAAAATTGTTTAGTGACTAACTCTCATCTCCTGGGCGATGTCACGAGATGCCACATTCCGGTCTAACTCGATGATTTCCATGTTTCGATCGGTATTCGTCGTCACAGGTCTTCCGCCGTCTTATCCATGGCATCATTTTCAGCGGCTCTAAATCCTCGAAACCATTCCTCCGCGGTTCGAAGTTGTAGAGTACCAATCCCCAAAACACAATTAATCTCACAGAACATTTCTCTAGCGGATTTGCCTTTAACGAAAGAAAACTTTAAAACAGCGCGAATTTAAGCGTAAGGAAACTCCATGTTTACACGTCCCTAACTGTTGAACACAATATCCAAACTAATCATGCATAGCGTCGTCGTAGGCTATGTAAATACCTTTTATATGGTGAATAGTATTGCCAGATATGAACTCTGAAGCGCTTTGTACATAACCGGAAAATTCAAAAGACAAAAAGACGGAAGATAGATATTTGACAACCTTATATATAACGACAGCTTCGCCCTGATAACGAGAATTCATTGAACGCCCTTCGTATAACTATTAAACTAAAAATTTTGCTAGAACTTTTCACCTTAATAAAAATCGAGCAGCTCCTTATGCCAATCTCTTCTATGGCAATGGTACATATTTGCCTGTGTCCTAAGACCTAAGCCTGGATTTTAAATTGAGGTTTGATCTGATGGAGATCTAAGATGATTTTGTAGGAGAGTAAATAGAAAAAACGCTTCACAAAAACAACTAAGTTAGATGACTGACTTTATTAATCTCGTGTGCTGACTATTTATACATATTGCTGACAAAGGAGTGTAGACTGTGGGTCATTCACCCAACCATATGACCGGCACTTTGCGGCTAAGAATCTGTAACACAGTGTGGTGTGAAAATTTTCTCCTCCTAAGTTTTTTTTTTCTTCTATAATTTTTTTCTCAGCCAAAGCCAACCATTCCTCTGTCATTCGAGCACACACAAAAATTACCATACCACACCAAACGAAATATCCTAGCACACACAAGCTACAATCAGACCACATGTCAGAACTCATCACACAAGTGAGACGTGGCAACGTGCGGTGTTCATTCATTAGGTTTGGCTTTTGTTGGAAAGAGTCCAGGGCTGAGTTGTGTATTGAAACTCATGTACCGAAACTTTTCGCAGTTTCGAAACTAATTTCCAAAGATGTAATGCCTGTTAAAACACACACGTCAAAATTCAGGAAATGAGTATTGAAATAAATCCTGCGAACTATTGCACAAGCTAAGAAATAAAAGTTTAAAAAACTCAAACTAACCCCTTGTAAACCAATCACAGAAAAACTTCTCGGCAAAGATGAGTGTCCAATCTTTGCTTTTTTATGTATCACCCCAGCACTGTCGCAAATTCACACGGCCAGCATGATTTCATAGTTTACACCAAATCAGCTAATTGCTCATTTGCAGTGCACTTTAACTTTAAACCAAACACGCGAGCACTTCTCGAGTGCAATGAGAACAGCAGCATATCACGACCATCTCAACTGGGGAAAGCAAATTGAAAAATTTGTCAAAGACTGTACCTTGATAAATCTGCTTAAGACGATTTATTTCCTCTCACAGCTGTTGCCACCTGCTTCGTTCGTTGCACACGCAAGCGGAAAATCAACTACAAAAAGCACGTCGAAAGCGATGCATTCCCTCATGACGTTAACCCATCGGAAACCGGACGAGACTGCTCCGACGCCGCCGACGCTCGTACAACAGAACTATTTCTCATATCTGTGCTGGGATGCTCGTAAATTACTGTGCCATTCAAAGGGGGAGTCTTCAAGAAGCGTTGAAGCTCTACGCCTTGTCTGGTGAAGAAAAGGTTTTAATAAAAACCCAACCGGACCGGAAGCTTCTTCTTCTAAAGTGACGAAATAGCGCTAAGATTTGATTACTCTGCACCAGAGGACGACGTCGCTCGGACACGTGTCTCCTATCTAGCTAGCCTTACCGTCACCCTGCCGTGCTTTTGACACTGAAAACATTCACGTATCCGCTGTATCTGCATGTGACTGTGTTTTTCTAGAGTCGCCCCCTCCCCGCCTTTCATCCCACAACGTGCAGACATAATGCCCTGTGCATAGGACATTTCGAGAGGAATTCGTTCGTACATTTTTGCACGAATATCTGGCCATAACAAGATGTAGTCAACTTTTATGCGTAACTTTCCCACACCCGCTCGTCCACCCGGTGGTGGTGCCTTTTAAGTCTATTCACATCCTAGGCAACAGATCGACCCCAGCTCTGTTGTCTCATTGTCTATTAACTCGTACAGAAAACTTAGTCGTTGGCGTTTTTCTTGCGAAAGAGGGAAAACACATTAAGTTCTTGAGACATGTTCTTCGCCTTCGCCAAAGAGAATAAGACGCCCGAACGGAGCACGGCAGCAGCAGGAAGACACGAACGCTTCCCGTTCTCCCGAAAAACGTCACTCAGCAGAAACTGAGTGCGATGGTGAAGCTGTAGTCTGTGTCGTGGCCATTGCTGGTAGCGTCCTCATCGTAGATGTACCTCAATAAAACGTTTCAATATTGCAAAAAAGGATGTTCCCTCAAAAGGGAACGTACTACACAAAAATTAACGCCGAGCGTGGCACGTACAAAATTTTACTTAGAACGGAAGGAAAGGAAAAAAAAAAACAAGAAAAAACTGGTTTGCGTGAACAGGGAACGGGGGCAAAACGCAAGCGGAAGTTGTGCCAAGCAGCGGGATAGTGTAAGTAACATCCGACGCCTTTGCTGCTTCTGGTAACAGTTTTGTTAGCTAAGCTAAAAAGATGATGGAGAGGTGTACTGTCGTGTGCGTCGAGTTAACGTGCTTACATTTGGATAGGGGGGAAGACACGCGAAGAGACGTTTTGTTTTGAAGCGACGATAATGTTATTAGCCCCTTAAAGGAACGATATTCGCGATGGCTGTGGCCCTCAAAATGAAAAATTTCCGATGAGGAGTTTTCTATACTCAAGATAAACCTATTTTGCTAGGACAACCGAGAGTCAGGATGTATACCTGTTCTGACCTAATAGTACTTTTTCATTGCTATTTATGATTGTGGAACCTTGGAAATCAGAAATTGCCTGGAACTCAAGGGCCACTGCAAACAGAGGCTTTCAAGAACGTATTATTATTACTTCGGAAAATGAACGTTGTTGTATTTCACGTAAGGACGTTGTTGTGCTTTTGACAGAGAACACAAGAAATTATTTTAAGCCCATATTGGGCAACAAAGTCGTTCTTAAGCTGACGCGAAAATTAACTGGAGCTCATGCATCAAGATCTTTACATAAGAAGCACTGGTGGCCACGAACATGATAACGCCTACGCTTTCTCCCTCTTTCATCGTCCGTGTGATGTGCGGCGTGACGCCGACGGCGATGTTTGCCAGGCATTTTTTCCCTGTTGTCGTTGTACAATGTGTGTTCAAAATTTGGGAACAGGAAAAAGTTGCAGAGGATGAGCATGATTACGATTTTGTTTTTGGTCAAAAAAATACGAACAAGCAATGACGAGTGAGCAGCAATTTCGGAGCGAACTTCGCTGCCACACGCTTCACAAAAAATCCGAAAAAATTACATGGCATGAGCCAACCAACTTGCCGACATCTTAAGCAACTTCTCTTATAGCCAGTCGACGGTTCTCCATAACAATTTTCTTCACCTTTACAACAGTTTCATCGTTTGTTGATGTGCTGTTGCATCCAGGGCGAACGTGGCCATTCAAATATTCTCGACCTTTTACCACTTTTGAAAACATTTTTTGCACTCAGAGTACACTCAGTACACCATTGTTTTTGAGCATTTAATTCCATTTTTCAAAGTTGAATGCGAATTCTTTGACCCATTTTTGACAGCAGGAAATCGCCAAAACTGTAATAATACGTGCGCGACCAGTGTACCAACGTAACTAACAAAAAAAAGCGATAATCAAGTCTACGTAGGCCGCATAATTTGAATCCCACCCTAATTTTTTTAACAGAACTCATGTATACTTTGATTGGCCCGATGTCCTGGCGAGAAAATTAAAGAAATAGTTTCAAGTATGCTAATAGTATAAAAAACTCTTCTATAATGTTCGTAGTACTTTGTTAATACTTCTTCTCTTGTCGAGTGTTCAGAAAATAATAAAATATAATGGTTGAGGGGAGCAAAGCTGATAGGTTGAGAGCGCGCGCTACCGACTTCAGTGCTGCCAGTCGAAGAGAATATATTGAGAAATTTTATAAGAGTCTATTACAATAGAATGGCAAGTTAGAAATTATACGCACAATGGCTGAGGGTAGTAACAATCTAAATTCGGGGCTTACTATCCCAACACACAATTCCATGAAAAGGTGCGCAATAATGGTCTCGTTTCCCCAGAACCAATTGTCTATTTTGTAAAGTTAGGTCTGTTGCAGTGCCGCTAATCTTTCATTTCGCTCGTTCTGCTGTGGATGGGCGAAACAACTACGGCCGTACCGTTACACGACGAGCTTAGAACAACTTTGAGGACAATTGAGCGCCATCGAGATTGGATGTGCGGGATATTGCGAAGCAGCGTAAATGGTTCTGGTGGCTACAGAGCGAATGCAACTCGAACCCTCTAAGCACTGGGTAGTTAAACCAACGGGGGCGGTCGGTTATTGTTTTGCAACGGACCAATTAACAGCTGCAATCTTTTGCCGACTTAAATGTCCTTAGCTTTAGATTTAGTGTTAGAATTATGTTTAAAATTAGTAAAAAAACGCAAATAAATGAATAAAATATATACAAAAATAAAAAAGAGCTAAAAAATAAAACAAAAAAAAAAGGCAAATATATGTCAGTGTATATTTGATTCTACACACATATATATTTGTATGTAACCGCACCTGTGCTGATATGCATGAACATATATTGATGAGTTATATGATGGTATGCATGCACATGTGCGTACGTAGCTTAAGTTAATAGTAAATTATTTTTTCTTATCTCTAGTTCTTAGCTTTAGTTGTAGCTGTAGCTTCGGATATAAGTTTTGAAATAAAAAGTGTATGCTTTTAATTTTTTTTCTTTTTTTAATGAATAATACATATAAGAATGATTTTTTCTTGTACTTAATAAGAACTTCTTTTAAATAATTGATTAATTTGATCTTAGCTTTTCAATGTACTCAAAAAATATGTGACCTCCTTCTCTACAAAATATAAATTTATTGCCTCGTAGATCTGCAAGTGTGCAAGTTTTCCATTACATATGAGCACAAAACATTCTCACTAGCAGGAATGTTTACTCTCTAGGGTGCGTGTTCGATATCTTGGAAATCACAATCTTACATACCAGAGAATCCGCGCGGTGTGAACGGAAACAGATGGACATTCCTTGTGCGACTTTGTGGGTTCTTACTTGCTTTCAGGATAATGATGGTAAGAACAGGATTTTTGTCCCCGCAAACACTTCGTTCAAAAATACCTTCCGGGATTTCACTATGGAGCTCCAACAACACCTAATTTCTACATTTGAAGGAGTGTCGTGGTACTGAAGAGCTAAATGTTTTGCATATCCTACAGTATATATTTTATTATATTCTTCTTCTTCTTCGGATGGCGCTACAGTCCGGGGGTGGACCTGGGCCTTAACCAACATGCCTCTCCAGCTAGCACGATCTCTTGCCAGCTGTCTCCAATTGCGCACTCCAAGTTGGTTGAGGTCCTTTTCCACCTGTGTGCGCCATCTCAGTCTAGGACGTCCTCTGGTGCGTTGTCCCTGTGGTTCGGATTCGAAAACTCTTCGGGCCGGAGCAGTGCTGTCCATACGCTCTACATGGCCCAGCCACCTTAAGCGTTGTATCCGTAAAGGCTTGACTAGGCTCATGCCGCCGTACAGCCCATTTTTTATTGATATTTTATTATATACAGCTATTTAAAGGGAAAGTTTTAGTACCTTTTTTCGCAAAATAATTTACTGACGTTATAACTTAAGCTTAACTTCTGCCATATGACTGCCAGACTTTGGTCAAGTGTAGCTGATCGGCGTAGGCTTCTTACGACACATATCCTCACACGAAACAGTTAGGCATTCAATGATACGCACTTGGATGTCAATTCTAGGACCCGTAAAGTGAAAGCGTTCATCATGTAAAATTTCTATAAATATGATTATTAGTTCTATCTCTAATTAAACAGAATCATAATGGCAACTGCGACGATGATGGTAAAAACTGAGCATCGTGCTGTAATTAAATTTTTCACTAAGCAAGGAAGAATTCAAAAAAGTATTCATGAAGAGATTACTCCCGTTTACTAGGGCTCTGCACCTTCATTATCAACTGTACAAAAGTGGTCAAGTGAGTTCAAGAGAAGCGGAGAGAGCATTGAAGACGACCCCCGCTCCGGCGCCCCGGCTACTGCTTGTACGGGAGAAAGCAACAAAGAAGTCCAAAAACTTATTCTTGAGGATGCCCGAATAAAGGTGAAAATGATGGCAGAGATCAACAAGCTTTCAACTGGTGCCATTCACACCATTATTCATCACCATTTTAACCTTTCAAATTGCAGTGCAAGGTGGGTGCAACGAATGCTGACAGCACTTAAGAAAAAAGTGAGTATCGCATGCTGTAGAGAGTTTTTGGAGATGTGTAGTGAGAACGCAGACGGTGTTATGGATCGAATTGTTAATGGGGACGAGACATTAGTTCACCACTATGATCCTGAAAGCAAACAATAGTCCATGCAGTGGCGTAATTAAGGAACAGGCCCCCCAAAGATGTTCAAAGTCACTCCGTTTACCGGGAAGCTCATGGCCACAGTTTTTTGGAACTCGAAGGGAGTCTTGCTCATTGAGTACAAACAAAAAAATGTGAAACCATCAACACCACATCATACGCTTTCACTTTGCATTACTTTCGGGAGGAAATTAAAAAGAAAAGATAGGGTAAACTCGCAGCGGGTGTGTTGCTTCTTCATGACAACTCTTCACAAGGCGCGGGATTCTGAGGCTTCTGCGCGAGATTGTGGTTTCGAAGAAATCCAACACCCACCCTATAGTTCAGACTTTGCTCTTAGTGAATTTTTCCTGTTCCCGGATTTGAAAAAATGTCTTCGTGGAGAAAGATTTTCGGATGAGGAAGACCTCAAGTCGGCATTAACTGAGTATTTTGCAGAGAAAGAGGAAATCTATATTTTTGAATGTTTAAAATCTCAAAATGCAACAAATGCAGTGATGTTGCGGGAGATTATATTGAAAAATAAAAACAATTTAAATTGAATTCACATTTCCCTTCATATCGATACCGAGAATATATTGAACGCCCCTCGTATGAGGGTACCCAATGTTTTATTCAATAAATCAATTGTGGCACGAGCTTTGTTACAATTGTGGCACGAGCTCCATTTTGTCTTAAGGCATTGGTGCACCATCGACCGATGAACAGGACTACGAAGGCACGCTAGTGGTTGCAAAGCACATCACAAACACCCACTAAATAATTTTAACCTAGGCAAGGAAGGAACCAAAAGGCCTTATATACTAACGAACAGCGCACAGAAAGCATTCGGAAAGAAAAAGGAGGCGGAAGGGAAAAGGAAGATTTTCAAGCCCTATGCCCTTACTAATAAACAAGGCTGGAAGATATCTTGCGGAGCTATGCTTACTTAAACAACACTAATCAGCCTGAGACTTTACATATTCTAAAACTATGTTAACTTAAAACTTCCTAGCTTCACCCTACTACGTAGTGACGCCCTTCCAGCGTCAATCATAATAAATATAAAGATTCGGTCTTCCGCATCTCATGTCCCAGTTCACACGATCCTTGCAATTCGCTTTGCAAATCGATGAGATATAACCTCTCAATAGCCAACACAAACGACAGCCTGCAAACCTAATGAGAATTATCTACAACTTAAGTTATGTACAAATACGTAGTTAATTAATTTGTTTAATAAAATGCAAGACGTTTAACGTCTAACTTAAATGCTGACCGCAATCAGAATAAATATGCCGTATAGCTGAAACTGAAAACATATGTTTGCTATATATAGCAAATAAAAAAATCAATAATGTAATGTAAGTAACCCGTTAAATTTGGACAGCCCTCTTATTCTGTTGTTTCGTTGTTTTTTAACAGCCCTTGTATATCTCACTGTAGAGTACTCCGATATATCTAAGCCAGGCCACTCAACGATACGGATAATGTATGCCTTTTCGGGCTGTGGATCTGGACTAGTAACATCTGTTTGCTTGCTTAAGTCCAAGTCCATTATTACATGCCATGCTTCCAGGCAGGTCCAGAAATTACAAGTAAACAAACATTTTGGTTTTGATTTGATTTCGTAAGAGAACAGAACAGTGAGTTTTCCTTGTTGAAGATAACTCCTATATGACACGAATAGTACATGGCCAAGAAGATTCACTTTTGAAAACTGAATATTCAATAAGGATCTTGTCACCAAAACTTCCGTTAGTCATATCTTTTTCATTCTAGAATATACGGAAATTGCCACACCCAGAAAAGCATCCTAGCACACACAAGTTGCAATGAAATCATGCTAAAACTCATCCTACGAGTGAAAAGTAGCGTCGTGCGGTTTTAATGCTTTGAACTGCGCTTTTGTTGGTTATACGTCTAGGACAATGCTTTCCATAAACAAGGCAGCTCCGTAAAGAATTCCCTGTTAAGACCAAACTACGGCAAAATTTAACAAATTAGAGTTACAAAGACAATCTGCTTCTACGATCATGAATGAAAATCGTGGATTTTGGTCACGTTTTGATCGCAGTAGACGTAACTTGACCTTTAAATGTAACATTTTGCAATCCTCAATTTCAATAATCATTAACCCAGTCTTTAACGGATATTGAAGATAAACCGTTCTCCCAAAACAAAGAAACAAACCTATAACGCCAATGCACCTCTTTTGCATATTGTGACTCCAAGTCTCATTCGACTAAAGTTTTGACACGAAAAACATTCTCCTTCAAGTGTAATCACAAATAATAAACTTACAGGCATTCAATTATTTTTCCGCGCCAGAGTCTTTGTCGGAACTCTTAAAGGGCGTATGTGTTGTTTTACCCCTTCCTTGAGATTATCTTTTTCCAACATAATTTAGAAAGACAAAAATTATTTTCACTTTAATGAAGCACAAAAGACTTTAAACCGTTTGCAGAATAATCTGCCACTGACTACGCTGCCATTTGAAATAACTTTTTCATTTTCATTCCTACACGCATTTTTTTCAACTGTAGCCTCTCTCGTCATCCATCCATTCATCACTTCACACTCTGTGTGCTATTTCCTCGTGCAGTAATTCCTTTCCTGGAAATTTACCCGGTGCAACTCGAACGTTCCACCAAATTAGTCGGCTCTCCCCCGAACATTTACTTTACTCTCGAATTTGTTTTCACTTAATTCACTTCAGTCGTTCGTCAAAGTAATTTTCCACCCAATTAACGTTTTACATTTCGAGACTCCGTCATGAAAACGAAAAAAAAAAAAAAAAAACGCCAACAATTTCGATGATGGAGGAAAAAGAACTCGTGTAGTTCTTCAACATTTTTTTTCCTGATTTGCTTTTGGAAAAAAAAAAGAAAACAGGCAAAAATAAAATTCAACCAAATATTCGGAAAACTCTTGTAATGGTGAATTTTCACGCATCAAATGCAAGACCGATGCTGGCCTCCCTAGTCAGGGGCGAAGGAAGTGGGATTTAAAGTGCTGGTCAAGCAAAAACGACGTAGAGCAGAAAGGACCTGCAGTTCAAAGGATTAATCCGCCGGGAATGAAATGCATGAGTGAATCTCCTTTGTTAGGCACAAAATATTTCAAGCAAGAACGGAATTCGAAATCAAATCAAAAGGCAATCTCTAGGACTCCTTTTTCTGGGGTGAGGCTATGATTTTTCCATTCAATGCTGTTGAGGGCATTTAAAATTGCATTGAATAGCGGCGGTTGAGCTCATTCAGATCTGACTTCGCTGGTTGAACTAATTTTTTGTTAATAGGAAATAATCAAGAACGTAAGGAAACTTTTCAAATCATGAAATGAGGTTAAAATGTCGTCCACTGAGTCTGCTGTCAATTTTGCAGCTTGTGGAGTAAAAGCAGTAACCGCCTTGGGAAAGTAGATGAAGCGTGTCACACGCCTAAAGTCTCAAGTTTAGTTTCAAAACTGAGCTTTATCATGTTTTCACTGCACCAGTTGCTGACAACAACGAAAAAGTACTGAAGATTAATGTAATAATCCTTTATGAGGTAGATACCAGGTATACCCGTTTGAAGTGAGCGTCAAGATACAAATGTTTCGATAGGGAACATTTGTTGTGAACGGGCCTTTATTTTTTTTAGTTTGTTTGCTATGACATCTGTGAAAAATATTAAGTATACTTCAAGTCATTGAACAGACAACATCATATTTTTTCATCGTGTTCAAAATATCGAAATTTGTACCCGAAAGTGATGATAAATTTTTTCGAATGAATTGAATGCTTGTCGAGGCATATGGTGATCACGCTTAATCAGAAGCAATATGCAAAATATGGTTTCAACGGTTCAGAAATAATGATTTTGATGTGAGAAATGAAGAACGTGGAAGATCACCAGAAAAGTTTGAAGACGCCGAATTGCAAACGATATTGGATGGAGATGACACTTTGAGTCTAAAGCAAATGACAGCAATGTTAAATGTTGCACAACAAACAATTTCTGACCGTTTAAAAGCTATGGAAAAGATCCAAAAGTGTGAAAAATGTGTGCCACATGAATTGAATGACAGACAGATGGAAAACCGAAAAAACACTTGTGAAATTTTGCTTCAATGACACGAAAGAAATTGTTACTGGCGATGAAAAATGGATTTATTTTAAGAATCCTAAACGGAAAAAATCATAGGTTAATCTGGGACAACCATCAACATCGACTGCAAAACCAGATCGATCCGGCAAGAAGACAATACTGTGTGTTTGGTGGGACCAGAAAGGTGTGCTGTACCACGAGCTTCTAAAACCTGGTGAAACCGTTAATACTGATCGCTTCCGACAACAAATGATCAATTTAAATCGTGCATTGATCGAGAAACGACCAGAATGGGCCAGAAGACATGGCAAGGTAATTTTGCTCCATTACAATGCACCTGCACACAAAGCAAAACCGGGTCAGGATACAATCAAAACACTTGGCTGGGAGCAGCTACCCCGCCCGCCGTATTCACCAGACTTCTTTTTTCGTGTCTTTCGAGAATTCACCCGCAATACACGCCTCGCTAGGAATGCCCACCAATTCACCCTCAAGCCCTCTTTCGGACGTACAGTCGAATTCAGATGCCCGTTCTTCAGCCGCACTACACGAATCTGGAATGCTCTTCCCAGCTCGATTTTTCCTCCTCATTACAATCCACAGGCACTGAAAACCAATGTGCATCAAACACATAAATGCAATCTTTTGCCACAACAAATAAAATCAAATCAAATCAAACCAATGTGCATCGGTACCTCCTCTCCCTCTCTTATTCTATACCTTCGGCCCGGGCTGTGACTTGATCCGGTCACTTAAGGGTACTCGTAACCCCTTTTGCACGCGTCAATTATAAAAAAAAAACAAAAACTTTGCTCCTTCCGACTACCAATCGTTTTCATCGATGGGACACACATTTGGCTGAGCTGCACTTTGGTTCCTACGGGGAGGTCGAAAATTGGGTGTCTGATTGGTTTGCTTTAAAATACGAACAATTTTATTGGCGTGGTATTCACAAATTGCCAGAAAGGTGCTCAAAATGTGTAGAATGCACTGGCCGATACTTTGAATTAAATGTTTTTACTTTCCAACAAATAATTAGTGTTTTATTTTCACAAAAAAGTTCATACCGGTATACCTGGTAACAGAACTGCTTCAGCCGAAATTTGTATTCCATATTACAGCGTTTGTGATGCACGATGTTGTTTAGTTTTGTTTTTGTTTTCATCTTTTTTGGACACTTGGAAGCAAAAAGGAGTGATTCCATGGAAATTAAAGACATCAAAAAATATTAAAACCACCAGTTTAATCTCTTTTGCTTTTTTCAATCTTTTCTTTTATTTTTTGTTGAAAAAATTGGTCGTTTATTTTAGTATGTTAAAAATAGTACTTAACTTCATTGGTTTTAAGTTCTGTTCGATTTTCATTAACAGAACAAAAGTTATAATATTTTCTCTTAGCTCCGCCAGGATTATGTTAAAGTGTCTGGGAAAGTTTTTTGACACACTACCTTAACTATGGAAAACCACTTTTCAATAGACACATATATAGAATATATATATTCTATATTCAATATATTCAATAGATGCATATATTGAGCCTTTCAAAGAACGGCTGAGCACCTCGAATTTTTTTCACGGCAACACCTCTTTCGAGCTACTGACAACACTCAAATAGTATTAAGTGTCTAAGGAAAAGCTTCTTACACGCCGTTCGGAGCCGGCAAAAAACTGATGAGCAAGCTGGTCCCTGGTTCTCCTATGGACTGTAGCGCCAACCAATTATTATTATTACGAATATTATTTGAAGAAATTAGAAAAAAAAACTGTTGACGAATATAAAAAAACATTAACTAATTTTTTGTTGTCGAATCATATTAAGGCAGTGCACACTAAAACTGTTACCACACAATTGAAAGCATTATAAACAGTTTTTCGGCACCATCATTTTCCTGCTACATCTACGACTCAATGTCTAGTTTAAAAGTTTGAATCCTCATTATCACTCTAATGTCAAAAGAATTGTAAGATTGGCGTCTCCATCGCCTCCATCAAGGGGACCTAAGTCAAATCACACGACATGCACAATGTTTGTTTATATCGTGAAAAGATCTTGGCCTACATCAAGACACGATCAAGTAACTCAAGACCGAAAGCCGTTGGAGCATTCCCATTATCATTCTATATCATAACAAGTCTCTTCACTCATCTGGGTCGCGCTATACAGCAACCACACCAAAGGCTTTAGGATGGTAAATTGGTAAGAAGAACGACTTGAAATTGATGCCAATTTCATTGAGAAAACATCCATTAACGATGGCTTTCTTTTCTGTCTGAATATGTTTGTCAATGAGTAAAATATGGGCTTTTTACCCGACAGGCCTTAGAGGTGTAGGATGCTTGATATTATTAAGCATATCATTCATATTCGCGTGAAGTGTGCACTTTTTCCTATTCGCTGGATATGTGATTTTTTATTGCTGAAATGTATGATATAGGAAAAAGCTTTCCGATCGGTATCGGCAGTTTCAATAAAGCATTGGTGTGATATACTCCGCTCCGAGTCATGAGCGTTTTATATTTTTGTTGCATTAAAACTCCTACAGAAAAAATTCCTTTGCAGCTACGTCAAGTCATTGGTCTTGACCAACAACCCGGCAACAGTTGATGAATTTAAAGCCCATATTAAACGCACAATAGGTGAATTTTCGAAAACTTCTGAATTTCTACCAGCGGTGGTTGAATTAAATTCATAATTGCCACAAAAAGTTCTTAAATATATAAAATCTTTTTTTTCTATTTTGATATTTTTATGCTTTTATGTCTTATTAAAATAACAAGTTTCAAACCCCTAATTGAAGTACCTTTTCTAGTAGAGTGACTAAGAAATCAGTTATTGACTTCAATGAACACTAAAAAAAATAATTTCTTTAAGCAGGAAGAACCTGAGATAACGAAAACCTTTGACCAAGAAATTCGCCATGACAGCCCGCCTGTCATTTATTTACTTTAAACTTGCGGTTCAACACATTAAGAAAAGATAAATTTTTTTGGGAAAGATAGCAGAGCATAGAAACGTGTATCAACATACATAGGTTCAATCCCAGGAAAACCGGGTATTGTACTTTATCGACGAAGAACAGCATTGCTGCTAGATGTGTTCGTGTTCCACAGTTAGCCATGAAATCGAAAACAATTTCAATGCAAAACGAGAATTCTTCAAACTAATGCAAATAAAGTCAAATCTCTCTCAAAAATAAATTTCGATTGAATGCAAACCGTCTTCCGTTCACGCAATCCAATAAGCACATCAAGCCGAATAATAGATTTCAATTCAGACGCGCTTCATGCCCAGTGGGTGCAACACCAAATCCCACTCTGCCAAACCCCCGGTAGATAGTCGGGAGCGCACTCAGAGAGCAAGAAGCGAACAAATCAAATACAGTACCTCCAACAACAGAACTCCAACAACTTCATCTTCTTATCCCGTAAATATCCAATCAATTGAAATTCCTTCAAGAGCAAGCTTTACATCCGACTTGCAGCAGTGCATCCGTCGTCGACCTGATAAGAAAATGTGCAACAATTTGTCTTTTTTAAGCGAGCCCACTGCCAGGGATTGGCACTCATCTCCCTCAAGAGGCGGTTCATTCATTTTTTTCCCTGCCATATTGGCGACCTGTCTCGGCAGGCTTCGCTCCCCCGCGAATCAATATAATCCTCAGGTACGATGGTGGAGGATGTACGTCAAATGGATTCTCATATCCCGTCACACGGGTGAAACGTTCCGTCTACGTGACACCGATTAGGGGCTTCAGCGGATATACAGTTCCTCATTCTGGATAGGTACAAATAGGCGGCTGACGTGTAGGCGCTTTTTCAGTAGTATATAAGTCATTCCCGTCCTTCTAATGAAGTTGTCTTGTGTGCCGCGGCTTACGGTGACAGTGCCTCGAGAATATTGAAACAACCTATTAATCCGTACCTAAGTACTCAATTGACATGTGGGAAATGCACGAGATCGATAAGTGATCTCTGAAAGTGACTTCCACCCCACCGTGGGCTCAGGAAAGAATCGAAAATCGAAGTTGTTGAAAGTTGACAAGGCAGTGGGTTGGCAGAGAGGCTAACAGGAGCCAGAGTGGGAGACAAGGGATCCAGTCACGTAGGGATATTTACATCGATAGCAACTTAGGGTATATGCATATGCTGTTCCCTTTTGTTTGATGATTGCTGCTTTAAAATGTAGAAACGTGGAGGTTCTTGATTCATATTTGAGCAACACACGGGCTTGTCAAGACTCATTTGTATGCCGGATCAGTTCTTAGCGTGCCCCGTTCGTGGAGCTTTATTCCGGCGAGGCGAAATGTTGCCAGTCGGTATCGTATGTGTTTTCGAATCTTGACAATAAATCACTGCGATAATGAAGTCGATCAGGGGCATGTTGTCCCATTCTATTCTTACTTCGTGCGAAACCCTGGTATGTACCTTTGACCACTCCAAAGGTGTGAAAAGAAAGCTTCGTAATATCTCGTCATTCCTGTGAAAAATGTCCAACGCCTCTCAACTTTCAATTGAGAATTATTTCTTGAAGAAAACTTAAATTTCAAAACAGATGTCAACAATACTAAGTAACTTTACAAGGACATACTTCTCCCGTCATACCATACACCACAAACGCACAAAGAAGCACACAAGAGAATGGACTTGGTGGAGAGTATGTAAATATTTTATAGTTTTGACATCTGCTCTCAACGGGGGAAATTCGAAGATACTTTATCTGAATGGAAAGTTTGCTCCTGAACCATGATAAATTGTCGAAGCAACATTCACGAATCGTCGCACTGTGTATTTTGTTCTTGTAATGTACGATTGGACAATGTATTTGTGCGATAAAAAGGACCTTTGAATGAAGTTCGAAAGAAAGTTTTCCGCCTCGTTTTTCTGTCCTTCGCATGCAATTGTGGATGGCTGTTTCTCTTGCATGGGAATCACTGCATTGGGGGTCACGAGAGCGAGGTCGATAATTGACTGCGTATTCCAAGTGCATGGAAATGTGCGCAACTTTAAGTGAGACGTGTGTATTAGAAATGATTTTTATTGAAAACACCAAATATTACAAAATCACGTTCTTAATGTCAGACTCACAATTGAACAATTTTAATTAAGACCTTAATCTGTTCAGGCCACATACGTTTCTTAAAAAGTGTGTCCCAACAAGAACGCAAGATTTAAATTTGGCACCATTCGAATTGTCATTGTTTGATATTTGAACAATTATTATTGTTTTTTAGTAGAAGATATAAGCTTAATAAAAACACGAATGAACAACGCATTCTCTTTGTGAAATTGTTTTACCAAAATGGTAAAAGTTTTGCGGCTGATTTTGCCGATAAAATCATACATAGTGACAAGGCCCATTTCCATTTTGATGGCTTCGTCAATAGGCAGAATTGACGCATTTGGGGCGAGGAAAATCCTCGAGTGATTTCCGAGAAGCACATGCATCCTCAACGTGTCACTATGCGGTGTGTATTTTGGGCTGGGAGTATCCTTGGACCTTGTTTGTATGAAAATGAGTCAGGCCAAGCGCAAACAATCAATGGTGTTCGGTATCGTGAAATGATAACCAATTTTTTCGTGCCTAGAATTGAAGAAATGAATATGTGGCGGACGTGGTTTCAACAAGACGACGCCACATCTCATACAGCCAGAGAAACAATTCAATTGCTGCTTGCGTTCTTGTTGGGACACACTTTATATTGTTTTGAGAATTTGGTCTGTATCCCTCCGCTGTGCAACGAAATGACGCTACTAGACTAAAAGACTTGGCTTAAGAGGTGGATGGCGTCTTTTATTGACGTTTTATGCTTTTCGTTTCAGTCCCTAGCTTCTTTACGTTTAGCTTTAAGCTTTTAAATTTCTTCCATTTGGCGAAAAGTTGGCTCTGCTATTTCCGTCCCCTGTTGTGTGACTCTCTTCTGTCAAGTACATTTGCAGTAATTTTAACATTTACATCTTGTCCTGCTTTACCTTGTCCTATATTTTTACTTATATTTTAAGAAACTAGGTCTCCTTGCACGAAGAGTCGACTGGAGTTAATTATTAAATTGCTTATTTGATCACTCATCGTACGCGCTTTTCTTAAGGTATAATATATCTGAAACACAAGGACTAGCCAAAATAATGTACTATGTATCCTATTGATGTGTTGCACTTCCTTAAAAAGTTTTTCATGACTTTAATTTATTGTAGATTCATGTCACACTTCACTGTTGTGTAGGGAAAACTACGGTGGCATTTAGCAACCCAAAGAAAAACCGTTCACTCAATATTATCTCTCGATTAAAAATGAATCGCATGACTTATTTCGTTAAAAATGTTTTATCATAAAGTGGAGACATTTCGGATAGATCATACAATCGAATGAATATACATCAACATTCACAACACTTATTCAAAGTGCGTTATGCGATAGACGCGTTGAAAAGTTTTCCACAATTCTACTGTTAATTTGCCTTCAGTTGGACATTCACTCTTATTTATATTTATTATTTTTATATTATTCATTGCATTATTTTATTTTTCTTTGTTCATTTTCTTACATGGTAGACTACTGACTTACAAATATAATCTACCAATCTTAATTAACATACTGACTTTTCATGAGTACCCTTAGCTAATATAGAATTTTTGTTTCACGCCTTTTTGGCTTCTTATATTTTTTTAAAATGCAGTACTTACACCTACATATATTCATTTTTAATTTTCTCCAAGAAAATTGTAAAAAAAACTTGGATAAATATTCATAATAGTTCTGCATTGAACAAGGTCGAGGGTACCTGAATCCTCTTCTACTACCAGGTACATCGGTATGAAGTGAGCGTCAAGATACAAATGTCTCGATAGGGAACATTTGTTGAGAACGAGCCCTTGTTTTCTTTTTATTTGTTTGCTATGACATCTGTGAAAAATATTTGGTATACACCAAGTCATTGAACAGACAACATCATATTTTTTCATCATGTTAAAAATGTCGAATTTTGTATAAGAAAGTGATGATTTGCAGAAAGCATTCATTTTTCGTTTTCATTTGAAGAAAAGTGCTGCAGAGTCGCATCGAATGCTTGTCGAGGCATATGGTGATCATGCTCTATCAGAGGCAACATGCAAAAGAAGGTTTCAACGGTTCAGAAATAATGATTTTGATGTGAAAAATGGAGAACGTGGAAGACCACCAAAAAGTTTGAAGACGCCGAATTGCAAATGATATTGGATGGAGACGACAGCTTGAGTCAAAAGCAAATGGCAGCAATGTTAAATGTTGCACAGCAAACAATTTCTGACCGTTTAAAAGCTATGGGAAAGATCCAAAAGTGTGGAAAATGGGTGCCAAATGAATTGAATGAAAGGCAGATGTAAAACCGAAAAAATACTTGTGAAATTTTGCTTCAAAGACACGAAAGAAAATCGGTTTTGCATCTGGTGAAACCGTTAATACTGATCGCTACCGACAAAAAATGATCGATTTGAATCGTGCATTGATCGAGAAACGACCAGAATGGGCCAGAAGACACGGCAAGGTAATTTTGCTCCATGACAATGCACCTGCACACAAAGCAAAACCATTTCAGGATACAATCAAAACACTTGGCTGGGAGCAGCTACCCCACCCGCCGTATTCGCCAGACTTGGCTCCTTCCGACTACCATTTGTTTTCATCGATGGGACACGCATTGGCTGAGCAGCACTGTGATTCGTTCGAGGAGGTAGAAAATTGAATGTCTGATTGATTTGCTTTAAAAGACGAACAATTTTATTGGCGTGATATTAACAAATTGCCAGAAAGGTGGTCAAAATGTGTAGAATGCAATGGCCAATACTTTGAATAAAATATTTTTACTTTCCTATTAATACTTAGTGTTTTATTTTCAAAAAAAAAAATCAGTTTATTCCGGTATATCTGGTTTGTCTTTTTAAATAAACGTAAAGCTCTTAAAAGTACTTTTATTCCATGCTCGCACAATCTGGAGTGTACATGGGCACCAACCAATATGCCTCTGCAGCCAGCACGATGTCCCGCAGTTTGCTCAAATTACGCACTCCAAGTTGGTTAAGGTTCTTCTCCACTCAACGTAGACTATCCTCTGTTGCGTTGTCCCAATGTCTCGGATTCTATGCCTACGGTCTACGTAGCTTAGATATCTTAAGCGTAGAATCCGAAGACACTTGACCATAATCACGCCGCTGTACAGCCCAACCCCAACCAAAATTTATAAGCGGAACTTTTCTTGGGGTGCGTAAGATAATCAAAGCCCAATTCGTGCAATTTGGCCATGGTAGCCAACGCCTTCTAACACGGTGCTTTATCTTGGAAGAAGAATTTTTTTTTCATATTGGACCGTTTTTCAACAATTTCTTGCATCAAATGCACCAATAATGCCATATGGTATTTGTTGTTTATCCTTTTGCCTCTCTCAAGATTGTCGATGAATAAAATTCCGTGTGCATACCAAAATACGGATGCAATTACCATGCCAGTCGACCTTTGTGTTTTTGGACGCTTTGGGCGTGGTTCACCGGCTGTTGTCCACTCCGCTGACTACCGACTTGTCTCTGGAGTATAGTGGTGGTGTTTCATCCACTGTGATATAGCGATGCAAAAGGTCCTGTTTATTTTGACGCAACAGCTCCATACAGCTCTCAGTATCATCGATGCGGTGTTGTTTTTGGTCCATTGTGAGCAAACGCAACATCCATTTTGAAAACTGCTTTGTCATGGACAAATGTTCATGCAAAATAGTGTACACACAGCCTTTTGATACCTTCAAGGTGTCAGCTATCTCATGCAATTCCACTTTTCGGTTTTCCAAAACGATTTTGTGTACTTTTTTCAAGTTTTAAAGTTCAGCATCGTTGGTGTTTGCGTGGACACACTAAGAGTCAGCATATCTCTGACAAATAGTTGATTTTGATTGAGCAGAGTCCCTATAATACTTTTCAAGCCATTGAAGAGCTTGCACGGTAGTTTTTTCCATTAAAAGGCAGTGTTTAATCAACACATGGAATTCTATTGTTTTCACCATTTAAAAAATCGCATAAATAGCGTAACTTGAAGCACTGTTGCCTGTAACCTAATAATCAGATTGTCATTAAAATGTGTTAGGTATCATTTGGTGTTTGTACTTCCTAAAAATAATATAGGTTTTTCTTTAGAAGCGCCCCCTATATGTAATGTGTTATATAAATGTGAATATCGTATGTGCTCCTTACTCTCCGCTGGGTTTTCTTCTTCATAGTCTGGGTTGAACCTGGGCCGCAACCAACATGCCTCTCCCGCCAGTACGATGTCCCGCCAGCTGCCTTATATTACGAACTCCAAGCCGGTCGAGGTTCTTCTCCACTCAGCCTAGACTATCCTTTGTTGCGTTGTCGCAATGTCTCGGATTCTAAGACTTTTATGGCCGATACAATGGTGTCCACGTGGAACTTTTAGTTCGATATTGTGTATCCTCCAAGTCTCGCTGACGACGGTGTGATCCATTTCATTGGACATACATTCCTCTGACAATATCTTTGCAGGTCAACTCCAGCTGCTTGGAAAAGTTCCGCGGACATTCCGTCCGCTCAAGCAGCTTTGTTTTTGTCTCGGTTTCGACATTGCTATCTCCACGTCGTCTATGTCGGGTGGACGGAATTCTTGTTTATCATCTTCCAGATTGAGTGAAATACTATGTCTTATAGCTAAATTTGGGTCGTCATCGCCCTTAAGGAGTCTGCAGAAATTATCCTTCCAGTTACTCACCACAGATTGCGGCTCTACTTCAAGTTGTCTATTTTGGTCCCGATAGGCTTTGGTCCGAATTTTGTATGTACCAAATACCTGTTTCACCTTTCGATAACGCTTTTGGACTTCATTCCTGGCATAACACATTTCCATTTCTTGAGCCGCCCGCTTCTTATGCTCTTTCCTCCTCCCTCTGAGAAGCCTGTTCTTATCCCTTCTGCTCTGTTCTTAGAGCTCACAAGAAGTTCCCGTTGTTCGATACAGCGTTAGCTTTTGCGCGTTTTGTTTGCCTGCATGTGTCTGCTTGAACTCGCCGTCAAACCTTGGCTTCCGTCTTAGTCGGTGACTTGAAGCCCAGCACATCAGTGGCACCGTCACTAAACCTAATTTTATGGAAACGTGCCTTAGAATGTTTCGAGTAATTCAACATTTGCACTTCCTTAAGTCTCGCCTTTCTTCTAATGGAATTGCAACATGATGCATCAACATCAAGCTTTTTCGGATGTCGAAGTACATAGTTATTGTACTTGTGTTATGAAGTGTACCGGTCTCAGTTCATCCGACCGAGACCCCACGCAGTTTTTTGTATCTTCATATTTTTATAGAGAGACACTAAGGACCGAAGATGCCTAAGAACTTTCATCCACACCGCACAGATCACTGTTCTTTGAGAATACACGTTTTCTAGCTTGGCGACATAAAAAGTTGTATCGACGAAGAAGAAAGTGAGTTCTAACCTACGAATCCTAGATAAGGAAGAAGGTAATGATTTAATTCGGAAGAACTTGTCTAACAATATAGGTCAAGTGTATCTGGTTATAACAAGATCTTCAGAAGGATGTCGAATAAAATGAAATTCCATCGAAATGCACTTGAGTCATGAATATTCTCAAAACACCACGACTAAAAGAATTTCAAAGAAACTGTTCTTCGACTGTGTCCTCTCACTCAAGCAAACACTTCGTTGAATTTGACTTTGAAATGTGAAATGCGCCGTCCACCACGTTCAATTCCAGTTCCTGTCGAAGTCCACAATTCTGAAATCAAATGCACAAACTTTGTCTCAACTAAACAGTCGTGACTAATAAATGCATTAATTTCCATCCCAAAAAAAGGACGAGAAGTCAAACAGAACTGCGACATACACCCCGGGCCGCAGTTCTCTGTGTTGGACTGCGTCTCGTCGACCAAATGCAGCCCTGAAAACTGAACTCATTAAAAATTCCATTTACTAAAATGAAACACATTTTCTATTAGTTTTTTAGTCGACAAATGAAAAGTCATCAAAGTCTGTTAAATTTTAATTGGAATAGTTTCGACGAGAGCAGGACAAACCGAGCGAGCGGTGCACAGACACACGATGATGGATTGTGCATGGGGACGGATTTAATTGTGTCGCCGTCGGATCAGCAGCTCTGTGGTCAGTAGTGACAACAGCCCTTAAGATGCTTCCACGAAGTCACGTGAAAGTGGTCGGTGAATGTGCGGCAAATTAGGGTTGGCAACGGGCGAGACTTGCGTAATTAATTCCCACATTGACTGCAACCCGCACAACCGGTAATGACGGACTATGCAATTAAACAACACTTGTCAATTGCTTAGTGGTTTTTGATTAGTCGGATTCGGCCGAGGTGGGCGCGTGTGCTATGAGAGGCGTAAACGTGGATTATGAGGTTGGCAGTCAGCAGGATTGCCGTGTGGTTTAACAGTCGACTGAGATAAATGAATTAGTGACGATACATGGTTTCGGTTCGAGTGCATGTTTCATGTCCTCGATGCAGTTGGATGGATGCCTAATCGGCAGTGATAAAGGTTTAATCAGAGGCCTCACAAGTGAGTGAATATTTTAAGCAATGTTTGGCTATATTGTACCGACCAATTGATAAAAGTTAGTTTAATAGCTAGCTTGGAACTAAGCTCTTAAATTTGAGGTTCAAAGTTATATTTAAATTTCTTACTACTGATTGAGCTTTTATTTATAGCGCATTTATTTGGCTCCGAAAGAAATAATCTTTCCAAGAATTTATTTACAGACTATTAAGCCCAAAAACACTGCCAAAAAATAGTGAAAAATATGTCTCGGCGCCGGATATATAGGTTGTTCTTTCTTCGTTACTTTGATTGGGTGAACTTTCTAAATCTTTTTAATCGCTGTCACTTTTTTTTTTGAGTTGAGAACAACATCATACTAATGCCCTCGTCTAATGATCTCGGGATTATACCCCTTTTGAGCAGCAACTTGGACACAACTTTAATAATATTGGATTTTAACCTGAAAAGATTTTTTTCAATTATTCACATAAGCAGGATATTTTGCCTTAACGCACGAAGAAGAAACTAGACCATGTCCAACCTCATAACCCACGAAGCCCAGTGACCAGCTCAAAACGTAAGATACGTCCCCGGAAAACCTCTCACATATTAGACCATAGCTGGTCATGATATATTACTTTTTGCCCCGACTTGTTGGAATAGCATGTCGCCAAAATTATAAAACGCTAACAAAGAAAAGGTAACAAAAATAATCATTTGACCATATACCTCCGAACTAATTTCTGCGATCTGCCAATTGGTGAGCGCGAAGAAATATGACCCAATAACAAGTTTTAACCATAGCATTTGAATCGTAAAGTAAAAGAAGAAAGCAAGTGAAGGGTACTGCAATGCCAATCAGTTTTAGATAAAACAACATTTATGTTACTTATTCAAAAGATAAACAAAACTACCTCTGGCAGTGGACATATCTCTGCTAACAAATAGTTTACAATATGTGCTGATTTATTCAATAGAGGAGAGTTTTTTTTTAATTACTTTAAGTCCGCTGAGGCATAGTGGGTAGAGTGCGACGCTCATGTGCCGAAGGTCTAGGTTCGTTTCCCGGCTGAACACCTCGAATTTTTTAAACTGGCGACCATTAGCTGTGAGAAGTGTGGTGAGATATTTTCGCATTATGTTGGACCATTTTCTGTATAAAAATATCCATGCAGCAATTGGTCTGACAAAAGCAACTGGTCGCTATGGCAAGTAGGTTGTTTTACAGCTGCCAACTTGATTCCAGGGTGAAGGTTATCTGCTACACGGCTCTAGTCCGACCTATCATGGTATATGGTTGTCCGGTGTTGGTCAACTTGAGTCCTTTCCAGGTGCAAAGGATGAGGGTCTTCGAGAGGCAATGTCTTCGGGCTTTCCTTAAGATGTACAGAACCCCAGAATCTGACGACAAGAAGTTCTATTCCAATGAAATCTTGTATATCGCAACAAACGTGAACAGGCTGGTTAATTTCATTTTTAAGCTGATTCGAAGGCATGTTGCAAGAGCAATGACCTCAGAAAATGATCTGATATTCGGAGCCTACTACCCAAACGATGCATATCATGAGAGCGCACGCCGGTGTGGATTCATTCCACCGGCAGCGTTCTTGTACCTGGACCGACGTGGCTTGGTCAGAATGCGGAGGCATATCCATTTCTCTACCATGTCATGAGACGGAGGGTGGACAAGCGGTTGCTCCACGAGAGCAAGGTAGGAACTGCAAATCCGGGTGATCTTCGGTTCAGCACATTCATAGGGATGGAGCGACATTAACGATCGGGAAAGGGATATTCACTGACAACGCTCAAAGAGTAATAACTGTCTAAGAAAGCTTCTCACACTTGGCCTGTAGGTCTTCTGAGCAAACTGTAAGTCCCTTCTACCCATGAGAGACCAGCTGCGCGCACAACGCGAGTAGTTGATGAGCAAGCTAGGCCCTGATCCCACTGTGGACCGTACCACCACCCAATTATTATTATTAAATATCACTCATAAGGACTACATAATTCTGCTCAGATTTTAGGTTTTTAGTGTAGTTAGATGTCACACGATCAAAATATATAATCGACATGCATTTCCATTTGTTGTGCCAGAAAAAGTTCTAAGGCTTACGTTTTATATAGGAAAAGCAAGCATTAGAAACTATCGGTTTTTGTTATTGCAATCTCAACGATTTTGAGCAGTTTTCGTTTCGGTCGTTCCAGGATTAGCTAGTTACTTTCATTTTCATTGGCCACATAGCGCTGAAAGTGAAATCGTTTAGCGTAAATGCGATGATTCTCAAATTACAGCTAGGTTCACGTGGTTTCCACCGAATGATATAATTGCGTTTAACATATTCGTATATTATATTAAACACATGCATTCAGTGGCCGCCGTGGCGTAGTGGGTAGAGTGCGACGCTCACACGCCGAAAGGTCTAGGTTCAATTCCCGGCTGAACACCTCGATTTTTTCACGGCTCCACCTCTTTCGAGCTGCTGACAACACTCAAGGAGTAGTAACTGTCTAAGAAAGCTTCTCAAACTTCGCCGTTCGGAGTCGGCAAAAATTGTAGGTCCCTTCTACTTGTGAGAGAACAGTAGCGCGCACAACACGAGCAGTTGATGAGCAAGCTAGGCCCTGGTCCCCCTGTGGACTGTCGCGCCATCAAGTTATTATTACATGCATTCAGTGAGCTAAAGACAACGTTTATGCAAGGACATTCTGCATAAGACGGATCTATATGAGACGGACTTCAAGGAGTTTTTGTTTTTAAAGATTTAAATTCCCCGTCAATTAAGAGTGTCTAAGACATTGAAATTGTAAAATAATTAAAAAATTATTTCTCAACTGAAACAACTTGTTCGTCAGTCCCATTGGTTTCCGATAAGTATCAAAATTAATTAAAGGTTTCCTGTTGCCTCCGAACGGCCAAAAGGCCTTATGTGCTAATATAGACTTGAGCCATCAAAAGATCTAAATTTTATGCTGTCCTTAAATCATCGTTCCTTTAATAGCAATCATCGTCAAGGATCCACTTTCGTAGCTAAACAACAAACATATTGTACAATATTAACTTTCACCGACCCCCCACCCTCTAGCCGCACAGAGCCCAAATGAACACTCGTGAGCATAGGCAGGGAATAGAATTTATTGCCAAACTCTCTTAACAATTTTATGTGAAATGTACGTGATTATCTGCGATACGCCGTGCTTCCATATCTGTTGAGTGCATATCGCAGAAGATGGCACAATTCTCATTTCCTATAAGGGTACGTTTTATTGACACCGTGTCCGAGGCAGAAGTCATTTATTTTGTCGTTTTGTTATGAAATTTCTTTTGGGCTGGTGGTGAGACATGCGAAGGGAAGTGAAATAAATCGAATTGAACTAAGAGAGCGATGTAAATGTCAAGCCGAACATGTGGAACCGTACGTAATATATGAAGTAGTTAAAATTTTCATTTAAAAAATGTATTTGTTTTGTTTTTAACGTACTTTATTTTTTGAATAATTGATCACATTAAATAAAGCTGGTTTTGTGTATCAATGGAATTTGCGTTTTGCTGTTGTTTTGACCCAATTTTCATCTTTATACAGTAATCGGATATTGACTTTTGACCATATGTGGCCTCAAGGTCGACGAGAAGTTTGTGAGTGTCGATTTGGACTTCATGGGTATTTTCCAGGACCTGCCGTAATGTGAAGATCTAGTCTATTGTATACTTTCCTGGTCAGAAACCACACTGAAAGGGACCTATCAGGATGTGGACAAATGGTTTCAAACACTCACACAATACCGCAGAGAGGATCTTGTATGCGATGTTAAGGAGACTAATCCCTTGGTAATTGGCGCAGTCAAAGGGCTCTCCTTTCTTGTGAACGGGGCAAATGACGTTGAGATTCCACTCATCGGGCATCCCTTCCTCCAACCATATCTTACAGATAAGCTGGTGCATGCGCCCAACCAACTGATCTCTAGCTGCTTTAAATAGTTCTGCGGGCCGGCCATCTGCTCCAACAGCTTAGTTCGACTTCCGCTTGGATTTTGCTATCTTCACCTAGGCTTAGTCAGGGGATGCAAATTTTGTCTATCACAGTCCAAATTGAGAAAAACATTCTGCCTAACAGCTGAATTTTGGCCGTCATAGTCGTAAAAGAGTATACAGAAATCATCCTTCCAGATTCTCAGCACACACTGCGAGTCTATCAATAGTTGTCCAGTTTGATCCCGGCAGGCTTCGGTCCTCCTTAGGGCCCGAAACAAAATTAAAAAAGCCCTTAACCTCAGGTAGATTCGGAAAAAAATTGAAAGCTTCTCCAAACATGCGCCACTGAAATATAACAGAACTATTTCAACCGCTAGGTTAGAAACTTAAAGAAGTACATTAAGGAAAATAAATCCTAATGCCAGATCTCCATTCAAAAAACCTGTGACTACAAAAAACTCATGCGCAGAGAAAGGAATTCTACAGAAATGGGTCTTCAGTCAAGAAAGGGGCCCATAATCTATCGGCAAAAGGACGTAGGAATTGTTTAGGCCAACAATATTAGCGTTACAAACTGGTCTCTCTAAGCAACTCAATTCAAGCAGATTGACAATGTGTAGACAGTTGGTGTAAAATGAGTGTCAGCTTCTAACCCTTGAAGAGCCACTTTGAGAGATGGTGAAGACTGCAAACCGAAACATGGCCCGGAAGGAGAGATACCATGTTTGTTTGGGCCGATCTGACCGAATTATCTTAAGAACACCCGTTCTATTTTCTGTCCTTTCCAACAACTAACTTCTCCAAAAGTATAAGCTACTTTAAGTTTGAACAACGTTGAGAGGAGGCTTTTTTAAATGTTATTGCTGTTTTTTTTTGTTATGCAAGTTTCACTTTCTTCTGACAAATGTCACTGGCTAAGGGTATGATTAACAGTTGGGAACAGTTCATTAGCCCTAGTAAGCTAAGTTGATATTTGGTACTTCGAAGCTACGCAGGGTGACCCAGTAGTAGGTGCTGAAATTAATAAACCAGAATATATATATATTTGACAATATCATTACTTACACTATTTATGTTTACTAAAATTCTGCATTGCCTATGAATAGAGACGATACTCGATAATTAGGAGTATAACGTGTAAGAACAAAGAAATCAAACTTTTTTTTGTAATTTCGAATTAACCAACGAAATATACTTTTTTGCTATCAACCGCTTTTCCTTTTTCACTCAAAATATATTCTCAACCCGAAATTTTCCAATAAAATTCATTGGTCTTTGAAGCATTCTTACGGATTAAGTTTACAATATTTCGTGTGTGTGTCTTTCAAAAAATACGGACCTTTGTAAGCATTTAGAGACTCTTAACGCATTGAAAACTTACAAACATATGTATATATACGTGTATACGTGTAAGGACAATTAGTTTAAGTTTTTAAAAGTCTGAATCAATGCTACTCGTGGTGCAACTCTACACCACGTGGAAGGCGATATTAAGTTTCCAATACCTCATCATCGCTACCCGGTAAAACACTGAACAAAAGAATACGGAACCGGCGATTGTAACGTGAGTTTTTTGTCAAAGAAGTTTTCTCTATACGCTCATAAATTTTAATGTTTTCACTAGGTCACAATGGCATCACTTACCAAATTTCAAACGGCTTGCTTAAACATATTCATAAAAATACAGACAATTTTCATAAATGGCCACTTTAGGAAAGGACTAAGAACTACTTCATACGCAGGTTGCATTTTATATTTCGGGATTAGGCAACCCTAGTGCTACAATCTGGCAACTGCCAGGTCTATCGTAAAATTTGACATTTTTGAGGTTATACGTACTCAGAACGTTTTGACATACGAGCGCTACTTGTGTTGTTTACAGTAACTTAAAAGATTTATCTCGCCCCAAAAAGAAATTAAATCGTGAACATTCGTGCGATTATTTTTTTCAACTTTCCACGTGAATTAACTCAACAACAGTGCATCGATGAACTTAATTAAATTTTTGGCGATGAATCTCCATCAACGACCAGTGTTTATCGATGGTATGGTGAATTCAACCGAGGTCGTAGTTCACTCCAAGACGAATCTCGTGAAGGTCGTCCAAAATCAGTTGTTGTTCCGGAAACCATTGAGGATGTGCGTCAACTGATATTGCACGATCGTCATGTGACCTATCGTGAAATTGAGAGAACCTTAGGCTTTAGTGGGACCAGCATGCATTCAATATTGCATGAACATTTAACTGTCAAAAAAATTTGTTCGCGTTGTATCAGACACAATTTGTCAATCGCTCAAAAAAAGGCTCGTATCGATTGGTTGACACAAATGTTCCAAAAATACGTTCGCGGTGCTTCGAAACATATCTGTGACATCGTGACAGGTGATGAATCGTGAACTTACTTACCGAACATAAACAGCAGTCGACTGTGTGGGTTTCAGGCGCTCACACAGTACGGCAGAAAAAATCTTATATGCAATGTTAAGAAGACTGATCCCTCGGTAGTTGGCGCAGTCGAAGGGGTCTCCTTTCTTGTGGACCGGACAAACGATGCTGAGATTCCACTCGTCGGGCATGCTTTCCTCCGACCATATCTCACAGATGAGCAGGTGCATGCACCCAACCAGCTCATCCCCAGCCGCTTTGAACAGCTCTGCGGATAGTCCGTCCGCGCCAGCAGCTTTGTTCGATTTCAGTCTCGATATTGCTATCTTGACCTCGTCGAAGTCGGGGGGACGGAATTCTTGTCCATCGTCGTCCAAATTGAGTGGGACATTCTGCCTAACAGCGGAATTTGCGACGTCATCGCCGTTTAGGAGTCTGCAGAAATGATCCTTCCAGATTCTCAGCACCGAATGCGACTCTACCACTAGTTGTCCATTTTGATCCCGGCAGGCTTCTGTCCGAGCCTTATAACCACCGGATAACTGTTTTATCTTGTGGTAAAAATTTAGGACATCATTCCTGCCATAGCACCTCTCCATTTCCTCGACCGCGCGCTTCTCGTGCTCTTTCTTTTTTCTTCTGAGAAGCCGGTTCTCTTCCCTTCTTCTCTGTTTGTAGAGCTCACAAACAGCTCTCGTCGTTCGATGCAGCGTGGCCTTGTACGCCTCTTGTTTGGCAGCATGCGCCTGCCTACACTCGTCGTCAAACCATGGGTTCCTCTTGGGTGGTGGCGTAAAACCCAGCACATCAGTGGCGGCCTCTTTGATGGCTTCTTGACAACGTTTCCACTTGTCTTCTATTGTTTGTGCAGGCAGCGTCGAACTTTGAGATAGTTTCAGGGAGAATCGATCGGCAAAGGCTCTAGCGATCGGTTGCGATTGTAGCTTTCCGACATCAAACCGTCTTGGCTTGTCTCGACTCCGTTGCTCTCTCGATATCCGGGTTCTTTCCTTGGCTACAACAAGGTGATGATCCGAGTCGATGTTTGCACCTCGGAAGGTTCGGACATCGAGGATATTGGAGGAGTGTCTGACGTCGATCCCAACGTGATCAATCTGGTTGACGGTTGATTGATCAGGTGATCGCCAGGTACCTTTATGAATGTTGGGGTGTGGGAACCGCGTGCTGACCACAGAGAGATTTCGCCCCGAGGCGAAGTCAACTAGCCTGAGTCCGTTTCCGGATGTGTTGGCGTGCAGGCTGTGTCTTCCGATGACTTTAGCAAAGACTTCTTCTCTTCCCAGCTGAGCGTTGAAATCTCCTAGAACTATCTTGGTGTCGTAGCTGGGGCATCGATCATATGTCCTTTCTAGGAGATGATAGAAGTCCTCTTTACTGCTGTCATCTTTTTCCTCTGTCGGGGCGTGGGCGCATATGAGGCTTATATTCCCGAATTTAGCCTTGATGCGGATTGTTATGAGGCGTTCGCTTATGTATTGGAAGCTTAAGACTTTTTGCCTAAGTCTGCCTCGAACAACAAAACCGCATCCAAATAAGCGTTTCCCTCTCTCCCTGTAGCAGTCGCCGTGGTATATGTCGCAGTTTCTCACTCTTCTCTTGCCCGGCCCATCCCACCGCATTTCCTGAATTGCGGTAATGTCTGCTTTATAGCAGTCCAGGGCCTCCGCAAGTTCATCGGCTGCACGTGGTCTGTTTAGGGACCTCACATTCCACGTGCATATCCGTAGAGCATTATCCTTTTTTCGTTTGCGTGGGTCGTCAACAGTGAATCCATCCATATCCGAGGCATTCGGTTGATTCGCAACTGTTTATTTTTTAATGTGGCCGGGCAGTTACCCCGACGCACACCCCCAACATGGAGGACCAGGCCCTTTTTTATACCTCTTGGGCGGAGGTCGCACTTATAGGTTTGGCAGGTTGAGTTCGGGTGAACAACAACCAGTACCCGATGGCTACCAACGTGGAGGTAGAATAAGCACAATTGGTGTGTGGAAGACAGTTACAGCAGCTGGGCATCGCCAGGTTGATACCAATCAGTGCCTACCCTGTTCCCACATCACCCAGCCATCAAACCGTTCGTCAACAACCTGATAGGTCCTTATCAGTGTGGTTTCAGGCAAGGGAAGTCCACAATCGACCAGATCTTCACACTGCGGCAGATCCTGGAGAAGTCCCAAGAAGTACAAATCGACACCCACCATCTATTTGTCGATTTCAAGGCCGCGTATGACAGCGTGCATAGAGACGAGCTATACAGTGCCATGTCTAGTTTTGGCATCCCTACCAAACTCGTCAGATTGTGTAGGATGACGATGGAGAACTCTCGCTGCTCCGTCAAGGTCGGTAGCGAACTCACCGAGACCTTCGATGTCAAAAAAGGATTTAGACAAGGCGACGCGCTGTCGCCTATCTCGGCTCCGCGGTGAATAGGGACAACAACATCAGTACCGAAATCAAGCGCAGAATCACTCTTGCCAATCGCTGTTTCTTTGGGCTCAAGAGGCAATTGAGTAATAAAGCCTTCTCCCGAACGACCAAAGTGACTTTGTACAACACCTTGATCATCCCAGTCCTCCTCTACGGCGCAGAAACCTGGACGCTACTAAAAGCGGATGAGGAAGCCATTGGTCTCTTCGAGAGAAAAGTTCTGCGTGCGATTTTTGGTCCTGTTTGCGTTGATGGCATCTGGAGGAGAAGATTCAACCACGAACTGTATGGGCTGTACGGGGGCATGAGCCTAGTCAAGCGTCTACGGATACAACGCTTAAGGTGGCTAGGCCATGTAGAGCGCATGGACAGCACTGCTCCGGCCCGAAGAGTTTTCGAATCCGAACCACAGGGACAACGCAACAGAGGACGTCCTAGACTGAGATGGCGTACACAAGTGGAAAAGGACCTCAACCATCTTGGAGTGCGCAATTGGAGACAGCTGGCAAGAGATGGTGCTGGCTGGAGAGGCATGTTGGTTGAGGCCCAGGTCCACCCCGGACTGTAGCGCCATCCGAAGAAGAAGAAGAAGAAGACTGTGTGGGTGTTTCAAATTGAGCCAAATTCAACAAAAGTTGCTCGTGCACGAAGCACTTCCAAGCAAATGGTAGCCTGTTTTTTCGGAAAAACTGGAGATGTCACAACCGCACCACTAGAATAACGCAGAACATTCAATTCTGATTGGTTTGCAACCATTTGTTTGCCAGTTGTCTTCCATGAAATCAGGAAAACCAACCGAGAAGACGGATCACTCTTCACTACGACAATGCAAGCTCTCACACATCTGCTCAAACAACTGCATTTTTGAGCACTCAAAACATCGATTTGATGAGTAATCCGCCGTATAGTCTTGACTTGGCACCGAATGACTTCCTTTTATTCCCGTACGTAAAAAATCAAATGAAAGTTCAACGTTTTTCGACACCTGAATAAGCGGGTGATGCGTTCAGAATGCATGTTTTGGAGATACCTCCATCAGGGTGGCAAAAGTGCTTCGACAATTGGTTCAAACGCATGCAAAAGTGTATAGACCTTAATGGGTAATATTTTGAAAAACAATAAAGCTACTTTCGATCTTCTAATCCCGAAATATAAAAGGCAACCCTCGTACAACATTATTACTTACACTGTTTATGTTTGCAAAATTCTGCATTCTCGACGAATAGAGTCGATACTCGATAATTACGAGACCATGTTGTCAAAATAAGGAAATCGAACTTTTTTTCTTCTTTTGTAATTTGGAATCAACCAATCAATATATCTTTTGTTAACAGCCGCTTGTTTATCATTTAAAAGATATTCGCATAATGCGAAATTTTTCAATAAAATTCAGGAGGCTTACAAACGACTTTAAAAACTTTGTAACTTAAGTTTATGTTTAAGTCTATTGACGTCTTCTCTCATGTCCTGTAATGCAGATAGTGGAACATTGGCTGACGTAACGTAATTCTATAATTTAAAGGAAGAAATTAATTTTTGGGAATAGTTATTACTCCGTTTTGTAAATACACATAACATGGAACGACCTTACAGAGAGGACTGTTTGCTACCTTTGCAGGAACTTCAGGAGGTGTTTTTGGTCTAATGAAACATAAATTTCTGTTGGTGTTGGAGTTCCTCCTTGAACAACTGTACAAATTCGAGTTCAGGAAATGGCAAATGATGTTCAGAATATCATTCGGTCACCAGACTCAAGTCAGCACCTGTGCGTCCTAATCACACACAGTTTCATCAATCTCAACACCCGCTCTGCCTAAAATCGATCCCCAAATGAATCTCACAAAATTTTAGTCACAACAATGCCACGAGGATATTCGACAAGATTTATTTCCACTCTACAACGAAGTTTACGGCAGTAGCACCATATCTACTTCACCCCACACTCTGTCGTACCACCCAAAACTGTGCAGGTGATTGGCCAAACTTGCCAGCACTCCAAGGTGCACTTTAAAACTCGTATATCGAGATAATGTAACTGAACAGCCATCTTGCAGCTGGGAAAAGTTTCTCAACATCCTGCCGACTGCCAAGATTATGCATTCAAATAGCCTCTCATCACTTTTACGATAGAGGAGTGTGTTGGGGAAAGTTTTGCCTGTACTTCGGTTGTTGGGATACCATTTCCTAGTAACAAACGGGTTCCTTTCACTCTTTGTCTCCTAGATGTTCGCTTGATGCTGACAATCATTGAAAAACTTTGCTGCACGCGATTTTCTTTATGTCCACATTTCCTACCAATTTTTGTTGCTACGCTGTTGTGTTTCCTTTGAAATAAGAATGGAGTTAGAGTTTCTAGGTTTGTTGTGTTTCATTTACAGACTCTTTTGTGTGATAAGCCATTTTTTTTTTGGGTTTAAAGTTGCATTGTGCTTGACTGATTGCCGCAGATTGCTGCGGAAGCACGAAACTTTGTCAGCGGCACAGAACTCTGTTGTTTCCGATTAGACGGATTCAATTCAATTCCTGACAAATAATCTGTTCTATGCTCATCCACTAATTAGATTGGATTTCAATTCTATTGGAATGCAATTGCATGCTCCCTTCCAATTGCTTTCTAATCCCTTCAAGATTCTAAATGAAATTTTCTCGTTGGATTGGATTGTCACCGGAATCTGCAAGAGACCTCCAGGCAGTTTCTATGCAAATCGCAAGACAAACAAGGGCGCGCAAGACGCAGACTTTCTTGGGATGATTTTCAATCAAACGAATCTATCGACACAACGACTACCGCATTGCGAATATTTCCACTTAATTCCCCGAACAGCTTCACGTGCACACATATCGAGAATGAGCTGCTATCAATTCTCGGCGCTAATCACGCCCATACGCCCCAAATTGAATTACAACATAACGTGCCTTCCGTTCCGCGGTCGTATTACCGTAGTATCACTGCAGTGAGGCGGATAGAACTTCCGTAATTCATGTCATGAGATACGGTATGCAAGTTGGGCTTCGCCCCTACCTTAACACGATTGAGGTTTCGGATTTATTACCGTGATACCTACTCACTTGCTCGCATTGAATGACTTCGCTTTATGAGGGCCGGAAGTATAATTGCAGTTCTTCAAGTACAGGAAGTAATTTTCCAGTTGTTGAGGATTTTGGATAGGAGTTGAACTGCTTTTTATGAAGTATGAAGTGCATTTTCCTTTTGATTAACTCAAAGTAGTGGTTGCAGTTGCCGCACTGTAGCCAATTTCACAGCAGGCGCAACAAGATCTGGTGCATAGCCATGAGTTCGACAGTAGTAATATATGCTTATCCAATATAGTGGTGGGAGTCCAAAAAGAAATGACCTCGTGTCTTCCTCAGGATATATGGGCGACTATTGAAATGGAATGAACCCGCAAATGTAAGCATATACTTGTGTCTGTATCTTGTGTAATAAACAAAATCAGGAATCTTCGATGACAATGTAAGTGGCTGCCGTAAGGTAGTGGATAAACTGGGTCCCAGGTTGGACTCCTGAACTGAATCGTATATTGTACGGCACTTTCACTCATAAGTGTTCTGCTTCTTAAATTAGTCGGCTTAGAACTCGTGATCCCTTTTACTGATAATAGCATAGTCGCACGCACCAGTACTTGTTGGAAGCGATAGGCACACCAATATAAAAGATGAATTATACTTCAATCGCAACTGATCGCTAAAAATTTTGCCGACCGAGTCTCTCTGCGACTCGCTTAATGTTCGACGCTGCCTGCGCTTACAATAGAAGAAGTTGTCAAGAAGCCATCAAAGAAGCTGACCACTGACTGGGTTTCACGTCACCACCCAGAAGGAACCTATGGTTTGACGACGAGTGCAGGCAAACAAGACGCCTACAAGGCAACGCTGCATAGAACAACGAGGGCTATTCGTGACCTCTACGAATAAAGAAGAAGGGAAGAGCACCGGCTTCTCAGAAGAAAAAAGAAAGACATTGAGAAGTGCGCGGTCCAGGAAATGGAAAGGAGTTATTCCAGGAATGAAGTCCGAACGTGATACCGCAGGGTAAAACAGCTATCCGGCGGAAACAAAGCTCGGACCGAAGCCTGTCGGGACCAAGATGGACAACTCTTGGTAGAGTTACAGTCTGAGAATCTGGAAAGATCATTTCTATAGACTTCTTAATGGCGATGACGGTCCGAATTCCGCTGCTAGACAGAATGTTCTACTCAATCTGAACGATGATAGGCAACAATTCCGTTCCCCCGACTTAGAAGAGGTGAAGATAGAAACATCCAAGCTGAAGTCGAACTAAGCTGCTGGAGCGGATGGCCCGCCCGCAGAACTATTTAAAGCAGCTGGAGATGAGTTGATTGGGTGCATGCACCAGCTCATCTGTAAGATATGGTCGGAGGAAAGCATGCCCGATGAGTGGAATCTCAGCGTCGTCCGCCCAATTCACAAGAAAGGAGACTCGCTTGACTGCGCCAATTATAAAGGGATTGGTCTCGTTAAATTCGCATACAGGATCCTCTCTGCCGTATTGTGTGAGCGTCTACAACCTTTTGTCCATGACTTGATATCAGTGTGGTTTAAGGCCAGAAAAAGTTAACGATAGACCTGATTTTCACTTTATGGCAGATCCTGGAAGGGGCTCAAGAAGTAAAAATCATTAACCACCACCTGATCGTCAATTTCTAGGCCACATATAACAGCATGCATAGAGACGAGCTATACAGTGGAATGACTAGCTTTGGCATTCCTACCAAACTCGTAAAATTGTGTAGGATGACGGTGGAGAACTCTTGCCGCTCAGTCAGGGTCGGTAAGGTAATCACCGAGACATTCTATGTCCAAGTGAATATAGACAAGGGGACGAGCTGTCATGTGACTTCCTGAACATCATTCTTGAGAAGATATTCGGTTCTGTTTGCGTTGGTGAGATCTGGAGAGAAAAGTTAATGATAAACTGCATGTGCTGCACAGTGACAGGCGCCTGGTCAAACGTCTTCAGATACAACGCTTAAGACGGCTATGCCCTGAAGAGTATGTGAACACTACTGCTCCGGCCGAAAAGTCTTAGAACCTGTGCCATTGGGACAACGCAACAGAGGACGACCTAGGCCAGAGTGGAACACAAAAGCGGAAAAGAACCTCAACCAACTTGGAGTGCGTAACTGGAGGCACCTGCCGAAAGATCGTGCTGGATGGGGAGGCATGTTGGTTGAGGCCCAGGTCCAGAAATATTATTATTTTTTTAGTTTTCAATAAATTACAAAAAATGTTTAAAAATACGTCATGTATCGGAATGACTTTAAGACAACCGAAGAAAGGACTACGCGTTCTACGAAAGTGGTGGTATTTTGTCGCATCCTGGGCAAAGTATATTGTAAAAGTGTTTCGAATTTTGTATTTGGTTTTTCTTTTAGTGACAACATTCACCATTCAGGCATAAGATGGCTAATCCAAAGAAGTGGGTATACAATTGAGGACAAATAAGTGAAGTGTGTTTTCAAACAATATTGATTGATGCGCGCTTTGTGCGACGGTGTTTTATGCCCAAGACTTCAATTTTGCACTTAAGAAAGTTTCACGGCATACATGCCTATCAATTTGAACGCCACATTCCAAAAATTCAAGTGTTTAGCGACTGTCAGCAGCAATGGTCCAAACTGCTTTCTGGTGGGCATACAGACCTATCTATTTCAACGCCACATTCCAAAAATTGTAGTGTATAGCGACTATCACCAGTAATGGTCCAAACTGCTTTCTGGTGGGCAAGCGAACTCTGTCAATTTTGTTTTGTTAATTGACATACCACTCGGTAATAAATATCAACTCATCGAAAAAGAATTTTAGCAACTTACCACTTTAGTGCAAGCGCTAAGACTCCTTCACTCTTCAAATTTCAACTTTTCTCTATAGATCATGTAGCAACACATGTAAGATTATGAGCTCATCAGAACTTCTATAGCTTGCACCAAAGCTCATGTTTCACTATGCGTTGCATTCTTTTTGGCAAGATATACTTTGACGGAAACTTCGCTCAATTCGAGGCATCGCTTTTCGACCCATTTCTTACGATGTTGGTGTTTTTATAAGACCACCTCAATGGCGTTTTGGAACGCTTCCATTATGACTGTTATAAGATATGCTTGAGGGCACAAATGATTTATTCACGTTGCGGTGCTGAAGGGCTCTAACGATATACACTTGCTATATTGCGGATAAATATTTCACGAACAACAAAAAACACAAATCATGTTAACAATAAAAATATCTGTCTTGTGTCAAACATTGAGTTCACTTTCATGAGCTGCTTGGAAAGTTTTGCATTCTGAATTTGATTGCACTTAGAGTCAGTCAAGAGGGTCTTAGAGTCAGTCAACTCAGATAAATGTATGTACACTCCTATAACCAAGAACAATTTCTCAGCATTCTATAATATTCCGGGGACAAACAGTTCCCTACTACAATAGATTCTTTTCCCGCTTTTACGTATTCTCGGAACACATATTTTTAAGAATGATTTAATTGCAGGTAAAATAAATAACTGCCCTGAAACATAAAATTATTAGAAATTCCCAAGGAAAGATATGGATGTTGAAGATCAAGCTGATATATCGGTTTCATTACACTGCTCTGTTGTACGTGGTAAAAACGGGTGACAGATTTTATTTACTTAAATGAACGATCTAGCCATGGCAAATGCAAGGCGTCTTTACATCTAAGGAATGATTATAAAATATTACAAAATTGTTCGCCAAAATTGAGGAAAGCTTGGAGTATGCTGAGTTCGGAAAGATCTCAGTAATAACATGTGTCATAAGAAAGTACTTTATATTTCCTTACTCTTTTCTTATAACGTTAATAATTTTAAACAATTAATAAAGAAATATATTTTGATGCAAAGTTGTGGTTACTGAAGTTAAATTTTGGAAAGGCTTTTTAAAGAGCCTACTGTTTCATGAAGCTTCGCCAAAAAATGTAAGTATAAATATTGGTTATTGTCCATACCGACAGAAAACTTGATTGTTCCTAATGATAACTTTTTTAAGATGAACTGCTTGATTTGCAATATTTAAATTATATATATTTGGCCGCCGTAGCATTTAGACTTTATATGTTAGGCATATAAATAACTGGTTGCCGTGCCATAGTGAGTAGAGTGCGATGCTCACAAGCGAAAGTTCTAGGTTCGAATCCCGACTGAATACCTCGACTTTTTTACGGCACCACCTCTTTCGAGCTGCTGATAGCACTCAAAGCGTAATAACTGTTTAAAAAAGCTTCTCAAACTTCGCCACTCGGAGTCTGAAAAAAACTGTAGGTCACTTCTACTCGTAAGAACAGCTACGCCTGATCTAGGCCCTGATCTTCTATGGACTGTCGTGCCATCCAATTATTATTATTTGCCAAAAAAACGTTTTGTCTTCGGATTAAGACGAAGTGTTCATTGAAAGAATGTAATTTATTAGTTCTACTCCAATTTGTTGGCGAATTCGCTTTTAGTTTGGCTCTTCTTCGCTTTCCATTTCAAACCTACCCTGGTAGGTAGTACTGATGCAGACAACTTATCCCATTTTCTTAGCTTTTATTATATGCGAATATATTTCATTATCTTATCCTTTGTTTCTACTAATTATTCATTTGGTTATCTCGAAACTCTTTTCCATTTAATTTTTTTTGTTGCTTACTTATAATTTAAAAAAAGACATGTTTATGAGAACACATTATTTGTTTTCCGTTCTTTGTTACAAAAAGCTCTACTATTTGAATATAAAAAATCACATATACCGCACACAAAACATAGTCTATGCAAAAGTTAGCAAAAAACAAAGTCTTGCAGAAAACAACTGCCACACTCTGGTAATATGATAAATTACAACAAGTGGTACCTAGACATATGCTCTTCCTGACGGTGCTCTACGAAGTCCCCAAGAACTTGCTAAACAACACATGTGATTTATGATATGCTCTGGTAGCTGCACAACCCACGGTGGTACATGTGCAAATAAGGGTGTCCTCCTCAACCCCACTAGAGCGCGTGTGGTAATCTTTCATGAAAATCTTGACAATGAACCACTATTTAACTTCAAGATTTAATAAAGAAGCCTTCTCATCGGGGATTAAAATAATGAATTATTTGTTGTTGGAAAAAGATTAAATGGGAATAAAGGAAGTGTGGGACTAACATTATTGAGTTTTCTAGCTTACTGCCGGGTGAAAGTGAAGGCGTTTTTAAAGCAAATATTTTAGTTCTTATCTTTTATTATCGTCGCCTATTGAAACCGGATTCTGTGTGTTACGTTCATTTTCCGTAGAAGCGCGGCTTTCTCCCACAAGACAACCATTCTAATAGGTAACTTCAAGGAAAACCCGCTTTATTGTTCCAGCTGATATAACACATTACTCAATAAGTCCTGAGACTAACCAATAAAACCCATTTTGTAGAAAAATTCCACTTAATTCATCAACATAGCTTTCCTCAAAAGTGATAAAATCAGTCCTACGTCTATCTAATATTTCGATACCTTTTTATAGAACGATCTATCATTGACCTCAAAATAGGCTTTAGTTTCGGCGATCGCCTCCTCATTCGAAGCATATTTATTTAGGAAAGCATCTTTTTGAGGTCTGAAAAGAGGCAGAATTCGCTGGTACCAGACCTGGAGTATACGGTGGGTGCCGAAGCAATTCAAAGCCCAATTCGTATAATTTGGCCATGGTAGCCAAATTCTTGTGACACTGACATTGTCTTGGTGGAAGATAATTTATTTTCTTTTTCATATTAGACCTTTTTTTTACAATTTTATCTTTCAAATGTACCAATAATGCCATGTAGTATTCGCTGTTAATCCTTTTGCCTTTCGAAAGATAGTAGATGAAAAAAATTCCTTGCGCATCAAAAAATATGGATGCCATAACCTTGCCAGCCCTCTTTTATGTTTATGAACGCTTTGGGGGTGGTTTACCGGTTGCTTTCCACTCAGCTGACTGCCGATTTGACACTGGGATGTAGTGTTGGATGCATGTTTCATCCATTGTGACATACGGACGCAAGAAGTCCAGGTTATTCTGGCGAAACAGGTCTTAGAATTGTCGATACGTTGTTGTTTTTGATCACTTTTCTTATAGACAAATGTTGATGAAAAATAGTGTACACACCGCCTTCAGTGTCGGCTATCTCACGTAATTTCATTTTGCTGTTTTCTAAAACTATTAAGTGTACTTTTTTGGCAATTTCAAGAGTAACCGCCTGTATTGGCTTTCCATAGCGTTCAGCATCGTTGGTGTCTGTACGGCCATGTTTAAAGTGAGCATACCATCATTTAGTTGTTTTTGATGAAGCAGAGCCCATGTAACACTTTCTAAGCCATTACTGAGGTGGTGTGGTGAACGGTGTTTTCTCGCTTAAAAAAACAGTGTTTAATCAACACACGACATTTTGTATACATTTTTAAAAAGTGCAAAAGAAGCGTCACTTGAAGCATTGTAACATGCAACGTATTAATCAGATTGTGATGAAAATTTGACAGGCATCATTTCTTGTTTGTTCTTCTTAAAAATAATATGGATGTTTTGTTAGTGGCGCTCCGGATATATTATCCCCGAAACTTATTGAGTGATGTATTATTATCCCATACATGTACTGATACTTCCATGTTAATTTCTTTAGTGGCAACGCAAAATTATAACGTGATCTTCTCTTTTCTCGGTATCGATATGAAATAAAATGCGAATTCAATTTAAATTGTTTTTATTTTTCAATATAATCTCCCCTAACATCAATGCATTTGTTACATCTTGAGATCTTCTAACGCAGCAGCCTTGTAAACTCGCGCCGTGAACAGGAGCATTTTCATGAAGAAGCAACACACTCGCTGCGAGTTTACCCCGTCTTTTGTTTTTAATTTCCGCCCGCAAATTATGCAAAGTGGAAGCGTAGGATGTGATGTTTATCGTTTCACCTTTTTTTGTACTCAATGAGCAAGATTCCCTTTGGATCCCAAGTCCATAACTGTGGCCATGAGCTTCCCGACAGACGGAATGACTTTGAACTTCTTCGGGGGGTCTGTTCCCACAGCATGGACTCTTGTTTGCGTTCAGGGTTATAGTGGTGAACCCATGTCTCGTCCCCAGTAACAATTCAATCCATAACACCGTCTGCGTTCTCACTACACATCTCCAAAAGCTATCTACAGCATGCGATTCTCACTTTTTTCTGAGGCGCTGTGAGCATTTGTGGCACCCACCTTGCACTGGCCTTTGAACGGTTATGATGGTCATGAAGAATGGTGTGAATGGTACCAGTTGAAAGCTTGGTTAGCTCTGCTATCATTTGCACCTTTATTCGGGCATCCTCAAGATCAGGTTTTTCGACTTCTTTGATGCTTTCGGGTCGTCTTCAATGCTCTCTCTGCCTCTCTTGAACTCACTTGACCACTTTTGCGCAGTTGATAATGAAGGTGCGGAACCCTGGTAATGCCGGCTGTTTACCAGCCTGTTTACTCTTCATGAATAGTTTTTGACTTTTTGCTGACTTAGTGAGATATTTATTTACAGCGCGATGCTCAATTTTCACTGTCTTTATCATCTCAGTTGCCATCATGTTTCTGTTTAACTAGAGATAAAACGCGAATTAAGAATCACATTCAGTTCATATATATAACCACAGCTTCACCCCAATACTGGGTATATATTGAACGCCCGTCGTAGTTTCATAATTTGATTCACAAAATTTCATGACGACTTTTTCACTCAATTCAGATGTCACTCAACCCATTTTTCAAGTAAGTCTTTTTCGCATAACACAACTGTATTAAATTTTTAAACAAATTAATTATACAAAATAGTAGGTCTCCCTAATTATTTGGTCAAAATGAAACACAACTGCGCCAAAACTCATAATAATGTGACCACCAGTGTTCTTGGGGCTTGTATGCCCGGAGGCTAACATCACAACACCCTTGTTGACGCTCACCGTCCCTTCACGCACTTTCAATTATTCTGCTAACTGATGCGTCCGTAACGTAGGATGCATTCCAAGTCCATAGAAGAGTGTCTGAAGCATCTATTAAAAAGCCCCAACCACTTCTTGACTTTGGACTGCCTAAGTAGCAGAAGCAAGCAACAACTCCAGACGAAAAGCGTGAAAAATCACTGGAATGCTACTAAGAAATTCATACGAGTCTAAGGCAACCACTTAAATGGTGAAAACATATGACTTTCAGCTTATACTTGGAGAAGCGTCATTGAGCATAAAGCTATAAAATTTCGATTTGCAGCGGCTTCATTTGTACAGAAATCCGCAGTAAAAGCCGATATCAGCCAATTAATAAAGAAGTGCAACGTTACGTTGAACAAAACACACTTCGGGGAACACTCATACTGGCACCAAGAATGCACAAATTCCTGGTCCTTTAAACCAGACGCGCAATCTCAAGTTCATTAACTACACTGTGGTACGAAGAGACCGGCCACACTTCTTCCAAAGGGGTGGAGTCGCTCTTTTAAAAAAAGAAGACCTTTGTCACAAGGTCATGTATAACGCTAAAGTACGTAGGTTCAAAGTGTTAGAAGCATGCATCGCACGCATTCCTCTCCAAGGTAGAAGGAAGATATTTGTGGTTGCTATCTACGCACCGAATTCGCGAAATATTCACTTTATTTCAGAGCATGAAACTCTTTCTACAACCCTTCGCTTGAATGAGGAATGAATTTATTTCGTAATCGCCAATGATTTGAGTGCTAAGCACAGCGATTGGGGTAACAGGATGCCAAACGACAGGGAAAACGCACTCTCAGTTTGGCTCGAGATACACAATGTCCAAGGTAAACTTATAAGCTACCGATAGACCATCGTTGCCCAGGAGCGGGTCCTAACTCGATCTGATGCTAGTCGACAAACGACTGAGAATACTGAACATAGATAGAGGCACAAGTAATTCTTTAGCCACATTTAAGTACGACAGTGATCAATGCGGTGATCCAATTTCCGAATGAACTGAAGGAACGAAAGGAATGTAGCTATGTGTAGCCTTATAACTACAATAAGCTCAACCAACATGCCTCTCCAGCCAGCATAATCTTCCACCAGCTGTATCCAGTTGCGCACTCCAAGTTGGTTGAGGTCCTTCTCCACTTGTGTGCGCCACTTTAGTCTAGGTTTGTCATTAAATCTTCTCCTCCAGACGCCATCAACGCAAACAGGACCAAAAATCGCATGCAGAACTTTTCTCTCGAAGGGACTTAGAGCTTCCTCATCCGCCTTTGCTAACGTCCTAGATTCCGCGCCGTAAAGTAGAACGGGGATGATCAATCTGTTATATAAAGCGAACTTAGTCCTTCGAGAGAGGGCTTTATTACTCAATTGCCTCTTGAGCCCAAAGAAACAGCGATTGGCAAGAGTGATTCTGCGTTTGATTTCGGTACTGATGTTGTTGTCCCTGTTTACCGCGGAGCCGAGGTAGACGAAGTCCTTGACTACCTCGAAGATTCTGCTGCCTAGTGTCACGCTCTATCCCAGACGTCGAACTGTGTGTGTGTCCTTTCTTGATGACAGCATGTACTTAGTTTTGCCCTCATTTACCGCCAGACCCATTTTAGCCGCTTCCGCTTCAATGCCAGCAAACGCCTCATTGACGGCTCGCTGTGTTCATTCAATCACGTCTATGTGTTATCAATTGAGCTGACTTCTGGAAGATTGTGCCTCTGGTATTGACTTGTAAGTTCCGAATGATCTTCTCGAGGATGATGTTAAAGAAGTCACAAGACAATGCGTCGCCTTGTCTAAAACCTTTTTTGATATTGAAGGTCTCGGTGAGTTCGGTACCGGCCTTGACGGAGCACCGAGAGTTCTCCATCGTCATCCTACACAATCTGACGAGTTTGGTAGGAATGCCAAAACTAGACATGGCACTGTATAGCTCGTCTCTATGCACACTGTCATATGCAGCCTTAAAATCGACGAATAGGTGGTGAGTGTCAATTTGCATTTCTTGGGTCTTTTCCAGGATCTGCCGTAATGTAAAGATCTGGTCTATTGCGGACTTCCCTGTCCTGAAACCACACTGATAGGGACATATCAGGTCATGGACAAACGGTTTCAGACGCTCACACAATACGGCAGACAGGATGCGATGTTCAGGAGATTAATCCCTCTGTAGTTGGCGCAGTCAAAGGGGTCTCCTTTCTTGTGAACCGGGCAAACGCCGCTGAGATTCCACTCATCGGGCTTTCCTCCGACCATATCTTACAGATGAGCTGGTGCATGCGCCCAACCAGGTCATCTCCAGCTGCTTTAAATAGTTCTGCGGACAGTCCGTCCGCTCCAGCAGCTTTGTTCGACTTTAGCTTGGATATTGCTATCTTCACCTCGTCTAAGTCGGGGGGACCGAATGCTTGTCTATCATCGTCCAAATTGAGTGGAACATTCTGCGCGGATTTGGGTCGTCATCGCCGTTTAGGAGTCTGCAGAAATGATCCTTCCAGAATCTCAGCACAAACTGCGACTCTACAACGAGTTGTCCGTTTTGGTCCTTGCAGGCCTTGGTCCGAATCTTGTATCCTCCGGATAGCTGTTTTACCTTTCGGTAAAACGTTCGGGCTTCATTCCTGCCAAAGCACCTTTCCATTTCCTCGAACGCGCGCTTCTCTTGTTCCTTCTTCTTCCTTCTGAGAAACCGGTGCTCTTCCCTTCTTCTCTGTTCGTAGAGTTCATGAACAGCCCGCGTTATTCGATGCAGCGTTGTTTTATAGGCGTCTTGTTTAGCTGCTTGCACTTGCCTGCACTCTGGGTGGTGACGTGAAACCCAGCACATCAGTGGCGGCATCTTTGATGGCTTCTTGACAACGTTTCGATTTTCCTTCTATGCTTAGTGCAGGAAGCGTCGAACTCTGAGCGAGTTTCAGGGAGACTCGGTCGGCAAAGTTCCCAGCGATTGGTTCCGATTGTAGGTCCCGACGTGAAACCGTTTTGGCCTTTCTCGACTCCGCTGCTCTCTCGATATCCGGGTTCTTACCTTAGCTACAACAAGGTTATGATCCGAGTCAATGTTTGCACCTCGGAAGGTTCGGACATCGAGAATACTGGAGGAGTGTCTGACGTCGATCACAACGTGATCAATCTGGTTGACGGTTGATTGAACAGGAGATCGCCAGGTCCTTTTGTGAATGTCTAGGTGTGGAAACCGCGTGCTATCCACAGAGAGGTTTCGCCCCGAGGCGAAGTCCAACAGCCTGAATCCGTTTCCGGATGTGTTGTCGTGCAGGCTGTGTTTACCGATGACTACAGCAAAGATGTCCTCCTTTCCCAGCTGAGCGTTGAAAGCTCCTAGAACGATCATGATGTCATAGCTGGGGCGTGGATCGTATGTTCTTTCTAGGAGATCATAGAAGTCATCCTTGATGTTGTTATCATTCTCCTCTGTCGGGGCGTGAGAGCATATTAGGCTGATGTTCCCGAATTTAGTCCCTGGTAGAGGGGGTCGCTGCATACATTAGTTCACCATACAACGAGTGTTGTGATGGCTATCCATGGGTCGCCACTGGGAGGCTGTACGTCAACTTGACCTGTGCACTAACGAGGATTGCCTTGGCAGCTCGCCATGTTGAGCGCAATCAACGACGTTACCTCGCGTGCATAGGCCCATCTCCCCCTTTGTATTTATACGTAATGTTAATAATAATAATAATTGTTGGCGATACAGTCCAAAGGGCTACAAGGGCCTACCTTGCTCATTAGCTACTCGTGTTGTGCGCGCTACTGTTCTCTCACGAATAGAAGGGACAGTTTTTTGCCGACTTCGAACGGCGAAATTTGAAAAGCTTTCTTAGTCAGTTATTACTCTTTGAGTGTTATCAGCAGCTCGAATGAGGTGATGCCGTGAAAAATTCGAGATGTTTAGTCGGGAATTGAACCTAGACTCTTCGACGCACTCTACCTTCTACGCCACGGCGGCCGGACATGAGGCATATGGATAGAATAATATTGTGTAGTGCCGGTAACCTTACAAATATAAAAGAAAATGTGAAGAAATGGTTTTTATAAAACCTATGCTATATGATAACCAAACGTGCTGTGTGTCGACGAGGACTAAAAGAGGCACTGCTCTTAAAATTGTGGGGAATTTGGAAAAGTGTGACAGCAAATTATAAATTCATGAAGCTGTAAAAAAATTTCTTGTTCCAACATTCGGTAGTTTAAAACAGTGCACTGAAAAATTTTTGAATAACAATTCGCTGACGGAGTCTTCTGTACTGGACGTAAGAACGACTTCGTTCGTTAAGAATGGGCAGATAAACATAGCCCTTGCTAATATAATGCAAAAGAAGTAGCAGCCAATAGCCTTATTACAAAGCCAAGAGACTTAGGTCCATACTGCGCAGTCGACACCAGCCCAAATATCGGCAAGTTCAATTATAATTATGAAGCCCTTGATAGTTAAGAATGTTTCTTTGATTTACAGTTACAACGACAGCAAGAAAACCAACCTGGTTTTGCTTCAATTTGGATGTAATTTCAGCAATAGGCTTCATCTCCCTCCGCCTGACTTTCGACTGATTTCGGCCATACCCACCGATTATGAAACTAGGAAATTTCAGTTGAACATTAATAATGGTCTTTGTAAAAGTCTAAGATGGAAAATTGAATAAACAGTTTGACCTACTACCCTACAACCAAGTGTTGTGTCTTTCTATAATCTTTATTTTCCATCACCTGCCTCACGAATCCCTGCCCTCTGTTCATCAACGTTGATAGAGCTATTATTTTTGAAAAGTGAACACTACCTTTTCAATGATAATCTTATAGTCTAAGCTTTCACGCACTGAAGTTTTATATATTTTAGTCGAATCTGTCCCATCCTTCTAAGTTCATACAGTTCCACAACTTATTTCTCAATGGGACTCAAGCCCAAGGATTACAGTTTTAGCATTTCGCTGTTGCCCACATGTAGCCGCTGAGCCGTTTCCTCATACAGTTCTAAATTTGAACAATCAGCAGCAAGAAATCTGCTTTCAAGACTAATTGGGGCCTTCCATTTCGTTTCTTTTGTCTGAGACTGATTTTTGTTTCCGCTCCTTAATGTTCTCTTGAGTATGTAAACTCCCTTCCGCTCTCTTCACGCATTTTAGTTACCCTCATTTATTTGCATATGCTCCCTTTCGAAAAAATAGAAAACTGAAAACCTTGACTGCATTTTTATGCACCATATATTTGATGACCTTCTTCATTTACATTAAACTCGCGAATCTCTGTTTTTTCGGTCACTGCGCATAACGCAACTCCCCTTCAACTCAAGGAACCCTCATGTCGAATTTTGTTTTTCGCAAACTGTCGCAATCCTTGGGAACCACTTCACATGTGCACAGTATTTCCTCTTCAAGTCTCTTAACTTCTCGCACTAACTTTATTAACTCTGCACAAATCCGATAAACTAGGGTCAAAAAGTAAAAGTACTTAAAGAGTAAATGAAAATAAAAAAAATGTAAAGAAAAGCTGGGAAAAAATACAATCTCCACCGCCACCATCACCACCATGAAAGGCTAATGGGTGCGCTGCGTGGGGAGCACCAACGCAACAACCCTTCACTGCTCATAAAAATTCAAAGAAAAAGTGAACTAAAACAAAAGTTTATGGGCTGCGAAAGTTCGCAAAGTGTTCCTTTAGGGCATTTCCATGTTTCCTTTGCGCGCATAACAAAAAAGGTGTAAACGGTATAAATCTATACACAAATATAATAAATAAATAAATGCATAAGGGAAAAAAGGTCCTCCAGAGATGAAGTTACACTTTATTCCCTCAGAACTTGGTCAATCCATCAGAATCTCGATACTGGGGATCGAAACTTTACAGCGAGAGTGATCCCGGCTGCTCCGTTGGCTGATTTGGTTTTCCCGGTTCAATTTTTTTTTTCTTTCAATGATTTACAATGGGGTGTGTAACTTTTTGGACTTCTAAAGACTGTGCGGGTTATGCCGCAACGGAAAAGAAACCCCAAGCAAGAGAACGAGTTATGACATATTTCGGTAAGGAGGCTAAATCAATTTTGAAAACTCCGCTCACCGAATCCCAATGGAAGTTATGAATCGTGTCCTTTATTGGAGAAAGAGTTTTCGGTGTCTACTATGGTAAATCAAATAGTAAATCGGGGAGAAAGGATTAAACGATGTGACACTCGCAATACCATATTTAGAGGGAGCACCGTTCAACAGTAAAAGGGGGAATTCAGAACCCAGGAATACTGTGTAGGCAGAATTGAAGTCTTTTAAATTAAAATGTGTTGCCTTGAATCAGTAAGTAATTATTGTGCATGTAAAAGCTTATCAAACTTCGCTGTACGGAGTTCGTAAAAATCTGTAGGCGCGCACAACTGAGCAATCTAAGCCCTGGGTCCCTTGTGGACTGTCGCGCCATCAAATTATTATTGAATTATAGTTAAGAAACAACTTATGTGTAATAGTTCGGAATCTAGAAACAGTCTGGATCTCTAATCCTAAAGTCTAAATTTTTTGAAAAATTAATGCAGTAGAAGTTCGAATTTCTGAGGAGCTTCATATTTCAATGAGTGTTAAGTGCACTACTTTTTATAATATACATCAATATAACAGATGATGTTAAAGGTGGAATAAGATTCAACGATGTATCCATTCCCGCGCTGATGTATGCTGATGATATCGTCTTTCCATGTGACACTATCCAAGGTATGCAATTAATGATAAAAGGATTAACGATTTCTGTAAAAGTTTGAATCTCACTTTAACCTTGGTAAATCAAAAATTCTCATATTCAGAAACGCAGGGGGACGCTTGTCATCTTTGGAAAAGTGGAAGTTAGGCGGGGAAGAGATTGAGGTAGTATCCAGACACTAAAACCTAGGTATCCTAATATCGTCCTCTTTAAATTTGAAACCACACTTTGAGGAAAAATTAGCTGTTGCTAAAAGAGTTATCTGTTAGATTTGGGAACGTTGCTTCGAAAATAAATATGTATCGAAAAGTGCAAAACAAACTTTATTCCACTCAATTGCAGCTTCTATAATGCTCTACGGAGTGCAGGTATGGGGTTACAAAGGCTATGATGCTGTGGAAAAATTCCTTCGCTACTTTTTGAAGAAGATCTTTCGGTTACCAAAAAACACCCCCAACTATATGCTACATATTGGAACGTTAATTCCTCCGTTGCTCTTGTATACCATTAAAATGCACTTCAACTATATTTCAAAAATACTAGAGATGAGCGAATTCAGATTACCAAACGAGTTTTAAGAAGTATATTTAAAACAAACGGAAACATTTGCGAGGAATGGAAAAAAAACAGCTTCTGAATGTGGCTACATCTGTCTATTGAGGCGGACGAGCCTCCTCATCTTTTAAGAAAAAAAAATTTACTCAGTTTTGGAGAATTTCGGTAGACATTCATATGACCAATATGTCGAAGAAGCTGAATCTTCACTGTTTAGAAACTACTACAGCAAACTAAACCATCTTTTAAATGAAAAAACATACTTCCTTGACCGTCACTCAATCGACAAAATGAGCAAAATTTTTAAACTGAGAGGGGAACTCGTTCAGTTAAACTTTATCCCCCACAGACCAGATTTACCAATTCTTTGTAACCTATGTAACATGAGCAAGAGAGCAGACAACTTACATTTTATTGGTGTTTGTCCGATTCTTAAAGAATATCGACTAAAATTTTCGAAAAACATGTTTTAGATGAATATGAAGTAATGTGCACTTTATACGGAGCAAAAAGATGGAAGGCCTAATACAATTATTCAGTAGCAGCACTTTAATATAGAAAACGTATCAAGGTGGAGATTTTTAATGTAAAACTTAAGTATGTATTTTGTCAACCTGGTAGAAGGCCATAGGCCAAACCATAAATGACTTAGGTTAAACTTTGCATTGTAAAACATTTATTGAAAATAAAAGTCAAACTAACTAAAAAAAAAACTTACTTTTAAGAATGCAATAAATTGACAGAGAAATTACACTTTTTATTTATTGTACAAATTATGTAACACGACTCCATGAGAAGTAGACCATGTTCTACTAACGCATCTAATCATGAAATATATATTTACAAAACTTAAGAAATTTAATACAAGTTAATCTACCTTCTATTGATCTTTTGAAAGCACATCGCGATTTACTTTTAAGCAAATTTCAGTCGTTCGGAACTCAATCAGCAAAACTGGAATGATTATTTTGGCGTAGTGCAATCGTTAAGAGTCAGCAAGTTAGAACTAAGATCAATAAATTAAAGTTGAAATAGACTGGTTTTGCTATTTTTCAATATTAAGATAGTATTTGGTAAAAGTTGATAGCTTAAATAGATAACAAAATGCAGGCCTTGTACCTGCTTCTGATTGCTTATTCATAAACAATCGCCTACGACCTTATATTGTATCACTGAGGTTACCTTTTATATTTCGTAATTGGGCAATCCGGCAACTGCCAGCTCTATAGTTAAGTTTGACAGTTTTGATGTTATACGCACTCAGAACGTTTTGATACACGAGCGCTATTTGCGTTATTTGCAGTAACTTAAAAGATTCATCTCGCCCAAAAAATGGAATTAAATCGTGAAAATTTTCGTGCGATTATTTTTTTACAACTTTCGACGGGGATTAACTCAACAACAGTGCACCGATGAACATAATTCAATTTTTGGTGATGAAGCTCTGTCAAAGACCAGTGTTTATCGATGGTATGGTGAATTCAACCGAAGTCGTAGTTCACTCCAAGACGAATCTCGTAAAGGTCTTCCAAAATCAGTTGTTGTTCCGGAAACCATTGATGCTGTGCGCCAACTGATATTACAAGTTCGTTATGTGACCTATCGTGAGATTGAGACAACCTTAGGTATTAGTGGGACCAGCATACATTCAATATTGCATGAACATTTGATCGTCAAAAAAATTTGTTCCCGTTGGTCCCACACAATTTATCAATCGCTCAAAAAAGGCTCGTATCGATTGCTTGACAGAAATGCTCCAAAAATACGATCGCGGTGCTTCGAAACTCGTCCATGACATCGTGACAGGTAATGAATCGTGCACTTACCCGTATGAGCCCGAAAGTAAACATCAATCGAGTGTATGTGTGTTTCAAATTGAGCCAAATCAAACAAAAGTTACTCGCGCACGAAGCACTTTCAAGCAAATGGTCGCCTGTTTCTTCGGAAAGACTGGACATGTCGCAACCGTACAACTAGAACAACACAAAACAGTCAATTCTGAGCCATACACAGCCATTTGTTTGGCAGTTGTCTTCCTAGAAATCAGGAAAACCAACCGCCGAAGACGGATCACTCTTCACCACGACAATGCGAGCTCTCACACATCGGCTCAAACAACTGCATTTTTGAGCACTCAAAACATCGATTTGATGAGTCATCCGCCGTATAGTCCTGACTTGGCACCGAATGACTTGCTTTTATTCCCGTACGTAAAAAATAAAATGAGAGGTCAACGTTTTTCGACACCTGAAGAAGCGGCTGATGCGTTCAGAATGCATGTTTTGGAGATAACTCAATCAGAGTGGCAAAAGAGCTCCGACAATTGGTTCAAACGCATGCAAAAACGTATAGGTTTAAATGGGGAATATTTTTAAAAAACAATAAAGCTAATTCCGATGATTAAGAATTGTTTTTGTTCTTTAATCCCCAAATATAAAAGGCAATCCGCGTATACTTATGGTACAACCGATGCAGTGAGTTCCAGTCGGATATACACATTTTAGCAGAATATTGTAGATCAAAATCTAATCATCTAGAAGTAAAGAAGGATCTCATTGCGTTCTTTGATTCTTTGATTGATTAGCGTGATTTCTTCTTTATATATAGGTGTCACGAGTATGAAGTCTAAAGCACTGTAAATTAGTTGTATATATTTTATGTACGTATTACCTTTAAGTGACAAGAATTAAGTCACAGCACGGGCGTCTTACGAGCACCAGCGTTATACTCAAGCTTTGGGCGGAAGTATGCCTTATATACTGTTGAAAAGTTAAAAGGCGTAAAATCTTTCTTGAATCGCTTTAAGAAACCTAAACATATCGCTGCATTTTTGTCGATCCGGAGTATGTGATCGTTCAATTTAGTGTTGAGTTGATACACATACCGAGGATGGAAAATCGTTCATTTTCAACAAAGCATGAGCCATTCATAGATAATTTGTGGTTAATTTGAGAACGCTTGAGTTTAGACAGCAATGAGTTTCGGAAGCATTCAACTGTACTCAATTCCTTTTACCTCAATCAATTATGCTGTCAACATAGGAATTTAATGAGCTTAAAATAAGTTGCCATTCCAAGTCAATGGCCGAAGAGGAGGAATGAATATAAAATGCTGAGGGTCCTGTTATCAATGATGGAGTGAGTTGGATTAGAGGTGACAGACAGGAGATCATTCATACAAATGAGGAAGAATGTCGGAGACAAAACGGATTCCTGATGAACACCAGCGTTAATATTGTCAATATCAGACTTGAACACATCCAATACAACTTGTATTCAACTGTTCGAAAAGTAATTTCTAATCCATGGAAGAAGAGATTCATCGAAGCAAGAACGACAAGAGTGCTTGTCAAATGTTTTTGAAGTATCAAGTGCAACGATCTTGCTTTCTCCTTCACTGTGCAAAGACTGGTTCGATTTTTCGGCGGGATAAGCCATCAAAACACCAGTGGACCTGTTGCTGCGGAAGCCATATTGCAGTACATTTAGAAGCCTCCAGGTTTCAAGATATATCATAAGCTGACGATTTGTGAGCGCTTTTATGACCTTAGAAAGAAGCGACGTATATGGGTCGATTGGAGGTGGTCGCCCTTTTAAGAGCGGACGACAAATGCTGTTTTCCACTTACTCGGAAATACCCGTACGGAGTAGGACAGATGGAAAAGCTTACGCAGTGGTTTTGCCAGCGTAGAAGAACATCTCTTCAAAAGAACGGAGAGAATACCATCCGGGAAAGCGGATTTGGGCACTTTTAGATCTTTTAGTACTGTTGCAACTGTGCGAGTGCGAAAATGGACTTGTCTTATGGAAAACGGAATTCTCTCCAGTACATGCCCGAACAAACTGGAATCATTGAGCTGACCGTAAAATATTCAGCTTTAATTCTTCCTTTGTCTAAACAGCTAATAGCTGGAATGTCATTGCAAATGATCGTTGTTAATGAAGACGAGGCGGAATTTTTTACGTTTTTTAAGAATGACCAAAATTTGTTGCTGCCCTTGGGACAATGCTGCACTTTTTGCCTCAACTTTAGACCACAGAAGAATTTAACATGTCTTATGAAAGCATTGGAATCATTTTGGACCCTTTTGAATTTCTTCCAGTTTTCCTCTGAAGGATTGGCCTTGAAAGGCTGGAAGCTTATTCCTCTCAACCTGATAGCCTCTTTGCAGCTCGGGTCATAGATTTGATACTCTTCACTCTGTGAGGAATGAAGGATTTCATACCCGATAAAATTATTTATGTAATCATATCAGTGCTTCAACCCCTTAGGAGATAGAGAGCGCTCACCATGCTAAAACTCCATCTGTTCCGGAGTTCTACAATGTTCTTGATTTCTATCAAGCTCCTAAAGACATCGATTTCTCTTCGATTATACTGCACCACATATGTCTAGAGTTTTCAGAGTACTTTAAGCTTCACAATGTTGGGTGTACTACGCTCTTCTTTGTACTATGTTTATAGGTTCCGTGATAGGACTTATTTAAAATTGCTCGTTGGGGATGCGTTTCCGCCACGAAAACCTCAAGATATTTTTAAAACACCTAAGTACTAAAGAATGCAGATTTCATGTGATAATGGTATCCACAGTGTCTATATAACAGCACCGACTTCACGTTGATTTGGAACAGCCGCAGCTTGATATACAAGCTTTTTCACAAGATAAGCCTATCCAATCCCTTTCTATTCAAATAAGAAAGTTGTTCAACGATCAACTAACTGTCTGTGTCCGGGTGGCTATTTCCCTTCTTGATAATGAGAAGTTCAGTAAAGATCTTTAAACCGAAGCAAAAATAGACAAACATTGATAGCTTTACCTAAGTTTTTCCAATTATTTGCCGCAACCATGGCTGTTATCCGCTATTGCTGCACCGAGTATATCGTTAATAACCAAGGAAAATGGTTGAAGGAGTATGCACCCATATTGACTTCCACTTTGGCCTTTCTCTGAATGTTGAGATTTCTCAACAGACAGCATTTTCAAGATATGTTCAGTTTATGGTCTATCTTCTTTACGTTAGTCACACCTTACTTGAAGTATTCTTTCATCCTTCAAGATTCGCCATGTTATATAAAAGTACAGAATCGAATGATTTAAAAGAAATTCTGCGACGCAAGATGTAAAACCATCACTTTTGGACCTAAGCAACGTCGGCTATGTCCATTCGTGATGTTATAGCGTATCATATATTTACCAGTATTCAAAGATAGATAGACAATAATAGATAACGATTAAAATTTAAATGTCTATAGTTTTTACAAATAAAAGTGAAGAAAGTCCAATTACAAATAATTGTTCTCCATTTAGCTATACACTCTCTTATGTACCAGTTGGAACTCAAGCTACAAAATATTTACAAGAAGTACAAGCTTTTTAAAGAAGTCCTTGGAGATGTGAATGACGACGCTCGCTCTGGACATGTCAGCACATCAACGACCGATGAAAACGTTGAGAAAGTGAAAAAAAAAGCTACGGACAATCTTAAATCCATTATGAGAGAAGTAACTGAAGACGGCGGTATATCGGTCGGTTCATACCTCTAAGTTTTCCAAACATTTTGGGCATGAATCGTGTTTGAACGAACATCGCTACAAAATTACTGAACTTTGATCAAAAAAAGTGTGGCATGCGCATCTGCCAGGAATTGTTGAGTGACGTCAACGGCGATTCAAATTTGCTGAAAAGCGTCATAACTAATGACGAATAATAGGAATGTGATAATGACTTCAAAAGACCTGTAAAAGATCGGCATTTTGGGATGATTGAAGAAATACAAACCGAATCGCTCTGAGAAACCTCAAGGACATACCAAAAAAACTGCTTCAAGGATAGAGAAAAACGCTGCGACAAGTGTATCATACCTGAGGGGGACACAATAGAAATTGATGAATAAATAAATATTTTTTGAGAAAATTAAAAATTCCCCTTATTTCCTTAACATACCTCGTATGTTTTCATTAGCTTTTTCAATGGGGGTACGGTACGGAATGAAAAAGCTTACACAATTAAATGGCAGTTAAATTTTTGTTCCTTTATTTACTTTTGATCGCGTCCGTTTACTTCCAATATTCACTTAATGCTAAATAATTCTCTATCTGGCCTCTGGTAATCTCTTCTTTCCCTTTGATATGTTGCACTTATTATTTATTTCCTCTTTATTTTTCGCTGCTACAGTATAGAGTTGAACAAAATCTCTCATGTTTCGATATCGAGTCGTATTGTCCTCTATGGGGATCCTTATATCGGATCTTATACAAAAATTAGCAAATAATTCCTAATCCATACAATGCAACGGTTTCCAACTTAGGCTTTATTTTATTAATTCAAAGAACCTCGAACCAACAGACTACTTTTTCTGCATGTCACGCCACTGCCTGAGGTGGACCTGGTTTTAACCAAAAATGCTATCCAGGCAAAGGCTTACAGCGGTGTGAACTTTCTCTACTCTCTCTGTATTTCATTTAAAAGTATGCCAAATATCTCCCTTCCGCTTTTTTGTTCTTCATTTAATGCTTCATAAAATGTGTAATAGTGATCGGATTTAGTTTAAATATGCGCCGTTTTATTCGATAATCTGTTTCCATCTAGACGTCATCTTCAAAATACCCCCTCGTAGAACCCCTCCCCGTATTTGCGAAGAACTCGGACAGCCACTTTCACAAGTCTCTTTTGACTTCACAGCACCAAGGGCGTTCGCGATGGACAGGAACAAGTGGTAATCGCTTGGCGCTATGTCCGGGCTATATGGTCGATAAGTGTTTGTACATAATAACGTTGACCGGGTTCGGATTACAAGATTCGTTCAAGCCCTTTAGTTAAACGAAAGAAGAATCGGAATTTTAAATCTCATTTCCTTTTGAATCCATTTTAGCCAATTACTCGTCAACCCTCTTACCTCATTTATAAATACCTTGATTATCCAGTCAAATCAATCATTGCAAGTTGCAGGTATTTGTATTTATAATAATACCATCGATTACGGGTTGTAATAATGCGGTGATTATCGGGATTACGTTTGTTGTCATTCTGCACTGTTTCGAGGCTTAATACGAATTTTTTCGGATAATGACAGCAACAGATGCGTCGTTGAATTATCAAGGGGGTGTTGTGCTATCAGCCTTTCGGCTGCAAACATGGTAACATGTTTCAATCCCTAGATCCTTTATAGCGTCAACATAAAGGGGACTACCTTCCATCGGTTGCTTACGGAAAACACGCCCCATCCAAGGTGAGTATTTACATATAATTTGAAAGGAATTATGTACTCGTACGTTTATGTAATTAAATTTCGAAAAGACACGATGTTCACTAAGCCACGCAAATATGCGAGCGATTGCACTTAGTTTGAAAATTAATTCATTCCTCGAGGCGCTACACCCATCCACCTGCGTTCAGGTGTAAGTTTTCTCAGGCAAATGCGTCATGCACGATGAGTAGAAGGGGACTGCCGCGAACTTGTTTCCTGTTGTGTACACGTACCTAAACGCGATTAATTTATTTAAAAAATAGTTTGCAGCTCCATGGGTGCGTAATTAATGTGCTCAACGATCGTAATGAGGTTTTCGTGTTCAAATTTTGAGAATGACTGTGAAATGGTGTAGCAAAATCTTATCACTGAGCGAGACGACTTGTGGCAGGGTCTAATGTGTGATAATTAGAAATAGAGAATTAAGTTGAGGTGGTAAGGGAAGAAGTGATTTTACTTGAGTTTATTAGATGTAAGAAGATATGTTGACTAAAGGCGTTTTAAGTAACTTATACATGAAGTTCCACCTCCCACCAAATGGCACAAGATATCACACTACCAGATAAAACAAAATATGCAATCAGTGTACAAGCAAATGTTTGACAGCACTTCACACATATTTCCGCTACAAGCTCTCAAATAGAATTTTTACATCCTCCCAGTGGCAGAAAAGTCTTGTGAAAACTCTACCCAAGGCAGAAACTGCTTCCACCGACAGCAGGTTTACTTTGGCCATGGCAAGAATATAAACCGTAAAAAGTTGAAAAGTGAATCACAACTGGAGACTCCGCAGCAGTTTAAGAAAAAGGTTTTTTTTTAGAATGGCTACGGTGATGAGCATGGTTTTCACACTTTATCCCGTCTGAGATCTAATTGCTGGCAACTGCTATAGCTTATACTGCGATCGAACCCAAACCATCCTGGATCCAAGCGAGTCCCTTATTACCAGGTATACCAGTACGAAGTAAGCGTCAAGATACAAATGTCTCGATAGGGAACATTTGTTGTGAACAAGCCCTTATTTTTTTTTGTTTGTTTGCTATGACATCTGCGAAAAATATTTGGTATACATCAAGTTATTGAACAGACAACATCATATTTTTTCATCGTGTTGAAAATGTCGAATTTTGTACCAAAAAGTGATGATTTGCGGAAAGCATTAATTTTTTGTTTTCATTTGAAGGAAAGTGTTGCAGAGCCGCATCGAATGCTTGTCGAGGCATATGGTGATCATGCTTTATCAGAAGCAACATACAAAAGATGGTTTCAACGGTTCAGAAATAAAGGATTAAAGAACGTGGAAGAATACCAAAAAAGTTTGAAGACGCCGAATTGCAAAGGATATTGGATGGAGATGACACTTTGAGTCAAAAGCAAATGGCAGCAATGTTAAATGTTGCACAACAAACAATTTCCAAGATCCAAAAGTGTGGAAAATGGGTGCCACATGAATTGAATGAAAGACAGATGGAAAACCGAAAAAACACTTGTTAAATTTTGCTTCAAAGGAACGAAAGAAAATCGGTTTTGCATCGGATTATTACTGGCGATGAAAAATGGATTTATTTTAAGAATAGGATTCGGAAACGGAAAAAATCATGGGTTAATCTGGGACAACCAACAATCAATCAACATCGACTGCAAAACCAGATCGATTCGGCAAGAAGACAATGCTGTGTGTTTGGTGGGATCAGAAAGGTGTGCTCTACCACGAGCTCCTTAAACCTGGTGAAACCGTTAATACTCATCGCTACCGACAACAAATGATCAATTTGAACCATGCATTGATCGAGAAACGACCAGAATGGGCCAGAAGACACGGCAAGGTAATTTTGCTCCATGACATTGCACCTGCACACAAAGCAAAACCGGTTCAGGATACAATCAAAACACTTGGCTGGGAGCAGCTACCCCACGCGCCGTATTCACCAGATTTGGCTCCTTGCAACTACCGTTTGTTTTCATCGATGGGACACGCATTGGCTGAGCAGCACTTTGATTCTACTAGGAGGTCGAGAATTGGGTGCCTGATTGGCTTGCTTTAAAAGACGAACAATTTTATTGGCGTGGTATTCACAAATTGCCAGAAAGATGGCCGAAATGTGTAGAATACAATGGCCAATACTTTGAATAAAATGTTTTTACTTTCCCATTAATAATTAGTGTTTTATTTTCCAAAAAAGCTTTCATACCGTTATACCTGATATTTATTACAAGAGAAGTCAAGAAACCAAGTATAGACAAAGCACAGAAAGTTCGTAAGGCTTATTCCTAAGAGATCTTAGGAAGCTTTCCCGAAACACTCTAACTCTACGCCTTTCACTGTTCAAAGTCGCATGTGGTTGCGGAAATGATAATGAATGTCACAAACTTACTATGAACTTAGTTATTGGACACCTCCATCCATATTCAAATATAGTCTAACACCGCATGCACACTAATGACCGGCAAAGAGCAAAAGATCTAACAGATAATATAAGTCAAATTTTTATTAATTAAATTATTATTAATTTAGCTATTAATAATTTAATTATAATTAATTTAATTTTCACTAATTTAATATAAACTTTATATTATATTATTTAATATTAATTTTTCTGTTAGTGGCGCACCTATATGGCCCCGGACTTATTGAGTGATGTGTTACGTGGTAAAATTATATTTAGGTAAAATTGCTGTTCATGAGCTTTAATATAATATGGGGAGAAAAGGGGCTGCTCAGAAGGTTAATGAAGCCAAGGCTAAGGAGAAGTTTTGCAGCTTAAATGGAGCCTTAAGGTACAATTTTTATTTATTGAGAACACATCCTCTGTTGAAGCCTGATGAGTCAAGTAAATAATGGTTACAGGATTAGTGGTACGCAGGACGATAGGTTCATTACCCCGTTAAAGACTCGTTGAGACATAAGCAGACTTAGTTTAAACAAAGGAGCCTAAATGGAGAGACTGCATAAAAACCTACGTAATCACTCAATTAGTTCCGGAACCAACCAATAAAAACACATTTTCTAGATAAAACTCGACTTAATTCATCAACATAGTTCCCTTCAAGATGCAATCAGTCCAATGCCGGGCTAACATTTCGATACTTTTTTTATAGAACGATTTATCCTTGGCCTCAAAATAGGCTTCAGTTTCGGCCATCACCTCCTTTTTTCCAAGACCATCTATTTGAGGTCTGAAAAGATGCAGAAGTCGCTGGGGGCCAGATCTGGAGAATACGGAGGGTGCAGAAGGATCCCAATTCGTGGAATTCGGCCCTGGTAGCCAACGATATGTGCGTTGCATTGTCTTGGTGAAAGAGATTTAATTTTGTTCTTCTTCATCTGTCCGATATGAAGAAGAAAAAATTCCCTTTTTGTGCAACATCTCAACTTCTTTCTTCAAATGCACCAATAATGCTATGTAATATTCACTGTTCCTTTTCTTTTTCCTTCGAGATAGTAGATGAATAAAATTCCGTGCGCATCCCAAAATATGGATGACATAACCCTGACAAACCACCCTTGTGTTTTTGGACTCTTTAAGCATATTTCGGCGGCTGCTGTTCACTCCGCTGACTGCCAATTTGACTCTGGAGTGTAACGGTAGATCCATGTTTCATCTTTTGTGAGATACTGACGCAAACAGCTCCAAACACCTCTCAGAATCATTAATACGTTGTTGTGTTTGGTTTATTGTGAGCAAATGCGGCACCCATTTTCTCCTGTTAATGTAAAATAGTGTATATTCTGACTTCAGATATACATAAGGTGTCGGCTATCTCATGCAATTTCCTGTTCCGGTTTTCTGAAATGGTTTGTTGTAAGTTTTGACGTTTTTGGAAGTAACCACCTGAATTGACCTTCCAGAGCGTTCAGCATCGTTGGTGTCTGTACGGCCACTTTAAAAGCCAGAATAACACTATACAGTTGCCTTTGATGGAGCGGAGTCCCTGTAACACTGTCTAAGCTGTTGATGAGGTGGTGTGGTAAACGGTTTTCTCATCAAAAAGCAGTGCTTATCAACACACGAAATTTTGTTTTTCCAACTTTGCAAGAGTAGCGTCACTTAAATCATTGTAACTTGTTACCTAATAATCAGATAATATGAATTATTTGTTAGTGGTGTCCCCTATATGTCATTCGCCAGACTTATTGAGCGATGTGTTATAACAACCAGGGAAAATCTGGGTCAGCATATAAAACAGCAAGCTAATCTGGTTGGTTGAATGAAACCAAGTCCAATTAAGGTCCAGTTAAAGTGAGCTTTTGAGACTGATTGCATTATACCTGTGGAATTCCAATTCGATTTCTTGCATTTTCTAAACCGGAATTGGTTGTCCACGATTTGCTTTCTGCCAAGCAACATGCCACTCTTATTTTGCCATGCTGGGGATTGGGAAGACAGAGATGTGAGAAATGAAATATGATGCAACATTCACACCTTCAGTAACATACGTATATTTATATGTTGTCGTCAAAGTAACGACGAATTTCTGCTTCTTTACAAATTTTTCATAAAAAAAATTGGTAAAACCGGAAGCAGAGTGTTATTGCAACTGCTTTGACTTATTTGATGTGATCCATAATGAAGTTCGTTTTTTTAACAGGTATAGAATTTTGCAGTAGAATAAAACAAGGACTGTTTGCTTTTACTTGAACTAAAATGATCTTCATTAGAATGACAATCTTCTGGTATTATAATCGAAATTTGCTTCTCTCTTTTTTCTAATTATTTTGGACATAGTTTCAACTGTTGGTCCAATTCATATATCAAGGTCACAAATAACTATAACGTTTTTGTCAGAATCTTTTTTTTTAATTTTCGGATCTATTCTTCCACCAACCTATAAACACAACAGTCAATTTTTGCAGATGTTACTTGTTTTTTTTATGCACCATGGGATTATTGTAACTCCAAATGCAGTAGGCTTGGTAGTTAGAATATTTCTTCAACCAAAAGTGAGCTTTACAGAAATGGACGTGGTTCAACAAAAATATTTCGAACAAAACCAACATTTTCATTTGTACAGTTTAAAGGCATTGTTCAGGTACAAAGGTTGCCTTTTATATTTCGGGATTGGGCAACCCTAGTGTGGCAACTACCAGCTCTATCGGAAAGATTGATATTTTTGAGGTTATACGTACTCAGAACGTTTTGACATACGAGCACTATTTGTATTGTTTACAGTAACTTAAAAGATTCATCTCGCCCAAAAAATGGAATTAAATCATGAAAATTTTCGTGCGATTATTTTTTACAACTTTCGACTGGGATTAACTCAACAACAGTGCACCGATGAACTTAATTCAATTTTTGGCCATGAAGCTCCATCAACGACCAGTGTTTATCGGAGGTATAGTGATTCAACCGAGGTTGTAGTTCACTCCAACACGAATTTCGTGAAGGTCGTCCAAAATCAGTTGTTGTCCCGGAAATCATTGAGGCTGTGCGCCAACTGATATTGCAAGATTGTCATGTCACCTATCGTGAGATTGAGAAACCTTAGGCATTAGTGGGACAAGCATACATTCAATATTGCATGAACATTTGACCGTCAAGAAATTTGTTCGCGTTGGATTTCACATAATTTGTTAATCGCTCAAAATAAGGTTCGCGCACGAAGGAAGTGCTCCAAAAATACGATCGCGTTGCTTCGAAACACATCTATGACATCGTGACAGGAGATGAATCGTGGATTTACGCGTATGAGTCCGAAAGGAAACAGCAGTCGACTTTATGGGTGTTTACAATTGAGATAAATTCAACAAAAGTTGCTCGCGCACGAAGCACTTTCAAGCCTGTTTTTTCGGGAAAACTGGACATGTCGCAACCATTCAACTAGAACAATACAAAACAGTCAATTCTGAGTGGTACACTATCATTTGTTTTCCAGTTGTCTTCCAAGAAATCAGGAAAACCAACCGCCGAAGACTGATTACTCTTCACTACAACAATGCGAGGTCTCACACATCGGCTCAAACAACTGCATTTTTGAGCACTCAAAAAATCGATTTGATGAGTCATCCGCCGTGTAGTCCTGACTTGGCACCGAATGACTTCTTTTTATTCCCGTACGTAAAAATTAAATGAGAGGTCAACGTTTTGCGACACCTGAAGAAGCGGTTGATGCGTTCAGAATGCATGTTTTGAAGATAACTCAATCAGAGTGGCAAAAGAGCTCCGACAATTGCTTCAAACGCATGCAAAAGTGTATAGATCTTAATGAAGAGTATTTTGAAAAACAAAAAAGCTATTTTCGATGATTAATATTTGTATAAATATAAAAGGCAACCCTTGCATCAGTCCATTTATGTCATGTCAAGTCCAAATTAATTACGTGACAGATGATAAGTTAACTGTCATTTGAAAAAGTTTTGCCAACATCAGGTAAACTTTATTTAAACCACGGTAAGAAGGTATTTGATATGTCGTCAAATTGTGTTTGACTACAGGAACTAACAGTAAATCAATGTGTTCGTTATGCAATTGCATTAGGTTCTTAGGAAAGCATCGAAAGCTGCCATATTTAGTTAGCTGGCTTCCAATTATACAAGGGGACACGGGCGTACCTAACAACAGGAAAAAGGTCATACCTTAGCATGTCTCCTGAGTCGCGAGTGACGTATTGATTGCCACTAAAGGGTTAGGGGATGGTAAGGTGAACAATTTGGTGCCTTTCTAAGTAAAAACAAAAAAGCAGTGTTCCACACGAAAAAGTTACAGAAAATTATTCAAAACGTCGGTTGATATAGTCTATTTCAATAAGTCTAATCTAAGTCAATTGCAAAAACAATAGAATCCAAGCACAAGTGAACGGAGAACTCACCAAAAATTCCTTTTTCGGTTTCAAAAGAAGACCCTTTCCCTTAAACTAAAACGGTTTAATGGAATATTGTACTACAAGCAAATCAGGATCTCATCTTTTGTTGAAAAATTCTCTTCTTGTAGTCTAGGACGATTAAAATTCGAAGTCAAAACATCAAAAGATATTGTGCCTAATGAGGTTAACTCATGCGAAATGTTTAGGCAACACAACGAGTTTTTCTTCTACCATTCACAAAAATGGACGGCAGGAAATTTCAAAGTAGATGTCTGCTGAAATTAACTTTCTTTAATTCCCCGTGGTGATGGTGAGACATTCCACAGGAGGACCAGAGGCTAGCTTGCTTGAGGCTAGATTGCTCCCCAACTACTCGAATTGTTCAATTGTACTCTCACGTCTAAAAGGGACCTACAGTTTTTTGCCGAGTCCGAACGGCGAAGTTTGAGAAACTTTCTCTTAGGCAGTTGCCAATAGTGTTGTTTCCTCCCAGAAACTTTACTTACCATCGACACAAAATTTGTCGGGAGAGACAGTTCTGCTTAGTTCTGATATTCGATGTCAACGCCTTTTCTGGCCTTCCATCAAATTGTGATTTTCTCCACGCCCTAATTTTGTTTTTTTTGGATGACCATTTGTCTAAAGTTGCCTAAGTTCCCACAGTGTCACTTTAACCAGCTGAGTGCATGAGGCTGTCTTGTCGTTAGTAAATCTGGCTAGCCATTTGGAAACTCCGGCGCTTTAATGACCGCTTGACTATCGAGGAAGATGATAGGTGGAGTAGGGCACGTCGACAAAGTAGCGTTGCTGGGCTTGACATCATTACAGTGACTTTAGTCCTTTTCATCAAACATTCTACATAAATGAAGGGTCAGATGTCAAAGCTCATAATCGATTGAGTCACTTCTCACAAATTTACGCAAAAGGTAAGTTTTCGCTTACATGTGCTCAGTCTAATGCATGTATCTACTTAATTGATTGCATAATTTATTTATCAACCTGCAGAGCGCCCTCGAAAAAAAAATAGCTGATAATCTAACTCAAATATTGGTGTAATTTTAAGCACGTGATACCTGCTGGCCAACAAAAAATGCATCCATGGCTCTCATGCCGTTGCCGTAGGCACACGCTCTGTGGCATTTTAAATGAAGCCCAATTTAGATACAAACAACGTTAAAATGTTTTTTTAATTTGCTGCATTAAGCCGACCACCGTGCCCATTAGCTTAACCGATTTTAAATTCCATTATTCAAGCATCATTTAAACTCGTGGGTAATTTAGACCCAATTGGGAGTGCAACCGTTCTGTGTGTATGCAAAAAAAAAATCACAAAAATGTGAAGTACATTATGGAGTGTTTTTGTGCCAAATCGCAGATTCTAGTAACCTGTGGACGAGAGAGAGCAGGAATTTGAATAAAGACTTCAAGGGCCTTGGTGTGCGTTTGAAATATTCTTCTTTATTTTTTCTTAAATCAATTCGCTTAGTCGCTTTAGGAAGGTTGTCGGCTTCCAATTTTGATTTGTGAGCACCTACCGAAGGATATTAAACATCCCATGAATCGGTTTTCGTCTATACACAAGTCATGGACAACTAATCAAATATCGGTTACTGGCTACAAACGAGATCAAATAAACGAAGGAGAATTCAATGAAGTTCAAACTGATCTAGGGTTCAGAACGGGAGCAATCTTGAACACATTGAAGGAGTTTGTTTAGGAAATTAAGTGATACATTTCCGATGTACTGAATTAAAAAATTTGAACAAGGCGTTCGAAGGGTAAACTGGTGATGTCGGTAAGGCAGGCACACTTAGGCTGTAATGGGACGCGTTGTTTTCCGTTGGCTTTTAAAAGTTGTACGCTAGGTATGTTGCTGTTGAGTTGTATATCACTGAATTTAGGTGAACTGAACACTGAATTGATGGAGAAAAGAAAGAAGAAAAGAAAAGAAGAAAAGTTTAACTATAAGAATTGGAAGTCAGGCTCTGCCTTTACCTTAGAGACCGCAAACTCCCATTACCTCGTGTAATGTGGGACATATGCCTGGTTGTGGAAACAGTAAGCTTATACTGTCTGATCGGTGTCCAGATGATGTGACTGAATCACAAGATTCAAAATCACATCCGTATCACTATTTATAGTGTCAACGGAATCACTGATGGAGAAAAGACCATCTACGGATGGCGGCTAACAGACCCAGGCTTTGAGGGAACCTGACTGGTAGTGACAGCTTGACCAGAGGCTATATTCTGGTGCCACGGGAGGTCAAGGGCCCCTGGAACTTCGGTTTCAGCCTGACCGTGCGGTAGGCCCCCTTGTGGGAGTATCGTGGTGGCTGTGGTTTATCACCTAACATCGCGGGTAGAGTCGGGGATAGTGTACTGTGCGGACTTGTCTAGTTCATTATTTAAGCACAACTAGGCAAGACGGTTAGGGGATTATCCCTTCTCAGTGTGGAGTTGCATTCTCAACCGGGCGCTGAGACCCAGATTGCGGAAGAGGTTTAAGAAAGGCTTCGCATCAAACCAAGGTGCCCCTCTGCGTCTAGTCTTGCGTTACTTACGACTCTTGGGAAAAAGGTTCCCCGTGATATGAGCCGTTAAGGCAGATGGTCACGTAAAACCAAATCCCACATCTGAACTTATGTGTTCCAATGGGAATTTCACCAGATGTCTCCTCCTGCCTGTTGAAAGAGTTTGGTATTCGCAGAGAAGATAAGCGATTGTTACTATTTTCAGCTTGTGCTGAAGCCATAATGAGGGATTCAAAGTCTGAAAGGATCGAATGGCATAGCGGAATCTACTAATTAGCCAAACTAATTGTGATGAGCAATAAAGATTGAGCTGTAGTTAAAATAGTCTTGTTTGTCACAAAAGAGGAATTGTCGGACCATCTCTTTCTCATTTAATTTCTCGGTATATCACTAGGCCCTAGCACTCATGCCCTCAGAGAGAAATTGGAACAATGCAATAGATGATGGCTTGGGTGGTCATAGGAAACACAAGTGAAGAACAACCTCAATCTAATTGAAGTGCGCAGTTGGATGCAGCGGGCGAGAGATTGTGCTAGTTGGGGGCGAATATTGCTTGAAGCTACACTCCTCCGGACAGTAAGAAATAAGAAGAACAACAGCAACGGCAATTCCTACTGCTGTTGATGTAGAGTTGTACAGCCCATAGAGCATGTGGACACCATTGCTCAAGTCCGAATTGTCTTCGAATTTAAACCAACGGGACAACGCAACAGAGAACTGCCTAGCCTAAGGTAGCACACACATATAGAGAAGGACCTCAACTAACTTGAAGTGCGCAACTGTAGGCAGCTGACGGAAGATCGTATTGGGTGGAGAAGCATGTTGGTTGATGCCCAGGTCTACCCGGACTATTGCGCCACAACAAGAAGAAGAAGAACGAGCATTTTTACTGTGTAGTCGTTGCAGCGAATGGTTTTCAATTCTAGACAGAAGACATAAGTCAGTGGATTCAGATATAAACTAACAGATGTCCAAACTTCTGCAAGGAATATTCACTTGAAGCCACTTACTGTTTGTTTAATTTTTAACTTTTGATTCATGTATTTCTATTGACAATTGTCTTCCGCTTGGTTCAGGAGGGCTGTGACACAGTAGTATTGCTACAGAATATCAAATCATCGATAGGCCCTGCTTCTTGGGTTCTTTATTGTTAGTTCTGTCATGTGATTACGTTTTATCTATTGATTAACCTATAATTAAGTATATGTGTTGCACCGTTTTTCTGGAAGAAATGTATATTGTCTATATATGTCTACACAAACAAGGTCTAAATAGCTATATGTTCGAATTTGCCGAAATTCTTTACCCCAGTCAATACAATGTTCTCACTTCAATCGCAAACCAATTAAGGGTAAGTCACCCTCAGCCGCCATATTTTCACATCGAAATTCATTTAGTGTTCCAACTTCCTTCAAACCGAAACTACTCTAAGCGCAGCAACTTCATGAGGAACAAAATGCCAATCCCTCTCTGTTTTCAGAAAGCATTCCTGTCTTATTCATATTCAAATGTAAAAGTAATCCGATTACCTTTGACACTGATACGGAGAACCATTGCAATATTCAGATTTACATTCACTGTGGCCAGGGTCATTTTTCTGCCATACCAGGGTACACCAGACAGACTCCAGTGGCATTGCTAATTCACCACCCTGATTGCAATGACCATTATGAACGCTGTGGATCTCTGTCATTCCTGTCAGTGGCTTTTGTGTGCACGTTCCTGCTGCACATTGTTTTGAGCATTCTCGTGAATTCCTTTGGTTGAAAACTGAAATGATGAGATTTTCAAGAGGACTTAGTTACGTTGAGAAGTCAATGTGAAGTATTTAGCTTTGAAATTGCTTTGAACTATGAATGTGTGAAGCAGACACTTTTAGTTTGTGTGTGGAATTGAAGAATGAATGAATTTGTTCTCTGACGGCAATCGATTTGACATTTTGGGTCGTAATTGGACGTAATGATAGTTGATCTTGGTTGTAATTGTGTAATGGGACGTTCGAAATCGTATCGGAAACCAAGCGAATGAAGTATGCATCGTCCAAAAAGTTGAATGACCTGTCGATTGAAAAGTCTGATGACTACTGGAAAAAAATCGATTGTGCAATTGTCGTACAGTGCAGAAATCGGGCAAAAGAAGCCGATTTGTTTGAGAGTCTGATTAGGAGTCGAATCGTGTAAGAGTTAAACAACGAAACGCCGTTAGTTCAAGAGTTTGAAAAAAAAGTCGGATTACTACTAGCATGCCGGATGTAGTAAGGATGACTGTCTGATAAACCCTCTAATGATGAGTCTCAAATCTGAGAGTCTTATAAACTTTTTGCATAAATCGAAGTAAAACAGCCGCCGTGGTTAGTTCATCAATCTCTATTCGAGAAATGCTTCAAGCATTAACCAACAAGACAATTTTTTGGTTATTGCTCCGTTCCCACCAATTGAACATTTTCTTTAATAAAGGTCAGGTCCAAACTTAATGAAGCAGTTTAAAAGACACAATTTATAAATTTATCTCTGAAGTCGCTGAAGCTCTACGGCCCTTGAACAATATTTTTCCATCGAATACATCCATCCAACTTGCAAAGTCTCAAAATTAAAAGATATAAACTTGACGTAGAGTTCAATTGAAGAGATCTGTGGATGGATATGACAACCAGATTTAGCTGATAATAAGGTTCCATTAGTGCAGACATAATGTTCATACACTGTACATACATGTCGACTTAAGTGTTCAATGAACGAAACCATAAGTGCGTAATGTTAACTTTGACATACGCTTAATGTTATGGCAGGCGAAATTGTGAGATTATAGTGAGATTGTGATTGTTATATACATATATATGGGGGGCATGGGCCTGTGCACGCGAGGTAACGTCGTTGATTGCCCTCAACATGGTGAGTTGCCTCCACTTTGGCACATCCTCGTTAGTGCACAGGTCAAGTTGACATACAGCCTCCACGCGGCGCCCCCTGGTTAGCCATCACAACACCCGCTCAAAGGGAACTAGCGATCTCCTGACAAATCCACCGGTAACCAGGTTGATCACGTTGAGATTGAATCAGATACTCCTCCAGTATTCTCGATGTCCCAATCTTCCGAGGTGCAAACATCGACTCGGATCATCACCTTGTTGTAGCCAAGGTAAGCACCCAGATATAGATAGAGCAACGGAGTGGAGACAGTCCAAAACGGTTTGACGTCGAAAAACTACAATCGCAGCCGATTGCTGGGAGCAACCGAGTCACCCTGAAACTGGCTCAGAGTTCGACTCTACCTGCACTGACCATAGAACAATACTGGAAACGTTGTCAAGAAGCCATCAAAGAAGCTGCCACTGATGTACTGGGTTTCACGTCACCACCCAGGAGGAAACCATGGTTTGACGACGAGTGCAAGCAAGGGCACGCAGCTAAACATAACGCCCATAAGGCGAAGCTGCATCGAACAACCAGGGCTGTTCGTGAGGTCTACGGACAGAGAAGAAGGGAAGGGCATCGGCTTCTCAGAAGGAAAAAGAAGGAGCATGAGATGCGCGCGGTAGAGGAAATGGAAAGGTGTTATGGCAGGAATGAGGTCCGGAAGTTTTACCGAAAGGTGAAAAAGCTATTCGGAGCATACAAAGCTCGGACCCAGGCCTACCGGGACCAAAGTGGACAACTCGTAGCAGTGTCGCAGTCCGTGCTGAGAATCTGGAAGGATCATTTCTGCAGACTCCTTAACGGCGATGACGGCTCCAATTCCGCTGTTAGGCAGAATGTTGGACTCAATTTGATGATAGACAAGAATTCCGCCCCCCCCGATTTAGAAGAGGTGAAGTAAGATATATTCAAGCTGAAGTTGAACAAAGCTGCTGGAGAGGATGGACTGTCCCCAGAACTATTTTAACCAGCTGGAAATGAGTTGGTTGGGCGCATGCACCAGCTCATCTGTAAGATATGGTCGGAGGAATGTTTGCCCGATGAGTGGAATCTCAGCGTCGCTTGCCCGGTTCACAAGAAAGGAGACAACTTTGACTGCACCAACATCATATACAAGATCCTCTTTACCGTATTGTCTTAGCGTCTGACTCCGTTTTCCCATGACCAGATAGGTCCCTATCAGTGTGGTTTCAGACCAGGGAAGTCGACAATAGACAAGATCTTCACATTACAGCAGATCCTTTAAAAGACCCACGTAGTGCAAATTGACACTTACCACCTATTCATCGATTTTAAGGCCGCATATGACAGTGTGCATAGAGACGAGCTATACAGATACCGTCAAGGTCGGTAACTAATTCGCCGAGACCTTCAATGTCAAAAACGGTTTAAGACAAGGCGACGCACTGTCATGTGATTTCTTTAACATCATCCTTGAGAACATCGTGCGTAACTCACAAGTCAACACCAGAGGCACGATCTTCCAGAAGTCAGTTCAATCGCTAGATTACGCTGATGACATTGACGTGATTGGACGAACACAGCAAGCCGTCAGTCAGGCGTTTACTAGCATTGAAGCCGAAGCGGCTAAAATGGGTCTAACAGTAAATGAGAGCAAAACTAAGTACATGTCATCAAGGAAGGACACACAACATCGACGTCTCGGACAGAGCGTCACACTAGGCAGCAGAAATTTCGAGGTAGTCAAAGACTTCGTCTAACATGGCTCAGCGGTAAACAGGGACAACTACATCAGTACACAAATCAAACGCAGAATAACTCTTGCCAATCGCTGTTTCTATGGGCTCAAGAGGCAATTGAGTAATAAAGCCCTCTCTCGAAGGACTAAGCTCGCTTTACATAACAGCTTGATCATTCTCGTGCTACTTTATGGCACGGAATCTTGGACGTTAACAAAGGCGGATGAGGAGGCATTTAGTCTTTTTTTCGAGAGAAAAGCTTTGCGTGCGATTTTTGGTCCTGTTTGCGTTGATGGCATCTTGAGGGGAGAATTTAATAACAAACTCTATGGGCTGTAAAGCGACATGCGCCTGGTCAAGCGTCTACGGATACAACGCTTAAGATGGCTAGGCCATGTAGAGCGTATGGACACCACTGATCCGGCCCGAAAAGTCTTTGAATCCGTTCCATTGGGACAACGCAACAGAGGACGACCTAGACTAAGGTGGTGCACACAAGCGGAGAAGGACCTCAACGAACCTGGAGTGCGCAAGTGGAGACAGCTGGCGAAAGATAGTGCTGGCTGGAGAGGCTCAGGCTGGCGTGAGGCTCAGGTCCAACCCGGACTGTAGCGCCACAAGAAGAAGGAGATGATAAAGTTATATGTATGAAGTTTTATCACTTCTTAGACTTTGCCACTAAACCCTACAATTCAGTTACTCTACGTCTGTCAGAATTTTCGTTTTCCCCACCAAGGAATATCGACCATGTTTGTAAAATGATAGTTGTGCCTCTACTTTGAAAGCATTTCTGAGGCCAACTTCAATTTAGATTATTGAAAAACTGGCGTTTCATCAACATTGCCATCTGACGTCAATAATTAAATAAACCTTCAAGATTAAAAAAATCCGCCAATCTATAGGTTGTGAAAAAATGCATTCCCCTAGACTCGCCTAACCAAAAGTTAAGCGTGAACAACAGCAGTCAGAATGAGGGGAACGGAGAAAATTACTGACATTACGGTCATTGACAGGAATAAATGGAAACTCTCTTTAATTCTCGTTTATTCCCGTCAAGCAGTGTCGTCTACTTTGCGCTTTCTGACTACTGTTCATTGCCGGTTCGATTGTTGAAATTCTTCTTTTTAGATCAGAATATCCTTTTCAACCGTCTGGGGATTCGTTTAAAATGCGGTGTGGTTTGAGGAGTGAATCGACAATTTAGGTACTCATGGACAGTGATGGTTGGTTCGCAATACAGAGAGAGAAGAAGAAAGCGAGTGAGAGAACTTAGGAACGGTGGACTGCAACTGAATCTAATTGTTGAACTGATTCCACTTCCCTTCAAGGATATGTCAATCAAGTTTGATGAGAGTAGTGAAGAGAGTTTCTCGAATTATATGAGAGGGTGTCTGTAAACTTCATTTCATGGGATAAAATGTCTGATGTCTGATTGAAAATTCGTGGATTTTTTCAATTAAGTGGTAAGGAAGTGTGCAAATGAACTCCTTAAATTATGTAGCGGAATCAAAGTCAGCTTCAATAGCCACCACACCTGTAATTTGAGGATTTAAACTTGTATATATTAATAAATTAAGTTTTCGAGTAAAGGAAGCATTTGAAAGCAAGTCTAAAGTCCTTCTGAATTTGATACACAACAAAACACTTGTCTTGACATTAATCTAGTCTCTGTCAGATATAGTCAGAGATTATTAAGACAGTTCACTCTATTTATGTATAAAATATTTTTTTTTTCGGGAAAGCGTCTTTCATTGTTGTATGGACAAAAACTGCTCAAACCAAGTCCGCAATAAGAAACGAATAAGACAAGAAAATCTCTAAAATCTGATCTTATGGAGAGAGCACTTGCTCGAAAAAATAAAATAAAGAAAACGCCGATTCCATGAAATTATTTACATGGATGGTGTGTCTTAAAAACGTAGCAGTCCACTGACTGCTTCACGATGTTAAAGGTCGTAGTGGCAAGGTTATCCTTGTAATGGTATGTACGGCATTAACAGATGGTTATAATTAGATGCCCAACCACTGTGATTTTATAGATTATTATTATATTTTGTGTTATATGATATTTCCATCAAGGGATCTTCTGAAATCAAGCTTTGATTGGCAACAAGTTTCCAAATCGTGGTTTTCGCCTTCAGAGCTATGTCAATTAGCTATTGCATTTGTATTGATTCTTGTGAACTGTTTTGTAGGGAGCCATGAGGGACTAATCAAGTTCTTTGTGAAACGAGCTTTGTCGATTTGAGTACATAAAAGTTAAAATCACCTTCCTCTGGTGCTTTAAAAAAAATAACTTTATTGATGGAATAAAAAAAAAGAATTGGTGAGTTCACCGCGCCCTGCTTGAGCCCATTTTTAATGCAAAAGACATTAGTAGAAACCTTGCTGCCGCTCTTAACAACAAACTTTCTACCTCTCACCATATTGGAGATTATGTAAAGCAGTTCTTTGCTTATACCCAATCCTGTCAATTTAAGAAGAGGCGTTCTAACTAGACGGTGCCGAATGCCTTTTCCAAGACAGGCCCCAGTGCATTGGGTTTTTGCCTTGTTCCATTGTATGTCCACAACCAATTTTGACGCGGTATGTACAGTAACATGCCCCGCTCTAAATCCAAATTGCTATATTTATAACATATAATATATATACATACACATATATACATAATATATGTTATTAATTATTTTTTGTCCTCAGTCCACTGTATCAGGACTCTATTGACAATCTTTTTGAAAACCTTACTTATGCAAGGTAGGAGACTTATCGACCGAAGATTTTTCGGAAGGGAGGAATCTTTGTCCCCTTTGGGAATGGTTTGCCCTACTCCCATTTTTCAATGCTCTGGATAATGTGCATTGTTGAACAACATTGTGTGTATTTATTAGAACTGTGACCTGAACCTTATTAGTGAAAAGCTGTTGCAATTATTAGCTCAATCTTGTTGTCTGAACATGCTTTAAAGTTGAGAAAAACTAGGGGCCGAGACTACGGTAGAAATGTGTTGTCGCCCTGTTTGTATGGTATGGTATGGTGCTATTTATAATATGAGGAATTTCTACTGTGTGATATTTTTCAAAAACCGATTACATGTAAAGAAAGGTTTACAGGGTCTTCCTGTTGTAATTTATTTAAAATTTGATGATCACGCCATATAATGTAAATTGAGTCTATTCGCCGAAGCGCCTCATTGAACCTCTTTCAAGGTATGCAAGGAAGTACATTAAAGGCAAGTTTTTACTGATGTCTCTTTCACAATTTTTATTTAAAAACATTTTTTTCAAACGGTGACTGCCGTGGCGTAGTGAGTAGAATGCGACGCTCACACGCCGAATGGTCTTGTTTCGATTCCCAGCTGAACATCTCGATTTTTTTCACGGCATCACCTCTTTCGAACTGCTGACAACACTCAAAGAGTAATAACTGTCTAAGAAAGCATCTCAAATTTCGCCGTTCGTGGTCGGCAAAAAACTGTAGGTACCTTCTACTCGTGTGAGAACAGTAGCGCGCACAACACGAGTAGTTGATGAGCAAGCTAGATCCTGGTCCTGTGAACTTTCGCGACAACAATTATTATATTGTTTTTTCAAACGCATTGCTTAAAGTTTTTCACTTCTAAATATTCCATTCACGGTTGCAATATTGCATTAAATGTTGGGGTGGAACTTTTGTGAAGAGGTTGCATTCCTTATTACTTCTACAAAACAAGGTCCTAAAACAATGTTCAATAAAAAACAACGTAATCCTTGTTATCCCTTGTTTCAATGCTCAGGAATCCTGCCGGTTAGACATCTTTATTGCTTTTAAGTACTAAGAGTTTTTTCTCTAGATAGAGTCATTCTAATTTCTAACTTTGGAGTACGTACTTATTCTTAATTTGTTGTCTCCGTCCCTAAATGTGGAACCACTACCTTTCGTAATTTTTATTCAAATCAATCGTGTCAATTGTTTAATAAACTTCTATATTTAATTGACTCCCGAAATTTTAAAAAGCATTTAAGGACTTTGGATTTTATTTTTCTGGTTTCATCCAAACCAGGCCTGGGGCAAGTCTTGTAAGGATGAAGTTATAGAATGTTTTGAAACGAAGCCACCAATGCTATTTCTTGAATATGAATCCATATGACAGAAAAGGTCTTAGTTTTGTACTCAATTTTTTAGAAATTTTTATTTTAGCTGATATTGTTTATATCGTACGATCCGATGAGTGCCTAAAACGAGAATTCACTACGCTTAAAAATAGTGTTGTTTAAAACTTCAACCAAAACAAGTCTTAACCCTCATCATTTGTGAATGAGCCTTGCAAAATTTTCGAAGATGATAAAATAGGAGAAAGCACAGATATGCGTTCTGCGTTTGCTCACGCAATGAAAAAAAGGACAATCAAGTGAGCACAACAGAGGAGTGATAGATGCTGGCTAACATTTTTTCAATAGAGTTCCTGCTGTGTTTCAAAAATGTCACTGAAAAATGGGTTATCTGGTACAGAACAGAAACCAAGATACCATGTGACCGTTTGAAATCCTTATGACTCTAACCAGTGAACTTGGCCCGCAGGCGACGGCAGTCTAATCGTCCGGAAAGTGGCTAATAGGACAGTCTCACATTTCTTATTTTTGCAAGGTGTTCATTGACGACATTGGAAAAGACTGATAAGTAAAACATACAATGGAACAAAATTTGACTCTTATGTACATGCAAAAAAAATCAAACTCTCCCACTCGCAGGCAAAGTATTCCTACATACGAGTATAGCTTAATCATTCAATAGTTCACAATTTTGCCTTCACCTCCACCAAGTTTGTAAAGTAAAGCAGCCGCGCTTTGTATAACATATTTTTAATTTTCAACTTCCAACTGTCAGAACATCGCTTCTCTAATGATAGTTTCGAGTTGAATTCTGCATTCCTCATACACTTTAATTCTTGTTTTCCTTTGTTTTCACTTAATATACTTCCGTCTTCCATGCAGGTTTGTTACATTTGGCACCACCATCTTGAATGCGTCTACATAAAAGATACCATCAAAACCGAACCGGCAGCTCCAAGAAAAAAGTCGCATTACCCTTAATTTCAATTACAACACCCTTTTGCAATCACTTACAAGCACACAATTTTACTCTTTAGATTCAAATGAATCAAATCATTATTTCTGTAAAATCTAACAACTTCTCATACCCTGCTTTCTGGCATAGTAGACCTTCGGGGGACTGCTTAAGTCACGATGATTACATTTGCCCGAAATATCCCAAACGCTGAGCTTCCTCAAAAACCGACCGTACGAAAATATATTACCCAGAGTCATCTAGAGGTTGTTGATTTCTAGGAAACAAATCCGTTCAGTTAATCACTGACTTGCAAAATTGGAATGGGTGATGGCCTTCTACTCTTTCTAGGAAGCCATGGGTTGCTCTGCTCAAAACACACAATAACACAGAAGAGAAGATTTCAGTACTCTCTGACAAAGAACACTCTATCACGGCAAAAATTCGAAAAGGATTTTGACTGTGCTCGTGGTAGCCTATTGAAATAGTAAGTTTTGGGGGTTATCGTTTAATTTAATTCAAAAGAAATGGAAAACTATTTTTTTCTGGAAATTAAAAAAAAATGGTTTTCTGTCTCTCTAGTGAGCTCAGACTGTATGTAAACAAGCTGAATTAAAAAGAGAATTCATGCACGAAATAGTTCTCATAAACGAATATTTTGTTTTTTTAACATTGCAATGCTTCACATTCAAAATCCTTTGAAAACAAAGTTAATTAAGATGGTGATGCCAAATATCAGGCTCCCATCTGACATATCCTCCTCCCCTTATCAAAGAGTCCCTGCGGTCTAAAATTGTAAGAGAAGACTCGCTGAAAAGTCAGTTTTGAAAGCAATCCAATCCGTCATAGCAATTCCTACAGTTAGTCACGCGATGATTCGCACAAACAAAAACAAGGAAAATTATTGAGTTATTTTTTTCTTTAATTCGAATGCATCACATGAAATGTCTGCTTCTTCCTTTCGAACGTAAGAAGGTTGGATTTGTTTTTTTTCCTTGTACGCGGTAAAACTGTGTCAAAAACAATATACCTTTCCAATTAGTACAATGCCTCGCCAGCTTCCTCTAGTTGCGCACTTAAAGTTGCTTGGGGTTTTTCTCCACTTGATTGGCGATCACAACCTAGGCCGTACTTTGTTTGGTTACCCCATTACCTTGGAATCGAAGACTTTTCGGGCCGAAGGCAAATAAGCGTAGACAGGGTGCATACCGCCGTACTGTGATGTATGTACGTACCTTGTGAAAGTTCGTTGCTTAATCTTCTCCTCCAAATGTCACCAAAGCAAACATGATAATCAAAAGAAATTTACACTTCAGTCACCATGGTGTCCACTGTGGAACTCCGCGAAAAATGTTCTTTCAACATTTTGAGTAGGCTCAAAAAATTAAAAGTAAAATCAAAATCAAACGACTTACTATACTCGGCGCGTGTGGCACCTCCACACTTAGTGGGGACGATTATAATTTTAAAATAACCAAGAAAGCAGCGACGTGTCTCGGTTTAGTAAAGCGACGAAAAAGGTATCTCACCTCTTTGGCCTGTTCTCCCGCTCCCCAAATCGCAATCCACTTCGTAAATGTGGTCAATCAGCAATAAATAATCTAACAATGAATTTCGCAAGGTCAATTGACTAGTTAGAACACCGACTTAATGTAGTGCTGGTATCATCCTTTTCTGGCTAATTTATCCGTAAAGAACAATTGCTCTTCTCATTTTTTTATTTATCTCCGTAATGCAGGCATGACCTTTACCTCTACCTCTATATTTCTGACCGCATTGTATCCTTAATCTGGTCATTTAGAAGGAAACAAAATTCCTCTTCCAATGAAGCAAAGGTTGGCGAATATGTATTTTTCTAGATGTGCCCCCCTCAGTTCTGCAATACACTTTCAGACCCAAGATTGTAAGAAATGAATTTCACCTTTTGTTTGTGTCTGGGGGTCCAGCAGAAGTCGTTATTGTTGTGAGTTGAACAGCAACTATTCAAACTCATACAAACGTACTATTTCCTGACACCTCTGGAATGAAATGTCAAATTTATTTTCTTTCGTTTAATTTATTTAAGTTTTAAGAAAGTAGTCAACCCGACAGGTTACGGGCCATCTGACACGCGAAAGAATTCAACTGAATAAATAAGAAAATGTTTAATCCTGGAATGTCCGATGCGGGATCTCTTGCCATTGAAGGACTACGCGCTCGTGAAAACCTTGATGTTTTAAAACGAGAGACTGAGATTGCAGCAACGAAAACCGAAACGTCAGCCAATGGAATTTAGATGCTAACAAACCTCCAAACCTGACACCCAGCAAAACAACCATTAAGCCGAAATGGTTATACAAGACAAAACTGAATGCTAATGGACACTTGTTGTCAACTAGTCGCCAAATGTTTTTCACAACAAGCAGGCATTGACTACTTCCAAGCCTTCGCACCGGTGAAAAGGTACGAATCCATTGGTTTTTTGTTGGCTTTGGCAGGGAAATACGACATCAAAATGCATCAAATATACGCTGTATGTGTATTTTTAGAAAAATCTTTAAAGGCAAAGATCTGCATGGAACAAATTCAACTTAAATCTATATATGATCTTAAACAATACGGCCGTATATGGAATGAAACCCTGAACAACGAGCTAATGAAAATTAAAGTTTAATAAATGAAGTGGATCTATGTATTTGCCATAACGTCGCACGACCAGATGTCAAAAGACCATCTATGTGGGCTAATTTTTGCACTTCTCTAATAAGTTAAGTGAAATTCACAAGATTAAGAAGAAGCTTCCTGAAAAATTTGTGGCAGCCGTGGCGTAGTGGGTAGACACACTCCGAAGGTCTAGGTGCGATTCTCGGCTGAACACCTCGAATTTTCCACGGCACCACTTCTGTCGAGCTGGTGATAACACTCAAAGAGTAATAAATGTCTAAGAAAGCTTCTCAAACTTTCCCGTTCGAATACCGCAAAAAAGCTTTAAGTCCCTTTCACTCGTGAGAGAAGAGCAGCGCGCGCGCAGCACGAGTAAGTGATGAGCAAACTAAGCCCTGTTCTACCTGCAGACTGTCGCGCCATCCAATTATTATTATTTCTTTTGGGGTTCTCTAAATCTTAGGGCAAACCCAAAGACATTGTCTCTTGAAGACTCTCATCCTTTCCATCTGGGAAGGACTCAAGTTAAAGCACACCAGACAGCTATGCACCATGATTGGCCGGACTAGCGCCATGTAGTTGATAACCTTCACCCTGGATCCAAGTTGGCTGCTCTAAAACAACCTGCTTACCATAGTGAAAGCTATTCTGGCTTTTGACAGACCAGTTGCTGCATGGACATTACCATACAGAACTTAATCCAACATAATGCCCAAATATCTCACCACACTCCTCACTACTAATGGCCGACGATGTGGATCCAAGATACTGAACTTACGCCAGTTTTCATTCGTATCCCTTGAAGCCTTGTACAACGGACTTCTGAACAGAATGGTTTCACACTTCTGGTATTTGATTTTCGATTTCCAGTTGTAGCGAAAATGCTGGATTTACTAGAGGTCACGCTGCAAGATGATATGAATGACCTCATTCCTCGGCGCAATGCTGTACGCGATACAATCGCCAGCTTACGATATCAGGTATTGCATGAAGCCAATTAATTCACTGGTGAAGACAGTGAAAAGAATTGGTGAGTTCACCGCGCCCTGCTTGAGCCCATTTTTAATGCAAAAGACATTAGTAGAAACCTTGCTGCCGCTCTTAACAACAAACTTTCTACCTCTCACCATATTGGAGATTATGTAAAGCAGTTCTTTGCTTATACCCAATCCTGTCAATTTAAGAAGAGGCGTTCTAACTAGACGGTGCCGAATGCCTTTTCCAAGAAATTGCCCCAGTGCATTGGGTTTTTGCCTTGTTCCATTGTATGTCCACAACCAATTTTGACGCGGTATGTACAGTAACATGCCCCGCTCTAAATCCAAATTGCTATATTTATAACATATAATATATATACATACACATTTATACATAATATATGTTATTAATAATTTTTTGTCCTCAGTCCACTGTATCAGGACTCTATTGACAATCTTTTTGAAAACCTTACTTATGCAAGGTAGGAGACTTATCGACCGAAGATTTTTCGGAAGGGAGGAATCTTTGTCCCCTTTGGGAATGGTTTGCCCTACTCCCATTTTTCAATGCTCTGGATAATGTGTATTACTCAAAGCATTGTTGAACAAGATTGTGTGTATTTATTAGAACTGTGAACTGTACCTTATTGGTGAAAAGCTGTTGCAATTATTAGCTCAATCTTGTTGTCTGAACATGCTTTAAAGTTGAGAAAAACTAGGGGCCGAGACTACGGTAGAAATGTGTTGTCGAACTGTTTGTATGGTATGGTATGGTGCTATTTATAATATGAGGAATTTCTATTGTGTGATATTTTTCAAAAACCGATTACATGTAAAGAAAGGTTTACAGGGTCTTCCTGTTGTAATTTATTTAAAATTTGATGATCACGCCATATAATGTAAATTGAGTCTATTCGCCGAAGCGCCTCATTGAACCTCTTTCAAGTTATGCAAGGAAGTACATTAAAGTCAAGGTTTTACTGATGTTTTTTTCACAATTTTTATTTAAAAACATTTTTTTCAAACGGTGACCGCCGTGGCGTAGTGAGTAGAGTGCGACGCTCACACGCCGAAGGGTCTTGTTTCGATTCCCGGCTGAACATCTCGATTTTTTTCACGGAACCACTTCTGTCGAGCTGGTGATAACACTCAAAGAGTAATAAATGTCTAAGAAAGCTTCTCAAACTTTCCCTTTAAGCTTTATGTCCCTTTCACTCGTGAGAGAAGAGCAGCGCGCGCGCAGCACGAGTAGGTGATGAGCAAACTAAGCCCTGTTCTACCTGCAGACTGTCGCGCCATCCAATTATTATTATTTCTGAAAAATTTAAAATGAAGAATATATGGTGGTATATGCATGGTCTTGTTTTTGTTTCATTGAATATCAGAGACCAACTTGGATATGACATACATATCATGCCCTGCACTGAAGTCGAATTATTCGACCGTTATAATATGATGTTCCTCGCTCATTCTTCCTTCTGACTATCTTCCCAAATAACTTGCTTATGCAAGGAATAAGACATATAGATCGGAGATTCGCCGGGATGAAGGTATCTATGTTTTCGTGTATATGGGCTGCAATAGGGTTGTCTTCCTATGTGCTAGGTAGTAGGCATTACTCGGCGCATTGAACAGAGTTGTTTATACATCCACCGCCTCAGAGGGCGGTGTAAAATGATATTCAGTTTCCTATTGATTCCCACTGATTTCTTCTTCTTCTTCTGGAATTGAGGATACCTTGAAATTCATCATTAGAATTAAAGATGGAGTTGTTTTCACCATACGCGACGGCATTATTTGCCAGAAGACCGTCACTGAATCTGGTGAAACCGGGGTTCTTCGATCGCCATCTAGACGTTGGAAGACTGTCATAGTTGTGTTAAAGAGGTTCATTAACCGTGTGCACTTCTTTCACAACTCCAATTACTTTCACCATCTCCTGGGCACTATCAACTATTAGGAATTCGTTGCCATGCTCTACATCATTTGGTTTGATTTCCAATGCTCTAAGTAATTTGCCATTGTCTGTCGTTCTGTGAAGTCTGACGATTTGGTCCTTCTTCTTATTCTCCTTTTTCATCTACTTCTTCTTGCGGCTCTACAGACCGGGTGGACCTGATCCTCAACCAACATGACTCTGCAGCCAGCTAGCTGTCTCCAAATGCGCACTCCAAGTTGGTTGAGTTCCTTCTCCACTTGTGTGCGCCATCTTAGCCTATACCGTCCTGTGTTGCGTTGTCCCAATTGCTCTGATTCGAAGACTCCTCGGTCCGGAGCAGTAGTGTCCATATGCTCTACATGGCCTAGCTATCTTAAGCGTTGTATCCGTAGACGCTTGACCAGGCGCATGTCGCTGTACAGCCCATAGATTTCGTCGTTAAATCTTCTCCGCCAGATGCCATAGCATATGCTTTGATTTGCCCTAATTTACCGCCAGACCAATTTTAGGCGCTTCAATGCCAGCAACCGCCTCATGGACGGCTCGCTATGCTTGTCCAATCAAGTCAATATCGCTAGCGTAAGCTATCAATTGAAGTGACTTTTGGAAAATCGTGTCACTGGTGTTGGCTTGTGAGTTACGCACGATCTTCTCGAGAATGATATTAAAGAAGTCACATGACATTGCGTCGCCTTGTCTAAAACCTTTTTTGACATTGAAGGTCTCGGTGAGTTCGATACCGACCTTGACGGAGCAGCGAGAGTTCGCCATCGTCATCCTACACAATCTGACGAGTTTGGTAGGAATGCCAAAACTAGACTGGGCACTCTATGCACACTTTCATATGCGGCCTTAAAATCGACGAGTAGGTGGTGGGTGTCGATTTGAACTTCGTGGGTCTTTTCCAGGATCTGCTGTAATGGGAAAATCTGGGCTATTGTCGACTTCCCTGGTCTGAAACCACACTGATAGGGACCTATCAGGTCATGGGCAAATGGCTTCAGACGCTCACAGAATACGGCAGAGAGGATCTTGTATGCGACGTTAAGGAGACTAATCCCTCGATAATTGGTGTAGTGAAAAGGATATCCTTTCTTGTGGACCGGACAAAACGACGCTAAGATTCCACTCATCAGGCATGCTTTCCTCCGACAATATTTTACAGATGAGCTGGTGCATGCGCCCAACCAACTCATATCTAACTGCTTTAAATATTTCTGCGGGCAGTCTATCCGTTCCAGTACCTTTTTCGACTTCAATGTGGTAATCTGGAGGACATTATAAAGACCAATCTGAGGTCTAAAACCAACCCGCTCACTTCCCTAAAAAGAACAAAATTTATGGTTTAAAGTTGACCTGCATTGATCCTAAAGCTGGATAGGCCATGACACTATTTTCCAAAAGAAAAAAAAATCACTCAACCAAGTTTACTCGTTACATGGCACGATCGTCCATTGTGACTAAAGGAGTGCCAAAAGGCACCTAAAATCATGCATGCAGTTGAGTTCAACTCATATTGCGCACGCCATGTGACGTTGTCACAATCACAAAACGTACACGTTCAGGCAGACGTCTCCACATTCATTCCATGCATTTGGACGCATACCTTCAGAGTCCCATAACTCCTTCACAAATTGAATTGAATCTTCACAATGACACACTGGCCAGATGGGGTTGATGTCTTGCTTCTAATTCACAAATTCCAAGTCAAACACAATGGAGAAGTATAGGGCTTCGCACATTCCCTTACTGGCAGCAGCAGCGTAGCAGCGTGAATGTCTTCTCCAATGTCGTCGTTCGGTTTTTTTCTTTAATTTTTTTTTTAATAAAAATGTTTAGTACCACCCCCTGTATAATGTCAGCGATAAAGGTCTGGGGAAAATTTTTCGGGTGAAGACGACACCACACATCTTGAGTTGAGATTTTCATCCCTCGGAACAACGTCGCCGCCGCAAATGCACACATATCACATGTCAGGCGAGGAGACCAACAAGAGGGATTCTCGGAGCAGCAACAGAGGAGAGATCCTGTCATTTATTTGTTTATTCTGCTGCTACCCGTCAAGACGACACCCGTCCCGACCTACAAACAAACGCCAGTGATTCTCGAGAAAACGTTAACTTTTGACATTCGAGTGCTGGAATGCGAAGGAGGAAAGTGCACAGCAAAACGAACCCTTGGGAAAATTTCAAAAAAGCGAAAATGGAGCACACCCTTCTCTCACACGCTCTGTCGCATCTATACCCACACACCACGTTGACTACAGATTCTGCCGATGTCAATTTGGAGTTAAATGCAAATGTTTTCAGAATTTCACTTCGCCGAGTGGTGGCGGCTAAGCTAAGGCGGCTGCTGGTGACTGTGGTGGTGGCGCTGGTGGCTGTTAAGGGACTTGTGCGGTTGACAGCCTAAATAAAATTTGTCGGTTTACTGAATTTGATATGTTGTTAGTTCACTGCAACCGACACTAAGGGTGAACAAGCTCCACGTACACTTAGGGTGAAATGTGCGGCAATTGTGGTTGTTATTATGCGAAGTCCCCGTCGGGGGTTGATAGCCTTTGTCGATGTTATTCAATAGCTGCTGATGGGGTTTTGCGTGGCGACAGGTGAAATGGCTGCGAAGATGATTAACTCTACCGGATGCAGGTGTCAAGGCATGTCGTTGACTGGACAAGACGAACACAAAATATCACAGGCATCCGAGGCATATAAGGCCTTGCATTTTTGTTAAATGCTTTTTTATGTATAAATGTGAGCACTCTTCTACATTGCTCTCTAATTTCCCCCAAAATGCCAACAAATTAATATTTAATCGATTTTGCCAAAAATGTCGGCATGCAACTCAAAATATTGCCCAGGGGAGGATGGAACAGACAGCCTCTTCATGATTACTGAATAAAATGAAAACAATAACTGGTGTGCAATTTAATTTTATTCCGTTGCATTGCTCGTCGACCACACATTCAATTACCGCAAAATGCGTGCAATTTTGTATCAATCGCTGACGGCAACAGTCCATAAAATCAATTCACAGGGGATAACTTTTAAGGCTAGCCCGCACACTGCCCCTCCAACACTAATAAAGAACACAAAACCCTAAACGGTTGCCGGATATAAATTGCATCTGTCTCCCCTTGGTTCCACTGAAATGCTGCCTTCATATATTTTTCACTCGCATGCAGATAAAGACACAGCACATGCAACCATTCCACTATCCCTCAAATCGCGTTTCGCACACTGCCCGAAATTTCGCTGTGTTCGCATTCGATCCCCTTTAGTTGTTGAACGGATCTATCCAGTAAGCTATTCGAATACCAAACAACGATGGTGGGCGCTCAGTGCACGGGACGAGAACGACAGAGAAAAAGTCTCCCCCCAAGCGCACCGAAAACAGAGTGAAAAATAGCTCCGAGGAGGGAGGATATGAATGGATTTCGCATTCGGCCAACTGATTTCGTCTATCTCCGTTCGTTCTTGGCGGGCTGAAAGATAAATGAATTTGGTTTCGAGAACAGTGGACTATGGTGATTAAAAGTGTTTGACTTACACGCTTGCAATGGAACGAAGGGTTGAATTCGGATGAGAACACCATAGGGGATACGCTTTTGTTGTGCGAACGTGAATTCAGTCGAAATCGATGGGAATTCCTTTTTTTTTTCTTGTTTTAGCCTGATTTAACTGTTAGCCTGCACGCAGTAGCTCGTGTTGGCTGGACGTCATTCGGTGTTTGAGTGTCGATTGAAAATTTAAAAGACAGCTGTTCTGTGGCTTTAACAGTGGTATGCTTAGGCTCTTTAGTGACAACAGCTCTTCTTTTCTCCGAATTCTCTATTGAAGAGGCTTGTATTTGCAGATTACACTTTGCGGGATATCGTGTTGATGCTATAAAATAATTCCCTAAGTGAATTTAGTTTAAACGTATTCAATCAGGTCGGTAGCTCCTTTGTCTGTTCCAACTGCCAATGTTATGTACAAATATTGATGACGTTCACCATCAGGGAGGAATAAAAGTTTTCTGAACGTATTCTGAAAACGTTTTTCGGCATATGTATTGGCAACGAGGTAGAAATACGATCCTGAAAAATGCACTTGACTGCACAGTTAATGTTTGCGAACAAAATATTTACTGAAAATCGGTGGAAGAGTGACATTCACTTCTACGCTTTGTGAACCAGATGGCTTGTGATTTTTAAGAATTTAGCTTTGCCTTCCATCTATTACAGTACTCCTCATTGCATTTGGTACGAGGGGCGTTCAATATATTCTCGTTATCGGGGTGAAACTTTGACTATTTATATAAATTAAATTATTTATCAAGTAATACTATTATGTTAGTGCATTCATGTACAATTTAATATAAATGTGATTATTACTATGCGCTTTATCCCTAGTCAAACAGAATCATAATGGTTACTGAGACGATGATGGTGCAAATTGTGTATCGCGCTGTAAATAAATTTCTCACTAAGGAAGGAAAAAGTCAAAAAACTTTTCATGAAGAGATGGTGACTGTTTACTGGGGCTCCGCACCTTCATTATCAACTGTGCAAAAGTGATCAAGTGAATTCAAGAGAGGCAGAGAGAGCATTAAACACGACCCCCGCTCCGGCACCTCGGCTACTGCCTGTACGGGAGAAAGCATCAAAGAAGTTGATAAACTTTTTCTTGAGGATGCCCGAATAAAGGTGAAAATGATGGCAGAGATCACCAAGCTTTCAACTTGTGATGATCCATGACCATCTTAACCTTCCAAAGGTCAGTGCAAGGTGGGTGCCACGAATGCTCACAGCGCCAAAGAAAAAGCGAGAATGGCATTCTGTATGGAGCTTTTGGAGATGTGTAGTGAGAACGCGGACGGTGTAATGGATCGAATTGTTACTGGGGAAGAAACATGAGTTCACCACTATGGCCCTAAAAGCAACCAAGAGTCCATGCATTGGCATAAAAAAAGTTCAAAGTCACTCCTTCTGCCGGGAAGATCCACAGTTTATTGGGACTCAAAGGGAATCCTGCTCATTGAGTACAAAAAAATATGTGAAACCATCAACGCCACATCCTACCATTCCACTTTGCATAACTTGCGGGAGGAAATTAAAAAGAAACTCGCAGCGGGCTTATTGCTTCTTCATGACAACGATTCTGTTCACACAGCGCGAGTTTCCAAGGCTGCTGCGCGAGATTGTGGTTTCGAAGTAATCCTTTACCCACCCTATAGTCCAGAAAATGCCCCTAGTGATCTTCGGATGATGAACAACTCAACTTGGCAGTTAATGGGTATCTTTCAAATTTAGTTTTTTCAGGGATCGAAAAAGCTAAAGCTCAAGATCTAACAAATGCATTGATGTTAGGGGAGATTATATTGAAAAATACAAATTTAAATTGAATTCGCATTTTCCTTCATATCGATAACGCGAATATATTGAACGCCCCTCGCAAAAGATGACGATTAAAACCACATGCAAAGAAGTTAATGTCTTCCATAAACAATGGTATATGGACGTCGTTAATGAATGGATATAAATCTGATGTATAAATATTTAACAAGACAGACAGATCCTTGGGAAATGCCATACTCGGTTTGTCTCCTAACTGATTCACGTGATTTGACCGTTGATTGATAAGGACGTATGGAAACAATTTGAAATCAAAGGAATAAAGCTTATGAAGAAGGTCGTCTCGCCTTTCTAATATCTGAAAATCTAGACCTGTTGATTCCTTTGCTTCAAATTTGTTGTCAATTATTCAATTTTAAAATTTTTTCACCCCATCGCCTGCCGCATTATCAACTCAAGATCTATCAAAACATGGGTATTGACACCATGATAGTATAATTTTGATGAACTATTTAGAGAATTGTTCGAAATGCTACAATGAAGATTGTATAGTAAATGAAACTTAATACGTACAATAATACACACAGTGGTATAATTTTAGTTTCTGTTTATTTTTGAAGTATTGCCTTTGTAATTGAAAGGATCTACATCATTCAAACAGATGGTAATATTTGCGCCATAAGGTTTTCTGAAAATAATTTTTAATTCAAGTTTACTTAAATTTCTGGGGATATATCAGATATACCAGGATTTGTTAATAGCCCGTCGTTGTGGTTAAGGTGCGACACTAATGCATCGAATGTTCCAGGTTGGGAAACACTGGACAGGAGCGCTCAACTCAAAAACTGGTTCATTGTATTGGTATACACGTACGAAATGAGCGTTTCTTTTTAAAATAAAAGACTAATTATTAATGGGAAAGTAAAAACATTATATTCAAAGTATTGGCCATTGTTTTCTACACATTTGGACTACCCTTTTGGCAGTTTGTGAATACCACACCAATAAAATTGTTCGTCTTTTAAAGCAAACCAATCAGACACCCAATTTTCGACATCCTCGTAGGAATCAAAGTGCTGCTCAGCCAATGCGTGTCCCATCGATGAAAACAAATGGTAGTCGGAAGAAGCCAAGTCTGGTGAATACGGCGGGTGGGGTAGCTGCTCCCAGCCAAGTGTTTTGATTGTATCCTGAACCGGTTTTGCTTTGTGTGCAGGTGCATGATGTTGATGGTTGTCCCAGATTAACCCATGATTTTTTCCGTTTAGGATTCTTAAAATAAATCCATTTTTCATCGCCAGTAACAATCCGATGCAAAACCGATTTTCTTTCGTGTCTTTGAAGCAAAATTTCACAAGTGTTTTTTCGGTTTTCCATCTGTATTTATTTCCACACTTTTGGATCTTTCCCATAGATTTTAAACGGTCAGAAATTGTTCGTTGTGCAATTTTTAACATTGCTGTCATTTGCTTTAGACTCAAAGTGTCATCTCCATCCAATATCTTTTGCAATTCGGCGTATTCAAACTTTTTTGGTGGTCTTCCACGTTCTTCATTTCTCACATCAAAATCATTATTTCTGAACCGTTGAAACCATCTTTTGCATGTTGCTTCTGATAGAGCATGATCACCATATGCCTCGACAAGCATTGGATGCGATTCTGCAGCACTTTTCTTCAAATGAAAACAACAAATTAATGCTTTCCGCAAATCATCACTTTCTGGTACAAAATTCGACATTTTTAACGCGATGAAAAAATATGATGTGGTCTGTTCAATGACATGATGTATACTAAATATTTTTCACAGATGTCATAGCAAACAAACAAAAAAAAAAAATAAAGGGCTCGTTCACAACAAATGTTCCCTATCGAGACATTTGTATCTTGACGCTCATACCGGTATACCTGGTATATGCGAGACAAACCACTTAAAAGTAGCTTAGTATTTCATCTGCTGATATTAATTCTTACTTACTTACTCATAACAAATGCTCAAAGTTAACCTAGTATTATTTCCATTTGTCTTTGGGCTTCTTTTTCATTTCTTCGGTTTTTTTCTTTTTTGTTTTAAGAAATGGATCCATCGCATGGAGGTGTCGGTCTTGCCGTTAACACATTTAGACTTTCTTATTTGTTGCTGTTTAACCAACAGGTCGGCAAAGGTAGATGCGGTCGGAGCCACCAGTTAACACGAAATAACTGGGATTTCAACCAATTTGTGCGAATCGAATGGTCGAAAATTGGTTTCATCGATAGGACTTCAAGTAAGCCGTTACGGTTTTTGAAGGAAATTGTATTTTATGCAACTTAAACAATTGGGTGTTTATTTATTTAAAGAAAAATTAAATTTATTTTCAATTGGACATAATTACCCCTACACTGTTCACTTAAGACTAACTACTAACTACTACCTTAAATACTAAATCGCTCGATCTGCAGCGATGGCATGTTCCCACAGGTCTACTCTAATTTCCGCATACCGTACGATGGAATGTGGCTGACTGCAACTTGATGTTTCCGTTTCGCCAGACGCTGGGTCAGCGTCAGCTTCTTGTGGGAACGTTGCTGGTGCTGTGATGATTCCGTGAAACAGGTGTGGAGGAGGAAAACAGTTTGCGACTTAACTTACATAATTGCCACAAAATAGACAGACGAAGATGTCACACATTTTGATTGACAGCCGTTTTTGATTTAAACACCCTTAGTAAAAACCAACTTCTTTAATCGAAGTTGCTACATAATTTCGTATACTGTTTACTAAGAATATGCATCTTCGTTATCAGCTGCAGTGGTCAAGCGATTAACATTCTTATTTGGGAGAGCGCTAGCCTCTGCGGGTCCCATTCGACCAAGCAACAGTGACAGGCGTTAAATTGATAAACTTCCATTTTCCATTCAATTTCTGTAAAATATTATACAAATGTTTTTCTAATTTTTTCATTCTCCAGGCTACATAACTTTACATTTCCCTTCGAACTGCGCACACCTCCGTGCATCGAATAAACAATTGAATCCACGAGCGCGTCAATCTCGCCCCGCCGCAGTGAGAATCTATGCATTTGGAATTCATATGCAAACGAAGACAAAGTGATGCGCATAAAGGATGCTGCCTCGCGGCACACAGCGAACTTACATATTCATTCCGAGGACGCCTCTCCCCATGTTTAGCTGGCGTATCCTGGCAACCATTTGCAATTTTTCACATGAATTGCATGCCAGCGTAGCAATGCGGTGCCGCATTCTACGCACAGCCACAAATCACTAATTAGCGACGAAAGGTAATTAATTCCTGCTGCCCACAGCTGTCAATAACATCTTTTCGACGCAGTGCGCGTGCAATTTTGCGGTCAGACGTTGCATCGCTTCTCAGACAGAGACACAAGTATGAGTAGTCAATTCTTTGATCCCCTCCAAGTAGTCATTGCTTCCGCTGCGCCTGCAATGGAAATCAAGTTCTATATCCTTCCCCTTTGGCAAGTTCTTCAATCCCAGATGCAAATTTCCAATTTTCTGAAACTTCCATCGAAAGTGTGCGAGTGTTCGAGCCACCTAAACTCGAAGATTGGAAACCGATATTCAAGGACTCTGTTCTGCACTCCACACCGGGTATCGGCTGAAAGACAACGTCCTGCGTTCTGTGTCCTGGCCTCCTCGGTTAAGGAAGTTTAATTTATCACGATTGTCCGGGGGGGGACCTATAAACTATTTATCGCTCGCAGAGAAGTCCCATTGCCAAAGCAATAAATTTAAATGGATAGTATTGGTTGGTGAAATTTGTATTGATTCAGGGCGGATGGTGTGGGTTTCAAATTTCGCCTTGGGAAGCACAATTTCGAGAAGTGTCGAGGTGAGTGTGTAGAAATAGTGTACTTGAGAGTTTTTGAAACTTCGGCAGTAAGTCTGACTGCAGGAGATTGGATCCGATGCAAGAAAGTCACTTTGCAGAGGGCTTATAGGGATTTGCGGCAAAGTATGCTTTTTGGACGACGACTCCCTGCAGCACTAAAATCACTAAAATCTGAACGAAGTGGGTCAAATGGCAACCATTAATTGACTTTGTTTCACAGTCCCAGCGGGAGGAACGTGATTAAATTTGATCTAGATTGAGTTTATGTAAGTGTGTGCATAGAATTCGGATTTAGCAATTCGTCCCGATTGTGTGCCGGGGGAGATGAATGTTAATATTCAATCAAACAGTGGTCTGACGGATAGATGTCCGGAAGTTGTTTGCAGTCTAGTTTGTCAAATGGAAAAGCAATTAGGTACGAAGGTGTTTGAGTTGAGTTCGACTCGCGTTGGAAATAAAATCGGGACTGCAGCTGTATAGACTGTTGCACTGTTTGTCTTGAGCTTGGAGAGCCACAGTCTTGCATAAGTAATGGTCCGAAATCAACTTTAAATAAATCTTTCCGTTTGAACACAATTGTTTGGATATACTTTGTTTATTTCAAAGCTGTTTTCGACTCTTTCCCTAAATTCTCTCTCTTAACAGTTTATCAAAAGTTGTCTAAGATAGCAAAGACTATTGATCCCACAGAGGAAGGGAGAAATGTTTACAGCTTCTATCTTAGACATGAGGTTTGACCTTGTTTTCTCTTTAGCTGCAGTTGAAAACTCCACGGGCTGGAGCATAAGTGTCCTTTGGACTTACTACTTGGACGTAAGGTTCAAACATTGTAATCAGATCGACTTCACCCTGCAGTCCGTAAAATTCCTTCAATTTTCAATTTCAATTTTTCTTTATTGAACAAATTATTTACAATTTCAAAATTTTTAAGCTTAAGACTACAGTGAATATACATATATATATGTCGGCTCAACAATAGGGGCCCGACGGATGAACAACTGTCACTTTGGAGTGAGGATTGAACTTCAACCTTTCAGTGAAGTTCACTCCAAGATACTTTGCCTTGTCTGTTGTCGTTAGTGCTGTCCCGTTGGGTAGCACTACCTTAATGCTCCGGCATTTTCCGGCTGTTCGGGAACCTCGTCGTGTTGGTCTCCGCAGTCACATGAGGACCGATTTATTTATATTGATGCGGATGCCCCGCTTCTGATAGTAGAAGTAGAGCTTCTCCAATTGTTGTTCGATCCTCCGCGCTGCTATCTGCGGTGACGGCGATGTTGAGTTTGTTAACGAGTCGTCCGCAAACAGGCAACAGTTAACAGATGGCGATAATGGCGGTTGATCTGCAGTGTAGATGTTAAACAGAATAGGTCCCAGTGACGATCGGCAAAGGATGCAGAGCCAAGTGTTTTTCCTGGAGTCCGGATTGGATATCTGGGTTGATGTTCGACTCCGTGCAGTGTTGCTTAATTGTCTGCACTAATAACCTTTCCAGGATTTTGCTCACATTGCTTTGGAGCGATATGGGTCTGTATCCGGTCACGTTGTTAGCGTCCTCTTTCTTGGGAATTGCAACAATTTTTGCCACTTTCCATCTGCTTGGGAAGTAGCAGTTGTTGATGATGATGGTTAGGATTATCATCACGATGTGTGGCATCCGCTTAAGGACGAGGTTGGAAATTTTGTCCGGTCCGGCCGATTTCTTTGCCGCATTTCCATGTATGATTTCCTCGATTTCTTCTGCTGTTGCAAGCTCCTGGTTGTCCGTCGGGTCATCAGCTGGGTTGTCTTCACTGAAGTTGACTGTAGGTGCATATGGGTGTTGGATACTGCTCACATAGTCTCTCACTTCTGCCACGAAGTTCTGATCTTCCGGAGGCTTGAGCTTGAAACTGCTCTCGAAGTGAGTTGCGAAACAATAACATTAGACTTCACGACTACTTAGGTAATTTCGCGTCGGTCTTCCAGGCGAAAGCCTTCGCGATTCTATTGGCCACCGACTATATTCTGAAGAAGTGACAGCCAAGCTGTGCTCAAGGCCTTACTCACCTCTTCAACCACTTCCAAGCTAATTCAAGAATGCAAGTCTTCCCTTAATTTGGTCGGCAGTCTGTATTCGCTAATACTTCTTGAGTTTGTAACGCATTTTTATTAATACTTTCCAGTTCGTTAACTTAATTGCTAGACAAAAATGCTTAAAACTAGCTTAAATATCTAATCTAACTTACTGACTCTAAACAAGTACTCTAAGCTAATCTATGTTCGTTTTTTCTGCCTTTCGACATCTTTTGTATTCTTATTAAATCTTACGTCTAGTGTTTTTGTTTTTCGTCGCCCAAGAAAATTAAAAAAACTTGGACGTTCCTTAGTCAATGTTTTTAACTTACTTGCTTACTTAACTTACTTATCCTAAATCAAACTTAAATATATATACACATATCTTACAACTATATCCGTAAGCACTACGGACGCGTGCACCAGGGAGAATATGCTCTTTATATGCTTGACATATATGTCACTCCTTTTTATTTTTGTCATAATCTACCTTATAGCTACCTTCAACTATGTAAGTTGGCCCTTATGAGTCAACTATCCTGGTCCTGTGTGAGAAGTTGGTTGATTCTGATGCAGCCACCAGAAAAAAGCCGTTCTTTGTCAGAAACTGCTCTATCGCTCTAATGAACCGTAAGCGGCCTTCGTGGCTGCGAGCGACGTCCGGCTCGTATTGAAGTCGCCTTTTCACCTTTCGCCTTTCGGCGTGCTACATGGAAGATGATAGGGCCGCCTTCCCTATTTTGTATCAGGCCTTTCGCGTCCAAATAGAGGAACGCCTCAGGTGGGATAAAGCCGTTAAGACGCACCTTCTCATGGTACATTTCATTAGGGTAGTAAACCCCAAAGATCAGACTGTTGGTTGAGGTCATGTGACCCCGAATCAATTTAATAATAAAATTATCTATTCTGGTCAGGTTTGCCTCATTGTACAAAACCTCGTTGGGATAGAATTTTTTGTACTGGGATTCGGGTGTACGATATAAACGGAGACAGGCCCGAAGACACTGTCTCTCGAACACCCTCATCTTTTTCATCTAGAAAGGACTCACGTTGAACCACACAGGACAACCATACACCATAATTGGCCGTATGAGGGCCATGTAGCAGATCACCTTCACCCTGGTATCAAGTTGGCTGCTGTAAAACAGCCCCCTTGCCATAGCGAATGCTTTCTTAGCGCTGCTCAAAACGGTTGCTGCATGGATACCACCATACAGGAACTGGTCCAACTAAATGCCAAGATATCTAACCACACATTTAACAGTTAACGGCTGCCCCTGTGGGTCCAATATGCTGAAGTTGCGCCAATTTCTTTTCGTGTCCCTTGATGCTCTGGACAACGGGGTTCTGAAAAGAATAGTTGCGCACTTCCGGTAGTTGATTTTCAACTTCCAGTCGTCGCAATATTGTTGAATCAAGTCGAAATCACAAAATATGACCTCAATCTTTGCACCTGATCTGTACGCGATTAGATCATCGACAATGGCATGGAACCTATAAGGTCACTAGTGAATATCGTGAATAGAATCGGCGAACCAACCGCCCCTAATACTTGTCTGATCCTGGGAAACGAAACTGCCGATGAACTAGCTAGGCTAGGTTCGGCAGAGGCATTCGTAGTTACCGAAGCCACCTTGGGACTAACAGCGTCCTTGGTCAGGACCTCCGTCGATGGTTGAATCTCCCTACAGCACAACCAGAGATGGCGTGAGTCTCCAGGATGTAGGGTAACCAAGAATAGGCTCCCAATCGTCAGCAAGAAATCCGCGTCTTTTCTGCTATCTCTAGACAGAAACGAGTGCAGACGACTTGTCGGCGTACTAACGGGGCGCCTTACCATCGTTATGCACCTAAGTCTGCTTGGGGTTAGTGATGTCACACTCTGCGACGCCTGTGGAAAAGGTGAAGACACTTCAGAGCATTTTCTCTGTCAGTATCCCGCCTTTGGTCGTATCAGGTGGCGGTTATTTGGCGCTGATGTGGTGGGAACCGAAAACCTTAGTTCTATATCACATAAGCGCCTCTTGGTTTGTTCTTGGAAAAGCAAGAAATTACAATAAATGAAGGTTACTGCCTGGTAGTACAATGGAACAGTATTTGAGTCGGAGCGCTCCTGTGCAGTTTCTCCCGACTTCCCACAAAACAAAATGTTTCTTTGAGCCCAAAAATTAATTAAGAAATCCCTGACCTGCTTTTCGGCGCCCAAGCTTGGAAGGAGCGGAAACTTAGACGGCGCGAATGCTTGTTTCCGTTTAAGCCATTAGTACAGTGCAACAGATGATGATCTACGATAAATTTTGCACACAAAACCGAAAAAGAACCTCAACCAACATAAAGAGCATAATAGGAGACAGCTGGGGAGAGATCGTATTGGTTGGAGAGACGTGTTGATTGAGAACCATTTCCGCCAAGAATTACAGCGCCACACAAAGAAGATGAAGAAGATTCTAACTGTAAACAACAAACGATTTCCTTTGGAAGATCATTTTGATCTCTTTATTTGTTTCTTATAAAAACTATAACTCTGATTTGATTTGTTTGTTTCTGCCATCAGAATCAACAGATCCGTGAAAAGATGTAGAAGATGATGCTGCCAGTAATATTTGTTACAGAGAGAAATATATAGAACGCAACATGCAGTCTCTTTTCATTAGACTTAGACCTCCTTTCTCCCACTGAATCTTAAAAACAGTTTCCGTGAAGCATAAAAGAAATAGATACTTCCAATCTCTGTTCGGTTCCTGTTTTGTAAAGGAAACAAGATCAAAAGCACACACACGTAGTACATATCTTTGCATACGACGCGATAACCAACACCTATTGGACACAATTATGAAGTATCATCTCGTAAATCACTCTTAACAGCGTTAGAGGTCGTGCCCTGTTCAGTCGTTTACTCCCATCAGCACCGATATCGGTCGAAAATTACACCTACTTACGCCCATCGCCATTTGGTTTCTATTCGTTTCCGGTTGATTGATAGTATCAATACAGTACACCAATGGTTGCAAAAATGTCTTAGAATTATAGCTTGCCTACAGTTCCAATACTTTACCCCTGCAGTCATTCGCAACCTCTCGAGCACACGTTAATTTATGGAACGCTCCCTCTGGGAATTTTTCGGCAGCCCGAAGAAATGCCAAAACGAAGAAAAACCGGAAAGGATTTTCCTCAGCGCCTGGAAGAGCAGCACGGCCCACAGAAAACCGAATTGGTATCAAAATCGCAATTAATTGCGTTTAAACGATTATTCAATCGACCGAATACAACGGGGCGGGCTCGAGAAGGCGGATGCCGTGGCACTTTTCCGTCTCTGCCATCCCCCATTTATGAAGCACCAGGGAGAACTAACAAAATAAATTATATCCTTATCCGCTGGCATAATTCAGTCGTCTTCCTTTCCTCGGGTCTCCTTGCGTCTGCCTCAGCCTCTGCTGTACGCCACCGCCTTCTATCATCGAAGGCGAAAAAATGAACACGTATACCTTGTGGTGATGGTGACCTAGTTTACGCCTTAAGGGTCGCAGCGGGCATGTGGTGATAAGACGGGTGAGCGCAACGCTGATAGAGAACAAAAAATATCGCCTGTGTGCGAATAAGCAAATTGCAGTGCTATAAAGCCTTTGAGTTAGGGCCTTGTGCGGGGGCGTCTCCGGATTTATGCCTGATTTGGGACATTCCGTTGTCGATAGCGCATATCCCCGTCATTAGTTTTTATCGAATTCGGGGAAATTGCATCGCCATTCACTTCTCTCGTGCTGTCCTTTCAACCGCTCCACAGAACATACGTCGACTGCAGGGATCCACGGCGCAGTGCAGTGAAGGGGCAAGGCGCCACTGGCAAGTGAAAAGCTATTGACTATTTGAACCCTCGTTTGGTATGCATAACATACCAGAAACCAAAAAGCATTTCGTTACAATTTAACGAGCAATTTAGGAGAAATTTTAATACACGGCAAGGATGCAATCGGGGTGAGAATCGAAGCTAAACAAAACGGTGCGCCATGGCGCATATGCGCCCCAAGCAGATGAATGCATCGATGGTGGCGGGGGAAGCTTAGAATTATTCATGTAACTCCGGTGGCAGCAAAACGAATAAGGGAACTTTGGTGATTTCTATTCAGTGACGAGCACGACTTGCGATATCCCCTGCACATCAACGGGCGCAGCTGAATTTGGTCGTTAATAAAGGCAAGCACCATGTGAGGACGGTGGTAGGAAGGACCAGATTTTTAGGTCAACCCTACCAATTGATTGGTTCTTGCTAAATGAAATGATCAATGGATTCAGCCCTCGTTCGATCGTTTCGCAAAATTTCAGAGACGCCCCTCGCCGCTGACGCTTGTACAACTTAATAACATATGCGGGGAGTGTGTGTTTTAATTCCGACATCGAGGCTGAATGCGTATTGCGGCCGTTAATGGTGTGGTTTGCGTGTGGGGCTGCTCTTTGACAAAATGTCCACATCCGCCGGAATTTGACAGAACAGACGTGGATTGCAGTTATTACCAAAAATATTCTCTTTTCACTGCTTTGCTTACATTATTTATTGGAGGAATTGTTCCTAGTTTGCGGTGGTTGCAGCGAATGAACATTGCGCTGTTCTTGAACCTGTATGTATGTTTACGGCCCTGCTTCAAATGGGAGTCCGATGCTTAACATTTCACTTAAATGAATTTCGCCAATTTATATTATTCGTAGATAGATACTCGTCGATAGACATTTATTTCGTTATATAATGCTTACATCAATTTTAGCTATCGCACAGTATCTAATGCAGAGATTTGATATATCATATATCTTGCTTTTGGAGAAGTATATACATTATTGTGAAAGCTATTAAAATAAGTATTAATTGGAACACACAAATTTGAAGGAAAATACGACAAAAAAACTTCAATACGTGGAAAAAAATATATAAACTGAAGAGCAAAAGTGTAACAATGTTACAGGATTCAAGTACAACAAGCATAGTGCTCATAGTTTGTTGAAAAATATCTATTATATTTTTATTTTAAACAAAGTGCAAGGAATTCTTTACCTAGTCGAGTAGGTTTTTTTTCTACTCGATAAATATAAGAATTCAACGCATGCTTTGTTACAGTTTTGCTTAATAGCTTATTTTTTGGCGTTTGTCGGTCGCCTGTTGATCATTTTGTGGTATAATTCTGAAGTGATCGGCAGTGTAATGCAACATTTTACCAAAATGAGAAATTTAAAGAATGATATCAAAAAAAGAGCTCTGGATTTGTTGAAGGACGGAAAAACTACTAGGCAAATCGCAAAAGCATTAAAAATAAGCCAGATGTCTGTGTCGAGAATAAAAAAATCCAGCGATCTCGATGGATGCAACACAAACAAAGGAGGAAGACCAAAAAAATTTGAAGATAGGGAGGTAAGATACTTCGGGAAGCTATTGACGACAGGTCATATATCTGTGCCTAGGGATTGCATTCCATTGCTGACTCCGAATGCAAGTGTTTGGACTCTTCGTCGGGCGCTAAATAGAGTCGGTTACAAGGCTAAGAAAAAGAAAAAGAAGCCAGCTCTGTCAGCCAAAAATGTTTCGGCGAGAAAAGCCTTTTTGCAACTGGACTTCTGATGATTGGTAAGGAGTATTATTCAGTTTGTGATTGTTTTTAGGATTTTCCTGTAATCCTATACTTGCTTCCTAGGTGATTTGGTCTGATGAAACTTAAATTAACCGATTCCAATCAGATGGGCGTACATGGTACTGGACAAACTCCTCAGGCCCTCTAAGACCTCAAAATTTGAAACAAACTGTTAAACATGGAGGAGTTTCATTGATGATTTGGGGGTGTATTACGCCTAATGGGATCGGCCCAGTGGTAAAGATTGAAGGCGTAATGAAAAAGGAGCAGTATTTGAATATCTTGCAAGAGAATTGAATTGTTGCACTGGACATGAGGGGAATGGAGGAAGATCGGATAATTTTCCAACAGGACAATGATCCGAAATATTCCTCCAAAATTGTCAAAAATTGGCTCAATAGTCAATTTTTTGACACTATGCAGTGGCCTGGACAGAGTCCAGACATGAATCCTATCGAAAACCTTTGGGCTTATTTGAAAAGGCGGCTGGCAGGGTGGATGTGCCTAAAGGAATGATGAAATTATGGGATCGAGTGCGAGAAGAATGATACGCTATCCCACCGCAAATCGTACTAAAATTATACGATTTTATAACACGAACACTTAATGCGCTAAAAAAGTTTTATTTTCTGCCTTGCTATGGTGCAAAACTGTAACAACGCATCTTTTACATTCGTTTATTTATCATATTTGTACAGTTAGCTGTAAGTGTAAACAACCTATTCGACTAGGTTGAGAACTCCTTGCACTTTGTTTAAAAAAATATATAATAGATATTTTTCAACAAACTATGAGAACTATGTGTGTTTTACTTGAATCCTGTAACATTGTTACACCTTTGCTCTTCAGTGTATATAGTTATATTTATGAACATCTCAATGAGTATAAGTAAATTGGTGTTTAATACCAGTAGGTAGGTAAATTAATGTGTCACAATATTGATGTTACTGCTAAACAGATGAACAAAAAAATAAACATTTAAAAAAAAAAATAAAAAAATTTGTGAAATGAAAGAAAAAAAGTTAAATAAATAGATAAAAATTAATAAATAAAATAAAATAAATAAAAAAATTGAATAATTAAACTTATTTGTTAGTTTCAATAGTCTTTTAAAAACCTGCTCAACACTCGCTTTTCTGTAGGGTTTTAAGGTGGAATAATCCCATGGTAGGCACAACATCAAATTAAAAACTTTGTTTTGGGCTATTTGCAATCTTTTACTGTGGCACTGCGTGGAATTTCCCCATACAAGGCAACCCGTAAAGTATTATGGCATGAAATCTAGTCTTAATTATCATTACTTTGTTGGAGAAAGACAAATAAGATCTTTTATTAATGAATGGGTAAGGAATTTTCATTGCGATTAAATTTCTTAGGAGTTTGGTTGATATGTTCATGGAAAGTGAATATGCTATGAAGATGAATACCTAGATACCCAACAGAGTTCTTCCACTCAACGTTCTCATTCACCCGAAATGTAGAACTAGGCAGAAAACAAGCTGTTCTTTTTCGAGTGAAAAATATTGCTTGTAATTTGTCCTCCTCTTCCCTTTATCACATTAAATAATAATAATTGTTGACGCTACAGTCCAAAGGTGGACCAGGGCCTCGCTTGCTCATCAACTACTCGTGTTGTGAGCGCTACTGTTCTCTCACGAATAGAAGGGACCTACAGTTTTTTGTCGACTCCGAAAGGCGAAATTTGAGAAGCTTCCTTAGACAGTTATTACTCTTTGAGTGTTGTCAGCAGCTCGAAAGAGGTGGTGCCGTGAAATATTCGAAAAATTGGTGTTGAGCTGGGAATCGAACCTAGACCCTTCGGCGTTTGAGCGTCGCACTCTACCCACTACGCCATGGCGGCCACTCACATCACATTCATATAAATAATTTCCATCGCATATTTAAGATACCTCACAATGTTTAGGGCGAATTCATGTGCTGAAAATATAGCTGGGTCATCGTAAAAGAAAGCAGTTTCACATTCGGAAAATTCTGGAAAATTAGAGGTTTACATAAAAATTGTAAAGGGTTCGCTCCAAGACAGACCCTTGTGGTACACTTGCATTATAATATATGCAATCTGAACCACCACTATTAACGTGAACTTGGAGATAACGATCAGACAGAAAACTTAGAAATAATAAGAATTGGATGAAGCCACAGTCCACAGGGGTCCAGGGCCTAGTTTGCTCATCATCCATCACTGTGCGGGGTACTGTTCTTTGACAAGTAGAAGGGACCTACAGTTTTTTGCCGACTCCGAACGGCAAAGTTTGAGAAGTATTCTTCGACATCAATTCCTTGTTGAGTGTTGTACTCCACGGCGGCCACGAAAGACCTACGGTGAACTAAAATAGAAGACTCGAACACTTATTACCTTCAAATTCAGCTTAAAATATCTCAGCCATTGTTGAATATATTTTAACGAAATAAATTGCATATGAAACTGCATTTTAAAACAGTAAGCATGACACATTTATTGTTAATTTTTTAATTTTAGCATCTAAAGGCTTACCAGTTTTTTTGAAAATAAAACACTAATTATTAATGGGAAAGTAAAAACATTTTGTTCAAAGTATTGGCCATTGTTTTGGCGATTTGTGAATACCACGCCAATAAAATTCTTCGTCTTTTCAAGAAAACCAATCAGACTCCATATTTTCGACCTCCTCGTAGGAATCACAGTGCTGCTCAGCCAATGCGTGTCCCATCGATGAAAACAAATTGTAGTCGGAAGAAGTCAAGTCTGGTGAATACGACGGGTGGGGTAGCTGCTCCCAGCCAAGTGTTTTGATTGTATCCTGAACCGGTTTTGCTTCGTGTGCAGGTACATTGTTATGGAGCAAAATTACCTTGCAGTGTCTTCTGGCCCATTCTGGTCGTTTCTCGATCAATGCATGGTTCAAATTGATCATTTGTTGTCGGTAGCGATCAGTATTAACGGTTTCACCAGGTTTAAGGAGCTCGTGGTACAGCACACCATTCTGTTCCCACCAAACACACAGTATTGTCTTCTTGCCGAATCGATCTGGTTTTCCAGTCGATGTTGATGATTAGATTAACCCATGATTTTTTCCGTTTAGGATTCTTAAAATTAATCCATTTTTCATAGCCAGTAACAATTCGATGCAAAACCGATTTTCTTTCGTGTCTTTGAAGCAAAATTTCACAAGTGTTTTTTCGGTTTTCCATCTGTCTTTCATTCAATTCATGTGGCACCCATTTTCCACAATTTTGGATCTTTCCCATAGCTTTTAAATGGTCAGAAATTGTTTGTTGTGCAACATTTAACATTGCTGTCATTTGCTTTTTACTCAAAGTGTCATCTCCATTCAATATCGTTTGCAATTCGGCGTCTTCAAACTTTTTTCGTGGTCTTCCACTTTCTTCATTTCTCACATCAAAATCATTATTTCTGAACCGTAGAAACCATGTTTTGCATGTTACTTCTGATAAAGCATGATCACCATATGCCTCGACGAGCATTCGATGCGACTCTGCAGCACTTTTTTTTAAATGGAAACAAAAAATTAATGCTTTCCGCAAATCATCACTTTCTGCTACAAAATTCGACATTTTTAACACGATGAAAGAATATGATGTGATGATAATGACTTGATGTATACTAAACATTTTTCACAGATGTCATAGCAAACAAACAAAAAAAATACAGTTTCAGTAAGCCAAACATACTTATTGAATATTTTTTAATTTTAGCAACTAAAGGCTTAAATCAAAAAGTGTGCAAAATCGTAGGCCAAATAAAATCTGGGACACTTGTTTTCTAAGACAAGAATTAATGTACCGTTGCTTTTATATCCTTATCTTTATTACCTCCGCTACTCTGTCAAGTTGTTGTTGAAAAAATGGAAACCAAACAGACGTCAAATGATATGAAAGCTTTAAATTATAGTACTGATATTCGCGAAATTACTTCAGTAGTTAACAAACCTAAATCAATAGTCTTCAATGGTGTTTCGGGAAGTTGAGGGCCTTCCAAAATTTCTACGGGTCAAAGTTAAAGAAGAATTTTAAGAGTGGGAAATATAAACCCGAAGGAACCAGATGTGGAAATTGCCAGAACTTTGAAGAAAGCTAACAGTCTGTAATTTTTTACATAAAAATTATCTAAAAGTCTGCACACCTCGCAAAAAGCCAGTCTTATCAAAAAGGTACATAAAAATGCGGCTGAAGTATGACAAGGAGTACGTGCAGGAGACGGACGGAGTTCTGGAATCAAGGTACTTTTTCTGACGAATCAAAATTTAACATTTTCGGCAGTGATGGTCGATGCTTTGTGTGGAGGAGGGACAGACATGCTTTGGATCCCAAATATGTCACTTCTACAGTTAAATACGGTGATGGGAGCATAATGGTTTGGGGCTTAATAGCAACAAACGAAGTTGGTTCTCTTCATGCAATTGAAGGCAATTTAACGAAGTTTGGATATGTTGATATCCTAAAACGTTGTATGCCCGTAACCAAAAATCGGGACTATCGCCGGGTGTAATGCTGTTGTATGATAATGTTCCAAAGCACACAGCTGGTATAACAAAAGATTGGTGTATTTGGAACATAAAAACGATATTGCCGCATTCCCTCCCAAAGTTCGAATCTTAATTCCATAGAGCATCTTTGGACTGTTTTAGAAAAGAAAGTTCGAAAAAAGAACCATTTGTACCAAAGAAGAGCTAAAGACAACGTTATATGAAGAATGGCAAAAAAGTTAATCGACTGTAACAATAAACCTGGTTTGATAGATGAACAAATGATTAGAGAAAGTTATCAAAGCAAAAGGACAACGCACAAAATATTAAACAAAATAATTACTCTAATTTTTATAAATTGTCCCAGTGTTTTTTGGCCGATGAACTTGCACTATTTTTAATTTCAGCCTTTAAAAAATTAACAATAAATGTGTTTGGATTACTATACGGTTTCAGTAATCCAAACTGCAGTTTGATATGCAATTTATTTCGTTTTAACATATTCAAAAATGGTTGAGATATTTCAAGCTGAATTTGAAGGTAATAAGTGTCCCAGTTTTTTAGCGGTTCACTGTATATCAAGTTTACGTACATAGCAAAGTTGTCTAAAACGATTTTCAATGCATGTAACGTATGTATTCAATTGATAAATAACAAATGTGCATGACAATCTGATTATTAGGTTACAAGTTTCAGTGCTCCAAGTGACCCTACTTTTGCGATTTTAAAATCAATGGAAAAAATAGAATTTCGTGTTTTGATTTAATACAGCGTTTTGATGGGAAAAGATACTGGGCAAACTCAGCAATTGCTTAAAAAATGTTACGGGGACTCAGCTCCATCAAAAACGTCTATTTGGTATGTTTACTTTAAACGTGGCCGTACAGACGCCAACTATTCTCTGGAATGCCAATTGAGGTGGTCACAGGTCAAAAAAGTACACAAAAACGTTTTGGAAAACCGCAAAGTGACACCTTAAAGGTATCAGAAGGCAGTGTGTATACTATTTTGCATGAACATTTGTTCATGAGAAATGTGTTTTCGAAATGGGTGCCGCGTTTGCGCACAAAGGACCATAAACAACAACGTATCGATGATTGTGAGAGATGTTTAGAGTTGTATCGCCAGAATAAACAGGACTTTTTGTATCGGTATGTCATAATGAATGAAGCATGGACCCACCACTATACTACAAAGTCAAATCAGCTGAGTGGACAGCAGCCGGTGAGCCACGTCCAAAGCGTCCAAAAAAATTCTAGAATACGATGAACAAAAGATTGCAGGAAGTTATAAAAGCAAAAGGACACATAAAATATTAAAAAAATCATTTTTTGTAACCATCCCAGCTTTTTTTTGACCGATGAATTTGCACTATTTTTGATATAAACCTTTAGTTGCTAAAATTAAAATATTAGCAATAAATGTGCTCGGATTACTGAAACCGTATTAAAGTGCAGTTTCATATGCAATTTAGTTTCATATGCGATTATGAATTTGACGGTAATAATTGTCCCAGTTTTTTTGGTTCACTGTACACTGCACAAATAAGATGGAAAGTTGAGATTGTTAATTTCGAAAATGAGACCATTATATCAAATGCCTTCTCTATATCAAGTTAAATCATGCCAGTCGATTAAGCATCAAAACAATTACTTCTAGTTAAATAACAGATTCTTTTAACTTGATGAGAAGTTTTGTGATAACGCCAAAACCAAACTGTACCATGGGAAAAATGTTCTTATCAACAACAATCTTAACTATATTTTCTTTTAATATCCGTTCATAAAGTTAACTCAGGCTGGATTACTCCAGCCCACCAAATTTTTTCGTTACTAGATTCCTGATAAAACGTGTAATACCGTCTTCATTCACAAATTCATCTATTTGTGTAGATATCACCCAAATGGTGCGACAAGTTATGGTTACGCTCATATGTTTGTCCAAGTGCATAAGCCCATACAACACCTGTAAAATACGTTTCTGTGTTTTTAAGATACGGTATACGACTGAGGGAGGAGGAGGAGGATTAGGGATGAAATTAGCATGAGTTGTTTCTATTTTTCCCATCACGCACTCGGAACTATACCTGCCTAAAGAGGATTCCTCAGGTGCACGGGTGGCAGAAGTTGCTTTCGTATTCCTCTTCATCTCTTAAACTTTTTGTAAATGCTGCACTCCCTTGTATAGACGCTACTGATCTGGCTTGAAAATTGGAGTTTAAAAGAAGTGGCATATCGCTGAAAGAGATCGACGATATCGCGGTATACATGCATTTTAAATATTCACGAACGATCGAATTTAATTGCTTAAGAGTTTAAAGACAAGCAATACTCTAAAACGTTACGTAGAAATGTTAATTAGAAATGAGCTACAATGTTTTTTTTATTTCGATGTAGGAAGTACGTGGAGGTATTGCATGTTTGTATTGCTAAATATTTTTTTCTATTTGGACCAAAGACGTTGAATTTAAACCGAGCTTTTGCTTAGGACCACATTCACTGTAGAACCACTGACCAGAGTCCATATACTGCATGGAAAATATTAAGAGAAAATAAATATTAAATGAAGAATACTTAAGAATACTACCATTCAGACACTACATTGAAATCAATTTTGCAAAGAGTGCACCATTCTCTAGTAGTAAACGGGATCAACAATAGTTGCGTTCAATGTCAAAAACATACGAAACGACAATGACGAAAGCAGCGAACCGTCAATAACTTATTTGTGTCTTCAATTTGTCTGTCGGTAGATGAATAAAAATCAGATAAGCTTTTGGGGAAAATAAATTGTACTGGCTATTGGCGTAGGGGTAACGCTCACACGTCGAAACTCCCAAGTTCAACTCCTGGACTGAACAACTCACAACACAACGCACAAATAAGTTTCTGTGAAAAAGTTCTTTAAATTTCGCCATCCGGACTTAACCAAGAAATGTAATTCCGTTCCCGTAGGACGTAAGAAAATAATAGCATGCCCAACACGACTAGCAGCTGAGGACCTCAAACACTGTTTTTTTACATACTTAGTGTAAGATAGTTGTAAGTTGTACATATAAATGTAAATAATTGTTGGCACGACAGTCCACAGGAGAACCAGGGCCTAGCTTGCTCATGTTCTCGCTACTGTTCTCTTACGAGTAGAAGGAACCTACTGCTTTTTGCCGACTCGACGGCGACGTTTGACAAGCTTTCTTAGATAGTCACTACTCTTTGAGTGTTGTCAGCAGCTCGAAAGAGGTGGTGCCGTGAAAAATTCGAGGCGTTCAGTATACACATTTGTACACTGAGTGTACTCATGTGTATACAAATGTACATAGGTTAGGTACACTCATGTATATATGGGTGTATAGTATTATATACGCATGTATATATGTGTGTATGCTAAGTTAAGGTATTCCTACCTTTTTGGAAATATACTACATCATCTATCTTAGCATCTACTCAGCTTCAATGTCGTCATAATATGGATATAGTTAAGCTGACTGAACAAAATTGTCCCAAGCTGAAGGAGGACGAGAGCATTCCTTTAAAATTATACCAATTTGGCCATGCCCCGTGCCATAATGCGAGTAGTTTCAACGAGCCAAATTCACTAACCCAATATGACTTCTGATCACAAGCCGTGTCCTCGTAAATAATACTCACATGAGTAAGCATCCCCAAAATAGTGCTTCCTTAGCGGTATTCGTTTTAAATTAAATACATTTACGGACAATCAATTATTTTTTGTGCGACCGTCCCCCATGCCGCTACCGCCATCTGAAATGAGCTTAAGCTCCCTCCGCGAGGTTGCGATGTGGCGGTGTGCAGTTCTGCCGAAGGATGCTGGCAGTAAATTTGAAACGAACCCTTTTTTTGTGCGGACACGTCTTGAACCGTCTTCTACTGCGATTAAATTAGGTTTGGCTCGACGGCACGTCCTTGCACAAATTTATCTGAACATTTTTTATGTTTTATTAAAAAAGCGGACCCGTCCCACACCCCAACGCCGAATCGTGAATAACATTATCTGTCACTGGATGGAGAAAGGGGCGGACGATCGAGCAGGCGACAGTCGCAGACACTGCGGTTTTGAGGGAAAAAATGAAGACGAAAGAGGCAAAGGAAAAAGTAAAGAATCAACTCTTCTCCTTGCAGGTTCTCGTGGCGTTGTCCCTGTTTCCTTATTTCATTAAATTGAAAATCCCTCACGTCGATATCGTTATTTAAATGGTTCGTGGTTAAATGTTGCGGTGGCAATTTTCTCCTTTTCTCTCTCCCTTTCACTCTGCCTGAATAGTGGGGTGAAGCGGGTTAAGGAAAATGCGACCAATGGTTGTGCATCTTATTTACCCGAAATGGATTTTGTGGAAACACGAGCAGCAACACAAAAAATAAGGGACCATCCTCAGTGCTAGTGGATGTTGGTGTGCGCTTTGTATTGGGAATTAAAACGGATGCTTCGGAATGAGCGGTTCACTGGGTAGTACGCTGCAGAGTCGCCAGTGCACCTCTAGCTATTTCATTATTAAACCTCGGAGTGTGTTCCAGAATTTGTCTCTAGTTTTCGATTTCTGTGCATTCTGAGGACGGGGTGAACTGAAACTTTCTGCCAGTGTACTCTGGTCACGAGGGGACGTGTGAATTAAAAATAATTTCTTTAGGATCTGAGGATTCGTTTTTTTGTGGGATGTGGATTATGGTCGGAAAATGTTCTGTTGAAGGTGTGGCAATTGAATCAGTTCAAAGTGCAAAACTTCCTTTCGATGGAAGTCATTTCATTTAGAAATACTTTAGCACCACACGTCCTGAGGTTTATTGTTTAGCACATGTAAGTGTCAATGAATGCTGGAAGCAGATAATGTGATGCTAAAACGGTTAATAGTTGCTGACCTTTCATTGAAAGAAGTCGTATGAAGTCGAGAATTATTGCCTTTTAAAGGAAACGCGTTTGTAGCAGTTTGACTTAAGCTATGGCATGTGATGAAAGATATACATCAGGATTTCGAAACGGGTCTAATATATAATATATAATAAGGTCTAGGGATGCAGCGGGTGTAGAAACTCTCCGACTTCAGCTTTTTGACCAACAAAGGCACATGGAGCCGAGAGATCATGTTATCATCCCTCCTAGAAGCAGTTTCGAGATGAAAAATTCCCTTTTTGACATCTCTGGGCACTCGAAAGGCACCCAATCACTGTTTTTTAGAATCAATCCAAATTTCTTTAACGAAACGGAAAATGTGGCCTCTTCGCAGTTCAGTATTGTGCGTCCATCAGAATGATGTTCAAAAGGAACCAAAAATTGTTTCCTTATGTGACAAATAGTTTTGACGTTGAAAGCCTTAGCGCCGTACTCATGAGCGACAATTGAATAAGAAATTCAAAATCAAGCATTGAGATACAGCACTGTGCGAAAAAAGAGCATGTTCAACTATGTCACTATTTTGCTAATAACTTATTCCTATCGTCATGCAAACACATAATATATACTGCACAACATCCTTATTCCGTCAGATATAAAACCCATTAACAAGATAAAAAACAAAATGCATTGTGAACTTAGAATAGGCCCAATATCCGGAATGACACAGAATTTCGGATTGCGCAAAATGAATATAAGGTACAAGCAATGGAATAATGCATTTTTGTTTTATTTTTGGTGTTGAGTTAGAACTTGGTCGTATAACCTTTATTTTTAAGTACAGCGTCACAGCGTCGTGACATGGACTCCTTGCGTTACTGGACCGGCGTGCTTTACACTCTTGGTAGTACAGTTCGGTTGAAACTCTTGGTTTTTTCGCCTGCGAACAAATGTCCTGATCCAAGTTCCCAGTTCAGGTGTTCTTCCGCAAATTTGGTTAGTTGAAGTAAGTTGATTTTCGACAGTAGTGGTTCTTTTCTGGGACTTTCGGCAGGTAGATTCTTCTATACCAGCCTTCTTCTTATTCTTGATGTCGAATCGGGTAAATTCAACCTTTCTTTTATTTTCCAAGTGTTAGTTAACGGGTTGCGTTTGACTATTTGTCGTTCATCGGCGGGGAGTAGTTTCGGGTTTCTTCTTCTTTTTTTTTCCTTCTGAACGCATTTTTTGGCATTTCCGTTCATTTTAGTTGAACACTCAATAATTCCACTTATAAATTTGTAAGTGTTTCCCTCAGAAAGCTGTTTTTATTATGGTACGTTTCCCGGGAGTCCAATGCACACCACTATCCATTTTACTTTGCTAAAAACGCTGCACTTTTGAACTAATATCTACTAGTAATTACAATATTATGTGACGATATAGTTTAAAGCCGCCGTGGCGTAGTGGGTAGAGTGCCACGCTCACACGCCGAAGGGTCGAGGTTCAATTTCCGGCTGAACACCTCGAATTTTTCACGGCATCACCTCTTTCGAGCTGCTGACAACACTCAAAGAGTAATAACTGTCTAAGAAAGCTTCTCAAACTGCGCCGATCGGAGTCCGTAAAAACTGTAGGTCCCTTCTACTCGTGAGAGAACAGTAGCGCCCACAACATGTATAGTTGGTGAGCAAGCTAGGCCCTGGTCCCCCTGTGGAATGGCGCCAACAATTATTAATATTATAGTTTAAGGCCACATAAAATTCGAAACACGGATGTACACTTCGAAAACGCTCTGCAGAAGGACGTGGGGATTTTTCAGTTTTTAAATTTTTCTTTATAGAACAAAATATTTACAATTTCAAAACTTTTAAGCTTAAGACAACAGTGAATATACATATATATGTGTCGGCTCAACAATGGGGGCCCGACGGATGAACAACTGTCTTACATAGTTTGAATGTGGACAAGTAAAATATTTACAATGTAACGATGTCCTGTCTTAACATCGGGGTGTTCAGATCCGTGTGTCGATGATGTTCCTTTGTAGTGGTGTTGGGGGGGAGGCTGTTTTCAGGGTCAACCTCGATAATAGGTTGTATCACTACTGGAGAAGAAGTGATACGGCTCGCAAGCACGGACGTGGGGATTTTAGTTTGCACAATTTAAATGCGGTTGCATTTCCGGTAACGAGACCTTTTTTAATGGCAAGATGTATTTTTTTATTATCTTGTTAATGGGTTTTATGACTGATGTAATATACAGTGACTCCAAGATGTATCGCTCATATAACTATTTGACACTAAAATTATTCATAGAAGCAAACTAGTATGGGTACAAAAATCAAACGTACATATTTTAATTCTGTGTTTAATATTGAGTACAAAAGAAAATAACAATACCAGACATTTCAACAAAATAAAATACAGCAATACTCACAAGATTACAATTTAAACCTCCAAAAAGTATTCGTTCAACCAATTGTCACTCAATCTTATGTCCACAAAACCGGATTTCTTTCAGAAAAGACGCAACAACGAGGAGCTATAATCGTTGTTCATTAAGTAAGCATACGTTAGTTGACAGTCCATTTACATACATTGCAGTTTAACGCGAGTGAGTCATCTTAGCTAAAGTAGTTCGAAAAGCGAAAGAAACAAAAAATTATTGTAAACTTGCATGAATCCGGAAAATCTGTTAAACAGTTTTATTTAACGGTGAAAAGAATTAACGATAGGCTCTCTGGCAGAAACAGCATGGCGAGTTCTCCTAGGTCGGGTCGCCAACGTATCTTGACTGACAGATACAAGCGTGCAATTTTGAAAACAGTATGGAGAAAAAAAAATATTGAAAAGCAAGAAAAAAAATCTTAAAACGACATTTAAGCATGGGGGTGGCGCTGTGTTTGTTTGGGGTTATGTAAGTGCTAAAGAGATCGGTGATTTGCACTTTATTGATGGTATAATGGACCACAAAGCTTACGCTAATATACTAAAGACAAACCTTCATTATAGTGCAAATAAAATGGGTCTTGGTCACATTTTTAGTTAGGGCAGATATTTCGAACATACAGCAATGAACACTAAAATGTGGCAGCTGTATACCACTCTAAAATGGGTTCAGATGCCACCTCTATTCCAGACATCAGTCCAATCGAAAACAAATGAAATATTTTGGAGAAAAATATAAAGAATCATGACATTCGGAATAAAGTTGATTTGAAAATCGCTTTGATGACTAAATGGAACAGATGTCATCTGGTGTAACTCAAAAATTAATTGACTCTATTTCAAGTCGACTAGCTCACATAATTAGAAATAAAGGTGAACCGATAAAGTATTAGATAAGTTAAGAACTAAGTTATTGTGAGTGTGAGCGAATTCCTTTTTAGAAGTTTTAAATTAAATCTTATGAACACTGTTGCAGTTTATTTTATTAAAATGTCTGGTATTAGTAGTTTCTTGTGTTAAATTGTACTGTGGCCTCCGTGGCGTAGTGGGTAGAGTGCGACGCTCACACCCCGAGGGGTCGCGACATCCAATTATTATTATTATTAAATTGTGCTCAATTTTGAACATAGAAAAAAAGTATAATAGTACTTATTGGAGTCACTGTAGACGTTGTGCAATATATATGAGACGCCTGCCTGACCATAGGAAAAAGTAAGTAGTGATAAAGTCAAACATGGTGTTATTATTTTGCACAGTGCTATATGAAGCTCATCTCTATGCGAACCATCATATTCGGCAGTTAGTCTATGGATTGGTTGGTGAAGATTGTTAGTACTGTCTCGATTTGTAACTCATTTGATTTTTCTAGCTTTATGTAAGATCTTGGTCAATGATATACTGACCCGGACTGCAACACCTCTTTTAAAGAACTGTTTCGCAGTTTTTTTGTCTCTTCTCGTTTCGCATATAAGGTTTAGTTAGTGAATAGAAGCCGCTTTGCTATACACGCTTTCTTTTTTTTTGTTGGAGTTTGCGATACACTGAACCAGAAAAAAAACTAGGGGCACTGTACTACCAGGCAGTAAACTTCATTTAATTTAATTACTTGGTTTTCCGAAGAAAGACCGAAAGGTGCTTCTGTGATAAAGAACTTATGTTTTCAGCTCCCACCACGTCAGCGCTAAACACCAGACACCTGATACGAGCAAAGGCGGGACATTGACAGAGAAATTGCTCTGAAGTGTATTCACCTTATCCACAGGCGTCGCGAATGTGACATCATTAAGTCCAAGCAGACTTAAGTGCCTAGCGAAGTTAAATTGTCCCGTTTCTAAGTCGACAAGTCGTTTGCACTCTTTTCTGTTTAAAGAGAAAACCGCGGATTTCTTGCCGATATTTGGAAGCATGAACTTGGTCAGTCTGGATCCTAGAGAGTGTTGCCGTCTTTGGTTTTTGGGAGACCCAACCGTCGACGTATCAGTATGTTTCATAACACCATTATAACACCTAATTGTGCCCGCCTTGGTGGTGTGGACACGCCGGACAGTCCGGATACGATTCCCGTTTAAACACCTAAAACTTTTCACGGGACGACCTCTTTCGAGCGGGTGACAACACCCAACGAGCAATACTGTCAAAGAAAAAGCTTCTTAAACTTCGCCGTTCGGTGTCGGCAAGAAAATTATAGGTCAATTCTACTCTTGATAGAACAGTAACGCGCACAACAGGATTAGTTGATGAACAAGCTAGGCTGTTGGGACATATTATGATTCTTATAATTAACACCTTGGTATTTAGTTTCATTGAAGAATGGAATGAAGATACCCTTAAGTACAAGTAGAGTCAGATCAGTCAGATTTCTCCTCCTATATTCGCTTTCGTTGTGAAATCAAATTTTTTTTTAGATTGCTTAACTAATAATAATAATTGTTGGCACTTCAGCCCAAAGGGGGAACAGGGCCTAGCTTGCTCATCAACTACTTGTGTTGTGCGCGCTACTAGTCTCTCACGAGTAAAAGGGATCTACAGTTTTTGCCTACTCCGAACGGCGAAATTTTGTGTTGTCAGCAGCTCGAAAGAGAAGGTGCCGTGAAAAATTCGAGAAATTGGAATTGAACTGGGAATCGAATCTAAACCCCAATCTAAACCCCCCACCCACTACGCCACGGCGACCACAAGATTGCTTAAATTGGCACCTTTAATCGAGCTTCTTTTATAGCGTCTTCTGTGATAGGCTTACGGAATCTTAACAATAATTTTATAGATCAGAAAACAGCAAAATTAGATGAATTCAAAAGTCTAGCAGCAAAAAATATAGAAAAAATTCAGTTTTTGAATAAAGTCTACTTAATAAGCATAACCAACAACCGCTTATGCATAAGAAGGAAAAACTATGCTTTAATGACAATAGTTATAGCAACGCCGGTTATTTATAAATAACTATTTGCGAAATATAGGAGACATTAAGACAAAGCGAGCACTGTCATGTGACTTCTTTAACATCATCCTCGAGAAGATCGTGCGTAACTCACAAGTCAACACCAGAGGCACGATCTTCCAGAAGTCAGTTCAATTGCTAGCTTACGCTGATGACATTGACGTGATTGGACGAACACAGCGAGCCGTCAATGAGGCGATTGTTGGCATTGAAGCGGAAGCGGCTAATATGTGTATGGCGGTAAATGAGGGCAAAACGAAGTACATGCTATCATCAAGGAAGGACACACAACATCGACGTCTCGGACGGAGCGTCACAATAGGCAGCAGAAACTTCGAGGTAGTTAAGGACTTCGTCTTGCTCGGCTCCGCGGTAAACAGGGACAACAACATCAGTACCGAAATCAAACGCAGAATCACTCTTGCCAATCGCTGTTTCTTTGGGTTCAAGAGGTAATTGAGTAATAAAGGTCCCTCTCGAAGGACTAAGCTCGCTTTATATAACAGCTTGATCATCCCCGTCCTACTATATGGAGCGGAATCATAGACGCTAGCAAAGGCGGATGGGGAAGCCCTTAGTCTTTTCGAGAGAAAAGTTTTGCGTGCGATTTTTGGACCTGTTTGCGTTGATGGCATCTGGAGGAGAAGATTTAATGTCGAACTCTATGGGCTGTACAGCGACATGCGCCTGGTCGAGCGTTTACGGATACAACGCTTAAGATGGTTAGGCCATGTAGAGCGTATGGACACCACTGCTCCGTCCCGAAAAGTCTTTGAATCCGAGCCATTGGGACAACGCAACAGAGGACGACCTAGACTAAAGTGGCGCACACAAGTGGAGAAGGACCTCAACCAACTTGGAGTGCGCAACTGGAGACAGCTGGCAAAAGATCGTGCTGGCTGGAGAGGCATGTTGGTTGAGGCCCAGGTTCACACCGGAATGTAGCGCCACAAGAAGAAGAAGAAGAAATATAGGAGTACCTGCAAGGTAAAGATAGTTTTGCCAAACGATCGCTATGTAATCACTGATATAAATAGTCTGCAAGTTATGCGATTGTCCAATAAATGTGTGTCATCACCTGCTTATATGAGGTCATTTTTCGAAAATTCGCCGGACGTTGAAACTAGCCAGGATCAATGGAATGTAAATTCCATAGATAAAAATGAATGATGCGATGCCTATTTGCGTACACATTTTTCTTTAAACCAAAGCATTTTTTCGAAGAATACCACTCTATTTACGTAATTCTTTTATAAATTTTTATTTAAATTAAAACATAGTTTATCATGAATTGGTGTAATAGAAGTGTATGAAGTACAAAAAATATGTACGAATGTATGAACTATGTATTATATCAATGTTAAAGTACATACATACATACATCGCATGTGCAATTAATTAATTAAGTATTTTTTCTCAAGTTACTGAAGTTATTATAAAGATATTCATAATGTACTTATGAATGAAAAGATAAATTATTGTATTATATATTGCATATTTATAAACATATTGTTATGGGCTCGTGCTAAGTTTAGTAATCGGGTTTTTTATATGTATATGATGCCCCATCTGTAGGCAATTAGTTACAAAAAAAAATTATTTAGTTTTGTTTACCACTGTGGCATTGTACAATCCTTACCACAATCTGTTTGTTAGAATCGTAAAGCTAAACGAAACCCTCCACTCATACGAAATACTCTCTGAACACCCGCTCTAAATGTATGCAAATAGTGCACAAGAAATGAGTTTTAAATAAATACACATATGCTCATCTCTCTTATCTGTTTGGTAATCATATTATTTCATGTCGCCGTCTTAATGTTGTCCCGATGAATTCCATACCGATCTTGTTATAGCAGAATACATGCTGCTCCACCACAATTCTCCACAACCTGACGAGTTCGGCAGAAGCTCCATAGCTCTCTTCTTCTCTCACTATTCTTAAATTTTAATTCCCACATATCATTTTATATGAACCAACCACCGGTTATATAACGCCGTACCAATGGTTGCCCACAACTTAGTTATACAACTAGCACGGATAACGAGGTCCTTTGAAATTTAAACCGCATCAGAACGACCTGTAAAACTTGTCACAGATTTCACCAGAATCTCTGCAACAGAGAAGGGTAAGTTATCAATCAGTTCCCAATCAAAGTTAACAAATATACTCACCTAACCGCTTACCGGATGCCGACAAAAAGTCACCAATAAACACCTGAAGCATGATTAATGCATAACACAAAACCGTGTCGGAGACAAACGTGAACAGGAAAGGTCGATCCACTACGAAGAGTCCAAACGATCGTGTACTGAGGTCCTGAATGCTGTGGTTCAGAAAAGCCATTTCAATCTGCAATGGCAAAATATTTACAGAGATCAGAAATACTCAAACGAAGACCTACCTCTCGCTGCTGCTCCGCCTCCAAATTAAATGAGTTCAAGACGCACTCCAGCGTTAATAAGGTTCGTCGAAAGATCTTCTCAGAATCAACCAACAACTCCGATAAGTAGCCACCTATGTACAGGTCGAATGACGTCCACAATTCGCCGAAAGTTATTACAGAAATCAACTTGAAAAGTTGCCACACTGACATGTGCATATCGTGCAGCGTGAAGAGAGTTAAAAGTTTAAACAGTCGGTAGACGGCGAAAATGTCGCTGAGCAAGCCCAGGAAACACAGAAAGTGGTGGGTGGTGTAGACATGGTTGAATTTTTCCTTTACGCAGTGGAGTTTGTAAGATATTGACGTAGCTTTTCGAATGCAACGCTGGATCTTCTTTTTGTTTGAGCTATAGCGCAGCTCGACCAGCAGGCAGTTCATTTTCTGGTAAAAGCACAGAAATATCAAGTTTCCGTACAGATGCGTCCAGAAGGTGAGCTCCATTATCGTGTAGGAATGAAAGAACAATGCACTGGCCGCGAGGTATCCAATGACCTCCTCATTTCGACTCTGGATAATCCAGGATGCACAAAATAAAACCAATCGAAAGTAAATGAACTTCTGAAACCGCTGCGGATAATACAAGCCCTTGTCGTTGGTCAGTCTCTCCAGCCGTTCGAAGAGGACGAATATTTCATTGAGCGTCTCCACAAAAACACTTCTGTACTTGAAGAAGCTCAAGGTGAAGAAGAAGGTATTAAACATCTTGAAGATCAACCGCATCGTGAATATTAGTTGCTCCGAATTAAGGAGAAAATAAATCCTTTTCGTACAATAGCCGTAAACTGAACCAACAATAAAGAGCACTGTGCCCGTAAGGCTAATTAAACCGAAGTATAGCAGGACGAACGTCATCACATTCCGCTTGAGGTTAGAAGACTCAACGCGATTATTCAGTCGATTGTATTTAAAGTTGACCAGCCCAAGGAACTCCAGAATCTTCAGCAAAATTTGCAGAGATCTCTTGAAAAAGACATGTTTTTCGAATTTACCCATTTCGCGTTACTGGGGAACACAAACTGAAACCAAATGGAGTGAAATTTGTTGCGCCAACCACAGTTAATTGCCGGTGCTTCACTTTAATTATGACCTTACATTACCATATTGAGTCCTCGCAATGCCGCAAAATGGAGTTCACACCCCTCCAGGTATTTTCTAATTTTGTGTAGTGCAATCAATGTATACAGTAAGGACCTCAGATAGGAGGCTACTGGAAGTTTCAAGACATTAATAGCATCAGTCACTCTAATCTGAAGATAGTTGTTGGGGTTACGAAAAGCGGATGAGGAAGCCCTTGTTCCATTCGAAAGAAAAGTTTTGACTGCAATTTTTGGTTCTGTTTGCGTTGATTATATATGGAGGAAAACAACTTAATGGGCTGTAGGAATTAATGTGACTGTTCAAACGTCTTTGGACACAATGCTTAAGATGCAAGGTAGGGCGTATGGATGTCACTGCTCCGACGCCTGCTGCGTAGGGCGTGATATCTCTACGCCCTACTTGGGTTAGACATCTTAAGTATTGTGTCCGAAGGCGCTTGAACAGTCGCATGACGCAATGAGCAATTGGAACAACACCACAGAGGATATCTTATGCTGATACGGCGCACGCAGGTGAATTAATCTGCTTGGAGTACATAATGGTCACCAGCTGGGGAAAGATCGTGTGGCCTGGCCAGACATGTTGGTTGAGGGCAGGTCCCAGACTGTAGCTCCAACCAAAGAAGAAGAAATTGTGAAATTCACAAATGCAACGCTCTGTCTACTACTCTGTGTTATTTAGCAAAGCACCCACAAAGGCGTTGAATTTTTGTAATCATGCGAATCCTTTGAGAAATTACCTGTAATTGCCTTTTCATTTAGCCCATTAATGTGGTGCCACTATGACCCACTTTAGCCTAAAACCACCACAGTCAACCCCAGTCTTCGAATATTATAGCTAGTCTTTCGGGTATTGACTACTTCCCACGTAACCTACTCCCTCCCACAACACCACATAGTTCAGGTCCTTCTGCTAATTTGTACGTTCCACTTTGCTCAATTTACGTCCACTCAATCGGAAGATATCGTTCATTCCCACACCCTGGCACACACGCATACACACTGCAAAATGGCAATCTGATACAAACAAATCATACACGTATGACCAGAACAGGACATCTGTAGTGTTCCCACAACAGCTGCACGACATACTACGCAATAAATTCCCGTCAACAAATGTAATTATACGGCGCCTTTTTGCGCGCAATAATTTCAAATCAAGTTGACAAATGTCCTTTCGTCTTTTCCGTCTCTAGATTGCATTTTAAACATCAATCAGTACATGCGAGTGTCGGTGGGACGCAGCTGGGGGAGGTAAACAGCGAATGAGCGAACAAGCGAATGAGCAAACGAGCAGTGTGCAACAGCGACACGAGTACAATGCCAGTAAATCGCAAAAACCTGCAACGTGCATGGAACTTTGCTACGTCTCCTTCTGGATAATGTGAGAAAGGACTTTCATTTGTTGGTTGACTTGGCGATTTACTCCCGCTGCGCTGTGATGGCACGGGGGTTCCTTATTTGGGGTATTTTTCATGTTGACGTGCGAAATGGGTTTGATTGCGGCGATGATTAATTTGGCCGCTGGTCGGAGCTTAATTGTCGAAAACAAAAACGATCAACAGGATTTACTGTATGAGTCCCACGACTGGCAGCTGATTATTGTAGTGATTGAAATCGAAAAGACATCTGGTGGGCCAACAAACTGATGGGAAGCCGATTTGAAGAAAATGTAACAAAATTTTGATTTTAAGTGTTTCCAGAAAAGTGTCCAAATAACATGCAATACACTTTTTTCTCTGCTTATAAAGTAAATAAAATTAACATGAATTGAAAGTGGACATAAAGCTACAATACCTTGGCACCTTGGCACTTAGGTTAGGTTCGGTTATGAGTTGCCACATTCCAAAATTAGATTTCAAGTCTAAATTCACGTTGAAACGTTTAAAGAGTTTCAATTTTACGTGAGGATGGCGCAAATTTTAAAAGTTTAGCTTGAGGACTGCTTCATTGTTTAGGGAAACGCAGGTATGAGATCCCTTTGTTTTATGTTTGATTATAAAGAGTTTTCATTCGTTAGGATGATCATAATTGGAAAATAATCTTGGAGCAGCACACACTTGAGCAGCCTATGCAAGTTGTTAAAATTGTCACTGCAACTTTAAGCGTATCAAGCAAATTTTCTGGACATTATAATTCGCGTGCCACATTAACAATTCAACATTTAGTTAAAAAATTTGAATCCAAATTTTCGCTACTCGATGCCATGAGACATTGACCTCAAAACCAATGTATAGACTGCCTCGAGATGTAGGTTAATCAGAACAACGTAATCGTAAACAGAACAAAGTGGTCGCCGTGTCGTAGTGGGTAGAGTTCAACGCTCACACGCCGAGGGGTCTTGGTTCACCTCAAATTTATCATCGCACCACCTCCTTCCAGCTTCTGACAACACTCAAAGAGTAATAACTGTCTAAGAAAACTTCTCAAACTTCGCCGTTCGGAGTCGGCAAAAAACTGTAGGTCTCTTCTACTCGTGAGAGAACAGCAGCGCGCACAACATTTGTAGTTGATGAGCGAGCTAGACCCTCGTTGCCCTGTTGTCTGTCGCGCCAACAATTATTATTAGCAACGTAAATAGCATATGTTCCAACCAAGACCTAATTAATTGAAGAAATGGACATATCGTATGACTGTTTCGTTCTTTAAATTAACCTCGTTTGACTTCTTTCTGTGGGGCTATCTGATAGTCCTTGGTCTAAACTAAAAGCTGGAACAGACAGAGTAATTTAGAGCCAATGCGAAAAATAGAACAAAAATTGGGTTTAAAGAATGGACATTTGCTACCGTCCTGGTAATACTCATCTCTTTTCAGATTTAAAAGACTAAACGTCGATGTCGGTCTACCATCAAAAATCTGCAAAACCTATGTCAGGTTTCAAGACACAGAATGTTACCAAGCCATGTTTTTGGGATTATAGCTATATGTGTGATGTACAGGTCCCTTTGAAGGGAGAGAATATACTGACGATATGTTTAATCATGTTTTATGTGTATCACAAGCATTGGCAAAATTTCTGTTTACGATAAACTTGTTTGGCTATCTGAAGTATTCTTTTCTTGCGAGTCTATGTGGAATACCTCTATAAAGTTTAGGGATATGATTTTAATTCACTACTTTAAATGTCCCTTTAAAAGTTATGTATATACTGCGGAGACCGAGATAAATATTATTCAGTAGGGACAACACCTGGAAGATAAGCTAGATCCTTTAAAGCTTCCTGTAAATTTTATCAAATAAATCCAGGTGATTTAAGATTTGTGTGGAATAACATTTTCACATTGGAGGACAATTCTTTTCCATTCTATATCGATTGCTTTAACCCATTTTCTGCCACTGTAATTCTGTACCGCTTGGGTACAGAAAATTCATCTACTTTATTGTTTTACCGTTGTCCTCATTCAAATTTGTTTGCATGAAATTTAACAACTAGGCGTTGAGTTTATTGTAAAAACAAGAACGGATTTGCTTTTTTATTATCCCGCATTGGGTGCGATTGCGATTTTTTTGGTTTTTCGGAGGCTGTGTTGTGCTTAGAAATAGAAAAAAATGGATTTCAAAGCTTTCTCAACATCATTATTTTATGGAAGGAGATTCGATAAACTTCCAGATGCAATAAATGCAATCGAAGAAAATGACCAAAACGCTGCATTTGACATTGCATTTATACCACCAGATGCAGATTAAAATACAGACGAGGATGAAATAGACACAGAAAGTTTGGATTACGATCACATACCCAAAGATGTTCCAGGTAACATTGAGCTTTTCATGAGGGATGATGATTTCGATAGCGAGGACTAAGTTCCTTTATCATCGATAAGAGCCTCAATACTTGGGCAATGTTAAGGCAAACCACGCTGGTCTAAATGAGGTACTGATATGACGATGAACCGTTCTAATATATATGAGGTAAGCCAAAAGGTGGTGGTGGCCGCTTTTTACATCAACGCTAAGCTCAACATTAGTGAGCGCTTGGAAACTACATAAAGTCGTTACTAATTCTCAAGATGACTTGCTATCGTTTTAAAGAGATATTGCACGGTATTATCTTAGAAGATATACAATTCTCAAACCGTCGACATCAAAACGTTCCATATCTGCAAGCGTTGTGTAGGAGGAAAAAAAACAATCGAGAGTGTGGTTATCCGTTTACTGAGCACCGCTTCTCGGTAAGCAGAGAATTTATATATTTCTTGAACAAAAGAGTGGAGAGTTCTCTGGTCGTTCACCTAGTCAGATGATAGAATAAAATGCAGCAAATAACTGACTGGAACAAATAGTGGTGTACGAAAGTATTCGTTCATTCAAATTCCTCTACAGATCGACCATCCTGACTAAGTAATCGCCCCGATTACAATTCATTTAAGCATACATATTATTCCAAAATATTATAAAATTAATAAACAATTCAAAAGATGGACAATATAAATATAACAACAAAAAAAGTAATAGAAAATTCAATGAATTCATAAGAAAAAAAGCTTTTGCTTAGGAAAAACGTATTACATATAAATATTTAGGTTTCTTCAGCGCAGGAATCAAGATCCTCCAGATGTTGTTCAGCAACCTCCACATCATCATCACTTCCAGAATCAGCTTCCACTTTATAGGGTCTCATGTTGTTAGGTGAAAATACTCCTTTGTATGGTAGACGAGTAAGCTGTAAGCCTTCAATATCTTCTCCTATCACATCAATGTTGAATATTTGTTGAGACTCGTCAATGTCGATGTTTTCTGTAGATGGATGCAGAGCTGTGGTGTTGCCTATACGCTGTGGATCTTGATTGCCGCTTATGAAATTTGTTTTGTGAAGAGCCAAGCCGGTTTTTCTTATAAAATCTCTTCCTAGAATGATAGGGTATGTCATTAAATAGTTTTTGACTACTAAAACAAGCGAATTGGTAACTGATCTTTCGAATTCAACAAGTGTCCTTATGCTCCCAATAACCTCTAATGTGCTGCCATTAACTCCACAGTAGGTTTGGTTTGTCTTCTCCAGCACTGAAGATGGAAGAAATCTCTCCTTTATAAAACTTATGGGACTCCTTGAATCCAAAAGGGTTAGCAGGGTAACGGATACTGCCATGTCTTCAGTGGTCCATCAATAGCAAACGTTGCACTCGAAATCGTTGTTATCTCTCTTCATCCCACTGGATACTGGGATTTTCTCACAACTTACATGGTGCTGTAACATCATAACAGGGACTTTCGTTGCAATGTGTCCACGCTGACCGCATTTGAAGCAAATTATATCACTTTTTGTTGATTGCACTTGAACAGATCTTAATAAACTATGATCAGCTGCTTTCGGCTTACTCAAAGGGAAACGATTTGTTTGGGGAGCGGGTGTTGGTGCTCTGTTTGTTCTGTCGGTGTTGTTTTCACGGTGATTGGTTTTCAGTTTAGTGTATTTCCGCAAGGCGATTTTAAGTTCATCGAGGCTGTCGGCACTATATAAAATACTTTTATTAATTTCGGAATCTGTAATACCTTTTATAATATATTGAATAAGATTTTCCTCATCGACATTGCTATGGGCCGCTATCTCCTGCATATGGAACACATTTTGCTGAATGGTTTCATCGCGATGTTTTTTCCTTTTTCGAAGTTCGTCGTAAATGTCCGATTTAGTGACAACCTTCTCGAATTCCTTTCGTAGCGCGTGCTTCAACTCCGACCAGCTTCGAATATTGACGGTTCTGATGAATAACTTGGCTGTATCTTTAAGAAGTTTTTTGCCAAAAAAATAACTTGTTGCGGTCGTCAATGCCCATCACTTCAGAGCATTCCTCAAATTGTTCCAGCCAACGTTGCACCGGGAAGTTATCATCTCCACTAAATGATGGCAACGACTCTTCGATGTCCTTAAACCCACAGTTAGAACCCAGTCGAATGTTGGAGTCTGTCTCCTCAATTTCAAGCTCACGTAGTTGTCGCCTAAGCCTTTTTATTTCCTGCTTTTTCTGACACAGCCTCTGCAGTTTGGATAATTCAGCATTCAACTCTTCTTCGTTCTCACTACTCGACTGATCAGTAGACGCACGATCACATGGTGGTATAGAATCATCTATACTAAGATTCTTACTGGTGGACGGAATGTCTTGAATCAGGTTTAAAAAGTTTTCACTTGGGAAATTTCGAACAGCCTCTTGGAGACGAACTTTTAACTCGGCCTTAGTGCCAGTAGTTTGGCATTTTAATGTTCTGAGTACACTTTTAATTCGTGAAACTGTTGAAGTTTCTACAAATTTATTCCACTCTTCCATTATAAAATTGTCAAAAATTGCACTTTAGCGGATTATTTCGTTATCACTCGCGGTTACGATTTCTAAGTAAAAAAAACTAATTTTGCAAACTAGATTCAACAATTACCGTCCATACACTTATTTTGTACAGTTGATCTGTCAGCCATATCCCACTTCTGAGAATTGTAGGAGGAAAAAAAACAATCGAGAGTGTGGTTATCCGTTTACTGAGCACCACTTCTCGGTAAGCAGAGAATTTATATATTTCTTGAACAAAAGAGTGGAGAGTCAGATGATCGAATACAATGCAGCAAGTAACTGACTGGAACAAATAGTGGTGTACGAAAGTATTCGTTCATTCAAATTCCTCTACAGTTGCTTTATCTGAAGGTCACCACTTTCCAAAGAGAATCGAAAAGCCTCTGAGATGCAGAGTATGCCATATGCGAGTCAGATGAGTTTGTGAGTTCTGTGACATAGCTATGTGTGTCGAAAAAGAATGCTTTAAGAAATTTCATCTACAAAATTAGCAACCATATTTTACCATTGTACCTGCTTGGGTACAGCTTCAAAACCACACTGTACTTTTTTCAAAAAATTAAAAAAATATTTTTGTATTCCTTTGACACTATTTAATAAAGTTATGTTACCAAAAATTTGAATTTTTCGTTATAAATGTCTTTGGTAATATATGGGTTAAACAATTTTTAGCTCAACTTTCCTCAACGTTCAAAACCCATATGCATTTTAGACTAATGTACACCCGTATCTCCTCTTATTTTTTTTCTTTGAGAAAATCCGATTCAACAGAGGTTAGAGTACCAACAGTCAGTTTGACTCCATACAAAGCTGTGAACGATGTGACAAGATATACAGGCATTTGGATTTACCTGAATCTGTGGAAAACATGCAATTTTAATTCTGAATAAATGTTAGAATGCCTTCGAATTGGCGTGTAAGTTCTCTTACATCAGGCAATTTTATTGTTTTCTAGCGCATTTGTATTGTTATGTTATAGTCTTATTACTTAATCCTAGAAAAATACTTAAGAAAGGTTACTTAATGTAAACAATAGTTTCAAATCTAACTTAATGACCTAAACAGGTGCTGTACCCTACATCTGGTCCAAGTGAAATTGCCTCTGGGCAAAATAAGTGTGAAAATATTTATATTTTATATATATGTTAGTTTTTTTTGTCAAGAAAATTAAGAAAAAAACTTGGCAGTCTGTTTCTGGCTTTTTATTATGTTTAAACTTAACCTATCCTAAAGTTGAACTAAGCTAAAATTTGAAAAAAATCAAAAGTATTTAAAGCTACTTAAAAACTTATTCTGCTAGAATCTATAATCTACGTGAATAATCTATTTTACTATGGCTGTGATATACGGACATGTACACCATGACGTATATGGCATTTATATGCGTGATGTATATATTTTACATGCCATTGTGTGTCATTTTTATTTTATTTGTTATTTTTGACTGTCAAAAAAAAAATTGTTCCCGTTGGATCCCACACAATTTGTCAATCGCTCAAAAAAAGGTTCGTGTCGATTGTTTTTCCGAAAAACAGGCGACCATTTGCTTGGAAGTGCTTTGTGCGCGAACAACTTTTGATGGATTTGGCTCAATTTGAAACACCCATACAGTCGACTGCTGTTTACTTTCAGGCTCATACGCGTAAGTCCACGATTCATCACCTGCCACGATGTTATAGACGTATTTCGAAGCACCGCGATCGTATTTTTGGAACATTTCTTTCTGCCAATCGACACGAACCTTTTCTGAGCGATCCAACGGGAACAATTTTTATTTACAGTCAAATGTTCATGCAATATTGAATGTATGCTGGTCCTACTAATGCCTAAGGTTGTCTCAATCTCACGATAGGTCACATGACGATCTTGCAATATCAGTAGGCGCACTTGCAGTTGTTGTTTCCGGAACAACAACTGATTTTGGACGAGCTTTACGAAATTCGTCTTGGAGGGAAGTACGACCTCGGTTGAATTCACCATACCGTCGTTAAACACTGGTCCTTGATGGAGCTTCATCGCCAAAAATTGAATAAAGTTCATCGATGCATTGTTGTTGGGTTTAACCACATAGAAAGTTGTAAAAAATAATCGCACGAAAATGTCCACGATTTAATTCCATTTTTTGGGCGAGATGAATTTTTTAAGTTAATGTAAGCAACACAAATAGCGGTTGTATGTCAAAACGTTCTGAGTACGTATAACCTCAAAAATGACAAACTTTATAATAGAGCTGGCAGTTGCCAGATTGCAACACTAGGGTTGCTCAATCCCGAAATAAGAGTCAACATTCGTGTGTACGGCTGAACTCGGTCCCGTTGACTTCTTGTGTTATAGCCTGGAAGAAATACACACATTCACAAAGACATTTTGAAAGATAGCTACCTTCCGAGCGTTGAAAAACTACAATTAACTGGCAAAGATATACTATTACAAGATAATGATCCTAAGCGCTCATCCGGTTTAGTAAGGGAATGGCTGCTCTATAATATCAAAAATAAACTGGAACATCCACCACAATCTCACTTATGGTATAATTTAAAACAACAAGTTCGGAATAGGCGAGTAACATCAATTTCAATGCTAAAATCAGTTCATGCCTTCTCGTTTATCTGCAGTTATTAAAGCCAAAGGAGGCTATACTTCTTATTAATAGTCTAACTATTCTAATATTTTTAGTTTTTATCCAAATCGTATGTATACTTTTGTGAGAGCTTCAAAACGTTAAAAAATGAAAAACAATGTATTATTTTTAAGTTTTATTATGAATTATGTTTTAATTTGTTTTATTGTTATTTTTTAATATGAATAAATAATATTAGTGGAAAATTTTTCAATTTTAGCATTTCTTTCAAGAAAAATATTGAAAATTCATGCCGTATGTATACTTTTGTGAATGTGTGTACATAGGAAACCTACTTCTAAACGAGGTATATTTCTTTGCTCTTTTTTTGCAGAATGTTGGACAAAGATGACCAACTTGGCAGATTCTGAAGAAACAAACTCATCGAGAACTGAGTTAGAAAAAATTTAAATAAGCGGACTCGCTTTCATGTGACTGAGAATGACATAAAATCATTTTTAAGAAGATCGTGAAACAGAGTATATGTTGTCGTCATGGAAGAAGGCACAACATCGACTTCTCGGAAGAAGCGTTATGATGAGCCACAGAACTTTTGTAGGTTGCAAAAAATTTCATGTTTCTTGCTAGCAATACCACTTGTACCGAGATAAAGCACAGAATTTTTCTTACCAATCTCTGCCTTTTTGGGATCAAGAAGTATTTAGGTAACGGAGCCTCTCTAAGGAAAACCAAGCTGATTTTATATAAAACGCTGCTCAACGCCTTCATAGGTTTACAGAGACATGAAATCTGTTGAAAGCGGATTAATTGTTTTGAGGAAAAACTTCGGCGTACGATATTTAGTTCTATTTTCGTTGATGCCGTCTAGAGTAGACGATTTAATCATAAACTGTGATTGAGTGAGTTATACAGCTGCATGCACCTTGCGTAGCGGCTTCAGATTCAATGCTTAAGCCAGAAATGTAAGGCTCCGGCTATCATAGTTTTGGATTCCGAAATACTGTGACAACATAGTGGAGGATGTCATCAAATGAAATGGCACACAGTAGAGGAGAAGGACCCCAAGCAACAACAACTGCCGGATGATCATGCTGGAGACGTCGGTCTCTAGCACCATACAAAAATAGAAAATGTCCGTTTATCCTCCCTTCCATCGATTTATTGAGCATCCCAATCGGCTGCAAATGTTTGTAACTATTTCTTCGTCCCGGACAAAGCTCCAAGATATCTGTATTTAACTTAATTGAAAATATTTTGAATACATTTAGACGCGAGGTATGCAGTTATGAATCATTGCCTCCAAATGCCAGTTCTTCAGAGGCATTTAACTCGTAGCAACTTATTCTTGGTATGCATATAACCATTGTCTAAAAGCCTATTTTTGGTACTCTTGGGACTAAAGGGGCCTCAAGGTTAAGACTGTCTATCACACTTTAAGCTATGGTATCCAAAGTTTATCATCAAGGAACATTTAAACGTAAGTATCTGTGAAGTCTTTCCAAGACAGAAGTCTACCGATTGTTTTACAAGAAAATCCTCAAAGCAATCATCATTAGATTGCTATGTTTACACAGAATTGTGTAAGCCGTAGTTGCAACCACAGAAATCAATTTCATCTTCAATTCGTTAACCAAGGACCGACGAATAGCTCCGTTTATTGTTACTTCAGAAGCTGATAAGTACCGGCGATGGTCTGTTTTAACAAGCACAATGCACGAATATCGAAGTAAAATGACAAAATCAATAGAAATCGCTACTTCGACGGTGAGTTGCAAAACGTCCCTGGGATACTTGGAGAACCGAATTTTAATTAAACCCAGCTCGCTTCCACGAATGACACCCACGAAAACATCACCCACCCACTCACTCCTCCGGGTAAAGTCATAGCATTGGGACACCGAAAAAGGAAGGATAGCGAAGAGAGCACCAATAAAATTGATTGCAATTCGTTCGGGGCCCTTCAAAGTGTTCGTCGATACTTATTGGACCGAGCTGAAGCAGCAGATGATAAAATCAACTCGTTCCGCCGGGGAAGACCTGAAATTACCCTCACATATCGTCGCCGTACCCATTCGATTCGGGAATAACGCTCCGCCCGCGCCCCATCGCAACGCAGCTCAATCGCTTCGCCCCGAAAAGGACAACTAAACGGACGAAGGACTTAAGTGGATCCCATAAAATTGGAATTTGCATCAAGGCAAATCTCAATAAAACTGATCGAAGTCATTCGGCGGCGGCAGTGGTTGCGATGGAGGTGGTTATCCTTGGGATTTTTTGACACACTATGTCTCATCGGATTGACAATTCGTTTACTTAGAGCCACTGCCGGCAGACCGTTGCCGATGGGAAACAAACCAAACCGACGTCACTTTGTTATTCATGTTCTCTAGTGGTTTTGCGCTTCTCTGTCAGACCCTTCGTGGACACACGGACTTCTTTTCCACCGACAGCACGATTGACCATAGCAAGGCACGGCACTATGGCACGGCCGAGAACGGGATGCGGACGATGACAATGACACGTTCAGCTACAGTTGCAGTTCTGTGTGTTGTACTTTCGTAAGCCTATCACTCTGGACGAACGTCGGACTACGTTTACACACTTCAGGAAGGGATTATAGGATGCCTTTTTTCTGGCATTTGATTTTATAGTCATTCGTTTGGTTACTTGATGACATAAGCGAGAACGAAAACCAACGGAGAGAAGATCGTAATGGCAAACTGATTAGTTGGGTTTGTTATGCTATTTCCGGGAGCCATTTTTAATCCAATCGTGGAGCAAAGCGGGATAAAGGATGTTTTGAAAGCAGAGAGAGAACTGCACATAAGCCCCTGCATTCCAATCCCAAAAAGGAAGAGGAATGCAAACAGTCGGCTTTGATGGTGCGCGAAATGCTTCTATTGGGCAATGGAAGGTGAATGGAAAGTTTTCTCTAGAATCGGACGAAATCTCAATCGGTGTTTGTCTGGCGTTTGGAGGCATACAAGAATGATGATTGATGAATGATTTGTTTTGATCGCCCTTTTTCTGTTTTGAAGCAAGGGACCGCTTCAAAGAACATTTCAAGGTATTCCTTTACGCCGGCGAAGTGTGAACCGCTGTGCTAGAGTTGTGACGGTGCACATTGAAACCAGTCGCTGTGTAAAATATCGAGGATCATAAAAGAAAGCAGATCTTCGCTATTGGTCTTCACTTGTCCATGATAATGGAATAGCTCATCTGAAGGCATAATAATAATAATTGTTGGCGCTACAGTCCAAAGGGGAACCAGGGCCTAGCTTGCTCATCAACTGCTCGTATTGTGCGCGCTACTGTTCTCTCACGAGAGAAGGGACCTACAGTTTTTCCCCGACTCCGAACGGCGAAATTTGAGAAGCTTTCTTAGACAGTTATTACTCTTTGAGTGTTGTCAGCAGCTCGAAAGAGGTAGTACCGTGAAAAATTCGAAAAGTTGGTGTTGAGCTGGGAATCGAACCTACACCCTTCGGCGTGTGAGCATCGCACTCTGCCCACTAGGCCACGGCGGCCACATCTAAAGGCATATATTTGCAAAAATATCAGCAGAACCTCTAAATTCTTCTATATCCGCATGTGAACTGACTGTAATCCCATGCAAGAACAATTCAGGTAAACGTAGAATAAATAAAAAGTAGGGCCATATGCCTATTTGTATAGTCAGGCTAAAAGATTTTTGTTACCATAACTTAAAAATATTTACCATGGCATGCAAAATATCATATGATAACATTTTTTGTACATCGATAGAAAATGTTGCTGTGTCGTTCACAAGCTAACAACAATCAGTAATTGCGCCCAGTGACGACTAGAGTTGCGTAAAACAGTTTCTTTATCGGACCGAACGCGGATCGGTTCATTTGTGGAAAAAAAGCGAGTCCCAGGATCTAGTTCCGAGGACCTATTTAGCTCTGAGGAGATGATTAGTTCCATCTCCAATGTTGATATGGAAGACGGTTCATGTTCGCAAAATTAAATAATTCCATTCCAGACACTTGTTTGATTAAATGTTGTTGCTCTATTCGAGACACGATTTAATTCAATTCAATAAAACAACATATGACAACATCCACTGGAACTGTTGAAACTAGAACCCTTGCTTAGAATTCGTATTCAGTGCTTCGAAACTATCTGGTTCATAAAAATCATTGTGGTATAGTAAAAACCTTATAAGAAAATGAAAATGTAAAATGTACTATTAAATAAATGTTATATTCGTGTCACCAATTTCCTTGTTACAACTAAAACAATATGTTGTAAATTTCAAAGAACGTTGATACGAATATATTCCAACAAGTAACAAAACTAGTTAAACAAATCTGAAATGTTGCATGAACTGTCAATAAAACAAAGTGTGCAACATGTTAGCTGAAACAACATTCAAAACTACCACAGTAGATATTGTAGTTCCTGGACCCACGTAGTTCCAGGACCTACAGTGCTCCACAAAAGTTTGCGTACAATGAAGCAATCTTTGGAAAAATTGCCGGCATTCGCGCAATTTAAGGTACAAACGGTTAAAAAATATACATTTCAGTAAAATAGCGTCTTAAGCTTCAGTTTTCAACAAAATAAATTAAAAATTTGTACCCATTTTTTTAAAACCCATATCAAAAACCAGAAGAAGTTAACAAATTTGCAATTTTGCAACATTTTTTTCTGTCTTTCTTTTTTTTCGAAAATGAAACACCTTTCCGCTACTGGTTTGGAAATAACAGCATTTTGTTCCAGATAGACTTTTGTGGCGCACTGTATATAGTTCCGGGACCGGTATAGTTCCGGAACTTTTAAACACTGGTAACATGTCCATGCACTATATGTTGAAAGTATTAGATTTTCTCTCTCTTCTGTTCACACCGCAAAATTCAGTGTTCGACGTTAGGTTGATTATGTGCAACATACAAAGAAGTCAAAGAAATTCACAAAAAACAATATCCTACAACAGATACATGTGCCTTTTTTTCAGTTGCTCCATGTTTCATTTCACACATTCCCAATGTATTTGTCGTGTTTATAATAATTGTTGGCGCTACAGTCCAAAGGGGGACCAGGGCCTAGCTTGCTCATCAACTACTCGTGTTGTGCGCGCTACTGCTCTCTCACGAGTAAAACGGACCTACAGTTTTTTGCCGACTCCGAACGGCGAGATTTGAGAAGCTTTCTTAGACAGTTATTACTCTTTGAGTGTTGTCAGCAGCTCGAAAGAGGTGGTGCCGTGAAAAATTCGAAAAATTGGTGTTGAGCTGAGAGTCGAACCTAGACCCTTCGGCGTGTGAGCGTCGCACTCTACCCACTACGCCACGGCGACCACTTTGTCGTGTTTGAACAGCCGTAAATGTCGGAATTATCGGACGCTTAGGTGGAATATGTGGAACGATAGGAACTAGATCCGACTGTGGAACTAGGTCCAGGAACTATGTAAGTCTGGAACTACACATCTCTAGCGACGATGACTTCAAGTATCCTTATTCTCACCTTAAGGACGTCAATAAGCTTTATTTGTTCTTATATAGGACATTTTTCTTTGAGTAGGTCTGCAGTTTGTTTGCAATCAATAACTGCATAAGTGCGAGGCAAGCGAAATTGCGTAATATAAAGACGACTTCAGACATGATTTTTATTAAACCTATTTACATATGACGAATATGGCCGCCGTGGCATAGTGGGAATAGTGCGACGCTTACACACACAAATGTCTAGGTTCGAATCTCAGCTCAACACTAATTTTTCACGGCATCACCTCTTTCGAGCTCCTGACAACACTCAAAGAGTAATGACTATCCAAGAAAACGCTTTTCAAATTTTGCCGTTCGGAGTCGGCAAAAAACTGTAGGTCCCTTCCACTCGTGAGAGAACAGCAGCGCGCGCAACACAAGTAGTTCATGAGAAAGCGAGGCCCTGGTCCCCTATGTATTGTCGCGCCATACAATTATTAGTATTATTATTTATGACGAAGAAGAGATTAACTCTGCTTGAAGGGAATAAGTTCGAGTTATACTCAAACGTAGATGGTTTCGTTTATTTGTAAAGTTGTCAGTGACAAGCATATTTTTTTTTTAAATTACCAAGCACGAAAACTAGTTGGATTTTATGTGGTTCCATAACTCCTTTAGCTGCGCAATTTTTTTTTCTCTTTTGTTAGATTGAGTATCAGAATTGTAATAAAAATAAGCTGTTTGAAGTTTTGCAAAGCACTGGAATCGATTAGTATTTCCTTTCTGTATGAAAATATTCATCAACCCAGCTCCGAAGGAGAATTGTATAGTCTTTTTCGTGTATGAAATTTTGGAAGTTACTGCTTGCAGCCAGCAGTATAAGCTTTACAAGCATAAATTAAATTTTCTTGCCGATAGATTCGTTTAACCAAAAATATAAACTTATATTGACCTCGATTACAAAAAAATGCACAAGGTTTAAAAAAAAAAAATGTCACCTTGTTTAACTCAAACGCACTCTTCATTCTTAGATATTCAAGAGTGTTTGTGTTGAAATATGTTCACCATATTTAAATGACAGTAGCCAATAAACCTCTGATGTGCACTAACTTGTGTAGAGTAATAAAATGTAACTGATTGTCTATTCCGATGAAAGTTTTGTTCTCAGTTCGATTCAAGTGTTTTAATATGGGCATTAATAAATTGCAAATCATCCGTGCATATTTTCGATATGTGGTCTTTAAATCATAAAAGGTGTAAAAGGTATACCCGTATGAAATGAGTGTTTTTTTTTTTAATAAAACACTAATTATTAATAAGAGGGTAAAAACATTTTATTCAGAGTATTGGCCATTGTATTCTACACATTTTGACCACCTTTCTGGCAATTTGTGAATACCACGCTAATATAATTTGTTCGTCTTTTAAAGCAAACCAATCAGACACCCAATTTGTGACCTCCTCGTAGGAATCAAAGTGCTGCTCAGCCAATGCGTGTCCCATCGATGAAAACAAATGGTAGTCGGAAGAAGCCAAGTCTGGTGAATACGGTGGATGGGGTAGCTGCTCCCAGCTAAGTGTTTTGATTGTATCCTGAACCGGTTTTGCGTTGTGTGCAGTTGCATTGTCATGGAGCAAAATTACCTTGCCGTGTCTTCTGGCCCCTTCTGGTCCTTTCTCGATCAATGCATGGTTCAAATTGATCATTTGTTGTCGGTAGCGATCAGAATTAATGGTCTCACCAAGTTTTAAGAGCTCGTGGTACAGAACACCTTTTTGGTCCCACCAAACACACAGCATTGTCTTCTTGCCGAAGCGATCTGGTTTTGCAGTCGATGTTGATGGTTGTCCCAGATTAACCCATGATTTTTTTCCGTTTAGGATTCTTAAAATAAATGCATTTTTCATCGCCAGTACCAATCGTCTGCAAGACCGATTTTCTTTCGTGTCTTTGAAGCAAAATTACACATCTGTCTTTCATTAAATTCATGTGGCACCCATTTTCCACACTTTTGGATCTTTCCCATAGCTTTTAAACAATCAAAATCGTTTGTTGTGCAACATTTAACATCGTTGCCATTTGCTTTTGACTCAAAGGGTCATCTCCATCCAATATCGTTTGCACTTCGGCGTTTTCAAACTTTTTTGGTAGTCTTTCAGGTTTTTCATTTCTCACATCAAAATCATTATTTATGAACCGTTGAAACCATCTTTTGCATGTTGCTTCTGATAGAGCATGATCACCATATGTCTCGACAAGCATTCGATGCGACTCTGCAGCTTTTTTCTTCGAATGAAAAGAAAATATTAATGCTTTCCGCAAATCATCACTTTCTGGTACAAAATTCGACATTTTTAACACGATGAAAAAATGTGGTGTTGTCTGTTCAATGACTTGATGTATACTAAATATTTTTCACAGATGTCAAAGCAAAAAAAAAAATAAGGGCTCGTTCACAACAAATGTTCTCTATCGAGACATTTGTATCTTAACGCTAACTTCATACGGGTATACCTTGTATTTCAATGAACACTATACATAATTTAAAAAAAAACTGCAATAATAAAATTATCAAAGCAATTTGTGAGATAAATCTAAAAATGTAAGTACACATAGGGGTACTTCGATTATTATCTTCAATGAATGTAAGATACAACAGATCGTTTCCGAATGAAAACGTAACCGAATAAGTATGGCATCAAATGAACTGATAATTTTCACTAGTTTCCAAATAAGTTCTTATTCACAATTAGAATCGAAACTTAACTTAGATTTTCTATGAAAAAAAAAATACAAACATTTCAGCAATTCGTTCTTGCAAAATGTTTTGATTAGTGATAAAAGTAAATTAAAAATTTTTGGACTAAAGAAAAAGGAAAGATGCGGAAAGGCAAAAGTACAGGGATGGAACGTCAAAATGTTTTACGAGCAGTAAAACATGGTGGAGGTTCAATGATGGTGAGGGGATGAATGGCTGCCTTTGGCGTTTAGAGTTTAATGGGATTTAACGGGATAATTTAGTAATAAGTGTCCACAAATTGGTTTTTCAAAGAACGTTGATCTTCCAACACGACGAGGATCATAAACACACATCGTACCTGGTTACAGAATGGCTACTTTACAGTACACCAAAGTAATTGGATCATCGTCCCTAATCACCAGATCTAATCCCGAACATCTATGGGATCGTTTGGACAGGAATATAAGAAAACACCCAAACATCAGGACAGTCACTACGGGATGCTTTGGTAGAAGAATGGACAAGAATACGAAAATGCGTTCCAGGAAAACTTGTTGAATCATTGCCTCGAAGAATAGAGGCAGTAAAAATGTCCAAAGGAGATAATATAATATGTTAATTACCTATTTCAATTACTTAAACGCTTTTTACAAAAAGTGTACACTTTCTCTTGACGCTTGTTTTTTGCCAATTTTTCGTATAAATTGATTTCATAACTTTGTGTTTACAGTTTTTTTTAAATGAGTTCGAAGTCTGAATTAAAACCTCTAATTTGATGTGCCCATGTCCACCGTAGCTCCTGCTAGTATATTTTAATTTCGAGGATGAACTTTCTCCCGATGGCTGTACACTCAGTTTTGATGCCGACTGTACATGAGCCTTTCTTTTGCCGTGAATATCTTTAGTTACTTAAAGATTGGAAGAGTCCTTAGAGTGCCAATTCTGAATATTTTGATAGCCTTTTCAAAACTGCATTATCTGAACTTTAAAATTCGTTATTTTTTGTGCTTAGCAGTTTTTGCAAATCACGGCTGTCCGAGAAGATGTTCAAATAAATTTAGAGCACAGATCCTAACGAATGAAATGTAAATTGCTTTTATGAGATTTTAAAGAACATCGGTCATGGAATGTATTAGATGCGGCAAATGTTTCTATACTCTTATATTTAAAGGAAAAAGCAAAACCTTTGTCAAGATATCAATGATCGCTAAGTGGTCTGCCACTGGCGTCGAAAACGGGATTTCAAACATTATATCGAATCAGTTGAAACTAAAGCTTAGTCTTAAGTGAAAAATATACTAGTTTGGGGTAAACATTTAGTCTGTTTTTTCTTTTCACTTGCAAGTTGTGGATGATTTTGGAAGCGTTTACCTACTTCATCGAAAGGGTGCACAACAATATTGTTTTTCCCTATTCGAAAATATCCGGACTTGTCATTAATATACACCATTTTCGAGAAGTTTGAATTTTCTTTTTTAAGTTAAAGAAAATTAGGGCTGAAGAAGAAAGAAAGAGAAGAGAAGAAACTGATTTGACGCTTCCAAAGTGGTGATTTTAGTGTCGCAGAAAAAGATCGTCTTGGTCAGTCCGAAAAGTTTGAAAATGAAAAATTGTAAGTTTTACTGAGTTAAGACCCGTGCCATACGCAAAGTTCACTCGCAGAATTGTTGTCGACTTAATAATCGATTTGCGTCCGATAAAAGAACTTTGAACTAATTTAAAAGCAAGGAAATTGGGTGAAAATTTTGGCCGCCTCGGCGTAGTGGGTAGAGTGAGACACTCACACGCCGAAGGTCCAGGTTCGATTCCTGGCTGAAGACCTGAAATTTTTCATGGCACCACCTCTTCCGAGCTGCTGACATCACTCAAAGAGTAATAACTGTCTAAGAAAAGGCTTCGCCGTTCGGAGTTGGCAAAAAACTGTAGATTCCTTCTACACGTGGAGCATATTTGATGAGCATAGCACAGATAATTTGATGGTGATGTGTGGTGGTCCTTGCAGTTTAAAGCATTTTTTTGTACCTTAGAATTTCCAGGTGCATGTGTGGGCATATAATGCATATCAGCCTAATCGTCTCAGTCTGACAGACGCATTTTACACCAACTTTGGTACAAAACATTGTCGTTATATGACAAGCAGAGCACTTAAATGAGTGCTATTAAAATGTCATCACAGAGATCGATTCAAATTCATACCTTATTTCGAAGCTCGTCCTTCACTCGTTAGTTGCATATCTGGGGCACACCGCATAAACTATTGAGTGGCAACATTCAGGAGCTATCCCGTCCACCTACACTCGCAATTAAGAAACCCCTTCATCCATATGGGACCAGGTATAAATTATTTCCCCCAATTTTCGTATTCCACGAATGGCTTACGGCTAATTAGATGACTGATCCTTTCCTCGATAAAATGGTAAATTAGGACCAATAAGGCGCCATATTGCAGCGAAGAGCGCCCGACAAGAATTACAAGGTAATTGTATTGTCACGTAGCAGGACTCATTTGTTTCCCCCGCTATTGACTTTCGTGGGCAAATGATTGGAGAGAAACTTTCCGAAAAGTTTCGGCTTCGTCTCCGCACGGCCGGTGTCTCCGCTCCACGACTGATTGCCGAAGTCTTGTAAATTATTTATTGGCAGGGAATCCACCTGATCCCGTCTTTATTGCAAGGACTTTTATCAGAGCAGATTACCCTGGATTGAGAACGAGAATAGACTCGAGGAAGTTTTTCTTTGCGTTGGTCCTCTGTGGGAAACGTCATATGGTTCGGAATTAATCAATGAATTATGATATTATCAGATGAAAGCGAACTTAATGGGACTGCAGGGGTGGGTGCAGGTCCTTCGGCAAACACCTGTGTTCGTTCAATATTTTAATTGGGGCAATGATGACGTACTCGTACATCTGCTGCTTGCAATTTGCTATCAAACTTTAAGTTTCGAAAGTGCTGAGGTATGGTGAGCAGAAGGCAATGTCAAGTATTGATGAAATTTTAAGTTTTCCCTTAGAGCAGAAATTTGTCTTTCTCTGCGGGTTCTCGCAATTTGTAGTCAAGCGGCATAAATTTATCAATTACATAATTAATGAATGCGCCAAGTAATGAAGTAAGGAGGCAGTAAGGTCCAGTGCATATCGCTGCTTCAAGGAGGAACGCGGCAAATAAGGACTTTGAAAAATTATTGAAATAGGTCGCGGTTATTGCCTCTCTCAACAAACTTTCTGACGAAGGATTTAATTTTACAATCCAAATATCAGCATATCTGACTGTTCGTGTTTCTGCTAAACATTGAAACATTACTTCCTATGAAAAAGCAGCAAAGCACAATAGAAAGAGGGAGAATCAGGAACAAACAAAGTGTCCCAGTTGACATTTATAACTTTAATGTGTGTCTACCTCATTAAAAACAACGTCATATTGAATCTTGTTAAGTGTTTAATCCTGTTTAACGTGGCAATGTGGATAAAGTTCGTCATTCATACGATTTCCCCAATCGCAGTTCCCTTGAGATCTACAAATTCACGGGGAAACAGGTGCGCTATTTGTACGATTTTAAGAGTTTAACCCGTGTTGTACATGAACAATGGTTTCACCAAGACTATGCAACATGCCACACAGTTCGTGCCATAATTGATTGATGGAAGAAAACCTTTGATAACCACTTTGTTTTACATTTCGGTCCCGTGAATATCATTACAAGATGTACTTTAGCGCCACTAAAAAATTTTCCAGTTTGATATATGAAATCGCCATTCTGCGTTAAAAAGCTCTATGAACCAAAGCCATTGTCTCAAAACATCGAAAGACGTCCAAGGAGATACGGGAAAAGGATCGCAAGCAATATTATGTGTGAACTCGGGGAAGCTAATGATAGTCTCTTAAGAGAAATGTTTGCACACCTTTGCCATAGACGTATTCGTCATTGTTCCTTTCACTATAAGCGTATCAGAAAGATTGCATTCATATTGAGAAGAAGAAAATTCTGTTCCCAAATGACATTTATGTCCAAAAGTCATCATAGATAAAATTTTATTGTGTAATTGGTGTGTAGCGCTGATGTTGAGAGGAACATAAAAGTGGTCCTATTCACAATACCAGGCATATTCACTACGATAAAAAAGTAAAAGAAAAGTGAGTAAGAACAGACAAAAGTAAGAAAAGTCATGTGATAAAATGAAGAAGGCTGTAACATTTGATATTTTACCAGAAATTAGGTAGTTTTTCTTTTGGTAGATTCACAGATATAAGAGCAGATGGAATAAATTTTACAATCAAATCAATATTTTCCTATCTACCAGATACACAACATATATATGAAGTGAGCGTCAAGATACAAATGTCTCGATGAGGAATATTTGTTGTCAACGAGCCCTTATTGTTTTTCTTGTTTGTTTGGTATGACATCTGTGAAAAATATTTAGTATCATCAGTCATTGAACGGACAACATCATATTTTTTCATCGTGCTAAAAATGTCGAATTTTGTAACAGAAAGTGATGATTTGCGGAAAGTACTCATTTTTTGTTTTCATTTGAAGAAAAATGCTGCAGAGTCGCATCGAATGCTTGTCGCGGCATATGGTGATCATGCTTTATCAGAAGCACCATGCAAAAGATGGTTTCAACGGTTCAGAAATAATGATTTTAATGTGAGAAATGAAGAACGCGGAAGACCACCAAAGAAGTCTGAAGCCGCCGAATTGCAAACAATATTGGATGAAAATAACACTTTGAGTCAAAAGCAAATGGCAGCAATGTTAAATGTTCAACATTCAAAAGCTATGGGAAAGATCCAAAAGTGTGGAAAATGGGTGCCACATGAATTGAATGAAGGACAGATGGAAAACTGAAAGAACTCTTGTGAAATTTTGCTTCAGAGACACGAAAGAAAATCGGTTTTGCATCGCAGTGTTACTGGGGATGAAAAATGGATTTATTTTAAGAATAGGATTCGGAAACGGAAAAAAAACATGGGTTAATCTGGGACAACCATCAACAACGACTGCAAAATCAGATCGATTCGGCAAGAAGACAATGCTGTGTGTTTGGTGGGACCAGAAAGGTGTTCTGTACCACGAGCTCCTAAACTTTGGTGAAACCCTTAATACTAATCGCTACCGACGATAAATGATCAATTTGAATCGTGCATTGATCGAGAAACGACCAGAATGGGCCAGAAGACACGGTAAGGTAATTTTGCTCCATGACAATGCACCTGCACACAAAGCAAAACCGGATCAGGATACAATCAAAACAGTTGGCTGGGAGCAGCTACCCCACCCGCCGTATTCACCAGACTTGGCTTCTTCTGACTACCATTTGTTTTCATCGATGGGACACGCATTGGTTGAGCAGCACTTTGATTCCTACGAGGTGGTCGAAAATTGGGTGTATGATTTGTTTTGCTTTAAAAGGCGAACAATTTTATTGGCGTGGTATTCACAAATCGCCAGAAAGGTGGTCAAAATGTGTAGAAAACAATGGCCAATACTTTGAATAAAATGTGTTTAGTTAATTGGTGTTTTATTTTCAAAAATGCGCTTTCATACCGGTATACCTTTCAACTTTTGCTTGAAATTATCACATCACTTTTATTTGAAAATTATTTTTTTTAACAAGACTAAAATCGATTCAACAATAGCAAGGTACTTAAAACAAGCGATGTTAGATATCAACGTTTCAGCAGTATAATTTATAAAACATTTAAAAAATCAGGCTGACTTTTCTTTTTTTATTCGATCTTACTCTCGGGCTTATAATGGCGCACAAAATCCTTTATAGTATTCAGCTTATTCCTTGTAGGTGAGAATTAAATACGAAATTCTTTTTGAATTTAGCACTTTCTTTTTTTTGACAGTTGCTGTAGGTTGTGTAAAAAGAGTGAAAAAAAACAGAATAGAGTTGCCAACTGAAAAACAATAAAAACAAAATTAAGCCATTTTTTCTATGCCAAAAAAAACCTGGACACTTATAAATAGCCTTAGAAATTAAAATATATATGAAAAAGCAGTATTATTTAGTATTTTGTGTGGTGACCCTTCGCTTCCATTACAGCCCAATCGCTTTTTTATCGACCGAGCTACATAATAATGAAATGGTATCTGTTGGAATATTGTACCAGATGTTCTGTAAGACTTCTCGGATCACACTTTTATTATGGAACGGTCTTTCTTGCAGTTTTCTTTCCATGTTAGCCCACAAGTGTTCAATGTGGCTAAGCCCCGTGCTTTGGGGAGGGTGTGAAAGAACATTTTTTACATTCAACAACAACCAATCTTTTATGATATAAAGTTGTCAAATATCCGCCTTTTTGTTCTTTGAAATTTCCGGTTATGTTCAAAGCGCAACAGAGCTCGTATCTGGAAATGCTATACATCAATTTAAAGGTCTTGACATAACCTAGAAAAAGATGCTATGCACGATATTAAGATATTGCGTTCAAAAGTTGTAGACGTGTAAACATGAAGTTCATTAACGCCGAAATTCCCACTATTTTAAATTTTAAAGTTTTCCTTCGTTGAATGGAGATCCGCTAGAGAAACGTTCCGTGAGATTAATAGTGTTTTGGAGGATGGTACTCTATCACTTCAAACCGCGGAGGAATGGTGTCGAAGATTAAGAGCCGGTGAAAACAACACCATGGATAAGCCAGCCAGTGGAAGACCTGTGACGACTACCGATCGAATCATGGAAATCATCGAGTTAGACCGGCATGTGACACCTCGTGACATCGCCCAGGAGATGTAAGTTAGTCATCAAACCATTTTAAACCATCTGCAGAAAGCTAGACACAAAAAAAAGCTTGATGTTTGTGTGCCGCATGATTTGACGAAAATAACGTTCTGGACCGAATCAACGCCTGCGATATGCTGCTGAAACCGAACGAACTCGACCTATTTTTGAAGCGGATGTTGACTGGCGACGAAATATGGTTCACATACGACAATATCAAGTGAAAACGGTCGTGATTGAAGGCCGGAAAATTGTCCCAAATAGTGGCTAAGCCGAGATTGACGGCCAGGAAGGTTTTGATGTGTGTTTGGTGGGATTGGAAATATGAGCCGCTCCCATATGGCCAGACGCTTAATTTTACCATCTACTGCGAACAACTGGACTGCTTGAAGCAGGTGATCGACCAGAAGCGATATTGTATGTTCCCTATCGAGACATTTGTATCTTAACGCTGACTTCATACCGGTATACCTGGCACTGTGATTCATAGCGGAGAAAACAATGGCACTTGCCCACGGTTGACTATTTCGTGTCATGTTCCACAACATCTTTGTGTTCTGGGTCATCGATTGAATTTGGTCTACAGGGAGTGTTGTACGACCGATTCGGATGGTCTTATAATTTTATAATTAGAGCGTGTAGAAAACTAGATTCTATACGTTCTTAGGCTGGGACGAACCTGCACGTGCTATCCAATTTTAAGTGATTTTTTTTATTTAAACCTACCTTTTACTGTTTATAGCCATCTGTGTAGAACTTTACAGATTTTTTGGGATAGATACTTCGTTTTGCCTACCGTTTCCTTACAGAATAGATGTAACAAATGTACAGTCATAAAGAGTACGAAGCTTGCTGCGATTTGTATGAACATTGAAAATATTAAGTACGGTACTATGCCCATAGAAACTGAATGTCATAGAATGTCATGTCAAAGAATGACATATTCTAATATACTAAACTAAACGAAAATACCCGAAAACTGCTTTTAAGTGAGTCGTAAATACGATTACTAAACGAGCTCTTGACAAATTCGAGGATAATCAGCTTTGATAATAAATAATTGTTGGCGCGACAGTCCACAGGAGGACCAGGGTCTAGCTTGCTCGTGAACTACTAGTGTTGTCCGCGTTTGTTCTCTCAAGAGCAGAAGGAACCTACAGTTTTTTTCCGACTCCGAACGGCGAAGTTTGAAATGCTTTCTTAGACAGTTATTACTCTTTGAGTGTAGTCAGCAGCTCGAAAGATGTGGTGCTGTGAAAATATTCGAGGCCGGAAAACGTACCTAGACCCTTTGGCGTGTGAGCGTTGTACTCTACCCACTACGCCACGGCGACCGTTAATCAACTTTGAACAAAGTCAAAAAATTCGCCCCGTACAGCATAACTTTGATTCGAATTCCGAAAATTAAAAAGCCTGGAGGTCACCCTTGAGTGTAGTGTCCGCAGAAGCTTCATTATTGGACCACAAGAGTCATAGACGTAGTCTTCTAACATCACACCATTCATCTATGCAACTCTGTCACATATGTCTTACCACACATGACACAGCAGCTGTGTAAAAATTACATTCTCTTCAAATGTTGTATTTCCTCATTTCCCATGCCCCACAGAACAAATAAAGTAAATTAATAAAACTAAAGTGGATGGCTTGCGACTAGAGATATCAAGCGACATTTCGCCGGAAAGGAAAATACTTAATCGTCAAAAGTTTAAAAAACCATTTCTCTGCGAAACACTATTTCAATTTCGTTCAACTTCATCATTCAACTTAATCACAAAACAAAGAAGCACCATGAAACAGTTTTCCAATTTTCGTTTCGTGTTTTCCATTTTCTAAAGGATTTTCCTTCGTATTGTCGTCGCCGTTGTCGTCGTCACAGTCGTTGTCGTCGTCTCTTAAAAGCACCGAAGCCAGTTCAAATAGAATGCTCATTCAAAATTCATTCGTCTTTCTTTCCTTTCCCATCAAAACTATTCGTTCGTTGGGAAAAGTTTTTTCTTGTATTTTTCGGTTTTTCTCTTATTTATTCCCCGAGTGAAATTCGTTTTGTGAAGTTTGGTGTAAAGCCCTTTAAGTCTCGTGACACATTGAAAAATCACTTAACATTTCCTTCAAACAAATGAAATGGGAATTGCTGGTGTCAGAGGAGAGAACTCAGCATTTGGAAAGTGTTTTGTTTTTCTTGTTGCATCTAGGCCGATAAGGTCGCACTCGATTGCAGTTCTAGGTCAACATGATGGATGGCATTCGATCTGTAAGTTTGCAGAGGAATGCCAGACTTACTTGTAAGGAACTTTTTGCTGGTCACAAAATATGTGCTTTACAGTTGGACTGTGATTGTCTTCAGCCCGTGGTAAAAAAAGTGATGTTGTGTTTCAAACACTATGACTAAAGTTTGTTTTTCTTTAAATTAAAATATATGATGACAGTATGCAAGAGGCAACTGCATAGTTTATTACCGACTTTGTTTTAGATAAACAATCACCTCATCGTATTGCATGTATAGCTAATGTTGCTCGTTGGAATAATTTGATCGTAAACTGAGTTTCAATTATAAGTCATCACTGAACATTACACCCAACAACCAAATTAGCGTTTATGGGTATTGAGGTTGTAATTTGCCTGTCCACAAAACACTTCTTCTTCTTCTTCTGATGGCGCTACAGTCCGGGGTGGACCTGGGCCGCAACCAACATGCCTCTCCAGCTAGAACGATCACTTGTCAGCTGTCTCCAATTGCGCACTCCAAGTTGGTTGAGGTCCTTTTCCACTTGTGTGCGCCATCTCAGTCTAGGACATCCTCTGTTGCATTGTCCTTGTGGTTCGGATTCGAAAACACTTCGGGCCGGTGCAGTCAATTGCCTCTTGAGCCCAAAGAAACAGCGATTGGCAAGAGTGATTCTGCGCTTGATTTCGGTACTGATGTTGTTGTCCCTATTCACCGCGGAGCCGAGATAGACGAAGTCCTTCACTACCTCGAAGTGTCTGCTGCCCATAGTGACGCTCTGTCCGAGACGTCGATGTTCTGCGTCCTTTTTTGATGACAGCATATACTTCGTTTTGCCCTCGTTTCCCACCAGTCCCACTTTAGCCGCTTCCGCTTCAATGCTAGCAAACGCCTCATTGACGGCTCGCTGAGTTCGACCGATCACGTCAATGTCATCAGATAAGCTAGCAATTGAACTGACTTCTGGAAGATCGTGCCTCTGGTGTTGACGTGTGAGTTCCGCACGATCCCCTCAAGGATGATGTTAAAGAAGTCGCATGACAGCGCGTCGCCTTGTCTAAATCCTTTTTTGACATCGAAGGTCTCAATGAGTTCGGTACCGACCTTGACGGAGCAGCCAGAGTTCTCCATCGTCATCCTACACAATCTGAAGAGTTTGGTAGGAATGCCAAAACTAGACATGGCACTGTATAGTTCGTCTCTATGCACACTGTCATATGCAGCCTTGAAATCGACGAATACGTGGTGAGTGTCAATTTGCATTTCTTGGGTCTTTTCCAGGATCTGCCGCAGTGTGAAGATCTGGTCGATTGTGGACTTCGCTGGTCTGAAACCACACTGATAACGATTTATAAGGTTGTTGACGAACCTGATCTCATAGATGAGCTGGTGCATGCACCCAACCAGCTCATCCCCAGCCGCTTTGAACATCTCTGCGGATAGTCCGTCCGCGCCAGCAGCTTTGTTCGATTTCATCTCGATATTGCTATCTTGACCTCGACGAAGTCAGGGGGACGGAATTCTTGCCAATCGTCGTCCAAATTGAGTGGGCCATTCTGCCTAACAGGGGAGTTTGCGTCGTCATCGCCGTTTAGGAGTCTGCAGAAATGATCCTTCCAGATTCTCAGCACCGACTGCGACTCTACCACTAGTTGTCCACTTTGGTCCCGGCAGGCTTCTGTCCGAGGCTTATAAACACCGGATAACTGTTTTATCTTGTGGTAAAAATTTCGGACGTCATTCCTGTTATAGCACCTCTCCATTTCCTTGACCGCGCGCTTCTCGTGCTCTTTTATTTTTCTTCTGAGAAGCCGGTTCTCTTCCCTTCTTCTCTGTTTGTAGAGCTCACAAACAATTCTCGTCGTTCGATGCAGCGTTCCCTTGTATGCTTCTTGTTTGGCTGCATGCGCCTGCCTACACTCGTCATCAAACCATAGATTCCTCTTAGGTGGTTGCGTAAAACCCAGCACATCAGTGGCGGCCTCTTTGATGGCTTCTTGACAACGTTTCCACTTGTCTTATAATATTTGTTCAGGCAGCGTCGAACTTTGAGATAGTTTCAGGGACACTCGATCGGCAAAGGCTCTAGCGACCGGCTGCGATTGTAGCTTTCCGACATCAAACCGTCTTGGCCTGTCTCGACTCCGTTGCTCTCTCGATATTTGGGTTTTTACCTTGGCTACAACAAGGTGATGATCCGAGTCGATGTTTGCACCTCGGAAGGTTCGGACATCGAGAATACTGGAGGAGTGTCTGACGTCGATCGCAACATGATCAATCTGGTTGACGGTTGATTGATCAGGTGATCGCCAGGTACCTTTATGAATGTTGAGGTGTTCGAACCGCGTGCTGGCCACAGAGAGATTTCGCCCCGAGGCGAAGTCAACTAGCCTGAGTCCGTTTCCGGAGGTGTTGGCGTGCAGGCTGCGTCTTCCGATGACTTTGGCAAAGACTTCTTCTCTTCCCATCTGAGCGTTGAAATCTCCTAGAACGATCTTGGTGTCGTAGCTAGGGCATCGATCATATGTCCTTTCTAGGAGATGATAGAAGTCCTCTTTACTGCTGTCATCTTTTTCCTCTGTCGGGGCGTGGGCGCATATGAGGCTTATATTCCCAAATTAACCTTTGATGCGGATTGTTATGAGGTGTTCGCTTATGTATTGGAAGCTTAAGACTTTTTGCCTAAGTCTGCCTCGAACAACAAAACTGCATCCAAATAAGCGTTTCCCTCTCTCCCTGCAGCAGTCGCCTAAGTATATGTCGCAGTTTCTCACTCTTCTCTTGCCCGGCCCATCCCACCGCATTTCCTGAATCACGATAATGTCTGCTTTATAGCAGTCCAGGGCCTCCGCAAGTTTATCGGCTGCACGTGGTCTGTTTAGGGACCTCACATTCCACGTGCATATCCGTAGAGCATTATCCTTTTTTCGTTTGCGTGGGTCGTTAACAGTGTATCCATCCATACCCGAGGCATTCGGTTGGTACGTAACTAGTGTTTTTTATGTGGTCGGGCAGTTACACCGACGCACACCCCCAACCTGAATGACCAGGCCCTTGGGCGGAGGTCGCACTTATAGGTTTAGCAGGTTGAGTTCGGGTGAACAACAACCAGTGCCCGGTGGCTACCAGCGTGAAGGTAGAATAAGCACAATTGGTGTGTAGAAGACAGTTACAGCAGCTGGGCATCGCCAGGTTGATACCAATTAGTGCCTACCCTGTTCCCACATCACCCAGCCACCGTCCATAAAACAAAGTCTTCCTAATAACTCAAACACATATTTCCACTACACAAAATTAACATGACCAGTACCCAGGTCTGCATCGGTTCAAGATGAAGCTGTCATATATTGATAAAACTATTGAGACACTCTAAGTGTCGCTGAAACACATATTTTGTTGACAATATTAATCGCTACGCTATACAATGCCGCGAGTGTGTGGGAAAAACGGCAAAATGATATTACTTTTTCATTGACTGATGCATTTATGTTATTATGCAATTAAGTTATAAGCTGCCAAATATTACTTTAAATAACACATCATTCAATAAGTCCCGAGAATGACATATAGAGGGCGCTACAATGAATAATACATGGCCTTTTATTTTCCGGGATTAGAGAACAAAAACAAATATTATTCATCGAAAATAGCTTTATTGTTTTTCAAAATTTTGCCCAATAAGATCCATACACTTTTGCATGCGCTTGCACGACTTGTGGAAGCACTTTTACCACTCTGAATAAGGTTTTTTCGAAAAATAGGCGACCATTTGCTTGGAAGTGCTTTGTGCACGAGCAACTTTTGTTGGATTTGGCTCAATTTGAAACACGCATACAGTCGACGGCTGTTTACTTCAAACTTTAAATCCACGATTCATCACCTGTCATGATGTCATAGACGTGTTTCGCGATCGTATTTTTGGAGCAATTCCTTCGACCAATCGACACGAACCTTTTTTTTTTAACGATTGACAAATTGTGCGGGATCCAACGGGAACAAATATTTTTGACAGTCAAATGTTCATGCAATATTAAATGTATACTGGTCCCACTAATGCCTAACGATCTTACAATATCAGTTGGCGCACAGCATCAATGGTTTCCAAAACAACAACTGATTTTGGATGACCTTTACGAAATTCGTCTTGGAGGGAACTACGACCTCGGTTGAATTCACCATACCGTCGTTAAACACTGGTCCTTGATGGAGCTTCATCGCTCAAAATTGAATAAAGTTCATCGATGCACTGTTGTTGGGTTAATCCACTTAGAAAGGTGTAAAAAATAATCGCACGAAAATGTTCACGATTTAATTCCATTTTTTGGGCGAGCTGAATTTTTTAAGTTACTGTAAACAACACAAATAGCGGTTGTATGTCAAAACGTTCTGTGTACGTATAACCACAAAAATGACAAACTTTACAATAGAGCTGGCAGTTGCCAAATTGCAACACTAGGGTTGCCCAATCCTGAAATGTAAAAGGCAACCTACGTATTGGTGCATTAAAAGGAAGAAATTTCAAAACAACGGTCACATATGAAGAAGAATAAAAATTCTTTTCCACCAAGGCAATGCAGCGTGTCACATGTCGTTGGCTACCATATCCAAATTGCACGAATTGGGCTTTGAACTTCCCAACCCATCGTATTCCCTAGATCTGGCTCCCGCGACCTCTACCCCATTTCAGACCTCAAAAAGATGCTCGCAGGAAAAATTATGACTCGAATGAAGATGTTATCACCGAAACTGAAGCATATTTTGAGGCCAAATATAAATCGTTCTAGAGGAAAGTTATCGAAAAGTTAGACTGTGATGAACATTTAACAGGTTCCCTTTGAATATTACTAATAATTGGATGTCCACAAAGGATCAGAGCTGAACTTGTTCATCAACTACTCCTCGTGGACGCGCTACTGTTCTCTCACGAGCAGGAGGGACCTACAGTTTTTTGCCGACTCCGAACGGCGAAGTTTGAGAAGCTTTTTCTTGGACAGTTATTACTCTTTGCATGTTATCAGCAGCTTGAAAGAGGTGGTGCCGTGAAAAAACCGAAGTGTTTAGCCGGGAATCGAATCTAGACCTGCTGCGTGCGAGCGTCGTACTCTACCCACTACGCGACAGCGGCTACCCATTGAATGTTAGTGCACCTTCTTGTTAGTGGCGGCCCCTACGTGTTATTCTCAGGACTCGGAGAAGATGCATAAAAATCATATGCGATCCGGCAATATACCAACGGAAATTACTCTTTTTGATTCCTTAGCCGTAAAAACTAACTTCCTACTTATGTAGCTTGTGGTACCATGTTCCCAAAGGTGCTTTGAGATGACAAGTTTAGGTGATGGTATGCGATCGATGCCAGAAGTAGTGCAGCAGCGAAGCGAAGGGAGATGCATGATATTTATCGTGCATTTACTGTAAATTTATGTAAACAAGCAATTAATATTTGCCTAAGCTTAATTCGGTATTAAACTGTAAAGCAGCAAATTATATTCTGAATTTCACACTTTGTTCTCCTGAACTCACGCAGTAGAGCATATTTCCACTACCCTTCCTCGCTGGATGCCTTGTCGTGGCGGAAAGGCTTAAGAGTCAATGACCCTTGGTCGAAAGATCCTAGGTGAGGCGCGAACCGAAGTCCAGAAACGTCTTGTCTTTGGACGTTCTAAATAAATACTGTATGGAGGCAAATTCTAAGCATTTAACTACTCCAGGTGGCACTCGCTATTGCGAAAATCTACCCATTGGCTTTTCAACATCGGCCAGGGCAAGGATTCTCGAGGCCCCAACCACCTTTCTCAGAACACCCTTGCCCGCCGCGGCGCTGGCAATAATGATTCTTGCCACGATGCCATCAGTATAATGAGTTGTAAAGAAAGCAGCGGAGAAGCTCAGCCTGATACGAAGCTTGCCAGAGTGCCACCTTTGATGGTGCGTCTCGGACATCCGAAAAGGAGGAACGAGCCCCAAAAGATCCGGCACCTGGGGGGCCTTTGACAAAGAACCAAAGGAATAGGAGGAGAAGAATGGCTGCCACCGATCGGAGCAAAGAGATCACGAAAGTGGTCGAAGGCGCAAGTCTCGAAGCCGTACCCCTTCAATGGCGAGGGGAAAGAGAATTAGGTCAGCAGAAGCATCACCAGCCGAAACTGGCCAATCCTTCGAATCCAACGCCGCCTCCTCTTCCTCTGGCTCTCAAAGCAAAGAGCGAAAAACGTTTTCGCACATTTCCGTTGGTAGCACCTCCCGCACACGAGGTCCGCAAGACACCGATGCCGCACCTAGTACTTGCTGCGGCTCGGACAGGCGGAAATTAACTGATGCGGGAGAGCCCGCCAATAGACTCAATCGCGCATCAAGCGGAAAACGAGATCCGTAGCCCTACAAGAAGGATGCCATCTGTTTTCTGCTGCTGCGACAGCATGGCCGACGCAAAATGCAAACACTGCAAAGATCAGCTGTGGGATCTGGCTAAGGCAGAGAACGCTTGCTTCCAAGTGGAGGGCTGTGCACAGCGATCTCTTGAGTGGCTGAGCAATTCCGTGCCAAAAATTCCACCCTGGAAACCACAAATTTGAGGTTCTCAGAGCCTTAAACTCACGCGCACCATCTGCTTGATCCCGGGGGCACTCAGGAACACGGCAGATGTGCTGGCGCGTTTCCGCATCCAGAACCCTGGTCACGAAACCAATAGGCCTCCCACAGGGAGAGCAAGAATCGAGAAAGTAAAGACGGTGCTACTCCCGTTGTGGGCCTGGCCCGACCTTCGTTTGAGACCATCGTCTCTACATACGGCTCTTGTCCCTATTTGCACCTTGGGAGGGTAAACTTCCGCTTCATTTTCAAGGAACGCAAATAAGGGATGCTTTTCACGGTAACTTTGTGAGCCACTGCTTACCCATTCTAAGGGCGCTACTGCAATCCTATGAAGAAGACTTTCCATGATAAAGGCAAAATCACACATCGTATCTATCCAGGGACCATGGGTGTGAAAAAATCGCATCTGTGGCCTTGGTAGCCTGCGAGGCTTTTTTCCATCCTTTGACAAGCGATCCGAAAGACCGAGAGCTTGCCTTATTGTGCCGAAGCATCTTCCAGCAAGTAAACTCGGACAATTCTGTGGATAAGATTTAGTTGGTGCCGTTATTAACTTCAAGTCAGGCGAAGCATAGCACAATTTTATCGTGGCTTCAGCCTACTTTCCCTACGATTCCATTCTAACACCGGCACCAAAGTCAATGTGGCTTAATTGATAAATTATTTGCATTCGATTCGTTGAAGCAAAATTGTTTTTGGCTTTCTCCATTAGTTCCTGTTATCCGCTTAATCACTGGAACACACTCCCAGGATCGCAATAGTTTTGGTCTTAAATTATTAGTCATAATAATAACTGAAGCTCATCCTTTCTATCCTCTCAATATTTGCAAGTGTTGTGGTTTTATTTGTAAGCACAAGCAGAAATCCACACAATCGGTGAGTAATCGATTTTAGATTGGCTTTCGACTCAAGATGAAGAATCAGGAAGCAGACGGGCAGTATCCTCTAGCAAACATTCCCGCACATAATCCTCAATATTCGTACACTTTGAGTACATCCAAAAACCAACATTCAAAGCCCCACATCCAATTAAGTGCTCTAATTCCTGCTTTCTGTCAAAGCACACACTCTCCCCTCTCATCGCCTGTCGGCATAAGTCGCTCAATAATCTTTCTATCTGCAAACTCCATTTGACTTCACTTACGATGTATTATTTCCATAAATACAAAACAAACACGACCACCCATAGAGATAATTGAGAATTTCGATAATTAAATCAATCCTCCTCTGGCTGGCTTTTCATTATGATAATATTCGCATTCTCAACGTTTCGCTCTGTCATCCACTCTGCCTGTTGGGTAGACATATGTGTGTCTGCACACTGCCAGTGGGCTGAAAGTTGTCAAATATATATAGGACGGTGAATTGATAATTCAACTTAGGCTCAACTAGTCTCTTTTCACCCATCTCCTTATTGAGAGGCGCACAAGCTCACCCAGAGGACAGAGGATCTCGGATTGTTGCATTATTTGAAGTTGAACACAAGTCCCAATTAAAAATAAATAAAGTTGAGTTCAAGAGTTGTACCCAAGTTAAGTGCTCGACTGAGTATGTTTAGAAATTCTTTGACTGCATGGAGATAATTTATACACTTCGGATGATTATTTTAGAGGGTGTGTGTACATATATTGCTCAAGTGCATCCCAAATGTCCAAAATTAAGGCAAGTCTACTTGCTGATATTTTGAGACATGCCGCATCGATCAGTGCAGTGGTCTATCCATATAAACACATCAAGGACATTTATCATGAGCAGTTCAAAGAGATGTTATACCGGTTTGAATTGCATTTTTGTTCCCCAGGCGTTCTGGCTGTCCGCGAAGGGATATAAGTGGTCTAAGGAGGGTGCCGCGCAAATGTCAATGTTCGGGACGAGCAGGCGTATGCTAAGTATGAAGTGACGGTCAACTATGCAGTAACTAGGCATTTTCATGGTAACTAGACAATTCATAGTGAACGCCAGGTATCCGGCAGAGCGGCACGCTATGGTCCGAGCGAGGCATCAAAAGATGTGTGATGCTTTCCTGATCTCAGGGAAATGTAACATTTTGAGTGCTCAGCAAGCTGACTTGTTTATATGATTCAAATACCTTTTTGGAGGAGATGAAGGCACGGGCGTAATTTTGACTGTTAATTATTGGGAAGGGAACTTGTTTGAAAGTGCAAGACAAAGGAGTAAAAATTAACAGTACCACATTATTCTTCACTCATTTGAGCGTTATTTAACGAATATCTACGAAAATGTTTGGGTTTGTTGCATTTGGGTACATTATCGGAACTTATTTATGGACAAATAGAGGAGTCCTGCATCTTGCTTTATTTTCCCGCTAGTTACCCGGCACTTGTTGGCAATAAACTGGCACGGTATTTTTCAATATGATTGCAGCTTACTTTAGTTTAGTTTCCTTTCGAATCAAATGCTGCATCAAAATATGGTTAATTCAAAGGCAGTCAAGTTCAAGTTGTGTTAGATGAACTCAAGTCTGACGGTCTTATATAGATATCGGTGTTCCACAGGGCTCTGCTATGTCTCCAATACCTTAACCCCATTCCTCTCCTGCTGATTCAAGTGCAATTCACTCTTTCGCTGATGAGGAAAACACTGACGTCGATATCGCCTTTGTTCTGTGGGGGAGAGGGAGATATAGAAAATCGTAACTAATATAATGTAGATTTTTATTTCGGCGTAATAATGTAATGTGCCCCACGTGACGAAAGAAAGAGTATTAATTGCCTAAGAAAAAAGCTTCGGCGTTAGGCCCTAGTCCCTCTGTGTTGGGTAGCGTAGTGGGTCGAATGCGACGCTCACACGTCGAAGGGTCTAGGTTCGATTCCCGGCTAAAATTTTGAAATTTTGAAATTTTGAAATTTTGAAATTCTGAAATTTTGAAATTTTGAAATTTTGAAATTTTGAAATTTTGAAATTTTGAAATTTTAAAATACTGAAATTTTGAACATTTCAAATTTTGAAATTTTGAAATTTTGAAATTTTGAAATTATAAAATTTTGAAATTTTGAAATTTTAAAATTTTGAAATACTGAAATTTTAAACTTTTGAAATTTTGCAATTTTGAAATTTTGAAATTTTGAAATTTTGAAATTTTTAAATTTTGAAATTTTAAAATTTTGAAATTTTGAAATTTTTAAATTTTGAAATTTTTTTTTCCTGCTAAACACCTTGAATTTTGCACGGCACCACCTCTTTCGAGCTGCTGACAACACTCAAAGAGCAATGTTTAAGAAAGCTTCTCAAATTTCGCCGTTCGGAGTCGGCAAAAAGCTGTAGGTCCCTTCTACTCGTGAGAGAACAATAGTACGCACAACACGAGTAGTTGATGAGCAAGTTAGGCCCTGGTCCCCCTGTGGACTGTCGCGCCAATAATTATTAATTATTATTATTATAATAATGTTCGGTCGAATGTGGTGGATTCACTTAGGCACAGGAAAATTTTGGGTTGCCATTGAGCCGGTTTCAATGCATTGCAGCTGGACACATGTTGCTTTCTTCGACAAGGGAAGCCATTGCCAGCCAAGGGCAGGGCAGTTCAGTTGTGGAGTAGTACTGGAGGAGTTTCCTGTTCTTCCTTATCTTACGTGAAGAAATGAGAATTGCTTTTGGTATGTTTGCATTGGTCACACGTCTGTATCACTATGTTTATGTTTACGTTATATGCATCCTTTTTCCGCGTTTTTATGATCTCTGAACCAGGCATAAGCATTTGTTCCTCATTCCTACCGTTTTCCAAGCAATCACCCATTATCAATAAATAATATCAAAGACAATTAAAATTCATCAGGCTTTTAACCTTTTATACAGTGTATACAAGATACACTTGAGTACAGAAAACTCAACAACTTTATGCCTTTATCATCGCCCTATGTTCTTATTTATTTTCTTGTGAAATTTCATATTTGGTTTGTTTGTTTTCATACTATCAATAAATAGGCGTGCTAAAGGGATTATTTGGTATCCTTGTATGGCTGGGTTGAATTCAGCATGGGCCAAAGTTCTAGAGGAAGAGAGGAAAAGGAGGCACCGGTGCACATTGATATTCATTTAGAAAGCCAAACAGTTATAATGATGACTCTAATATACGAGGTCGGTTTTTTTATTTCTGCATTAAAAAGCTTTTAAAGCAGAGGACAACTCAAATTTCACCGTTCGGAGTAGGCAGAAAACTGCAGGTCCCTTCTATATTCAAACATTTTGTAATTACTGTACACTTCCAAACAGCTCTCATAGTCATCGATAGATTGCTGTTATGGGTCCATTGTGAGCCAACGCGGCACTCATTTCGAAAACATCTTTCTCATAGACAAATGTTCATGCAAAATAGTGTACGTACTGCCTTCTGATATCTTTAAGGTGTCTCACGCAAAACGGTTTTCCAAAATGATTTAGTTTACTTCTTTGACGATTTCAAGTCTACCCAACTCATTTTGACATTCGAAAGCCACGTACGTACGGACACGTTTGAAGATTTCTTCGAAACCACAATCTCGCGCGGAGTGGAAGTGGAAAGTGGAAGCGTAGGATATGGCGTTGATGGTTTCACCTTTTTTTTGTAAGCACTGAGTAAGATTCCCTTCGAGTCCCAAAAAACTGTGGCCATAAGCTTCCCGGCAAACGCAGTGACTTGGAACTTCTTCTGTGGATGCATGGACTCTTGTTTGCTTTCAGTATCATAGAGGTGAACCCATGTTTCGTCCTCAGTAACAATTTGATCCATAACACCGTCCGCGGTCTCACTGCCTTTGAAAGATGGTTAAGAAGATCATAAAGAATGGTGTGAATGGTACCATCATGGTGATCTCTGCTAGAACAAGTTTTTCGACTTTTTTGATGCTTTCTCACGTACAGGCAGTATCTGGGGCGCCGGTGCGAGGGTCGTCTTCAATGCTCTCTCTGTCTCTCTTCAACACACTTGACCACTTTGGCACAGTTGATAATGAAAGCGCGGAGCCCTGGTAAACAGCCACCATCTCTTCATGAATAGTTTTTTGACTTTTTCCTTGCTAAATGAGAAATTTAATTACAGCGCGATGCTCAATTTTCACCATCATCGTCTCAGTTGCCATTGTGATTCTGTTTAACTAGAGATAAAACGCGAATAAATTATCACATTTATATGAAATTTTACATGAATGCACTAAAATAATAGTATTACTTGATAAATAAGTCAATTTATATATATAAACACAGCTTCACCCCGATACCGAGATTATGTTGAAGGCCCATCGTAATACCATGCTATCAATTTTGCATTCAATAATGTTTGACACTGATAAATAAAGTTTGTGATCAGAAATTTTATATTTTGGTTTTAAGTGCAATTGGCATGGGTTAAGAATGTCTATGAGTTCACACTTTGGACTGTAAAGTTAAGAGACTCGATGGAATGGAATACTCTTCTCATCGCAATCGTATGCCCTTGCCATAATTTACATGAATTTAGCCCAAAGAATGGGTTAATGATCCTCTATGATTTAATGAATGTTATTGTTCGCGGATTTATTCAGAAAATTTCAGACCTGTCCTCCATCTAAACTGTCAACACCTGTCTGTCTGCAGTTCGCTAAATACCCATCATCATGGGTAGATCAGCTTCCAATGAAATGTCCTCCTTCGAGCCATTCCATCACAATTTCACTTTTCGTGTTATCTTAATTATGCCCGCACCTTGCCACTTATTTCTGTACGAAATTCAAAATAACATCCCCACAGCTTTCCTGAACCCACCCCACCTAGGAGGCGCTGCATAATTCAAACAAAAAAAACGGCACACACTCCTCCATTTCACAGGAATGATTTAATGATTCCGTATTCATGTTCCGGGTCCTTTTTTGTCCGGATTCCTGTGCACATTAGACAGGATATGAATTATTCATGCGCCGACTGTTTGTAAAAGCAATTATCATGGAATTTAAGTGCCGAACAAATTAACATGTTCATACAACGAAATAATTTACATTTACAGGCGAATAATGTTCGTCCTTCGGAAAGTGTAAAAAAAGTTTAAATTATTCCGGGGAACACGAATCGTATGGAGATCGTGGGTGTTCGGCGCTTAGATTGGTGTTGAATTCGGTGATGCTGTTGCGAAGTTGCTTTCGCAGCATGGACTCGCATGTTTTACGATCGAAATGCGGACATTAAAAGTTTATAATCGCATCGGCAGGCAGATGCTTACACGATGGCATTAACATCTGATGACATTGGACACCGGATGTGTAATGGAGACGGCTTGGGTTGGCTTCAATTTTGACTTGTTCTTGCAGGTGCTTCAAGTTCTAAATCTTTTGAGGTTTGCTCAAATGTGTGGGACATTCGCAGACACCCCCGACCTACGAAACTCATCGTATTTCGGAAGAAAGACAAGGAACCTTGACTTTTGTGTTAAAAAAGGTTTCCTTGCTTTTTAGAGAAGGCAACACATTGCCATTTTGAAAAAAAAGTTGGCGCGCCTTACACCGGAGGCTAGAGGAGGTTTTAGCACTCCTTTAAATGGGAACTTTATATATACTTCTCTGTCCTTTACAAGTGACATCCAGGTAGGCGAATAAGGCAATCTGAGAGATAAGTCCGAAGACTTAACGACTTTATCTTATTTCTTCCTTTCGTGAGAACAGTCCGAAGTCCAATGCAGAAAACAAGAATAATTTATATGTTAAGGAATAAGATGACAAACAAGAACAAGTAATGAAATAACAATTTAGTAAGAAAACAATTAAATACAAGAAATCGAACACAAACATGTAACAAATGACAATTTAAAGGGAAAACATGTAAATGACAGGAATTCAAAGCTGTCTGTTGCGAAATAATTTTTAAGTCGTCAGAACCTCATCTGCTATTTGTCAGAGGGCGGAAGGAAACCAAAACTATGCGAAACATCAAATCAGAGCGTCGGATGAACATCTGCACTCGTCTTTCGTGTCAGTCACGTGCAGAAAAAAAAACGAAAGCTAGCTGCACGAAAGCTAGCGAGTCTTGTTGGTCGAAGAAATCCGGTAGAACTTTGGTAATGTCGCGCAATGGTGATTTATCTGATTCAACGGATAGTTTTTATGGAAAGCGCGAAAAACAATTTAGCCACAACGATTTGCACATAGTAAAATGTAGCGGGTTTTGCAAGAGAATGTATCACCGTGAGTACTTTGAAGGACAAATATCAGCACACGTTATAAATTGGTCTATAGTCGGTCTGCCGAGCCGGAAGCCACACTGGTACGTGCCGATTAGTGCGGTGCAAAACTGTGCAAAACGGTGCAAAACACAGTACCGTGGGTACCGTTTAAAAATCTCGATGATAAGTGTTTCCAATTTAAATGAATAACATATTATAACCTTAGGAAGCATAATGAAAACATAGAAGAATACAAATGTAAATGACCCTTAGAAAAACAATAAACTTCCGCACGGTACAAACTCTTCTTTAATAATGGGCTGATTATTTCTAGGCTTACATTTAGCAACATCTTTTGTTCAGAAGTGGAGACTTTTCGAATAGATCATCCGATCAGTAGAATCGATATATTTGCGGGTTGGTAGTTTTGTAGTGTATATTCGTTAAAAACAGTGACGTACAAAAATAAATTACTCTTTTTGATTCTTTTCCAATATTTCCATTCTTATTGATTCTCTACACAAAAGACTACAAAATGCTGAGTGTGGTAATCTTCAAGCATTAAAAAAAAGACAGCAAAATAGATTAAAAAAATTAAGAACTCAACAGTTGACTACCGTCGAATCAACATCAACATAAATACAAAAATATTAGAAAAAGTAGAACAACAACAGTTCAAGAATTATATGGAATCAAATAGACTATTGCGAAATGTCAATCTGGGTTAAGAGGCAGGCATTGTTGCGGATCACTTTCGAATCTAATAATTGCCTACGGGAAGAATGCAGTGCTGAAAATATTGCCATGTTATGTAGCATCCATCAATCTGAGGACAATGCTCGAGGGGGTTCACAGGATAAACTGGAGAAATATAGTGTCAAAGGAAGAGAGCTAACATGGATATCATATCTTGATATAAGAACTCAACAAACTAAAGTATGCAAACAAATTTAAGATGCAAAATGTCTTTAGGTGTACCCCAGGGATCTGTATTAGGAGTGTTCTTGTTTATACTATATGTAAACTAAATGCCAAGTGTGGTTAAATTATTGATCTTTCAGCTATATGCTGACAATGGTCTACTCTTCGTTTCATGTAGGGATATAAATGAGAGTATAAATAAAATTTATCAGGATCTATGCATCCTAAATTAATGGCTTAAGGTGAACGTATTAAATTTAAATGTAAGTGAAACTAAGTGTATATGTATGTGGGATCGGGAGCCAGACAAACTATACAAACCCTACAGACAGTATACAAATCACGCGACGAAATAACTGTTTACAATCGGACGACTAAACCGTAAGGCAGACGACGAACAGACGTATACACACGCATAATCCTAACGAACGCATACGTAGAGAACACACGCACACATCAATATGCACCACGAACGGGACGAGACATATCAGGGAAACTGAACACGACTTTCATTCTTTCGCCAGCCTCCCGTCGAGAAGTTCAGCGTGGCCATTAAGTCCAGAATATTGTTTGACTAAAGATTAAAATTAATAATTAAAGCGGAGGGTTTTTATTTCCTACAAGTATGTACGTATAGCTACGTGATAAATGTAATATATTTGAAACTGTTAACCAAATTAAGTATCTGCATGTTAATGCAGTGTAGTGTAGAATGTAGTGTTGTAACAATCACATTGACTGCAAAGGTAGAAAACAATAGTAACTTTAGAAGGATAAGGAAAATGTTATCAACTCTCTGTGCAATAGTATACAATAGTATTATAAAACCTCATTTTGAGTACTTTGTATCCATATGACGCAATAACGCAATGCCTGTTAGTAATATTACCAGGACCGAACTTGTTCATCAACTACTCGTGTTGTGCGCGCTACTGTTCTCTCACGAGTAGAAGGGACCTACAGTTTTTCGCCGACTCCGAACGGCGAAGTTTAGGAAGCTTTCTTAGACAGTTATTACACTTTGAGTGTTGTCAGCAGCTTGAAAGAAGTGGTGCCGTGAAAAATTCGAGGTATTCAGCCTAGAATCGAACCTAGACCGTGTTTGAGCGTCGCACTCTACCCTCTACGCCACGGCGGCCACACCTTAGGTTAACAAATAAATTAATGAATGGCTAAAAATATTTTAAGGAAAGGAAAAATCTCTCGAAGATGTGACTATTTCGGCTGTATTTTTCAGGTAAAAGTGCAGACACTTAAAATTTTGCGTCATTTTCCATAAATAAGATGAACACAGTACTACATATATGACCTTGATATAATTGCATGAAAATTGAGGAACTGTCTGGAAATAAATCGGAATCTTGTCAAATTGGGGTGATTGAGGAGAGCCGAAAATTATTCCGTCCTGCCCAGATTAACAAAGGTAAGTAGAGCTTTTGTGTCGTCCAAGAGCTACGCGTTCTTTGGCTTCACAGTAAATAGAAAACACTGCGTAGGTTGCGAAATCCAGCATAGAATGCCTCGTGATGTTTGAGCAAATGAGAAACCTGTGTTCAGAAACCAGGCCCAGACCCACCCTATAGAGCAGAAATATAAAGTGAATGAAGGAAACACAGATTTTTTTTTAAAGGAGACATGCGTTTTTCGTGCGTTGTCGCCGTGACGTAGTGGGTAGGGTGCGATGCTCACACGCCGAAGTGTCTAGGTTTGATTCCCAGCTCCACACCAATTTTTCGAATTTTTCACGGCACCACCTCTTTCTAGCTGCTGACAACACGTAAAGGGTTATAACTGTCTAAGAAAGCTTCTCAAATTTCGCCGTTCGGATTCGGCAAAAAACTGTAGGTCCCTTCTACTCGTGAGAGAACAGTAGCGCGCACAACACGAGTAATTGATGAGCAAGCTAGGCTCTAGCCCCCTTAGGACTGTAGCACCAACAATTATTACTATTATTATTATGCTTCTGACAGACAACGAAATTCATATTGGAAATTCAAATTTAATCCGATTTTTGTGTTAATTATGTTGGTTGAATATGAGAAAACAACATCTCTCCTGTAATTTCCGTGTGTCATCTCTTAAAAACGAGTCCCTTCTGGTATTGGTCCAATCATTGAGCTATTCTTCAATATATACATTACCGGTAACCCGCAAACCGTTTTGCAACCAAAAGGGTTAAGAGGCAGTTGTCGGAAGGAGCAATCTCTGTAGAAAGCTGCAAGTGTGGTTAAACCTCCCAATTCAGAGTTTCTATGGGCATATGTGACGTTATCATGTTGCAAAATTACTTTCTGTCGTTTTTGACCGTTTTTCGAGCAATGCACGACTCCAACGCTTTAGTTGTAGGCAACATTGTTTCTCATCGATGACTCAACTGGTTAAAGCAGCACCATATGCAGAGCACGACCTAGTCCTTGGCATCGATATAGGCTTAGTATAAATGGTTGCCTTCTTCGGGTTATCGAAGTAAATTAACTTTTCATCTCCAGTCACAATCCAGTATAAGAATCCGATTTTTGATAATTTTCAAGAATCAGTTCTGAGGCGAAAGATCGCCTTTGGATAACTCTTGGTTTCAACTCTTACGTCACAGATTTTCCTTACTTTTCAAACGAGCGAACATTATATGCTGAATTGACCCTTTTGACTATGCGACACAAGTAAAGCCACCGATTTCTAATTTTTCAAACTTTCTGGGGTGCCCGAAAGGTCTTCGTGTACACCGCTTGAAGCACCACTTTGGCACGTCCAATCCACTCTATGCATAAATTATCGGTCAGAGAAGATTATAGTCGAATTTAAGGATAAAGCCAAAATTTCTGTTGAACAAATGTCGACATTTTCAATAAGTTATCAAAAACAGGCACTGATGCAGACTTTTTACTTCCAACAAATCTGAAACCCTTCCAGTGAAAGCAAACGCTGCAGTTTGTGTCTGTTGCAGGAGCGCCATTATTTGAAAAAAATATCGAATCAATATACACCCAAAAAATGAACAAAGAAGAGGAAGAAATATCAATCGCAGAAATAGCCAACTGGCATTAACCTCCTCACATTATTCTTCTCCAGAACTTGACTTCATTTCAAACAATTCGTCCTCATGTCCTCTCTATCCTATTACAGAAATGTTTTAAGGTGCCTGCACACGAATGATGATTAGTCCAGAGTGTCTGGGAAGTTTCTGTCCCCTCGTGGGTGTACGATTTCGGTTTCTACACCATTCAAGCCATTGTCTCATTTAAATCACACTGTTCTGATTTGGTCGATAGTTTTCATCACCCAGTTTGCCACAAATTTGTTGCACACCCGAATGACACATCGATCTTTCATCAAACCCTTTCTCAGGAGCATCCTAAGGCTATCTTCACGTAGTCAAAGCAATCCGATTAGACACTTTTGACCGTACCTTTCCTTAAGTACAATTCATGATTCCCATCATCGTCGTCTGCCACTTCATTCCGAAAAGAGCAATACTACCTATCGTCTATGCAATTTCCATCCTTTCCCATTCCACTTTGCGAGCCCCTTGATGCACAACTCAGATGACGTCCAAACATCGTAAATGCAATCAGCATAATTCCCTGCAGGATGAAGAGGTCATTCTGTCAATTTTTGTAGCTACCTTTGATCAAGATGAGTGCGATTTCCCCCGAAACTATGCTCGTAAATTCAAATCCGTTCGATAAACGAAGTAATAACTCTGTGCACTGCACGCCCATACGTTCACACCTTTATCGCATTGAGCCCCATCCAGCGGCTGATCGGTAAGCCGACCTCTTGAGGCAATAAATCGTCCAGCCAGTCACCGCACATCGGGATGAAACAAAATACATCCAACCTGATCTGACCATTCAACCGTAAAATTCCGGCCAACGACGGAAGCCTGCAATTTGCAATACGGCACCACAATTTCACCCACTTGGCACCGGCTCCAGAGCTGCTCAATAAATAAAATTAAGTTCCTCCGCAGGACCATCGGTAGAAAAAAATTGCACCATACCACCCCACACCGCACGGAAAGGGTTGGCGATTGAAGAGAAGAGCAGAAAAAAAAAATAACTTTGAGTCCCTTTCCCTGCCTGGCGGCATATCCCTCTGGAAATTGAGAACTTGTATGACTTGCAGGTAGTTAAGTGGAATTTCCCTCCCCCAAATGAGTTTAAGAAGTTCCTTCCTTACAATTCCCGATAACAAATGGCCTTCCGTCGAAGCCGCTTCAGACCGTGCCCCACCGCACCGCAGCATACAGCAAATAAAACGAACGACGTGTGAATAAAAGAAAAGTCAACTCGGCTGTAACATCCGACATCATTTCATTTATTGGCGTGTCTTCCGAAGGAAATGATGTGGGTCCTTCCAAGCATTCCGGGTGAACTTGTACTCCGCCTCCGGCCGAGGACTCATTCGGGTCGACATCTTGATATCGGCAGACCCGACCATGACTGAGCGTGCGGTGTACGAGTATTCTCTCCAATCATTCAATTTAATTGAGTACTTTATGATCTTGTGAAAGATAATAACAAGTTGACAGTTGGATCCCATGGAAAACCAATAACTCCCCCGGGTATGGGAAGTGGGATGTTGAGGTGGAGCACAGGAAAAAGGGGTCTGCTGCCTACTTGACCTTGGAGAGTCCGCTCTGTTCGCGCCGACACTGTGAATGCGAGGTAATCCATAAAAGTTCGTCTCAATTGTGCTTACGAGGCAAAAAAACATCAAATAGCTGCTTTATGTCTGTCCCATCGGGATCGTTTCTTTTGTTTCCCTTTTTTGTTGTGCCGTAGTTTTCTTTTCTCTCCGTTTTTGATGCTTTTTCGTTTATTGACTCTGTTTCCGATGAGTTTTGAGTTGCAGTTGCTGAGATGGCTGACCTTAAGAGATCGAATTTGTTGCGTGACATTCGGCACTGGTTGTCCTTGGACCGTTCGACTTACTGCTTGAAATATGTTTGGTTCGCTATCATCTTAGGATTCAGTTTAGAGTGTCTGGCATATTCCGCGAGTAATATGCGAGGGTCGATAAGTTTTAAACTTTTTAGAGCGTCTGCATTTCGATTGCTTCTCGAAATTGAATACGTCAGTGGGCTTTTCAGAAACTTAAAATCAAAATGGAGGAATTTGGGGATTCTTAATTGCTGAAAGGAAAAACGTCCTTTTGCGATGATTATGTGCTTTTTACATTTTTAATGTTTCTGACTATTCGGAAGGCGAAGTAATTTGTTTCAGGACGGTTCGCATTGTACTTAGTCTCTCTTCCATTGAGAATGGAATTTATTACAGTGTACTGATATCGTCAAATCGACAGACTGCAAATGATACCCTGGTATGCCTAAGATACTACGAAGGTTGCCTTTTATGTTTCGGGATTGGGCAACCCTAGTGTTACAACTTGGCAACTGCCTGCTCTTTTTGTAAAGTTTGACATTTTTGAGGTTATACGTACTCAGAACGTTTTGACATACGTGCGCTATTTGTGTTGTTTACAGTAACTTAAAAGATTCATCTCGCCCAAAATTGGAATTTAATCGTGAACATTTTCGTGCGATTATTTTTTACAACTTTAGGCGTGGATTAACTCTTAACCTAATTCAATTTTTGGCGATAAGACTCCATCAAGGACCAATGATTATCGATGGTATGGTGAATTCAACCGAGGTCGTAGTTCACTCCAAGACGAAAGGTCGTCCAAAATCTGTTGTTGTTCCGGAAACCATTGATGTTGTGCGCCAATTGATATTGCAAGATCGTCATGTGACCTATCGTGAGATTGGAACCAGCATACATTCAATATTGCATGAACATTTGACCGTCATAAAAATTTGTTCGCGTTAGATCTCACACAATTTGTCAATCGCCTGTTTTTTGCGGAAAAACTGGACATGTTGAAACCGTACCACTAGAACAACGCAGAACAGTCAATTATGAGTGGTACACAACCATTTGTTTGCCAGTTGTCTTCCAAGAAATCGGGAAAACCAACCACCGAAGACGGATCATTCTTCACCACGACACAAACAACTGCATTTTTGAGCACTCAAAACATCGATTTGATGAGTCATCCGCAGTATAGTCCTGACTTGGCACCGAACGACTTCTTTTTGTTCGCATACGTAAAAAATAAAATTATAGGCCAACGTTTTTCGACACCTGAAAAAGCGGCTGATGCGTAAAGAATGCATGTTTTGGAGATACCCTAATCAGAGTGGCAAAAGTGCTTCAAAAATTGGTTCAAACACATCTAAAAGTGTATAGATCTTGATGAATATTTTGAAAAACAAGCTGTTTTCGATGATTAGTATTTGGGTTTGTTTTATAATAATATATAATAATATAACCCAACCCCCGTAAGCATCTCATATGTGTTTTTATTCTTTGTATGACGCAACAAGGGTGAAACAGGACCTTAACCAATTCGCCTCTCCACCATTTCATAAGTTATATCAAGAAAAAATTTTATGGTATGAGAAAATACTTTTTTTGTCAATGTCAAGCGCAATTATCAGACTTGTTCTCAGCAGAGCGCAGTGAGTAGGACTTCCTACGACTTTTCGTAAGCAACAAAACATTAACCCAATAGGCTACAGCCTCTCTGGGCTCCTTAGATCTTCACGTTTTATAGAATCAACTATTTTCTAATCTGTTTAGCGGAATTTAGCTTTTCCTTTCCTTTTCTATGCTGTCGTGTATCATTCGCGGATCGAAGTCCAAGCGTGGTCTTTGTGCTTTATGTAACGGAGCTAATGTTGTCAAAATCCCAGTTGTCGAATACTTACAAGCACGGGTAAGGTTTCACGAATATGTCTTCTATTCTATTCACGTACTTAAGTATGGCGCAGGATAAAATCACACACTAATTGACTCTGCAGCATACCTTTTTGTGCAGTATTCAGAACCCCACAAAAATGTTCGTAGACTTGTTTACCACAAACTAGTCTCAGTTGTCCCGGGCGGATTTGGCAGATCGCAATTGCATGAGTGGGTCAGAGAGCCTCGACGAGTTGCTCGATGATAGAGGGATGTCGATAACATTAGACCTTACACCTCTAAAGTTGGTTCTCCAAGTCAAAAACGTGTGCAGTTCTAATGGCCACGAACCATTTTTTTAAGAACAGCTTGGAGGATCGAAGTGTTTGCGTCTGCAGTGACAACTAAGTTGTGCTTCGGACCTCTTACAATTTCCAAGACAGTGAAGGAAATCATGTTTTTCCTTAATTTGGTTGGCAGATTAAATCCAAAAAATATAGTCTGAGTATCGTAACTTCAAGGGTTGGGAAATTAGATTGCCGATAAAATTGATAGGCTAGGATCACAACAGGCACTCATATAACCCGAAACCCACTTTCCCCGCGTCTTTGTTAAGGACAGTTGTCAGTCGACAGTTTTATCTGCGCAGAGCACAAACAAGAGATGACATGACTCCCCAGCATGCATGTTGCCCAAGCGCATGTTCCGAACCGTCACCAAGAAATCCGCGGCATTCCCTGCTATCACTAGACAGGAAAGACTGAAGACGGCCTGTTCACCTTTTGCTCAATTTTGGTAGGCTTTTAATTGACTAAGTCATGATAATTTCTGCTTATAGAGACGGTGAAGACACGATGAAGTTCTTCCTCTGTTAGTGTCCTGCTTCTTCCCGGGTCAGGTGGCGCATGGTTGCTGCTAATAAGGTTGGAGCTAAACACTTCAGCTCTTTACCACAGAAGCGTTTGCTGGTATTCCTCCGGAGGACCACATAGTTTTAGGTTAATTCCTGGTAGTGCAATATACCACTTTTCGAGTCTAAGCGCTCCAGTTCAGTGTTTACCAACCTCCAACCAAAAAATAAATGAGGGAATGGGTTAACAAATCTTTGCTGAGTTCGTATCCTCTTTGAGGACGATAATCCTGTCTATTCTATTAAATGCTTAGCTGTCGACAGTTGGACGTGTACCCGATACATTGCTCGTAAAAATTCTTCATTATGCTGAACACTTACTCGCTCCGCTTGTTAACTTGTTGTGTTGACCCCTCTTTTCCAGTATCTATGGCGGTCCGATGGAAGCACGCGATAAAATTACAGTCATGTGCTTAACTTAGTGTCTGTAGAGACTCGGAAAGGATTACCCCTTCTATACTTGCCTCCTGTCTTCATTAACATTCTTTTGTGAGATTTGCCCGATTTCCACACTGAGTCTGTTTGTTCAGTTTAACTTGGGTCTTAAATGATATGACGCTTGACTCAGCAAACAATTGAATTTGAAAAATTCAAACCATTGTTTCCTCTAGGCAATGTGCTGCTTTCATCCTTCGCCACCGACTCAACCAATCTGTTGCTCAATTCGAAACTCAACAGACAGTAAGTTGTTATTGAAAATTATTCCAGCCAGAGTTTCCTACCACTAACTGCGAAAAACAAAAACTAACTTTATCCGAGAATCAGCCTGAAACGTGCATTTGCAATCAGAGGAGTGAGCACTGGGCATCCGTGTGTTGTTCGAATTCCCCCTTGAGCAAATCATGTTTTAAACAATTGTGTTCTCGAATCATCAGAAATCATCCCCTACCCCGTAACTGATGACGAGTCTGACATGGGTTCAATCGATGAAACCGAGACCCAGTCCCTTGAATGACTCTAACCTCCTTCAAGCCCTTATGAGGCTTCCTGTTGATCATCACATCACATGTATGAACAACCAAATTGATTCCCTCTTGCCAGCTCAACTGTTCACGAACACAGTCAATTTCGTATTTCGAGAATCGGTAGATTTGGTTGCCGCTTCCAAAGACCCAGCCACTCGCACAAACCAAATCCGATCGATAGACGGCAGCCACTGCTCCCGGATTAACATATGTGTGCCTGGGACACAATGCAGACGGGGCGACAAAAGAATATCCGGATCCACTCCCGTCTGTTCTGTTAACATTCCACCAGCATTCGATGCAAATGAGATGTAAATTTGAATCTAATCGATGTTACGCAAAGATTTGATTCCTCAAAGAAAGAATGGGAAAATCCACTAAGTCTCCATCGTGGCATACATGAGTATTGATTCATTCTGCAGTTGGGAAAGGGTGAGTGAGTATTAGCAGAGACGTCACTCCAACACACTGACTGGGCAAATTGTTCAAAGAACGAGCTGTATGCTCGACTTGTCACTGCCATGCAGCACCTATGAGAGCCCATCATGTAGACCGGACGGATTAGACCTGATCCGTCTGCTCGGTTCCGATTAGTTCAGGGATTAGAGGCAGCGGAGAGATTCTACTTCAAGGCAATTCGCATTAAGCGACAATGTGGGAGGATTGTACTTGCCGCTACGGGATGACCCAATTCGAAATTCCCAAGAATCGAACGTTAAATTTACTGTCCCGGGAAAGCGGGGAATAAAATGTCCTAATTGAATCAATAATACCACTTCATGTTCCGTTTCGTTTCGTTTTTACATTCTTCCATCATACGAGTGACGCTTAATCCTCGTCACATGTATACGCATACATCGTTAAAATGATTGCCCTCATTAGGATTTTACAACTTATTCCCACACGAAGCACCACCGCCAGTGGGACTGGTGGTGGGCGGTTCTGTAGAGCCTAGAGAGAGATCTCTTTATCGTATTTGTACAGGGCTCATCTAGGGAATCATTAAACCAACAACAAGCAGTAACGATTAACATAATTCTCTTCAATAAAAATGTTTTCTGCTTCGAATGGATTTAAATAGATATTTTGTTGACATTGTGACGACGACAGGAGATGTGGGATTTTTACGGATTGCTTGGTGAAAAAGTATTTCTTTTTCATTCGCTTTTGTAGGCGACTTGCTTTTGATTGCTGAAAGTGTTCTATGAGGTGTGATGAAACATTGAGAGATGAATTGTCGTGATGGTGACATTGGAAGTCGATCTGATATTGATATTGTTTCAAGTTAATTTGAACCTGCAGACAAATTTTAAAGGAATTAATCCAAAAAGTAAATCGATCAAGTCGTTTTTTTAAAGACCTATTGGTGACAATCTATTCACAAAAATAACATGCTTCAAACAGAATATTGATTTATTCATTCGGAGAATGGGAAAGTTTGATAGTGGACTACTGAACCTAGCTATCTCGGTCAGTGTTTGTGATTGAAAGGTGCGAGGTTATAAAAACTGACTAGCTAGACGACTGCTGTTGAATAAGAAACTCACAATGTGAATCTGAATACGATATGTGTGAAGGATCACGCAGTACACATGTGTGTGTAAAGAAAAGAAGTGTACATTCTTTGGCAAAGGATCTACACAGTCGATTTCGAAGTGTATAGAGAGTAAGTCGCAAGAAGCACAGTGTATAATTACTTTGAATAAATTGTTTTTTACTTATAAGTCGCTAACAGAACTGTTTCATTACTTTTACTTTGTTCTCAAGGACTAAGGAAAATATTTGGGTTATACTACTCATATATTTTTCCATCAACTGCATCAATACCAACTTTGTGAGCCCAACTCCAGATACGAGGGGCGTTCCATCATTTTTACCTTTATTCGGGCATCCTCAAGAACAAGTTTTCCGACATCTTTGATGCTTTCTACGGTATAAGCAGTAGCTGGGGCGTCGGAGCGGGGGTCGTGAACTCTTGAACTTGACCACTTTTGCACAGGTGAAGGTGAGGAACCCTGGTAAACAGCTACCATCTTTTCACAAATAGTTTTCTGACTTTTTCCTTGCTTAGTGAGAAATTTAATTGCAGCGCGATGCTCAATTTTCACCATCATCGTCAACTAGATATAAAGCGCGAATTAATAGTCACATTTATATGAAATTTTACATGAATGCCCTAAAATAATAGTATTACTTAATAAATAAGTCAATTTATACATATAACCTACGCTTCACCCCGATACTGAATATATTAAACGACCCTCATACATCAACATGGTCAGAACTACTCCACAAAATGGTAAAATAAAGCTCATAGAAAATTACCCAGAAAACGCATGATTCAATGACTCGGCAAGGAAGATGACAGTTAAAGAGAGCCATGAAAATTGTTTGTTTTACATTTTTGTTTCTAAAAAGTCTTCGAATCCGAGCCATTGGGACAACGCAACAGAGGACAGCCTAGGCTAAAGTGGCGCACACAAGTGGAGAAGGACCTCACCTTACTTGGAATGCGCAACTGGAGGGAGCTGGCAAAAGATTTTGCTTCTTCTTCTTTATTTTTCGTCTATTTCAAAAAAACGCTTTTGAGATTCCGATGATACAAAAGGGTCTGCGGAGATTTGCCTTATAAGTAGCTTTTCGTCATATTTGTCCAATATTGTCCTTGCTTTTTTCAGCTCGCATTATGAATCCTGTTTTCATGTTTTGAAGCGAGAAATAATGTCATGTACTGTGAAACAGCTACGTTTAACAATTTTGCCTATTCCGATTTTCCATCTTGGTAAAGCCGTAACACTAATCTCTTACCTCTTCTTATGTGTGTTTGCCTTCAGGGGCCATTTCGATGCGGATATACACAATAATGCAATTTACTTACCATAAAAAAACATAATATGTCTGAATATATTACAGTTATACAAATTTTCCAGATTTTGAATGGAAAAACACTGTAATTTAGCAAACTAAAGTGATTTCGTTAGGGTGTCCGATTATGCGTGCGAGGTAAAATTGTGAAGTTATGTAAGTATCACTCAAACTGTTTGTTTTTTTTTTGTTTGTTTGAGATAAGGTTTTGTTAACGTAAAATGAATTTAAATTTTGCCACAAAATGAAATTATATCAATTCTTTAACACCGCAGTAAAATTTTGTAGACATTTCATATGAAAACAATGTTCCTTCTCTGTGTCCGATTAGCGGTGGGAGCCACTGTATATTTAAATAAAAAATAAAAGACAGACAATTTAAAGCTATAAAACCTCGCGTTAAAATGAAGAATCAATTTTTTATTTTGAATCAATTGGCCTGTAGCGTTCCTCTCATGTTCGCATCACGTCGTGAAACTAGTTTATCCGTATTTTACCTGAATCATCCACAGATTTGTCACTGATAGCAAGAACCCCCGCCGGGTTGTTTACAATTACTTAAAATTAGTCTTTGGATTAAGTTTCTGGAGAATGTCTTTAAGTTTTGAAATACACTTAAGACAGGTATGCCTGACTACACTCACGTCCGATTTAGTTAATCATGAACAACGGCTCACCAAATTAAATGCATATGAGTGTACATCATGAACAGAAGAGCCATGGCACACCATGATTTTTAAAACACAAAATTACATTTCGACCAAGGCAAAGTAAATAGATCGAATCTGCGTAGGTACTAGTCAGAAACCAATTAGAAAGCAAATGGCCAAATAAACAGCTGATTTCCCCATATTCAGTGTGACGGTTAGTAATGGATAGTTTTTTGATATAGGCTTATTTTTGATAGTACTGAACGTTATGAAAAACGCTGCAAAATCGAACAAAAAGGGCAGGAACGAGAGAGAAGACCGCCTAATTCCCTTATAAGTTTCAGGTACATGAATGAAAACCATACCAAATGAAACAGCTTGAAGGTAGGTATGAGTGCATTTATATTATTGTGCAATGAGTGAAATGTGGCTGCCGTGGCGTCGTGGGTAGAGTGCTACGCTCACATGTCGAAAGTCCAGGTTCGATTCCCGGCTGACCACCTCGAACTATTCGTGGCACCACCTCCAGCTGCTGACAACACTTAAAAAGTAATAACTGTCCAAGAAAAAGCTTCTCAAACTTCGCGGTTCGGAGTCGGCAAAAAACTCTAGGTCCCTTCTACTCATGAGAGAACAGTAGCACGCATAACAGGAGTAGTTGATGGGCTTTGGGCCTCCTCTGAACTGTCGAGCCATCCAATCATTATTATTATTAAGGAGTGCATTCAGAACGAACATGTTCATACGGCAGCAAAAACCGCCCATGGCTCTCACAAACAAAAAAAATATTCTATTTAGGCAGCTGAAAATATAAACATATGTTCAAGACGAGTGTACCAACATAATATTATAGAGAAAACGATAATCGAATGTACGTAGCCCGCAAAATTAGAATCTCGTCTTATTATTTGAATAGGCCGCGTATATCACAGACGTTTTAATAACAAAGTGAAATATTTTCTGCCGTAATTTTTTTTATACGAGGGTTGCCTTTTATATTTCCGGATTAGAGAACAAAAACAAATATTAATCATCGAAATTAGCTTTATTGTTTTTCAAAATATTCCCTATTAAGATCTATATACTTTTGCATGCGCTTGAACCAATTGTCGAAGCACTTTTACCACTCTGAGTGAGGTATCTCCAAAACATGCATTCTGAGCGCATCGACCGCTTCTTCAGGTGTCGAAGAACGTTGACCTCTTATTTTATATTTTACGTAGGGGAATAAAAATAAGTCATTCGGTGTCAAGTCAGGATTGTTCTGCTTTGTTTTAGTGGTACGGTTGCGATATGTCCAGTTTCTGCGAAAAAAAGGCGAACATTTGCTTGGAAGTACTTCGTGCGCAAACAACTTTTGTTGGATTTGGCTCAATTTGAAACACCCATACAGTCGACTGCTGTTTACTTTCAGGCTCATACGCATAAGTCCACGATTCGTCACCTTTCACGATGTCATAGACGTATTTCGAAACATCGCGATTGTATTTTTAGAGCATTTCTTTCGACCAATCGACACGAGCCTTTTTTTGAGCGATTGACAAATTGTGTGGGATCTAATGCGAACAAATTTTTATGACGGTTAAATGTTCATGCAATATTGAATGTATGCTAGTCCCACTAATGCCTAAGGTTGTCTCAATCTCACGATAGGTCACATGACAATCTTGCAATATTAGTTGGCGCACAGCATCAATGGTTTCCGGAACAACAACTGATTTTGGACGACGCTAGCAAAGACCCTTTCAACCCTGGAAGAGGATGTCCTTGGGTTAAGTCAATAGTTAGAACCCTTGAATAGAAAATAATTGCTGACTACAAGTTTTGTGGCCTAAAGCCGTAATCGAAATATAAATGACTAACTATTCCAAGGTGAACATGGTCCAGTTTTCAAATGGATTAAGTTAATATACGGTTCATTACTGTCTAAAAAATCGTGCCGCGACCAACATTTTCTCTTTCTCCCGGTTATTGTCGCTTGCACAGTCATAGACTTGTATACCTTCGTATACCTAGTCCATTCGTATTTCTTTTCAACATTTTATATATGCAATCGTGAATGACTGACAAGTTAGCGGAATGGCTGGAATTGCCAAAACGATGTACATGCCGTCGTCATTGATGTCTCGGACAGAGCCTCACATTTTGTAGCAGAAACTTCAAGGTAGTCAAGGACTTAAAGGTAAATTGGGACAATACCCTTTGTAACAAAATCTATCACAGAATCACGCTTACCAATCGCTGTGTCTTTGATTTCAACAGGCAATAGAGTAACAAGACACTTAAAAGTATAAAGAATCCCTTTAGCGTGTCATAATTTTAAAAAAGGAGCCCGCTCTTAAAAACCTTTGCTGACTTTTTTAACAGCTTCATCATCTCAGTCTGCGTGCGATTTATGGCACTTGGAGGAAAGGAAACAACAACTTATTTTATAAGTTGTACAGTGGCATTCGCTTTTCCAAACGTCATCGGATGCAAAGCTTAAGATGGCCAGGCCAAGAATGAACACCAGGGCTCTGACCCGAAAAGTAATCAAACCTGAGTCATCGGGACAACGCAACAGAAAACGGTCTAAGTTGAGATGGGGCACAGAAGTGGAGAAGGATTTCATCCAACTTGGAATGCGCAACTGATGTCTGGGAAGGCATGTTGGTTAAGGCACAGCGCCACATGAAAATGAAGTACAGCGCATGTACATACAGGTGTTTTTATTAATTTGAGCGGCTGCACGATAAATGGCTGGATGAATGATTCATTTTTATGGCGGTTGTTCCTTGTCGCCTTTCAACGTGTGTTTCAGTTAAGAAAATATCATACAAGGCGACCCTCTCCTGGTAGAACCAAATACAGCCACTCATGACACGGGCAGATTACTTTCCAGGAGGCCGTGTCTGGTGCCACCACTTGTACTTGCCTCTCAATTGTATGTTGAACTTAGTTGAGTTAATGCCAGCTTCAGCGAAAGATTCTTATAGATTTTGTTTTCGACAAACATATAACGGAGTGTGACAGCCAGCATTTTTGCTATTAACGCTTTACAGCCCATCGTCGTCAAAATTAGTGTTTGATGACTTGCTCCAGTCAATCACTTCCTTTCAAGTGCTGAGAAAATTGACGACTCAAACGAGTGAGCGGGAAGGGTTCTACAATAAATCCGATTCGATCTCCGATACAAGTACCTCGCACTTACCATCAGACAAATGAACGAAAATTCACACGTCATCCAATGACAAGGTTCATCAAGACCTCCTTCTCGTGAAATTTTCGAATTTTCACTTCCCCTATTATGATTGCCTTTCCGTCGACGGCTTTCAGATAAGATGTGCTTGCTCGCCAGCTGAACTAAGCAGGCGGTAATTATTTATGTAATACATCCCCGGGGCTCTGTCGACAAATTAAAACAAAATTTTTGCCATTTCGCTTGCACGCAGTAGACGCTGCTCCCGGCTTTGCTTCTGCTAAATCCACGGTCGGCGTGTCTTCCTTCACATCGTATGCAATTAAATGTAAATAGCAGACACGAAACCTGCGGGAAGAGCGCTGGAAAAGAATAACGAAAACACATTTTTTCTGTTGTGTATGTGCTATGAAAATGATGTGGAGCAAGGAGTCGTCAACGACGCCCAGTTGGTCTGTGGTAATGTTTGCACAGCCACAGACACAGACACAGCAAGCTGATTTTAATTAGAATTGTTTAACTAGAGCTTTTTGTGCGAAGGATATACGTAACAATGGTTATGCTTTCTGGTTATGGGCATATCTCTGTAGTTTCATTATCCTTTCGCATCAATTAACGAGAGAAGTTTGTTTCGCGGTTTTCCAATTAGAGTGTGTTCGCGTGCATGGACCATGTGTGGGTTGCCTTATATTTCTATCGAAAATAACATTTCCAATCTTTTTGGTTTGAAAGGAAAAAATAGACAAAATCAACATTTTCACAAACTTTTTGTGTCACAAAGTATACTTCGCTAGGCTTAGAAAGTGCTTTCCTCATTTTATGAAAGTACTTCCATATTCCGAATGAAAGTACTTAGCTTTCTGTCTGATTGGTATACAATTAAGTCGAAGAATACATACATATACTCATCGGTGTTTTTACATCCGCTCTAATTTGCAGAGCGTACACATGAGGGGAATGCAAGAGATTGCGTATGAATTGGAAAAAAATGTCCTGTGTTGGAGAAGGTGAGGAGTTTTCTAACAAAACGATTAAAAAACAGTTTTGGTAACTTATTTGATTTTTTTTTGTTGGAACAAATAGACCAATTACTTCTTCAGCCAGGCAGCAGCCTTCGGGACAAAAATAATTTCAACAAGCAATGCTATGACAGCCCTCATTCCGCAGAAGGATCCCCAACTCGCAGTGAATCTACGTTTCCACACAGGCTTCACTTGGCCAAGTCAAATTCAATTTACTACGAGAAAGAATTAAATGTTTTATTGAATTAACAAGAAGGGTACAAATTGTGTCCATTTTCTAAAGATGGCGCTACCTGCAAGTTGTGGGTGATCTTAAAAGCGGACCTTCTTCATAGAAAAATGTAACATTTATCAGCAAAACCCAGCTTCAACGCACAGCTAGGAAAGGATTATATCTTTGCTGGAGTCCTCGGTAAACACAGTCTACACGACAACACATCCGGAAACGGACTCTGGCTGTTAGATATCCCCTGTGGCTATTCCCTGATTAAACAACTCACCGCAACCTAGCGATCGATGGATTGTTCGGATTCATCACGTTGCGATCGACGTCAGACACTCCTCCAAAATCCTCGATGTAGCCAAGGTAAGAAACCGGATATCGAGAGTTCAGCAGAGTCGAGACAAGCCCATACGGTTTGAGGTCGGAAAGATATAATCGCAAATGATCACTGGGAACTTTGCCGGCCGAGTCTACCTAAAACTCGCTCAGAGTTCGACTCTGCCTGCACTTACCATAGAAGAAGAATGGAAACGTTGTCAAGAAGCCATCAAAGAGGCCGCCACTGATGTGCTGGGTTTCACGTCACCACCCAAAAGAAACCCATGTTTTGACGACAAGTGTAGGCAAGCACATGAAGCCGAACAAGACGCTTACAAGGCAACGCTGCATCGAACAACGAGGTCTGTTCGTGAGCTCTACGAATAGAGAAGAAGGGAAGAGCACCGGCTTCCCAGAAGAAAAAATAAAGAGCATGAGAAGCGCGCTGTCGAGGAAATGGAAAGGTGTTATGGCAGGAATGAAGTCCGAAAGTTTTACCGAAAGGCAAAACAGCTTTTCGGAGGATACAAAGCTCGGACCAAGGCCTGCCGGGGTCAAATTGAACAACTCGTGGCAGAGTCGCAGTTTGTGCTGAGATGGAACGATGTCGGCCCCAATTCCGCTGTTGGGCAGAATGTTAAACTCAATTTGGACGATGATAGACAAAAATCCGTCCCCCAGAGTAAGACGAGTTGAACATAGCAATATCCAAGCTAAAGTCGAACAAAGTCCGAAGTACTTTTTAAAGCAGCTTGAGGTGACCTCGTTGGGCGCATGCCCCAGCTCATCTGTACGATATGGTCGGAGGAAAGCATGCCAGATCAGTGGAATCTAAGCGCCCCTTGCCCGGTCCACAGGGAATGAGACCCCTTTGACTCCGGCAGTTATCGAGGAAGGAGTCCTCTTTACATCGCCAAAAAATACTCTGTCGTATTGTATGAGAGGCTGACACCGTTTATACATAAACTGATAGGTCCCTTTCAGTGTGGTTTCAGGCCAGGGAAGTCCACAATAGACCAGATCTTCACTTTACGGCAGATCCTAGAAAAGACCCAAGAGGTGCAAATCGAAACTCACCACCTATTCGTTGATTGTAGGAAGCATAGGACAGGGTGCATAGACGCCATGTCTAGTGTGCCATGTCTAGTTTTGGTATTCCTACCAAACTCTTCAAATTGTGTAGGATGTCGAATAAGAACTCTCGCTGCTCCGTCAAGATCGGCAACGAACTCACCGACTTCTTCAATGTCAAAAAAGGTTTTAGACAAGGCGATGCCATGTCATGTGACTTCTTCAGCATTATTCTCGAGAAGATCGTGCGTAACTCAGAAGTCAACACCACAGGCACGATCTTCCAGAAGTCAGTTAAATTGGTACCTTACGCTGATGACATTGATGTGATTGAAAGAACACAGCAAGCCGCCAATGAGGCGCTTGCTGGCATTGAAACGGAAGCGGCTAAAATGGATCTGGCGGTAAATGAGGGCAAAACAAAGTACATGCTGGCATAAAAAAGGACACACAACATCGACTTATCGGACAGAGCAGGCAGAAACTTCGAGGTAGTCAAGGACTTAATCTACCTCGGCTCCGCGGTAAATAGGGACAACAACAACAGTACCGAAATCAAACGCAGAATCACTCTTGCCAAGCGTTGTTTCTTTGGACTTAAGAGGCAATTAAGCAGTAAAGCCCTCTCTGGAAGGGCTAAGTTTGCTTTATATAACAGCCTGATCATCCCAGTCCAACTGTATGACACTGAAACCTGGACGTTACTAAAAGCGGATGAGGAAGCCCTTAATCTTTTCATTTATGGTCCTGTTTGCGTTGATGACAACTGGAGAAAAAGACATAATGACGAGGTCTATGGGCTGTACAGCGGCATGCACCTGGTCAAGCCTCTTCGGATACAACTTTTAACATGGTTAGGCCGTGTAGAGTGTATGGACATCGAAAATTTTTTGAATCAGAACAATTTTAACAACGCAACAGAAGCGGAACGCAACAGAAGCGGTGGCGCACGTAAGTGGAGAAGGGCCTCAACCAACTTGGAGAGTGCAACTAGAGCCAGCTGTCGAAAGATCGTAGTTGCTGGAGAGGCATGTTGTCTGAGGCCCAGGTTCACTCCGGGGAGTATCTCCACAAGAAGAAGAAGAGGGAAAAGAAGAAGAAGAAGAAGAAGAAGAAGAAGAAGAAGAAGAAGAAGAAGAAGAAGAAGAAGAAGAGGAAGAAAACAAAGAAGAAGAAGAAGCTTCTGTGTTTTATTGTACATTGAAATTGTTTCCTGATCCTCGAAAATAATAAATTTATCTGAGAGAAGTCAGTACAGTTTCAGCCAATATCCTGCCAAAATGGTGACACCTGACCTAAGTGAGTGAGTAAGTGCACCTGTGCAAGCGCAAATACACAGCAGAGGATTCGGTTCGCACTCTGCGGTGTATTTGCGCCTGCAGAGAGGTCTTGTTTACCCGAGGCATAAATAAATCTTTTGTTGCTTAGTAGTCGAGATTCGAGTAGTCTGCCCATTGTAGTCGAGATCTCTTGCTGTCAAAAGTTAGTAGAAAGAGCATTCGTTAAGTCATCCGAGGTTTCCGAAAATGTTTCAAAAACATGCAGCCTGTAGTAAGAATTCAGTAATATTGCTTGATATTCTGCCAAAAAATGTCCACGTTAATGATGCAAAATTCGTTGAAATTTCGCAAATGACTCGGGCTTGACTGCCGCGGATGTTGTCAGGACATGGCAAAGGCAGTAATCACTTTCAATTCAATTCAATTCATTTTATTTCATTTTTACTCTTTATCTTACAACTTCATTGATATCTGCAAAGCCAAAGTGGCTTGTCTGCAGAAGACTAGATACTACGTTATGTTATACTTTTTAAAAGTTGAAAATCGATTGATCAAAAAGGAATTAAAAAACAATTATAGCAATCATTAGGATAATATTTCATTTACTTGTTTATATAAATCTTTTTCAATTTTTTAACCATTTCAAGTTTTGGTAGATTTCGGTATTCTTGTGGTACTTCATTGAGAATCCCCGGGAGAGATACCTCTAGCGTCCTTCGGTCATACTCGTTCCAAAACCTCGGTACTTCGTACATCTGCCTTTGTCGCCTTCTTGTGTTGATATTCTCCTGCGTTTGAACTCTGTATGTGTTGTCATCTCCGTAATTTGCTAACATTTCCAGATTGTGTATTTGTTGTATGTTGAGCAAAGCTCTTGATTCGCTTGTATGTTGCTGTTCTTCTCTTCTATGCCCCGCCTTTAGTACCAATTTCTGCACTCTGCTGTGTATTTTTTGAGTGGTTCCATCTGTGCTGCTCTTCCCCAAACTAATATACCATATCTTAGGTGGGACTCCACTAAGCCAAAGTAGCACTGCCTGAGGACAGCCGGTGTGCAATACTTACTTAGGTGAAAGAGTGCATACGAAGATTGGTAAAGTTTTTTCCTCATCGAGTCTATATGGTAGTTCCACTTCCAAAGTTGTAATCAACGATCAGCCCTAGGTACTTATACGTTGATACATTCTCCACAACATTGGTGCAGTCATCATTTTCACTGTACTGCAAGCATCCATTTCTATGCAAACACTGTAAATCGTGAATTTTTATTTTAAGTTGTGTTTTGCGAATATGCGGCGGACGTATATGCATAGCTTTTGTTTTTAGCGCATTTATAATTAGCCCATGATCATGGCACCAGGCTGCAACTCTGTTGAAGTCTATTTGCATCATCCGTATAGCGTCTTCAACTCGTTTATGGTTAACTACTAACGCTGTGTCATCTGCATATGCATATCCCGTACTGTACATTAACACAGACAATAGATAATTTACATATATAATGAATAAAAGGGGGCCCAGTTTTGATCCCTGTGGGACACCATACTCAATATTTTCTTTGTCACTCAAGTCTGCTACAATCTTAACTCGGAATGATCTATTGCTTAGAAAGTTTTCAAACCATGCTAATATGCGACCACGTATTCCAATTTTATGCAGCTGTATCAATATTTCCAGATGATGTGACTGGATTTATGAATCACATGATTCAAAATCACATCCGTATCACTATTTATAGTGACAACGGAAACACTGATGGAGGAAAGACCATCTGTGGCGGGATGGCGGCTAACAGACCCAGGCTTAGAGGGAACCTGACTGGTAGTGACAGCTTAACCAGAGGCTATATTCTGGTGCCACGGGAGGTCAGGGGCCCCTGGAACTTCGGTTCCAGCATGACCATTGCGGTAGGCCCCCTAGTGGGAGTTTCGTGGTGGCTGTGGTTTACCACCTAACATCGCGGGTAGAGTCGAGGATAGTGTACTGTGCTGACTTGTCTAGCCCATTGTTTAAGCAAAACTAGGCAAGTCGGTTAGGGGACTATCCCTTCTCAGTGTGGAGTTGCATTCTCAACCGGGCGCTGCGACCCAAAGAGCGGAAGAGGTTTTAGGAAGGCTTCGCATCAAACCAAGGTGGGGTGATTGCCCATCAAGCATGATCCCAGTTTGGTACTTGGGTAACTAAGGCGTTTAGTCTTGCGTTATCTACGACTCTTGGGAAAAAGGTTCCCCGTGATATAAGCCGTTAAGGCAGGTGATCACGTAAAACCAAATCCCACATCTGTATCAATATTTGTATATGATTAAGAGTGTCGAATGCCTTCTTAAAGTCTATAAAGACAACAATTGTGCTATGGTTTTTGTCTAGGCTTTTATAGACTTTGTTAACGAAGTTTCCGAGCAATCTATTTATGCTTTTGCCTTTGCGGATGCCAAATTGATTATTATTCATAATGTTTAACTTTTCAACATATTCATATAATCTTCTTGCCAATATTTCCTCTAAAACTTTATCGATAGCTGATAAAACTGAAAAAGGTCTGTAGTTAAGAATATCATCTTTTTTTCCAGCTTTGTGTATAGGTCTAACTATTGATGTTTTCAGCATGTTTGGAATTCTCGCTTGATCTAAGCTCATATTGATCATCTTTGTTATCACTGGAGAGACTGCTGCTGCGCTGTTTTTAAGGTCTTTCGGTCTTATACCATCTATTCCCGCCGACTTATCTTCTTTTAGTGACCTTAGAGTGTTGTACACTTCTGCTACTGAGGCATGTTCTACATAAAGTGAATTCTGTACGTATATGTTGTTCTTGGGAACGTTTGCTGCCTACAGTTATGAACAATGTTTTTCACCTCTGATGTTAATGTTTTTGTAAATTTGTTGGTCAATTCCTTCATGTTCACTACATTTACGAAATTTTTTGTCAAAACGTCTTGCAAGTTGCTTGAGTTTTTTCCTAATATGGAGTTAACGATTTTCGATGTTTGTCTTGGGTCATTTTTACAATTTTGGAACTTCTGCTTGTAGAAGTTCGCTTTGGTCTTCGCTATTCTTTTATTTAGGTTACTTCTGAAAAGCTTATATTCTTTCTGGTAATCTTCGTTCTGTCTGTTGCTTTTGTATCGTCTATATAGCCTATCGCGCTCCTTGCAGCCATTTTTAGCTCCGTCGTTATCCAGCAGTGCCCTGTGCTCCTTTTCTTTCTTGTCACCGTTGATGAATTGTATAGTGTATTCATTGTCTCTCTTATTTTGTCATAAAAATCCTCTACGTCAGTGTACATGTTGAGATTTTCCCAGTTGAAGTCTTGTATTTTTTGTGTCATGAGGTGCGTCAGTATTATACTTTCGTTTTTTGTCTTATTTTGTCTTAAACAACTTAGCTGACTAAATAATTATCTGTGCGGTCGCCGTGGCGAAGCGAGTAGAGTACAATACAAACACGCTAAAGGTGCCAGTTTCTGACTGAAAATATAAATTTTTGACGGCTCTACCTCTTTCAAATTGCTGACAGCCTCCCTGATCTTCTCTCACTGAATTGAAATTTTAGAATGAGGCGTGTTTGCGCTCCTTCTTTGTGCCTTAAATTTCGACGTTGTTTATTTATGCACCACAGTTCTATCAGTTATTGCCCAATCGGTAAAATCTTTCCACTTTCGGAAACTAAAGAGCTTATGAAGGGAATTGATTTTACTTTTCCTTTGTGTAACCTATTTTGAGTTTTTGCTGTTCCTATTCTCACCACATTTCTCCTTCTTTCGCAGCACCGCTAAGCATCCCTATGTATGAATGTTCTTTAAAACCCACTATGAGCTGTAAGTCAGCCACACTCGTGAAGGAACAGGTGTAAAGTTCATAGTGAGCAATTGTTGATGCAAATTTTTCCCTGGGCCATCATTTATTTACTGTTCTGATGACTGTCACCGTCGTAAAAAGATATAATTGAACTGTGTATACCGTAATGTGCATCACGAACCTCAACCCCTTTCTTCTCTTACGTCGATCGGTTTGAGTGCAGTTTGAGTACTATGAATTTGCGTGCGAACAATAGTTTGCTGAAGAACGCTTGTTACAGAGTGAGTTTCTTCACATCAATTGATTTTAATAGTATTAATGAACCTACCTAAATGTTGACAACTATTCGGTAGCGTTTTGTCCATGGAAACAATCCGAGGGCGAGACGCGATCACTTGGAAGAAGAGTTATGTTCGAATTGACTCATAAAATGAAGCTGTGATGACTATTTGGTCTATTTTCCAAAGTTCGATTTTCGGTAGAGTCAAGAATTCTCTTAATTCTGAAGCTCACAGATATGATTCTTTTGTATAATAGACTGCTTTATCAGGACAATCTGCTAAGCGATATACTGCTTAGAAATTGTTCGCAGCATTTGAAATCGCTTCGACAATAATCGAGAGGTAAGCAACGAGCATTCCTTAAATCCTTCACAATTATTTTCCCGCGGAATTTGCTGAGATAATGTGTAATGCCTCCAGAATTGCTCTTAACAAATCGCAAAGAATTAAATTGTGATCCAATTCCGCTTCGTGCTTAAACTCACCCAATCCCCTACTGAAAAGGACCGCGAACCCTATTTACACACCTGAGGCAACAGTGGCAATAACTGCTCATCACGTAATTCGTTCTCACCGGGCTTAGCTCCGCTAGAAGCCCCGTCCGCTGTCCTATTGGCGCAGTCTGCCACTACTCACACATATTCCCAGTATGTCATCTAAGCCATTCCTTTGAACAGGGGCACCCGTTCAGCAGAAGGATTTAAAAATTTCAATGCCAGGACACCGCTTAATTGTCATCGTTTCGTCACCACGCACACACATCTCTCATAATAATTGCCAGCAATTCCTCAGTGGACGCCAACAGAGTCACACCTCTCCAGCCCTCTGTCCGTTTAATTTTATTATTCCACCCTCTCCCTAGCCTAAATGGGTCCTCAGGGGACGATCTTATGCCACAAATTGACGTTCTCGGTCTGCGGCATCACTCACTGCACAGAATACATGTATCTATATCTTTTTTAATCTTTTCCACTTCTCCCTGGTCGTCGGTTCATAAATTGTCTGTCTGAATGGTGCTTTGTTTAATGTCGACGGCGGCGGCGGTGGCGTTCCGCAGGGCAGGAGTAAGTGAGACGTACGCTCCGCAGCAGTATGTTCTCCAGGCCATTATCGCTCCGACCGACAGCCAACTGTTGCTGCTGTTCATCAGCCCCTTGATGGTGTTGGGGTAGGTTAACATCAGCACACGCTCGCTTCCCCTTGATTCGACATATTCCCTCGAGCGCAGCCTGACGGCTGAGGAGGTGAGTGGGGAACATGTGTGTTCGTGTGCAGTTTCGTCTTCTTTTGTGTGGGTTTAATGCTCGTTGAGATTTCAGCTCCACCCTTTGTTTGCACAGTGCACCGTAAACTTTTGAAGAGCAGACTTTAAGGACTAAAGGACTATTGTACACATCATAAACCGGCAGTTCTTCTTCGAAAGAGACGTTTTCTTGACTTGAAGCGGCTCATGAATGAAATGTCTGCCACTGGTCTCCCATCTTCTTAATTGAATTGTTAACGAGGAGAAGAAAGTCTTAATTAAAGGATGAGCTGGCATTAGCTTCGTCATTGCAAAGTGTACGCTTTTCGAGAGCGGTAATTAGTTGGTGGCTTGGCACAGATGGACGTCATCTCATCGCAGGAGATTGCTTTCTTGACGTTCTCAACAAATTCATCCGTTTGAACATTTTGGACTTGACTTTAATACAGATTTTATGACTAAAGTGAAGTAAACAAACAGAAACTCGTTTTGCTGCCTTGTTAAATGTTTTAATTTTTCTATTATTTTCTTTTGTGGTTGCTTTGCTTTCGACCTTACGTTAGTTTTCACTTTGCTAGTGTTGGTCAAAAGGTGGAGTCTCGTTCGAAATGGTGTTTAAATTATCCCTTCAGGAGGTTAGTAGGTGAGGAAGGAAACTGACAGAAGGTGCTACATCCATGCTTTAATTAAAGACCGAAACCAATCAAATTAGAAGAAAAAAAAGAAGAATTCAGAAATGCGATTATGTTTTCAATAATAACCTTCTACATTGATGTCCTCAAACAAAAGTCCATGTGGAATATGGAATTTTGTGGTCCTTCTTTCCACTAGTAGTGTATTCTAAGGCAGAACAAGGCCAAAGGAGAAGCACAGTCCCAGCTGGAGTGAGACTGTGTATCCTAAGCGATATCTTCGTTCCACACGTGGTCAGGTATAAGTAAAAACAAAAGAAAGGACGTACATACATTCTTCACTTTCTCAGAACTGTAACCTTTGAATGTTTTCCGTACCAGGTTATTTAAAGCAGCAGAGATGAGTGTATCTATTCCACCATGCGTTTGTTAGTCGGCTAAGACCTCCGAAACACAGCTTACAGCATCGTCACAGAATAGCTTTTTCGTTCACTGCGACGTCCTTGAATACACTGTCCATGTTTTTTTTCAGTCTTTGAGTCTAAGCGCGTAAAAGAAAAATAAAAAAACTAATCGACTTTATAGTAATAATCTTACTTGCGGAAGGTTTTAAAAGAAGCAATCATGAGCCATATAACACTTTAGCGATGTATGACATTTTCTTGACAGCTTCTTCCTGTGAACTCAGAGTAGAATCAGACAACGAAATTCTTACGAAAGGAAAATCCCTAGAGGCCTTACGAGAATAGCTTTAAAATATTTGGACAACAAATATTCAAGCATTTCTCGTCACTGTTGGAAGCTACGATTATCACTGTGACCCGTTTATGGGAATCTTCTAAGGGATACTCGGTTGGGGAAAACACTTACGTACTAATCCACACACTGAACTCTTCAACCACTCGGCCACGCAACTGACTGTAGCTTTTACTCCGTGATGTTGGGAAGTAACTTCCACCCTGCTATGGAGAAATCTTCAGATTTCAGACAGTTTCAGTGTGCTTCAGTTTTAAATGGACTCTCATGGTAACAATACTTTATTCAAGTTCTCTTCAGATTGTAGGGGATCTCACTCATGGCATTTACCATGTGTCTCTCCTGCACATAGCGACAGAGGGAACAAAAATTGCGTGCTTTGCGTCGTTTACTCGTGAAATCGGGATTCTGTATGCATAATCGGCTCCAACAAAATTTCGAAGGAGTGCTCCTTATACAAGCAATGCCTGGCAAACTTTATGTCTTCCCTAAAGGACAGCCGATTGTCCAACATAGCCCCAAGGTACATTACTTAGACATTGTTGTCTAACTTCCAATAATGAAGTTCTCATATAACACATTTTCATAACCGGTGAGTAGAACCGTTTCCGATTTGTAGGCTGTAAGTTTCACAGGCATTTTCAGCTCATTTTTTTACAACTGAGATTGCTGTATTCGTAACAGCCTCTACGCCCCCTATGTGCTTTGCCTTTGCATTTGAAAAAAAAACCAAAAATTTCCTGTTCTAATCGTAGATCGCCCGTGTACATTACATTTCACAGTTTAGGTCTGAGAACTTATCCCTGAGGGACTCCTGCCTTTATATTATTCATATAAATATTGCTTCGAAAGGTAGTTCATGGGCCTGTTCACTTGAGGCTACGTTGTTGATTAAGCTCAACAAGGGGAGCTGCCAATAATATTTTTGTTAGTGCACAGGTTAAGTTGACATACAGCCTCTCCTGGATAGCCATCACAACACTTGTTATGTAGTGAACCAATGTATGCATCGAGCCCCACTGACCGAGGGCTTAAACAATGGGCCGTGCCTATCAGTCTGTGGGTTGTGCGTAAGATTGACTTAATCATCACGTAAAAAAACTTTAGTTCAGAAACGCCGAAATGCCTCGGATAATGTAGGACCAACTGTTGACTACCCCAGCAAACGTTATAAGGACAACGATTTTCGGTTTTGCACGTGGAATGTGAGGTCCTATAACAGACCAAGTGCAGCCGAACAACTTGCGGGGGCCCTTGATTGCCCTTGATTGCGATGGGATGGGCTCGGCAAGAAAGCGATGAGCACCGGCAAAATCTACTACAGCGATTGCTACAGAGAGAGAAGGCAGCGCTTATTCGGATGTAGAGCTGTGGTTCGATGCAGACTTAGGCAAAAAATCTTGAGCTACGACCCCGTCAGCAAACGCTCACATGACAATCCGCACCAAGACTAAATTCGGGAACGTCAGCTTAACTTGAACTCACGCCCCTACAGAGAAGAAGGATGATAACACCAAGTATGACTTCTATGATCTCCTGAAAAGATCATACGATTGAGTCCCCGGCTACGACACCAAAAACGTTCTACGAGATTTCAGCTGGGAAAGGAGGACATCTTTGCTGGAGTCATCGGAAAACACACCCTGCACAATAACACATCCGGAAACAGACTTAGGCTGTTGGACTTCGTTTCGGCGCTGAACGTATCTGTGGCTAGCACGCGGTTCCCACACCTGAACATATACAAAAGGACCTGGCGATTCCCTGATCAATCCACCGTCAACCAGATTGACCACGTTGCGATCGACTTCAGACACTCTTCCAGTATTCTCGATGTCCGAACTTTTCGATGTGCAAACATCGACTCGGATCATCACCTTGTTGTAGCCAGGGTAAGAACCCGGATATCGAGAGAGCAACAGAGTCGATACAGGCCAAACTGGTTTGACATTGAAAAGCTACAATCACAACTTATCTGTGATCGCTGGCAACTTTGCAGACCGAGTCTCCCGGAAACTCGCCCAGAATTCAACGCTGCCTCCACTGACCATAGCAGAAGGTTGGAAGTATTGTCAAGAAGCCATCAAAGAAGCTGCCACTGATGTGCTGGGTTTCACGTCACCACCCAAGGGTTTGACTGCGAGTGCAGCCAACGCTGCATCGAACAACGAGGTCTGTTAGTGAGCTGAGATGAAGGGAAGAGCACCTGCTTCTCAGAAAAAAAGAAGCATGAGAAGAGAGCAGTCGAGGAAATGGAAATGTGTAATGCCAGGAATGAAGTCCGAAAGTTTTACCGAAAGGTAAAACAGCTATTCGGAGGATACAAGGCGGTAGAGTCACAGTCTGTGCTCAGAATCTGGAAAAATGACAGTCTGTACAGTCTGTGCTCAGAATCTGGCCCAATTCCGTTGACGGCCCCAATTCCGTTGTAAGGCAGAATGTTCTACCCGATTTGGACGATGATAGATAATAATTCCGTCCCCCGACTTAGACGAGGTGAAGGTAGCAATATTCAAGTTAAAGTCGACGAATGCTGCTGGAGCGGACGGACTATCCGCAGAACTAGAAGAGGTGATCTGGCTTGGTGCATGCACTAGGTAATCTACCCGATAAGTGGATTCTCATCGCCTCTTGCTCGGCCCACAAGAAAGGAGACCCCTTTGACTACTATATGAGTCTAACAATGTCGGTCCATAAACTGATAGGGCCTTATCAGTGTAGTTACAGTTACAGTCCTTCTCTAGATCCCGGAAACATGGACGTTACTAAAAGCGAATGAGGAAGCCTTTTCGAGAGAAAAGTTTTTCGTGCGATTTTTGGTAATGTTTGCGTTGATGGCATCTGGAGGAGAAGATTTAACGACGAATTCTATGGGCTTTACAGCGACATGCCATCAAGCGCCTCTTCAAGCGTCCTAACATACAACGCTTAAGATGGCTAAGCCATATAGAGCGTATAGACATCACTACTCAGTCCCGAGAAGTCTTTCAATCAGAGCAACTAGGACAACGCAACACAGGCAGGCTTAGGCTAAGATGGCGCACATAAGTGGAAAAAGACCTCAACTAGCTTGGAGTGCGCAACTGGAGGCAGCTGGCGATGGTTCACCCCGGACTGTAGCGCCATAAGAAAAAGAAGAAGAAGAAGGTAGTTCATTAATAAAAAATCACTCAATAAGTTCATAATCGACTATGAATTTCTTATTTGTGGCACACCCTATATGCACCAGGACTTATTGCTACCTAAGTTTGATTAACGGATCTGATAGAGACAGAAGTTTCTGCAACCAGTTCGATGAATTAAACGCAATTTTAAAGGATAGTGTAACTACTTTACAGTACTGTACTGTGCTCTCTCTACTCTACCTCTTTCCTTGTAACCCGTCTCCATGGTCATTTGTGTCCTTTAATCAAGAAACCCAGTTGAACCCAAGGTCACATAAACAATTTCAATCATTTCAATCACTCTGCTTGAGCTGTGAAACCATGCCAAAGTTCTGCTATCGAAATCGATTACCACATGAGTTGAAGAATAAAAAACGACAAGCATTTCATGTGCATCACTTATGCTCTTCAATTGTGAAATAACTCCTGTAGTGGCCATCGAGCTGTGGAACCACTTAAAAATGCTAGCTCGCATCAGTTCCAAATTAAAAACGCAGACAAATCCTCACGCACACATTTACGACAGGCGCGCCACAAGCACATTACACGCTGTACTCCCTTATATTTTCCAAAATGACTCTTCTGCTGGGATCTATTACCGCCTCTTGAACAAGATCCTATCTGAAGTTAATAGCCCCACGCTGCCAGTGTTAAAAGTCAATTGACATTTCAAACATATTTACAACCCACATCTTTTCAAACGTCATTACGCCGCCGTCGACGGTATTTAGAAAGTCCTCGAGTAATTGACTCCGCGCACAACGATTACATTCCATTTGAGTTCCATCGAATTTATTTCGCTTTTACAACCACTCAACAGGTTAAATACACAGTCCACTCACGGATAAACGATTCCGCTCAGCGTATTGACCAAAATACGAGGTTGTGGCCCCGCACATTCTGAAACAATGTCCTGCAAAATAAATACACCCCGAAGTGTAAGTAATTTTATATTGTACACGCTTTACGGTCAACTTGAAATTACGGCTCAATAAAAATGAGTTACCGCAAGTCAACATTATCTCCGGGGTGGCTGTGTGGGCATTAAACAGTTTAATTGATGTTAAAAAGCAAATATTTGGTGTTGAGCCGCACACGTCAGAAGGCCACGCATACAGCCGATCTCTCTTCTGCCGAAGCAGAGCCGGCGACAACAATAAAAATAATCAAACTGTCCAATGATGCAGTGGTCAATTGGGTAAATTGTTTGCACGCAACACCCCTCGCGGCCTTGTGTCCAGGGGATACACTGCCACTGCCGCTGCGGTCAGTGTAAACACTTTTGTTTGGGTTAATTGAGATACTGTTTTGTATAGCGTGGACGGCCGTACCGCACATACGAGGGTTGCACCTGTTTAGTATTTGAATTGGCCGATAGTCTCTAGTATCAATATTTGCATATTAATTGAAGTTACATATTTATTTTTTGGATTGAATTAGATTTCAAATTCAGATTGTTATTACATGTGCGCTCCCTGTGTTGGTGGTGGTGTTGGTGGCAGCGATGCAAATGGGAAATTGTCGCTGGGAACACTAATGCAAATACTTGACACTGCTGCAGCAGTGGTCAGGCAGATGTTGAGTGCTGGTAGTCCTTGTTGTGAGTTTTTTTATTCTAATTCTTATTTTAGGCACAAGCATATAGAGAGGAATCATTGTTTCTATATATATTAGTGAACATAGTACGCGTGTTTTATTCTCAAATGTATACACAGCTCAATAACGACAGCATCAAAAATGACAAAAACATATTGTGGGCATTTTCTGATTAGCTTTTTATTAGTTCAAACTTACTATGGAAGGTTCGACGATTTGAAACTTGACAAAATTTCATTTCAATTAAGAGTAATATTCACGTAAAGTATAATTGCGAGAATGATAGTCCTATAAAAACAGCTACTCGTTGGAACGAACTTTAACTAAAATTAACATGGCTCTTGCCTCTAGTCACTTGTTTCTAACATCGCACCCTAAGAAAGCTAATGTCTTCCTCCACTTGTGTGAACCGTCTATGACAAGGACACCCCTCTTTAGATTCACCGAAAGGCTTAGATTCTCCATCTGTTTCCCTAGACATCTGAACTATTGTATCCCTAAACTCTCGGAAGGTATAAAGTTATCCATGACAAATGCCAACAGGACCAAAATTCGCTTGCAGAACTTTCAATTCCGGAGAGGCACGAACGTCTTGTTCGTATGATGTTGCAGTTCATAGTGTACTTGTGCCTTAACCAACATGCCTTTCCAGCTAATATGATCTCTCCCCATTTGTTTCTAGTTGCGCACTCCAAGTTAGTGGAGGTCCTTCTCCACTTCTGCGCGCCATCCCATTCTAGGCCGTCAACTGTTGCGTTGTCTCTAAGGTTTGTTGTGAAGACAGGCCGGAACAATCGTGTACATACCCTCTATATGGTCTTGTCATTTTAAGCGATGTTCTGAAGACGCTTGACTAGGCTCAGAAAGCAAAAGAGTTCGAGGTTGGGTCCTTTTCTTCAAACGCTATAAAGGAAAACAGAACCAAAAATTGTTAACAGGCATTTTCTCTGGAAAAAAATATTAATCATACGATTTGAAAAATTTTCAAGCTTCTGCGCCGTAAAAAAGCACTGAGATGGTGAGGCTGTTACACCCAGCCAAGTGAGTTTTTCTTGAGAGGACCCTATTGTTGAATTGGCTCGGTACTGATACTGTTGTTCTTATTACCATGAATACCGGTATGAAGTGAGCGTCAAGATACAAATGTCTCGATAGGGAACATTTGTTGTGAACGAGCCCTTATTTTTTTTTTTTTTTTTTTCTATGCTATGACATCTGTTAAAGCTATTTATGATACATCAAGTCATTGAACAGACACCTTCATATGGTGTCTTCGTGGAAAACGACAACATTAGACTTCACGCCTCCTTAGGAAACTTCGCGTCGGTCTTCCAGGCGGAAGCCTTCGCGATCATAATGGCCACCAACTACATTGTGAAGAATAGGTGGAAGGGAAGAAGTATCTGCGTCTGCAGCGACAGTCAAGCTGTGCTCAAGGCCTTGCTCAACCCCTTAACCACTTCCAAGATAGTTCAGGAATGCAAGTCTTCCCTCAATTCGGTCGGCAGGCTGAATTCGCTAAGACTTGTCTGGGTCCCTGGTTATCACGGGATCCTGGGAAACGAAACTGCCGATGAACTATCTAGGCTAGGTTCAGCAGAGGCATTCGTAGGACCCGAACCCGCATTGGGATTACCCGAGTCCCTGGTCAGGGCCTCCGTCGATGGTTGGGTATCCCTACAGCACAACCAGAGATGGCGTGACTCTCCAGGATGCAGGGTGACCAAGAGTATGCTCCCAAACGTCTGCAAGAAATCCGCTTCTTTTCTGCTATCTCTAGACAGAAACGAGTGTAGAAGACTTGTTGGCGTATTAACGGGACACTTTACCTTCTCTATGCAACTGAGTCGGCTTGGACTTAGTGATGTCACACTCTGCAACGCCTGTGGAGAAGGTGAAGACACTTCAGAGCACTTTCTCTGTCAGTGTCCTGCCTTCGCTCGTATCAGGTGACGGTTATTTGGCGCTGATGTGGTGGGAACTGAAAACCTAAGTTCTATATCACAGAAGCGCATCTTGGTTTTTCTTCGGAAAACCAAAAAATTACATTAAATGAAGGTTACTGCCTGGTAGTACAATGGACCAATATTTGAGTCTGAGTGCTCCAGTGTAGTTGATCCCAATCTCCAAAAAAAAAAAAAAAACAAAACAAAAAATCATGTTTTTTCTTCCTGTTAAAAATGTTGAATTTTCTACCAGAAAGTGATGATTTGAGGGAAGCATTAATTTTTTGTTTTTATTTGAAGAAAAGTGCTGCAGAGTCGCATCGAATGCTTGTCGAGGCATATGGTGATCATGCTCTATCAGAATAATAATAATTATTGGCGCTACAGTCCAAAGGGGTCCAAGGGCCTAGCTTGCTCATCAACTACTCGTGTTGTATGCGCTACTGTTTTCTCACGAGTAGAAGGGACCTACAGTTTTTTTCCGACTCCGAACAGCGAAATTTGAGAAGCTTCCTTAGACAGTTATTACTCTTTGATTGTTGTCAGCAGCTCGGATGTGCTCTATCAGAAGCAACATGCAAAAGATGGTTTCAGCGGTTCAGAAATAATGATTTTGATGTGAGAAATGAAGAACGTGGAAGACCACCAAAAAAGTTTGAAGGCGCCGAATTGCAAACGATATTGGATGGAGATGACACTTTGAGTCAAAAGCAAATGGCAGCAATGTTAAGTGTTGCACACCAAACAATTTCTGACCGTTTAAAAGCTATGGGAAAGATCCAAAAGTGTGGAAAATGGGTGCCACATGAATTGAATGAAAGACAGATGGAAAACCGCAAAAACACTTGTGAAATGTTGCTTCAAAGACACGAAAGAAAATCGGTTTTGCATTGGATTGTTACTGGCAATGAAAAATGGATTTATCTTAAGAATCCCAAACGGAAAAAAATCATGAATTAGTCTGGGAACCAAATCGATTCGGCAAGAAGACAATGCTGTGTGTTTGGTGTGACCAGAAAGGTGTGCTGTACCACGAGCTCCTAAAACCTGGTTAAACCGTTAATACTGATCGTTACCGACAACAAATGATCAATTTGAACCATGTATTGATCGAGAAACGACCACCTGGACACAAAGCAAACCCGGTTCAGGATACAATCAAGACACTTGGCTGGGAGCAGCTACCCCACCCGCCGTATTCACCAGACTTGGCTTCTTCCGACTGCCTGTTGTTTGCATCGATGGGACACGCATTGGCTGTGCAGGAATTTAATTCCTACGAGGAGGTCGAAAATATGTGTCTGATTGGTTTGTTATTGCCAGAAAGGTGGTCATACCGGTATACCTGGTAATCGCAGTAATGAAGTGGTCGACTACATCGAAGTAAAGGAATTTCTTGACTACATCGAAGCTTTTGCTCCCTAGTGTGACGCTCTATCCGAGACGTCGAAGTTGCTGCTACCTAGTGGGACGCTCTGTTCGACACGTCGAGGCTGTGTGGCCTTCCTTGATGACAGCATATACTTGTTTTCTGGTTTTTGTTTTTTTGCTCTCCTTTACCACAAGACCCACTTTAGTTGCTCTCGCTTCAATGCCGGAAAACGCCTCATTCGCAGCTCACTATGTTCGACCAATCACGTTGATGAATTCCGCGTGAGCTACATTTTTAGCTGATATTCTTAAGATCGTTACGTGAAGATTATAGTTACACAATATCCCGAATTCTGATCTCACACATTTGATACAGAAATACTGGGAGGAGCATAACACCAAGTCCATAAGTAAGTAGTGAATTACCCAATAACTTCAAACAAAGTTATATTTTTATTTAAATTTCAAAGACATTCCGAATCCTCTTTAGTGTAAGTTTCTATTACAGAAAAACATCCCCTACATGCTGCACGTAGTTTCTTAAAGCTGTCTCTTACTAAAGAGCCATTGAATCGCTCCGCATATAACGCCCTGCCCTATTTCCTCATTCCAGATTTAGTGCGCTGGGTGGGAATGTGTCTATTGGCCGCAGGTCTATTTGGTGCTCACGCGCTCTAGCAAATCTCCCACTAATGAACACATCTTGCACTTCGACTCGGTGAACCCAGTATCGCCGACCATGCCACACAATCCGATCAGCTCGTCAGTCTGCTTGATTTCGCAAAGGGAATCTCGAAAGGGCAAATAAGTGGTTGAAAATCGTACGAGATCCTTTGCACAGCAGTGCATTCGTACCTGTGTGGATACTTACATCTCGCGCACACAATTCCAGCCATTGCAGCACAGTGGGATTTGTTGGCTCTATTTCGAATTTCAATGTTCTCCTTGTGTGCGGCCGAGTCCATGTGAAAGCCGGACTCCCCAGGCGGTGGGCAGAATTTTGATTTTCAAATCACCGCATCAGACAAAGACCAACTGACATTGCATATAGCAACAGCCATTCAAATTAAAGGCCGCCGCATGTCCATGTGAGTCCTTCTGCCTACTGCCAATCGATTTTCATTACTTCAACCGTTTTATGTGTCATCCCGGAATCTGTATCAACTAAGGCGTGATGGAGTTTCCCTCCACAGAGCCCAATTCGCAATTGTTTTCAGCTTACGTTGGACGCTGGTTTCGCACCGGACACTGCCAGTGGCCCTGATTGGGATTATATCGTCTGCATGGCCCACATACCATTTCGAGCATGCAATCACAAAGGGATATTATCGTCGATGATACCCATTTCAGTAGCAGCACTGGATATTGGTTTCTTGATTGAGAATCGCAAAGGTTCGGAGTTGACTCGCAAGCCCAGCTCTAATTGCAAGTGCTGCAGGTTTCAAGGGCGAAATAAAACGGCAGCATTGGTGGCGGGACGCATGGCTTACTGCAAACAAGCGTATTAATTAAAATTTCAAAAATGTTCACACAGACTCTGGGTAACAAGGATATTTGGTGTCACAGTGATGACAACGACAGCCAAATGAGGAAACCATTTGCACCGAACACCTGCACCGTCATCGTCGGGAGCGTTTCTTTGCAGTAAGAAGCACTGCAGGGCACTGCTGGTGCTGAATTATTAGTTTTCGCCTGGGTGACGGTTTTTGTGAGCGAACACAGAGGGGATATGTCAGACAGGACGAAACAATAAGTCTTGCTCTTAAGAAGAAAATTGAGAAAGATTTGTCTGTGACCGAGTAGAATACAGGGAGCACGTCCTTGGTGCGAAAGAAAGGCGCATCGTCGGAGTCAGAGTCACGGAATTCAAAATATTTCCGGATGAGATGCTCTGCTGTTTTTCCAGCTGTCAGCGAAATCAGGAGCGCATACGTTACGAACGGGATTATGACAAGAATAAGAATTTTGTCGATTGAATCACGTCTGTAATGCTTTGTCAAACGGACGGAGTTAGATTTTGTTTCAGAGCATTCATGGACGATTAAATGTCATTTTCACTTGTCCTTGGCAAAGGATCTTGTTGTAATGTAAAAGAAGAAGAAGGTTCAAACCTTAAGTTGGATTAGGAGAAGTCTTGTTGTCGTAGGCAAATAGAAGGAATTCTGTTTGAATCTGTAACAAAACGCACGAGAGTTTCAAATATCCATTTTTAAGTTTGTTTTACTGGAGGATGCAATTTTATGGGGAATAATTTTGATCTAATCAATCCGCCTTCACCTCGGGGTTCTTATAAGCGATTCCACATTGGGGAAGACCTCCAGATGACGAGATCCGCGAACAGGAGTGGGTGCTTTTCCGCTACATAAGTCGGAATACTCCTAAAAGGGAGATGTAAGGAAGAGTTAATCTATGCAGTTTCCTGAATTTATACGAAAACGTTGCTGGAATATTGACCCCGACTGTAATTGTAAGAGCCCTGCCGTTAGGTTCAGACAATCCGGCTTAAATACGGTGAATTATTAGGTTGTCAAATATCCTTATAATTAATTCGGTGAATTATAAGGTTGTCAAATTTCCTTATAATTCACCCCTTACGATTTTTTTCTCTTTAATCGATGCTTCAAATGTTATAGTGATCGGATTTAGTTCAAATAAGCGCTGTTTTGTTCGATAATTTGTTTCTATCTAGACGCAACTTCATAATGCCCTCCTGGTAGAAGCCCCACTCCTTATTTGCGAAGAACTCGGAAAGCCACTTTTCACAAGCCTCTTTTCAATTCAACTTCACACCAACAAGGGCGTTAGCCATGGACGGGAACAGGTGGTAATCACTTGAAGCTATGTCCGGGCTATATGGTGGATGCAATAAAACCTCCCATCCGGGCTCCCGTAGCTTCTGACGAGTCATCAACGACGTATGTGGTCTGACGTTGTCCTGGTGGAATATTACACCCTTCCTGTTGGCCAATTCTGGACGCTTCTGGTCGATCGACTGCTTCAAGCGGTCCAGTTGTTCACAGTAGATGGTAAAATTAAGCGTCTGGACATATATGAGCAGTTCATAGTGGATGATTCCCTTCCAATCCCACCAATCACACAGCAAAACCTTCATGGCCATCAGTCTCCGCTTGGCCACTGTTTGGGACGATTCAACAGAATTCAACCACGACCGTTTTCGCTTGATATTGTCGTATGAGATCTATATTTTGTCGCCAGTTAACATGCGCTTCAAAAAAGGGGTGAAGTTGGCTCCGTTTCAGCAGCATATCCCAGGCGTTGATTCGGTCCAGAACGTTTTTTGGGTCAAATCATGCGGCACCCAAACAGCAAGCTTTTGTTTGTATCTAGCCTTCTGTAGATGGTATAAAATGGTTTGGTGACTAACTCCCATCTCCTGGGTGATGTCACGAGATGCCACATGCCGGTCTAACTCGATGATTTCCATGATTCGATCGGTAGTCGTCACAGGTCTTCCACCGGCTGGCTTATCCATGGTGTTGTTTTCACCGGCTCTAAATCTTCGACACCATTCCTCCGCGGTTTGAAGTGATAGAGTACCATCCCCCAAAACACTATTAATCTCACGGAACGTTTCTGTAGCGGATTTGCCTTTAACGAAGAAAAACTTTAAAATAGCAGGAATTTCGGCGTTAATGAACTCCATGTTTACACGTCTATAACTGTTGAACGCAATATCCAAACTCATCATGCATAGCGTCGTTTTGTCCAGACCTTTCAAATGATGTATAGTATTACCAGATACGATCTCTGTTGCGCTTTGTACATAGCTGGAATATTCAAAAGACAAAGAGGTGGAAGGGATAACATAATAATAACAATAATTGTTGGCGCTACAGTCCAAAGGGGGACCAGGGCCTAGCATGCTCATCAACTACTCGTGTTGTGCGCGCTACTATTCTCTCACGAGTAGAAGGGACCTACAGTTTTTTGCCGACTCCGAACGGCGAAATTTGAGAAGCTTAGACAGTTATTACTTAGACAGTTATTACTCTTTGAGTGTTTTCAGCAGCTCGAAAGAGGTGGTGCCGTGAAATATTAGAAAAATTGGTGTTGAACTGGGAGTCGAGCCTAGACCCTTCGGCGTGTGAGCGTCGCACTCTACCCACTACGCCACGGCGACCACGGAAGGGATAACATAAGGTCAAATATCCGCCGGAAGGGATAACATAAGGCGGATATTTGACAACATGATATATTGAATTTGAAAAACTGACGGGCGAGGTTTGGTCTGTAATAGCGGATGAGCTGTATACCTGAAAGTGGTGAGTTAGATGTTAGAAACATATCTGTCCCCAACGAGGCGATTTTTCACTTCGATTCTGGTATACTCGCATACTCCGATTATGCAACAGCATTTATCATTTTTGAAAGCAGAACTTGCAGCATATCGTCTGCAGGAATGGGGTGCTCAGAATGTGTTTCCGCTTCATACCTCCAAGCTTTTGAAGTCATTTGGGAGACCGGTATAAAATGTTGTAAACACTATCTGAAACGAACTATTGGGGAAGCTGCGCTAGCCTTTAAGGAATATTGCGCAGTGCACACACATTTTGTGGCAGTGCTGAATTCGAATTATTCCTCAGTAGCAGCAAACAACTTATTGGCTTTGCCGCAGCACTTTTTGATAAAGCCTTCTTTAATTGCTTTTCCAGAAATTTATTCGATGATATCAAGACTGGCAGACTCTACTGGTGAGGACAGCTTCAGTGAATACAGCAGGATTTCTGCAAGAGGTGGGGCTTTAAATACCTAAGTACGTGTATACCGGAATGTTATATTAGGAGTAAGTGTAATCATACATAGGCAGCATAAGAGTTGTGGATATTGTTCTGATGATGGATGAATGCGAGCTAACTACGAGTACCATGATCAACATTTTTTTTACAACCTAAAGGAAATCTTCTGCAACTAAGACGCATTACCTAAGCAAACTTGGTAAAATTGTTCCCCTACTTTTCTAGTTAATTTTTCGTAATTGTTACATTTTCCATTATCAAATCGCGTTTATAGCATCGTAACGACTCTCTCTCTATTATTTGGATTTATAAAATTCAAAGTCAACTGTTCGTATACTTATTCCTTCCTCACCATTCCAACACTTTAAATGTGTAAGTTCAACTTTTATTTCAGTTAAACTATCTATTTTCTATTCAAAAAGCGTTAAAAATGCAAACTAGGTATTGTCTGTCTGTAGTGATAGACTGCCCAATCGAATCCCCGGTTACGATACCAAAAACGTTCTATGAGATTTCAGCTGGGAAAGGAGAACATCTTTGCTGGAGTCATCGGAAAACACACCCTGCACGACAACACATCCGGAAACTGACTCAGGCTGTTGGACTTCGCTTCGGGGCGGAACCTCTCTGTGGCTAGCACGCGGTTCCCACACCTGAACATTTTCAAAGAGTATTCTTCCGAGGTGCAAACAACCACTCGGATCTTCACCTTGTTGTAGCCAAAGTAAGAACGCGGATATTGAAAGAGCAACGGAGTCGAGATAGGCTGAAACGGTTTGACGTCGGAAAGCTACAATCGCAACTGATCGCTGATAGCTGGGAACTTTGCCGACCGAGTCTTCCTGAAACTTGCTCAGAGTTCGACGTCGCCTGACCTGACAGACTATAGAAGAGGACTAGAAGCGTTGTCAAGAATCCATCAAAGATCCTGACAATGATGTGCTGGGCTTCACGTCACCACGCAGGAGGAATCCATGGTTTGACAACGAGTGCAGGCAAGCATATGCAGCCAAACAAGACGCCTTTATGGCAACGCTGCATTGAACAACGAGGGGTGTACGTGAGCTCTACGAACAGAGATGAAGGGAAGAACACCGGCTTCTCAGAAAAAAAAGAAGCAGCATGAGAGATCGAAAGGTGTTATAGCAGAACGAAGTTCGAAAGTTTTACCAAAAGGTAAAACAGCTATCCGGAGGATACTAGGTTCAGACCGAAGCCTGCCGGGACCAAAATGGACAACTCTTGGTAGAGCCGCAGTCTGTGATCATTTCTGCGGACTTCTTAATGGCGATAAATGCCCCAAGTCCGCTTTTAGCTAAATATTCTACTTAATTTGGAAGATGAAAGACAAGAAAGCGTCTCCCTCATTTAGTCCAGGTGAAGATAGCAATATCCAAGCTGGAGTCGAATGAAGCTGCTGGAGCGGATCTTCACTTTACGGCAAATCCTGGAAAAGACTCAAGAAGTGCAAGTAGGCACTCACCACCTTGTCGTCGATTTTAAGGTCGCATATGACAGTGTGCATAGAGACGAGCTGTACAGCGTCATATCTAGTTTTGGCATTCCTACCAAACTCGTCAGATTGTGTAGGACTACGATGGAGAACTCTCGCTGTGCCGCCAAGATCGGTAACGAACTCGCGACCTTCAAAGTCGAAAGAGGCTTTTGACGCGGCGACGCACTGTCATGTGACTTCTTCAACATCATCCTCAAGAAGATCGTGTGGAACTCACAAGTCAACACCAGAGGCACGAACTTTCAAAAGTCAGTTCAAATGCTAGCGTATGCTGATGACGAGATTGGGCGAACACAGCTATCCGTCAATGAGGCGTTTGCTGACATTGAAGCGGAAGCGGCTGTCATCCAGGAAGGGCACACAACATCGACGTCTCGGACATAGCGTCACACTAGGCAGCAGAAACTTCAAAGTAGTCAAGGAATTCACCTACCTCGTCTCCACGAGAAATGAGGACAACAACATAAATACCGAAATTAAACGCAGAATCGCTCTTGGCAATCGCTGTTTCTTTGGGCTCAAGAGGCAATCGAGTAATAAAGTCCCCTCTGGAAGGAGTAAGCTCACTTTATATAACAGCTGGATCATTCCAGTCTTGCTCTAGAGCACGGAAACATAGACGTTACTAAAAGCGGTTGAGGAAATACTTAGTATTTTCGAGAGAAAAGTTTTGCGTGTGATTTTTGGTCCTGTTTGCGTTGATGGCATCCGGATGTAACGATAAATTCTGTGGGCTGTGCAGCGACATGCGGCTGATCAACCGCCTTCGGATACAGCGTTTGAGATGGCTAGGCTAACAACTAATTTCTTATATTACTTTTTATTGTCTATTTCTTGTTTTACCTTTTCATTTGATTTATTTTTCGTTTTTTCGCATTAACCTATCTTTACTGATACGAAATGTAACTCGTTGAACCAACACTAATCATTTTAAACTGACACTAGCTGTGGCACTTGATGTGGTTCTTATCATCAATAAAAATGCCTTTCTTTTCTGTCGCAAATAGGAATCTGTAGAACCGTAAGGCACTCGGACTTTCGGTGCCTATATTTCGTACAGCAGCCGTTTGCCCACTGTTTTTAATTCGCGGTTAAGAAAAGGAAATACCTCCAATCCACGGACCAAACCAATTCAGTCCAGCTACAAGAGCGCTTCCGGTTGAACGAATCCACATCATCGTGCGCGTCGTATACTAAGCTCCTAACATAACTTCATTTTCCGACATCATTGCTCGTGCAACGTGCCTTTGAATAAGCTTGATTATAAAATTATGTAGTCTATTCACATTTACTTCATTTTACAAAATTATTAGCATCGAACTTCTACTACGACTTCGGTGTTCTGTTTATTTTAAGAATTGTCCGAAGACATTTCCTTTCAAAGACCTCAACCCCTTACCCATCAGGGAATGGGTCAAGTTAAACCACACTGGACAGCAGTACACTGAGATTCGTCGCACTAGGCTCAAGCAAATAATCTTCACTCTTTAATCAAGTTGGCTGTTGACTAACAACCTAATTGCTTTTGCCAGACCCCTTGCTGCATGAATATTTGCATACAAAAACTGGTCCAACAGAAAACCTCAACACCAACTTCCCTGCTTTTGAATTCTAATTGTTTGCTGAGCAACTTTAACGATTCAACGAGTTCAATGCGAAGCGAGTTCTGACCCAGTAACACCTCCTTTCCTCATCTTCAAACTTTTTAGGCCGGACAAGAAGCTTTTTGTCTTCGAAGTAAAAATCAGCACTTTTGAAGCTGCGGCAATACCCTCTTCGGAGGAAGCATTTAATAGGCTTAAGCTCAGTTTTATGGGAAGAAAATCAAAACATCCGGCAAATGCTGTTTGTTTAAGAAAAATCCGGAAATTTTTGAGTCATAGGCGTCTGGATGCTGAAAAATGTCCCATGGATGGATGCCCAGACCAGTGAAGTAGGTAAACGCTTCCAAGAACAGCCACAACTTGCAGATGGCGTCATCTTTTGAAAAGGGTTATTTGGTGCATCCAAGACAGGTTGAAATAAGCTAAATGGGCCATGTTGCTGCCAGCCAACTTGTTGATAGTGAACCAAGCTATCCTCCAGTGCCAGTCAAGTTTACATTTAATGGTCAATGCTTGGCACGGATTCAATACGAGCAGAGGTCTTTTACTTGTGAAATAAGCAATTTCGCCAAAAATACAGAATACCTCCAATTTTCGCATAAGAATTTCTCAGTTAAGTCCTCGTCATAATTGAACTCCTGCTTGCGCAGACTTCTTCCCATTTAATCAATGAAATCCTATTCCGAAGATCAAACGCACTCCCATGGCAGGATTGAAACGCCTCCAGGTGATCCCTGATGAGGACTAGTCTCAAGAGCCTACAGCAGTCCGACGAGGAATATGTATGATACGTAAATCTAAAATGCCACAAAGGCAAAGTCCAATTGCTCGAAGCATATTAGTTTACCAGGCGGTTGAAAATTGTAGTCCGCAAAGGATTCCTTTCAAATCGCTCGCCCGAGCTGGCACGTTGCACTGCGGTCAACTCACTGAATCGTTTTCAAATTAAGCCCCAATTAAGTGCGTCCCGGTACAATCAGTGTGCAGTCCTTAGTCCTCGGACAACATGCCGCCGCTGCCGTCGGGTTGATTTGAAAGGGAAATTAGCTGACACCATTAGGTTGTCAAGAGCAGTAATGGCAGGATTCCGTGCAAACTGTCCTCGGATGGAATGTAAATCACCGGTTCCCGGGCGGAGGCTTCTCCTGCAAGGAAGCTCTTCGCAAATTAAATGTCTAATTTGTCTTGCTTGTGTCATTTCACATGTCACACTCACACAGTCGTCGTCTGTTGTGCGCACGAACGGGGAGTGCTGCACAGGTGAGCGGCAAGCCCGAGGTAAATGGGTTTGAAATTGTTTCTTTGAATTAACACTTTGGAATGTGCTCGCACTTATTTATATTTATCCCATTGCTTGTCGGGGGGTCCTGTCAGTCTCCAACAGTGAAATTAATGTCTTGAAGGGATGAAATCTAATTATATGACAGGTAGTAGCTGTCAAATCAAATCGGAAGGTGCCAAGGGCGATTGACTGGCAGTCTGATGTCAGTTGGGTATATATATACGCTGCTCATGGTTGTAGCTCTGCGAGGTAGGCTGCTGCAGAGATTTTAGGTTAAGGTGGCGTGCTAGCCGTCGACGTAAAGTATGTGAATGAAAAGTTAATTAAATTTCTGCAGAAATTTATTGACTGAAAATGTATACCTTTTAGAAAAATTAGAAATTCTTAATCAGTCAGATTGGAACTGTTGTGTTAAACGGTTAGATTCCAGTGCTATCGACGGCGCCTTGATGTACATTGATTGAAAGACGAGCGCTTTATATTAAATTTTAAGAATATTTGGATACTGTGGGCGTGGGATAAAACAAAGTTGTAAGGGATGCATTTAGGTATCATAAAGGCATTTTTGTTTTCCCACGTATGTATTCAAATTAACTGTTTTAGAAAATTTCGGTATAAGTATTTTGTTTCACGAGGAATTTGTTCATACAAACGGAACCCTTTATATGATGCTTTAGCAGCCTAAGCTTCTAAGTTTTTGCGATTTGAAAACGAAATAAGTTATGCACTTCACTTAACTACCCTTTGTCAGAATTTGCAGAAAATTTGGAATCACCCAGTAAATAACTTATTAACAGTCACATCCTCTTGAAGAAAATTAAGGTTTTGTGACGAGTTCGATTGATTCAATGTGGTAATGAGAACTTTCTGTAAATTCGCTAAGCTCCCTACGACATCCCTATTTCTTTCCACTTGCCGACGCTTCTTGCTAGCCGATAGCAGAATGGATTTACATATTGATATTTTAGATTTGACTTCCCCAAAATCCGGACCGGCACCTACATAACCTTCCTCTTGCGCGAATGCATAGGGTTGTTTCTGCGAATTTTACTCCACAGTTCCTAATTTAAGTTCTAAATCAACTAACGACGTTGGAAACTTAATAGTTTCGATAAAGATCACCAATTTAGTTAATGAACGTGATAAGCGAAGGACAGAAAGCGTTTACGGGGTGCTGTACCACTGATACGAAACGAACAATGAAAAGTAATAAGCTAAATAATTAATTAAAGTTTTTGCAAATCAAGTCTCTCTCTCTCTATTCAAATGCTATGGATAACATGTGACTAAGTTTATAATGGCTGTGGCCAGAAACTGAACCCGGAAAGGAATGTAGTCGGATTTTCACTGACGGCTCCAAGACAACGGAGGGTTCTGGAGCTGGAGCCTTCGTGGAAAACGATAACATTAGACTTCACGCCTCCTTAGGAAACTTCGCGATCCTAATGGCCACCAACTACATTGTGAAGAATAGGTGGAAGGGAAGAAGTGTCTGCGTCTGCAGCGACAGTCAAGCTGTGCTCAAGGCCTTACTCAACTCTTTAACCACTTCCAAGATAGTTCAGGAATGCAAGTCTTCCCTCAATTCGGTCGGCAGGCTGAATTCGCTAAGACTTGTCTGGGTCCCTGGTTATCACGGGATCCTGGGAAACGAAACTGCCGATGAACTATCTAGGCTAGGTTCAGCAGAGGCATTCGTAGGACCCGAACCCGCCTTGGGATTACCCGAGTCCCTGGTCAGGGCCTCCGTCGATGGTTGGGTATCCCTACAGCACAACCAGAGATGGCGTGACTCTCCAGGATGCAGGGTGACCAAGAGTATGCTCCCAAACGTCTGCAAGAAATCCGCTTCTTTTCTGCTATCTCTAGACAGAAACGAGTGTAGAAGACTTGTTGGCGTATTAACGGGACACTTTACCTTCTCTATGCAACTGAGTCGGCTTGGACTTAGTGATGTCACACTCTGCAACGCCTGTGGAGAAGGTGAAGACACTTCAGAGCACTTTCTCTGTCAGTGTCCTGCCTTCGCTCGTATCAGGTGACGGTTATTTGGCGCTGATGTGGTGGGAACTGAAAACCTAAGTTCTATATCACAGAAGCGCATCTTGGTTTTTCTTCGGAAAACCAAGATATTACATTAAATGAAGGTTACTGTCTGGTAGTACAGTGAACCAGTATTTGAGTCTGAGTGCTCCAGTGTAATTGATCCCAACCGCCAACAAAAAAAAAAAGTTTATAATGTGTTATATAATCTAAAATGAATTTTGTCAACGATATTAAGTGATTACCTTTGTCATAGAACACAGTCAATATCAATACATCCAATTATGAATAAAAATCCACATCGATTTATACCAAATAATGTACAGGAACTAAGGGACGAAGGAGTTTGTAAAGCTATTCAACGAAGTGACAAGGAAACGAAAAACAACAAATGAATGAAAATCCTTCCACCATATATGAAAAAGACAGTTTTAAAATCATTTATACAAGGATGTTCATTCCTGGCTGGTCGAGATCCAAATGGCAGAAGGATCTTTCCGCCGAAAACTCAACCAAAGAACAGATTCGCAGAGTTATGACATGAGAGTGTGAGAGAGACGGAACGGTTAGCGGTAAACCTTGACTCTGGACATACAACATGTTGGATACAGGAACGAAATAGTGTGAATAATATGAATAAATTCAATGTTAAAATTGAGAGCAATAGGAAGATATTAATTTAGCAAATTGTAAGTATAAACAATGGGAGGCATGGGTCTGTTCACGCTAGGCAACATTGTTGATTGCGCTCAACAAGGCGAGCTGCCAAAACTATACTCGTTAGGGCACAGGTCAAGTTGACAAACGGCCTCTTCGCAGCGCCCCCTGGATAGCCATCACCACCGTATAGTGAGCCAATGTATGCAGCGAGCCCCTATGATCGAGGGTTTAAATAATGGGTACGACCTACCTATGTACCCATTGATAAATAGAAAGTCCTTACTTAGTAATGAAAACAAACTAATTATATTTAAAGTAATCTTCCAATCCTATATATTATATGGCAGTCCTGTTTGGGGTAGCTGCGCCAAAACTCACATCCAAAAGCTCCAAATAGCACAAAATAAGCTACTAATACTTATCCTGAAGCTCCTAAAGCTACAATCGCAGCTGATTGCTGGAAACTTTGACAACCAAGTCTCCCTGAAACTCACTTTGTGTTCGACACTGCTTCCACTAACCATAGAAGAAGACTGAAAACGTTGAAAAGAAGCCATTAAAGGAGCTGCCACTGATGGCCTGTGTTTCACGTCACCACCCAGAAGGAACCCACGGTTTGACGACGAGTACAGGCAATCGCATCCAACCAAACAAGACGCCCATAAGGCGACGCTGCATCGAAAAACGCGGGCTGTTTGTGAGCTCTAAGAACATAGAAGAAGCGAAGAGCCCCGTCTTCTCAAAACGAAAAAGAAGGAGCATGAGAAGCGCGCGGTTGAGGAAATGGAAAAGTGTTATGGCAGGAATGAAGTCCGAAAGTTTTACCGTAAGGCATAACAGCTATCCTTAGATCTTCCATTTACGGCAGATCCTGGAAAAGACTCAAGAAGTACAAATCGACACTCACCACATTTTCGTCAATTTGAAGGTCACATATTACAGTGTGCATAGAGACGAGCCATACAGCGTCATGATTAGTTTTGGCATTCCTTGGGTGGTCGCCGTGGCGTAGTGGGTAGAAAGCGACGCTTACACGCCGAAGGGTCTAAGTTCGACTCCCAGTTCAACACCAATTTTTCGAATATTTCACGGCACCACCTCTTTCGAGCTGCTGACAACACTCAAGGAGTAATAACTGTCTAAGAAAGCTTCTCAAATTTCGACGTTCGGAGTCGGTAAAAAACTTAAGGTCCCTTCTACTCGTGAGAGAAAAGTAGCGCGCACAACACGAGTAGTTGATGAGCAAGCTAGACCCTGCTCCACCTTTGGACTGTAGCGCCAACAATTATTATTATCATTCCTATCAAACTTTTCAGATTGTGTAGGATGACGATGGAGAACTCCCACTGCTTCTCAAGGTCAGTAGCAAACTCAGCGAGACCTTCAATCTCAAAAGAGGTTTTAGATACGGCGACGCACTGTCATGTGACTTCTTAAACATCATCCTTGAGAAGATCGTGCGTAACTCACAAGTCAACACCAGAGGCACGATCTTCCAGAAGTCAGTTCAATTTCTAGCTTACGCTGATAAGATTGAAGTGATTTGACGAACACAGCCGTCAATGAGGCGTTTGCTGGCATTGAAGCCGAAGCGGTTAAATGGGTCTGGCGGTAAAGAAGGCCAAAACTAAGTACATGCTGTCTTCAAGGAAGGACACACAACATCGACGCCTCGGACAGAGCGTCACACTAGGCAGCAGAAACTTCGGGGTAGTCAAAGACTTCTTTTACTTCGACTTCGTGGTAAACAGGGACAACAACGTCAGTACCGACATCAAACTCTTTCTAGAAGCGCTAAGCTCGCTTTATATAACTGCTTGATCATACCCGCTCCACTTTATGGCGAGTAAACCTGAACGTTACCACATGCGGATGAAGAAACCCTTAGTGTTTTTCGAGAGAAAAGTCTTGCGTGCAATTTTTGGTCCTGGTTGCGTTGATGGAATCTGAAGGAGAAGATTTAATGACGAACTCTTTGGGCTATGCAACTACATGCGCCTGGTCAAGCGTTTGGTTATGTAGAGCCTATAGACACAACTGCTCCGGCCTGAAAAGTGTTTGAAACCGAGCCATTGGGACAACGCAACAGAAAACAGCCTAGGCTAGAGTGGCGCACATAAGTGGAAAACCAGCTTGCAGTGCTCAACTGGAGACAGCTGGCGAAAGATCGTTCTGGCTGGAAAGGCGTGTAAGTTGAGGACTATAGCCCCACAAGAAGAAGAAGTAGAATTACAAACAATGCGTTTCTAAAAACGCGGAGAAGAGTTGCCCTCTGAGAGGCATGATTTTCATTTCCAGACTTGTGAGAGGTGGTGCAATGCCTGATAGGTGAAGGGATATTTGTCTTCTTTTCCAAAGTAATATAATTATAATAATTGTTGGCGCTTCAGTCCAGAAGGGCACCAGGGCCTAGCTTGCTCATCAACTAATCGTGTTGTGCGCGCTACTGTTCTCTCACGAGTAGAAGGGACCTACAGTTTTTTGCCGACTCCGAACGGCGAAATTTGAGAAGCTTTCTTAGACAGTTATTACTCCTTGAGTGTTGTCAGCAGCTCGAAAGAGGTGTTGCCGTGAAATATTCGAAAAATTGGTGTTGAGCTGAGAATTGAACCTAGACCCTTCGGCGGGTGAGCGTCGCACTCTACCCACTACGCCACGGCGACCATTCCTAAAGTAATGGGTGCAAGTAATTGTGACAACTTCTGTTTAATTAGAAGGTCATTGACCGGGTTTTAGATGGCAGGCTGCTAGGCCAATCAAAAACGGATGCAACCCACAATACAAGGATTGTAATGCAAAAACGTCGTTACTGCTGAAGGTATTAGATGATTGTTAAGAACATATTTAAGATTCGAATTGCCTGATAGATTTTCGAAACCTAGGTTCTGTTTCTTGGCCATTCAAAGGTGATCTGCACCAAGGAGGCATATTAAGTCCCTTGATTGTAATTGTTGTTATTGACTTTTTCCGTTAAGAAAAAGAAAGAAAGAATGTTGAGGGGGTTAACATGATTGTTGGCTGTTCCAACCCGGGCTGTGGCGGCAATAAGACAATTCCTTTAACTCCAAAGAGAATAAATTTACTTTCCAGGATCTGCCGTGAAGTGAAGGTCTGGTTTATTGTGGACTTCCCTGGCCTGACACCACCATGAAAGGGACCTATTAGTTTATGGATAAAATGTGTCAGGCTCTCATGTAATACGACAGATAGGATTTTTTGGCGATGTGAATAAAGCTCCTTCGTCGATAACTGGTGAAGTAAAAGGGGTCTCCTTTCTTCTGGACCGGGCAAATGAAGCTGAGATTTCGCTCGTCGGACATGCTCTCCTCCGACTATATCTTACAGATGAGCTAGTGAATGCGCCCAACTTACTGCTTAAAATAGTTCTGCGGACAATCCGTCCACAGCAGCAGCTTTGTCAGACTTCAGCTTCGACATTGCTATCTTCACGTTGTCTAAGTCGGGGGACGGAATTCTCATCTATCATCGTCGAAATTGATTAGAATATTTGCCTAACAGCGGAATTGGGGCCGTCCTCGCCATTAGGAGTCTGCAGAAATGATCGTTTCAGATTGTCTTGTCTCTATCGCTGCTTAATCGCAACTTGTGTAAGAAATGCTCAAATAAATAAGTCAGTTGCATGCCTCGCTTTCATGTATTCACCAGCAACATATACCACACTTGGAATGACCATCAGATCAATCTTAATCCGTCTTTGAGACGAACTGTTAAATTCGCGATACGAATACTGAATGTTGCATCCTTCTAAGCTTTCACTTCTTATTACTATCCACAGGCCCCTTCCTTCTTCCTTCTCTTCCATTTTATCTTTTTTGAGTTCTGAAGCTTAATCGGAGTCACTCAAGTGTAATGGAATAATCCATTTAGCGAGCACCAATTAGGAAAAATCGTTAATCTGTAACATAATGTGTATTTCGATTGACCAGCGCAGTACCGAAAACAAGTATGTAGAGGAATTTGAATGAACGAATACTTTCGTACACCACTATTTGTTCCAGTCAGTTATTTGCTGTATTGTATTCGATCATCTGACTAGGTGAATGACCTGAGAACTCTCCACTCTTTTGTTCAAGAAATATATAAATTCTCTGCTTACCGAGAAGCGGTGCTCAGTAAACGGATAACCACACTCTCGATTGTTTTTTTTCTCCTACAAGTACTTGGTCATTCAGTAATGCGCATGAAATATTGGATGTCGCAGAGGCTTTTTATTGTCATTCTGTTGTATGATGGTTAAATTTCCAAAAGCAAGTGGTAGCCGCGCACCCTGCAAAGCCCATGCGTGGAGGTGGCGCGCGTCTTGGGCAATGCAACTTTTTCCATTTTTTGTAAATTTTAAAACTTTTCAGTTTTATTTACCTCTCATTAATACTAATCGGATAGAACTACAGTCCACAGGGATAGGATTTAATTTGCACATCACATCACGCGCGCTACTGTTCTCTCACGAGTAAAGGGACATAGAAATTTTTTGCCGACTCCGAACCGCGAGGTTTGTCTTAGACAGTTATTGCTCTTCGAGTGTTGTCAGCAACTCTCAAGAGATTGGGCCGTGAAAACTTCGAGGTGTTCAGGGTATCAAATCCGGATCTTCAGCGTTTGATTGTCGTACTCTACCTACTATGCCGCGGAAGCTATCCCTCATGCAAGACCTGAACATAGTGCAGTCTTATATGCCCGTCCACATAGAACTGGAGGAGTTTTGAGTTATTTAATCCTGGAGGAAGAGATACTTAGCACAGATCTTCCACAATATGTATACGAACAACATTGTGTGCCTATATTTCATTTACGTTTTTGATACTGCAAAGGTTCTGATGGGAATATTCCGGCAAAATATTGTGGAGCCTAGTGCGGGTCCCTCAAGATCGGACAGAAAACATTATGAGTCTATCAAAATTGTTTATATTTCAACACATTTACTAAAACCTAACTTTACAACGGCCTCAATTAAGTTCCTACCAGCTACCTGATGCAGGTGGCAATGGCAAGTATGACGGACCCTTGAACACCATTTTAGGGCCTGTAGCGGGCCTTTCATAAGTGTACCCGTTACTCTGCACTGGTTGCTGCCTGTCGTAGTTACCAGAGGTAGCAGATGGCATGGGCAGGTACGGTTGTCCCTTAAACGTCGACTTGGTAACAGCCGGCTTATCGTAGTCAAAGCTTTTCTGGGGGCGATCGTAGTGATAGCCACCGTTTTCAGGCTGAGTTGGTGCTTGTGAATTTGAATATGGGTACCCGTCTGAATTGGCTTTCATGAAAGATTCAGTGAGCTGAGGGGCAGAACTTAGCTCCTGCTGCGGGTTGTTATATTGGTAGCCTTGGGTGGCGGGTGGGACGGCCGAACTGAAGTAATGAGAGATGGCTATTTGCTCGGCTCCACCGTTTTGTGTTGGGGCTGGTCTTTGGTAGGAGTACCCCGGGCTATGTGGATTTTCGGGGACAGTTTGCTGCTGATGTCCAGTTGATGACTGAGAGGCTTGACTCGGCGTGTACTGATATCCATTCGAAGGGTTCTGCTGCGCGCTGGCGTAGTTGTAGGTGGACTTTTGCTCTTCCGGTGGCACAACAGTGGGCAGGAAGAACGACGGCTTTGACAGCGCTGTTTCATGAATGTACCTCAAACTTTGCCCGGAATTTCCATCCTGTGAAGCAAATCCGCCCGATGTGAACTCCCTTTTGATCGCATTGTAGGATGCTTGCCTTTGCTGTTGTGGGTACTGTTGAGATAATTTTGTAACCTGAGCCTGTGGCATGCCGTATCCTTGTGGCCTGATGTTTCCTGTATCTCCTAGCGATTTGTGAAACACACGAATATTCTTCATTTCTCTCTGTTGTTGGTATCCATGCATTTGCTGGCCGCTGTTGTATGAATACCCCGCACTTGTCGGCATTCGGTGTGGTTCCTGTCTCATCACTGTTATCCGATTTCCATCGTTTTCTCCAGAAATGGTTCCAGCATGCAGTCCATGGTCCGTGGATTCGTGCACAAGAATCGCCTTTAAGATCCTATTCAGCCCAGTATTCGATGAAGTTGCCTTGTAGTCATACCCTTGCTGTTGTTGACCCAAACTTGAGGCAGACGAGACCGCAAGCCACACCACCAGACACAGCAAAATCTGCAACAATCCGAAACCATCACCGTCCGCTTCACACGAGCGCACCCAAAAACTTACCTTGCCGTTTCCGAATCGACCCATTGTTGGCAAACTAATAATTGATTCACAACTGATCACCTCACCATCCTAATGGTCGCTTTTATATCTTCAAAGAGATTGGTTACATATTTTGCGAATCGCGAGACAACAAAAATGTGCCACGAAAGAAAGCGAAACGCGTTACAAAACACACGCCGCGCCATCGAACACACGCCGCAACACGACTGATTGATGTACAGCGCGCTCTCGAGTGTTCCCATTTCAAGTGCCATTCTGACCCGTTTTTGAAAAGGCTCTTCGATGGAACACATCTGAAGTGCTCACCAGCGAACGGATGAGCTGAGTGATATAAGCGAATCCATTACTAATCTCCAAGATACCAATACACTGCCGTGTTCTCTTGTTGGCCGTGGGCTGGTTGAAAAGAAAGTGTAATCTCGGGCGGATTTGGAGTGGATTGCTGTGCCGAGAAAAAGGCGGAGAACAACTTCCGTAGGCAACGAGTTGTTAGAAGTGATGTAATAGGGACGCTATTGACATCTGAAGATTATTCGCTCAGATGAATCATCGCGTGTAAAGGCTTCTGAGACAAGATTGTCCAGAGAAGGGGAACTAGATAATGTAGACTTTTCTTTCAAGTTGGTTGACATCATTAAATTTATTTTGAAATGATATTCGCTGCCCCGATTGGAAGTCAAGTTGAGTAGCAAGAGCTTGTGGTGCAATGGCTCGGCTTATGAAAGATGGGCACTTCATTGGCTGTGAACATCAATTGGCCCTTTTAAAAGCATATTTGGAAAATTAAATTTTAATGTTAAACTGCCCTGTTGTCAGATTCATCCCAAATGCACGTGATGACCTCTAACTATTTTAGGATGAACAGAAAATATGTAGCAGAGTACAAGCCCAACATAAACCAAAGAATAAAAGCTTACAAGTCGACGGGTCAGTAATACCGGTTGAAGTGTTGTATCACAAGCCAAAATAAATGCGAAAAACAGCAGAAGGCTTGAACTGAGAGAAAGTTCTAGCTTAGAGCATTTGTCAGCAGATGAAAGTGGGCGGATGGCTTTTTGCAGATTTGTTAAAAACAGAAGACAAGGCTCCAGGGAGCAAGTAGCTTTATATCATTGCATACACTCAGTGAAGTGATTAGTGGCGTGAGCTAGCAAACTTAATTTAGCAGGACATAAAGTCGAGTGATAAAGGAAAAGCAATCTTGGCAAGAACCTATGACCAGCTGAAAAATTAAACTTTAGAAACACCTCACACATAATAGAATCCCTTTTAGCGAGTGCTTGTTGACGACGTAAATGACTATAAGTCAGCACGATGATTTTAACTGGCGTCCAATTTTATCGGTACTTTTAAGAAGAAATGCTCAGATGAATTAGCCAGTTGCATTCCTCCCCTTCAAGAATTCACCCTCAATACACGCCTCGCTAGCAATGTCCACCAATTCACCCTCAAGCCCTCTTTCGGACGTACAGTCAAATTCAGAGACTCGTTCTTTAGCCGCACTACACGAATCTGGAATGCTCTTCCCAGCTCGATTTTTCCTCCTCATTACAATCCACAGGCATTTAAAACCAATGTGCATCGGTACCTCCTCTCCCTCTCTGTACCTTCGGCCCGTGATGTGACTTGATCCGGTCACTTAAGGGTACTCGCAACCCCTTTTGCATGCGTCAATTATACAAAAAAAAAATTGTAAGCTGACAAGTGATTTTAAGGCATTTGAACATGAATATCAGCGCCCAGTGTGGGGAAGACAAGAATCAGTCTGTCAGCTCTCGTGTCCTTTCACTGCACCGAAAATTTTGAGCATCGAATTCAGTTAAGGCGTTTACAATGTCCAACTTGACCGGAAATCTAAACCAGAGCTAAACGTAGGTCCCATGAACGCATAAGATTGCCGTTGTTTTAGTAAGTGAATTTTGTTAAGCGATGAAGCTCACTTTTGGTTGAATGGATACATCAGTAAACAAAAATCTCATATTTGGAGTGATGAGAAATGTACGTTAAGACATACTATGCACTAAATTGAGTGTTTGGTGTGCTTTATGGGTTAGTGGAATAAAAAAATTAAAATCAAACCTGGCCTTGATGTTACTAAAATCAATCATTAAAATCAAAGCTGGCTTCAATGTTACTTTACCCGCTCTAAGTACATCCTTACTGACTTTATCGTACATCATTTTAACAACCATGCTAAGAGACACGCGGTGGACCAAGGGGGAGGAGAAGTGGTGGGCGCAGAAGGCGGCTCTAAGATGTTTTCTGGAAGCGGTGAATTGCGGAAAGTGCACAAGAGAGGAACTATTGGAGATGCATGTCATTTTGTATTTACGAGGATGTATGTGGCCTTTTGGCCGTCAATTCCTAGAGCCCTTTGAAACTTCTTAAGAGGACTGCTCATTGTAAAACACAAATAGTCGTCTCTCTAGCATCCATCAAGTCTCTGAACCTGTCGTCCTCAACCTTCTTCCTCGTCGTCCATCTCGTTCATGTCGTCCATGCCGTCCATGTCGTCCATATCGTCCATGTCGTCCATGTCGTCCATGTCGTCCATGTCGTCCATGTCGTCCATGTCGTCCATGTCGTCCATGTCGTCCATGTCGTCCATGTCGCCCATGTTGTCCATGTCGCCCATGTCGTCCATTTCGTCCTCGTCGTCCTCGTCGTCCACGTCGTCCACGTCGTCCACGTCGTCCACGTCGTCCACGTCGTCCACGTCGTCCACGTCGTCCACGTCGTCCACGTCGTCCACGTCGTCCACGTCGTCCACGTCGTCCACGTCGTCCACGTCGTCCACGTCGTCCATGTCGTCCACGTCGTCCACGTCGTCCACGTCCTTCACGTCCTCCATGTCGCCCATGTCGTCCATGTCGTCCATGTCGTTCATGTCGTCCATGTCGTCCATGTCGTCCTCGTCGTCCACGTCGTCCACGTCGTCCACGTCGTTCACGTCGTCCACGTCGTCCACGTCGTCTACGTCGTCCACGTTGTCCACGTCATCCACGTCGTCCACGTAATCTACTTCCTCCACGTCGTCCACATCGTCCATATCGTCCATGGCTGTGTTGGTCTATTCTTAACTGATCGCTCGAGGGTGGAGCGTAGACTCGCACGCCTTCCTCTTGACCATATATATCCACCGACTGAACCAAAGAGGGTCCAAATACTTAGTGTTTCGTTTTCCCAGCTTTTATGGCTCTTCTGTTGCATACAGTCCCTCAAGTGCATTCCTCTGCTCACCATGTCCTCGCCAGCATCCACAGTCGCCCACGCTCACAACTGCAACTGCATCCATCAAACTGTCAGCCATGCTAAATAAAGGTGCAGGCGCTGCGGTTTCGACAAGACGGCATGATTTGTCACATAACTTGTGCTCAATGGATTTATTGAAAGAATCTTTTGGTAATATTTATGGTTCTCTAAACCGGCCTTAAAAATTATTTGACTTAATGCTGCTTGAGTATATTCTACAGAGTATGTGAAGTTAATTATTTATTTATTTTTTTTTTTTTTTTTGAATTCCAATGCATTTTTATTCAATTATTTTATTTATTTAATTTATTTCCTAACATTCTTTCATTCATTCATACCAATATAATTATTCTAACTTACTGACTCTTCATGAGTAGTTTTTTTTACTGTAAGCCTTTCGGTTTCTTATATTTTTTAATTCAGTATTTAAACCTATTTAATATTTTTTAATTCTTTTTAAGAAAATTTTAAAAGATGTATGTCCTAATTATTTTTTTGTTTCTTAACCAAATTTATATAGAAATGTAACCTTACTACACTAACTTAAACTAAACTTAAACTAAACTTAAACTTATAACTATATACATTTATATAACATAAAACTTAACTCTATTAAAATATTTATATGAAGCCTAATTACGAGGGGCGTTAAATACATTCTCGGTATCGATATGAAGGAAAATGCGAATTCAATTTAAATTGGTTTTATTTTTCAATATAATCTGCCCTAACATCAACGCATTTGTTACATCTTGAGATAAGCTATTATAAACCCTCAAAACAATAAATTTCTTATTTCTCTGCTAAATACCTATTTATATGAGTTTCTCATCATCCGAAAATCTTTTTCCACGAAGACATTTTTTCAAATCCGGAAACAGGAAATAATCACAAGTGACAAGATCTGGACTAAAGGGTGGGTATTGGATTTCTTCGAAACCACAATCTCGCGCAGCAGCCTCGGAAACTCGCGCCATGTGAACAGGAGTGTTGTCATGAAGAAGCAACATACCCGCTGCGAGTTTACCCCCTGAATGGAAGCGTAGGATGTGGCGTTGATGGTTTAACCTTTTCTTTTGTACTCAATGAGCAACTTTCTCTTCGATTCCCAAAAAACTGTGGCCATGAGCTTCCCGGCAGACGGAGTGACTTTTAACTCCTTCAGGGGGTCTGTTCCTTTTTTATGCCACTACATGGACTCTTGTTTGCTTTCAGGATCACTGTGGTCAACCCATGTTTCATCCTCAGTAACGATTGAATCATAACAGCGTCCGAGTTCTCACTACACATCTCCAAAAGATCTCTACAGCATGCGGTTCTCACTTTTTTCTGATGCGCTGTAAGCATTCGTGGCACACACCTTGCACTGCCCTTTGAAATTTTTAGATGGTCATGTGGAATGGTGTGAATGGTACCAGTTGAAAACTTGGTGATCTCTGCCATCATTTACACCTTTATTCGGGTATCCTCAAGAACCAGTTTTCGACTTCTTTGATGCTCTCTCCCGTACAAGCAGTAGCCGGAGCGCCGGAGCGGGGGTGGTGTTCAATGCGTAAACTATACGGACGCGTGCACCAGAGCGTACGTGTTATTTATATCTTTAGCATATACATCTAATACGCCGTGGTGCACTTATGAAGTTGGTTATAAGTTGGAAGCACTTGACCATTTGAAGGAACACATTCCTGGGATATTTGTTCACACATGTTGAAAAACTTGTCGAAAGTTGGAACCCCAGTTTCGATTACGTCCGAGTCGGTTATGGCAGTTTTAAATGAAAAGTTATACTACGTTTATAATGTCAGAGAACTATTTTTTGAAATAATTTAAATATATGTCATTTTATTTAATCATTTAAAAGTTATTTTACTTTGAAATTGTATGTCCGTAAAAAAAATATTTTACCTGCATGCTATGAGAGTGCACAAATCTTAGAGCAATGCAAGCGAATTGGGGAGCACCTTTTTTAGCTGAAATGCTTAAAGGATTTAAGGAACAAAGTGCGGTCTAAGAGCAATGCGCCAATGAAAAGGATTCTCGTGGTGCTGCCACCTATGTCAATACTTGAGATTGAAGTGGCGCTTTGGAATGTATTGAAATTGGAGTTGTAGTTTTCAAAAAAGTTGATTACAGTGTGATAGTCTTAATGGTTGATTATATCCGTTTTGGACACACTTGATTTGTCGAAATTTCTGCCTAAAGAGCAACTATGCTTCACACCCACTGTAAAGTAAATTTTTGGGGTGGCCACGTCAAACGATTTTTCTTTCAGCCATCCATGGGTACACGCACTGGGTTTCCCAACATTGTGGGTACAGGGTTTCAGTCTTCTGGTGTTTTGGCTATATAATTATTTCCAGCAAGCCCTTGCATTATGTAGAGTAGCTTAAAGTGTGCTTTTGTGTGTTTTTAAAAATAAATTTTCCATCAGATTGCAATGGCGATTAATAATATCGGCACACTTTCTTAAGTGTAAGACTTAGAGCATCGTGCGGGGTCTTATTTTCCATTGACATCCAACCGCCTTATTCCAGCAACACACTGCCGAAGAAGATTTTTGAATGAGGAGTGAAATTTCATTATTTCTTTTATAATTGACCTGCGCTCAAGGGATTATTCTTCAGTGACCAGGAACAAGTTTTAACACAGATATAGAACGAGAGAGAAAGGAAGAAACAAATTTCTTGGAGCACGATGACGCACAACGCCTTTAATCAAATTTTTATCTTCTTATGAAGTGTAAACGTTCCGTTTCTTTAAATTTTTTTCAGTTTTGCAAGATTCCTGGGGTCATACACAGCTTTTGCAGACATAACTATCTGCCTTAGCATTTGCTTTGCATTGATAAATCTTCTTCATCAGCAATGATTTTCTTAGTGCTTATATTTCTTAGGAGAGGAGTTTGAGAATCTGTTCGTCAGATTGTGCTGTCTCCTCACATTCAGTGCACCTAATCATTACTTAATTCCCGTTTTCGTGTGGGCTCTTCTGATGCTGCAAGTCTGATTCTTTGAAATTATCGTTCTGCCGACAAATGTGTACAGCATGGTTCCATTAAACTTGCCCTTGCAGCAAGCGCCTTCGTCAGACCAGAAGAGTTTCTTGGTTTCATGTATTGATCGACTTCCTTCTCTATCGCATTAAAATCACAAGAGTTATTAAAGTGCCAAACACGAGCGAAGTCAATTCAGAAAATGTAAAAAATAGAAATTCACAAGATTCAAACCCTAGCCCTACGCTGAAGTCGATGCACTCACACTTATTTACTTTAGTAGTTTCGTGTCAAATAGTGTCAATGATCCTTCCCCCCAATAGAAAGTTATCTTTAAAGTCACTCGAACTCACAAAGTTTATCGTAAATCTACATTCATAGCAAACGACACATTTTGTGTGCACTCACGTTCTTGTGTTCACTTTTAACTCCTTGCCACCCCTTTGAGCACACAAAGCTCGAGGATAGATCAATGCACACATGTCTCTGAGTCAGGTTCATATTCCCTTGGTCTTCACATCCACTTTACACCCACACTCACTGCTCCAGAACTGTATGCAATGTACTGATAAACAAATATTATGTCAGTCGTCGTCTCCTCATGAATAACACAGCTGTTGTCGTGCATCAATTATAATTCCATTTGGCTTCAAAGAAATCGTTTGTCCTCATATGCAGTCCCCCTGGCAGCACCCCAGAGGACTCTGCAGGCAACTTCTGTTTCCAAGTCCCCAAATTTAATTGAGCCAAGAAATGCAACCGAACTAACGGCCGTCGCAATGCCCAATCCAATTCGTATTTCGCAACACAGAGTACACTCCCTATGGAGGGGCCTTGGTCAATGCTAACAAAAAGTCATTCCATGTCCCCTCCCCAGACGTAATTTTTAGGTCAACACTCAACAATGCCCACCCAATTCAAGCGCACAACAACATCGGCCGAGTAACATGTATTTGCTTACGCAACTCTTTTGTTGAGGCAATAATTAAGCTGTTAAAAGATTCATTGTCCGGCGATCTGATTCGAGAGTACAGACATGCCCCTGGCCTGTGTAGGCCTCCGACACGATGGCAAGTGCCCACTTCAGCAGTACGCCCTGCTGCCGTACCCACAGTCATCAGTTCAAATCAATTACGGGTGTCTCCGGTGCGGTGTTTAGTGTCAAGATGCAGTGTAATCTTGAGATAAATAGAAGAGCTTTAATTGAAAATCGTCGGTCGGCTTCATGGGGGCCTCCTTGGGCGCACATGCCAGCCATCCATGGAGGTGTTGTTCTTCGGGTGTGCGTGCGTGTGTAGATCTTATCGCTCGATTATCATGCACAGCACTTGAGGACATTCAATCGTTGGGGCAGGCTTCTTGTGCGCTGTCGGCGGCCTCCCGGCTCGCTTCCTGCCTCTGCCAGGCCCGCTTTGATAATTTAATCAAAGAGAGACGAGCGTTATCCCAACGAAGCAGTTTTCATCTCATTGTTCAAAGAGGCAACAATTAATGTCAAATCAAGGCAACTGCTCTCCGTCTGGAAGGAAACCTGATAATTGTATACAATGGACGGTCGTTTGGATAAATCACCGGGGCGAGGGCTGGCAACCGGAGTCCGGGGTACGTGCTGCTGCCCTTTCAGCAGGCACTTAGGTTGTGAATGCCTGGGGATTAAATGACCATTATGAAGTGCGATATTAGGTTGTGCAAGTGTGCAGATAAGGCACACAGAACAACAAGCCGACTGTGTGAATGCGGAGAGTCTTCAGGTAAATGAGGTCGTTTAACCAATTTTCAGAGAGGCATCTGTGTTTCGAGAAATGATTTTCATTTTTTCTTGTTCTTTGCGTATCTGATTGAAGAGGAGCAGGAGAAACGAAGAACCCAGAGAGGGGAACAACGACACTTTCAGCGGATGTCTGGGTGGTGTTTGTCATTGTGATGAGAGTGGGATGTGGGCTGCAAGGTATAAAGGTGCCGTGGACGGAAGCCTGGCATGAAATCAGAAGAGCCGCTTTAAAAATCTTCTTTTGACGATGAATGAAGAGACGTGCGCTTCAAGGTTCATAAAACTTGTTTGTCATCCCCACAGTTTTTCGAGAGTGAATTGAATTCAAAGTATTTAATGACGTTACTTAGCCCATATGAGGAAATTGTAGGTCATACAGTTTCGACCCAATTTAAGAAAAGCTCAGTTATGGATTCAAAATCAAAAGCAGCTGCAGTGTAACGGTCATATGAGGCCAGGAACAATCCTTCTTCGTCTTCTCCTTCTTATGGCACTGCAGTCCGGTGTGGACCTGGACCTCAACATGCCTTTCAAGCCTGCACGATCTTTCGCTAGCTGCCTCCAATTACGCACTCCAAGTTGGTTAAGGTCCTTCTCCAATTGTGTCCGCCAACTTAGCCTAGACCAGCCTCTGTTGGGTTGTTCCAATAGCTCAGATTCGAAAACTTTGTGGGCTGGAGCAGTGGTGTCCATACGCCCAGAGCTAAGCAGAATGAATAAATGGAAACAATGCAATACATATTCATGACCTTTGCTTATGAGTGAGGGCAATTTTTGCTGCTCATTGTGTCAATAGAACCTGGAGGGTAATATGCAATGACTTTGCGTCTATTTACGCGTATATGGGTACAAAGTCTTGGATTGCTAGGTGTTTAGAGCAAGAAGTGAAGAAGGATGCCAACCAAGTAGAAGAGTGGAATCGCAGCTGCAAAATAATTCAGTTGGACAGACGTGTTGGTCACAGTTTGGGTCTAGTGCTACCATTGTACTGGGAACTTTTTCAAATTCAAAACTACATAAACATGACTTTCTTTAAAAATAAGAAGTTAAGAAGAAAAACCTAAAGTTGATACTGAAAAGAACTGTGGAATAATACTCTAATCGTCGTGATGTTTATTTTATTACCTTAACAAAAAATACTCTAACGCGTTAGCCAGCTGCATTCTTCAAGAAGTCACTCGCTATATCCGCTGTGCTAGGAACGCTCACCAGTTCGTTCTTAAGCCCACCTTCGGACGCAATGTTAAGTTTAACTACTCTATCTTCAGCCGCACCACGCGAATATGGAATGCTCTTTCCAGCTGTGAGTGAACTGCGAAACTCAGATGAAGAAGACTACGTCCAGTGGAGACATTTTGGAAAAGCTATTCGATCGGATGGTGCTATACTTTTTACAGGAAATTGTCTTAATACGTAACACGACAAAAGCGATTAAAAACATTGTTCTATATTGGAAATTCAACTACACAACCCAACTTCGAGCCCAAATTCCAGCCCAATTTCCAGCCCAACTTCCAGTCCAACTTCCAGCCCATATTCCAGCCCAGGCAGTTCCAACCAATGTGCTCGGCACTTTCTTTCCCTCTCTTCCTCTATACCTTCGGCCAGCGCTGTGTCTTAATTCCAAACACTTAAGGGGATAATAAATCTAATTGAAAATAAAAAAATTAGTTTAACATGATATATAAAAGAGATTGAACCTGGATGAGAGTTATTCATTAGGGTCCTATAATTGGTAAAAAAGTTTTAAAGGTAAAAAGCTGAGGCTTTTCGACAGAATGAAGTTGAGTAACAATTTTTTTTTCTTAATAAGTTTATCAATGTGTTGTCAAGGCAAGGCTTAATGTTAATTTGTTCTCCTGCTTCTAGTGAATTTATTTGATAGGAATAATAACAATACATCACTCAGTAAGTCTCGGGACTGACACATAGGCGCGCGATTAACAAAAAAAATGCAGATTATCTTTAGGATGTACAAACATTCAAATGTACCTGAAAACACTCTCGTGTTTGGATAAAACATTGCTTTTTGATAAAAAAAAACCGTGCGAGCTCAGCAAATGCTTGAAAAGTGTTACAGGCACTCTGCTCCATCAAAAGCAACAATTGTATTTTGTATTTTAATTGTCTCATATTCTCATATTACAAATCTTACAAGTTCATTACAATATAGTGTGAATTCAATCGAGAATAAAATAGTGCCATTAAGTATTAAAAACACAAAAATAGTATTAAATGACACATCATTATTTACAAATTCATTATGGGGGTGTATATAGTTTTAAGGCAAGAGAAGAAGAAGAAAAAAAATTAAATAGTAAATGCAAAATTAAAAATAAATAGTTACAAGATCAAAATATCAGTCTTATATCAAGCTACCGGGTCTAAAAGATTTTCTATCTGGACATGATCAAATTGAAATACCATAGCCAAGATTTTATATTTTTCAGAAAGATATTTAGGGATCTCACAGACTTTATGGACTTTGTTGAAAAATCTGTATGACAGATACCATGTGGTGCGAAATAAAGGAGTGTTGACAACATAACTTAGGTTTGTTCTTAGACCATATCTGTTTGATATTCTGCTATTAAAATCGCCACATCTCAGAAAAAAGACTTTCAGAACCTTGAAATAAAACAGGTGTCTCAAGGGGAGAACATTTATTTGTTTAAACACGGCCATAGAACGGTGTAAGCGGCTTTTGCACTCTTTTCTTATAACACGTTTTTGGAGAATAAGTAATTTTCTATTTTTGTTCTTGTAGGCCCCACCCCAACAGCAGATTGCATACTGAAATTTCGATTGAAAAATCCCGTAATAGATCATTTTTAAGATATGATTGGAGCATTTTGAAATAGTAAAAGATACGTAGGGTTGATAGAAAATACTTTTTCAGTGTTCTGTCCAGTTCATGTTATTGTCTATAATGACTAAAAGATACTTAAATTGTTCAACAACTTCAATTTTGAAGCAATCGCCAGCACAGGACATACTTTCATTGAATAAACTACCGTGCAGGCATTGACAAGCCTTATTCATTATTCTGAATCTTGGACAATTGTTTGAATGTTTCGGTGATATGCTGACTTTAGACGTGTTCGTACAGACACCAACAATGCTGAACGCTCTGGAAGGCCAACTGAGTTGGTTACAACTGAAAGCGTAAAAGATATACACAAAATTGGTTAAGAAAACCGTAAAATGAGAGATATCGGAAGGCAGTGTGTTCACTATTTTGTATGAACATTTGTCCATGAGAAAGCTATGCCGAGATTGCTCAAAACGGACCAAAACCAACAAAGTATCGATGACCCTGAGAGCTGTTTGACGATATTTCACTAGAACGAATAGAACTTTTTGAATCGGTAGGTCAGAATGGATGCAACACGGATCCACCACTACACTCCAGAGACAAATCGACAGTAAGCGAAGTGGACAGCAGCCGGTGAACCACTCCCATAGCGTCCAAGAACAAAAAGGTCACCTGACAAGTTTATGGTATCTGTATTTGGGGAAACGCACGCAATTTTATTCATTGATTATCTTGAGAAAGGCAAAGGATCAACAGGGATTACTGAATGGCATAATCGGTGCATGGCAAGCCAGGGCCTGACTTGCTCAACAGCTACCCTTGTTTGGTGAAGTCTCTCATAAGTAGAAACGACTTACAGTTTTTTGCCGACTCCGAACGGCGAAGTGAGAACCTTTTCCTTAGACAGTAATTACCCTTTGACAATTGTCAGCAGCTCGAAAGAGGTGGCACCGTCCAAAATTCGAGGTGTTCGAACCTATTGCTTCGGTGTGTAAGCCTTGAACTCTACCCACAACACCACCGCACTTACCATTTAAGGATTTACATAATTAAATATTATTTAAGCACATATTCGTGTTGAAAAAGTACTTAATAACAATAATAATAATAATAATTGTTGGCGCTACAGTCCAAAGTTGGACCAGAGCCTAGCTTGCTCATCAACTACTCGTGTTGTTGCGCGCTACTGTGCGCGCTACTGTTCTCTCACGAGTAGAAGGGACCTACAGTTTTTTACCGACTCCGAACGGCGAGTTCTGAGAATCTTTCTTAGACAGTTATTACTCTTTGAGTGTTGCCAGCAGCTCGAAAAAGGTGGTGCCGTGAAAATTCGAAAAATTGGTGTAGACCTGAGAGTCGAACCTAGACCCTCCGGTGTGTGAGCGTCGCACTCTACCCACTACGCCACGGCGACCACACGAAAGAGTACTTGAATAATTTAATTCCAATTATTTCCATTCCCCTGAAAGAGTGTGACATGAATATTTTTCAGCTGAATAAAGATTGTTTACAAGATGAAGGCAGCACAGGCACTAACATATATCGGAGTAGTTAAGACTTGCCTCTTCGCATGTAACATCACATATATGTGCTGTCTCCTAATATCAGGAAGTGCTTGGTCAGTATGAAGCCTTCATGGATCAAAAGTACTTACGGGTGGCGTTCAATATATTCTCGGTATCGATATAAAGGAAAATGCGAATTCAATTTAAATTGGTTTTATTTTTCAATATAATCTCCCTCTCCCCCACTATCGTCAATGCATTTATTATCTTTAGATAAGCTCTCTTAAATCCTCAAAAAAAAAATAAATTTCCTCTTTCTCTACCCATACATAGCACCCATTTAATGCCGGCTTGAATTCTTCATCATCCGAAAATATTTTTCCACGAAGACATTATTTCAATTCCGGAAACAGAAAATGAGCACTATGCGTAAGGTCTGGACGATAGGTTGGGTGTTGTATTTCTTCGAAACCACAATCTTACTGCTGCCTCGGAAACTCACGCCGTGTAAACGGGACTGTTGTCATGAAGAAGCAACACATCCGCTGCGAGTTTACCCCGTTTTTTCGTATTGATTTCCTCCCGCAAATTATGCGAAGTGGAAGCATGGGATGTGGCGATGATGGTTTCCCCTTACTTTGGACTCAGTGACGCAAGTGAGCAGTAACAATTCGATCCATAACACCGTCCGCGGTCTCGCTACACATCTCCAAAAGCTGTCTACAGCATTCGATTCTCACTTTTTTCAGAGGCGCTGTGAGCATTTGTAGCACCCACGTTGCACTGACCTTTAAGAGGTTAAGATGGTCATGAAGAATGGTGTGAATGGTACCAGTTGAAAGTCTGGTGATCTCTGCCACCATTTTCACCTTTATTCGGATGCCCGAATCAAGAATAACTTTTTCGACTTTTTTGATGCTGTCGGCTTGAATACTCTCTCTGCTTCTCTTAAACTCACTTGACTACTTTTGCACAGTTGATACTGAAGGTGTGGAACCCTGGTAAACAGCCGCCATCTCTTCATGAATAGTTTTTGACTTTTTCCTTGCTAATTTAGAAATTTAATTACAGTGCGCTGCTCAATTTGCAACATCATCGTCTCAGTTGCCATTATGATTTGTTTATCTGGAGATAAAACGCGAATTAATAATAACATTTATATGAAATTTTGCACGAATCCTTAAAAATAATAAAATTAGTTGATAAACAAGTCAATGTAAATATATAACCATAGTTCTACCCCGGTACCGAGATTTAATTTAACGCGACTTTTATGTACTCGTGATGTGCGTGTCATTGTTTCATCATTAGCAGCAGGGATCTGCAGGTTTTACGCCCTCTAGGCTTTACACAGTAAATAAGTGAATGAGTCTCTCTGAGTGTAATGCAAGACTAAACGCCTTAGTTACCTAAGTACCAAACTGGGATCATGCTTGAGGGGCAATCGACACACCTTGGTTTGATGCGAGGCCTTTCTAAAACCTCTTCCGCTCTCTGGGTCGCAGCGACCGGTTGAGAATGACACCCCACACTGAGAAGGGATAGTCCCCTTACCGTCTTGCCTAGATGTGCGTGAACAATCAACTAAGCAAGTCAGCACAGTGCACTATCCTCGATTCTACCCACGATTTTAGATCGTAAACCACAGCCACCACGATACTCCCACACCAGAATATAGCCTCTGGTCAAGTTGTCACTACCAGTCAAGTTCCGTCAAAGCTTTGGTCTGTTAGCCGCCATCCCGCCACAGATGGACTTTTCTCCATCAGTATTTCCGTTGTCACTATAAATAGTTATACGGATGTGATTTTTAGATCATGTGAATCATAAACTCCAGCCACATTACCTGGGCATTGCACTACCTGGATTTCGGTCTTCGCTAGACCGAGAGTACCAAGTTGCAAACAGCCGCACTTCCAAGAGTTCAATTATTTTCGGGTGACATGATATTCGGCTGCAACTGATGTACCGGGTTTCATGTCACCACCCAGATGGAACCCATGGTTTGATGACGAGTGCAGGCCAGCGCATGCAGCTAAACAAGACGCCAATAAGGCGACGCTGCATCGAACAACGAGGGCTGTTTGTGAGCTCTACGAACAGAGAAGAAGGGAAGAGCACCGGCTTCTCAGAAGGAAACAGAAGGAGCATGAGAAGCGCGCGGTCGAGGAAATGGAAAGGTGTTATGGCACGAATAAAGTTCGAAAGTTTTACCGTAAGTAAACCAGCTATCCGCAGGATACAAGGTTCGAACCCAAGCCTGACGGGATCAAGCTGGACAACTCGTAGTAAAGTCACAGTCTGTGCTGAGAGTCTGGAAGGATCATTTCTGCAGCCTCCTCAATGGTGATGACGGCATTAATTCCGCTGTTAAGCAGAATGCTTCACTCAATTTGGACGATAATAGACAAAAATTCCGTCACCCCGACTAAGATGAGGTAAAGGTAGCAATATCCAAGCTGAAGGACTTCCCGCAGAACTATTTAAAGCAGCTGGAGATGAGTTGGTTGGGCGCAGGCAGCAGCTCATCTGTAAGATATGGTCGGAAGAAAGCATGCCCAATGAGTGGAATCTCAGCGTCGTTTGCCCGGTCCACAAAAAAGGAGACCCCTTTGACTGCGCCAACTACAGAGGGATAAGTCTCCTAAACATCGCATACAAGATCCTTTCTGCCGTATTATGTGAGCGTCTGAAACCTTTTGTTCATGACCTGATAGGTCCCTACCAGTGTGGTTTCGGGCCAGGGAAGTCCACAATAGAGCAGATCTTCACTTTACGACAGATTTAATGAAGGTTTTTGTGGCTTTTCCTTCAAATTAATCCGTGATATATCATTTAAGGACTTGTATTAATATTTAAGTAGTAAGGTAATATGACCGCATCTCAAAAAATGTAAGATTCAAACACATAAATGTAATCTATTGCCACAATAAATAAAATCTAAAAAAACTTCACTTTACGACAGATCCTGGAAAAGACCCGAGAAGTGCAAATTGACACTCACCACCTTTTCGTTGATTTCAAAACCGCATATGACAGTGTGCATAGAGACGAGTTACACAGTGCCATATATAGTTTTGGCATTCCTACCAAACTTGTCAGATTGCGTAGGACGACGATGTAGAACTCTCACTGGTCCGTCAAGATCGGTAACGAACTCAACGAGAAAAAAGGTTTTAGACGCATTGTCATGTGACATTTTTAACGTCATCGTGATTAACTCACAAGTCAACACCAGAGGCACGTTTATCTACCAAGAAGTCAGTTCAATTGCTAGCTTACGCTGATGGCATTGACGTGATTGGACAAATACAACGAGCCGTCAATAAGGCGTTTGCTGGGATTGAAAGAAGGACACATCATCGACATCTCGAACAGAGCTTCACAATGGACAGCCGAAACTTCGAGGTAGTCAAGGACTTTGTTTACCTCGGCTCCGCGGTAAGCAGAAACAACATCATCAGACAATTATGAGTTAAAACCCTCTCTCCAAGGACTAATCTCGCTTTATATAACAGCTTGAACATCTCCGTCATACTATTATGAAGGAAAACTGTCTTTCCTTCGTCGGCTTTTTTAGTCACTGTTGATTTTCAATGAAACCAGGTTATTTCATTGTTATTATCCCAACGTTTCGACTGGCATTGCTGCCTTCATCAGGGGATCTTTTTTATTGAAACAAAACAAAATAGTTTACATACCTACATAGTAACAATGCAATTTAAGAAATGAACTAGAAACTTACGTTAATTGTGTTGTTGGAAGAGTCTAAATGCTCCTTAAAATTATTATAAAAACGAAATTCACAATAAAAAAATATTGAACACTTCTGTGTGTGAAGATCAGTCTAGAGTGATGTGAAATTTATATAAATATCTTCAAGAAACGGTGAGATGTCATTAGCTTTAACACAAAGCTCAACCAGAGGAAATTTCTGGAAATATTAAAGTTTTGCTTAAAAGAGAGCAACTTTCTGCAATACAAAGACAAAATCTTTAAACAGGTTCATGGCATGCCGATGGGTAACCAACTCCCGCCTACTATCACCGATTTGATATTGGACTACCTTTTAGATATCTGATTTGAAAAGGTACAAAAGCCGAAAGCAATATACAAATATGTGGATGACATATTTGCTGTGATCGATCGCAACAGCACAAACAGTTTGCTACTTGCTCTCAACAATTTTAATGATAAAGTGAAATTCACAGTAGAATATGAGAAGCTGAACGCAATAGCGTTTCTTGACGTTTTAGTTCATCGGGAACAAGACCATTTTTGTTTCGACTGGTTAAAAAAGACACAGCTTTAGGGAGACTAGTCAACAATCGTTCCAACCAAGCCAAGCACATTATAATCAACACAGCTTCTAACTTGGTTAAAAAAAAGTGTTCAAGCTAAGTGACAATAAGTTCCATCAAAAAAACGAAGGAATTGTTACAGATATCCTTATGAGCAATGGTTATCCGATGCAAGTAAATAGGAACTTAATAACACAATACAAACGCAACATACACTCCGAAACACAGACAATCACCACAGTAGATTATATCTATAGAAGCAATGTGTACATCCCAACATTGTCGACAAATTTTAAGAACGTAATTGATGGTCGCTGTGACAATATAAAAATAGCGTTCAAGTCTTTGATTACACTAGCATCCGTTTTCACCAGGCTCAAACCAGATACAGACAAAGGAAGCAAAACTGACGTTGTCTATAAAAGCATCTGTAAGGGCAAAGCCAACGAATCCTGCAATTTATGCTTCATAAGTACCACCAAACAGTTTCTTCGTGAACAACAAGAACTCAGTGAAAACAGCATTAGCTCACTCACCATACTGACCGGACAAACCATATACCCCACCTTGATGACGTCAAAATCCTGCAAACGGAAAAACATACTAGCAAAAGGTAAACTCTGGAAACCCTACACATAATCAAGACCATACAGGACATAAAGAACATATATTCAGCACTTGTCACGGCTTAGACATATCAAATCAAAATTTAAATTTCACACCATTCTTGACTGATCTTCACACACAGAAGAGTTTAATATTTTGTTTTATTGTGAATTTCGTTTTTATGATAATTTTAGAGAACATTTAGACTCTAACATCCACATCCACTTCCAACAACACAATTAATGTGAGTTTATTGTTCATTTCTTAAATTGCATTGTTACTATATATGTATGTAAAATATTTTGTTTTGTTGCAATAAAAAAGATCCACTGATGAAGGCAGCAATCCCTGCCGAAATGTTGGGATAATAACAATGAAATAACCTGGTTTCATTGAAAATCTACAGTGACCAAAAAAGCCGACGAAGGAAGGACAGCTTCCCCTGCATAATAATAATTGATTTGGTCAATTTTTACAAACAACTTCATCTCCGTCCTTACTTATGGAGCGGAAACTTGGACGTTAGCAAGAGCGGATGAGAAGCCCTTGGTCTTTTCGACAGAAAAGATTTTTGGTCCTGTTTGCGTTGTTGGTATCTGAAGGAGAAGATTTAACGACGAGCTCTGTGGGCTGTACAGCAAAATGCGCCTAGTCCAGCAACTACGAATACAACGCCTAAGATTGCTAGGCCATTCATAGCGTATAGACACCTTTGCTCCGGCCCGAAAAGTCTTTGAATCCTCAACTTTGACCTGAACCAATTTGGAGTGCGCAACTGGAGACAGCTGGCGAAAGATCATGCTGGCAGGATGGAGGCCCAGGTCAACCCCGAACTGTAGCGCCATAAGAAGAAAAAGAAGATGCCAGACTCTCGATTCAACGATATCGACAGCGATAGTTTTCATGAGTGGTTAGACCCCATGGGGGCCGAGGACAAAGAAAGCACGCCAAGTTCGACCAAAAGTGAACGTTTTGCTGACTGATAGTATCTATTACCGTAGTGTAGGACATTGGAGGTCTCTGAAACATTGTCGTATGGTTAATAGTTAGTATTATCTTGCAGCTATGTAATTAAAAGAAGGAACACAAAGAAAACGTCCAGGATTGTTAAATGAACAATTGACGGCATTTGCATCACAGTAATGTACCTGCTAATTCTTAATTAATATATCGAAATATTTTGGCCAATAGAACCGGTGTAATCAAGCCTCAGGCACCAGATTAGGCTCATGCGAATTTTTTTTTTGTTTCCAAGATTGAAGGGAATCACTGAGAGAGCTAAAAGGCATACCAAAAAGTGCACATCAGAACTACTTCGAGGATTGAAAAAACGCTAGCACGAGTATATTATAACTTAGGGGACTAGTTTAAGCTGGACAGAATATAAACTGACGCATAAATATATATTTTTTAAGAAAAATAAAAATAAACGGATCTCGTTATTCATAGAAAAGATAATTCACATACATTTTCTAGAAAGTTCAGTGAATTCTCCGTTTCTTTTATTGCCTGTAAAAACAGCGTAGGTATAAACGTTCTTTTATACCTCGTCCCTGGTAGAAGCTTTTTTCAGCTGAAAAATTGACGTAAGTGACCTGTGTGTGTGTGTGTGTGTGAAACGGGAAAACACATTCTATTGTACTGGGAAAAGGCTTTATCACAAGCTTTGTCTACTGTTTCTTCCCTCAGCAGCAAGAAATTGCACCAAACCTTTATTAGGCCTTGTATCCAGATCTCTCAGTGACACATACTATGACTCTTAAATAGAAGGTTTTCATTCTAGAGTTTCTTCCAAGGCAGAAATTTTAGAAAATTTACCTGAGCTCCTCGGTGCTGTCACTACATGCGTTTGTTCACAGAGCGGTGAACAAACTAATAAAAGCCAATATAATAATAATAAATACCAAGTATCCGAAATCCAGAAAAGATCTGACAACATCTCGAGTTGTAACCCTGTCGAAATTAAGCATACATACTCGTACTCACACTATTGCAGTGGCCGCGTAGTGGCGTAGTGGGTAGAGTGCGACAATCAAACGCAGAAGGTCTAGGTTCGATTCCCGGCTGAACACCTCGAAATTTTCACGGCACCACCTCTTTCGAGCTGCTGACAACATGCAAAGAGTAATAACTGTCCAAGAAAAAGCTTCTCAAATCTCGCCGTTCGGAGTCACACTCAAAAATTAATAACTGTCTAAGAAAGCTACTCAAACTTTGACGTCCGTCGGCAAAAAACTGTAGGTCCCTTTTACTCGTGAGAGAACTTTAGCGCGCACAACACGAGTAATTGATGAGCAAGATAGGGCCTGGTCCCATGTGGACTGTAGCGCCATACAATTTCTAATTAATTACTCACATTTTTCCAGAGACTCAAAGCAGACAGTTTGTTCTTCTGATTCTCGTCTATACCTTTTTTAGATTTTGCATTTGGGATTATTTGGATTTCGATTGTTTGACACTTTTGGTAGTTCGTAGTGTCAAGTGTCGTGTTGAAATTTCAATATTTTGGGCACGTTCGAATTTCAGCCGTTTCAATTTTGGCCGTGCTGGCAGTTTGGGCTTCCCAAAAATTTATCATTTCGGACTTTAGAAATTTGGAAAATTGGTCGCCTTTATCTGGTTTCATCATGCAGCGATCTGGTTTCAGACTGCCACTTCTGGATCACTCTACTATCACCTCCAAACTTCTCATCGCATGATAACACTCCCTTAGAGCTCACAGAAGTTAAAACGTCTCAAATCCCACACATATTGGGGATTAGGCAACGAGGCCAACATTGAGCCCAGTCACTCAAGGACAACTCACGTGCTACAACAATCAAGAAGTACTTATCCATTCGAGATTCGTGTTCGGGGATAAACGTCCAGAGCCAGTCCGCCCTCCCTGAGGGCTTGAGATTTTTGTTTTCCTCCACCTTCGCTGGCTTCCCCCCGTTAATCTGTTCTAAGCGTATGGAAATGCGTTTGCAGGAACTTTCAAAGCAACTTTTTCGAAGTAAAAACGAATTTCCGTCCCTTTTCTTTCTGCGTTTTTTGGCTCCATTCTGCCGTCAGGTCCCAGGACATATTTAAAAATCACTTAATATGCAGTGAACGAAAGAAATGGGATTTATTTAAGTAAAAAGTTACTTTAACAACTTTTCCTTTCAATTTTTTTCCTCCATTATCCGCAATTTTGTTGTTTTCTTTGCTCTGTTCCTATTCACCCGTTCTGCGGGATTGGGAATTTCTGGCATTGCAGGCGAAGTGTGACGGGGCCGAATGGTGATGATGATGAAAAGTAAAGGCGACTCCTTTAGACTGCCCCACTCACACGTCAAGCGTGAACGATTTTTTGTGTTCTCGGTTCCCGGAAAAGTGAAGGTTTGCACCGTAAAAGTTGTGTATGTGGTTTAGCAGCCTCTTTGAAACGCAAATGTCGTTTTTTTTCTTCTCAACTCGCCTTATGCAGTTGTCGATTTGGCATGGTCGAGGTCACTGAGTGGACTGCGTGGGGGTGAGTCAATGGAAAATAAAATAAAGTATGCAGCAGGAAGCATTATGCGCCGAGAAAGACAGTCGACATTGTGTAAATCAAAGTCAAGCATCAGGGGTCTGGATCACAGTCAAACTTCTAAAGGAAAGCTGCAGACGGTGTGGCTTCAAATCAATTTGACGTTCACAGCCGCAACGCCCCACAGAGAATAATATTCCCTCTCGGCGGGATATTTTTCCTGTTACAGCAAGAATTTATCATAATTTTCACAAGACAGTTTCGTTTTTGGCTTTTTCCAATAAAAGAACACACGCAGAGTGCAAACAGAAATTAAAATTCAATCGGAGGCAGTTTTCGCTCCACCTCAAAGGCACTGTTTGAATTTAAAGGATTGTTTGTTGTATTTCTCTGTTTGAAGTACGATGTTTGGTTGAAATTGTTTTTGCATTCGGTTTAGGTAATTCCAGGATCGGTAGTGCCATCCTTTGCAATACGAATAGAATTGAACTTAAGGAACCAGTTGGCAAAATAAGGTGTAGGGGAAGGGATTGGGTTGAAGAAAACACTTCGTTGTTTGTTTGAGGTAAGCGTCTTTATTATTCGGTGAACTTCAACTAACTGCCTGCTGTCGGTTATGACAAATAGTCCCACATATATGATCTTAGCGGAATTGGTAACAAACATGAATAATTGTGTGATGTTTGCAACTTGGTACGCTCGGTCTAGCAAAACCCGAAATCCATCTGAAAAATATAGCTTTTTTTATGTTTTTGTGGTTTTTTGTCATGCAGTACCCAGCTGATGTGACTGGATCTTATGAATAACATGATTCAAAAATCACATCCGTATCACTATTTATAGTGACAACGGAAACTCTAATGGAGAAAAGACCGCCTGTGGTGGGATGGCGGCTAACAGACCCAGGCTTTGAGTGAAGCGGACTGCTAGTGAGAGCTTGACCAGAGGCTGTATTCTGGTGCCACGGGAGGTCCTAACCGTGCGGTAGGCCCCCTTGTGGGAGTATCGTGGTGGCTATGGTTTATCAACTAACATCGCGAGTGGAGTCGCGGATAGTGTACTCATGACTTGTCTAGCTGATTGTGTACCCATAGTCTAGGCAAGGCTGTTCGGGGGCTATCCTGTCTCAGTGTGGAGTTGCATTCTCAACCGGACGCTGCGACCCAGAGAGCGGAAGAGGTTTTAGAAAATCTTCGCATTAAACCACGGTGGGTTGATTGCTCCTCAAGCATGATCTCAGTTTGGTACTTGGGTAACTAAGGCGCTTAGTCTTGCGTTATCTACAACTCTTGGAAAAATGTACCCCGTGATATAAGCCGTAAAGGTACGTGCAAACGTAAAACCAAATCCCACATCTGTCGTGCAGTGGGGAAGCTTATAACTTACATGCCGAAGATCCCATGTTCTTATCCAGAACTCGAAACTTCGCATTTCGTTCACCATAACACTACTTCCAAGTTGGTTACAACACTCAGAAAGACCCATTTACTTATTAACTGTGTAAAGCCTAGAGGGCGTAAAACCTGCAGATCCTTGCCGCTATTCGTAATGACAGAACAATGACACGCACAACACGAGTACATACGACGGGCGTTCAATATATTCTCTTTATCGGTTATATATATACTTCTATATATATAAATAGACTTATTTATAAAGTAATACTATTATGTTAGTGCATTCCAGCATAGTTAAACAGAATCATAATGGCAACTGAGACGATGATGGTGTAAATTGAGCATCGCGCTGTAATAAAATTGCTCAATAAGCAAGGAAAAAGTCAAAAATGTGCGAAAGTCAAGTGAGTTCACGAAAGGGCAGAGAGAGCATTGAAGACGATCTTCCCTCCGACGCGCCGGCTACTGCTTGCAGGGGAGAAAGCAGCAAAAAAAATCGAAAAAGTTGTTCTTGATTCGTGCATCTGAATAAAGATTAAAATTATGACAGAGATCACCAAGCTTTAAACTGGTACCATTCACACCATTCTTCATGACTATCATAACCTTTCAAAGGTCAGTGCAAGGTGGGTGCCACGAATGCTCACAGCGCCTCTGAAAAAAGGTGCGAATCGCATACTGTAGAGATCTTTTGGAGATGTGTAGTGAGAACGCGGACGGTGGTATGGATCGAATTGTTACTGAGGACGAAACATGGGCTCACCTCTATGATCCTGAAAGAAAAAATGAGTCCATGCACCCCCAGAAGAAGTTCAAAGTCACTCCGTCTTCCGGGAAGTTCATGGTCACAGTTTTTTGGGACTCAAAGGGAAGCTTCGACAATTGGTTAAAACGCATGCAAAAGTGTATAGTGGGGAATATTTTGAAAAACAATAAAGCTATTTTCGTTGATTAATATTTGTTTTTGTTCTCTTATCCCGAAATATAAAAGGCAACCCTCGTATCTATCATTTCGATTTTCGACCCAATTTGAAACAGAATAAGCCTAATATGCAATTAGAAATGTTCTTTTTCCACCTTTCAATACAGTTTCTTGATATGATGATAATCCATAAAACCACTAGTCTTGACAGACTCTTCCGCCCCCCCCCCCCCTCCCCTTCATTCCATTTACGTCAAAATAACTATCAATTTTTCGATTCCACTCATGGGACTTTTTCTAGACACATAAAACGGAAAGCCAGGACCAATTTGAATGACTGAAATAATTGAATATTGAAACGTACTTTGACTTTGTATTCAGTTTTCAAACCAGAAAAGTCAAGAATTTTTCTCTCCTCACTCGACCCTTGTCTCTGTTCTTTGTGCAGGCGACAGAATTCAGTTTGTGTCCACCAACACCTCCTAGTTTTATATCGAGTTTGTCTGGTTAAAGTTAGAATTCCATTCCAAACTTTGTCGCACGCCAAACTCTACACACATAGGAACGCAAGCCAGTGCATGTCGCAAGATCCCGATTCGACTTATTGCAAAAGAAAACGAAATTTATTTTTATTTTGTCGAGTTGAGCAGAGACAGAGGGAAATCAGGAGCACACAAGCTGCACAGGACCAAAGAGAACCTTATTCCACTTATGAATAAACGAACATCCGCATGAAACATGCCCCCTCCTCTCGGCCGTCCTGGCTGTGTTATGGACACATAGTTTTGCGAGAATATGCAAATATGCAAGTACCTCAATAAAATTCTGAAAAAGCACGTATATTGTTGTGTTTTGCGATTTGTCTGGTGAGACCAAGGGAAAAAGTTTTTTTTGCATCCCCGTGTTATCCTTTTTCTTGCTCTGCGTGCACATATGTATGTGGAAAAGATTGTTTCCCGTTCACTGGAGAGAGTGTGTACGAATTGAGTTGTGTATAGGAAACACCCAGGGACAGGAAATGTCAAATAAAGTTTTCGATAAAATTTGTGTAGCATCAATTCTCCTACCAATTCTCCTATCGTGAGACAGAGCACCCACTGTGTGGGCGACTCAGGAAGAGATGAGAAAATTTGAAAATTATTTTCTTAGTCCTTTTGCACAAGTCCAGTGTGGAGAGAGGTGTACGTCACAGTCAACGACACAGTTCCACTCTAATTGCAATGTCTGTCTAAATCTTCCTTAGGACGTATCTAAAACCCCATTCACAGACAACATCATCACCGCAACAAATTATCACACAAATTTCCATTCCGGAGCTCTGTAATTACACATATAATCCGGCCATCAGCTGCCGCCGTAAAAATATCCTGTCACACGCTTGTCCTGCATAGAGCTAAGAAATCCACTCAAATATTGGCGGAAGGCTAGCACAGAGCACAGGGAAAGGACAAGAGCAATTCTGTGCGATAAACAAGAGATGTTAATATTAGCAATAATATTTCCGTTGTCCTTAATATCAGCTCTCCGAATGGGATGGAGCGCCAGCTAGTAGCACACACACACGGAGTTCTGTGATTCTCTAATATCCTTAATAAATTCAAATAAACTTAGCAAATAATGGAGAATAACCGTTCATTTCACGCCTCATTATTACATTTTCCGATTGTTGATTTTACTTATCATGAGACCCAAGGGGGATGGTCGAGGGCGAGCGAGCGCCCCTTTCCCCTTGTCCGCCCACATGAAAATCCCGACCGCCACCGTGGCATGGCCTTGGCTGGGGGAAGGACGACGGAGGATGATTCGTCGGTTCAGCCAACCAGTATCTCTATCCCCCCTCAGTCGTTTCACAACACTGAATACCCTCGCAACAGAATGTTTGTTAGGTGATGAAGTGGGTGGTAATGGGACCCTGCCCGCATATCGGTGGCGTCGGCGAATGCAGAGTGGGGGAGTGAATGAAAAGTTAAACGATAAAGAAGGCCGCAGAATTATGATAATTGGGAAAGTTTTTGTGGAATTCTCCGCCACCACGACAGGGACGACGAAGTGTAATGCGATGTCGTCGTTGTGTTGTGTGAAGACAGAGTTTACCCATTGGCATGGGTAATTCCCTCGAAGGAGGCTTTTAAGCGAGAGGCCTATATCGCTTCCACATGTTGATTGTGTATGGTTGCGGATGCGGAGATGCTGGACCTGTGGCTCAGCAAGCGGGTACGGCTTTTCGCCCCCAGGATAGGGTGCCATTACAACTTTATCAATCTGGTTGGTTAAATAGTCTCTTATTCAATATAAGTCCGTAGTTGGATTAGACTAATTATGTCGTGAAGATGACTAAAGTGAGTGGTGATTAAAGTGTTATCAGATCGGAGGCGGAGGTGGAGAGGATGTTGCCTTGTTTTAGATGCGGGTGGGCACTAATCGGATGTGGGTTTGACATGTGATTTGTAGAACTCATGAGGACGATGGGTAGTTTGGCTATTACAAGATCGTGGTAAAATTTCTTTCCTGGTCACTTCAGATTTTTGTAGCAAATAGTTTTTTTTGTTTCTCTTTCCTCTTCTTGTGGCGCTACAGTCCGGGTTGGACACAAACTTCTTCAGCCATCGCGATTTTTCACCATTTTGTTGAGGTCCTTCTCCAGTTTTGTGCGCTACCTTATCCGATGTCGTCCTCTGTTGAGTTGTCCCAATGGCATAGATTGAAAGACTTTTCGAGCCAAGACAGTGGTGTCCATACGCTCTACATGGCCCAGCTATCTTCAGCGTTGTCCCCAAGAACGCCTGATATCCAAAGACGTCCATAGAGATCATCGTAAAAACTTTTCCTCCAAATGCCATTAATGCAAACAAGACCGAAAATCGCACACAAAACTTTTCTCTCGAAAAGACTAAGGGCTTCAGCATCCGCATTTGACAAGTTTGGAAGGAATGCCAAAACTAGGCATGACACTGTATAGCTCGTCTCTAAAATCGATAAATAAATGGTGAGAGTCGATTTGCACATCTTGAGTCTTTCCAGTATCTGTCCGTAGATGAAGATCTGGTCTATCGTGGACTTGTTAGGCCTGTACTTTTGTTGCTTAGTACAGGTTTTTTAGTACTTTACATTGACAAACAGGACTGGTTTGGTTGGACTTGAACTTGTCATACCAGGTATATAAGTATGAAATTATGTTTATTATTAATTATTAATTGGAAAGTAAGCACATTTTACTCAAAGTGTTCGTCCTCGTTTTCTACACATTTTGACCACCTTTCTGGCAGTTTGTGAATACCACGCCAATAAAATTGTTCGTCTTTTAAAGCAAACCAATCAGACACCCAATTTTCGACCTCCTCGTAGGAATCAAAGTGCTGCTCAGCCAATACGTGTCCTATAGATGAAAACAAATGGTACATAATTTTTTCCATTAAGGATTCTTGAAATAAATCCATTTTTAATCGCCAGTAACAATCCGATGCAAAACCGATTTTCTTTCGTGTCTTTGAAGTAAGATTTCACAAGTGTTTTTTCGGTTTTCCATCTGTCTGTCATTCAATTCATGTGGCACCCATTTTCCACACTTTTGGATCTTTCCCATAGATTTTACATGGTCAGAAATTGTTTGTTACGCAACATTTAACATTTTCGCCATTTGTTTTTGACTCAAAGTGTCATCTCCATCCAATATCGTTTGCAATTCGGCGTCTTTAAACTTTTTTGGTGGTCTTCCACGTTCTTCATTTCTCGCATCAAAATCATTATTTCTGAACCGTTGAAACCATCTTTTGCATGTTGCTTCTGATAGAGCATGATCACCATATGCCTCGACAAGCATTTAATGCGACTCTGTTGCAATTTTCTTTAATGAAAACAAAAAATTAATGCCTTTTTTAACATGATGAAAAAATATGGTGGTGTCTGTTCAATGACTTGATGTATACTAAATATTTTTTACAGATGTCATAGCAAGCAAACAAAAAAATAAATAAGAGATGCAATCAAAGTGTGTAAACTGACATCTGGGGCGTAGTTTTCAGAGTCTAAGCCGAAATAGATAGCCGAAAAAAGATAAATTGTCCAACATTATTCCTACTGTTCTGATTTGACCTCGAAATTAAGCATTTACTGTAGGGTTGACCACTTTCACTTTCAAGAGCGCCCAGTTCTGTTTCTTCTTATACGAAGCCATTGAGACCACTTAAGTCTACAGTCCAATCTACAGTGTGATTGAAAACTGTGCAGTTTTAGAATAAAATAAGTAGTGACACAAAAAATCTAGAAAAAGAGACAAAGAATTGCACCCAGATGCAGTGAATGAAGATATGAATTTAAATTTTTTAGCCCTTAACAATAACAAGGCTCTAAAAGTTCATTTTTAGCGACCAAACGGTTGTGTCTTTTGGAGGCAGAATAATAGCAATAATAATACTGATAGCGAGACGTTTGATGAAGTACTTCGAGTGATGCAATTTGATTAAAAATTGGGAATATCCTGTGAAGGGAAACTTCAAAATTAACCAAATTAACCAGAGAAGCTAAAACGAATATCCGCCTGACCATGCTGGCAGCTAACATTTGTCGAATTTTTAAGGAAGACGGTAGCGGATGGACAAAGAAAGAAGGAAGGAAGACGGTAGCGCATGGACAAAAAAGGAAATATTTAAATCCGCTATCTGCGAAAATTTGGGTGCCTTTCCTTGTGCAGCGACTTACAATGTCTCGTCAGATCGCACTTTTGAAGAAAGCTTGACTTATATACCTACTGTAGAACTTTTAGTGGTTAGCCTTGTATTCGTCTCTGCTGGGAAATTTTGTTGCATATTTTTTCTTGCAGGGTTTTCGACTTGATGAGTCAAATAATGGCCTGGAGTTTACAATAAACTATGCTTGGGAGTGTGTTTGAAGAGTCATAATTTGTCATAAATCTTACCTTTGCAAAACTAATTGGCTGAACAAAGACATGTATTCTAGACGTGGTCCAGCATTTTTACTATTTGCCGAAAGATACGCGCTGCCTCATCGGCATTATGCCGCAACGTCCTCTTCAAAAGCTACATATCTGAAATTGTTACTAAATAACAAGCTGAAACAGAATGAAGTCTTACTATGTAGCAGTTGTCAATCTGGTGTGCAATCTGGTGTACCGTCTGGTGTACAGCCATAGACGGAAGCACATTCTCTTAATCATTGAGAATGTATAAGCATTTATTTCAACAACAACGTAGTCCCTCGAGTTGAACGCATTTACGAACTTAATTTCTCCAAGCCTTACTTCTTAGTAATCATGTCATCCATCAGGAAATCTTTCACACTCATTAAGGTCCAGCGGGAAGTCAGTGCGATCCAGAATCATCCCACTTGAGAAAACACATATATGTGCGCGTGTGTGGACGTAAGTGTATAGGCTATTTTAAATGGCAAGCGAAGGTAATGATCGGCCCGGAAGTGAACGGTTTGGTGGTGAATTTTCTTGATGAACTGATGATGTGAGTGTATGGCCTAAGGACTCTGCCGAAGATAAACTGACCTTGAATGAAATGATGTTGTCCTTGGAATGTGTTGTTTTGACAGAGAATACCTGCATTCCTACGTACAGTGACTGAGATGGTTCCTCATGCACACTGTCATTTCTATAATATGAGAGGATATAATACAATGTATACTAGCAACAAAAATAATCTTATACTTGAATATTGAGCATTAGCGATTTAACAAACTATGAACAACATTAAGCGATAGCCTTTAAGTTTACAGTATTGAAGTCAATTCACTCTTCTCGGCATAGAAAGGCTTGTTTTTGTAACTCTTGGGCATGGTTTCCATTCTGAATAATTCTGGGACCTTGACTGATGTTGAGAGTGTCATATGTGTGTAATGCTTGCCTTCTTAAAATACCTATAATGGCGGGGCAGTTTTTCCGTAAATAATATCATTTCTCCGAATTATCGAAATATAAGCCTCCTCATCATCGGTTACAAGATCCTCTCCGCCCTATTGTGTGCATGAAACCTTTGTCAACTACCTGACTAGTCCTTAACAATGTGATTTTAGACCAGTTCAGCCTTCAGTAGGTCACATCTTCACTTTACTAAAAAAAGACCCAAAAAGTGCTGATCGACAGTCACAAGCTATTCGTTGATTCTAATTCCGCATATGACAGTGTGCATAGGGGCAAGCCGTACAGTGCCACGTCTGTTTTGGCGTTCCTATCAAATTCGTTATATGGCGTAGAATGACGATGGAGAGCTCTCGCTGCTCCGTCAAGATCGGTAACGAACTGACCGAGACCTTCAATGTCGAAATATGCTTCAGACAAGGCAAGGCAGTGCATCACTGGCATATGATTTCTTTAACATTATCCTCGAGAAGATCGTGCGTAACTCACAAGTCAACACCAGAGGCACGATTTTCCAAAACTAAGTTTAATTGCTAACTGATGATATTGACGCGTTCACTGGTAATGAAGCGGAAGCGGCTAAAATGAGTCTGGTGGTTAATGAGGGCAAAGCAAAGAGTATATGTTGTCATCAAGAAAAGACACACATCATTGCCATCTCGAACAGAACCTCACACTAGGCAGCCGAAACACCGAGGTAGTCAATGACTTCGCTTACCTTTACAGGAAATAGAAATAACAAAATCAATCCCGAAATCAAACGAAAAATCAGTCGTGCTCATTGGCGCTTCCTTGGGCTCAAGAAGAAATCGAGGTTTGCGTGTAATATTTGTTTAGCAGATTGATTGTCCCAGACCTGCCTTATGGCGCGAAAGCATAGACTCTACTATACGCGAAAGAGGAATCCCTAACTCTTGTTTTTGCTGAAATCCGATTAAGGCTTGCTCAAAATTTAGACTCGAAATTAAGGAAAGGAAATTTAATGCGGCGAATTTCCTTGAATCGAATGAGTTTTTTCCTCCCTTTTGACTGCCTTTTCATTTTAATTAAATGTTTCAAAGGAAGAATTTCGGTAATATTAAAAATTTAGCTTGTTGTGGAAATTTTAATCTATTATTATTTTGGTGGGGCACGAGTCATTCTTTAGAAGTGGATTAATCATCCTCCGCCATTTCAAAACCACACATTCTGAGTAAGAAACAACTTGTTGGAAGCTCCAAAAACTTTAAATTTTTTACTTTTGCCCTTCATTTGTGAATTGTGAAATCTAATATTACTCGCTAACCGATTAATTGTTAAACAAGTTCGGCCTTTATAATATGTGGACTAAGGACTCAATTACCATAAAAGGAAAGGACATTGGATGCATGAGGAGCAAAGGGAAAAGAAGCTGCACAGAGATTAACTTACAGGAATCTTTTGAATTAGGTTGCTTCGAAGCAAATGATTATATTATAATCTTACATTACAAATAATTACAAATAATCTGCTATCACCGCAGATAGCAGGGAGGGGGATGAAACAACACATAGAAAAGGTCTACTCATACTACCAGAAGTGGGACATCCGAATCAACAGCAAACCTAATATCACTAGTAAAAGCAGAAAAAGCAAAGTGTCTTTGAATGAACTTCTCTGAGAGGTTAAAGTTCATTCCCCACTCCAAAGTAACTCTTTAAAAGGCCAGTTACGCATTTCATAACATCTAGCCCTTGATGTAAAGTAAGAAAGGAATGGTAAAGAGCACCAAACTTTTTTAATAACGACCTATCATAGCATATTGCTTTCCTGTTGTACAGCGTGGAGAAATTGTTGGCCGTTGAAAGGAAGATACATCACATCTGCAACGGTCTCACCATAGAAAATTACAGCAACGAATAGGCGTATGACAAAGCACACATCATCTCCCTGCAACAATTCTTGCTATTCAAGAAGCTGCTTAAGCACATCTTAACCCACTTATCAGGAACCTTTTCTTTTTTTGTATAATTGACGCGTGCAAAAGGGGTTGCGGGTACTCTAAGTGACCGGATCAAGTCACAGCACGGCCGAATGTATAGAGGAAGAGAGGGGAGGAGGTACCGATGTACATTGCTTTTAAATGCCTGTGGATTGTAATGAGGAGGAAAAATCGAACTGGGAAGAGCATTCTAGATTCGTGTAGAGCGGCTAAAAAACGAGTCTCTGAATTTGACTGTACGTCCGAAAGAGGGCTTGATGGTAAATTGGTGGGCATTCCTAGCGAGGCGTGTATTGCGTGTGAATTCTTAAAGGGGGGGAATGCAACTGTCTAATTCATCTGAGCATTTCTTGTTAAAATTGCGATTAAAGAGTGACAACGATGTGACATTACGTCGGTGTTCTAACAAGTCAATCGATTTCGCAATATTACTGTCACCTATAAGTTTTATCGCTCGCTTTTGAATTGTATCCAGCAGGTGCAGGGAGGTCTTAGAAGCACCTGACCAAATAGAAGCGTTATACTTAAGTTTTGGGCGTCTGTAGGCCTTGTATATGGTAGCCCGATCAGAGGGGGTGAAGTACTTCTTGCATCGTTTAAGGAAGCTTAGACATTTCGCAGCATTTTTGGCGACCTCAAATATGTGATCGTTCCAATTAATTGTTGGATTGATACACATACCGAGGATGGAAAGTCGTTCGGTTTCAACAACGCAAGTGCCGTTCATGGATAACGGCTGTGATCGTTTTAACGACAGAAGACAGCACTGGGTTTTGGAAGCATTAAATTCTACTCTATTCTTATTTCCCCAATCGATTATGCTGTCAAGGTCGGAATTTGATGTGCTTAACATATACTGCCGTTCCGAGTCTATGGCAGAAGTGGTGGGACGTGAGCCAAGGAACGAATATGAAAAGCTGAGGGTACTATCATCAGCGAAATAATGAATAGGATTAGAAGTAGCAGACAAGAGATAATTTATAAAAATGAGGAAGAGTGTCGGAGACAAAACAGAGCCCTGGGGAAGAAAAGCATTAATATGGTGAATATCTGACTTGAATCCATCCAAAACGACTTGTATTGAACGATTCGAAAGGTAATTTTTAATCCATGAAAGAAGAGACTCATCGATCCCAAAAGCACACATTTCCGACAAGAGAGCCTGATACCAGACCCTGTCAAATGACTTTGAAATATCAAGCGCAACAATCTTGCTGTCTCCTACATTGTACAAAGATTGGTTCCACTTTTCAGTGAGATATGCCATCAGATCACCAGTGGAACGGTTGCTTCGGAAGCCGTACTGCCGTTTATTAAGAAGCTTCCGGGACTACTCAAGATATTTCATAAGCTGACGGTTTATCAGCGTTTCCATGACCTCGGAGAGAAGGGTTGTTAGTGCTATGCGTCCGTAAACGAATGCAGTTTTCCACTTACCCTATGGAGTAGGACAGATGGAAACGCTTACGCAGTGGTTTTGCCAGCGTAGAAAAACACAGGGAGTATACCATCCGCTTGAGGAGAAATATTGCAAGACAACGATATCTCAACGCACGGAAGATTCTGAACGAAGAGATTTTTCCTCCACATCCACCGAATGCGGACGGTATCAATTCTACCCCAGTAGTGATTTAAACTACCATCGAAGCTGATGTGGTAAGTAAATTGCAGTTGAAGCTCAATCGAATAATAGAATGCTTAGCGAATAAGATGAATGCTTATCAAGCGGCCTTACAAAGATAAAAAAAATGAACTTCCGGTTTGATGAGGAATATTGTTCCACCAAATAACAGACATTTCAATAAAATAATTCTTAATTCAGTAATGCCTTCAGGGTCAACTGAAAATGTCTCTTTTAGGTTGCGGTCCTTTAGGTTGAGATCGCTCATGACTTTCGCTAATTCAATTTTGTTCCAAATTGTTGACGCATGACCTCTAATGCAGAACTAAGTTTTTTAGCATCCACCGAAAAATTCAATTTAGCCGTATGGTAAGAACTTAAGCCTTTCCTCTAGCCAACCTTCCCTACCTACACTTAGCCTCAAGCAGCCAGCTTAAAGGGGCAACCTTAAATCCTTACACCCTTCTCTACCCATCTCGCAACTAAATTAAACTTATTTAGCAATCCTGGCCGCCCCCGCTCCCGCGCTGATGGACTTATCGTGTAGAACATAAAGCCATCATCTAAGAGCCCAAGCGCCAGACACTTTGTAAACCTGCCAAGTCCGGCGCTTTGCTCCGTCCACATTCAATCATCTAGATTGCTTTAGATTTTTATAACTTCCCAAGCATTGTTCCCTACTTAATAAAACTAATTGATTAAACATTCCGCTCGCGCGGGCCGTGGGACAGGGCTGAGGCCGTCTCCACCACCATAAAGCAAATTATTATTACACCAAATAAATTATCCACAACAAAGGATACATTAGCTTTGCATGTTTTTAATGTTGAGCAACACACGTACGTGGGGAATTTGAAAATGGAAACGTTTGCCGAGTCTCAGTGTTGGTGAGCAGATGGAGGGGCCGGCGGTAGTTGCGTGTTCCGTAGCGCAGATACCCCCGAACGGAAGGAGGAGCGCTCACGATAAATCTCCTGCCGCTGATACAAACGTTATATCAAGGGACACATTTCTCTACGTTTTGGCTTGATATGCGTGTTTTAGTTGCTCGCTTGATAAATTGTTATTACTTTATTAAAATAAACATTTTGCCGTTTTGTTTAATTTTCTGAAGGTAAAAATACCATGAATACTTAAAGATGTTTAAGGACTAAGCTGCGAACAGATTGTGGGCGGGTGGGTTCAGTAGTGTTGAGTGGGTTTAGAGAATTTGTTCGTTGCGATAACAAACATCTTCGAACAAGGACTTAAATTGATTAGGCGGTACAAACAATCGGAGAGGAAGATAATTTTAGAAGGAGGTCCTTCAGCGTGAACAGTGTAGGGCGAGCATAGCTCCTGTGGAAATTGTTGAATAAGTTATGTGCTCAGTGGCTTTGGAAAGGCAGTGTCCGAGTTTCAATAAATCTAATCTAAGCCAACATTTTGTAAACGCCTTAAAATTTAAATTTCGAGAAAACTCAACGCCGAAAAAAGAGACTTTGCGTGAACTCAGAGTAGGGCACTTTCTACTTGATGTAGGAGGAGAACACGAAGTTTGACTAAGCAACTTTTAAAATTTATTTCATTTTCGTTTGTTTTTGGTTTTGTGTGTACAACACTCTAAGGTCACTAAAAGAAGATAAGTCGGCGGGAATAGATGGTATAAGACCGAAAGACCTTAAAAACAGCGCAGCAGCAGTCTCGCCAGTGATAACAAAGATGATCAATATGAGCTTAGATCAAGCGAGAATTCCAAACATGCTGAAAACATCAATAGTTAAACCTATACACAAAGCTGGGAAAAAGGATGAAATTCTTAACTACAGACCTATTTCAATTTTATCAGCTATCGATAAAGTTTTAGAGGAAATATTGGCAAGAAGATTATATGAATATGTTGAAAAGTTCAACATTATGAATAATAATCAATTTGGCTTCCGCAAAGGCAAAAGCATAAATAGATTGCTCGGAAACTTCGCTAACAAAGTCTATAAAGGCCTAGACAAAAACCATAGCACAATTGTTGTCTTTATAGACTTTAAGAAGGCATTCGACACTCTTAATCATAAACAAATATTGATACAGCTGCATAAAATTGGAATACGTGGTGGCATATTAGCATGGTTTGAAAACTATCTAAGCAATAGATCATTCCGAGTTAAGATTGGAGCAGACTTGAGTGACAAAGAAAATATTGAGTATGGTGTCCCACAGGGATCAAAACTGGGCCCCCTTTTGTTCATTATATATGTAAATGATCTATTGTCTGTGTTAATGTAAAGTACGGGATATGCATATGCGTATGAGTTGAAGACGCTATACGGATGATGCAAATAGACTTCAACAGAGTTGCAGCCTGGTGCCATGATCATGGGCTAATTATAAATGCGCTAAAAACAAAAGCTATGCATATACGTCCGCCGCATATTCCCAAAATACAACTTAAAATAAAAATTCACGATTTACAGTGTTTGCATAGAAATGGATGCTTGCAGTACAGTGATAATGATGACTGCACCAATGTTGTGGAAAATGTATCAACGTATAAGTACCTAGGGCTGATCGTTGATTACAACTTTAAGTGGAACTACCATATAGACTCAATGAGGAAAAAACTTTACCAATCTTCGTATGCACTCTTTGACCTAAGTAAGTATTGCACACCGGCTGTCCTCAGGCAGTGCTACTTTGGCTTAGTGGAGTCCCATCTAAGATATGGTATATTAGTTTGGGGAAGAGCAGCACAGATGGAACCACTCAAAAAATACACAGCAGAGTGCAGAAATTGGTACTAAAGGCGGGGCATAGAAGAGAAGAACAGCAACATACAAGCGAATCAAGAGGTTTGCTCAACATACAACAAATACACAATCTGGAAATGTTAGCAAATTACGGAGATGACAACACATACAGAGTTCAAACGCAGCAGAATATCAACACAAGAAGGCGACAAAGGCAGATGTACGAAGTACCGAGGTTTTGGAACGAGTATGACCGAAGGACGCTAGAGGTATCTCTCCCGGGGATTCTCAATGAAGTACCACAAGAATACCGAAATCTACCAAAACTTGAAATCGTTAAAAAATTGAAAAAGATTTATATAAACGAGTAAATGAAATATTATCCTAATGATTGCTATAATTGTTTTTTAATTCCTTTTTATCAACCGATTTTCAACTTTTAAAAATTATAACATAACGTAGTGTCTAGTCTTCTACAGACAAGCCACTTTGGCTTTGCAGATATGAATGAAATTGTAAGATAAAGATAAGAAATGAAATAAAATGAATTGAATTGAATTGAAATTGAGTCGTTAACGCACTTTGATAGTCCGCCAAAGTCAGCAGGGCGACCAGGGTCTTGCTCACGAACTTCTTTTGTTGTGCGCGTTGCTTTTCTCTCACGTCGACTTCGAACGGAGAAGATTCTATAACAAATTCTGAGACTGTGAGTGATCTCAGCAGTTCAAAAGAAGTGATGCCCTGAAAAATGCGAAATGTTTAGTCGGGAAACAAATCTGAACACTCGGCGTGTGCAGATCGCACTCTAATTACTACGCTACGGTGCACACTGGTGTATCAACGGAAAAATATACGTAAAATGAAATAACTTTCTCGGCCAAGTGGTATCGGTTTTCCGATTCTTTATATTTGATAATCTGGAAAGCTACGATTTTGTTGACTTCTACACATTCGTTTCGGTGTACAACTACCCCTAAGTTTGGACTTTGAAATTGTAGAAATCGAAAACTCGAAATGACATACTTTTTAAAATAAGCCATTCTAGAACATAATGTTATATACGAAGGTTGCCTTTTGTATTTCAGGATTGGGTAACCCTAGTGTTGCAATCGGCAAAATTGATATTTTTGAGGTTATACGTACTCAGAACGTTTTAACATACGAACGCTATTTGTGTTGTTTACAGTAACTTAAAAGATTGATCTCGCCCAAAAAATGGAACTAAATCGTGAATATTGCCGTGAGATTATTTTTTACAACTTTCGACGTGGATTAACTCAATAACAGTGCATCGATGAACTTAATTCAATTTTTGGCGATGAAGCTCCATCAAGGACCAGTGTTTATCGATGGTATGGTGAATTCAACCGAGGACGTACTTCACTCCAAGACGAATTTCGTGAAGGTCGTCCAAAATCAGTTGTTGTTTCGGAAACCATTAATGCTGTGCGCCATCTGATATGGCAAGGAAGTTATGTGACCTATAGTGCGATTGAGACAACCTTCGGCATTAGTGAGACCAGCATACATTCAATATTGCATGAACATTTGACCGTCAAAAAAATTTGTTCGCGTTGGATCCCACACAATTTGCAATAGCTTAAAAAAGGTTCGTGTCGATTGGTCGAAAGAAATGCTCCAAAAATACGATCGAGGTGCTTCGAACCACGTCTATGACATCGTGACAGGTGATAAATCGTGTATTTATGCGTATGAGCCCGAAAGTAAACCGCAGTCGACTGTACTCGTGTTTCAAATCGAGCCAAATCCAACAAAAGTTACTCGCGCACGAAGCACTTTCAAGCAAATGGTTGCCTGTTTTTTCGGAAAGACTGGACATGTCGCAACCTTACCACACGAACAACGCAGAAATGTCAATTCTGAGTGGTATGCAACCATTTGTTTGCCAGTTGTCTTCCAAGAAATCAGCAAAACCAACTTTGGGCACTCAAAAATCGATTTGATGAATCATCTGTCCTGACTTGGCACCGAATGACTTCTGTTTATTCCCGTAAGTGATGAGAGGTCAATGTTTTTTGACACCTGAAGAAGCGGTTGATGCGTAAAGAAAGCATGTTTTGGGGATACATGCTGAGATTAGAGTGGCAAAAGTGCTTCGACAATTGATTCAAACGCATGCAAAACATGTTGATTTTAATGTTTGGAAAACAATAAGCCTATTTTCTATGATTAATATTTGTTTTTGCTCTCTAATCCCGCAATATAAAAGTCAACCTATTTGAAAGAGCATACATTTAATCTTTAAGCTGGTTCAACAGTTTTTTCATTTTGACCACCAGTTTCTAGACTAGGCTATTGATTTAGACCACCTTTGACGGGAAGTACTTTAATGCTCCAGAAGGCGCCACAGGAATACCATATTTTTTCTGAAATAACGAAATCGATGGTGCAAAATCAAAAATTCACTTTTATGAACTTTGAAAGAACTAGTCGTTTAAAAAGAGCAAACTCGGGCATTTTTCGGGACTTTTTTCTATTTTTCCTAGAATTTGCTAGGATAATACGCAAAAAGCATGGGTAGGAACGACATAGTAATGAAGAGGAAAGCTTGTTGCACTTAATTCAGATTTACAATTTTTTCAATGAACCTAGTAGTAGTTAGTAAAAAGTGCTGAATGTAATTTTGCTATATAGGCATGATTTCCAGCTTTGTTTTGAGCCTAAATTTACTGTCGTAAATTGTTGCTAAGCTAACGGAGAAAAGCTGATGACATTTGCCTCAGATTTTCCTATTCGTTTTTCGGTACTCGATCCTCCTCTTTGGCCATAGACTTGGAACGGCAGCGTATGTAAACCCCATTAAATTCCGATCTTAACAGCATACGAGGGGTGTACAATATATTTTCGGTATCGATATGAAGGAAAATGCGAATTTAATTTAAATTATTTTTATTTTTCAAAATAATCTTCCCCAACATCAATGCATTTGTTCCACCTTGAGATAAGCTTTTTTATACCTTCGATAAAATAAATTTCCTCTTTCTCTGCATAATACCCATTTATTGCCGACTTGAGTTCTTCATCGTACGAAAATCTTTTTCCACGAACATATTTTTCAAATCCGGACACAGGAAATAATCACTATCAAGGTCTGGACTATAGGATTGGATTTCTTTCTTCGCAATCTCGCGCAGCAGCCTTGGAAATTCGCGCCGTGTGAACAGGAGCCTTGTCACGAAGAAGCAACAAACCAGCTGCGGGTTTACCCCGTCTTTTCCTTTTAATAGCCTCCCGCTAATTATGCAAAATAAAAGCGTAGGATGTGGCGTCGATATTTTGAACTTTTTTTTGGACTCAATGAGCAAGATTCCCTTTGAGTCCCAAACACTTGTGGCCATGAGCTTCCCGGCAGGCGGAGTGACTTTGAACTTCTTCAGGGGGTCTGTTCCCCTGAGTGGCCACGGCATGGCCACTCTTATAGTGGTAAACTCATGTTTCCCAGTAACAATCCGATCCATAACACCGCTCGCGTTCTCACTACATATCTCCAAAAACTCTCTACAGCATGCGATTTTCACTTCTCTCTGAGGCGCCGTGACAAATCGTGGCACATACTTTTCACTGACCTTTAAAAGGTTAAGATGGTCATGAAGAATGGTGTGGATGGTATCAGTTGAAAACTTGGTGATCTCTGCAATCATTTGCACCTTTATTCGGGTATCCTCAAGAACAAGTTTTTCGACTTCTTGAAGCTTTCTCCCGTACAAGCAGTAGCCGGGGCGCCGGAGCGAGGATCGTCTTCAATGCTCTCTCTGCCTCTGTTGAAATCACTTGACCACTTTTACACAGTTGATCATGAAGGTGCGGAACCCTGGTAAGCAGCCGCCATCTCTTCATGAATAATTTTCGACTTTTTCCTTCCTTAGTGAGAAATTCAATTACAGAGCCATACTCAATTTTCACCATCATCGTCTCAGTTGCCGTTATGATTCTGTTAAACAAGAGATAAAACCCGAATTAATAATCATATTTGTATGAAATTTTCATAAATGCACTAAAATAATAGTATTACTTATATATAAATCCAGCTTCACCCCGATACCGAGAATGTATTGAACGTAATTGATTGGAGTAGAAAGAATAAGGTGAAGTTTAATGATTCCAAAACTAAGTGCTGTCTACTGTCACTAACGCGATACCAATTAACTTGCTATTATCTATAAATAGGTCCTGCGTTGTTGAAACCGAACGACTTCCAATCCTCGGTATGTCTATAAACTCAACACTGTGAGTAAGTTGGAACGTCAACATATTCAAGATCAACAAAAATGCCTAGTCTGGTTTATTAGAGCGATGCAAGAAATATTTCACTCCTTTTGTACTGACAACTTTATAAACTCTTCAAAATTTGAGTATAACGCTGTTATCTGGTCTGGAGGTCCTCCTGCATCTACTAGATAGAACTCAACAGCCAAATCTAAAACGTGTTTGTAATAATTATGCTGCGTAGTCAATCGACTCGGTAGAACATCGACGAAATGTTACGTCTCTATCACTATTTTATGGCAATTGGAACAAAAAGAGCTCTAATGAGTAGCCAGCTGCATTCCTCCCCTTTAAGAATTCACCCGCAATACACGACTCACTAGGTATGCTCAGCTGTTCACACTTAAGCCCACCTTCGGACGTACAGTTAAGTTTAGAGACTCATTCTTCAGCCGCACCACACGAATATGTAATGATCTTTCCAGCTCACCTTTTCCCCCTTATTACAATTCACAGGCATGTAAAACCAAAGTACATCGATACCTCCTTTCCCTTTCTTCCTCTACTGCTGTGATTTAATTCCAGTCACTTATGGGTATACACAATCCATTTGGCGCACGCCAATTATAAAAGAACAATTTTTTTGTGCAATTAAACAATAAAAGAGAGATTTTTTGCCTTCTCTCACGAAAACATGTTAGAACTTGGAAGCTGAAACATTAAGCCATCCCCAATCAATGGGCCTTTATTTTCCCACTTTCGAGAGGCTCCCGATTTTCTGTTCTCCATTTTCCCCTTTCACAGGGAAGGCCATATTCCTCGCAAAGGTTAGGTCCCTTTAAAGCCAAAAAAATCATTCTGCAGCCCTGCTAATTATTCATAATTTATTGCTGTGTGTTATGTGAAGGACGAGCTTATTCTAGATCATAATCTGGCTTTTTCAATCCACAAGTACATCAATTTCTGTTGACCATTCGTTCTCTTCTAATACCTTATTCGTGGAGTTATCATTTATCACAAAATAGATAAACCTTTTCATTTCCTCTAAATTATAGACGTTATCTCCGGCAGAATTATTTATTGTAAATGTTCTCCCATCGCTTCGCTTTCTATGTTCTTATCACATCACAAAGAACTTATCCACAACCTACTGACAAATTCAGATCCGACTCAGATGCGAGTTCAGCGACATCTTCCGCACCATCGAGCAATGTTCCCAGCAATCCTCCGCATTGCACCAAGCGAAGCTGTAATCACAAGAGGTCCCTCCTTTACTCTGCTCAACAAGTTCATTCCTTGAATTCCACCCTTCACATTCAATTGTTCACGAGAGGAGCATGTGCGCGAGACTGCAAAGTTCCAATAGATCATTCTCATTTGTCAGGGTCTGACGGTCTCCATATTTACTTATCTATATCAATTTGAAAGTCAAAATTTGTCCTTATCAGACGTACATATGCCAGCGCAGACAATGGCACAAAAAATTACACATTTGCCACTCATGAATATGCTCGACGGCTTACTCTAGTAAATATATGAATTCGCCGTGCAGTGGCTTCATGAAACGACTGTCGGATTTGCATTCGCATTTGGTTTGCAGATTGTCAAAAAATTCCCATGCCGCGTGCAGTCTCAACCCACTCACATTCATTTCCCGACCATAGATGTCAACAGCCGCCTCTCTGCTCCGCACTTACGCCCGGGGAGCGCAGACAGACGTGCATGACACGCAGATACTGTCGTTTCATCGTTTAGCAGCCGCATACAACATCGCAATGTCTCATCTCCTTTTTTGTGTATTTCGTGATCCAGTGTGTCATAGCTGCGGATTATTATTTTTGCATAATCACTCGTGTGGAACAATTGGACAGGTACATCATTTTACATTTTCATCATTTTTTGCTCGTTCGCCAATTATCAAGTTTAAATAAATTCACGTTTGTTTGTGATAATTGGAGGTTCTGTGTGGGTGGGTGGGTCGAATAATTTCATGGAAACGGGAGGCAAGCAACTCAACGATTTGCGAATCTAACAGGTATTGTTTTACAGGGAATTTGAAATAATGATGGAGATGCGTTGCGATGAAAGGAATCCGACCAGAAATTTTTCTGGAGTGAGACACTGTCGTGACATTTGATAAGTGGCCTGAAGTCTGGAATCGAATTCGGGTGTGAGTGAAAAAACGCATGTTGTCAAAGCGAACTCCAATTAGAGCAAGTGCTAGGCACGAGGGAAAAATTGTCAGCGCACTTGAAAATTTACAGACGCCACAAAGGGCTTCTGTTAAGTCGTAATCATTTTGCAATCTGCATAGCTGTGTATTTGGAAACGGCGAGAGACAGGCGGGGGACCTTGAACAAGCTGGAAAATAATGTGCATTGAAGCATAAAAAGGATATAAAAAAACTACAAAAGCACTGGTGACAACAGATGGCGTTCCGATGTAACTGATCATTGAAAAGCTGCGACCGGAAGCATCAGTTAGCACTGTGTGCTAGCAGCAATACTTTGCCGGCATATAATGTCATAGCCGATTATATGTAGGGCTTTTAAGAAAATCGAAATAAAATAATAAAAATATTGATCGTGGTATCACCCTTTACTCACCGCGTACGTGCACATAATCATGTTTATGTTTCTTATATACTACTGTAACATTACCCTCGAATGATGTCAAGTTTAGTTAAGATAACATTACTGTATGCTGATGCTATGTACGAATCAGTTATGCTCTATGATGTCCTATGTATGATCGTGGTGAATAACAGATCAGTCGGTCAGTTGCAATAAAGTCATCATCGAATAAACACTTGCTCCTCTTTTATTTTTGGTAACCTTACATATGGAAACAACTCCAGCCTGAATTCGAAAGATGATGAAAAAGAAGAAGTCAGTGGGAATTGATGGAATATCAAATATTGTTCTGCGCCATCTGCTCTCTGAGGCGGTGTATGTATACACAACTCTCTTCAACAATGCACTGACTAAGATATTACCCGACACATTAGAAAACAGCTGTGGTACAGCCTATCCCGAAACGTGGCAAAGACACCTCCATCCTGACGAATCTACGGTCTATAGGTACTCCTCCTTGCATAAGCAAGGTGTTCGAGAAGATAGTCATTAGATCGCTGCAAAGATGGGTTGAGGAAAAAAAAAATAATTACGGAAAACTAATTTGACTTCAGGGCGGGGCACGACAACATTCATTCACCGTCTAAATTAGTTTCCAACCTTCAATGGAAAATAAACAAAACACTGTGCACAGGAGCCTGCCTGGTCAACATGGAAAAGGCGTTCGACACTGAATGGTTAGAAGGTCTCTTCTTAAAGTTAGTCAGGCTCGGCTTTAATAAAACATCGCTATATATGATCTATGACATAATAACAGGAAGAAAGTTTGTTCTGAAAAATGGAAACGAAATTTCAGCTACAGTCTTCCATAGAAAAAATGGGTTGCAACAAGAGGCGATGGTTTCGCCCATCTTGATCACTATACTCACTAGCGATCTTATACGTTCTATGCCTAAAATACGAAGGTTGCCTTTTATATTTCGGGATTGCGCAACCCTAGTGTTGCAATCTGGTAACTGAAAGCTCTATCGTAAAGTTTGACATTTTTGAAATTATACGTACTCAGAACATACGAACCCTATTTGTGTTCTTTATAATAACTTAAAAGTTTCATCTCGCCCAATAAATGAATTTAAATTGTGAAAATTTTCGTGCGATTATTTTTTTACAACTTTCGACGTGGATTAACTCAACAACAGTGCATCGATGAACATAACTCAATTTTTGGCGATGAAGCTCCTTCAAGGACCAGTGTTTATCGATGGTATGGTGAATTCAACCGAGGACGTCGTTCACTCCAAAACGAATTTCGTGAAGGTCATCCAAAATCGGTTGTTGTTCCGTGCTGTGCGCCAACTGATATTGCAAGATCGTCATGTTACCTATCGTGAGATTGAGACAACCTTAGGCATTAGTGGGACCAGCAGACATTCAATATTGCATGAACATTTGACCGTCAGAAAAATTTGTTCGGGTTGGGTACAACACAATTTGTCAATCGCTCAAAAAAAGGCTCTTGTCGTTTGGTCGAAAGAAATGCTCCTAAAATACGGTCACAAAACACGTCTATGACATCGTGATAGGTGATGAATCGTGGATTTAAGCGTATGAGCCCGAAAGTAAACAGCAGTCGACTGTATGGGGGTTTCAAATTGAGCCAAATCCAACAAAAGGTGCTCGCGCACGAATCACTTCCAAGAAAATGGTCGCCTGTTTTTTCAGAGAAACTGGACATGTCGCAACCGTACCACTAGAGCAATGCAGAACAGTCAAATTTGAGTGGTACAAAACCATTTGGTTGCCAGGAAAATCAACCGCCGAAGACGGACCACTCTTTACCACGACAATGCGAGCTCTTACACATCGGCTCTCATTCTCTCTCATTTTTGAGCAATCAAAACATCGATTTGATGCGTCATCCGCCGTATAGTCCTGACTTGGCACCGAATGACTTCTTTTTATTCCCGTACGTGATGAGAGGTCAACGTTTTTCGACACCTGAAGAAGCGGTTGATGCGTTCAGAATGTATGTTTTGGAGATACCTCAATCGGAGTGGCAAAAGTGTTTCGACAATTGGTTCAAACGCATGTAAAAGTGTATAGATCTTAAAGGGGAATATTTTATAAAACGATTAATCTATTTTCGATGATTAATATTTGTTTTTGTTCTCTAATCCCGAAATATAAAAGGCAACCCTCATAATTGCGTTTGCCGATGATCTAATTACTTACAGATCAGGTAAGAAGGGAGAAGAAATAAATGGTTTGTTGCACTTTAAATTAAAAATCAACTACAGGAAGCGTGAAACTATCTTGTTCAGAACCCCGCTGTCCAGAGTTCGTCCAGAGTTGGCGCAAGTTCGGCACTAGGACGGCCATTGACAGTGAAAAGTGTATTTAGATATCTAGGCATCTGGTTGGTGGTATTCATGTATACACAGCTCTGACCAAGGCTAAGAATACCTTCGCTATTGTAAGAGGGGTGTATAACAGCAGTCAACTTGACACCAGAGTGAAAGTAATCTGCTACATGGCCCTCATTCGGCCAATCATGGTATATGATATTTCTGTGTGGTTGAACGTGAGTTCTTCCCAATTGGAAAAGATGAGAGTGTTCGAGAGGCGGTGCCTTCGGGCCTATCTTCGTTTATATCGAACGCCAGAATCTCAGTACAAGAAATTCTACCCCAAAGAGTTTCTATAAAATGAGGCAGACCTCATAACTTTATTTTGGAGTTGATTCGAAGTCACACTACTCGAGCCACGGCTTCAAACAACAGTCTCATCTTTGGGGCTTACTACCCAAATGAAATGTACCATGAAAGGGTACGTCTGAACGCTTTATTCCGCTTGGAACTTACCTTTATTTGGATGCGAAAGGCCTGATACAAGATAGGAATGGCTGCCCTATCATCTTCCACGTCGCACGCCGAACAGTAGAAAGGCAACTTCAATACGAGCCGGACGAAACTCGCAGCCACCAGGATCTCCTACCGTCCAGTAGAACGATTCCTGTCCGCGATAGAAGAGTTTCTGCCAAAGGACGGCATTTTTACTGGTGGTTGCACCAGAACCAGCTTTCGATGCCGCTCGCTTCTTAGGGTAAAAATGGGATAGTTAAGTCGTTAAGTCACTGGCGCTATGTCACATAGTTAAGGTAGTTTTAGTAAGTAAATTTTTTTTAAATTTTATATCCAAAAAAAATAATAAAAAAAAAATTTAAAAAAATATAAAAGAAATATATATATAAAAAGATTAATATTATCTTCTTCTTCTTGTGGCGCTACAGTCCGTGGTGGACCTGGGCCTCAACCAACATGCCTCTCCAGCCAGCACGATCTTTCGCCAGCTGTCTCCAGTTGCGCACTCCAAGTTGGTTGAGGTCCTTCTCCACTTGTGTGCGCCACTTCAGTCTAGGCCGTCCTCTGTTGCGTTGTCCCAATGGCTCGGATTCAAAGACTTTTCGGGCCGGAGCAGTGTTGTCCATACGCTCTACATGGCCTAGCCATCTTAAGCGCTGTATCCGTAGACGCTTAACCAGGCGCATGCCGCTGTACAACCCATAGAGTTTGTCATTAAATCTTCATTAAATCTAGGACCAAAAATCGCACGCATAACTTTTCTCTCGAAGAGACTTAGGGCTATATAGAGAGTGAGAGAGAAGTATAATAACTTACATAACTAAATAACCAAACTGCACTACCTTAAACTAGACTCAATTTTTATGTTATATAAAGGTAAAAGTTAACACTACTTAGTTATTCACATTAATCTTAACTATGTCCCTATGATTATACGGACGCGTACACCAGGACCTATGTGCTTTTTATATGCAGACGTAGTGCACCTTTTTTTTCTTTTTTTTTTTTTTTTTTTGTTTTTTTTTTTTGTTTTTTTATAATATTAATCTGGGGGGCATGGGCCTATGCACACGAGGTAACGTCGCTGATTGCGCTCAACATGGCGAGCTGCCAAGGCAATCCTCGTTAGTGCACAGGTCAAGTTGACATACAGCCTCCAAGTGGCGCCCCCTGGATAGCCATCACAACACCCGTTGTATGGTGAACTAATGTATGCAGCGACCCCCTCTGCCCGAGGATTTAAATAATGGGCCTGGCCTACCAGTCTGTGGGTTGTGCGTGAGGGTAACTTCCTTACCACGTAAAAATAAAATAGTTCAGAAAAACCGATATGCCTCGGATAATGAAGGATCACCTGTTGACGACCCCAGCAAACGTTTAAAGGACAATGATTTTCGGTTTTGCACGTGGAATGTGAGGTCCCTAAACAGGCCACGTGCAGCCGATCAATTTGCGAAGGCCCTTGACTGCTATAAGGCAGACATAACCGCCATCCAGGAAGTGCGATGGGATGGGCCTGGCATAAAAGCGATGAAGAACTGCGATATCTACTACAGCAATTGCTATAGAGAGAGAAGGCAGCGCTTTTTCGGATGGCGATTTGTTGTTCGAGGCAGACTTAGGCAAAAAGTCTTGAGCTACGACCCCGTCAGCGAACGCCTCATGACGATCCTCATCAAGGCTTAATTCGGGAACATCAGCCAAATATGCACTCACGCCCCGACAGAGGAGAAGGATGACAACATCAAGGATGACTTCTATGATCTCCTAGAAAGAACATACGATCGATGCCCCAGCTATGACACCAAGATCGTTCTAGGAGATTTGAACGCTCAACTGGAAAAGGAGGCCATCTTTGCTGGAGTCATCCGTAAACACAGCCTGCACGACAACACATCCGGAAACGGACTCAGGCTGTTGGACTTCGCCTCGGGGCGAAACCTCTCTTTGGCTAGCACGCGCTAGCTACGGCTACCTGAACATTCACAAAGGAACCTGGCGATCTCCTGATCAATCAACCGTCAATCAGATTGATCACGTTGCGATCGACGTCAGACACTCCTCCAGTATTCTCGATGTCCGAACCTTCCGAGGTGCAAACATTGACTCGGATCATCACCTTGTTGTAGCCAAGGTAAGAACCCGGGTATCAAGAGAGCAACGGAGTCGAGAAAGGCCAAAACGGTTTGACGTCGAAAAGCTACAATCGCAGCCGCTTGCTGGGAACTTTGCCGACCGAGACACTCGCTCAGAGTTCGACGCTTCCTGCACTAAGCATAGAAGAAGAATGGAAACGTTGTCAAGAAGCCATCAAAGATGCTGCCACTGATGTGCTGGGTTTCACGTCACCACCCAGAAGGAACCCATGGTTTGACGACGAGTGCAGGCAAGCGCACGCAGCTAAACAAGACGCCTATTAGGCGACGCTGCATCGAACAACGCGAGCTGTTCGTGAACTCTACGAACAGAGAAGAAGGGAAGAGCACCGGCTTCTCAGAAGGAAGAAGAAGGAGCATAAGAAGCGCGCGGTCGAGGAAATGGAAAGGTGCTTTGGCAGGAATGAAGTCCGAACGTTTTACCGAAAGGTAAAACAGCTATCAGGAGGATACTAGGTTCGGACCAAGGCCTGCCGGGACCAAAATGGACAACTAGTAGTAGAGTCGCAGTCTGCCCGGAGGAACGCAACAGACTGAAGTGGCGCACACAAGTGGAGAAGGACCTCAACCAACTTGAATGCGCAACTGGAGACAGCTGGCGAAAGATCGTGCTGGCTGGAGAGGCATGTTGGTTGAGGCCCAGGTCCACCCCGGACTGTAGCGCCACAACAAGAAGTTGACCCGGGAATCGAACCTAGATCCTTCGGCGTGTGAGCGTCGCAATCTATCCTCTACGCCACGGCGGCCACGGTGTTGAAAATGATTGCCTTAAAATTTAACTTCTTTCCATATCATTTTCGAATGTGTAACGGTCTTTAGTTCTTCTGCTGGTGATGGTCGTGAATTCACGACCAATAAATGTTCCGCGATGATAACAGGTAAAGACGCAATACCGAAGAGCTCATTACCAATTCGGATTTCTTCTTGGACTGCTATGTCTCAAGTTCAATTCAAATCATCTTACTCATTGCATCTAGTCTTAATTAAGCTTTGTGACTTTACTTCAGCACCATTCATATCGTTCCCACCTTCACATTCATCCTCATTCCGTCCCAATTGCTTATTATTCTTAAAACTTTATCATCTGATATAATTTTTGAAAAAAAAAAATATTTGCATGTACTTTAATACATTTACTTTCATATATGGAATATATATCATAAACGATAAAAGCATTTAGAACTTCGTTGTTGCAGGAAACACTAGGATCTCATGATATCATTCGTGATAACATTGTCATGTAAAAATACCTACAAATGAGTACTTACGCCGATTATTTTTTAAGTAACCCCTGGAACATACATTTATTCGAAAAATTAAAATTTCAATGATATAAAGAAAGTGGTATGGTCTAAGTCAAAAATAGTAAATTGTATTGCTAGATACCATTCCAACAAATGGCAAGACAAGTAGATTTACATGACCCGACAGCTTCAGTCAACATGCTCGGCAGCAGATACCAAGTGCAGTAAGTTCACTTGCACCGAACAGGCTAACGACGAGTCTGACGTTAAGTAGCAAAAGTAGACTTTCAGACAATTGTATTAGAATCTCTTCAGTTTCTTACAAAATAAAACATTTTTTGTTTTGTAAGACAGAACACATTCACTTACTTGAATTTGCTTCCCGCTTTTTTATTTTAAAAAGTTTTATTTCTTAAAAACTTGACTGATCATCACTTCATTTCAATTCTACTTTAAATACGATGGGCGTTCAATATATTCAACGAATTCAACTTAAATTATTTTTAATTTTCAATATGATCCCCCCTAACATCAATGTATTAGTTACATCTTGTTACATCTTCCTTTTTTAAATCCCCAAAAAAGTAAATTTGCAAACTACCCACTTATTGCCGACTTGAATTCTTCATCATCCGAAAATCTTTTCCTACGAAGATATTTTTTCAAATCCGGAAACAGGAAATCATCACTAGGTGCAAGGTCTGGACTAGAGGATTGGATTTCTTCGAACCCGTAATCTCGCGCAGCAGCCTTGGAAACTCGGGCCGTGTGAACAGGAGCGTTGTCATGAAGAAGCAACACATCCGCTGCGAGTTTACCCCGTCTTTTTTTATTGATTTCCTTCGGCAAATTATGCAAATTGTAAGCGTAGAATGTGGCGTTGGTGGTTTCACCTATTTCTTTGTTTCGAAGGAGCCAAATTTCCTTTGAGTCCCAAAAAACTGTGGCCATGAGGTTCCTGGCAGTCGGACTGAGTTTGAATTTCTTCAGGGGATCTGTTCCTTTTTAATGCCATTGGTGAACTCTGCCATCATTTTCACCTTTATTCGGGCATCCTCAAGAACAATTTTTCTGACTTCTTTGATACTTTCTCCCGTACAAGCAGTAGTCGGGGCGCCGGAGCGGGGGTCGTCTTCACTGCTCTCTCTACCTATCTTGAACTCACTTGACCACTTTTGCACAGTTGATAATGAAGGTGCGGGAGCCTGGTAAACACCCACCATCTCTTCATGAATAGTTTTTTGACTTTGTCCTTGCTTTGTGAGAAATTTAATTACAGCGTGATGCTCAATTTTCACCATCATCGTCTCAGTTGCCATTATGATTCTGTTTAACTAGGGATAAACGCGAATTAATAATCACATTTATATGAAATTTTACATGAATCAACTAACACAGCTTCACCCCGATACCGAGCCCCCCGTACTCTGCAAGTTCTTGGTCAGTACAACAGTCCAGTGGACATCCAACATGACGAAATATGCAATTATTTTCGTATTTAGAGCGTCGTAGCTAATAATGTTGACAGTGTGAGCAAAGTTTACTTTTCTTATAAAATTACGCATTTGACGTGCAGATAAATCGATCGTGTCTGTGGCACTGCCTATGTTCATTTCATTTTCAGCTCTCATATTTGAAAACAAGCAGTTGGAATGGGGAGTGATGGTACAGGCGAGGAAAACCAACGACATTGGTGGAAGAGAATATTTTTCGTCTTCACATGGGACCGTTTTTTTCTTTTTCATATTTTTATTTCAATGCAAAAATAATGTAATAATATTCCTGTTGATCCTTTTGCCTTTCTCAGGTCGGTGAAGAAATTTTCGTGCGCATCACAAAATGCGTATACCATAACCTTGCCAGCCGACCTTTATGTGTTTGGGCGCTTTGGGGGCGGTCCGCTGGCTGCTGTCCACTTTGCTGACACCCGATTTGACTCTCACTTTGCGGTTTTTCAAAAAAAATTTGTGTACTTTTCTGACTTTTTCAAGTGTAACCACCTCAATTGACCGTCCAGAGGGTTCAGCATCGTTGGTGTCTGTACTGCTACACTTAGAATCAGCATACCACCGACAAATAGTTATTTTTGATGGAGCAGAGTCCCACTTTTCAAGCCATTGCTGAACTTAATAATAATAATTGTTAGCGCTACAGTCCAAAGAGGGACCAGGGCCTAGCTTGCAACTACTCGTATTGTGCGCGCTACTGTTCTCTCACGAGCAGAAGGGACCAACAGTTTTATTTTGCCGACTCCGAACGGCGAGATCTGAGAATCTTTCTTAGACAGTTATTACTCTTTGAGTGTTGTCAGCAGCTCGAAAGAGATGGTGCCGTGAAAAATTCGAAAAATTTCTGTTGAGCTGGGAATTGAACCTACAATCTTCAGCGTGTAAGCGTCGCACTCTACCCACTACGCCACGGTGACCACCATTGCTGAACTTGGACTTGCACGGTTTTTTTCCCCATCACAAAGCAGTGTTTAATCAACACACGCAATTTTGTTTTTTTTTTTTTTTTTTTTTGATTATTTTAAGAATGGCAAAAGTAGCATCACTTGAAGCACTGAGACTTGTAACCTAATAATCAAATTGTCATGCAAATTTTACAAGTATCATTTGAATGTATATACTTCCGAAAAATAATACGGAGTTTTTGTAAGTGGCGACCCTATACATATGTTATTCCCGGGACGTTTTGGGTGATGTGTTATGTACGAGTGTATGTACGCAAATATGCTGCAGGGTATAAGAATTATAATTTGGCAAAGGTTGCCCCTACTCTACACTTCGAACTGACATGCAACAGCTTTTTCATCTAATGTATGTGCAATAATAATTTCACGTCACCCGGCGATGAAATCGGAACAATGGACAGGATTATGAGACGGTGTATATGAAGTTGGCAGAAAGCACCGTTTCTGTTCCATGGAGTGCACTTGTGGTGACATATGAATACTCCATGCTTAGTTATGGAATGGGTCAAGTTGGCCGCGATTATCTTAGACGACTTTGAATGGACTTTTTGCATTGTGCAATATAAGCGGTATTCTGCATGCATTATGTTAACACTTTACACACCTGAGTAATTGGAACGAATATATTTATTTATTTCTTTGTTTTCCATAAAATTGCTTTCTTCCATTCTTTTCTCTGCACCACTGTAATTTCAAAAATAAATCTTAACGTGGCGTTTTTTGGGGGGCATGGACCTATCCGCTCAACAAGGCGAGCTGCCAACGCTGTCCTCCTTAGTGCACAGGTGAAGTTGGCATACAGCCTCCTCGTGTCGACCTCTGGATAGCCATTACAACACCCGTTCTCTGGTGAACCACTGTATGTAGCGAACCCGAAAGCCTGCCCAAGAGTTTAAATAATGGGCCTGGCCTAAAGTCTGTGGGTTGTGCGTGAGGGTAGCTTCCTTAACATGTTCAGTGAAAACAACATGCCTCTGATTATGAAGAATCAACTGTCTACGACACCAGCAAATAAAGGACAACGACTTTCGGTTTTGCACATGGAACGTGAGGTCCCTTAACAGGCCACGTACAGCCGCACAACTCTTGACTGCTACATTAGCAGACATTACCGCCATCCAGGAAGTGCGTTGAAATGGGCCCCGCAAAACACTGAAGAAAAACTGCGATATCTACTGCAGTGATTGCTATAGAGGGAGAAGGCAGCGTTTATTCGGATGCGGATTTGTTGTTCGAGGCAGACTTAGACAAAAAGTCTTGAGGTTCAACCCCGTCATCGAACGCCTCATGACAATCCGCATTAAGGTTAAATTCGGGAACATCAGCCTAATATGCTCTCAATCTCCGACAGAGGAGAAGGATGACAACACCAAGGATGACTTCACTGATCTCCTAGAAAAAACATACGATCGATGCCTCAGCTACGACACTAAGATCGTTCTCGGAGACTTCAACGCTCAGCTGGAAAAGGAGGACATCTTTGCTAAAGTCATCGGCAAACCCAGCCTACACGACAACATATCCGGAAACGGACTCAGGCTGTTAGACTTCGCCTCTGGGTGAAACCTCTCTCCATCCACAAAGGAACCTGGCGATACCCTGATCAATCCAGCGTCAACCAGATTAATCACGTTGCGATCGACGTCAGACACTCTTCCAGTATTCTTGATGTCCGTACCTTCCGAGGTGCAAACATTGACTCGGATCATCACCTTGTTGTAGAAAAGGTAAGAACCCGGATATCGAGAGAGCAACGGAGTCGAGAAAGGCCAAAACACTTTGACGTCGAAAAGCTACAATCGCAGCTGATTGCTGGGAACTTTGCCGACCGAGTCTCCCTGAAACTCGCTCAGAGATCGACGCTTCCTGCACTAAGCATAGAAGAAGACTGGAAACGTTGTCAAGAAGCCATCGAAGAAGCTGCCACTGATGTGCTGGTTTTCACGTCACCACCTAGAAGGAACCCATGGTTTGACGACGAGTGCAGGTAAGTGCATGCAGCCAAACCAAACGGCTATAAAGCAACGCTGCATCGAACGACGGGGACTGTTCGTGAACTCTACGAACAGAGAAGAAGGAAAGAGCACCGGCTTCTCAGAAGGAAACAAAAAGAGCATGAGAAATGCAAAAATGTCGTGGCAGGAATGAAGTCAGAAAGTTTTACCGAAAGGTAAAACAGCTATTCAGAGGATACAAGGTTCGGACAGAAGCCTACCGGGATCAAAATGTGCAGCTCGTGGTAAAGTCGCAGTCTGTGCTCAGAATCTGGAAGGATCATTTCTGCAGACATTTTATCGGCTATGACGGCTCCAATTCCGCTGTTAGGCAGAATGTTCTACTCAATTTGGACTATAATAGACGAAAATTCCTTCCCCAGGACCTAGATGAGGTGAAGACAGCAATATCCAAGCTGAAGTGGAACAAAGCTTCGGGAGCGGATGGACTGCCCGCAGAACTATTTAAAGCAGCTGGTGATAACCAGGTTGGGCTCATGAACCAGCTCATCTGTAAGATATGGTTAAAGGAAAGCATGCCCGATGAGTAGAATTTCAGCGTCGCTTGCCCGGTCCACAAGAAATGAGACCCCTTTGACTGCGCCAACTACAGAGGGATTAGACTCCTCAACATCGCATACAAAATCTTCTTTGCCGTATTGTGTGAGCGTCTGAAACCGTTTGTCCATGACCTGATAGGTCCCTATTAGTGTGGTTTTAGACCAGGGAAGTCCACTATAGACCAGATCTTCACATTATGGCAGATCATGGAAAAGACCCAAGAAGTGCAAGTCGACATGCACCACCTTTTTGTCGATTTGAAGGCCGCATATTACAGTGTCCATAGAGACGGGCTATACAATGTCATGTCTAGCTATGGAATTCCTACCAAACTCGTCAGAGTGTGTAGGATGACGATGGAGAACTCCCACTGCTCCTCAAGGTCGGTAGCAAACTCACCGAGACCTTCAATCTCAAAAGAGGCTTTACGCACTGTCATGTGACTTCCTTAATTTCATTCTTAAGAAGATCATTCTCAAGTCAACATCAGAGGAACGATTTTCCAAAAATCAGTTCAATTGCTAGATTACGCTTATGACTTTGACATGATTGGACGAACACAGCGAACTGTCAAGAGAGCGACCTTCGTCAATTTGTTGTGCAAAACGAAGCATGTTGGTTGAGGTTCATCGTGGACTGCAGTACTTCAATTCAAAAAAACAAAGAACTCTCTAACAAAACCAGGTTCAAAATATGTCAGTGGGTGAAAAAGGCCTAGAAAAAGGAAATGTGCACAATTTCTTAAGGAATTTGCGAAAATCAGTTCAATTGCTAGATTACGCTTATGACTTTGACATGATTGGACGAACACAGCGAACTGTCAAGAGAGCGACCTTCGTCAATTTGTTGTGCAAAACGAAGCATGTTGGTTGAGGTTCATCGTGGACTGCAGTACTTCAATTCAAAAAAACAAAGAACTCTCTAACAAAACCAGGTTCAAAATATGTCAGTGGGTGAAAAAGGCCTAGAAAAAGGAAATGTGCACAATTTCTTAAGGAATTTGCGAAGTTTTCGATTTTTCATATAGTGGATGAAAGTTAGAACGCAGCATATACTGTGAGCGTCAAAAGAAAGTGTACACCCATGTGGTGACATACTATAATACTAATAGAATGGGTTCCAGATGTCCGATGTTGGAAATCTTTGATGTCTGAAAAAGGTTTTTTTATATTCTAATAATACTACAAAACGGCTTGACAAGTAACAAAATAAAAAAAAATCAATGAAAAAATAACAAAAAATACTTCATATTTTTCGCATCAAAAAAAAGTGTACTGCTTTCGGCACACTGTGAAAATATGTTAAACTTGAAAACCTCCGTTAGATTAAGTGTGATTTTGTTTGCAAAGGTTAATTTGTTTGACAAGACGAGATATTTCAATTATTCCCAAGTTAATTTGTATAATATTACGAGTAGTTCTTGTATAACAAAAATGGCTAAACAAAGTTCAATTGAAACTCGAAAACTGATAATAGAACTAAGAACGGAAGGAAAATCGCCGCGGGAAATTGCAAGAGAAGTGTCTAGATGTCATAACAGAGTGAAGAAAATTTTGGACAAATTTGAGAAGCTTAAGACGGTAAGTGCAAATTAACAGCAGTTGATGCACGATCTGTTGTAAGGCAAGTACAAAAAAATCCAGCAGCAAGTGTAGCAAGGATCGCGGAGAATACAACAAAAGATTCTGGAGTCAGCGTCAGCGCAAGCACTGTCAGACGGATACTGCAGAGTAATGGGTTACATAGCAGAATACCTCGTAAAAAGCCTTATATTTTTGAAAAAACCCAGAAGCGACGTTTACTATACGCGAAAAAGTATAGAAATAAAGGTTCGTCATTCTGGAGAAACGTGACGAAAGTGACGAAAGTAAATTTAAAATATTTGGCTCCAAGAAATCACCCAAAATATGGAGAAGCAAAAATTTAAACAAGATAATGTAAATGACACCATAAAGCCTGGTGGCGGTTCAGTTATGGTCTGGGGGTGTATGGCGTCATCAGGCGTCGGAAATCTGGTCTTTATTGACACTATAATAAATAAAACTTATTATTTGAACATTTTGAGAAAAAATTTGCCACCAAGTGTTACAAAATTAGGATTGACTGCGTCATGGGTTCTTTCAGCAGGATAACGACCCAAAGCACACGGGGAAACTAGTAAAAGAATCAAAGCACCAAAGCAGCTGGAACATCCCCCGCAATCCCTAGACTTTAACCCGATCGAGCACTTGTGGGATTATCTGGATACGCAGATTCGAAAACGGAACATATCAAGCAAAGAGTCGTTGAAGTCGGTTTTAAAGGAAGAATGACTTAAAAATTCTGTCCAGTTGACTAAAAAGCTGGTTGAGTCAATGCCAAGACGACAAGAAGCTGTTTTAAAGTCGAATAGAAAACACACTAAGTACTAATTTTGAGTTGTTTATATTGTTTGTTATGTGTAAACTTCTTTTTTATGCAAAAAAATTAAGTATTTTTTCTTATTTTTTCAATGATTTTTTTTATTGTGTTACTTGTCAAGCCATTTGGTTGTATTGTTAGAAAATAAAAAAAAAAAATAAAATGACATCAAAGATTTTCACCATCGGACGTCTGGAACCCATTCTATTAGTATTATAATATGTCACCACATGGGTGTACACTTTATTTTGACGCTCACTGTATACTGTAAAGAAATTAATGAAAAGAAGCTCCTCTCTGTAAAAAATTGACTCCGTATCACTGAAGGCAGCCATAAGTCATCAATACCTCATCTTCAGGCTAATGATAAAAGATATATTTTTCAAAACGCTGGTGCTTCTTGTTGTGAGAGTAAAGCCACTATCGGACAGATTCGTGCAAGAAAATCAAAAAATTGCTTCCACCTTGAAGACGTAAGAGGCAATAAATATCGGACAGTCTTCTTAGCGAAAGAAAGTCAAGGGTAACTTAAGAATATGGCAATATTACTAAACATCCAGAAGCACTGACGACTTAAAGCAAATGCGACGGATTACTGAAACCAAAGGTATGGATAGGAGTTCATCAGTTTGGACAAGAGTATAAGCTGACACCTTATAAGTACAACGCCGTTTAAATTCTTTTAGCTACAACATTGTCGCAGTTATATATCAACTGCATTGTCTTCATTTTCTTTGAGTTGCGCTATTTTTCGCTGTGGATCAGAACCTTTACCAACATTTCTCTTCAGCCAGCATGATCTTTCGCTAGCTGCCTTTAATTGCGCACTCCAAGTTCGTTGATGTCCTTCTCCACTTGCGTACACCATCTCAGCCCCGGACTTCATTTGTTGCGTTGACTCAATGGGATGAATTCTCTCTACATGACTCAGCCATACGCTCTACATGACCTAGCCATCTTAAGCGTTGCAGCGGAAGTTGAGTGACAAGGCTCATGCCACTGTGCTGCTCATAAAGTTCGTTGTTGAATCGTTTGCTACAAATACCATCAACAGTAACAGGACCAGACATCTCGAAAAAATTAAGAATTTCGTCATCTGCTAAAGTTACGTAAAAGTTTCTGCGTCATACAGCTGGATTGGGACGATAAAGCTGTTAAACATAGCCAATTTGATCTTTCGAGAGAAGTTCAAGTCGAGTGGCTCTTAAGCTCAACGAAGCAGCGATTGGCAAGTGTGATTCTGCGTTTGATTTCGGTAGGAATGTTGTTTTCCCCATTTACCGCCGATCCGAAGTGGACGAAGTCCTGGGCTACCTCAAAGTTTCTGCTGCCTAATGGGAGGCTGTTTAGAGATCTTTTTTGTCGACTGCATTTACTGCTCTTTCCTTTCATTTACCGCCAGACCACTTTGATGCAGTAAGCGCCTTATTGACGAATCGCTATGTTCGTCCAATCACATTGATGTCGTCCGCATAAGCGAAAAGTTAAATTGACTTTTGGAAGATCGTGCCTCTGGTGTTGACTTGTAAGTTACGGTCGATTTTCTCAAGAATGATGTTGAAGAAAGACAGCTCGTCGCCTATGAAACCCTGCGCAACATGTGTTCGATTAGAGGAACTCAAATTTTACTCAGCAGAAACTGTGATCCCTTGGAATGTATTTTGCAGGACAATTGGAACCAAGCATGAACAATTTTAAAAGTGCCTTGGTACTGTGTACAATACAATATGTTCATTGACATACTACAAGAATCTTAAGCAGATTCACAGACTACCGTGAGTTCGTGTACCGTGTTCGTGTGTCGTGTTCGTACTCCCGTTCGTGTTCCCGTTTAGTGCTGCATCTGTCGAAGCTTAGTGGCAGTCAATTTCTCAATAAATCATTCTCAAAGTCAAGTGGACACTTAGTTTCATCGATTGATATAAAGTGTTCTAAGCCCCGTTGAACTTGGTCTACTTATCGTCTAATTGTAATTGCTCCTATCCGTTTGACACTTCCAATCGGACAATTATTTATTCATAAATTTCCACATGCCCCTCTGGCTGCCGTATCTATATGCTACATACTCGCATACCAACCGAAACGAGCCAAACCAAAGGACACCCAATGTTACAGTTTTATCTACATCTCAATGCGAGGTGTTAACAGAAAAGCCCCACGCAAGATAGCCTAATGATCCCTTTGTTATCTACTTTTGGGCAAAGTTCAACTTACACATTTCACTTACAGCTCACGTAATTCGATTCCTCGTTTCGAGACAATTTTTCTTCTCTCCTGCGCTTGTTTGCGTTGAACTCTAAATACCCGAACAAAAAAGGTATTAACACCTACAACCATTTAAAAGTTTTCACTTTTTTACTTTTTTTTTGTTTGTTCTCTGTTTCGTGTCTTCAAAAACTTTACACGATTTCGTGTTACAAATTTTGTTTACATACATATCCCACACCGCCCCCTCCCGCCGTACGGTGCCGGTCGGTTGCGTTGTCTTTTGGAGCTGCTGTTGGCGGCAGTGGCGGCGGCGTTAACATTTTCATTATGTAAACTTTATTCATCTATGCAAATCTACTTACCCGAACAAAAACAAGCAGAAAAATGGGAATAAGACAAAAGGAAGAGATATGGGAGAAGTGAGATAGAAAAACGTGATTATTTGTTTGGAACCTGTCGTCCTTCAAACGAGAGCGGAATCATAAATTATCCCCACAAGCGTAAGGCAAAGTAACTGCGCGCGATGAGGAGCTGAAAAGTGAGAGCGAGTGCGGGACGCAAGGACATGGTAATACGGGAAACGTAATTCATTGGAAAAATATTACAAACCAAGTATTTCATCGCTAGATACCGGGGGGTTGAGAGAAGGTGACTGGATGGATGGATATGCGGTGTTGTGAGTCCTTTGTGTTCCCTTTTTCCTTGTTCCGCCTTACCCTCTGCCTTGTGTTTTCAAAATGGGAAAAACTTTTTGATTAGGAAAAACGCGAAACTCAGATTGGATTCCTTTCCGTTTCCACCATCAATGATGCTTGGGATGATGGCTTCCTCGCTTCGGTTCCATGTTCATGTTCTCCATTGCTCTTCACCGCTACTACTTTTCTTGGGTTCATGTCAAAACATAAGTTTTCTGCTCAAAACAACATATGGTCGCCTCCGCTTGCTGCGGCTGCCAGCGTCGATGAGCTTGAGAAAAACAACAGACGGATACATGTGAACGAAGAAAAGAAGAGGAAAAGAATGAAGAGCAGTGGGGGAGGAGAGCTGTTGTAGCGAAAGGATAACTAAATGCGTTATAAATCATCAAACAATGTTGGAAGTGTATGTGATAATTTTGTTCTTTTCTGGGATTAAGATTTATGTGCCGCATTTTAAGATTTATAATATTCGAGTATCTGATATGGGCTTCTGCCGTGATTAAGATATGTTTAGTAGCTGTTCGCTTGGGGTGAAAGAGAAAGTTTTTTCGTTGGGATCAGAGAAGTGTAACAATTTTGGGGTTGGATTCGGGAATGACGACGATCTTTGATTGGACAGAGGCACAAAAAAGTTTTAATCGGCAAGTCAAAGGTTATGAAGTTTTGTACGGATTCGGAGTTTTAGCTGCTTGGGGTAATGGTTGGAAGGATGGGGCGAAGCGATAGGGTATGATTTATATCCTTACCGAAAGACAGGTTAAAGTGATACGAATCAGTGCGGATTTATGGCACTGCTGGGAGGCATCCCACTTGGGAATCACTTTATGTGTCAGCAATGTTAAAACGTGATGTCGGCTTAACTTTTCAGGGGAGTGTGCGGATAAGCGAACCCCATTCAGTCGGTAAATTTACTTTCAATTCCAAGCAATAGACTATGTGTAACATCAATTTGATATTCCGTTTTCTAGTGTCGAAAGGTATAGCTTGGTTGGCTTACAATTTCGTATGCTTTAAGTGATTGGTATTAATTACTGAGTCATTCTTCGATTTAATCGAAAACCCAGAGGCAATGATATATAACCAATATAACCATATGGTCGAAAGGAGCAAAATCTGAAGAATACGGCGAGTGGGGTAAAACCTTCGATCTCAGAGTTTTCAGATAGTTTTTGATCGTTACAGTCACGCTGCGTAGATTATTCTCATGTTGCAAAATCAACTCTCGCCTTTCGGTGTCATTAAAATCACTACAGTACGCAAGAGCTGGTAGATCGCAAGACACAGTTTAAGCTGGAAATACGCAATATAATTGCAAATATATATATTTGCATCTGAAAAGATTTGAAACTTGAACTTTCAATTAATCGCAAAGCAGCTAGGAATACAGGAGACAGGAAGAATTTTCTACTACAGTGGTACGTATTTTAAAGGCGCTTGTTGCCGTTTGATTTATGCAATGCAGAAAATAAATTACCAAAGTTTTTCTTCTGACGGCGTTTATTTAAATAGCGTCCCATTAAAAAGTACGAGATTGTAAAGTTTTTTAGAATATACAAGCAATGAACCCCTCTGAGTTTAATAATGCTGACAAAACAATAAATAGCGAGTCGCTAATGCATTGCGATAGGCCAAGAATGTCTTATGTCTGCACATGCTGGAAGTTTCTCAATGCAATCGAAAACAAAGACTTAGTCCTCTCGTTCTCAACGCAATCAAAGTCAAAGACTGGTCATTGCTGTCGGAATCAATGACTTCAAGACTCCTCTGACAAGGAGACTAACTTCAAACCTATCAAGAGAACATACGGTTAAGAATGCAAAATTCCTCAAGGCTGCAACATGTTTTTATAAATGTAAAGCCGGGCCTATATCGTGTTGTTGTACTGATCGAATTATAAAAATAAAGAAAAAACATGTGCAAAATTAAGCCGTCACTTCGGCTATATACAACAGACTCGCGCTTTCACCAATTTGGTACTTGCCAAAAAGTTCACTCATCCCAACTGCATCCTCTGCTTCTTTTAAACAACAGAATGCTTAACTTCCACGAAAAGTCTCGATTTCCAAGAAAAACTTTTACGAAAATCCATTTCACAATGCAGATGCAACAAACTTAAGTGACAACAAAGAACAGTCAAACTCGAAAGCTAACTCCTCTACTTTGTCGTTTCGTACATCCCATTTGCTCCCGCCCCAGCGAGGGCACACATAACAATCACCCACCAAAACCGATTAGAAAGGTCATTAAAGGAGAACCGATAAGGGTGTCATTGTAAAATGGTTTTTAAGTTTTTGCGCTTTCATCACTTCCTACTGCGATACACAATTTTTCTTCACCTATTCCTGCTCCTCCGACGGCCCCACATCCTGTCACTCTCCCGTTGCGTTATAATCATCAGTTGGAATATCCCGAAAACTATCGTTTCCTCTTACACTATCTGTAGCACGCTGCCTCCCTGTAGACAGTTGACGATTTTTCAAACCGCCAAACACTAAGACCACCTCCACCACCTCCACCACCTCCACCATATCCACCACCGCCATCAGCCAACGGTTGGAATAGTCAAAGGAGGTGTGAGATAAAAACACTGCACATCAACTCGATCCGCCTTCGCAGCAGTAAGAAACGGAAAGAAAAAAAACTTTCCAGCACCACCGTAGGACACCCAAGAAAGAGAAAGATGGTAAATGTGCTTATGCTAAGGAAAACGATCCAAGGAAGGGACAAAAAAGCAGACAAACTTTTCACTTTTCAAACGAGCTTCGCAGGCACTCTTTAAGGCAAGGAAAGGAATTTTAAATTCCAATCACTAAGCAGGGAAACAAAGAATGGTGCAGTTCGTTGGAGTCGTCTATGACAAAGTACAAGGCCCTGAAAGTTCATCGTTAGCACCCAAGAGGTTGTGTCCTTTGGAGGCAAAATAATAACAATAATGCAACTAAAAGCGAGAGTTCCTCAAACTGCTGGCACAACACATTTAATGGAGTACCTGGAGCGATGCGATTCGATTAGAGATCGGGAATACCCTGTGAAGGGAAACTTTAAATGCAGTGAAGCTAAACCGAAAATCCGCCTGCCCATGTTCGAAGTTAAATTTTTTTTTTTCCAACTCTTAAGGAAGGCGAAAGCGCATGGGTAACGAGGAAACGGTTTAAGTGCAAATATCGCTATCTGGCAAAAATTTGAGCGCCTTACAGTGCCCCGTCTGATCACACTTCTGAAAAAAACTTTACATGCACACCTCATACTGCATTACTTTTACGCATTTTGTTTTAATCTTTCAATGCTTAGCCCTGTATGTTTCTCCGCTCGAATTTTTTGTTGCACACTGTGGCCGGTGGCCGCTGTGGTGTAGAGGGTAGAGTGCGACGCTCACACACCGAAGGGTCTAGGTTCGACTCCCAGCTCAACATTAATTTTTCGAATTTTTCACGGCACCACCTCTTTCGAGCTGATGACAACACTCAAAGGCTTATAGGAAAACTTCTCAAACTTTGCCGTTTGGAGTCGGCAAAAAACTGTAAGTCCCTTCTACTCATGAGGAAACAGTAGTGCGCACAACACGAGTTGTTGATGAGCAAGCAAGTCCCTGGATGACTGTCTTTTGCGGGGTTTTCGACATGATCTAAGAGAATCTCATCTCTGACCCTCTTCTCTTGCCCTCGTCTATAAATCAGAGAGACGCTTAACAGTCATAGAACGATCTAAAGTGAACGATACTAAATTATACTCGAGAAACTACAAGGTGTTATAGGAGGAGTCTCTAACGTGGATCTGAGTTTGGTGGCACTTATTCGATATTCGTAGAGATATCATAAATCTGACCTTGAGCAGGCTAGTTACTTGAACGACGACAAGTGGTCTAGATGTGGGCCTGCAAGAAGTAGAATTGTTCTCTTCTATGCAAGTTACATTTCTGAGTTTCATCCTACATCTAGAAACCTTAAATTCAAATGACTCCTACAGAATGCAAATGAGTGTAAATTGGGCTTTGCGGAGCATCTTGGTAAGGCCAACAAATTTAAAAATTTGGAATAAGGATTTCTTCTTCTTCTTGTGGCGCTACAGTCCGAAGTGGACCTGGGCCTCAACCAACATGCCTCAATAACCAGCACGATCTTTCGTCAGCTGTCTTCAGTTACGCACTCCAAGTTGGTTGAGGTCCTTTTCCACTTGTTTGCGCTAAGTTAGTCTAGGTCGTCCTCTATTGCGTTGTCCCAATGGCTCGGATTCAAAGACTTTTCGAGCCAGAGCAGTGCTAACCATACGCTCTATATGGCCTAGCCATCTTAAGCGTTGTATCCGAAGACGCTTGACGCTTGACCAGGCGTATGTCACTGTACAGCCCAGAGATTTTGTCGTTAAATCTTCTCCTCCAGATGCCATCAACGCAAACGGGACCAAAAATCACACACAAAGCAATTCTCTCAAAAAGACTAAAGGCTTCCTCATCCGCTTTTGCTAACGTCCAAGTTTCCTAGCCATAAAGTAGGATTGGGCTGATCAATCTCGTCGAGAGAGAGCTTTATTACTCAATTGTGTCTTAGACGAAGTCCTTGACTACCTCGAAGTTTCTGCTGCCTAGTGTGACGCTCCGTCCGAGACGTCGATGTTGTGTCCTTCCTTGACAGCTTGTGCTTCGTTTTGCCGTCATTTACCGCTAGACCGATTTTAGCCGCTTTCGCTTCAATGCCACCAAACGCCTCATTGAAGGCTCGCTGTGTTCGTCCAATCACGTCAATGTCATCAGCGCAAGCTAGCAATTGAACTGACTTCTGGAAGATCGTGCCTTTGATGTTGACTTGTGAGTTACGCACGTTCTTCTTAAGAATGAAGTTAAGGAAGTCACATGGTATTGCGTCGCCTTGCCCAATACGTTTTTTGACATTGAAGGTCTCGGTGAGTTCGTTACCGACCTTGACGGAGCAGCGAGAGTTCTCCATCGTCATCCTACACAATCTGACGAGTTTTGTAAGAATGCCAAAACTAGTATAGCTCGTCTCTATGCACACTGTCAAATGCGGCCTTAAAATCGACAAAAAGGTGGTGCGTATCGACTTGCACTTCTTGGGTCTTTTCCAGGATCTGCCGTAATGTGAAGAACTGGTCTATTGTGGACTTCCCTGGCCTGAAACCACACTGATAGGGACCTATCAGGTCATGGACAAACGGCTTCAGACGCTCACACAATACGGCAGAGAGGATCTTGTATGCGATGTTCAGGAGACTAATCCCTCTGTAGTTGGCGCAGTCAAAGGGGTCTCCTTTCTTGTGGACCGGGCAAATGACGCTGAGATTCCACTCATCGGGCATGCTTTTCTCAGACAATATCTTACAGGTGAGCTGGTGCATGCGCCCAACCAGGTCATCCCCAGCTGCTTTAAATATTTCTGCGGGTAGTCCGCCCGGTCACGATGCTTTGTTCGATTTCAGCTTGGATATTGCTATCTTCACATCGTCTAGGTCGGCGAGACGGAATTCTTGTCTATCATCGTCCAAGTCGAGTGGAACATTCTGTCTATCAGCGGAATTGGGGCCGTCACAGCCGATAAGGAGTCTGCAGAAATGTTCCTTCCGGATTCTCAGCACGGACTGCAACCCTTCTACGAGTTGTCTACGAGTCATACTGGTCCCGGCAGGCATTGGTCCGAACCTAGAATCCTCCTGATAGCTGTTTTACCTTTCGGTAAAACTTTCGGACTTCATTCCTGCCATAACACCTTCCCATTTCCTCGACCGCGCGCATCTGATGCTCCTTCTTTTTCCTTCTGAGAAGCCGGTGCTCTTCCCTTCTTCTCTGTTTGTAGAGCTAGAAATGTTAACATTGAGCGAAATCCGCGTTGAAGTGGACGAAAGTGGCTTTCGGTCTTAACATAACATTTAAACGGATGCAACGCATACTGAAAAGCGGGCCCGATATCAAAACATTGAAATTTCCAAAAATCATTCGAAGTAGTTGTTAGGCTTGCACTAAAATGGTGATTTGCCTATAAATCCTTTTCTTTTCGATGTGTCGTCATTTTCTAAAGGACAATATGTCAAAATCCAACTGACTAAGTTTATTTGCGGAGTCCACGACTTCAAACTTCCACCATAGTGCATACAGCACCATCATTAGTGCTGGTTATCTGCTCATATATTTGAATCGTGGCTTCCTAATTACTAACCGTATACCGTTAAACTCTCTTAAAGGCAGTAGGGAAACAAGCATGTCTACCGGCACCTTGGTTATTTCAACAAGACTTGGCACCGTTCCACAGAGCGCGCTTAACAAGGTTTGTTTAAAAGCAATGTTCCACAATTCTCTCATTCGACACAGTGGACTACAAACTCTACTAATGGAAATCCGTTGACTTTCCCTGTCTACGATATTTTGAACGCGAAGTTTATCACAAAAAGTTCCAAAGTTTGGACCACCTCAAACAAGCACTTCGACAAGATCGGGCCCAAATGCTGCTGAACCACACACTTGCAGCAAACATGTGGCACTGCAGCTTCTCAGAATTTCAGTTCACTTTCGGAACTCCTTCCATTCGGGTTGAGCACTTTGAATAAATCCTTAAAATGGTCTCAAGGGTAAAGTGAAATTATTAAATCTTATATTTAGCCATATTATTGCCAATCGATGGTCCTTAATCTCAAGCAAGCACTCCGGGGAAACTCGTTCATCAGAATTGATATTGAACAAGATCGTTATTTGTCGTCTATTCTGCTAAACTCCCCACGGTTCACTTTATGGGATTCTTAGCAGATGCAGTAGTTAGCCATTCTCCCCACCCGGGACGTCTTTGTGCTTCAATCAGAATGCAGAGACAATAAATCTCCAGGACATGACGTGCAGTGAACATTGAAAAATTACCAAGAACGACTGGATGCGATATTTGTGTGGCTTTGCATGACCCCTTTCCACGCTTCTGTATAAGAGGGCGTGCAACCAAACAAACATCCGTGCACGTCAGACTACCAGCCAGCAAAGCTTTTCTTTCTGTGGTGGAAGCGATTTGATGATAAATACGATTTTGCTCCATCTAACCGTGGCTCCTAATTACTTTAACCGAACACCGATTGCATGTGATTTGGTGCTTAATCAAAAAAGTCTTCTCTATCTGTTCACCGAGGCACGGGAACGGAGGCCCGGAGGCAAGATAGTGCTGCCGGCCGTGGGCAGGACTCTGTGTTGTGCTGTGAGCGCCACTGTATCCGGACAAATGAACCTTAAATGGTTGAATTGAAACGCCTACAAAAGAATTCCTCCTCGCATGCATACACACAAGCACATGTGTAGCTGGGTACCAGAGTGCCGGGCATACTTCTGATAAAATACTACTCACATTAACTTAATTTACCATAGCCTTGCACATTAGAGCTGGGCCGGAGCTACTACTTCTGGTTGGGTGAATATGCTGAGATAGAAATTCGTTATTTGTAATATTTTATGAGCCGGAGTGAGTGCCAAGGTGTCTTGTTTATTGGGTAGCAGTGCATGGTTCTGCTGTTCGCCAGCAACACATTGGCAATATATTTGCGTTTAGCTCATTAAACAGAGTCAGACGATCCGGACGATGATAGGTATGGGTGTGTATGGCACGGGGCGTCGAATAGCGGACAGGGAGCTACCAGCATGGCAATTAGATACGTTGGCAATTTAAGATTAAGCAGATATTCAGGTACTCAACTACAAGATGGGAAGACTTTGGTCTCCATTAGAGATGGAGAAAACTTAATACATCCTTTATGGATTCAGAAAAGGGGCTTGTCAGAACTAGGAAATCCATTGCTTCACTTAAATAGCATCACAACAGCGCAGTTGAATGGAACAGACACAAAGTTTTGGGCAACGTAATCTTTAAGCCACGAGAGCCGCCGACAGTTGACATACCATAGACCGAGAAGATTTTTTTATGAGTTTCCCACTTTGTTCAATATCCTCTTAACACGACACGCAAGCTTCACATGAGGTTAGATCCCTTAAAAATATTGAGTTTTTACTTTCGCTTTGATGAAACATAGTCTGATGATGCAATTTCAAATGGAGGCTTTTTCCGTAGTTTTCCTCCAGACGTTATTTGAATTATGGATTTAGAAATTATTACATAAAATACGACAGTTTTTCGTGTAGTAAGGTAATTTGCGCTCACGCCCCAACAGAGGAGAACGATGACAACCACAAGGATGACTATTATGATCTCTTAGAAAGAACATACGACACCAAGATCGTTCTAGGAGATTTTAACGCTCAGCTGGGAAAGGAGGACATCTTTGCTGGAGTCATCGGAAAACACAGCCTGCACGACAACACAACCGGAAACGGATGCAGGCTGTTGGACTTCGCCTCGGGGCGGAACCTCTCTGTGGATAACACGCGGTTCCCATCCTGAACTTCCACAAAAGGTCCTGATCAATCCACTCTCAACCAGATTGATCACATTGCGATCGACGTCAGACACTCGTCCAGTACTCTCGATGTTCAAACCTTTCCGAGGTGCAAACATCGACTTGGATCATCACCTTGTTGTAGCCAAGGTAAGAACCCGAATATCTAGAGAATAGCGGAGTCGAGACAGGCCAATACGGTTTGTCGTCGGAAGCTTACAACCGCAACTGGTCGCTGGGAACTTTGCCGATAGAGTCTCCCTGAAACCCGCTCAGACTTCGACGCTGCCTACGCTTACCATAGAAGACGACTGGAATTGCTGTCAAGAACCCATGAAAGAAGTTGACATCAGTGGCTGGGTTTCACGTCACCACCCAGAAGGAACAAATGGTTTAACGAGTAGTGCAAGGGCATGTAGCCGAACGAGATGCCTTTAAGGCAAAGCTGGTTCGAACGACGAGGGCTGTTCTTGAGCTCTACGAACAGAGAAAAAAGAAAAAGTACCAGGTTCTTAGAAGGAAAACGAAGGAGAATGAGAATCGCGCGGTGGAGGAAATGGAAAGGTGTTATGGCAGAAATGAAGTCCAAAAGTTTTACCGAAAGGTAAACCAGCTATCCGGAGGATACAATCCTCGGACCAAGGCCTGCCGGGACCAAAATGGATAACTCGTAGTAGAGTCGCAGTCTGTGCTGAGAATCTGGAAAGATCATTTCTGCAGACTCCTTAACGGTTAAGACGGACCCAATTCCGCTGTTAGACAGAATGTTCTATTCGATTTGGACGATGATAAACCAGAATTCCGTCTTCCCGACCTAGACGATGTGAAGATAGCAATATCCAAGCTGAAATCGAACAAAGCTTCGTGAGCGGACGGACTGTCACATTGGGCGCATGCACCAGCTCATATGTAAGATATGGTCGGAGGAAAGCATGCCGGATGAGTGGATTCTCGCTCCCTGGTTCACTAGAAATGAGAACACTTTGACTGCGCTAGTTGTAGAGGGATCAGCCTTCTTAACATCGCATACAAGATTTTCTCTGCCGTTTTGTGTGAGCGTCTGAAATCGTTTATCCATAACCTGATAATTCCTTATTAATGTGATTTCAAGTCAGGAAAGTCCACGATAGAACAGATTTTCACTTCACGGTAGATCCTGGAAAAGACAAAAAAAGTGCACCACCTTTTATCGATTTTAAGGCCGCAGTGACAGTGTGCATGGAGACGAGCTATACAGTGCCATGTCTTGTTTTTGCATTCCTACCAAACTCGTCAGATTGTGTAGGATGACGATGGAAAACTCCCGCTGCTCCATTAATTTCGGTACCGAACTCACCGAGATCTTCAATGTCAAAAAAGGTTTAGGCGACGCACTGTCATGTGACTTCTTTAACATCATCCTCGAGAAGAACGTGCGTAACTCACAAGTCAACACCAGAGGCACGATTATCCAGAAGTTCATTGACATGATTGGACGAACACAGTGAGCCGTCAATGAGGCAGTTGGTGGCATTGAAGCCAAAGCGGCTAAGGTGGGTCTGGCGGTAAATGAGGGCAAAACGAAGTACATGCTGTCATCAGGAAAGGACACACAACATCGACGTCTCGGACAGAGCGTCACACCATGCAGCAGAAAGTTCGAGGTAATCAGGATTTTATCTACCTCGGCTCCACAGTATATAGAGATAACAATATCAGTACCGAAATCAAACGCAGAATCTCTTTCGCGAATCGCTGTTTCTTTAGGCTCAAGAGGCAATTGAATAATAAATTCTTTCTTCGAAGCAGCAAGCTCGCTTTATATAACAGCTTGATCGTTCCAATCCTACTCTAGAGCGCGGGAACATGGGCGTTACCAAAGGCAGATGAAGAAGCCCTTAGTTTTTTGGAGGCGATTTTTGGTCCTGTTTGCGTTGATGGCATCTGGAGAAGAAGATTTAACGACGAACTCTATGGGCTGTACAGCGACATGCGCCTGGTCAAGCGTCTACGGATACAACGCTTAAGGTCGCTAGGCCATGTAGAGTGTATGGACACCACTGCTCTGGCCCGAAAAGTCTTTGGGACAACGCAACAGAGGACGATCTGGGATAAGGTGGAGCACACAAGTGGAGAAATACCTCATTCAACTTAGAGTGCGCAACTGGTGGCAGCTGGCGAAAGATCCTGCTGGCTGAAGTGGCATGTTGGTTGAATCCCAAGTTCACACCGGACTGAAGCTCCTCAAGAAGAAGAAGAAGAATAGGTTTGAAGAGGATTAATAGCCTTGTGTTTGATTGCAACTTGAATGTCTGAATGGATCATATTTTTTGTTTTGATTGTTTTTATGACAGTGCCTCATCGATTGCCTTAATATTTGTCTGAAAATAATATGACGTAGATTAGCAACTTTCCTATATCGTGTCATGTGGGGGAACAATTCACGGTTCTGAAACATAAAACTATCTATAGGTAACTAAATAACTAACTATAGGTAACTAAACAATTTCTTCATTGAATCGTGTTTGGCGCAATGTGTATAACATTTTGTACCGCTTTGTTGAAACAATAGCTCATCATTTTTTACGACTGCTGAACGAATAAGTCAGTGGATAACGCTCTATAGCATCGGTCATTGACTGTATGGTTTTAGACAGCGTCGTTTTCAAAGAGGTGAGGACGACTTATTAGTACACCGACCCATAATCACACACACAGTCAGCGATAGTGCATGAAACGGTGTCTCAATATACTCATGAGAATTATCATCACTCCAAATATGAGTGTCTTGGTAATTCAAGTTTCTTATCGGTTCATAGACATAGGTTAAACAAATCTTCTTTTGGGCCCATTGACGGAAGATTGCTAGGCGATCGGTCATGGCCGGAAAACTGTGAGTCCCCTGACAGCTAACTTTTTTAACTTAAGAAAACATTCGTTGTGTTGAATGTTATAGCAGTCCACAAGACGATCAGGGCCTAGCTTCTTCGGTAACTTCTCGTATTGTGCGTGCCCTCACGAAAAGACTTTCTGTTTTTTGCCGACTGAGAACGGCGAATTTAAAGAATGTTTTTCAAAGATAGTTAGAATTAAGACGTTCAGTTTAGAAATCAAACCTGGGGCACTTCGATGTGTCACGGTCTCACATTCATTCTGATTATTCAGAAAATCAATTGTTACTCCACATTTTGTTGGTTTTTAAAACGAAACCTTCTTCAAGTAAGTGTAACTCTTTTATATGTTGCAAGGGCTTTTCGATAAGAATTGTTATAAATCTTGTTTTCAATATTTTGCTGCACGATTAATTCCAAACGAAATCGAAGGATAAGTTTATACACTTTACATTTCAAAAAAGAAAAAATAAAAAAATGCATGTGGCACAATGTAATCCTTATTACAAAGTTTGATTTTTAATATATTTGCGCAAATTTGTTTTTATTCAAATAAAGTTTCGCCAATATTTGCAGAGCCAATGGATGGGTTAACGAATGCAATCATTAATATGCGCATAATATAGTCTCATTATTTCGAAATTCTATATAGATTTGTCATTTTTGATGCACCCTGCGGTCGTGAACTTATTGATTTTTGATATTGTTGGGCAAATAAGCATTTGCATTGCATAAGCATTTGCACTATTCGCAAAGGGATTTTTAGTTAATTATTTTATTGTGTACTTAGAATATTCTAATCTCTTAGCTGGAAATCCGTGCTGAATATAGCAGTGGATAGGGAGCATGTTGTTTGCTTTTTAGTGAATCAATTAGAGAATAGAACTGAGGGTAGTCCAGCTGGAACAGCCAAAATATTGCCTTGTAGGGGTGAAGTACTATTATTCATTAGAATTACATTATAAATACTTCGCATGAATATTGTCAATAAGATTCTGTTTTAGTTGCATTTTATTGGAGTGTTAAAACAACAGGCCCAGGTCCACCCCGGACTGTAGCGCCTCAAGAAAAAGAAATTAAAATTGCGTTAAAATTGAAACACACTTATGTACTTCGGAGCGGAATGCGAAGTATGTATACGCAACAGCCAATGGAAAAGCTAATTTCAACATAATGCGTTTCAGCGATCATAACTCGGCCTCGACGGTATGCTGTTCGTTATCCTAGGACATGTGTAAATTTCTTTACTAAAGCCCTTGAGCTTTTATTTTTACTGTTGTAAAAAAATTTACCTAATTTTTGAAAAACTCAAACCTACTTCTTCCCAAAAATATTGTAAAAGATTGCATTTCATAAATTTTTTAAATAAAACATTTTGCAGATCACATTCTTTGCACGATGAAGAATCTTTTCCCTGAAACAGAAGAATTTGTTAAAGCCCCATCTAAACTACGTTTTAATGCCTGATTTTGTTTCGGTCCAGAGAAACTGAAGCTGTCTTAATTGCTTCCGACTTTAGGAAAGCTCTTGACAACTTTTCTTATTAATTTAAATAACTCAAAGTGTTCTGTTTTACGCCTGGAATGATACGAAGGTTGCATTTTATATTTCGGGATTGGGCAACTCTAGTGTTGCAATCTGGCAACTGCCAGGTCTATCGTAAAGTTTGACATTTTTGAGGTTATACGTACTCAGAACATTTTGACATACGAGCGCTATTTGTGTTGTTTACAGTTACGTAAAAGATTCATCTCGCCCAAAAAATGTTAATTAAAACATGAATTAAATCAAACTTTCGACGTGGACTAACTCAACAACAGTGCATCGATGAACTTAATTCAATTTTTGGCGATGAAGCTCCATCAAGGACCAGTGTTTATCGATGGTATGGTGAATTCAACCGAGGACGTAGTTCACTCCAAGACGAATTTGTTAAAGGTCGTCCAAAATCAGTTGTTGTTCCGGAAACCATTGATGCTGTGCGCCAACTGATATTGCAAGATCGTCATTTGACCTATCGTGAGATTGAGACAACCTTAGGCATTAGTGGGACCAGCATCCATTCAATATCGCATGAACATTTGACCGTCAAAAAAAAATTTTCGCGTTGGATCTCACACAATTTGCAGTCGCTCAGAAAAAAGGCTCGTGTCAATTGTTCGAATGAAATGCTTCAAAAATACGATCGTGGTGTTTCAAAACACGTCCATGACATCGTGACATGTGATGAATCGTGGATTTATGCGTATGAGCCCGAAAGTAAACAGCAGTCGACTGTATTGGTGTTTCAAATTGAGCCAAATCAAACGAAAGTTGGTCGCACACGAAGCACTGCCAAGCAAATGGTCGCCTGTTTCTTCGGAAAGCCTGGACATGTCGAGTTCTGAGTGGTACACAACCACTTGTTTCCAGTTGTCTTCCAAGAAACCAGGAAAACCAACCGCCGAAGAGGGCTCACTTCTCACCACGACAATGCGAGCTCTCACATATCGGCTTTTTGAGCAGTCAAAACATTGATTTGATGTGTCATCTGCCGTATAGTCCTGACTTGGCACCGAATGACTTCTTTTTATTCCTGTACGTAAAAAACAAAATGAGAGGTCAACGTTTGTTGACACCTGAAGAAGCGATTGATGCCTTCAGACTGTTTTGGAGATAAATCAATCAGAGTGGCAAAAGTGCTTCGACAATTGCATAGAATCTTAATGGGGAATATTTTGAAAAACAATAAATTAATTAATTAATCATATATTTGTTCTCTAATCTCGAAATATAAGAGGCAGTCCTCGTAGTATTGCTGGTGTCGTATATTAATGTGTTTCGATATCATACACGGCTCTGTGACGTACATCAAGGCAATCAAATTGGTACGGCTAGTTTCATTTCGCTCGCCATCGGGTTAAGCCGCATGGTTAAAGCTAAATTCATTCAGGTGAATGCAATATTCCTGCAGAAAGATTTGGGCTGTTCACCAACTTGCGCGGCAGTATTGTCAATTTTCCCAGAAACAGATAAAAGTTTCTCGCTTCTAAAAATTGTTCAGTCGATAGGGATCCCTCCTAGCAAGGATTTAGAAAAAGTTGTCAATAGAAATCTGATATATTAAACTGAGGACTGAAAAAAAATTATATTAATAATCAAGTTGGATTTAGGTCAGCGCATAATACTGAAAAGCCGACGGACAAAACTGTTCTTCTAATGTTTTCAAAATCGAAAAAGTTGGGATAAACTCAACAATTTGTTCACTGTCCTTTCGTAAATTGATTGTCTCCTTTTTAAACCGCATTTGACTAAACCTAAAGTCGGACGATTCGCTTGCATGCACCCTCTTCTCAGATCGAGGTCGTTAATATCATCCAGCAACTTTGCAATGGCTTGAACTTGAAAATTGACTAACAGAAGTGCGAAACCCTTCTGTTCGATTCTGCTCTCTCTTGCATTCCAGACTATATTCACATCCTTTTAAATGTGCGTATATGGATTCAAGTTATCAGATGATTACCGTTAAGGCTTAACACCACGGAATCCATGCACCCATAATCAGGAGAATGCTGACTAACGCTTTAAGTGCTATCCCAAGTTCCAATCTAAGTTCTAGTTTTAAGGGACAGTTACTATTCCCTGGCTAGGAGCGAGGCCTTTCTAACACCTCTGCGGTTGTGTGGGTTACACCACCCCGTTGAATGCAACTCCACGTCGAATCAGAAGTAAAGTCCTACACCAGGTGACTGGGGCAGATCAGTTCATATAGCATGGTTGATTTCTTACACACGTTGATTTCTTACACACTCCCACGCGTTTTGGGATTAAACCACAGCCACATGATGAATCTACAAGGAGGCCAACCGCACGATCAGGCTGAAACTAAGTTTCAGGGGCTCCTTACCACATGTGGTACCAGAATATAGCTTCCGGTCGAGCTTCGCAGCTGTGTTGCACTTGGTAAGAGTTTTTAACATCCAGGACCTATAACCAATAGTCCTACTCTAACCTACCCATGCACTGCCATGAGGTCAGCCATTCTAACTCGTCGTCTGCTGAAAACTTCCCTAGTCACATCCTGGTACATCTACTTCTTTTCCTCTCTTCGCCCTTTCTTAGGAACAGAAACATATAATCGACGCAGAATTTTTTTTCCGAGACACCAAGACTGAGGTCTGCAAATTAAGTCTTGGTCCATCATTCACTTCCATGAAACGGAGTTGAAAAGTTTTGACCCTTTTAGATCTTGAGTCAGGAGTTGTTACCGCAATTGTTTCGGCATACCAAAGCAACAAATGTTGCCGGATCTTTATAGACTTACGTATACACCAAAATTCAAAATTGAAGGTATCGATCATGAAACTAAGTGGTGTGGTATGGAACGGTTTTCTCAAAAATACGTACTAAGTCTGTTCAGGATATAAGGTGAACTTTCAAATTTTGCGGACGATACGTAATAGAATTATCGATTTTGAAGTTTGTTATATTGGTATACTCTTCAAGAATATATGTTTACAGTTCCATGAAAGGTCTGTTCAAAATAAAAAAAAATCATCTTTCCAAGTTTTAAGGGAGAATAAACGGTAGACGATCTCGCTTTTTTTATCTGTTATGTCGGTACACTCGAACATTAAAAGTTTCAGCTATAAAATGTATTAATTTTTTTTTGAGAAGCATAAGACTTAGACATGACTTCCGTGTTCAGTGATTTGGCCTTGGCTCTCCTGGGATTTTCCAACGTATCGTATCAGCTCATTTTCACCTTATTGACAATCCAGTATGCTTGGCGTGTTTTTCACTATATGTGTGCTTCCACTAAAGCACTTTGGGAATTGATGTTATGACTTTGAATTGATGTTATTGTATGCATATTCTTGCATTAATTTGTACAAAAAAGGCAGTTCGTGCCTACAACCGTTTGTCACACTCTTTTTGAGTACCAAATTGAAGAAATCACACGACAGCGCATAACGTTTTCGTAATTCGGTGCAGATTTGTCCTGTTTAGGCCGATGCATCATTGTACACTGCACGTGATCGATCAAAGTGTACACTGCATGGAATTTTGTGGACGACGATAGGCAGTTGTTGCAAAACGGTGGGATTGCCGTTTTTAATACGGAGATGGTGTTCCAGTGTCCACATTTGGTGTAAGCTTCCTATTCCCGGCAAGCCCAACTGTGACAAACGACACGATGTTTGCAGTCTTTTGCAGTCATTACCCCACAGCCACGCTACAGCAGGCAATTGGAGAAAAATCTGCTCAACGATAGCTGTGCGTAGAGAGAACAATAACGAAGCTTTAAAGTAAATGCACATGATGCCGGCATAGAGCATCATACGTTCTAACAGACCGCGCGAAGTAATACTAAGCGGTCGTTGTACACTAGAATTGTGGAAGGGTACAGAGTGTGGATCATAAAGTAGGCGTCACCATTAGCATCTATGAATAGATATCTACACCCTTGAGGGTATCTTCCAGAAAAATGCTCCTTAGAAGGATATTGCCTTGCAGGGCACTTAGAGTAAGCTACCTGAGCCTACGGTGCCTTAGCCTTCTAATGGCTGTACCTACTTATATGGCTAGCAAAACTACTTCCACGCTTTTAATAAAGCTGTTGAAGCAAATCCACTATCCTCTGCAGTTCCCTTATAAAAATATACTTCCACTATTTCCTTGGGACTATTTAACTTTTCTTAGCCTGTGGTCAACTTTTTAGCTTTTTTATAATTTTTTTTTGTTCCTACTCCCTTGAGTTGAACAAGATTGCAAGAGACAGTTTCTTTAAGCACAGGGGTTTTCTTTCCTACCATCTTCTAGCACGGAAGAACGCCTAGCCCAGCTTAATACCGGTATGAAGTGAGCGTCAAGATACATTCTCGATAGTGAATATTTGTTGTGAACGAGCCCTTATTTTTTTTTTGTTTGTTTGCTATGACATCTGTAAAAAATATTTAGTATACATCAAGTCATTGAACAGACAACATCATATTTTTTCATCTTGTTAAAAATGTCGAATTTTGTACCAGAACGTTATGATTTGCGGAAAGCATTAAACTTTTGTTTTCATTTGAAGAAAAGTGCTGCAGAGTCGCATCGAATGCTTGTGGAGGCATATGGTGATCATACTCTATCAGAAGCAACATGCAAAAGATGGTTTCAATGGTTCAGAAATAATGATTTTGATGTGAGAAATGAAGAACGTGGAAGACCACCAGAAAAGCTTGAAGACGCCGAATTGCAAACGATATTGGATGGAGATGACACTGTGAGTCAAAGGCAAATGGCAGCAATGTTAAATGTTGCACAACAAACAATTTCTGAGCGTTTAAAAGCTAAGGGAAACATCCAAAAGTGTGGAAAATGGGTGCCACCTGAATTGAATGAAAGGCAGATGGAAAACCGAAAATACACTTGTGAAATTTTGCTTCAAAGACACGAAGAAAAATCGGTTTTGCATCGGATTGTTACTTGAAAAAATGGATTTATTTTAAGAATCCTAAACGGAAAAAGACATGGGTTAATCTGGGACAACCATCAACATCGACTGCAAAACCAGATCGATTCGGCAAGAAGACAATGCTATGTGTTTGGTGAGACCAGAAAGGTGTGCTGTACCAAGAGCTCCTAAAACCTGGAGAATCCGTTAATACTGATCGCTACCGACAACAAACGTTCAATTTGAGCCATGCATCGATCGAGAAACGACCAGAATTTGCCAGAAGACAAGCCAATCTAATTTTGCTCCATGACAATGCAACTGCACACAAAGCAAAATCGATTCAGGATACAATCAAAACACTTGGCTGGAAGCAGCTACCCTACCAGCCGTATTCACCAGACTTGGCTCCTTCCGACTACCATTTGTTTGCATCGATGGGACACGCATTGGCTGAGCAGCACTTTGATTCCTGAGGTCGAAAATTGGGTGACTGATTGGTTTGCCTTAGAAGACGAACAATTTTATTGGGGTGGTATTCCCAAATTGCCAGAAAGGTGTATCCGTGTCTATTCTTGTGATTCGCGGCGAATTATAGAATGCTTAGTTTTGGTCAACGGGTGTATATATCGTATGGTGGCGTCAAAAGGAGATCGTGTCCAAATGTTTTTCGCATCTACTCGTCTTGTGGGTACTACTGTTCTCTTGCAAGTTTGTTGCTGACCTCGATGGATGATAGTTCTTTATTAGAGGAAGCAAGCTCGATTGTAAGATGTCAGAATGTAACGAAGACACTAACATAGAAATTTCAAAAGATAAAGAACCTCACTCTTCAGCGGGCTGCTGAAATGAAGTTCGGCTTTGGGGTGCAACATCAATTAACGCAAAGAAATTTAGACGATGACAAAATCATTATTAAAAGCTTGCTGATACCTACCGGAATGAAAAAATTTCTCTGATGTATTGTATATGAACACATAGAATTGTATATGAACATACCATACCATACCATATTCAACAGAAGTAATGATTTTCAAGTTCATTTTGAGTGTTCAGTGAGATTGGCGAAACATTTCATTTGATTCCATGTGCATACTCAATCGAGAATGAAAAAGACAGTTATCCAAAACTGGTCTGGAAACTGATAGAAATATGTCGATGATTCCCCCGTAAGATCTGTACCACTCATCACTTGACCAATTTTTTCACTGAGAGACCTTTAGCCATGTATTTCCTTGGAACCAAAGCAATCGCTGGCTAACTGTTTCCTGGAACTCGTCCCATTAAAAACCGAGTAACGTTCCATGCTCGCCCCTACAAGGGAACAATATTGTGTCCACAATGTGCGGGAATATATATTCAACCGAAATGCAATGTTCCGCGAATTGCACCCACAATTCTTTTGAGGGTACCACATTCTGTTCTGCACTCTTCCCAGACATCTGTAGAAAGGATGTGCCGCTGGAAGATTTTTCGGAATTTGCTTTGATTAGATATTACTTTGCCCCAAATAGGTTTTAGACTGGTTTTAATTGTTACTTGGAATGATGACATTAAAATTCAGAATTAAATGCTAAACCACAAAATGCATATAATTTCACTGTTTCGCTACACAAAAGACCAATCTTCCTGGTTACGATAACCGAAAAATAAACGGCGGCATTTGTCATTCCGAGACCAATTTCTAAAACATCAAAGCTTTTGAACTCACCAATGAAAACCAACTTTTAATTGTGAGTAATTCAATCCCCCTTTCTCCGCTCCCCATTCAACGTCATCAGAAAATGTTCAGATCTCTCCATAAACCCAGTCCATAAAGGTCGCCCAGTGCCTTCTTGATTATACACACCGTAGCCATGTGTGCTGTATCGCGATACGCGACCCTTGAGCATGCATTCTCAAAGCGAATTGAGTCAAGTGGCGGAAGCTAATTGCAGATCCAATTCAAACCAGCATAACAGGGAATCATTTGCAATCATAATTGCTTTCCGCAAACAGTCAGAGCAGTCTGAACAGCCCGAGTGGGGTGGATAAATTGAAATTAGTGAAGGCTTAGTAAACATCCTCAATGGGGTTGGTCTCCTGCCTTTCATCTGTGGCACCCTCTGGAAATGAACAAAACGCAGGCAGGCACACGCGCCTCATTCAAGACAGAAAATGAATACAAATGCCAGGAGAAACGGAAAAAGAACAAACCTTCGCCCTTTGAATACGACTTACATTTAGATGTCAGTCATGACAATGTGATTAAGTCTTTCTCGTAAAGGACACGCAACTGCATGTTCATTGTGTCACCGCACAAGCGCCACCGGCAAGCACCGCACACCAACGTACCGAAGTCGAAATGGTGAACTTACGTGTATCCTTAAATGACCGAAGCGTGATTAATCACCTGCAAAATTTTCGGTGCAGTGGAACGCGTGCTTAAAAGGTATTTCCCGCAGATGACTTGACCGAATGGGCCGCGGGGGATGTTCTGGGCGTTTCACGATGTTTCGCCAAATCATCGACACGTAACGAGTTTTCGCTTCGCTCCGTGGCTGGGATAGACGAGAAGTGGAGTGGCGGCGGTTGGGGTGGTCATTCTTGAAAAATACCAACGCACCACCGGGCAACACCTAAAAACAACCGCAAATACTTGACTAATTGGAATGTGGTCTGTGACACGCGATTTGGGAATTTCACGCGGAAAGCGTTTCACGGTCTGCTATCGCTGAAAAGAATATGCGGCCGAATGGAAATTTGTGGACGAAGCAAAATGTAGTTAATAGCTGACAGGTGCTTCCGGCGAAACTGAAATACTCTTAAGGTAGGTGACACCATGACAGTGTGACATGAAATTTTTCTGTCGGAACTTAATTGTCGGGAGGCTAGGGTTATTGGTTTTGCTGCGAAGCTATATCACATGGACGGGCGTGGAAGTGGAGTTCCTGACCTTCTTTTCGAAGGTGTGACTTATTCTGTCATTAGAAGGATTTAGGATATATTTTAATCGTTACACTTTCTCCTGAAGGGCAGGTTCCGTTGATGAAAGAGGGGAACGATTTTCCGACCCTTGTGTGGTTTGCATTCTAGGCCATGAGTCGTAGGGTTCAACTGTTTTAGTTTTTGCAACAGTCACAGAGAAGAGAAACCATGTGACACGGGTATGATCGACTCGTAGTAACCTGAATTTTTGTTTTGAAATAGGGACAGCGATTCGCCCCAAGTCAGTTTGAATGGCAATTGGAATAACTCGCTTGACCCTTACCGACATGGAGTCAAGCAGGACATGTTTAAGCCACCGCTGAACTGAAAGGCAAATTTTTTTGTGAGACCAAAAGCACAAAAGGGAGCTGATGCTCACAGTTGAGAAGAAAGGGCATATAAGCTTGGAAGGAGACAAACATAAGTTACAATAAAATTTGTTGTTTGTATCAAAAATTATTCAGTCAAATTAAAAAATTAACTTCTTTTTGAGTTAAATAAGAACAAAGAGTTTTGTCAGAGTTTCGAATATTGCAGTTTATAAAAAGGAATGTGAAGTTGTTATCAGTCTAGAACTTTTACTTGTAAAAATCATTTACGCGTAGGCCTCACATACGTCAATTTTTCTTTATAACCTGAATATCCGCAGCGCCAAAACTGCATATGACCCAGCAACCATTGTCTTAATTCAATTAAATAGGGATCTTCCATAGAACAGTAGTTAAATAAGTTAAGAATCCGTTGACATGTTTTGGTTTTTAAGGGAAGTCAAAGAGTTAAAAGGCACATATTCGAACAATTTCATTCAGATAGTTAGATGCTATTGCTATTGCAGTTGACAAGGTTGTGGGAGTGAAATGATAGAAAATAGGCTGTATGATCATCGTGTGGTTCAGGCAACAGAGAACGTTGCTTCGATGGTCGAGGCGGTTCGAGGATGTTCTCGAAGACAAACCCTTTGTATTGAATAATCGTGGAAATAATTTAATTCGATCCATTTTGAAAAAGTCACTATTTGCAGCTGATCTTAGAAACGATTATCTACGTCATATTAAGGGTGTGCCAGCGTTTAAGATATCGAAAGGGTGTGCCAGCGTTTAAGATATCGAATTTTTTTTGGTAAAAATTAATGGATTTGTCTTAAATAAAAAATATTCCGGAAAGTTTTGATTTTCTTTTTATTTGAAAGGAAAGATCACATGAAACACATTGAAAATTAATAGAAGTTAATGGTAATTCTGTTACGCGATATTCACGAGGTACCATTACATTCCAATAATTCACAGTTTAGTGTGCGATTGTACCACATTTTTTATTGATGATGCAAATGAGTAAAAGAGATAATATTTTGCCTCAAGTGCAGCGGATAGACTTGGCTAGTTAATAGTTTTCACAGGACGACACTTTAATCCACACAGCAGAAGTTGCTATCGATTCTTGAAAGAGTTAGTTTTGCGAGCACTTTACGAGGGTTGCCTTTTATATTTCGGAATTAGAGAACAAAGGCAAATATTAATCATAGAAAATAGCTTTATCGTTTTTTCAAAATATTCCCCATTAAGATATATACAATTTTGCCTGCGTTTGAACTAATTGTCGAAGCACTTTTGCCGCTCTAATTGAGGTATCTCCAAAACATGCATTCTGAACGCAACAACCGCTTCTTCAGGTGTCGAAAAACGTTGACCTCTCATTTTATTTCTAACGTACGGGAATGAAAAGTAGTCATTCGGTGCTAAGCTCGGACTATACAGCGGATGACTCATCAAATCGATATTTTGAGTACTCAAAAATGCAGTTGTTTCAGCCGATGTGTGAGAGCTCGCATTGTCGTGATAAAGAGTGATCCGTGTTCGGCGATTGGTTTTCCAGATTACTTGGAAAACAACTGGCTAAACACTGGTTGTGTACCACTCAGAATTGACTGTTATGCGTTGTTCTAGTGGCACGAATGCGACATGTCCAGTAGTTCTGAAAAAAACAGGCAACCTGGTTGGAAGTGCTTCGTGCGCGAGCAACTTTTGTTTTAATTGGATCAATTTGAAACACCCATACAGTCGACTGCTATTCACTTTCGGGCTCATATGCGTGAATCCACTATTCATCAACTTTCACGATGTCATAGACGCGTTTCGAAGGAACGCGATTGTATTCTTGGAGCATTTCTTTCGACCACTCCACACGAGCCTTTTTTTGAGCGATTGACAAATTGTGTGGGATCAAACGCGAACACATTTTTTTGACTGTCAAATGTTCGTGCAATATTGAATGTATGTTGGTCCCACTAATGGATAAGGTTGTCTCAATCTCACGATAGGCCACATGACGATCTTGCAATAATTGGCGCATAGCATCAATGGTTTCCGGAACAACAACTGATTTTGGACGAACTTCACGAAATTCGTCTTGAGGTGAACTAGGAATGAACGATTGAATTCATCATACCATCGATAAACACTGGTCCTTGATGGAGCTTCATTGCCAAAAATTAATTAAGTTCACCGATGCACTGTTGTTGATTTAATCCACGTCGAAAGTTGTAAAAAATAATCGCACGAAAATGCTCACGATTTAATTAAATTTTTTGGGCGAGATGAATTTCTTAAGTTACTGTAAACAACAGCGCTCATGTGTCAAAACGTTCTGAGTACGAATAATCTCAGAAATGTCAAACTTTACAATAGAGCTGGCAGTTGTCAGATTGCAATACTAGGGTTGCCCAATCCCGAAATATAAAAGGCAACTTTCGTATTTCAAAAATCAAATGAACACTCGTCGTATGCCCTCATCGTAGTCCCACACATTCGAAACACATTCTACCTCAGACCGTGAGACTACCTCGAATAAACCTCACCACTTATTTTGGAATCTTTTGTGAAACCTTCGACGTTGTCAGCACTTATTTGATATTAAAGTTAACACTTCGATCCAATTCTAAAATACACTGGACCAACAAAACAATCTGGAATTCATAAAAATGATGGTTCATGACTCAAGCGATCCCAAAATCCGAGAAACCGCTTGAATTTCGGAACCATTTTCGAACATGTGCATCTGTTCACTTTTCAACCCCCATCCACAACACATTAGATTAAGAATACCGATGTGACTTACTCCGAGCAGCGTCCTACAAAAAGTAATAGAGATCCAGACGTCGAACGGTCCACTCATTGAGATCCAGTAGTCGGACGATCCAGTCCTCGGAGGGGCTCAGTTGCGTTTGGCATTTCTTTTTGTTAAATATCTAAACTGTGCCGTCTTTTATATAAAGTTTGTTTTTATTTTTACTTAGAAACAAATAAATTAATTTCCATTTGCGATGTATCTTATCCAACTTGTGTTATTTAGATGTCAACTAAAAAAACTATCATAGTTCTTATTTTTTTACTACGTACGTCTTGTCCATGTCTTTACGAAAAGTCACATAGTGTTTTACTTGAACAAGGTTTAAGACCCCAGGTTGCACCTCAGGATAGCATTCCGTAGCGTGCTTTTGCGACGTTGCTTCATGCGTTCTACCATTTTTGATAGAGATTGGATTTTGACTTAGAAACATTCCTACACTCTCAAGCCACGAATCATCATACGAATTGAGGATACAATTTGTTTTCATCAAGAGAGCTTTGATTGTCTACGAGTTAAACGCATTTACTATTTGCTACGATAACGCATTGACCATGTTCTTTTTGGCATATCCCCATAGCTTACGTCTCTCTCATCTTGCTTTAGGAGAGGGGATATGTGCATTGCCATGGACATAATTGTCCAGGAAAAAAAAAGCAGAACGAGGTTGTCAGATCTCTCCATTCCGCTTTTTTGCTCTTCATTGAATGCTTCATAAAAAGTGTTACAGTGATCGGATTTTCAAATATGCGCTGTTTTGTTCGAAAATCTATTTCCATCTAGACAGTAACTTCATAATAGCCCCCTCGTAGAAGCCCGTCTCAGTATTTGCGAACTCGCACAGCCACTTTTTACAAGCCTCTTTTGAGTTCAACTTCACACCACCAAAGGCGTACGAAATGGGCAGGAACAAGTGGTAATCACTTAGCGCAATGTTTTTTTTTTTGTTTTTTTTGCATTTTTATTTAACTGAATATAATTCTAGGAAAATACTTAAAACTAGGTAACGTAATCTAAGAATGGTTTAACATCTAACTTACTGTTCCTAAACAGGTGCTCTGAGTTAATCTATATCTTATCTAATTCAAATTACTTTCGGACATAATTGGCGTAGTTAGCGCTTTGTCCGGGCTATATGGTGGATGTGATAAAACCTCCCATCCGAGCTCCCGTATCTTCTGACGAGTCATCAACGAAGTGTGTGGTCTGGCGTTGTCCTGGTGGAAGACTACACCCTTCCTTTTGGCCAATTCAGGACGCTTCTGGTCGATCGCCTGCTTCAAGCGATTCAGTTGTTCGCAGTAGATGGTAGAATTAATGATATGGCCATATGGGAACAGCTCATAGTGAATTAATGATTCCCTTCCAATCCCACCAAACACGCTGCAAAACCTTCCTGGCCATCAATCTCGGCTTGGCCACTGTTTGGGACGATTCACCGGCCTTCAACCACGACCGTTTTCGCTTGATATTGTCGTATGTTATCAACTTTTACATCGCCAGTCTCCATCCGCTTCAAAAATGGGTCGAGTTCGTTAAGTTTCAGCAGCATCTCGCAGGCGTTGATTCGGTTCAAAAAGTTTCTTTTGCGTCATAACATGCGGCACCAAAACATCAAGCTTTTTTTGTATCCAGCCTTCTGCAGATGCTTTAAAATGGTTTAGTGACTAACTCCCATCTCCTGGGCGATGTCACGAGATGCCACATGCCGGACTAACTCGATGGTTTCCATAAATCGGTTGGTATTCGTCGTCACAGGTCTTCCGCCGGTTGGCTTATCCATGGTGTCGTTTTCACCGGCTCTGAATTGTCGAAACCATTCCTCCGTGGTTCGAAGTGATAGATTAGCATCCCTAAAAACACCATTAATTTCACGGAACGTTTCTCTAGCGTATTTGCCTTTGACGAAGGAAAACTTTAAAATAGCGCGAATTTCGTCGTTAGTGAACTCCATGTTTACACGTTTATAACTGTTAAACGCAATATCCAAACTAACCATTCATAGCATAGTTGTTTTGTAGATTATATCAAGACCTTTCAAATGTTGCATACTATGACCAGATACGAGGTCTGTAGCGCTTTGTACATAGCCGGAAATTTCAAAAGACAAAAACTCGAAAGGGAGATGTATGGGAACCTTATATAAATGTAAAGGAGTCAAGGGGCAAGAGAAATCAGTGAAAGAAATGTGAAAAAAATGTGTCTGCAGAAAAGGTTCTCAACAATAGCGAAAGATTAAAAACTTGGACGTTGGCTTGCTCCCGAAGTCAAGACGGACTTCTTTTTATGCATGTACCACTTTAAACCGCACATTATACAAACTGATGAAGCCTTTTTAGAAGGCGTTGCTAAGATGAAAGGAGGCAGTTTGCTGCATAATTGAAAGATGGAATATTCCTTCATTGAGTCAGGTCAATTCATGTTAATGTTTCAACATTTTTTTTTTCGTTTTTCTAAAATAATGACATAAAACATCACTCAAAGTATCGTTCATCGGAAGCGAGAGATTCTTTCTATCTTCCTTGTAATTTTCAAATATCATTTCTGAAATATGTTTTCTTTCTAAAACTGCGTCATTCAACCGCACCAGTAACCCTCGAATCGTTTTGAATCAGTCAAAAAGGTCAGTAGTCGGAAAGAGCGACATCTGGAGAAAACGACGGTAGGGTAAGGCCTCCCAACTCCGCGTTTACAGGTAAGTTTTGACCACAGCAGCCAATTGGTTTATTTGGCGCGCATTTAAATTTGTGTAAGAAGTCTAAAACTATTGATCTTTATTTAAAAACAGTTTTGCAAAAACGTTTTTGCTGACTTTAATAATGGCATCTATTCAGTGACCATAGGAACCACAGTATGTATACTCATTCGACTTCGGCTCTCTATTCGAAGTTCGTCAACTGCCCCCTCTTGTTTGCATTATGCGGCAATTAAGAATATACACTAAATACTCAAGAATGATAAAAAAAAACAGATTACGCATTGCGCATGTCTGTCACCTTCTGTCAATTTTTGATGACGTAGGCTGAGACAACGGATGTTTACTTTTTATATACGGATGTCAGGTTTGACTGCGATTTCCGCGCGTTTATTTGAATAAAATTAAAAGAAAAATATTATGTAATTTATTAACAATTAAATAAAGAGACATTTTTGAATATGAGGTGTGCTGTGTTTGGCTGCAATGCAAACAACAACAAGGAAAAACCGATTGTACGGTTTTATTCGGTTCCAAAACACAACATCCTATGGAAGCAGTGGATTCACTTATGCAGGAGAAAGGATAAGTGCACAGTTCACTGCGGATAGTTTTGAAAGAAACTTACAATTTGAAATGAGCAAGATGATTTGTTTATTTACTTACATATTAAGTCACAATTTTATAACAGGCCTTTGCAAATATAATGGATATAAGTTGAAGGCGGGAACAATTCCAACAATCCAACTAAGAGCAATAGTCGCTCCTTCATCCCGCGACATCAGAATGCAATCCAAGGCAATACATGAAATGATTGCAGAGCTACTAGCGGAGAAACCAGTAGCATTGACATTTGACTAAACTCCTTCGGAATCATTTTATTGATCAAGTGTTTAAAATAAATGGAAAGGAAGTAAAAAAAACAATCCTTACGCTTCTAACGTGCACAGCGTCTGAATGTCAGTCAGCCATAAGATATCGGCAGGCAATTTAAACGTTATTGGAACTGAAAGACAGAAAGTTAAAATGGCTACAAAATTTTTTTCTCACATATCCATTTAGAAATGTGTATTATATATATTATTATTTATATTTATATTTAGAAATTACAGAGTTTCAATTCAGAAAAAAAGAAAATATAATAAAATTATCCACTAGTTCAAAATTTAAATCTCGTCTTTTATTTCAATAACTAGTTTGTTACAATACTCTTTTGGAAATAAGACATGCAATAATAAAATTTAGTTAAATTGATTTATTAATGGCAATTCTAAAACTTTACACAATTATGATTATTGCTTTACGAAACTCTGTGAAAGTTTTTCCACTCTGCATGCAAAATGCTTGACTTAATAGCTCGGAAAGTAATTGGATAGTTAAATTATCTCAATCGGATATACACTTAAAACTTATTTTATGTTAAAAAGTTCTTAAAACGTGAATAATATTAGAAAAAAATCAACTAATAACTTTTGCTGCTTCAATTTGTATGAAGATATTAAACAATAACAAAGAGCTGTCAAATCAGAAGTCTCGCGTGACGTAAGCTGCGTAGAGCGAAAGAAAATTGAACACTCTATTGCACAATCTCTTGCTAAATACTCCTAAACGACTGCCACTTACTCTAAAAAGTTTCCCCATAAAAACTGCGGAATTTTCACTGCAGATCGATGATGCCTATTGCGCACCAGAACTGCGGTTGCCATCATAGATCAAAAGCCTTCGGCCACCCTTTACATTAAATCTAAGCCACAGAAATTCTCTCTGAATCCTAATTCATATGTTTGCGCAGTGCCAGGATCATTTGCAAATTTGCGGCAAAATTATTAAATTTGATTACCGCCAGAATTAACTGAATATTAAAATGAACCATGTAATGTTTCATCCCCTGAAATCATGTCTGATGGCACTTTCGCTAACATACGCTCTCCCACTGAGGAGAGCAATGAATCGTCGGTAATAATGATTCAATTATGCACTCAATTTCCATAATGGGAAACAGCATGCGGGCAGCTGTGATATGATACCGGAGTTGCAGTGTGTGTAAAAAACGCATTAAATAACTTAACAAATAATCGTGTCATATCGAAATAAAAGCAATGAATCAATTGCCTCAGCTGAAATCGGACGCGCTTGAAAGGCTTCAAAGAATTATCTTAATGACCTCGTTATTGTGACACAGGGTGTCATGTGATGTGATGATTTATGTGCGGAGAGTTTATTTAGTTTGTTAATTACTTTGAAATGGTCCATTTCGGTTTTGAACTTCGATTCATTTCTGATACGGCCAGTTGTTATTTTCACTTAAAAATGAAATATAAGGTTGTCAAATATTCCTTCCGCCGTTTTATCTTTTGAATTTTCCGGCTATGTATAAAGAGCTACAGAGCTCGTATCTGGCAATACTATACATCATTTGAAAGGTCTTAACCTACAAAACGACGTTTTGCATGAATAGTTTGGATATTGCGTTCAACAGTTATAGACGTGTAAACATGGAGTTCACTAACGCCGAAATTCACGGTATTTTAAAGTTTTCCTTTGTTAAAGGCAAATCCGCTACAGAAACGTTCCGTGAGATTAATAGTGTTTTGGGGATGGACCTCTATCACTTCAAACTGCGGAGGAATGGTTTCGACGATCTAGACGATAAGCCAGCCAGCGGAAGACCTGTGACGACGAATGCCGATCGAATCATGGAAATCATCGAGTAAGACCGGCTAGCGGCATCTCGTGGCATTGCCCAGGAGATGGGAGTTAGTCACCAACCCATTTTATCCATCTGCAGAAGGCTTGATACAGGAAAAAGCTTGATGTTTAAGTGCTGCATGATTTGACGCAAAAAACCTTCTGGACCGAATCAACGCCTGCGATATGCTGCTGAAACTTAACGAACCCATTTTTGGAAGCGGATGGTGACTGGCGACGTAAAAATTGATCACATTCGACAATATCAAGCGAAAACGGTCGTGGTTGTAGGCCGGTGAGTCGTTCCAAACAGTGGCCCAGCCGAGATTGACGGCCAGAAAAGTTTTGCTGTGTGTTTGGTGGGATTAGAAGGGAATGACCATGAGCTGCTCCCATATGGCCAGATGTTTAATTCTACCATCTACTGCATCACATCTACAACTGAACCGCTTGAAACAGGCGATCGACCAGAAGCGTCCGGAATTCGCCAACAGGAAGGGTGTAGTGTTCCACCAGGCCAACGGCGGACCACACACTTCGTTGATGACTCGTCAGAAGCTACGGGAGCTCGGATGGGAGGTTTTATCGCATCCACCATATTGCCTGGACAAAGCGCCAAATGATTACCAGCTGTTCCTGTCCATGGCGAACGCCCCTGATGGTGTGAAGTTGAACTCAAAAGAGGCTGTGAAAAGTGGCTGTCCGAGGTTTTTGCAAATAAGGAGGAGGCTTCTACGAGGGGGGTATTTTGAAGTTGACGTCTAGATGGAAACAGATTATCGAACAAAACGGCACAAATTTGAACTAAATCCGATCACTGTAACACTTTTTATGAAGCATTGAATGAAGAGCAAAAAAGCGGAACTTGACAACCTTATATGTTGCCAAAAATTTCTTGTGGAACATTTCAGTTTAGTCGCAAATATTAAACGAGGGTAGTCAGACGTGTGATGAAGGGGTATGTCTTCACGAAATGTCGCAAAAGGAAAGCTTAATTTCGTGTTCGTTCAAGGAAAGAAAAAAACGTACGGGGTTAAATGAACAGAGTACGCCCTTCTCGGCATATTTTTTTTTAAATTCCAGTGCGATCTTGTGCGGTAGCTTAAAGAAAGAGCGTTTTCTGCCAAAGGTATTGTGTTTTTTTTTATTTTTTGCAAAGCGTAGGGCTGTGATGGTTTTGCTCGTCTGCAGGTAATCCATATCAATGAGATGGTGGGAGTTCTAGAAACGATGGCGAGACCCTTTCCGAATGATGGGATCATATCTGCCTTCATCTCTTGGCGTCTTATGAATACCAGTGGATTCATAGTCGGTCGACTGTGACCTAACGATGCTATAACTCCATCATCAAATACTTACCTCAAGTCGTCTCTCGATTGAATTTTTTCTTGGCAATTCTTGTTAGCTCATGTGACACTGAAAATATTGGTGAATGGGGTATATGACCAAGACAGTCCTTTCTGACACATACTGTGTGAGCAAAGTCGATAATTTTTATCGAGCACTTTGGACATAATAGACTTAGGAAAAGCTGCGTACATTCCCCATGCAAGGCATTTCCCGGGTCGTCCGTCCAGGACTCACAAAATGCTGCCTACGGCCACCTTGAAATCCGTAAAATAAAAATTGGACACTCGAATTTTAATATGATCTTTGTTGCATGCCACGCGATTTTTTATAAAAGCAATGCGTAACTGATTTTCCATTTTGTAACCACTTGGTATTGGCTTAATCAGCGAATTAGGCTTAATATAAAATTCAAAATTTCATCGCTATAAGTATTAAGAGTAAGATAGTAGCGGCCACGGAGCGGGTACGTAAGCATATTTCCCAAGAATGCGGTTAATTAACTTTTTTAATTTTTCTGATCTCTCTCTGATCTTAGGACTAGCCAGGACGCCATGATTTGTCCTCCTAAGAAGTTTTCTCTGCGGTCTTTGTGTACCGAGAGCTTGACTTAGAACATGTAGACGTCGTTGAACTGATTAAATGAAATCAAAAATCTTGTGATATTAATTTATATTAACATCCGCTGCGTAGATTTGAACGTTAGGTAAAGTTACACACGAAAAGAAATTCGTGTTTGGAATTATTTCGACTGCAAAGAAACGATTTCTTGACAGCTCTCAAGGCTGAACGTGGATCAGGAAAAACACTGTCAATGCGTTAGATGTTGTATAATTCAATAAAATTGAAGTTAATCTGGAAAATCTACGGCCTATGCTAGTCTTTCTCACATTAATGAAATAGATACGACGAATTTTGGACGTCATTTGGCTATCTGTGAAGGTCCTAGTCTTCCAATTCGAGCCATTAGGACAACGCAGCTGTCGGCGACCCAGGCTGTGTTGACGCACACAATTGGAGAAGGACGTCAACCAACTTGGAGTGCTGGCTGGAGAGGCATGTTTGTTGAGGCCCATGTCCAACCCGGACTACAGTCCCATACAAAGAAGAAGATCCAAGGTGATGAACGGGAAACCGACTACTTCGGGGTGTGGTTCATACGAACAGAAATGGATATTCCGGTTTCATGGGCAATTTATTAATGACTATTAAGGACTAGGCCAGTGGGCTCAAATCAAATGCACATAACCACGAAATAGTGGTCCTAGGAGAATGCTTATAACGACTCCATCTTCTTGGCTAACAGAAGTCCACCTTAAAAACCAATTGCATTACTTTTTCAAAACAAATTGTATATATGATAAGTTTAACTATAAGAACTGGAAGACGTTGCATAGTTAATCATGGTCTACCCTGGCAAAAGAAGTTAGACTCTTCCTTTACCTTAGAGACCGCAAATTCCACTACCTCTTGTAATGTCGGACATATGCCGGTTGTGGACACAGTAAACTTATACTGTCTGATCGGGGTCCAGATGATGTGACTGGATTTATGAATCACATGATTCAAAATCACATCCGTATCACTATTAATAGTGTCAACGGAATCACTGATGGAGAAAAGACCATCTACGGATGGCGGCTAACAGACCCAGGCTTTGAGGGAACCTGACTGGTAGTGACAGCTTGACCAGAGGCTATATTCTGGTGCCACGGGAGGTCAGGGGCCCCTGGAACTTCGGTTCCAACCTGACCGTGCGGTAGGCCCCCTTGTGGGAGTATCGTGGTGGCTGTGGTTTATCACCTAACATCGCGGGTAGAGTCGAGGATAGTATACTGTGCTGACTAGTCTAGGTCATTATTTAAACACAACTAGGCAAGACGGTTAGGGGTCTATCCCTTCTCAGTGTGGAGTTGCATTCTTAACCGGGCGCTGCGACCCAGAGAGCGGAAGAAGTTTAAGAAAGGCTTCGCATCAAACCAAGGTGGAGTGATTGCCCCTCAAGCATGTTCCCAGTTTGGTACTTGGGTAACTAAGGCGTTTACTCTTGCGTTACTTACCACTCTTGGGAAAAAGGTTCCCCGTGATATAAGCCGTTAAGAGCAGATGGTCACGTAAAACCAAATCCCACATTTGTCTGATCGGGGGCTAGATGAGGGGTGTCTTTGAACAATTGCTGCACAGATAATAATAATAATAATTGTTGGAGCTACAGTCCCAAGGGGGACCAGGGCCTAGCTTGCTCATCAGCTACTCGTGTTGTGCGCGCTACTGTTCTCTCACGAGTAGAAGGGACACACAGTTTTGCCGACTCCGAACGGCGAAATTTGAGAAGCTTTCTTAGACAGTTATTACTCTTTGAGTGTTGTCAGCAGCTCGAAAGAGGTGGTGCCGTGAAATATTAGAAAAATTGGTGTTGAACTGGGAGTCGAAACTAGACCCTTCGGCGTGTGAGCGTCGCACTCTATCCACTACGCTACGGCGACCAGATGCACAAGAAATAATCCTTCATGTGCTCTGCACCTTCATCTGCTCTGTACTTGTTTGCCTATTTGCAAGACACCCAGGCGTAGGTGAACTTACCCATCGACTGTTAATCGTTATAATAATTTGGAACTTTTGTAAAGTACTTTCGTAGAGGACGAGTTGTGCACAACTATTCCTCGTCTCTCCACTCGCCTTTTGCAGACTACAGTTTTTCTTAATTTAATTGTCTTACTTATCAACCTGTACAAATTTGAGACGATTGGAGATTTAAGCCCACCATGAAAAATGATTTAATACCTGATCATGTCACCATTGTTCGCTGCAGCTAATAAAATGTGAATGGAGATCTTGGAGTTTGACAGAGAAAGTGCGCGTTTGGACAAACAGTTATCATGTTACCGAAACGAACCCTTGGGTTCCATGAGACACACTCACTTAAAGGGAGACAGACTCTTACCTGTCGACTCAACGTCAGGGCGAACCTGTTGGCAGCCGGTCCTCCACCAGACCATACTCTAGGTACGCATGTATATGACCCTTCCAGCGAAAAAGAAAACTTTAAACTTGCTACAATCACTCCAATAAAGACTCCAACCAACTTCCCTGCCAGGGAAGTGCTTTAAAGAGTTCTTCTTTCACAACAAATTCAAACTTTTCCCAAATATCCCCATGTCGGTGTGAATGCAGAGGAAAAGGTAGTATCGCGCCCTCAAGGTGAGAAATAATCTTTTCTTCATCCTTTGAAATTTTATAAGGGTCGTCTAGACGTATAGCCCTCCTGATTGAACCCTCTTCATAGGTGCTACCCAATGTTGAGTTGTAGGAAATCTGAATTTCAAAGGAATGTTAAAAAGGTGCAACGATTCGTGAAAAGTTCCAAGAAAATCCCCACCTGACATGGAACTTATAAATGTTTGCTTACCGCAGTTTTAAATCACCCTATCACTCGACACGAGTCACAAAGTAAACGAGTAAACGGACAGCCAGCAGTGAGCGCGCTCTCACCCGTGAAAAGCTTACAAACAAACAGTGGGGAGAAAAAATTCATAATTAGCAGATTATCTCATTTCTAGCTAGATAAACATAATCACAAATTTATTAACTATTCAATTCCGAATTAAAAATGAATTGCTTGTTAATAAATTTTTAATGAATGTCATAGATTCAAAAACACTGGCAAAAAAATATTACAACAACCAAAAAAACAAATTACTGTGCTTCGCGTAGGTACGTATTTGTTAATGTTTTTTGCGTGGAACTGCAAATGCTGAACACGGTATCTACTCTACGCACTCGTTAATCTATAAATTTTAATTGTTTTCCGGTGCGCGAGGGTCATGGACAATGGCGGCTGAACCGTGAACAGCGCGAACGTACCGAACCGCCGGCGGATGCTGTTAAATGAAAATCTACCACATTAAATTGATTTTAAATGAGAATTCTCGAAAAAAACGAGCCCAGGAACTGCTTTTAAAGTGATGCTTGATTTCCGCAAAAAGGATTCATTTCATTTTGTTGCTACGGGGGTATGATTGGTTTTATCAAATACATGCCAGATTATGTTGTTGTTCGGACTCTGGTTTGAATTGTGCTGTTCTGACAACAAATACTCTGCTCAATTAATGAGCGGCGGACAGAACTTGACACAGATTGTCAAAAGCATTGATTGTATTTCGCATGCACTGTAATGACTTGGGAAATTGACAAAAGAGCCACAGGAATACATGAGAGTTGTTTAAAGCATTGCAAGGTGTGTTAAAATGTGAAATTAAAAAAGAATTTCACGGATGACTACACTACGCACGTTGACGAAAGACAAGTCGTTGAACTTTCGCATAACTTGATCGAAGCTATAGTATTTCATGTTCCATTTTGGGACTGAGCTGACGTCTCACTGCCGGCTTGTTGGTGTAGATCAAGAATTCACGTTGCCCTCAGAAAATAGTCATACGACATACGAGGGGCGTTCAATATATTATCGGCATCGGGATGAAACTGTGGTTATAGATATAAATTGACTTATTTATCAAATAATACTAAGATTTTAGTGTGTTCATGTAAATTTTCATATAAGTGTGATTATTAATTCGCGATTTATCTCTAGTTAAACGTAATCTTAATGGCAACTGAGGCGATGATGATGCAAATTGAGCATCGTGCTGTAATTAAATTTCTCACTAAGCAAGGAAAAAGTCAAAAAACTATTCATGAAGAGATGGCGGCGGCTTAACAGGGATCCGAATCTTCATTATCAACTGTGCAAAAGTGGTCAAGTGAGTTCAAGAGAGGCGGATGGACTATTAAAGACGACCCCCGCTCCGGAGCCCCGGCTACTGCTTGTACTGGAGAAAGCATCAAAGAAGTCGAAAAACTTATTCTTGGGGAAGCCCGAATAAAGGTGAAAATGACAAGAGCAGAGTTCACCAAGCTTTCAACTGGTACCATTCACACCATTCTTCATGACCGTCTTAACCTTTCAAAGGTCAATGCAAGGTGGGTGCCACGAATGCACACAGCGCCTCAGAAAAAAGTGAGAATCGCATGCTGTAGAGATCATGTGAAGATGTTTACTGAGAACGCGGACGGTGTTATGAACTTAATTATTACTGAGGACGAATCATAGGCTCACCACTATGACCCTGAATGCAAACAAGAGTCCATGCAGTGGCATTAAAAAGGAACAGACCCCTCGAAGAAGTTCAAAGTCACTCTGCCTACCGCGAAGCTCATGGTCACAGTTTTTTTAGGACTCAAAAGGAATCTTTCTCATTGAGTACAAAAAAAAGGTGAAACCATCAACGTCACATCCTACGCTTCCACTTTGCGTATTATCGGGAGGAAATTAAAAAGAAAAGACGGGGTAAACTCGTGGCGGGTGTGTTGCTTCTTCACGACAACGCTCCTGTTCACACGACGCGAGTTTCTAAACCTGCTGTTGCGCGAGATTGTGGTTCCAAAGAAATCCAACACCCACTCTATAGTCCAGACCTTGCCCTTGATGATTATTTCCTGTTTACGGATTTGAAAAAATGTTTTCGGGGAAAAAGACATTCGGATGATGAAGAACTCAAGCTGGCAATAAATGGATATTTTGCAGAGAAAGAAGAAATTTATTTTTTTGAGGGTTTGAAAAGGATTATCTTAAAATGTAACAAGTGCATTGATGTTAAGAGAGATTGTATTGAAAAATAAAAACAATTTATATTGAATTCGCATTTTCCTTCATATTGGTACGGAAAATATACTGAACGCCCCTCTCATAAGCGCATAACAGCCGTGCAACGTGTGATCATCTCTTGATATAAAGTGATGGTCAACGTTACTCTTAAATCGATCCTAAATAATGCTGTGTGGCTTCTGTTACCATCCAACTGAAACCGCATACTGGCCAAGATCATGTATTCGTAATTATATGGTGTGACAGTTCACAGGGGGCCCGGGGCCTGGCTTTTTTATCAACTACGAGTTCACGTGTTATGTCCACTACTGTTCTCTCACGAGTAGAAGGGACCTACAGTTTTTTGCCGACTCCGAGCGGCGAAGTTTTAAAAGCTTTTTTTTAGACAGTATTACTTTTTGAGTGTTTTCAGCGGCAAAAAGAGGTGGTGGAGTGAAAAATTCGAAAACCTCAGCTGGGAACAATAATAACGAATCTGTAAGGATATGATAACGACTTCAATTCCAAGTAAAGAAGCGATTAATGTCATAAAATGCTGTGATCGAGTAACAAATTTCTATGCAAAACACTTTAGCAGCCTTTAAGTTTATTTGTTGTTCTGTAGTTGCTTCAAGGAACTGACCTTAGTTTCTGACGAAATAGATAATTTGCTCAATCCACTTACGCCTGAGTGGCTCTTGATTTAATGAAAAAATGAATTTCATATAATTGAAGTTTATCAAACGCCAAGAGATCTAGTATGGAAATACCAAATATGATTAAGACGCAGGTTGGATGCTGTGGTGGGAAGACTCTATCACCGTCTCCTATGGAAAAATTCGCCGTCAAAAAAAAGTTTATACGTCCTTCGTTGTAGGTCCTTCGGCCACATATGGATCACTGAAGAGTACGAAAGGTTCGAAAGGATTACAGCTAAAAGCTGTAATACAGCGGTATAGAAAAATTAAATTCAAAGGAGTGTTCTTCATATGCACATGATTGAATTCGCTAAAAATATTATCAGAGACACGAAGTGCTGACGAATTTTTTTTCAAATTGAAACCACAGTGCAGTGAGTGACGTTATGAACTCCATAGATCAAAATTTTGCGGCAGTGGTACCAAGAGAAAAATAAAAATCAACTCTGAGGCTTACTTTAAGAGACGCGTTCCATTTCTAATTCTCTTTAGGTAATTTCCCGTATGATGGCGCACGCAAGTGGAGAAGCACCTCAACCAACTTTGAGTTCGCAAGACAGCTTGCAAAAGATCGTGCTGGCTGGAAGGGCATGCTGGTTGAGGCCCAGGGCCACCACGGTCTGTAGCGCCACTAGAAAAAGAAGAGCAAGGACAAGAAGAAGAATACGACTGAATACGCTAACACTTGTCTGGGTCACGTGACATCTCGAGACCATGGGAAACAAGATTGCCGCTGAACTAACTAGGCAAGGTTCAAAAGGAAAATTAGCAGAGCTCAAACCCACCTTGGGACTACCTGCATCCTTGGGCAGGGCCTTCGTCGGCGGTTGGGTCTTCCTAAGGCATAATTAAAGATGGCGTCACTCTAAAGGATGCAAGCTAAACATGTAACTGCTCCCGAACGTCAGCAAGAAATCCTCATCTTTTCTGTTATCTTTAGAGAGAAAAGAGTGCGGGCGACTTTTCGGCGCACTAGCGGGACACTTCACCTTTGTTAAGCAGCTTATGTTGGCTTCAGTTTAGTGATGGCACCCCTTGCGACACCTATGGAGAAGGTGAAGACACTTCGAAGCACTTTTTCTGTCAATATCCTGCCTTTGCTCGTATCAGGTGACTGCTGTTTAGCTTGGACGTGGTGGGGGCTGAAAGGGGGGCTAAGCCCTTTATCAGAAAATCAATAAACCCCATTCAATGAAGGTTATTTTCTGGAAGTACAACGAATCCGCCTTTTATGTCTGAACGCTCCAGTGCATTATATCACAACTTCCAACAAAAAAATATATATGTTCCCTTACGCTTTCTCGATGCCACTACAGTCCACAGAAGAATCAGTGTACAGCTTTTTCATAATCGAATCCTGGTATGTCTGCTTCTGTTTACACACGAGTAGAAGAGGCTTACAGATATCTTGACGAATCTTAACGTCTAATTTTCAGAAGCTCTTCCATTTCAGTGTTGTCATAATTTTAGTCTGGGAGATGAACGCGGGGCCATTCGCGTGTTGACATCTCAATTCGACCATATATTTCATTTCTAATTCTAAATCTGCCATCTGTTTTCCCAGATTAAAAGTGAGGGTGGGAATGACCGTCTAAGAAGTGAGTTGGTCCTATGTTTTAAAAGAACACAACATTCCTCGAACGTCTGATTGAAGGCTCTCCCGTAACCCCCACTGAGAGTGTTTAATATAGCATCATTCAATTTTCGATTTCGAAAGTATGTCTAAATAAAGTTAGTATGGCAAAACATATTTTAAAACACTTTTATACATCATCAAGATTAGATCTCTCATTAATTGCGAAATATAAAATCGTTCAAGAAGTCCATTTAATAATAATAATAATAATAATAATTGTTGGCGCTACAGTCCAAAGGGGGACCAGGACCTAGCTTGCTCATCAACTACTCGTGTTGTGCGCGCTACTGTTCTCTCACGAGTAGAAGAAGAAGGGACCTACAGTTTTTTGCCGACTCCGAAGGACGAAATTTGAGAAGCTTTCTTAGACAGTTATTACTCTTTGAGTGTTGTCAGCAGCTCGAAAGAGGTGGTGCCGTGAAATATTAGAAAAATTGGTGTTGAACTGGGAGTCGAACCTAGACCCTTCGGCGTGTGAGCGTCGCACTCTACCCACTACGCCACGGCGACCACAAGAAGCCCATTTGTGTGAGTTTATAACCGTAAAACGCGTATATTGCTTAAGTTATTTGGTCTTTAACGTTTCTAGAAATCGGACGATTTTTTTTTGTGCGAAGTCCCAAAGTCCAGTGATGAACTTAAATTTTCCTCACATTTTTCGCAGAAATACCTGAAATTTCCCCTCTGGGTTTCTAAGAAGAGGCCAATGATTTCAGAAAAGCGCAAAGAAAACAATCCAAATACGGTAATATGCTTGAACCATGTCTTCAAACAACGTGCTCACCATCAGTAAATGGATTAAAACGTAAACATATTGTTTGACTGTAAGAACCGTCCTTCTAGAAACACATTCCCGTCATTGCAATCGAGTCCGAAATATTCATGCAGCATGGTAAATTGAATTCACAGTGGCATGTGAATTAGAAATGTTATCCACACCAAACAGCGATTTTTTCGGGATGTGGTTGTACATCGTTAACAACGCGTGGATTGATGTCTGTCCAATGACATACATTGTGTAGACGAAATGTAGACTAATTTTTTTTACCAGAAGTTAAATGATTTGGAATATATTTTGACGTGATTTGTAGTATTTTGACGTCGATTTGCAAGTATCGAAAATCACCGGTGCGTGCCAGTGGAGTATCCCTCTGTTTTTACACGTTGCCGCTGCCAAAAAGTTTGACACAACACTGAAACTAAGATTTCCAAAAAAAGCGGAATGTTTAACAGAATGTATACGGGAGAGTAATAAAATACAATTCTGTAGACAATTAAATCTTTATTGTTCTGTCATTGTCAGTGCCATGCTTATGACGGTCAGCTTGTTTTTACAGATTTCACACAAAGGGGTGAAGAGTTTAGGTCATTTAGCTGATCAGCTCCAGCTAGTAACAGCTAGTATTATGTGTAAGGTAGGTTGCAAGTAATATGAATCAAAAATTATAATCTAAGACAAAAACTGAAGCCATTACAGACAGGTTTTAAAGTGGACAATTTGAAAAGATTTTTAAAAGTTCTCGATCTTCTTGTCTTTTACGACTTTAGTATCATTTAGGCTGACAAAGGTTTGAACATCCTAAGACTTCTTAACATTCGCAAAGGCCTATTCAGCAAAGTGCGACAGATTGCCCAGAAGGTGCGCTAGTTTGCAATTTCTTATACAACATGTTTGAGATCAACGACTATGTGCTATAGGTAGGTTCAGTATGAATGTTAAGCATGCCGTTTGGAAAAATAAGATTAAGACGGTTTAATTTTTAAAAGCTGTTTATTACTTGACGGATAGGATGTGACTTCCTGATTTTAAAATCGCCATTTGCGAAGAGATGCCTTGCAGTGCATACACATGACGTGGGAGGTCGATATATGATCATCAATGCTCCACTTGCGTTGTTTATTTACAAAACATAGTCCCAATGTTTACGAATTGGATACTTTAGTGGAAGCGACAGCCGAACAAGTAAGTGCCAAGTACGCAAAATTCTTAAATTCTCTCATATACCGCGGGTTCGGCATGTGGATACATAACATAAAGAATGAAAGTTCAAATGTCAAGCAAGTCTAAGTGATGGCTCAGCATTCCTCGAACTGCAGTGAAGATCGCCACACATCTACTCGTGTGTTCGGTGGAGGCAATACACTGAAGTATTCAATCCCAAGAAGGAGACAAAATTTCCACGAGGCAAAAAGATATTTATCTCTGCCGTATTGTGTGAGCGTCTGAAACCGTTTATCGATGACCTGATAGGTCCCTATTAGTGTGGTTTCAGACCAGAGAATTCCACAATAGATCAGAACTTCCAGGCAGATCCCGAAAAAGACTCAAGCAGTGCAAATCGACACTCATCACGTATTCGTCGATTTAAAGGCGGCGTATGACAGTGTGCGAGAGGCAAGCTAGCTAGCTCGCTTTGGCATGACGATGAAGAACTCTCGCTGCTCCGTCAAGGTCGGTAACAAACATGTCAAAAAAGGCTTTGGACAAGGCGCAAGACGCACTGTCATATGGCTTCTTCAACATCATCCTCGAGAAAATCGTGCGTAACCTACAGATCAACACCAGAGACACGATCTTCCAAAAGTCAGTTCAGTTGCTTGCTTACGCTGACGACATTGATGTGATTGGACGAATCAATGAATCGTTTGCTGGCATTAAAGCGGAAGCGGCTGAAATTAGTCTGACGGTAAATGAAGGCAAAACAAAGTATATGATACTCAGGAGGAGGAAGGACACACAACACAAGGACACACAACATCGACGTCTCGGACAGAACGTCACATTAGGCAGCAGAAACTTTGAGGTTGTCAAGGACTTCGTTTACTTCGGCTCTGCGGATACAGTTACAGATACAACGCTAACGATGGCTAGACCATGTAGAGCGTATGGACTCCACTGCTCCTGCCCGAAAAGTCTTTGAATTCGAGCCATTGGGGCAACGCAACAGAGGACGACCTATACTAAGGTGGCGCACAAGAGTGAGGAAGGACCTCAACCTACTTGGAGTGCGCTGGCGAAAGATCGTGCTGGCTGGAGAAGCATGTTGGTTGAGGACCAGGTCCATCCCGGACTGTAGCGCCAAAAGAAGAAGAAGAGCAGCATTTATACAGCATCTTTCTCGATCTTCCGAGGGTATAGGAAAAGCTTCACAAAGACTATCATCCCTCGCACCTAATCTGAGCTGAACATTTACACATAACGTCCTCTGAATTGTATTGGCCTCTTCAACTTCCTCAGCCATAAAATAGGTACAAATCGACATAAAGTGCAGTAGCTTGTGTACCAGCGCAGGCTGTGCAGACGGGTTTACTGTTTTGTGGGATATTGTCCTCCTTACAGACACCCCACATATGAAAATTGGTTGTGCCAATGAAGTGTGCAAACGTAATAATTTAGCATTCGTTTTCAAGCAGAAAAGAACTAGAATGTCAGGGCTTTCCACCCTCTCTTAGGTGTTGTGCTGTAAAAATGATAAATGATAGACAAAAATTAGTGTAGGTACTTAAAGGGCGGTTTATGTCGAATCGAGCAATCTTGTACAAGTTGCCGTTCTTTCTCCGCCCATAGTTTTTCGTCCCAAACTTGATGCTTCCAATCGCCTAAAATGACTCATCCAATCTAAAATGTTGACTTCAAACATTTTTAAATTTTCAACAAAAAGGGGAAATAAAAATTAAAATAAGTAAAAACCCTAATTGAAAGAGAAATACAAATCTAGGCCAAGTATGTTTCATTTTATTTTTTTTCGGATGAGTAGAAGGAATACACAAGTGATTTCATCACTCAAAGATTTTCCCGTTCATCAGTTGCTCAAATCTCCTTCGAATCCTTTTCAGTATCTAAGGACAGAGTACAGGGACATTAAGTCTCCGAGAGAAGATGAAAGCATTAAAATCTCATGAACCATGCACTTTTCCAGTCGGAAGCAAAGGCTAAGAGCAATTAGGTTTCTTTCACTGTGCATCAAGAAGTTACTGAAAACGTCCTCCTTTCATTCGCATCAATTAACTCAAGGAAAACATCACATCTGCAGTTCTCGGCTCCATTAAAATGGTCATAAACACGGGGCGAAGACATTATACCACGGCACTCACCCCACACTCAAACTACCAACAGTTTTTTGTTTTCATCCAGAGGCTGCAGATTGTAGTATCCATAAAATTCATTGCCTCACAATCATTATTCGGCAATAAACCGCATGCGGTAATCGCAAATCATCGCCACCAGCATATCATCGGGCCATCGTCGTCGTCATTGAATCGGCGGCGAAGTGTGTCGTGGCGCAGAGCAAGGAAATTTACATCGTGCCGAAAGCTCTATAAGCAGTTTCACGCTTGAGCTGCACCCTGGACCTCTCAGTGATGAATGCCACATTCAGTCGGGTCAACGATTCTTGGCAAACTGCCGGCCGCCTGAAGTTCACTTCTTTTTCTGCTTGCCTCGGGGGTGGCGGAGGATTTCGTTTTTTGTGTCTCCTAAAGATTAATGGTCAGTGCATATGAATTTTGACAGGACCAAGACGGGAAAGAGAGTATCCCTTCTCTGTCTGCAAGGAGGCGAAGAGCGAACGAATGTGTACTAAAATGGATTTGCGCATGTCGACTCTTCAGTTGTCAGGACTCTTTCCAGCCAAACAGCTGCACCGCAAGCAGTACAATGTGGAAAATGCTATATCCTCGTGATCCTTGTATAATCAGTGCGTGCCTTAAGTAAATTAGTTAGTTTGGTCTTAACTTTTGCCGATTGTGGTCGCGCTGGCTCCTGCCGCATTTGTCCAGACGAATATTGTCGTTTCGTGAAACACATTTTACAGCCTCAGTGGGTGCACACAAGTACTAAGTTTTCAAGCGTGCGAACACTGCCGAACAGAGGAATCTGTTCCAAAGTCAAGGAAGTAGGTCGACGACGACAGGCATTCTAGTCTCGCGGTGACAGTGTTAAGTGTGCTGCTTAACGTCTTTTGTGCGCTGTGTGTGCAGGTCCTCGAATGTAATCGGTACTTGTTTATAACTAAATAGCGCCTGCCACTACCAGTCCCGGTCATTATTTTTTGTTTGTGCTTTTTAAGACTTGTTTTGTTGAGCTTCTTGGTTGTTGTTTATTATTTTTGTTTCTTGCATGCAGCTGCTGCAATAAAGAGTCAGACAGGATAACAGCAATCAGCAACAGCGGCAGAGTGGCGGTCGTTGTGTGGTGCGCCAATTTCGTAGACCGCAGTGCGAATACGTAACAAAAGGCATAACAGCGTCGCGTGACACCAGTAATTTAGTGATTCTTTCAGTTTGATAACAAAACAAAGCCGTTGCGGCGGTGGCGAAAAAAAATTAAAAACGAAAGAGTTTTCCTTGAATGATATTGAAGTGACAAGGATTTGAAGGATAATAAATATCTAACCCGTATGATAACTAACCTTGCCCCCACCCCTCAAGCCCAGTCCACCTTTGAAGAGGGAATCGGGAGAATATTCATTAAGCTTATCAAGAAGGCGACAGAGTGTCCTTTGTAATTCAATGCACAACATCTGTTAACATTGGCATTAAAGTCAATCCCGACCCTTTGTTGACCTAAGGTACATAACCTTCATCCCCCCACGGATGGTAATCGGGGAAATGATGGCTTAGGGTCAGTGGCAGAGATACCCACAAAGAGACCAACCCTACTCTCCGCTCTTTTTTATTGCTTCACTCGAACAAAGCGCAAAACGATATCAGTGTCCACAGCACACTTATCCCAGAAACCCACACCACTCATTCGCCGAACAATTGAGGTGACAATTGAAGCAGTTACCTATCTCTCTTCTATCCTTATTGTCGCGTCGAATGCCAAATCTACTACTCATCGTCGAGAGTGAAGTCAAACGACGAACAAAACAACAAAAGAAAATATTCAAGTGCGACAAGCTACAACCGAATCCTTGTATCTTCTGTGGCTGGTGTTGTTCTGGTGGCTTGCGGTGGTTGTGGTATGCGGTGGCCGCACAGTAATGTCGATGAAGATGATGATGGCGTTGTTAGCCGCGGTGGACCGATGCCATAAAAGATAAACGAGAGTGGAAATATGTTGCTTGTCCTTTTTGTGCCTTTTTCTCCTTCCTTCACCTTTTATTTTTACAGCCATTGAATGATTTAATAATTTTCTATTCGTCTCCCTCTCTCTCTCCTCCGGTGAATCTCCGTTCCAGAAGTCAGTGATACACAGATACAATTGTTTGTTCCGCACTTCCTTCACATCTTCTTGCGTCTTTATCGCCTTGTATCCATTTCACGGTTATCAGCGGTGTGGTGACAACACACACCGTTCCCTCTAATCCCAGCATCCGAGTAGACATCAACAATGAAAAGGATTTGTGTTTGCCTTGGCTGTGTGCAAGTGTTAAAAATGAAATAATGAAAGACATGGGTGCTGTTGTTGCGGATGTGTGGTAACAAAATAAAGGAGAACATTTTGAGTTTCGTTTTTTTTTCCGCAATTTTGTTGTTCTTATTGTTGTTGTTGTGTTGGTGGTGAAGTTAAGAAAAATGACGCGAATAAAACTGAAACGCAAGGATATACTTCATTTGATGGGAGTCATCAATATTGTTGGATTGATACACTGGGGCTGCTGCGAGCCGAACAATTCTGATGAACAGGATATGTCACATTTTGGTAAGAGTGTCATTCATACGAGTGAAGACGAATGATTTTTTTTTTTGTGATTTTGAATAAGATATTTTAAGGAAACGAAAAAAAAAATAAAAGCGTTGACTGTCCTTAGTTGGGCCTTTTTTATGGTGCGGCTGGTGGAATATTGAATGGATTGATTGACGTGGGAATTATGCGGGAAGGCATGTCGGACCGGATGAAAGAGAATTATTATGTTGACCTCAATTTTCGGAAATTGATTCGGAATCCACTGGTATACGATTTATTGAGGTGGAATTTCTGATTTCACATTCAAATAATTACAATTCCGCACAAAAGTTCTTTAGAGCAAGTGGAAAAGAAAGTAATCCTGTTGCGATGAATACAAGTATGCGACTAAACGATTATCTTAACATCGTTCAGTTAAGTTACGTGAGCTTACACGCTGGCTCCATTATTCATTGTATGGTATTGGTGGAATTCTGTGTGCAGGCCGTCGAGTACGCTCAAAATTCTTTGTTTCGTTTTTGTTTATCGTATCAATTATCAATTAGAGAAATCAAATCTCTCTCTCGCAAGATAGACGACACCGCGTTGCTAATAATTGAATCAAATCTGAGAAGTAATTTTATTATAATTGTTTTGAAGCATTGTTTTTATTTTAACATAATAATCATACAATTTGAAGTTCAAAAGACGAGTTAACATGGCAAAAATGCCGTCTGTTGAAAGTTGACATTTCGAAATTAAAATTTCAAATATCATATTCAGTATAAATTAAACACATACTAGAGCTATTACGTTAATTCTTGGAGTGAGGCTAGAAACGAAAAAGCAGGTTTTAGTCCTCTGTCCCATTAAGAAAGTTGCATGTTTCCTCAAGGGTGAGGGATTCTTTAGAGAAGCACAGTAAGCGCAGTTATAAAAGTATTGACCAAATTGCGATAAGGTAAGAAATGTTTTCGATGTCGTTTCTACTGCAAAGCATACCGATAATATTGCTGTCATTTTGGTGTGGCATAAAATTCAGTCTCAGAAGTTCAGTTCCAGGTATGAAAATTGTGCATATTTGATATGCCGAAAATTCCCTTCTAAAGCAACTTTTCAAGCCTAGTGTATGATTGAGTAGTTAAGATGTAATCCTAGACGAAGGCGTTTTAGCTTTTCTTACACAAGAATCATACACATAATCATTGCATTTTTTAATGCACTCATAAGCACGAATGACTGAGAAGAAGATTGCGCAATAGCATGTAATTTTTTCTCATATGCTGCTCTGCTGACGTCACGGGAGACAATTGATTTGACAGCCGCTTGTCGTTGTTCATTATTTACATTAAACTATTAGAAGGGAAATTTGTACACTCTTTTAATAATAAAAATTAGGTTGTACGAGGGTTTTAATAAGAAAATAAATTTGAAATATATTGTCTACTAAATTTTCCATTACTTTGTTTTATTGAGGTGGAGAATTTTAGTGCTGTGAAAGGAATGATAAAAAAAGTCATGCCATTTTCGTATTTCTTTTTAGTGAATTATTTTATTTAGTTTCCTTTTTCTTCATTTGATTTTCATGATCTAAAATTTCTTTGTTTAATTAACTTCTGAGAAAATACATTCGCGCTCTGAAGAATAGTTTTTGTATATTGTATCCTCCCTTTGAAATTAACCGCCAAGCAGAAGAACTGAAGTGATTTGCGGTGATCTTGAGGTAGATAGTTTGGTTTTTGTTTATGTTTGTTTGGTTTGGTTTATCAAGCGTACGCTCCATTGAAGAAAACTTGAAATAGCCGCTGAAGGACCAGGCCATCGTGTTACGAATGAGGGTTGCTTTACAGACTACCGTTTCACTACCCATTGCTTTTTAAGTGATTCTTAAGAAAATCGAATCAAATTGAGTGAAAATCGACCAAAACACTCATAGATTCTGTAGAACCAAGGTCCTTTTGGTAAAGCACAAATCACTGTTCATCTTTTGTAGCATTTCCCATATCGACGCTGTCACCATTATTATCATCTTAAGTTCATGACTCTTGGTTTTGTGACATGAAATAAGAGATGTGTCCGTGTTTGAGGAAGCCTTTAGACTGTGAATGCATTTAGTATGTGTACACAGGTCTTTTTCTTCATCAGATGGGCAGAAGGTTACACATGCATGTCACACTCTTAGTCTTAACTGGCTTTAAATTGAACCGACATGGATAAAACTTTTCTTGTAGATGTAATTACAGGCTGCTACGAGGGTTGCCTTTAATATTTCGTGATTAGAGAACAAAAACAAATAATAATCATCGAAAATAGCTTTATTGTTTTTCAAAATATTTCCCATTAAGATCTATACACTTTTGCATGCGTTTGAACCAATTGTCGAAGCACTTTTGCCACTCTGATTGAGGTATCTCCAAAACATGCATTCTCAACACATCAACCTCTTCTTCAGGTCTCAAAAAACGTTGACCTCTCATTTTATGTTTTACGTACGGGAATAAAAAGAAGTCATTTGATGCCAAGTCAGGACTATACGGCGGATGACTCATCATATACATGTTTAGAGTGTTCAAAAATGCAGTTGTTTGAGCCGCTGTGTGAGAGCTTGCATTGTCGTGGTGAAGAGTCAAGGAAAACCTGGTTTCTTGGAAGACAATTGGCAAACAAATAGTTGTGTACTACTCAGAGTTGACCATTCTGCGTTGTTCTAGTTGTACGATTGCGACATGTGAAGTTTTTCCAAAAAAGAGGCGACCATATGCTTGGAAGTGGCTCAATTTGAAACACCGGGGGGCTCCAAGGTTTCGGGCCGATACGCGTAAATCCACGATTCATCACCTGTCACGATGTCTTAGACGTGTTTCAAGGCACTCCGGTTATATATTTGGAGCATTTCTTTCGGCCAATCGACACGAGCCTTTTTTTTGAGCGATTGAAAAATTGTGTGGGATCAAACGCGAACACGGTCAAATGTTCATGTAATATTGAATGTATGCTGGTCCCACTAATGCCTGTGGTTGTCAAAATCTCACGATAGGTCACATGGCGATCTTGCAATATCAGTTGGCGCACAGCATCAATGGCTTCCGTAACAACAATCGATTTTGGACGACCTTCACGAAATTCGTCTTGGAGTGAATTACGACCTCGGCTAAATTCACCATACTGTCGATAAACACTGATCCTGGATGGAGCTTCATCGCCAAAAATTTCATTAAGTTCATCGATGCACTGTTGTTGAGTTAGTCCACGTCGAAAATTGTAAAAAATATTCGCACGACAATTTTCACGATTTAGTTCCATTTTTTGGGCGAGATGAATCTTTGAAGATAATGCAAACAACACAAATAGCGCTAGTATGTCAAAACGTTATGAGTGCGTATAACCTATAAAATATCAAACTTTACGGTAGAGCTGGCAGTTGCCAGATTTCAACACTAGGGTTGCCCAATACCTAAATATAAAATGCAACCTTCGTACACATTGTTGTGGAACCCCCATCTTATCTGCAAAATATTTGGTAAAGGCAAATAAATAAATTTGCTGGAGAGTCTTAAATTTGATAGCATTTATAATAAGGAGATTATATTTACTGTATCAAAAGAAGCTTTAAAATCCACAACGTAACATTTTGATGCCATTGGCAGAGAAAAATCATACATTTCTCTGTACACTTTATTTTTGAATGATACATTCGAGAGAGGCATACACAAATTAAAGGTATCGTGGTGTTGCTCCGTGCAAGCCATTGAACTTAAAATAAAGTTCCTTATTTTGAAATAGTGTGACGGTGTTTGGCAAGGCCGCTGGTTCTCGAGGTTGTAATACATCGATCCATCACAATCAGTTGGACATTTTTTCAGCATTGATACTCTCTAGTGTATGCTTTCTAGCTATGCTCCTCTCTAAAGGACTTTTTTTTACAATTAAAGTGGTAAAATTTTCAAGTGTTGTCTTTACCATTACGAGCAAGAATAATCATAATAATTGTTGGCGCGACAGTACAGAGGGAGACCAGGCCCTAGCTTGCTCATCAATTACTCGTGTTGTGCACGCTATTGTTTTCTCACTAGTAGAAGAGACCTACAGTGTTTTGCCGACTCCAAACGGCGAAATTTGAGAAGCTTTCTTAGACAGTTATTACTCTTTGAGTGTTGTCAGCAGCTCGAAAGAGGTGGTGCCGTGAAAAATTCGAGGTGTTCAGCCGGGAATCAAACCTAGACCCTTCAGCGCCTTCAGCGTTTGAGCGTCGCACTCTACCCACTACGCCACGGCGGCCACACGTGCAAGAATAAACATTATTAAAAAAAAAGAGTAAGATTCGAGACATATAATTTGATTCCATTGAAATATTTCGGGGTAATGGGCTCGTTTCGTAGTGGGTAATGAGCGATATTGCGCTGAAGGTCCCAGGTTTAACCTTTGGACTGAACTCCTCACAATTTTTTCATGTCCCGACCTGTTTTGAGTTTCCGACAACACTTTAAAAGCAATGTTTGTCTTCTAAAAGGCTTCTCAATCTTCGCCTTTCGGAATCAGCAAAAAGCTGTAGGTCTGAATAAGGTAGCCCCTGGTTCTCTTTGTGACTGCTGCACAATCCAATTTTCACAAATAAAGAAAAATGTGTTTCAGTGAGTTCATAAAAAGCCCATTTTTTTGCTTGTTAAACACTCCATATATAACAAATTAACGAACTTCGGGTGAAACTTGTACAATCGCCGGAAAGAGAAACCAAAGTGAATTCTCTTTATGTCATTGTTACTGCTGTTAAGGACACCATAATTGGAAGAAGTTCCAGGGAGCACTGAAATTGTATCTGGCTCTTCTACACTTGAAGCCAAACCTCACAAAGGTCTTCATCCAAGCGTTTTAGCAATTAGGGGTAAGTGTGAGCTATATTTGATGAATTCCTGCTATAAACTCCAGCTGATATTTCAAAGAGAGCGCCTAATTAATTTACTTGCAATGAAGTTGGTCATGCAGGATGTGCTTCCATTTGTGGCATTAATATTGGTCCCTGGTGCAATTGTTCATTCCGAAAATCTGAAAAATAAAAGGCTCGCTTGCTTTAGTTTAATTGAACTCTTGCCTTTGAAGTTCAGATTTTTAATAGGAATTTTTAAACTTTCTTTCTACACAAAAGTGTTTTTAATTTAATTTTCATTTTAATTTGTAACCATAATTGGAATTTAATTACTGCAATATTTAGAAATAAAATAATCTTCAATGATGAGGCTTATTTCTGGCTAGATTGGTTTGTCTACAAGCAATATATGAGCTTTTTGGCAGGCAGTAATTTACACGTGCCTAACGAGCGACCATTATATTTCGAAATATTCAAAATAAGTTTGAGGTGGATTCCATGCTGAGGGTTCCATTGAACTATGTTTTTCTACTTTGAATGGAATTTCTTATCATACCAAGATAAGTACCAAGTTTTGGTCCCAGATGTAATATTTGAAGTTTGCCAACAAACTACTCCACATTTGTTCTAATCTATACGTTTAAGAGTTTGGCTAGTGCGTTATTGCAAGAGTCAGACCCATCACATGATCGCCTCATTCAACTTCTATAGACTTTTTTCGGGACTACGTAATGTCGTTGGTCTATGCCTCCAAGCCGACAACAAAAAAAAGAGAAGCAAAAGCTAAAATTGGGTATTTTATGTGAAAAGTTAGACGAAAATTGGGATCATTGCTGGACTGCGGTCCTACGTTAAAGACTGTCTTAGCTAAGAATCTAGAAATTCCAGAAACTATTAGGACTAACGTAAGTTAAGTTATAGACAAGGTTCTTCCCAAAATCTGCAGAAATGAGATTAAAATTTACAGTAAAAGAATCTTTTGCCTATAAGCTCACAAAAGCAGTTTTTTGAATGATGTTAATTTTGTCTTCAAATTTTAAAGAGAACAAAATATTGTTTTACATATGAACGTTTTCTAAGTTCTACTTTCGAGGCCGAAAAATGTATAACCCTGATTCTAACGTTATCAAGTTCGGGGATATTCTTTCTTTTAAAACACAAAACAGTAAACACGTTCTATTCTCATTTTCTAGTATAAGCCATATTCACGGCATAACTCCGATGAATTATAGCTAGTGGAAGTCGGCTATATAGCCCGTGAAGTAGTGAATTAAGTGCAACACTCACACGCGGAAGGTTCATTTTTTCAGGCCATCTTTCAAGGCACCATCTATATCGAGCAGTGAACAACACTGCTTCTCTAAATTCGACGTTAGGATTTGACAAGAAACCTGTAGGTTCCTTCTTCTCATGAGTTAACAGAAGCACGTACAACTCGAGTCGAATATGAGTAAGGTGTATCCAAACCTCACTGCGGACTCTCGCGCCATTTAGCAAATATAATGGAATATATACTCGACGCAAGTATAATGCCAACACGCTGGATCTCTACTGACTTCAATTCCCCTTGCTCCTACTTCTTTCTTTTTACAACAAGGTTATGATCTGTATTATGAAGCTCAGAACCTCCGCATCCGTCTATGATTTTCGACAACACTTTCCTTCCGGACTATTTTATTTATGAGGTCGTGGTTCATTGTTTCGAGTGACTTTTTACGTTAAGACTAGTTTAAATTTCCAGGCTTTCATTAAATCAAGCCACCAGCTGCTATACAAAGCATCTTAATTTTTGTTGTACTGGTCTCGTACCTTCCCTGTAACGCTGCAATCCATAAGTGAGCAACGGACCTAGAGCTTACGGGTCATTATTCGGTCACATAAATAGATGACAGAGTTGTACTACCACATAATCCGCAATAGGCCTACGCCATATTTGATATTGTCATAAAAGATTCCTTGACATTTGATAATAATAATTGATGGCGCGACAGTTCACAGGGGACCAGGGCCTAGCTTACTTATCAACTACTCGTGTTATGCGCGCTACTTTTCTCTCACGAGTAGAAGGAACCTACAGTTTTTCGCAAACACCGAACGGCGAATATTGAGAAGCTTTTTCTTAGGCAGTTGATACTCTTTGAGTGTTGTGCTCGAAAGAGGTTGTGTCGTGAAAAATTCGAGGTGTTCAGCCGGGAATCGAGCCTTCGGCGTGTAAGCGTTGCACTCTACTCACTACGCCACGGCGGCCACATTAGATAGACCTCAATTATTTGAAAATCATTTCACAATCAAATCAATTGCCACTTAGGCGTAGGTGTATCGGATAACGAACCCTAGAATACTCTTGTGAAACTAGGTAAACTTGAAATAGACACAGAGCAACTAATAAACTAATAGGCTGCTTAAGTGTTTACGAAAGAATTGAGAGAAATCTCCTCCGCGGCCTATTTTCAAAACTCATCCCCTGTGTAAATTCCATTCGCATTCCCTATAGAGTTTACATTTTATTCCATTGGAGCTCACCCACGTTAAGGTTTTTTTTCTCTTTTTATTTTTCCACGAATTCTTTGACTTTTCCTATCCCACGAGCAGTCGATCAACCACCCTGTTTTGCATCAATTCATAATATTCATAGACTTGACTCATTTGAGCTCATTAAAAATTATCGTCTACCTTCAACAACATCCACTTGTGTCGACTGTAAGTATATCTCCACACAGTGAGGAACTGGTGGAAGCATTAAGTGACGGTTCTGCCCTTAGAGAATGACAGGCAGTGATGTGAGTGAGAAGGTGACATTAAAAATGTAAACAAACACAGAAGCATTCAGCGTAAGCCCCATAATCGAAATATAAGTCCTTTGTGTAGGGGAAGAGCACCTTAATCGATACGCCCACCGGACTGTTTAAAGAAAAGAAGTACTTTTTTTGATTTTAACAAACAGCGAGGAACTTAATTGGATCATTAAGCAACCCACACGGGGATTACGGATAACCAAAGTCGTTTCTGCCTAATCAATCAAGAAAAGGGCATAATCCCTGTTCACTTAAAACTCTCGTTGATTTCAGTGAAACTTTAAGATTTCATCAAGTGTTTTCTTTTTATAAAACTGATTGTGACAGTCTGGCTTTAAATGGATTCTATTCTTAAATGTTTCACAAACACGCTTATGGTTTTCTTAATTGCAAATTAAGGGAATAAGAGAAATGGTGTCAAGAAGTTCAAGGGTGCCTAATATTCGGGCATTTATCCAGATCTTAGACAGTTGCTTTCAATCCCAAAGTAGAAAGTGAATTCGGAGACAACACTCTTTACATTACATTTTCTGTCATTGCTCAATGCTGTGAGTACTGTGTGATATCAACTATCACAAGAAGACTTTTGTTAGCTGGTGACTAAGAAACATATGAAGGATTTTTTGTTCTTATCTTAAGCAATGAGTTTCCTAAGAGATCGGGTCTAGAACTCATTGGAACCAATATTTTACAAAGTGGATGGCAGCGAATTCATCAGACTCTTCGAAAAGGCGAATATCCTATTCAAACGCATGGAATACAATGGAACTCGCGAACCTAGAACCTAGGACTTCCGCAGCTTTCAGTCAGTGGGAGTTAGCAGAATTATAGAAATCTGAAACTCATTGCCAAAAACCGCACGCGATGGGGCGTAGGAAAAATACACGCTACAGGCCCCGCAATGGTTTACAGAAACAACAATTAAATAGAATCAATTCTTGCACTATCAAGTTACTTAGCAGTTTAACGTTTCCTTCTTTTTTACTTAAGTCAAGTTTTCAAGAGAGTTCTTAATGATGAATTTCCCGACCTACCTTTCTTCAAGAGCTGATAAGGACTTTGAGATGTAAACATTGGAACATAGACCCATAAGAAAGTGAAGGAGAGAGTTGGATTATTATCTACTTCAGGTCATCTACCTCAACTCTATGGACTGAAGGGCATTTAAGGTCGCAACTATTGTAATCATTGTAATCAAAGTGAGGCTCTCCAGGTTGAAGAACAACGTGCAGTCTACATCGGTCAAGTTAACTCATCGACAAATTTACATCTCTGACCGACCATAACGGCAGCGTTGAGAAATATTGAAAATTGTTCTTCTTCTTATTGTGGCGCTACAGTCCGCGGTGGACCTGGGCCTTAACCAACATGCCTCTCTAGCCAGCACGATCTTTCGCCAGCTGTCTCCAGTTGCGCACTCCAAGTTGGTTGAGGTCCTTCTCCACTTGTGTGCGCCACTTCAGTCTAGGTCGTCCTCTGTTGCGTTGTCCCAATGGCTCGGATTCAAAGACTTTTCGGGCCGGAGCAGTGGTGTCCATACGCTCTACATGGCCTAGCCATCTTAAGCGTTGTATCCGTAGACGCTTGACCAGGCGCATGTCGCTGTATAGCCCATAGAGTTCGTCGTTAAATCTTTTCCTCTAGATGCCAGCAACGCTAAAAATCGCATGCAAAACAAGACTAAGGGCTTTCTCATCCGCTTTTGCTAACGTCCAAAATTTCGCGCCATAAAGTAGGACGGGGATGATCAAGCTGTTATATAAAGCGAGCTTAGTCCTTCGAGAGAGGGCTTCATTACTCAATTGCCTCTTGAGCCCTAAGAAACAGCGATTGGCAAGAGTGATTCTGCGTTTGATTTCGGTACTGATGTTGTTATCCCTGTTTACCGCCGAGCCAAGGTAGACGAAATCCTTGACTACCTCAAAGTTTCTGCTGCCTAGTGTGACGCTCCGTCCGAGACGTCGATGTTGTGTGTCCTTCCTTGATGACAGCATGCACTTAGTTTTGCCCTCATTTACCGCCAGAACCATTTTAGCCTCTTCTGCTTCAATGCCAGCAAACGCGTCATTGACAACTCGCTGTGAAAACATATTTTTAAAATATCAACAGAAAGAAAGCTTCTTACCGTAGTCTGTGCCACAACTTAAAAAGACGAAAATCTGACACTCAAAACCTCTTCTCTTTCAATAACCTCAGTAACTCTTCTAAATGAAGCAGGTTAAGGAACACATAGATCTCAGATTATTCGACTGCAAATTTTAGCGGGTTCAACTATCACTCCTTTTGAGTTTTTTTTTTGGATAGCGATTATGTGCGAAAAATCATTTCGATCTTGTTAAAGACCAACAACAAGAAAGCCAAGACTTCAATCTGTACATAATCTAAATCATATTGAACGTCGATATGTGCGCCAAATGATCATAAATAGACTGGGTTAACAGAAGAATTTCGCAGACAATATTGAAGAACCTTACGACCGAATTACCTGCGGCTTTTGCGCTTTCACTTCCATACGCGGATGCACGTATGTAAATTGAAACTGGACGTAAAGCAAATAACACATTTTAGTAAATTGCCTACTTTTTGAATCCCAGCAGCGATGAACTCCATTTAATTTGAATTCATGGGCACATAGCAATATGGGAATAGTTTCGTACGTTTCTGTTGATATTAAGCTCTATATCACAGAAAAAATGCATCAAAAGAATTCACCACACACCCTGAATATTGTGGGACTAAGCACTGGAATACTTTCTAAAGCACAGCGCGAAGAACATATTGCTTTCGAAAGCATGAGGAATTTCATCCTAAATAACATAATTAAATTCCCTACACAACTTCAAATGAGAGAAGTCCCTCCCTTCACCTAGAGCAGACGTCTTACGAGGGTAGTAAATTTCTTTTCCGTGATTATAATTGAAATTATTACGCTCAGTACATCTGTTCAGGAATCATAGCTTTCGTTTTTGAATAATCGATTGACTTGCAAATTGTGGTCGCTAACGTAGGCCTTTGATATAATTAAATGGACTGTGGAGTGTGCCACTGAATACGTTGCACAATATAACTCGGCTTTAATAATATTTCTGAAAACTTGTAAATCCTAGAAAATTAGGTTGAGCTGATTTTCAGACTGCAAAAACCATTAATTCACACATAAATCTGTTTTATACCTTAAACAGAACACTTGATAAAGGTGCCATTAAATCAAAAACATTCAGGAAATTTAAGCCCAAAGTGTGGAATAAAGGCCGTTGCTACATCGGTAAACAAAATTGCGTCGAATGTCGCTTCCTTATCCAGCAGTGAACAAATACGAAGACAGAGTCTAAAAAGCCAACAAATTTCAACGACGCTTTTCATTAGAATTATTCAGAAGGTCCCCTCCCTCCTGCCCATCCCTTCTGTTTATATTTTTATTGATTTCTACTTTTTTCTCAAGCGGTTCCTTAAGGGTTATAACTGCGCTCCATCGGCATGCTTTGGTTGAATTGAATTAATAATGCATTCCTTGGATACCTACCCGAGAAAAGGCGTATTTATGAAACAAAAGTTAATGACCTGATAACAAAGCGCTTTGACTGAGCACTGAAATTACAGGTTTCTCAGTTGAAGGCCTAATCAGAGGAATGTGGAATAAACTTGTACTTAATGTGCAGTTGGGGAGTGGGGACGGGAAATCAAAAGATTAAAGGGGAAGGATATGAACTTCAGACTAAAAGTTCTTGTTTCAGTTACTCCACTGACAATCATCTGTGAACCTCAATCAATAAGGCAATTCTACAGTAAGCCTCAACAAATTTAAAGTACAGCCAAGCTGAGCTATTAAATAAAGACTATCACGTCTCTTCAAAGAAACATAACATTTCAATTCAATTTCACTGATGTCGTCCCCTTATACATGTTTTATTGGATTGACCCAAAAGAAACCGGCGATTATTTTCATTCAGACAGCGTTGCCAATTTTTGTTGCAGTTTGTGAATTCTAAATTGTATATTTTCTTTGTCAGTTATAAGCTGTCGGTTTTAGCTTGTTTAAGGGACAAGTGGGCGTAATTTTGTTTTTATTTTTTATTTTTGTTTTGCGTCAATTTCAAAATGGAGCCTACAAACGAACATTTTCGTCGTCGAACGCAGCTCAGGTTGCAAAACGTTGCGTGATTTGTATTGTGATAAAGCTTTTGAAAAAAACATAGTGTGGAAGATGCTTTGTCAAATTCCGCTTGGGAGAGTTTTTAGTTAAAGACAAACCACGTTTAGGTTGGCCAATCGAAGTTGAAGATGATAATATCAAAGCTTTAATCAAATGGGATTGTCATACAACTGAGATATTAGGGACCTTAGTCAACCATTCATAATCATATACGACGTCTTGGACTGGTAAAAAAAACCTAAAATTTCCATACCACATGAATTGAAGAAAATTCATTTAACAAATCAACGCTTGTGATATACATCTTAAAAGCAATAAATAGGATCTGTCTTTATCGCGAATCATGACTACAGATTAAAAATGGATTGCTAACAGTAACGGCAATCGAAACTGATCATAGTCCAATCAAGACGAAACGCCACAAGCCACTCCAAAGTCTGATATTCACCAAAAGAAGATTACGCTGTCAGTTTGGTGGGATTGTAAGGGTTAAGTATATTTTGAGCCGCTTCTAAGCAATCAAACGATTAATTCTGATGTCTACTGTCAACAACTTAAAGTTCACTCTATAATTAAAAAAAATATTTACCTTCTTTAAAAAAACTCTTTTGGGGCAACCCAATAGCAAAATCATATTAAATTATGTACGTTCTGTATCGTTACTTAAAACTAGTAATTTATCAACAGTATAAAGAATACATGGGCTGTACGGCGACGGCAACGTCTAAGATCGCTAGGCCATGTAGAGTTTATGGACACCACTGCTCCGGCCCGAAAAGGTTTCGAATCTGAGCCATTGGGAGTAACAAACTGCGGGGAACCTAGGCTTAGATGGTCCACACAAGTGGAGAATGAAATAAACCTCATCTCCCTATATCTAATGTCAAACATGGGCTTAGCCACAAATATCTAGCTTCCAGCACCCAGTCTGATAAGACTAATAGAGAAACCCCATGAACCCGAAAAAACACACAATTGAAGAATAGCTTCAAGCAACTGAATTTGCGAAATTGGTTGCTTATTTAAAAGGCTTCTGGTTAATGTTCAGGTACAGCCTGGACTGTAAAGCCATGTAAAAAAGGAGAACGTGTTAAACAAAAGCGGCCCCAAACAGACCCTAAGGAAAGCCACGTTTAATGTGTTTGATGTTTGGTTCATGAATTTTGATTCGAACCTATAATTGTTCAGCTTGATGGAAGCTTGATGACCTAAATCGGTCATTTAAATTTAAAAACCCTCTGAACCAGGTCATGTTATGGGCGTCGAAGCAAAACCGTTAAGCATTTGCATAGCATGCCTTAGATCCACTCCTGGACCCGATAGCAAATTTAAATGTAGTACAAAAGCTGTGGTGGCCGCCGTGGCGTAGTGGGTAGAGTGCGACACTCACACACCGAAGGGTCTAGGTTCGATTCCCGGCTGAATACCCCGAATTTTTCACGGCACCACCTCTTTCGAGCTGCTGACACCACTCAAAGAGTAATAACTTTTTAAGAAAGCTTCTCAAACATGGCCATTCGGAGTCGGCAAATAACTGTAGGTCCCTTCTACTCGTGAGAGAACAGTAGCGCGCACAACACGAGTAGTTGATGAGCAAGCTTGGCCTTGGTCCCTCTGTGGACTGTACCCAATTAAATCATTGTAACAGTGTGGCCGCAGTGGCATCGTGGGTAGAATGCGATACTCACACGTCGAAGGCCTAGCTTCGATTCCCGGCTGAGCACCTTGATTTTTTTTACGATACCATCTTTTTCGAGCTACTGACAACACTCAAAGAGTAATAAATGTCTAAAAAAGTTTGTCAAACTTCTCTGTCCGGAGTCGGCAAAAATCAGTAGGTCCCATCTACTCAAAGGAGAACAATAGTTCGCACAAAACGAGTAGTTGATGAGCAAGCTAGGCCCTGGTCTCCCTGTGGACTGTTGTCATACAATTCTTATTATTCAGGACATTGAATGGAGTGTGAGTTGTAATCGAGAGATGTAGAAAGACGATTTTTAACCTCAGAACTGCTTCTTGAAAGATATCAAGGAAAGTGATTTTTGCATCGAATTGCTAGTGGACATTTTTGTGTGACCAGAAGAGGGCTGTGATCACGTAACTTTTCGACTATCGTCCAGGCGATCCACCGAAACGGTATCGAAGATAATTTGCATCACGACACCCAACCACTATCTACTCTTCAATCGTCTATTTTATACACAGTTTGAGCGTATACGAGGGCAACATATCTCTGGTCGTCGATATCGTCATTTTTTGCTTACGCGATGCAAAACTCTCATTTCAACGATATCATCGCACGATAGTCGTCATCCGTGGTGAGACCCCGGGCGAAACCATTGATGGGAAACAATTTAATCTGCAACTAATACATTTAAGCCGTGAAATGGGTGAAATACGGGCAAAAACGACCGACAGGCATGACAAAACGATTTGCAACATAATAACGCTCTGCCTCAAGTAGCTTAAGCAGTCAAAAACTGCCTTGAAACGCTGGAGTGGGAGATCTGTTTCCGCCCATCTTATTCTCTAGAACTTTCTTCTTCTGAAGAAGAACTGTCCGGCTGTTCAGTGGACACAAGACGATTTGCGGGGTCACAGGTTCGGTCTTTTGAACAGATAGGCATCTTGTTGTATCATTTGACTATAGTCGAAGATTACCATTGAATAGTCAACCTCAACAGAGAGTACTTTGATGTGATGTATGTTTTACGTACTGAATTTAATTGTATTCAAAATAAATGAGTTCACCAACTTCAAAACGTTGGTATCCGACAACACTCAGGGCATAACTTTAACACAAACATTTTTCTTAATTTAGTTCGATGTTAAATTAGTTTGACGTTAAATCAACAGCTATCAGCAGCTGCAGAAAACAACAAGAGGCTTAACAAAAAAGACTTCTCTACATCATAGCGCCCTTTATTATTTCTTTTTTTCAGATCTCAGAATGCATTTTCTTCTTACCATCAAAACCAACATTTCCAAAAGAAATCCATGCTAAGTGTTCGTGTTTACGGTCTACCTAAGCATTTGAAAACTCTGTTTTTGACTTTTTTCCCAGCTCTAACTTGTTTTCGAGGCTATTTCGTCCATTTCAAAGAAAAATGTTGAAATACAGAATGCTCAGACAATCGCAAAAAATCAAATCTTTAAAAAAATCCTACAAATTCGCCCCCTTGACATTTCTGTGAATTAGGGGGGTGAGTCAGTAATCTTTTCCTTCTTTAAAATTATTTGCAAGGATTTGTGTCTACATTAACACCATGAACAGCACAAACACCCGCAAAATAAATACAACGGCAACAGTTCACAGAACCCTCAGATGCCTATATCCATCTCTGTAATCTCTGCTTCAAAAAGTCTGAAATCAAAGGAAACATCTGCTCTCAAATAAATCACATTAACTGTACTTGAACTTTAAGAAAATCCTTATCTCACCACATGACTTAATCCACGTGGTTGCAGGACGAACGACGACTGGCAGGCGTACGATCCTGATATCTGAGTGCGACTTGGGTAAAATAAAAAATGTCTCAATACAGGCGTCACCAGCTGAAACAGTTTCCAAATCTCCTTCAATCAAATTGAAAAGGAATCCCAAACTGAAAGCGAAAAATTTCAATAAAGGAGGCACTTCTGTCGCCGGCTTAAGTGTCTGTAATCCTTACTCCGTGTGCAGAGGGACAGCCACCCGTATGTACACGCTGAGTTTGGCTCCCCCCGCGCAACAGCTTTGAAGCTAAATGTGAATGCCACGATTGCTGTGGATTCCTTTCAGTTTTTTTTTGAAAGTATACAAGGTGTAAGGATACACAGTAACATGGATCGTGATCCAATCGAAACATGATAAGCGAGTATCTCAAATGAAGGCACAGTGACAATTCCCCATCAATACACACAAGCTACGGAGGTTCCCGGCACGAGTCCTGTATAGCTCCTCAAAACCCCCTGCAGTCCCCCAAAACCTCGCTCTCCTTAACCGGGATATGGCATCATCTTACAAAGCACACTCGAATGTGAAGGGAAAGGAGTGCGAGTGTGTGTTACATTCGCCCATCATCGGTGTCTGTGCCCCCTTATCACGCTTCGTGCTCGTCTCGGTTTCAGAAAATTTACGGGAAGGAAAGATTCGGTTCCAGATTTACGCTCCTCCTTTCCGGCTTCGTGTTCCACTGCTACTGGTGGTGTCAGGGCCGCATGGCTAATGTTAAGTCTCCGTGGGAATTTTTGCGGTCCTAATGAGTGCAAACAGAAAAGTGTTAATTTGTGCCTTCTTCCTGCCGCAAGGAATACATTCTGACACTTGCAAATAAGGAGCAGGATATTTCAATTTATTCCCTTCCCTTCCTTTTTTTGGTCTCGGTCGTGGGCGTGTGTGGTAAATGGGATGAGTTCTGTTTGTCGGGATAGGATATTGGAGTTCCTGCTCTCATTTGGAGCAATGGGCGACAACTGGTGATGGGTGTGTGTGTGTGTGTGTGCACGGGTGCGAAAGCAAACGAGGAAAACTTTCTGTTGGTGCAGTTAGGAGCAAACGATGGTGAGATGGTTAAAAGTTTGTCTTTTTTCCTTCAGTCTCGATGCGAGGATTAGACCAACTTTGTAATGGGCCCTTCAGTGAGGTCTCGAATGGATCTTGTAATTATGTAATTTATCGGAATGAATAGGGGATGAATTCAGGAAGTTGCTTGTAACGGGGTGGCTGAAAACCAAAGGGTTTGCTGCTGGGGAGGAATATAACGGGCTGAAGAGGGAAATGCACTCGTAATTGGACTAAATTCTTAAGGACCTTGTTCTCCACCGTAAACGCAGTATAAAGCAAAATAATATTAATAATCTGCTTGGTAAAGTTGTTTTCCTGGAATGTAGAATGGAGCCGCAAGAAATAATCTTACCATTTTTCCAAGTTCCTTTGATGAAGAGATTTTGAAAACTCATGTATCACTCCTTTTTCACTCTTTCATCCGATGAGGTGCACATCAGGGCACAATTATTTCAAGATAAGCTTACACTTGAGGCGTCAAAATTTTAAAGGAAAACCTATCAAGAACGTCGTCAAACATGCGCCCGTGCCTTTCTATCTCAGAATCAAATGAATTTCCAATGGAACCATTGATTGTGTTTTTTTGTTTTGCCATTGAATCTAAATTTGAGTCTTAATCCAATCTTAGACTAGTAAGGGCCAAGAGGGACGCTAAAAATCTTTTTCAACAAAAATGGTGAAACCACATTTATTTGACAAATGACCATATTGCAGTACACCCTTGAAAAATGTTCGCAAGTTATTCAAATTTTTCACCAAAACTCGCGTTCAGTCACTGTATGCAAAAGAGCATACATGCCACTTCTTCGGCGCCGTAATTTGGCTGCATCATCGACACTTTAACGTTTAGTAGAAGAATTTTAATCCACAATGTTCCTAGGTCATTGCCGCAAAGAAACAAATACGCCGTTGCTTCCATTAAAGACGTCTCAAATCAATACACTTTAACCCCGCTCTGAATATTTAGATCTCATCGTCGACATTATGATGGATTTTGCGAAAAGATCTTGGCCCACATTTGTATAAGATCATACAAGAATTAAAATCTCTGAGTCATCTCTAGCTTCGCCAATCCTTGAGTAGAGTTGAAAAACAAAGTAAGAAAATGACATGTTCTTGGGCTGGCATTAGGGTGCGGTATGGTGTGTCCACGCCGCAATTGAATTTGCACCATTTTTCTGGCTTGTTGAAGCTCTGTGAATCGATATGATGATGACAAAGAACAATTTTTGGCCTCAAAGTGCTTTAAACACGACGTTCCCGCAAGCCACACAGCGTATGGGACAATCGAAGCATAAATATGGCGAGCGCGAAATGGACACGCACCACCTCTTCCGAGCGCTGAAAACACTCAAAGAGTATTAATTGTCAAAGAAAAAGCTTCTCGAACTTCGCCGTTTGGAGTCGGCAAAAAACTGTCCCTTCTACTCATGAGAGCTCAGTAGCACGCACAACAGGAGTAGTTGACGAGCAAGCTAGGGCATCCAATTATTATTAATTATAAAGGTTGTTAAATACTCCCACAGCTGGCGAAAGAATACGCTGGCTGGAGATGCATGTTGGTGGAGGCCCAGGTCCACCCCGGACTGTAGCCCCACAAGAAAAAGATGAAGAGATACCTTACGCTATTTTACTCTTCATACAATGCTTCATAAAAAGTGTTACAGTTGTCGGATTTAGTTCAAATATTCAAATGTGCGCCGTTTTGTTCGATAATCTGTTTCCATTTAGACGGCAACTTCGTAATACCCCCTAGTAGAAGCTCTCCTCCATATTAGCGAAGAACTCGGAAAGCCACTTTTCACAAGCCTTCTTTGAGTTCAACTTCACACCACCAAGAGCGTTCGGCATGGACAGGAACAGGTGGTAATCACTTGGCGCAATGTCCAGGCTATATGGTGGATGCGATAAGACCTCCCATCCGAGCTCCCGTAGCTTCTGACGATTCACCAACGAAGTGTGTGGTCTGGCGTTGTCCTGGTGGAACACTACACCCCTCCTGTTGGCCAATTCTGGACGCTTCTGGTCGATCGCCTGCTTCAAGCGGTGCAGATGTTCGAAGTAGATGGTAGAATTAAGCATCTGGCTTAAATGATGTTTAGTATTGCCAGATGCGAGGTCTGTAGCACTTTGCACATAGCCGGAAAATTCAAACAACAAAAAGGCCGATATTTGACAAAATTATTTAAAAACATATGTATGCTTGGATGCCTTTATTTTTACATTTAAAGTTTTCGAAAAACGTGTTCTGTTCAACGTTTGTACAAAGTGCTGGTTACACTGATTGTATCGTAGAAATTTTTCACTGTCAGATGTTAGCATCGGATTGATCGATTGATTTAAATTCTATAAGTATAACGACTATAGAGATTTTTTGAATTTTAAAAAATAGTTTTATTGGGTATATGGTGTTAGTTAAAGGTAACGTGTCGAGCAGGGTTTATTGTAATAAATATATTTAATTGTATTTAGCAGATGATATCATCTTGCAACTAATGTACATTGGTAGCGTTTATAAAAAATGTTTTAATTATTATTTAAACACTGCTGTAGTGGAAACTTCAATTAAAAGTAACAACCCGAAGCAAAATAAAAAGACACGTCCACTCTGTACTAGCTCTTGTTTAATAATGAATAATCGCATGACTTATATTGGTAACATTTCTTTGTCATAAATTGGAGACATTTCGGATAGATCATACGATCGGATAACGATACATCTACATTCAGAACATTTACGAAAAGTACGTTATATGACAGACGTGTTTTCCGCCACTATGCAGTTAATTTACCTACACTGTCTATTTGTGTTTTATATTAGCAGACTTATTTTGATAATATTCTATAGATATCTTTGCCTCGACAGCTCGTATTTACTCTAACCGGATCAAGTTGCTATTCGAAACTCAAATAAATTTTTAAATTTTACCTTTTGATAATGGGCAAATGTGTAGCCCGATTTTAATCAAGAGATTTCAAAAGAAGCTCCTGAGACACGAGCTGTTGTAGAAGCTATTTGTTTCGTTTTTGATTGTAGACCTTTGAAAATATATAATTCAAACTATTCGTTATATGTATTGTAGTCTTGCAGGTTGATAGCGACTCAATTAGATATTTGTTTTTAAGCATGTTTATAGAATTACCACCACAATACGAAAACGGCAACTATTGACTCACTAGAATGCAGCACCCATGTTGTGTTAGCTAAAGGACAGGTAAATACAAAAAATAATTTATAGGACCATAGATGTCATGTTTTATTTCGGAGCTTTTTTCTGCCTTGGGTATGAAATACAATTAAAACTATCTCCCTTCAGTCACCCCAGCTGTTAGCATTTCTAATGCAAACACAATGAGAATGTATGTATTGATTAGTGATGGAGATTATCACTCGAATGACATCTCGAGTGATAATCGATTATTACAATATCTCGAGAACATATCAATTCTCAATAAATCACTACTAATTTCTCGAGTGACTACTATTCATTCGAGTAACTACTAATCACTCGAATGACTGCTAATCACTCGAATGACTGCTTATCACTCGAATGACTACTAATCAGTCGAATGACTACTAATCAGTTGAATTACTACTAATCACTCGAATAACTATTAAACACTCGAATGACTACTAACCACTCGCATGACTGTTGTTACGAGTACTTGTTACTATTTGTTACCTGTTATTGCGCTGAAGTAAGATATTTATCCAGTTATCTTGTGTTAGTAGTTTGTAATTAGTTAAAAGTCACTCGAGTGATTAGTAGGCATTCAAATGATTAGTACTCACTAGAGTAATTAGTAGTCACTGGAGTGATTAGTAGTCACTGGAGTGAATGATAGTCAATTCAATTATTAGTAGTCACTCGAATGATTAGTAGTCACTAGAGCAGTTAGTAGTTATTCAAGTGATTAGTAGTCACTTGACTGATTAGTACTCACTCGAGTAGATAGTAGTCATTCGAGTAATCATTCGATTATTAAAATATCTCGATTACTAAAGTCTCGATTCTTAAAATCATTCGATTATGCACATCACTAATTTTGATCTTAAATAATACATCCATGCAAAAAGGAGTGTCTGTCTCACGAGGATTGTAGATTGAGGCCGTGGTGCATCGCGAACTTTACAACAAAAAAAAAAGAGTTTCAATTTAAAGAGCATATGAAACTACTTCCACGACTTCTGCGCCATCTGATGGCCAGTGTGAAAGACTGAAATGCGACTTTTGAAATTTGGCATCTCAATAAGAAAGACGGGAAATATATGTATGTATAAAATATATTAGGAAGGGGTCAAATCTCAAAAATTGTGTAGTGATAGTGCTGTGAGATTAAATCATAGTTGTCCGATCGTTGTTTTACAGTCTTCCATGCTAAACAAGGTGTACCACAGGGTTCAAACCCATTTTGGTTTCCTTATAAATTTAATCTTTCGTCTGAGTAGAATTCTACTGTCCACGTTTATGCTGATGATGTGAAACTCTACTCTTCCGAAAACCACAATGGTACAGCAGATTTAATAAATTTAATAAACAAAGAACTCGCTCCGTTATAATATAATAATTGTTGGTGCACAGTTTTTGTATGATTCCGAAAGGCGAAGTTTGAGAAGCTTTCTTAGACAGGTATTACTCTTTGACGGACGATATTGCTATTGCGCTTTCTGGCAAATATCCCTTACTACTTAAGGACCTTATACAAAATGCTCTTTCTCTCCTTTCAAAGTGGACGAGCAAAAATGGACTAAACATCAATACCAAAAAAACACAACTAGTCCTCTTCACCAGGAAATGCAAAGTTCCCCATGTTAACCCACCGACCATCAGCAGCCAGCAATGCTCTTTTTCCGAGACAGCCAAGTTCCTAGCACTTACGCTGGACAGGAAACTCAGCTGGAAGGTAAATATTGCCAAGCGACTGCACTCTTCGTGTGCAGAAGGGCTATTGGGTTTTGATGGGATATCCAACCGCATATGATGGCCTGGATCTACACGACTGTGGTGCGCCCTATTCTACTATATGGCGTTACAGTTTAGTAGCCTTCCTCCCACTATAACACTATCAGAAAAGTCCAGCGACTTGTACCATATGCATCTGCGGTGCTCTAACAACCACCCCATCAGATGCATTGGACGTCATTCTCAACCTTATGCCCATAGATCTGTTTGCAAAACAGGCCGCGGCTAGTACAGCCATAAGACTAATCTCCTCATCGCAATGGAACGTGTCCCACGGACACTCAAGAATCCTTCAAAGAGTAATCTTTGTATACCAAAACATTGACTATGGGGCGCCGAAAGTCTTTTTGACACAAAACTTCCGCACTATGATCTCTGAAAAAGACGCGTGGTCGGCTAACCCACAATGGGTTATAATGAGCAAAAACAAACGAAGGCGTTGGTTGCGGAGTCTACTCTGGGGATCTGAACCTTAGTCTAAAATTCAGACTTCCCAATAACTGTAGCGTGTTCCAAGCTGAAGTAATGGCCATTCGCTAAGCACTGTCTTGGCTGAAGAGGAATAGTATATCCTCAGATGATATCCTTATTCTTACGGATAGTCAGGCAGCACTCAGGGTCCTGGAATCTGTCTCAACCAACTCCAAGACGGTCATGAAATGCCGCACATCCTTAGATGAGATGGCCGAGCAGTTCCACATACGCCTATGCTAGGTACCAGGTCACAGAGACATTCCGGGCAACTGTCAATGAAAACGAAATGGCCAGACTTGCCACAATGCAACCACTCCTTCAGGAACACGAACACCTCTTGCCACATGCAAGTCAGAACTGCACTAGAACGCGATCCATCAGACTAATTAAAGATGGTCTAACCATAATCTTTATCGTGTCTCCAAGGAGGTGTGGCCCTCTCTTGAACCCAAACGCTCCAGACTGCTACTATCGCTCAAAACATCAGACAGCCTGGAAATGGGAGCCATAACCAGGCACTATCTAATTGGTGAGCATGAAGGCTAGGGGCTCCCTCAAACGATTTTTGCAGAAGCTGCAGGCATGAGGAAGAATCAGAAACTCTCCTACACCTGTCATGCACATGCCCGGCGCCCTCGCCCCACAGACACAAACACTTTGGAAGCTATTTCCTCAATGACATACATGACCTCAATAAAACCCCTCCCGCCGACATTCTTAACTTTATTATCGGCTCCAGCCGGTTTTAGGTTCTTCCGGCATAGTGTAGTAGCACAATGGTCCTGTATGGGACTAAGTGCATTCATCAACCACCTTAACCTGCCTACCTACCATGTCCAATGTGTGGAATCCCAGTGTTGTTTGTTCGGTTCTCTAGAAAGGGGACTCCTTCCACTAAGCTAACTATGGAGAAATCAGGCTTCTCAGCATCGCCTTCAAGATTATCTCCCTTATGTTAAGAACGCCTGAAATTAGGACGTAAACAACCTAATTGGTCCCTAGAAATGTGACTTCAACCCAGGAAAGTCAAAAATAGACCAGATCTTCTCTTTACGCGAGATCTTGGAAGAGGCAAAAGAAGTACAAATCGACACTCAATTCCTATTCGACGAGTTTACAGCCGTATATGAAACGCGTGTCGGAATGAGCAATACAGTGCCATGTCTAGTTTCGATATTCCTATAAAATTGATTAAATTTTGAAAGGTGACGATGGCGAACTCTCGCTACTCCGTCAAGGTCGGTAACGAACTCTACGAGACCTTTAATGTCACAAAATGTTTTAGACAAGGCGACGTTCTTTCATGCGATGTATCAGGCTTTCTTGGAAAGATCGTGTGTAAATCAGAAGTCAACAGAGTGAAACAGACGTATGATCTTCCACGTTGTTGGTTAGTAGTCCCACTGCGAGCTTACACGCACAACTTTGATGTGATTAGATGAACACAGAGAGCAGTGAAGCCCTCCTAAGGGTTGTAGAATCACAAAGACGACCTATTCGCGTGACATCATAGTCCGCCTAATGGCGCCCTGAGTGGAGTTTATTAAATGGTACCCAACCGTTCTACCATTCCTAAGCTGCCAGAAATTGCCTACGCTGGCATAAGGTGCCTAGTCCAGGCTGTTGTGGAAATGTTCCCTGACCGTTTTCTGCTTAAATGTTCTAAGGGAAGGTCAGCTTAATGGATAGGAGAGTATTTTCTCGTTTTCGCCATTGTACGGAATATTTAACCTTCTCGCAGTCTTCTAAGCCAATAATTTGAAAATCACCATTTCCCTGCGGACTAGTGGGTCTTTACTCTTTGAGTACTTGCAGCAGCTCGAAAAAGGTGGTGCCGTGAAGAATTCGAGGTGTTTAGCCGGGAATGGAACCTAGACCCTTAGGCCTGTGAGCGTCGTACTCTACCCACTACGCCACGGCGTTGTAAACATGCCGTTCTTGTTCAGTCTTCATCCTTTCTTCCTACATCTATCCTCATTACTTTAAGAAATCTAAATTGTTTTCTATTCGCTTGATTTATTATAACTTAGTACTATAAAATATTTCTGTTTTACCTAATAAATTAAATTGAATTAAATTGAAATTTATTTGCTTAGTGGTCAAACACGTTATGAAATTCGAACTACAAATTCGAATCGGACCATTCGTGGAGATAGAGAATGCGGGCATATAGTGAGGAATGGTTATTCATGCAAACTCCAAATTACTGTAGATCATTCGAAACAGGAATTATGACTCTGTTTGCAGTTTCTATTGTACTCAATGACACGCAGACTTTTTCTTATACTTCCTTCCCAGAAGTTCCCATGACTCATAAACTTCCTACACATTGGATGAGATGTTCAAACAGTGATATCTTTGTTTGCGTCGGAGTTACCCGTTGAGTGAGGCATCCGATGTGTCTCGAAAACTTACGAAAGACCATGTAATAACTTTGCCTCTACAGCGCGAAGACAACAGTCAACCATGCAAGCTCAAAGTGCCCTTAATATGATCTACTCCAACGGCAGCAGATCCTATTTTCTTAAAATTTCAAATTGCATTGAATTCAGCGATTGACATTGAGTTAAGCAATAGCGCTCGTGAGTCTCGGATTCACCAATTTAGAAGAATCATGAAATGGATGAATCTAAACCAAATTCTGGTGTCTTTGTTTTTCGGAAAACTTAACGCGGGCATACCAAATTTCTCTATTCATACCAAAATTCTACGCCTTCCCCGTAATAGTGAACCCATGTTATGTGTTAATCCAAAGGCTTTTAGAGAATAAATTACTATATATAAGGTTTTTGATCTTCATACAATGTTTCATAAAAAGTGTAACAGTGATCGGATTTAGTTCAAGTATGCGCAGTTTTGTTCGATAATCTGTTTCCATCTAGACGGCAACATAATACCCTCTCGTAGAACATCTCCTCCTTATTTGCGAAGAACTCGCACAGCTTCTTTTCACAACCCACTTTTGAGTTTAACTTCACACCACCAAGGGCTTATGCCATGGACAGGAACAGGTGGTAATCACTTAGAGCTATGTCCGGGCTATATGGTGGATGCGATAAAACCTCCCATCCGAGCTCTCGTAGCTTCTGACGAGTTATCAACGAAGTGTGTGGTCTGGCGTTGTCCTGGTGGAACACTACACCCTTCCTATTGTCCAATTCTGGACCATCGCCTGCTTCACGCGGTCCAGTTGTTCGAAGTAGATGGTAAAATTAAGCGTCTGGCCATATGGGAGCAGCTCATAGTGGATGATTCCCTCCCAATCCCACCAAACTCACAGCAAAAACCCTTCTGGCCGTCAAACCCGGCTTGGCCACTGTTGGAGACGATTCACCGGCCTTCAACCACGACCGTTTTCCCTTGGTATTCTCGTATGTGATCCATTTTTCGTCGCCAGTCACCATCCGCTTCAAAAATGGGTCGAGTTTGTTAAGTTTCAGCAGCATATCGCAGGCGTTGATTCGGTCCAAAAAGTTTTTTTTGCGTCATATCATGCGGCACCCAAACATCAAACTTCTTTGTATCCAGCCTTCTGCAGATGGTTTAGAATGGTTTGGTGACTAACTCCCATTTCCTGGGCGCTGTCACGAGATGCCACAATCAGGTCTAAATCGATGATTTCCATGATTCGATCGGCATTCGTCGTCACAGGTCTTCCGCCGGCTGGCTTGTCCATGGTATCGATTTCACCGGCCCTGAATATGATATAGAACCATCCTCCAAAACACTATTAATCCTATGGAACATTTCTCTAGCGGATTTGCCTTTAACGAAGGAAAACTTTAAAATAGCGCGAATTTTGGCGTTACTGAACTCCATGTTTACACGTCTATAACTGCAAAACAAACTTAGCATGCATAGCTTCGTTTTATAGGTTATGTCAGGACCTTTTAAACGGTATAGTACTGCCAGATACGAGCTTTGTAACGTAGCCAGAAAAATCGAAATACAAAAAGGAATGGAGATATTTGACTACCTTATACATTGCATCCATGTAAAAATTTGAATTTCTCTGTTAATATGGGCAAGGAGAAGCCTTAATTTTCTGCAAAAAGAAGAATGGAGGTAGAAGACTGAAACCTCTCAGCTGAGTTCTTTGTGAACAGAGTCAACTTAAAGATCGTGGTGGTTGCAGAAACAGACTTGGTCTCTGCCCAACTTTATATTTCGTGTAACTAAATACGTCTAAGCGCGGAAGTTCAATCATTTTCACTTCAATCAGCTATTGTGGGATCACTGCCCCCAACTTCGCATAGGCCCCGTTTTCTGTGACGGTTCTTAATAGCAATTTTTCGAACCACGAATGTATTCGATCCTTAGAAGGTACCAAAGAGGATCAATTGATTCATGTCATTTATGTGACGATTTTAGGTTTCGTATGATGATCCGTTTCTCAACATGAAAGCCACTTTTAAATTGTAGAAGAGAAGGAAATGAGTTCGGCAAATGCAAAGTCAAAAAAGAGCAACAAACGGGTGAAATATTCCGAGAGAATAATAAGTGGACTATTGTTGATTGCGGCCGCCGTGGCGTAGTGGGTAGAGTGCGACGCTCACACGCTGACGGTCTAGGTTCGATCCCCAGTCCAACACCAATTTTTCTAATAATTCACGGCACCACCTCTTTCGAGCTGCTGACAACACTCAAAGAGTAATAACTGTCTAAGAAAGCTTCTCAAATTTCGCCGTTCGGAGTCGGCAAAAAACTGTAGGTCCCTTCTACTCGTGAGAGAACAGTAGCGCGCACAACACGAGTAGTTGATGAGCAAGCTAGGCCCTGGTCCTCTCTGGACTGTAGCGCCAACAATTATTATTATTATTATTGTTGATTGCGCAAAACGTCTGGCTCGTCATCTTCAGTGTTGAAAACGGCATTATTGACAAGTACTTCTTCCGCATTTCCGCACTCACAGGGCTTCCGGAATACAGCAGAGTTAGCAACGTTAAAGTCACCTTCATATGATCACTTTTCCATTCATACGAAATAGGAGTAGTGCAAAATCGTTTTACGGGCAGTACCTTCTGTTATTGATTTGTTCACTTAATCCGAAATTTGTTCAGCAGGTACAGGCCGAAGAACATTAGAATTCCTTTGCAACATCATGACTCGGTTTCTGTTGTCGCAGTTAGGAGGAATGTGGCCACGTTTTCGCACTTGAAGCAATAAATATCCTTCTGCTGGACTTGTTTAATGTTTCAGAATATTAATGTGAGCATTCGGATAACTACGAAAACTATCCACTTTATTATTTGCAAGCTTTTGACGTGGCCGCTGTGGCGTAGTGGGTAGTGTGCGACTCTCACACCTCGAATTTTTCACGGCACCACCTCTTTCGAGCTGCTGACAACACTCAAAAAGTAATATCTGTCTAAGAAAGCTTCTCAAACATCGCCGTTCAGAGTCGGCAAAAAACTGTAGGTCACTTCTACTCGTGAGAGATCAGTAAGGCGCAACACTAATAGTTGATGAGCAAGCTAGGCCTTGGTCCCCTTTGGACTGTCGCGCCACACAATTATTATTATTATTATTATGCTCTTGATGGTTTCTTTTCAACTTTTCATAACTTAGCAGACTATCTTTTAATTCCGGCAAACTAACAGCGTTTTACAGAAAAGCTTTGTTGGTCTCAGAATCAGGAGTTCCTATTATAAAAGCTGCAGCATGTCTTCTGCTTAGAAACTACCGTGGTTGGCGATCTCCTGCGTATGGCGCAGGTATTGCTACATCGTCTTACTACTTAGTTTCTTTTGTCTTCGTAACTTGTTGCAGACATCTGACCTTGTCACCTGTTTTTTCAAATTTACTTTTCAATTAACTTTTAAATTGATTCCAACTTCGAAGATTTAATGCTCTGGCAAAAAGACGCGCTGTTCCCCTCGTCTAATTCCAAAATTTCCGAGAACTCCTCCAATTGCTCGATTCAACGATTCGTGGAAATTTTTTTTCTGAAAGAAAATAGAGGCGTCAATGACCTTAAAGTTATTCGCTGGACTTTAAAATACATGAAACATCGTCAATCTGAAGTTCTCGCAGATTTTGTTTCAAAACTGTTGTTTCTTCCTTCTTCAAATTCGTTGAAGTTTTACAATTACAATTCTCCCCATCATTATTATTTCCTTCCTCCCCCTTTGTCACCACTCATCTTGCGTAACGAGTTATCCGCATACCGATTTTAAGTGGCTGAAAAGAATTTCCGAAAGAACCTGGCCAAGCCTTCATCTGAAAAACCTTGAACTCATTCTTCAATTCTGCTCGTTAGTTTTGCTTTAGTGCCACTGCTGGAAGGTCTGAGTTCTGGGAATATTTCAAAGTCTGCAAACAGAGGAAGTCTCTATAAATTCATTATTTGCTTGGTGTCACTTCACGGAAAGAAATTTTCACTGAAAAACACAATGCTAAATATTAATGTATAATTCTCCGTACATTTCCTACATTAGTTGACTCCCACATCTGAAATTGTGAGAGAGGAGGGTATGAGTTCGGTAAATGTCAATTGAAAAAACAACTTGCGTGGGTGAAGTATTCCGTTTGTTGAGTATAGCAAGAGTAAGAGTGAATTCACATTGCTGCACATATTTAACACATCACTCAAAAAGTCCCGGGACTGACATATAGAGGGCGCCACTACCAAACAATCCATTTTACTTTTAGGATGTACAAGCGTTCAAATGAAACCTGCCAAATTTTCATGACAATTTGATTATTAGGTTACAAGAAACAGTGCTTCAAGTGTAACAAATATGATGCGAGCTCAGCAATGGCTTGAAAGTGTTACAAAGACTTTGCACCATCGAAAACAACTATTTGTCGGTGGTAAGCAGACTTTAAACGCGGCAGCACAGATACCAACGATGTTGAACGCTCTGCATGGCCAATTGAGGCGGTTAAACCTAAAAACTTCAAAAAAGTACACAAAATCGTTTTGGAAAACCGCAAAGTGAAATTGCGTGAGATAGCTGACACCTTAAAGATATCAGCAGGCAGTGTGTATACTATTTTGTATGAACATTTGTCAATGAGAAAGTCGTTTTCGAAATGGGTGCCGCGTTTGCTCACAATGGAGCAATAATAACAACGTATCGATGATTCTGACAGCTGTTTCGCCAGAATAAACAACACTTTTTGCGTCGGTTTATCACAGTGGATGAAGCTTGGATCCACCACTACACTCTAAAGTTAAATCGGTAGTCAGCGATGGAGACAGCAGCCACGCCGAAATTGCCTAAAAAAACAAAGGACGGCTGGCAAGGCTATGGCATTCATATTTTGGGATGTACACGGAATTTTGTTCATTCACTATCTTGAGAAAGGTCAAAGGATCAACAGCAAATACTAGATGGCATTATTGCTGCGTTTGAAAGAAGAAATAGCAAAAAAAAAACAGTCCCATATGAAGAAGGAAAGAATTCTCTTCCATCAAGTCAATTCACCGTTTCACATGTCGTTGGCTACCATTTACAAATTGCACGAATTGGGCTTTAAATTGCTTCCGCATCCATCGTATTCTCCAGATCTGGCCCCCAGCGACTTCTACTTCTCATCAGACCTCAAAAAGATGCTCGCCGGAAAAAAATAATGCTCGAATGAGGAGTAATCGCCGAAACTGAAGCCTAGTTTGAGGCCATAGATAAATCGTTCTATAAAGAATGTATCGAAATGTTTGAGCGGTGTTGGATTGATTGTATCACTCTTAAGGGAAAGTATGTTACATGAAGAAAGTAAAATTTTGACCAGAAGTGTATTTTTGTTGGTTAGTACCGGGACTAATGTGTTATAATAAGGCTAGGTTTCCGGTTAATAATCTAATGAGATAGTTCAAACACAGAATTCGGGTAATTGGTTGCTGTTGACATAAAGTATGAAAAATGTTTCATACACAGGAAGTTTCTATGTTTCGATTTTGTTGTTTTGCTTTGGTTTTCTCTAATACAAAACAAAGACTTCCAGGCTTAATACTTTTAAAACCTTCTGAGCTTCTTACACTGATATCTCTAACAAATCATCATAACCTGCAGTCAAGATCTTTTAAGCAGCGTCTTTGTCTCAGGCGGCGTTTAAATACAAGATCCATATATTAAATGACCAATCCGGCGTCGAAAAGAACTTTTATCTTACCTTTAAGGCGCAGATGAATATGTGAATATGTTTGTTTGCATGTTTCTTGCAAGGTTTGACCCTTTTGCGTTGATGGGAGGAGTTTAAACGAACTGTGCATATAGCCTAAACGGTTCAGAACTTCCACTCAACATATGCACAGCTTGTAGATATCATAAACAAAAAATATTTGTATCTGAGCCACTGCTGGAAGACATAGGAAAAGAACACCTGAAGGCATTTCACAAGGAACTCTCTTACATGGCAGGGATAAGCAAAGAAGAAGAAGAAACCGAACATTCCGCTCGGAACTAAAAGCTGTCTCTGGCAATTGTTCCACAGAAGTCAACAATACCAAGTGGGTGTCGTCGAGCCAAAAATTCACAATGTGGAGCGAAGGCCATAAGATCATGAACCATGATATATGACACACTCAGGAAAGTCCTTCATTGGAATGCAAAATTAACTGACAGCAGCCCTGCAAGCAACCCTAACAACCCCGCCATCCCATCATCCAACCAACTCTCTCAACTCCTTTAGACAAGTTCTTGAGATGTTCAAACTCGATTGAATTCCTTTCTTAAACTTAATCATACGTACCACAAGTTCACACAGAGTTCAACTTTGGCAAACATTCGCACCCTTGAGATTGCTAAACGACACGAAGAGGATGTGTGAGCATTCCCTACTTCGCAAGCGACGGAATCATTTCACAGTACCCACCCCATGGCAGTCCCTCCACACTCGATATTAATTGGCATTGAATTGACACTCTTTTAATGTACAACTTTGGCGTCCGGAGTCGATTTAAAGTCAATTTGAGTTTGAGATTTAATGTACACAATTAAGTGGATTTAAGACGATGTGGGCTTAGCCACCGCTGTCGACGTCCTCGGCGAAATAACGCACACACTGAGCGACTAAATACTTTCGAAGTCATTTACTGCTTGGGGAATCCCTGAAACGATGAGCTGAAAGTTCTGGGAAACTTTTAATCTCATCGGTGCACTATGTGTGCGAGTGTTTGAGTGCGAATTTGAGCGGAAAGGACAGTTTGCGGTATTGATTTATCTGGATTTAAGTGATGACATATACTTGTGTGTCTTTGTGGATGACTGGGTGGTTAGAGGTGACATTTATAGGATCCACTGGGAGTGATTATAAGTGGATACTTCCAGACGTAGGACGGACTTCAACCAGAAAGTTAAGAGGTTGTATATTTAATGCCTTTGAAGAATATGCTTAAAGATTTCTTGAAAACGAAACAATATTGCACCGCTTATTGCAATTTCAAGCGATTTTCCTCGTATTTGAAAGAACATTGGCGCCCGATCAGAAACAATTTGGGACATAAAAATAACTTCCCTGGAGACAAATTCTCTCAACACAGCATCTCACGCGTCCCCATTTGGGCACTCTCTCTCTCTCTCCCTTTCTCTGTGCCAGGTTATCCATGAATTTGAAAGCGCATTAGAGTCTAAAATCGCCTTACAGCGGGAAAATAAGTGCAAACAACGGTCGTTGAACGCGAATTCAATAGAAAACGTGCGCACATTGTTTCAAATGTCTCCGCTGGTGAGCCCCTAATTGAATTGGCATCGTTCCGTAAATATTAACCTCATGCAACAAATGTGGGTCATGTCTGGCAGGCGTGCGGTACCTCAATACAAATGTAATTGCCGCGCGCATAGAGCACATCTTGAATTACATCCATGTGAAGATTGTCAATTTGCTGGGCTCCTGTGTGCCCTTCTCATAAACAATTGAAAATGATACAATAAAAGCCAATTGTATGATATAAGCTCACTTTTGTCTCGCATGCACAGCGCAGCGACGCGCGGCATTACGAGTCCCAATGGGCGACTGAGCGAGTGCCCACTGGGTGGGGCGTCGTACCTGCTCGGAAGCATGTCAACCACTTAGGAACATGATAGTATCCCCTTTGCTTTAAACACAACGAGCAAACATTAACTTAAATGTGTCTCCTTGTGCGGCCAGAATATGAGCCAGAAGTACGTACGTATGTAGGAGCGCTGCCGCCCGCACTCCCACTTGCCGCCGAAAGCCGTGCACTCCTATCTACGGGACACAAACTCTCCGAAGTGGAAGCGGAAATATATTCCCATAGCGCGGCGCACACAAGGGCTGTCAAGTGGCGGGGCAATAGTGTGCCAGCAGCAGCGCCAGCACCTACCAAGTGTGGCCTTTTTTCGTCCTGAAAGTATATTTTTGTTTGCACAGCACATATAAAACGTTTAACCTGTGGAAAATTCAATGTGTCCACAAGCGCTGCTGGTGGGTTGACAATGATAACATGGTACACGAGTATGAACATGCCCCGACGATGGCGCGAGAGCACGTTGCGGGGCCAATGAGGGGCGATGGGGCTTTTTCAACAAATCAATTGTGTGGCACTCACGTATGCTGTTGTGAAACAATCATATCTGCGAGGATATTTACGCGGGCGACCTGCTCTTGAAGATGAGGTTGAGTGTGTGCGCTCGACGGCTGCAGCAACAGCAACATGTGCAGACGTCACTTATTCATGAATCAATTAAAATCAAATTGTTTGTTGTGAGTGGGGGCAGCCAACAGCGGTGAGGAATGGGAGGCTCGATGGTAGAGCGCAAGGAATAACCGGGCGGGGCGGTCATGATGCGTGGTTCAATTAAGGCAATCAGAGCAACGTTGCGAACTTTCACATGTCAACAGAAAGGACCACGATACCGCATGACACAGGATCAATGGCCACTTGGCTGCACCCTGATGGGTGGGCTTCATTTACCACAGGTTACGCGAAAAACCAGGAATAACATGTTTGTGGTTTCGTTTATGTAGGTCGAAAGGCAGGAAAGGCGGTCGGAAATTTCGGGTCTGGAAACGCGTCTGAGATTGTAAGGAAAGGGACAAATAGTTGAAAATAGTTTCAGATCCCAAATAGTTCCAGTTCTGAAACGATTCTTACGTCCGCGTCTGTCTTTGATTGTATGGAGAAAAAGTTCTCATTGGATGTGTAGCTGATGAGCCAGCTAAGCCCTGGTCCCCCTGTCGACTGTCGCGCCACACAATTATTATTATTAATCCCTGATATTATGTTGGCTGCAGCGGCTCCTAATACTTTTTTATGGTATGCAATTTGACCAACAAAGCAAATCAGACCAACAATTGAGCAACAACAATTGCGTCAACTTTCCCTGTGTCCAAGACCGACTCTGGGGCCTACATTTTTTATTAAGAATAGGTTGAAGGAGCGAAGAATATGCGTCTGTAGCGATGGTCAAACTGTGCTTAAGGTCTAACCCAACCGTCTCACCACTTCTGAGATAGTACAGGGTAGGTACAAGTCTGCCCTTAGCTTGGCAGGCAGACTAAATTTGATAAAACTTGTCTGAGTCTCGGGACACCACGGACACTTGGTAAACAAAGATCAAAATAGGTATTCACCTTGGGACGATTGGGTCTCCCGACAGCACAACCAGATGTGGTATGTCTGTCCAGGATGCAGGCTAACGTAGTGCATACTCCTTAAAATCGGCAGGAAATTCGTGGTTGTTTCCACAGCACAACCAGAGGTGATATGTCTGTCCGGGATGCAAGCTAACTTAGTGCATGCTCTTAAAAATCAGTAGGAAATTCCTGGTTGCTCCCATATCTCTAAAGAAGAAGGCATCAGACGAATTCTTGGCTTCCTAATGGGGCACATCACCTTCGCTTAGCATGCTTGAGCTTAGTTATATTACTTTATGCGAAAAGATGAAAGAACTGTAGAGGTCTTTCTCTGTCAATGTTCCGCCTTTGCGCGGAAACTTTCAGATGCAAGTTTCCACGCACACTAAGAATTGATTTAACAACTAAGCTAATTCAATGTTGTGAGGCTGAAGAATTGCTTGTGTTGCGTGCACCAATTAATAATAATAATAATTGTTGGCGCTACAGTCCAAAGGGGGACCAGGGCCTAGCTTGCTCATCAACTACTCGTGTTGTGCGCGCTACTGTTCTCTCTTTTGCCGACTCCAAACGGCGAAATTTGAGACATCATCATAGACAGTAATTACTCTTTGAGTGTTGTCAGCATCTCGAAAGAGGTGGTGCCGTGAAAAATTCGAAAAATTGGTGTTGAGCTGGGAGACGAACGTAGACTCTTCAGCGTGTGAGCGTCGCACTCTATCCGTGCACCAATTATGCCCCCTTTTTTTAAATTTACTTTTGACTGATATACATCATGTGCCTCTTCAGAATATAGGCTTTGCAGAAACGTTGAGCAATGTTTAGCGAAAAGTCTCTTTTGCAAATTTTTGAACGAAGATTTATATTGTGGGTGTTGCTGGTTTTCCCATTCTTTTCTCAATGTTTTTCGTTTTTTTCATTTTGATCGTGCGAACTTCCTTGGAAAGCCGAGCGAAACGTTTTCGATCCTGTTGCCTTACTCTTTCTTCTTAAGGCTATTGCTTTCAGACACAAGGGAAAAATCAAATAGTGAAGACAACATAACACCACTGTTGCTCTATAGTAATGTACTTCAATCCAAGTCGATGAATTTTGAGGCTAATTTCATAACTAAGTCGGTAAAACCGTAGACGCTATACCCCTAATTTTAAAGAAAATTCAAAATTTCGCCGATACATTTGTTCCAAAGAAAGAAAAGGTTCGATAAAACTACACCTTCTGGGTTCCCAAATTGGTTCTAATTGATCGTTCTGATGTTAAGCCATTTAACCAACTAGAAAGTAACTTTTGAAATAAAAGATTTTCTACCCATTTCCTGACAGAGTCTGTTATGAACTTGTTAAAGGTCCATTCTACATCGAAAAGATTCATTTTTGAAATATATAGGAGTCTCTAAAAAGCTCTTGTAGCTATGTAAGCAGGTGTGCGAAAAAGGTAAAAAACACATAAGCCAACTAAACTCTTTGTGCCTGATATATTTCATTTTTTTAATATAATTTTTTAACCAAACAGATGAAAAGAAGAAATCGATAAGTTCGTTTAATGAATTCAGTGCAAAAATGACACAAGTGGGTGACAGACATTTGTATAACTCTCACCACTTGCAATAACAGCTTAAGTCACGAAAGAATTCTGGAAGTACAAAACGTCAGAATGATATGTTAAAATGAGTTTCTTTACCAAACTGACATTTTTAGAAGTTAATGAACCAAATTTTTATGAAAACGGTTTGCATCTACATAAGCGATTGATGCCAAAATGTCATAAATTGCTATTCGAAATTAACGTTAAATACTTTACGCTATGAGAATCTGTCAAGTTGCTTCTGATCCCCTCGTCAATTGATGAAAATCATCTGTAAATGGAGTCAATAACGATACTTGAACATACTTGTCGAGAGCAGAAACTCAGAAATGGAACAGAAGTTTAGTTCAAAAGACTTCTTCTGTGGTCTTTCAGATTTTGACTTTTCATTAGATTCTTCTGACAGAGAATAAGAACAAACGGGAAAGCAACTCGCAACCTTATAATCTTCATCAAATGGATGTGGAATATAATTCAAATAAAATAAAAAGAAATAGAAAAAAATAGTCTCCAGAAATAACATTTGAAAAGGATTGTGAATATTGAACCACAGAATCCATTTAATCGGGGCTTTGAATCGGCATTGGACTGTACAAAAGAACGTGTTTATAGTTTATAACTAACAGCTTCATATAAATATTTACATAATTAATATTGGGAAGGACAAAAACTAGCTAAAACAATGTTTTAATGTAACTAAAAGTTTATCTAAAAAACTAAGTTAGTTCGAATGTATCGTTCAAAGATTAGCGGTTTTCCAACGCTAGAAGCAATACATTATTTGAAAAGCTGGGTAAAAACATTAAGGCATATATAAATAGTTTTTCTTCAAGCAACGCCGATTTAACTTTTATGAAGAAGGGGTTTGCAAAGCTAAGGCGACCTTGACAGCATAATCGATTGGGGAAATAAGAATAGAGTGGAATTTAATGCTTCCAAAACACAGTGCTGTCTACTGTCGTTAAAGCGATCACAAAACAATCAGCCGTTATCCACGAACGGCACTTGCGTTGTTGAAACCGAAAGACTTTCCATCCTCGGTATGCGTATCAACCCAACAATTAGTTGGAACGATCACATATTTGAGATCGCCAAAAATGCTGCGAAATGAATATGCTTCCTTAAACGATGCAAGAAGTACTTTACCCCCTCTGATCAGGCTACAATATACAAGGCCTACATACGCCCAAAACTTGAGTATAACGCTGCTATTTGGTTACGTGCTTCTAAGACCTCCCTGCACCTGCTGGATAGAATTCAAAAGCGAGCGATAAAACTTATAGGTGACAATAATATCGCGAAGTCGATTGACTCGTTAGAACACCGACGTAATGTCGCGTCGTTGTCACTCTTTTATCGCTATTTTAACAAAAAATGCTCAGAGGAATTAGCCAGTTGCATTTCTCTACTTCAAAAATTCACCCGCAATACACGCCTTGCTAGGAATGTCCACCAATTCACCCTCAAGCCCTCTTTCGGACGTACAGTCAAATTCAGAGACTCGTTCTTTAGCCGCACTGCACGAATCTGGAATGCTCTTCCCAGCTCGATTTTTTCCTCCTCATTACAATCCACAGGCATTTAAAACCAATGTGCATCGGTACCTCCTCTCCCTCTCTTCCTCTATACCTTCGGCCCGTGCTGTGACGTGATGCGGTCAATTGAGGGTACTCGCAACCTTTTTATAATTGACCTTTTTCACGCGTCAATTATAAAAAAAAAACAAAAAAAAAAGTTTTTGAGTTTTGTAAGAAATTTATTGTTTTTGTAATACAACAATTTTTATATGTTATGTCATTTTAAACATAAGAAAATGACGTTTAAAAATTCCAACATCGCCACTTTTTATACCTCAAAGCGTTAAATAGAAACTGCCAAATGTGAGGGGGCTGTGGAGCTTGTAATCCTGCATCGTGACTTGAAAGGACATCTTACAACCCTAAAAACATAAAACCAAATTTGAAATAAACATAATTTGTAAATCAAACCTTCGTATTCGGCCTTCACCAGTATCTTCCGACACCATACCAGCTACGTTCAAACATTTTTAATAAACTACATTAAATGACGTTTTCTTAGAACCATGAATGTAATTCATGTAGAGTCTGGCTGAAGGCCAGTTTTTCCATTAAAGTAGAAGCCGAATATTAAAATATATTAAAAAACCTAAAAATATTAGACAAATTGCATCACATTGTGTTAAAAATATTCAATACTTTATTTAACCATGGAAAAAAGTTTCAGAAAAGTAAAAGAGATTCAAAGTAAGAAAGAGTAAAGAAGTTCAAATTGCTTAAATTAGTAAACATTTAAGATCAGGCAACTTAATATTATGTGCACGATTTGAGATTTGAGGGTTTAAACTAAAATTAGGCCTCCTGTCAGCATAAATCTGTCCAGGAGCACTGAATAATTATTCATTCGGTGCGTTAGTGGGAGGAGCTGACACAAATCTTATTGCTATTTTATTTAAGAAGCTATAAGGACTCGAAGTTCAGTACTGCATTCCTTGTAGGCAGTGGTTCTTTTAAATAACATGTAAGATATTCTTCAACAAGATCCACCTGCTTTCAAAATTGGACTACTCGGTTATTCTTAAAGTCAACTGTATAAGATTATCACTTACGAGGGCCCTCCTTTATAATCTCGGTGTCGGGGTAAAATTGTTATATGTATAAAGTGACTTATTTATCAAGTAGTACTATTATTTTAAAGCATTCATGTAAAATTTCATATAAATGTGTTTACTAATTCGCGTTTTATCTCTAGTAAAACAGAATCGTAATGGCAACTGAGATGATGATGTTGCCAATTGAGCATCGCGCTGTAATTAAATTTCTCACTTAGCAAGGAAAAAGTCAAAAACTATTCATGAAGAGATGGCGGTTGTTTACCAGGGTTCCACACCTTCAGTATCAACTGTGCACAAGTGGTCAAGTGAATTCAAATGAGGCATAGAGAGCATTGAAGACGACCCCCGCTCCGGCGCCCTGCTTACTTCTTGTACGGGAGAAAGCATCAAAGAAGTCGAGAAACTTGTTCTTTAAGATGCCTCAATAAAGGTGAAAATTATGGTAGAAATCACCAAGCTTTCAACTGGTACCATTCACACCATTCCACATGACCATCTTAACCTTTCAAAGGTCAGTGCAAAGTGGATGCCACGAATGCGGCTCTGAAAAAGGTGAAAATCGCATATTGTAGACAGGTTTTGGAGATGTGTAATGAGACCGCGAACGGTGTTATGGATCAAAGTGGTATTGGGGACGAAACATGGGTTCACCACTATGACCGTGAAAGCAAACAAGAGTCCATGCAGTGGCATCAAAAAAGAACAGACCCCTCAAAGAAGTTCAAAGTCACTTCGTCCGCCAGGAAGCTCATGGCCACATTTTTCTTGGGACTCAAGAGGAATCTTTCTCATTGAGTACAAAAAAAGGTGAAACCATCAACGCCACATCCTACGCTTCCACTTTGCATAATATCGGGAGTTAATTAAATAGAAAAGACGGGGTAAACTCGCAGCGTGTGTTGCTTTTTCATGATAACGCTTCTGTTTACACGGCGCGAGTTTCCAATGCTGCTGCGCGAGATTGTGGTTCCAAAGAAATCCAACACCCACTCTATAGTCCAGACTTTGCTCCAGTTTCCTTCCTGTTACCGGATTTGAAAAAAATGTCTTTGTGGAAAAGAACTCAAGTCGGCAACAAATAGGTATTTTGCAGAGAAAGAGGATATTAATATTTTTAAGGGAAAAAGCTTATTTTAAGATATAACAAATGCATTGATGTAAGGGGAGATTATATTTGAAAATAAAAACAATTGAATTGAATTCGCATTTACCTTCATATCGATACCGAGAATATATTAAACGCCCCTCGTACGTTGTTTTCATTAAATGATTTCAAGGTTTTGTTTTTTCTGGCCTTAACCAAATGTTTGGTTTCTGATTCTTCAGTAAATGTTTTCCATTTCTTCTTGTGATTTTTTATATTGATTATTTTTTGAATTCTTAGATCGAGCTTCCAAATGTGATCGATTTCGAACATATCTTACAAGTAGTTTTCGCATCATTTTCTATTAAATAGCGTCGAATTATATTTGTACCTGTAATTTCTTATTTGTTCCGTACCAACAACAACAGAAAATATAATAGTTAACCAACATACAAACGGAAAATATGTTGATTTTAAAGTTGTCAAATGGGGAAATATTATAAGAAATGCACAACAACTTCGTTTCTTCCATTGTGAACACATAACAAAATCAAAACGCAGTGCGAATTTATCATACATGCATCATGAAACGAAAAATACGGAAAATGCCGTAATCAATTTTTATAGAATTCAACATTGGGCTTCTGGAATATATTCAGCTTCATGTGGCAGGAGCCGAATGTTTTGCTGAGTATAATACGAAGGTTGCCTTTTATATTTCGGGATTAGGCAACCCTGGTGTTGCATTCTGGCAACAGCCATGACATATTTGTGGTTATACGTACTCAGAACTTTTTGACATAAGGACCCTATTTGTCTTCTTTGTAGTAACTTAAAGGATTCATCTCGCCCAAAAAATGGAATTAAATCGTGAAAATTTTCGTGCGATTATTTTTTACAACTTTCAACGTGGATTAATTCAACAACAGTGCATCAATGAACTTAATTCAATTTTTGGCGTTGAAGCTCCATCAAGGACCAGTGTTCGTCGATGGTATAGTGAATTCAAACGAGGTCGTAATTCACTCCAAGATGAATTTCGTGAAGGCCGTCCAAAATCAGTCCAACTGATATTACAAGATCGTCATGAGACCTATCGTGAGATTGACACAACCTTAGGCATTAGTGGGACCGGCATACATTCAATATTCCATGAACATTTGATCGTCAAAAGAATTTGTTCGTGTTGGAACCCACACAATTTATCAATCGCTCAAAAAAAGGCTCGTGTCGATTGGTCGAAAGAATTGCTCCAAAAATACGATCACCGTGCTTCGAAACACGTCTATGGCAACGTGACGGGTGGTGAGTCATGGATTTACACGTATGAGGCCGAAAATAACCAGCTGTCGATTGTATGGGTGTTTCAAATTGAGCCAAATCAAACAAAAGTTGCTCGCGCTCGAAGCACTTCCAAACAAATTGTCGCCTGTTTTTTCGAAAAACTGTACATGTCGCAACCGTACCCCCAGAACACCGTAGAACAGTCGATCCTGAGTGAAACACAAACATTTGTTCCCCATTTGCCTTCCAAGAAATCAGGAAAACCAACTGCCGAAGACGAATCACTCTTCACCACGACAATGGGAGCTCTCGTACATCGGCTCAAAGAACTGCATTTTTGCGAACTCAAAACATCGATTTGATGAGTCATCTGCCGTATAGTCCTGACTTGGCAACGAATAACTACTTTTTATTCCCATACGTAAAAAATGAAATGAGAGGTCAACGTTTTTCGACACCTGAAGAAGCCGTTGATGCGTTGAGAATGCATGTTTTGGAGTGCTTCGACAATTGGTTCAAACGCATGCAAAAATGATCTTAATAATAATAAAGCTACTTAGATGATTAATATTTGTTTTTGTTCTCTTATCCCGAAATATAAGAGACAACCCTCGTATTTTCAAACGAAACCGAAGCCGAATGTTCGGTCGGACTCTAGTTTTATGTGGAACAGCACTTGCAGGGTATTTACTCCAAAAGTCATGTTTCATACTTTGTGTTTTCTTTTAAGTGCTTCTAAGTACTTAATTGTGATCACTATTCTTGTTATATGCTATTTCTAGCATTGAGATATAAATTAAAAAATCTTTCAAACCAAGTTATGGTCATATTGACTGCGACGAGTATCATGACACAGAAAAAGGCGATGAAAGGTGAGGATTCACCATCCTTATGACTGATTCTACTTTCCAAGCAGTAGGTATAAAGCATTTCGGAGTAATTGGTACAAAGAGTGAAGATATCTTTGACTCTGCTTCTACTTCAAAACTAAATCGAACTAAAGCAAACAACCATCAAAACATGGACTTTCGAATTCGCGAATACTAAGCTCAAGAGGGCTTTGAGTGTGTCTGTATTCAGCAGCTGAAGAAGCTTAAGTCTACCATAATCTATCTGGAAGAGGATAAGCTGCAGTCTCAACATAGTTTTTCGATTTCTCCTCAAAGTTTCAAACGCAATATACAATAAACCAAACAAGCAACGAGTGCGACTTGATAGTCTCTGCGTTTCCACTTGTTTTGTTCGAGTTTGTGTCTCAAATTATCGTCGAATTGTCTGTCATTTGAAAGCTTCATTGACATTAGCTGTCCAATTCAAAGAGCACTTCGGATGTGCCACTCATCACCGATGAATTGAAAATAGTCCCCAACATCGAGGCCACTCAGAGCATCTCGAAATCTCAGCGATGCGTCGCACTCTCTGTCCCAAGTTCCATTGACTTCATGACATTTATTTTTGTTTCTGTTTTATTTATTTTTTTTTTGTTTTTTCAAAGCATAAAATGTTAGCATCCATCGATGAGAGAGTCCTCTGAGTTGCGAGGCACCTAGAGTACACTCAAACTCAACTACTCAACCTGTATCGCAGAGGAAGAGCTGGCATATCGCGTAGCTTTTATCATCAACAGGCCCAGACCATGAACAGACGTTCCCATTAAAATCAATTCCATTAAAAATGTCGTTCACCTTGACAACCGATGTGATTCGTATTTACCGCCGCACACAGGGCCACGCACTCATATCGCAACTCGGTTATTCCGAAATTCAATTTACAAAATCGTTCGGGACACTTTTGTCGGGACAATTTATTTTAAAATAATTGATGCCACCGTCTAAATGGGGAATGTGGTCCTGGTGGCGTGGCAAAGTACGGCAGCACCCAAAAACCAGGGCGAAAATAAATAAACAAAAGACAGCGCTATTGCAGGCGAGCTGTGGGGTTTATTTCGGTGGTCGCACATCCTCCCCGTCTATTTCCGTGTCTGTTGATCCAAAATAATCCTCGAAGTTGGACTTTTTTCCTCCTCAACAGCGGGGGCGTCGTGTAAGAGTGCTCATGTGTATATGATGGTTCCTTCGAAACGTCGCTTGTATTTTTTTTGGCTCTGTTTCTCCCCGGTCTTGTTCTTTGTGAAACAATGCTGTACACTTTGCTGTTCTAGGATTAAATAATAAATCATAGCATTTATTGCACAGGTGCTGGATTCGCAGAGGAGCGCCAGTCTTCTGGGGAGGATAGTATGTATTGCTGTTATCCTTAATAATAATTTGGATCATTCTTTGCACGGTTCTCTGGGTGTTCGGGTGCTTTGTTTCATCTCTTCCTGGTTATTGGCGTGTGTATACGTGTGTGTGTGTGGATGGGAGAAATCTGAACGGGCAAGTGAAGTGTAAGTGATGGTGCGCACAGAGGGTAGGTGAGAAAAATTGAAAAAAGAAAAACCAGCACACGGGAGCATAAATAAATATTAGATGAGTTTTAAGGGAATTTAAGGATGTCGGTTCGGCGAAAGACGCGAAGCTCGGTGCTGTAAGGGCGGCCAGAATCTTAATGAATTAAAAATAATCGGATTTGTTGAAGGCTTCCTGCGCGCTTCCTGTGGCGATGCACCTGCCGTCTGGAAACAGATACTGCAGGTGAAACAGTAGCTAAGCTGATATTCTTTAATCGTGACGGGTCTGTTTTTGTTCGCAAAATCTTTTGATGAAGGGTTTTTTGTTGAAAATGGACATTGAGGCAATGAAATGACTGGTTTTCCTTTGTTTTTGTGGGAAATCTTCGTTTTTTGCTCAGAAGTTTGAATTAAATGAAGAGATTCATTCTGCAAACCAGGTATTAACCTGAAAAAATTGAAGGAATGGTAGGATTACTGAAATTTTAATGAGATCTTGCCAGAGATTGAAGGACAATTGAAAAGAAATATATGCATTGGCTATTGTGCCAGCAAGAGACCAGGGTGCATCATTTTTAGCAGTCACATAAGCAGTGCGTTCTATTTTTTGTACACTTTTCTGAAATTCCCGCACAGTGGAATTTTGGGCTTTATCTGAAACTTGAAGAGGTGACGGTGCTCTAAAAGAATTGCATCGTTTTCTCCCTTGTGAAGCAGGAGACAGCTTCATGTGGGGCTTATGAAACCAATTGGGAGTATGTATTTATTTTTTTAAGTTGGAAACGACTTGTTTCTTCCATTTATTCGAGAATCTTTTAAAAATGAGTTCGCTCTGATTACAATCCAGTCATTGACCTATTCTTCGATTTCTGGAAAAGAAACGAAACAGTGATCGTTCAAATTGTCTTGCTTCCGTTGAAAATGCCAGTAGTCAAATGGAGCCAAGCCTCTAGAATACAAGCTTTAACCAGTACAGTTGAGTGGGATTAAGCATTATAATAAATTACCTTTGCATGTCTCTCAGTCGTTTCTGACCGTTTATCATGCAATGCTCTGATCAAACGCATTAGCTGTAGCCGACAATGTTTCTCATCAATTCTTTCGTCTAATTGTAGCTGTATAGTACACTAAATCTATCTAGTCCCTTCAACGTAGATGATTTTCTTTGGCGTCGATCTAGGCCGTAATGAAGCGAGTTTACTTCATTTTCAATTAAGTTCTTGGCTTTACCGTAGCGTTTCCGGCTATTATACCTTCAATCACAGTCCGGGGCAAAACGACTTCCTTTTATGACTTTCAAGAAGTGGTTCCGAGTAGCAAAATCAGGTTCCGATATTCCACCTTCTTAATTCGTTCGACACCCGATTTCCTTGCTTTTGAATAAATCCACATTTCCTTAAACAAATAAAAATTATTTATAGAGTCTCTCACAACGATTTTGTGAATTCACTTTCGTTTGCCAATAATCGTGATCCAGAAAATGTTCCACTTACTCATCTTAAAGCATTCTGATATGGCCAAGTCACTTTCATTTCGATGCTTTCACCGCTTTTAAAGCGTCAAAAGTAATACCTGCATGACTTATTAATCCGAACACAAGCGTCTGCAATCATTTGGTGGGCTTCAGCTGCATTTTCTTTCAAATTAAAAAGAAGAAAAGAAACAGTTCAAGCAAATGTTGTTTATAAAAAATCAATCCAAACATGTTCGAAGATGCAAAAAAAATGTTTGCCAAATGAAAACCTCTTCCAATGAAGTAGGATATCGCTTTTAAGACCAGCCACAACTTGCAGCTGTTGCCATCTTTTAAAAATGAATCAGCGTAATTTGTTTTCTCCCTTGTGAAGCAGGGATTAGTACACCGGTATGAAGTGAGCATCAAGATAAAAATGTCTCGATAGGGAACATTTGTTGTAAATGAGCACTTTTTTTTGTGTTTTGTTTGTTTGCTATGACACCTGTGAAAGCTATTTAGTATACATCAAGTCATTGAACAGACAACATCATATTTTTTCATCGTGTTAAAAATGTCGAATTTTGTACAAGAAAGTGAAGATTTGCGGAAAGCATTAATTTTTTGTTTTCATTTGAAGAAAAGAGCTGCAGAGTCGCATCGAATACTTGCCGAGGCATATGGTGATCATGCTCTATCAGAAGCAGCATGCAAAAGATGGTTTCAGCGGTTCAGAAATAATGATTTTGATGTGAGAAATGAAGAACGAGGAAGACCACTAAAAAGTTTGAAGACGCCGTATTGCAAACGATATTGGGAGATGACACTTTGAGTCAAAAGCAAATGGCAGCAACGTTAAATGTTGCACAACAAATAATTTCTGACCATTTAAAAGCTATAGAAAAGATCCAAAAGTGCGGAAAATGGATGCCACATGAATTGAATGGAACAGATGGAAAACCGAAAAAACAATGTGAAATTTTGCTTCAAAGACACGAAAGAAAATCGGTTTTGCATCGGATTGTTATTTTAAGAATCCTAAACGGAAAAAATTATGGGTTAATCTGGGACAACCATCAACATCGACTGCAAAACCAGATCGATTCGGCAAAAAGACAATGCTGTGTGTTTGGTGGGACCAGAAAGGTGTGCTGTACCACGAGCTCCTAAAACCTGGTGAAACCGTTAATACTGATCCCTATTGACAACAAATGATCAATTTGAACCAAGCATTGATCGAAAAACGACCAGAATGGGCCAGAAGACACGGCAAGGTAATTTTGCTCCATGACAATGCACCTGCACACAAAGCAAAACCGGTTCAGGATACAATCAAAACACTTGGCTGGAAGCAGCTACCCCACCCGCCGTATTCACCAGACTTGGCTCCTTCCGACTACCATTTGTTTTCATCGGTGGGACACGCATTGGCTGAGAAGCACTTTGGTTCCTACGAGGGCGTCAAAAATTGGGTGTCTGATTGGTTTGCTTTAAAAGACGAACAATTTTATTGGCGTGGTATTCACGAATTGCCAGAAAGGTGGTCAAAATGTGTAGAAAACAATGGCCAACACTTTGAATAAAATGTGTTTACTTTCCCAATAATAATTAGTGTTTCAGTTTCAAGAAACACTCATTTCATACTGGTATACCTGGTGTGGTATGTATGTCATGCCGTGATGAGAGAATTAGTTGTGTCTCCTGCGTATTCATTATTGAAAGTGTCTGGTTCTCTCGAAACGATTCATGCTGGTTTTTTTATTGTTCTCTTCGTTAAGTTGTTTCTATGTTAAATAGCATTTTTCTTCTTCATGTACCGGTGTTTTAAGATTAGTCTGATCAAGATCGTCAATTTAACAAGACCAACTAAAAGGAAACAAGTGTTTTGAATTATCAACAAATGTAAACCTGAGAATTAGAAAATGAATTGATCAATAAAGAAAAAGAAAGGAAAATGAAAAGAACAAATTTTCATTTAAATTGAAATTAAAATAAAGTCTTAAAGAAATTTTTCAGGGAGGATAAGTTAATAATAATAATTGTTGGCGCTACAGTCCAGAGGGGGACCAGGGCCTAGCTTGCTCATCAACTACTCGTGTTGTGCGCGCTACTGTTCTCTCACGACTAGAAGGGACCTACAGTTTTTTGCCGACTCCGAACGGCGAAATTTGAGAAGCTTTCTTAGACAGTTATTACTCTTTGAGTGTTGTCAGCAGCTCGAAATAGGTGGTGCCGTGAAATATTCGAAAAATTGGTGTTGAGCTGGGAATCGAACCTTGACCTTTCAGCGTGTGAGCGTCGCACTCTACCCACTACACCACGGCGGCCAACGGAAGGATAAGTTGGTGTATTTCTAATTGCATCTTCCTTCTCTGTGTTTATACCGACATTTGTTAAAAAATGTCCTTCTGAAATCAAAAACTTAAAATTTTTTTTTAAAGGATTTACTTTAATTTAAATTTCAAATTTTTCAAAATTGGTTTCTTACTGAAGTTCAATTTTAATTCCTTTTCCTTTTCCAATTCTTTGTCGAAGTTGTGGTTCAATTTGGTCTCTCATATATCATACCGACCCACCCTGCCAACACCCGTTCATACCATCCCGCACCAACCTGACTTAACTCTCTACACCCATTATTTCCCATATGAAAGTTTAACACTCTTTTTTCATAAAATCCAATTCACGGCAGACCAAAAGAAGTATTACTTTAAGAAAAATTATATCCAACAAAAACACAATTCTCACTAGCAGTGAGATCATTCTTCGTCACATGATTCTTCCCATAGTGGATTCTTATCCAACCAATGTCTGAGCAAAGAATGAGAATGTGTAATTTTTTCAATGTTTCCTACGGATTGGATAGTTTTTCCTCAAATCTTTACTTTGGCTGAATTTAATTTTCAGAATTAAAAATTTTCATTTTCCTGCCTGCAAACTAGCTTAGTCCACCAAAATCAGCCCCTCTTGCAATGTTTGTCTGCGCTAGTGGGACACAAAAAAAAACACGAATATTCATGTAACCCAACAACCAGAGGGTGTAATTGCCTCGTTACCAATTTGCGAGTACTCCAGAGTCCTTTTACATAAATTTCCTCCGAAATTGAATTACCTCGCCAACTGGTTAAGTGGCGAAGAGTGGGGCTTCGGGGAAAAAGGAGTTTTTTTTCATACGGCATCTCTTTAAAACAGTCTTTGTCAAAATTCACGCATAGCACACATTGCTATCATGCTCAGCGGAGGATACACATCAACTTATGCATTCGCTGCAGCAGCATTCCTTCGGAGGTCGGCTGCACCTCCCACACTGATGTACTCCAAGCTGTACAGGTATGCGCAGAATTCTCACCGCCACTTGAGGTCCCTACTTGTTGTTTCCCCCGCCCTTTTCGATTTTTTGTGCCGTTAAGCTTCGCGTTCCATGCAATATGCCAATTTAAAGCGTTTGTAAATTACGCACGTATCAGAGCAGCCGTACATCTCTGACACACGAGCGCAACCCAACCTCGCGGAATGTGTGTTGCATCCGACCGTGTGAGAGCTCGGAATAATCCAGCATTAAATCATTAAAAAGCGCTCTCTTCTAAGAAATGTAAGGAGGTTTTAATTTAATAAACTCCAAGAACGAGCTGAGGAGTGTCTCCACCCTCCACTCACCCGTGCAAGGCCTAAGTTGTTGCTACCCCACTAAGTGCATAACTTGTGTATATGTGCTTACTGCTCCCCCTCCTGCTGAAAGTGTGTGTGTGTGGTACTGTGCAACGGGCTGCGGAAATGGAATAAAGGTGCTGCGAAAAGGGAACAATATATGATTACATGGAGTGTTTTCTGAAATTTTGCTACTCCGCCCTGAGCCACGCTGCCGACAGCGTTGCAGGGAGTGAGGTGTTTGGGGGCGTACCAACGCGTTCAGTTTTAAACGAAGAATTGATAGTAAAATGCCGAAGAAACATATAAAGGGAAAAATAATTTAACTTGCGCCCAAGGTGGATGGGAACAAGTTTGTTTTTATTGTTTCTCCTCACGGGCGGTCCGCTGCTGCAGTTTGTGGGAGGTTTGGCGGAATGGCGTAAGTGCCGCAGATAAAGTTGGCTCAAGTTGGGGTAGCAACGTGAATTTGCCGGAGGAAAAGGGGAAACCATTCGTGTGTAACCTCTTGAAAGTTAAGCTTTAAATGGCAGCGTACAGTGTTGCGCGAAAGTGCTAGAGTTTAATTTTCAGAGCTCGACTGCCGCGTTAAATTCCTATCGGGTTCCACTTTCTTCGTTTAAAACTATCGTGCGTACCTATTCAGGGAATTTGGAAAGGGTCTTTGAGCAACGCGTGCTTGACGGATTGTTCAATGAAATGTGATGCCATGTGCGCTTTTCACTTCCGGCGAGATTGCTTCTCACACACTTAGGTTTCATTCATTGAAGGTGACTAGAAGTCCCTTAAGTACATAAAAGAGGGCTAACTCGCGAACTGACACACTTAACTCTACTGCCTGCAGGTTTTGTAAGATTGGGGCTTACAATGCAACAATTGAAATATTTTTTTTCATTCAAAGGCGGATGATGTGAAGCTGAAAAGAGAAATTGGCGTACGGTTTCAACTCACGTTCTCTCTGTCGGAGAGTGTCAGCATGTTTGTGTAGTCTGCTTGTTGATTGTGAATCTTTCAAAATTTTTCTCATATTTGGAGCGACTTTCGAAATATTCTGTTAAGAGACAATCAGTGTACGACTTCCGTTTTGAGGCACTTTTGTGTCTCATATCTCCCACGAGTTCGATGATAAAAGATGTTCAGTGAGTACTTGCTGCGTGGCTTGTACGTTTTTGGTGAGTGTCCCATGTTTAGTTTTTACAGTTTGTCTATCTATTCCACAAAAAGACCTTTAAACACAAATTTCTACGAAGGAAGAAGCTGCAGTTTTTTTTCTGACAAAAGAATATATACCAGAAAATATTAAAAAAAATATTAAAACGATGCCAAAAAATATAAAATCCCAAATTCCGAAGCCTTTTTAGAATCTACGTCATTCTTCTTAGGTGCAGGGGATCTAGTGACCGCAAACAAAAAGGCACCTCTTCATCAACGAACTCTGCCGATTGCCCAACTTATTAGATACTATGTCTTAACACTATTTGACAGTTTTGATTTTTCTGACAGTTTTTTCCCTGAATGAGGGTATGAAGATTGGATAACCCTTTCGACGTCCACCAGATTGGCAGTATATCTTGTTCTAGCTAAAGAAAATGATGGAGTGCTCTTTGATAAGGTCATGAAGAGCTTATAGACCTCATTGTTCCGGCCCTCGAAGTCTTCGAATCTGAGCCATTAGGACAACGCAACAGAGCCTAGGATGAGGTGGCAGACACAAGTGGAGAAGGCCTTCAACCAACTGGAAGTGCGCAAATGGAGGCAGCTAGTGGAAGATCGTGCTGGCCGGAGAACCAAGTTGATTGCGGCTCAGGTCCACTCTGAAGTGTAGCGTCACAAGAAGAAGAAGAAGAAGGTTTCAAGCGGCGTTGGGTTATTTTTTGTCTATTGCTTTCGGAGACATTTTGAGATTTGCATTAAATGGTGTTTCCCATGTCATAGCGTCGTTATCGGTTGTGGCCACCTGACGGCTCCTTTTTGAGGTTTTGATCACTCATATGCAGCCTAGCACCTCAATAAAATCATGGTGCGTACGTTCATTGCTATATTATCAAAATGCGTCATTTTGTTCTTGGTTATTACAGTTGCGCCACGCACAAAGAAAAGATACAACGTTGAACTTTTAGCAGAGTTTTATAAAAAATACTAAAACGAAACAAATTCGAAGGCTGATTTATCATAAGCTTTGTTCTTCAATTGGCAGATCACGAGTGACACCTATCATACTACTTTGTCAGTGAAGTTATAAATAAAGTTCGGGCATATAAACTCGTTATATAAGTTTCAATGTAAATTCCGAATTTTTGTCGTTTGAATTTTCCGGTTATGTACAAATCGCTACAGAGCTCGTATCTGGCAATACTTTACATCATTTGAAAGGTCGTGACACAACCTACAAAACGATGCTATGCGTGATTAGTTTGGATATTGCGTTCAACAGTTGTAGACGTGTTAAGGTGGAGTCTACTAACGCCGAAATTCACGCCATTTTAAAGTTCTCCATCGTTAAAGGCAAATTCGCTAGAGAAACGTTCCATGAGATTAATGGTGTTTTGGGGATGACACTCTAACACTTCGAACCACAGCGGAATGGCTTCGACGATTCAGAGCCGGTTAAAACGACACCATGGATAAGCCGGAAGACCTGTGACGAGGAACACCGATCGAATCATGGAAATCATCGAGTTAGACCGGCATATGGCATCTCGTGACAGCGCCCAGGAGATAGGAGTTAGTCACCAAACCATTTTAAACCATCTGCAGAAGGCTGGATACAAAAAAGCTTGATGTTTGGGTGCCGCATGATATGACGCAAAAAAAACTTTTTGGACCGATTTAACGCCTGCGATATTCCGCTGAAACGGACCGAACTCGATCCATTTTTGAAGCGGATGGTGACTAACGACGAAAAATGGACCACATACTACAATATCCAGCCAAAAAGGGTGGTAGATGAAGGCCGGTGAATCGTCCCAAACAGTGGCCAAGCCGGAATTGACGGCCAGGAAGGTTTTGCTGTGAGTTTGGTGGGATTGGAAGGGAATCATCCACTATGAGCTGCTCCGATATGGCCAGACGCTTAATTCTACCATGTACTGCGAACAACTGGACCGCTTGAAGCAGGCGATCGACCAGAAGCGTCCAGAATTGGCCAACAGGAAGGGTGTAATATTCCACCAGGACAACGCCAGACCACACATTTCGCTGATGACTCGTCAGAAGCTACAGGAGCTCTGATGGGAGGTTTTATTGCATCCACCATATAGCCCGGACATAGCGCCATGTGATTACTACATGTTCCTGCCCATGGCGAACGCCCTTGTTGGAGTGAAGTTGAACTGAAAAGAGGCTTGTGAAAAGTGGCTTTCCGAGTTCTTCGCAAATAAGGAGTCTGGCTTCTATGAGGGGTGTTTTATGAAGTTGCCGTCTAGATGGAAAAAGATTATCGATCAAAACGGCGCATGTGTGAACTATAGCCGTTCACTGTACCACTTTTTATGAAGCATTGAACTAAGAGCAAAAAAGCGGAAGGGAGATGTTTGACAACCTTATAAATTTTGTTTAGTAAGTCAAAAATGAAATGACTCATACCACAATAGTGGCACCATAATGTTAAGGTCTGTAATTAAAATCTTTACGATGTATTTTTCCTATGATAAGATATATTTAGAGTACGCACAACCACCACTTTTCACTAATTTGGGTCCCAGCTTATATATGTGAATGATTCTTGACCAGTAACTCCTAATCCAGGGAAGAGAATGTTACAGCTACAGCTACGAGTGAACCTGAAGACTGTGACAAAGTAAATCGTCGTTGTTCCCAACAGCTTGGCTGGGGGCATTCAACACCTTTATGTATTTTACTTGAGGATGTTGCCCTAAAAGGGTACAAAACTCATCATGTGCAAGAACTCAAGAATTTACGCCACATCTTCAGTGAATCGACTCTGGAAGTACTTAATCAAAATCCGGTACTTGATCGCAAAATGTTGTTTTCTCAAAAAGCTCATTTCTGGCGCTATGAATACGTTTACAAATAAAACTGCCGAGGAGAACTAAGAGATACCAGAAAATAATTCAAGACAAAAGTTTAGTGAAGTGTACAGGGTGGTAAGGGAACAATATCCTATTCAAATATAAGCAGATCAGAATGATACCCTCAATTAGTACAGTTATTGCGTCATGTTACGGACTATGAACTTCCTGAAATTCAAGCACATGTATGGGATGAGGTCTGGTTTCAACAATTTTGCACAATGAACCAAGCAGAGTGAGCAACCATTTAAATGCATTGAAGTTCGTGAGCACTTTGTTTCACGTTATGCTACGCTATTACACACTTGATGTAGATAGACGAGAGTCTTCAGTGATAATCCAGCAGCAAGTCACGCAAACTCGTATTCGAGATCACAAAGCTCAAACGAAACCCTGGAGGTACTTGCGACCAAGAATAAATGCTACGAATTGATCATTCTTTCATAGCGAAGGGCAAAAGTCGTACGCATTTAACACACGTTGCAAAGTTTTTTTAAACTCTGTAATTCACTGATGACATTGGACAAGGAAAAATGTTCCGTCCTTTATGTGTTTTAAATAAGTCTCTTCTTAGACAATCAGGCGACGCAAATTCAAAATTCACTGCACGCCAGAAAAGTTTATGTTTTAATTAAAAGAAAACCATGCTTTGAGAAGAACTAGTTTAAGATCTTAAATTGATTGATGTTATGGAGGGCATGTCTAATTATATTAAAGTGGAAGGATATAAAAGGATAGTGGATATGAAGGGAAGATCATTCCGACGGTAGAGAGCAGCAGTTACGAATATTTTGTACTTATTTTTCAGAACATAAAATCATTACCAAAGTCGTGTAGCATTTTGCCCATCATTTACTTTCCAAAATGTATACACACATAAAGGGTGACTTAATAAAAGCTATAGGAAAGTTTTCCAAAAAAAAAAAACAAGTAAAATTCAGAAAAATGCATGAAATCTTTATTTCAATCGATAGTACGGTCCATATAATATAATGTTTGAAGATTATCTCATGCAAATGTTGACCTGGACTGCGCCTCAAATGGTTCATCAGCTTAGTCAAATTTTGGAATACTCTTTCCAACATTTCGGCAGGTATTTCACGGATAAATGCTTCAATGTTGTCTTCCAATGCGTCAATTGAAGCGGGCTTGTCTGTATAGACATGAGCTTTAACATAGTCGTACAAAAAATTTAATTTAAAGGCGTTAAATCACACGAATCACACGAAGAACGTGAAATAAAATGTCCACCAAACTCGCTCCGCAATAAGTCCATTGTTGTGCGTGCTGTGTGCCATGTGACACTGTCTTATTGAAACCACTTGTCATGCAATTGAAGCTAATGCATTTCGGGCGAAAAAAATTGGTAATCATCTCACGGTAGCGCTCACCATTCATAGTTACGTTACGATTCACATCATCTTTGAAGAAGTACGGCCACCACCACCAACCCATGAACCGCACAAAAGTGTAACTTTGTCTGGATGCATTGGTAGCTCTTGCAATGCTTCTGGCTAATATTCACTTCAAAATCGACAAGTCTGCTTATTTGCGTACCCATTGAGCCAAAAATCAGCTTCGTCAATTTTTGAACATAAAATGGAAAAAGCGTGCGATAAACTTTCTTAACAGAGCACACATTTTGATAATAAAATTCAATAATTGGCAAGCGTTGTTCGTTTGAAAGACGAGTTATAGTTAAATTATAGATCAAACTGAAGATGTTTGACAGTGAAACAAAACACGAAACGTGCGTCAGCTGTTTAAACCAGTGTTACCAAAAAGATAAAAGCTAAAAAATCAGCTTTTTAAAGGTTACCCAATAAGGGCCTAAATTTGTAAACGCACTCTTTACCTATTCTTCAGTTTGTTCAATGTTACGATGTTCGTAAATTAAGCAAATTTACATCGATATGCGAAGTCGGTAACCTCAACTTTCGCAGCATTTCGGTTGTAATTGTCACCCTAGTGGACAGGTATTAACAAATTAAGCTAAAATATTTGAGCCTTCATATTCGTTGTCTACTGCTGCCTGTCAGTGAGATAACGGATTGTTCAAAATGTCAAAAACACCACTGCGGTACATAACGCGTGTAGCGAACGATAAAAATCAGCCAATTCCAGGGCGTTCCTCTGAATTGCGTACTGCTCAGACAACATTTCGTCGTATTTGGCGTAAACATTTTGGCTTAGACTCATACAAGAGCCAATAGCCACAAGAAATTGGAGCAGGTGGACCATTTTAAGCGACGTACGTTCTCCGCTATAGTTCTCGTCTAGATTTCATCGCAAAAAATCATCTCCAGGGACATTTTTCGATGAAAGTGTTTGGCAATAAGCAATATCATTCGATTATTAATAATATAATTGTTGGCGCTACAGTCCAAAGGGGGACCAGGTTGCTCATCAACTGCTCGTGTTGTCTACTGTTCTCTCACGAGTAGAAGGGACCTACAGTTTTTTGCCGACTCCGAACGGCGAAATTTGAGAAGCTTTTTTGAACAGTTATTACTCTTTGAGTGTTGTCATCAGCTCGAAAGAGGTAGTGCCGTGAAAAATTCGAAAAAAATAATGAGCTAGGAATCGAACCTTCACTCTTTGGCGTGTGAGCGACGCACTCTACCCAGAACGTAACGCCGGCCATTCGATTATTGGTCTAGTTAAAGCCCACACGTAATTCATGAGACTTCATCCACGAAATACAACTTTTTGATGCGGTTTGCATGCGTTATTGGCCCATACTTCTTCGTGAGCGATTTCTGGACTGAAGTGGAAGATATGGACTAATTTTTGGCCTGAATTGGGAGACATGAACTTGGAGTCCAGTTCTTAGACAATATATGGTTTCAATAGATAGTATTTTAATAAATGGTGAACTTGCGGGAAACTCAAGCCCGCTACAACTACGTACCGCCGAGCGCTATCTTTATAACTTTATTACCGATAACGTCAATAACGCCTCCCATCTATAGTTTCGGCTTATTTTAGCAGTTAATAGTACACCACACCCGTCTTGTCCCACCATATACAGAGTATGGCCTCCGAACTGTGGTTGTTTTTCTTTGGCGTCAATATAGACGAGGAAGCAAAGTGTTTAGCAGAGTTTTCCATATATTTTTTTCCTGCAAGGGGTTATTTTAGTATCTCTGCTCTTCATTTCCAGGAACGATCTAAGTTTTGTATGGATCCCGGGACATCACCGGATCATGAGAAATGAGATAGCTTTGGACTTCCTGCATCCTTGAGCAGAACCTCCTTCGGCGGTCGGGACCTGGCGTGACTCTCCAGAATGCAGGATGATCAAGTGTATGCTCCCGAACGTTAGCAAGAAATCCGCATCCTTTTTCTATTTTTAAAAAGAAATGAGTGCTGATGACTTATCGGCGTACTAACGGGACACTTTACCGGTTTTTTTTTTAAATAAAACACTTATTATTAATGGGAAAGTAAAAACATTTTATTCAAAGTCTCGGCCATTGTTTTCTACACATTTTGACCACCTGTCTGGCAATTGGTGAATACCACGCCAATAAAATAGTCCGTAAAGCAAACCAATCAGACACCCAATTTTCGACCTCCTCGTAGAAATCAAAGTGCTGCTCAGCCACTGCGTGTGTCATCAATGAAAGCAAATGGCAGTGTGAAGAAGCCAAGCCTGGTGATTACGGCGGGTGGGGTAGCTGCTCCCAGCCAAGTGTTTTGATTGTATCCTGAACCGGTTTTGCTTTTGTACAGGTGCATTGTCATAGAGCAAAATTACCTTGCCGTGTCTTCTGGTCCATACTGGTCGTTTCTCGATCAATGCGTGGTTCAAAGTGATTATTTGTTGTCGGAAGCGATCAGTATTAACGGTTTCGCAAGGTTTTAGGAGCTCGTGGTACTGCACACCTTTCTGGTTCCATCAAACACACAACATTGTCTTCTTGCCGAATCGATCAGGTTTTGCAGTCGAAGTTGATGGTTGTCCCAGATTAACCCATGATTTTTTCCGTTTAGGATTCTTAAAAAAAATCAATTTTTCATCGCCAGTTACAATCCGATACAAAACCGATTTTCTATCGTGTCTTTGAAGCAAAATTTCGTAAGTGTTTTTTCGGTTTTCCATCAGTCTTTCATTTAATTCATGTGGCACCCATTTTCCACACTTTTGGATCTTTCCCATAGCTTTTAAACGGTCAGAAATTGTTTGTTGTGGAACATTTAACATTGCTGCCATTTGCTTTTGACTCAAAGTGTCATCTTCATCCAATATCGTTTGCAATTTGGCGTCTTCAAACTTTTTTAGTGGTCTTTCTCTCTGGTTCTTAATTTCTCACATCAAAATCATTATTTCTGAACCATTGAAACCTCCTGGTCTTTCTTCGGAAAACGAAGAAATTACATTAAATGAAGGTTATTGCCTGGCAGTACAATGGAACAGTATTTGAATCTGAGCGCTCAAGTGCAGTATATCCCAACTTCCAACAAAAAATTCGAACAAAACGATCATGCACCAGATCGTGCGGTCTGTTCTAATAATGCCATCTAGACCAAAATACATTTGTCAAAATGGAAGGGCCAAAAACAAGCAAAACACGTCTAACTTCAATGGCTCTGTTAGCATTGTTCAAGACGGGTGTACTGACATAACAAAGTACAACAATCCCCCGCAAAAAGTGTCCCTTTATTTAATGTCGTTTAAAACGCAGTTCGGAGGTGAGCATTCGCTGACATCTTTCGTTGGGATGGCATCACATTGCTTGCTTTCAACGTTCTGCGAGCTTACTTTGCGTTTGGCAATTATCTTGATTTAGTAAAAGCTTCAATTATACATCGACAAAGTATATCTTCCGGCTCCAATAAATCATCAAAATCACTGTGTGTATGATATGTGTTCTTTTTTCACGGGTTTCGGTTACAATTTTTTCCATCAAAATCGAAAATCAAAACTTTCGTCAAATGCTGTTAATTCAAAATAAATCCAAACAATTTCGAAGAGGTACAAAATAATGTTTTACCTATATCGCACGCTGGTATCACACCTTTCCAGTGATGTGGGCAATCATGCCCAAGATCGCCACAACTTCCAGGTGGCGAAATCATTTGAACACGGATCGATTTTGTACCCCAATATCAAAGCTTCACACAGCAAGCGACTTGAATCTTTTGGGATGAACGCTACATATGGTAAGTGTTGAAAATATTTGGAAATGTTACGAGACCCTGCATAAACTGCTAGGAGAAAATACTTTGGGTGCCAGGTTATGAAAACTATGATGGTGACGTAAATATCTATTGACTTACAACTCCAAACAATATTCCCCCAAACGAACCCACTCACGGGTGGCTTTCTGTCCAAGGGAACTAGGCTTGAAACAGCATTCTTGAAATGTCATGAAACCCAACTGCGAAAGAGGCCAAGAAGCTGTCTTATTTCTTTTCACATGCCTGTATTTTGCGATGATTTAATTACTTTTGTTGCTTTGCATTGGCTCTACAATATAAAGCGTTACTGAATCATACCCTTTTTACTTGCTTGAGCGTACAAGGATGCAGTCTTTATCGTTTTCAAATTACATTGTTTTTAAAATATTTCACAATTTATTACCCATATGTCGTATAATTCCACTCCCAAATCACTGAAACACTCCTCTCTTCTGGGCTGCTCCTAGCTGCTACAAACGCTAATCAAACATTGCCCTAAGCACAGCGAATACTTCAACGGTTACATGATTCAAAACTTTGCAAATCCACTGTATCTCCTTAAGCGGAGTTATTTCAGCACACAGATTCCGCCCGACAAGTACCCACCTCACCACACACACTTTGAGGTCAGCCGTGTACCTCTGCAGACTCCCAGAAAATACAAATGCAAAAAACATTTTGTACATTTTTTCTCTAATTAGTCCCCCGAACAGGAAACAAATATCCTTGGCTATGCATACACGTGTCAATGTAGCTATGGATTCCCTCCCCACTCTCTGGGGTTAAGGTTGATGGCAGGGCTCAACGGCGGAGCGAACAACTTCAGCTCGACTCCTGCTGCATATCCTACCGCGAGTCGTTGGATCGTCAAAGCGAAATGCACAGCATGTTTCCAGTTCGGTTCCTCTCCTCGTACCCTCGCTTTTCTTCTCCTGCATCATTCTCCAAATAATTACAAGGAAAAATTTAATTTCCTTACCTGCACACGCTGAGCGCAGAAGACAACAGACAGCGCTGAGCTCTTCAAGCTTAAGGGATATCAATTTGTGTCCTTCTGCGGCGGCTGACGCGCACAGCCCCTGTGCCGGTGCCAGGGTTGGTTATGTTAATTTCTTGCATTGTGTGCGATGGAAGTGTCCAAATGTCTGGAAGCACCAGCTCTATCCATTTTCGGATAAAGGCGAGAACTTGTCAGAAATAGCGGTGCTAAGGTTCTTAATTAATTTCGCAACAATTTCGCGGATGACGGAAGAGCGCAGTGCTTAAGTGATGCGTTGCACTGCACGACAGCGTGAGAGTGAGAGTCTTTGAGCTCCGTCTAGAGTTGCTCGGTGGCAGGGGTGCTAATAATTTATCAAGAAAGTTGATTCGCCCAGGTGGAATCGCTGTGACCCAGTTTTCCCTTTGACGGAGGACGAAACTAATGTAATTGTAATTAATTACCCTTTCGCTGCAATGTCCTGGGGAATTTATTTGACGCCTTCTACAAAGTGCTGTTTCTACTAAGTAGCTGCGGCAAAGCGATGTTCTGGGCGGACTTTGGTAAAGAAACGAATAACTGAAGGCGGTGGCGTGATGTTAGTGGTCAGCTTGGGGGCTTAAGGGATTCTTATATTTGTGTGCGGCATTTTCGATTTGATTTCAGATCGGAAGCGACTACATGGATTGGGTCTTTACTCATATCAAATGTGTTCGGAACTTTGAAATGAATCCTTTTCAAATTACATAATTAGATATATGGAGTGGGAGTGACGACTTTCGTGATATATCTTAACAAGCCAAAGGAACCTCCGCACCACGCTTAAGCAGTTCCAAAGGAAGACCAACTTTACGTGGAGCATGTGCGGTTTAATTTCCGGAATCGAGCATATTGAGCTTCACTCTTAGCTGTTGACTAAATATTCGTGTGTCAATTTGTCTCCATCGTCACCTTATATACCCCAGTATTTATATAAATGAGTATGTGGGTAATCATCAGGAAGCTGAGAAGTGGGAGTCATATGAAGTTGTTGTGCAATGTTGTTGATAGATCTAATGTGCCCCCTTTGAGTTAGTGTTCATTTCTAGCACCCCACATAACCAAACCTTTGCATGATAAATTTGGGAATTTCGTCTCTTTCAGTGCATGGGTAGAAAATATCAATTCTGCAGAACACTCTCTTGACTGATTTTTTTAAGAACCTGAGGATGAGAGACGATTCTAGAAATGCAGTTCATTTCATCTCATCTATCAGTCAGTATTTACGGGGCATTTGTGCTTTTTGTAGATAAGCAGCTTAGGAGTTCCTAGAATGTGAGCTGGAATTGCTAACGCTTCATCAGATCATCTTTTTGCTCAGTTTAATGAAAATTTCTAATCTTCTTCGCTTTTATTAATGAAAGAGTCCTTCTGTGTTTGTTTTCTTTTCCCTTAAAATTTTCTTCTTGAATGTGATCGTCCACAGTACATGGGTTCCAATGCCCTCTTTCGTACAAGAGAGTTTGGTATCTTATTGTTACCTATGGCCATGTGACGAGGTATCTGACACAGTTTTACTTCGTTGTTCCTGCTAAACTCTTTCAGCTTCTGTAGACTTTTCCAACCAAGCTTGAATTTTCTAAGATGGGGAATAAAAGCCAATATGGATGAGCAACTTTCTAATTATTGCGATTATTGATTATTGCTTCTTAAAGTTGATTTGAACACATTTGTCTAAAGCATACTCTTCTGCGTTTAAAATGCCGATGTGTTACGCATAGTTTTAAAGTATTTCACCCTTGTACCATTCCAGCCCTTGTCCAGTTTCAATCCTCAAGACGTCTTCGTCACATTTTATAATTTTTTTCATCAGGCTTTAGATAAAAGATTCCTTACTTTTGTCACCTTTAGTGCTGAGTTTATATTCGAATATTTCCGTACCTATTTACCTTTTCGGGTTACCAATAATGAACATTTTTTGATAAGCGCATCGAATTGTTGGGATGTGGGATTTGGTTTTACGTGACCACCTGCCTTAGCGGCTTATATCACGGGGAACCTTTTTCCCAAGAGTCGTAAGTAACGCAAGACTAGACGCCTTAGTTACCCAATAAATAACCATAGATCTACCCCGGTACCGAGATTTAATTTAACGCCCCTTGTAAGTACTTGTGTTGTGCGTGTCATTGTTCCATCATTAGCAGCAGGGATCTGCAGGTTTAACGCCCTCTAGGCTTTACACAGTAAATAAGTGAATGAGTCTTTCTGAGTGTAATGCAAAACTAAACGCCGTAGTTACCCAAGTACCAAACTGAGATCATGCTTGAGGGGCAATCGACCCACCTTGGTTTGATGCGAGGCCTTTCTAAAACCTCTTCCGCTCTCTGGGTCGCAGCGACCGGTTGAGAATGCAACTCCACACTGAGAAGGGATAGTCCACTAACCGTCTTGCCTAGTTGTGCTTAAATAATGAACTAGACAAGTCAGCACAATACACTATCCTAGACTCTACCTGCGATGTTAGGTGATAAACCACAGCCACCACGATACTCCCACAAGGGGGCCTACCGCACGGTCAGGCTGGAACCGAAGTTCCAGGGGCCCTGACCTCCCGTGGCACCAGAATATAGCCTCTGGTCAACCTGTCACTACCAGTCAGGTTCCCTCAAAGCCTGGGTCTGTTAGCCGCCATCCGTAGATGGTCTTTTCTCCATCAGTGATTCCGTTGACACTATAAATAGTGATACGGATGTGATTTTGAATCATGTGATTCGTAAATCCAGTCACATCATCTGGATGAATTGTTGGGATGTCGCATTTGTCATTATCTTTATCCTCTTTTGCCATCCTGATCTGTTGTGATCGTTCACAACAATACTGAAACACGACGCCAAGCGATGAAACACAGCGCTCAAGAACGCACAACAGCGTGATTCATTCACCTTTGTGCATTTCGTTTCCCCTCGTTATCGTATTATTTTCGTAGAGTAAGCAAATTTGTAGTATTTAAGTGAAATTATTTGTTAATAAAGCGCAGTTCATTAAAGTAAGTTAAAGCAAGTGTGCTGTACACATTGACCCCCACCAGCGGCAAGGAGTCATCATTTTGTTTCTGTTTGACTACTAAAGCAAACACCATCGTTGTTTTCTTTGCACGTATGGACCTTAAGTTTAGCAGCATGGCATGAAGATCCTATTTCCGAATCATTTAAATATGAAATGTAAGCGTGATATCTGGGCATTGCATTTGATTTACATCTTCTTCACATTTCGATTCCTTGTGGCTCCGTACAGACACAACTTAATACCTCCACCACTATGCTTTACTGTATGAACAGTGTTCCTCATATAATGTGCTTAATTTTGTCTCTTCTTCATTCTCAATCAGTTAAAATATTGCATTAAGATTTGTCAAAAAAAAGTAATCTAACGCCAGAACTCTGGCCGCCGTAGCGTGGTAGGTAGTGTGCGACGCTCACACGCCGAAGTTCCAGGTTCGATTTCCAGCTGAACCTCTTTCGAGCTTTTGAAAACAATCAAAGAGTAATTACTGACTTAGAAAAATCTTCTCAAACTTCGTCGTTCGGAGTTGGGAAAAAACTGTTGGTTTTTTCTATTCGTCAGAGCAGTAGCGCACACAACACGAGTAGATGATGAGCAAACTAAATCCTGGTCCCCTGTAGACTATCGCGCCTTTGTTGGCATATTTCCTTGCGACCGCCAACCTCTTGTGCCTATTTATTTGGACACTTAATTGCTGCCACCTCTTCCTAATCCAAGGCGGGGTTATGACAGAAGGAGTGTTCGGCAGTGTCTTTATGGGATCTGATTTTCATCACTTTGCCCAAGCTCTGTGAATGTGAAGATTACGCCGAAAAGGCTGGCTGAAGTACTTGCGATTTAGAGATTGCTGAAGGTTAGAAGCATGCATTTTCTTAGTCTGGATCCTGAAAGAGGCACTTATATTCCAACTTAAGGAATACCTGTATGCTTGGTCAGGGCTTTCATTGAAGGTTTGAGCTATGGACAGTGCAATGAAAGCCCTGACCAAGCATACATGTAGTCCTGAAATTTATTCGTGCCATATAAGTGCCTCTTTTGATCCTTGGGTATCAAGTTCTGTGATAAAATTTCCTATCCTGGAACCCAAACAAGTCTTAATGAATTTAGTCTGCCAAGAAAATTAAGAGAAGACTAAAGCAATCTGGAGTCTCAGTCTGCCAACTAAATTTAGGGAAGACTAAAGCACAGCTTGACGGTCGCTACAAGCTCAAATTCTTCGCCCCTCCCAGTACAATATTCGTGGGCATATGTAAAATATCTAAAGAGGTGTAGAATCTAACATTGTTGTTCGTCATTCAAGTACCAGATCCAAATCAATTACTCGAATCCGGCTGCGAAAATTCGAATGCATTTCTTCGCTGACACGTTTTCTAACCACAGCCAGTCCTGGATACAACCACGTTTGAATAAACCTCCCAGCTGGACCATTGGTGTCCTCTTTGCATACAGCATATCCATGAGAGTTGTGTCATAGCAGAATCGGTGGGCAAGGTCATCAAAACCCCAATGCAAGTATAATCGAAGACTATAATTGTGTCTCCCATAATGTGGGGAAGATTTAACATTGCATTAACGTTGATTAAGGCCTGTGATGGGATTACAGCCGAGACAGACCGTTTTTGGGTGTAGCAAGTAATCTTACACTACTATTTGGTTAAGCCTCAATCTCCAATTACCTCTTGGTCTTCCCTATCATATAAAACGCGCTCAGAGGTGCGCTGGATGGTTTTGGTTCTTGATATTTACAATCGTATATCCTTTTTCAACGAATAAATTAATTATTGTATACCTTTTATTTACACTGTATTTACGTTTCGTTATTTACCGTCCCTTTCAATATTTTTTGTTTTTGAAATAGACACTTAAGTTGTTATTATTTCTCAAAACCCAGTTGTTTGATTTATTAACAATCTATTCCTTAGACCGATAGATGTCCTCACTTAACATAATAAGGAATTAAAAAATTATTAATCTGTTTATTGTATGTTAACTAATGCTGCGTGCATGTTTTTGGTGCCGCTGCCCTAGTTCAAAAGTGTTGGATCTTTTTCTTTCTGAATGGGCTTCAAAGGCGAGGTGTTCTTAACAGTCGCTTGCTGATGAAGCCAATCTTCCTCCTCTATGCATATCATTTCGTAAGCATTCTACCTGCTGGTTCCTATTAGTCCAATATGGAGGTGAGCACTAACAATGCTTTTAAAACCGTAACATTCTTCTTCTTCTTCTTGTGGCGCTACAGTCCGGGGTGGACCTGGCCCTCAACCAACATGCCGCTCCATCCAGCACGATCTTTCGCCAGTTACTTCCAGTTGCGTACTCCAAGTTGGTTGAGGTCCTTCTCCACTTGTGTGCGCCACCTTAGCCTAGGCCGTCCTCTGTTGCGTTTTCCCAATGACTCGGACTCAAAGACTTTTCGGGCCGGAGCAGTGGTGTCCATACGCTCTACATGGCCTAGCCATCTTAAGCGTTGTATCCGTAGACGCTTGACCAGGCGCATGTCGTTGTATAGCCCATAGAGTTCGTCGTCATATCTTCTCCTCCAGTTGCCATCAACGCAAACAGGACCAAAAATCGCTCGCAAAACTGTTCTCTCGAAGACACTTAGTGCTTCCTCATCCGCCTTTGTTAACGTCCAAGATTCCGCGCCATAAAGTAGGACGGGGATGATCAAGCTGTTATATAAAGCGAGCTTAGTCCGTCGAGAGAGGGCTTTATTACTCAATTGCCCCTTGAGCCCAAAGAAACAGCGATTGGCAAGAGTGATTCTGCGTTTGATTTCGGTACTGATGTTGTTTTTCCTGTTTACCACGGAGCCGAGGTAGACGAAATCCTTGACTACCTCGAAGTTTCTGCTGCCTAGTGTGGCGCTCTATTGATGTCGATGTTGTATGTCCTTCCTTGATGACAGCATGTACTTAGTTTTGCCCTCATTTACCGCCAGACCCATTCTAGCCGCATCCGCTTCAATGCCAGCATACGCCTCATTGAAATCGTTACATTATTTGACCGTTTTTTGTGCAACTTCAAATATTAACGATATTTGGGTTTTATGACTTCCTGAAACCGCAAAGTTTTATAATATATTTCAAAACGGGGTTATTGTTTTACCATCCAGTACATGATTGTAAAGTGAATACAAATTTTGTGCTTTTCCTGAGATGGGCTCTCCATCGAAGTCCCGCATACTAGCACATAACTCAATTGGTCCCGGAACTGACATTTAGGAAGCGCCACTAATAAAAACACCATAATATTTTTAGAAAGTAATAATAATAATAATTGGCAAGGCAGTCCACAGGGGGACCATGGCCTAGCTTGCTCATCAACTACTCGTATTGTGCGCGCTACTGTTCTCTCACGAGTATAAGTCGAACTCTTAGACAGTTATTACTCTTTGAGTGTTGCCAGCAGCTCAAAGAGGTGGTGCCTTGAAAAATCCGGGGTGTTCAGCCGGAAATCGAACCTAGAACCTTCGGCGTGTGACTCTACACCGCATTCTACGCCACGGCGGCCACAATTTCTTAGAAAGTACAAACATTAAAATTATATCTGATAAATTTGCATGGCGATTTGATTATTAGTTTACAATTTATAGTGCTTCAAATGACGCTACTTCTGCGATTATTAAAACTATGGAAACAACTGAATTTCGTGTGTTAACTAAGCACAGCTTTTTGATAGGAAAAAATACTGTACAAACTGAGTCATGGCTTGAAATGTGTTACAAGGACTCTATTTCATAAAAAGCAACTATTTGTCGGTGGTATGCTGACTTTAGACGTGGTCGTACAGACACCAACTATGCTAAACGCTCTGGAAGGCCAATTGGGGTGGTTACACTTGAAAACATCAGAAATGTACACAAATTCGTTTTCGAAACCGCAAAGTTAAATTGCGTCAGATAGCTGACACCTTAAAGATACCAGAAGGCAGTATGTACACTACTTTGCATGAGCCTTTGTCCCTGGGAAAACTGTTTTCGAAATGGGTGCCGCTTTTACTCACAATGGAACAATAATAACAACGTATCGATGATTGTGAGGGCTGTTTGGAGCTGTTTCGCCAGAATAAACAGCACTTTTTGCATCGGTATATCACAATGGACGAAATATAGATTCACCAGAGTCAAATGGGCAGTCAGCGGAGTGGGCAGCAGCCTGCGTGAACTACGCCCAAAGCGTCCAAAAACACAAAGGACGGCTGGCAAGGTTATGGCATCCGTATTTTGGGATGCGCACGAAATTTTATTCATCGACTATCTTGAGAAAGGGAAAAGGATAAACAGCAAATACTACATGGCATTATTATTGCATTCGAAAAGAAAAAAAATTCTCTTCCATCAAGACAATTCACCGTGTCACCAGTAGTTGGCTACCATGGACAAATTGCACAAATTGCAATTGCAGTGGGCTTTGAATTGCTTCCGCATCCATCGTATACTCCAGATCTGGCCTCCAGCGACTTCTAATACTCATCAGACCTCAAAAAGATGCTAGCCGGAAAAAATATATGGCTCGAATGAGGGGTAATCGCCGAAACTGAAGCTTCTTTTGAGGCCAAAGATAAATCTTTCTACACAGAAGGATTCACAATGTTAGACCGCCGTTGGACTGGTGATACAATCAGTCCAACGGCGCTTTTTTCAAGTACACCTAGTTGATGAATAAAGTTGAATTTTCTCTAGAAGTGTGTTCTTGTTGGTTATTCCCGGGACTTATTGAGTTATGTGGAATAACCTTGTTCTTTGCACAGTACTGATTTTAGGTATTGTCTTCGAAGATTATTCTCCCAATCCAAACCTTATTGAATGCTTGTGCAACTGTGGAATAGACTATTTTCTCCTTGAGCGCTTTTTTATTGTTATTCGGAACTATAGTTGTGTGCTTCACTTAAAACTCTGCGTTGTGATAGCTGCTTTTAAATGGAAGTATTTTAAATAGTTTGCAATGTAAAGAGTGTCCCTACAAGAACGCAATATTTAAATTTTAAATAAAACGCAGATATTTAAAAAAGAATAGTCAATTCTTTATTGTATCGTAAAGTAGACAGAATGAGGTTCTGTGTGGAATAACACATCGGCCAGTTGGGCGCCGAGGCTTTGCTGGCACAAACGCGTTCTTTCAATGAAATTTTCAATGACCATTTTGCATAAATTCTGCGGTATTTCATTAATGCAGCGTTCACTTTGTTCTTTTAAGGCTTAAGTCGTCGTCGGCTTATTCGCATAAACCATCGACTTCAAAAAATCCAGAAAAAAAAAGTCAAATGGTGTTAAATCTCACGATCTAGGCGGCCAATTCTGGTCTCCAAATCGCAAAAAAACACGACCGGAAAATGACTGATGCAGCAATTCAATTGTTTCTCTACCTGTATGAGATGTGGTGCCGTCTTTTTGTGAAACCACATCCCCTCCACATTCGTTTCTTCAATTCTAGGCACGAAAATATTGGCATAGTGGATTTGGAAACATCAATTTGCTGAGCTCGGTGTCGAATTGAGGTGGATGGAGTTTGAGCGACATCATCACGTATTGCTGCGATATTTTCGGTCGATCGACCTGGTCGAAGGCGCGCTGTTGTCTTTGCATCTGTTACAGACCCAGTTTCTGCAAATTTTTTACATTAATCGCTTTACAGTTGACTCTTTTGGAGCATTATTGATCGCAATTTGCGAACTTTAGCCGCAAGACTAGAGCCCATTTTGGTAAAACAATTTCACATTGAGAATGCGTTCTTCATTCGTGTAGGGCTCCATTTTTGTTATCCTTATACCTTCTGCTAACAAACAATAATAATTGTTCAAATGTCAAACAATGGCAATTCTATTGGCGCTAAATTTAAATCTTGCGTTCTTGTTGGGACACCCTTTAGTAAGGATTTTGGCCAAAAGGATGAAGTTTGAGTAATGGTTTTCTTAATGCGGTTGTTATGATAACTTTAGTTGCTTTTTATATTTCTGGAAGATCACGATGTTACCCATATTGGCTCAAATTCTTACGGTGTTACTTAAACTGAGTTCAACTAAAAAATGTAATCAATATGGTCGCCGTGGCGTAGTGGGTAGAGTGCGACGCTCACACGCCGAAGGTCTAGGTTCGATTCCCAGCTCAACACCAATTTTTCGAATTTTTCACGGCTGCTGACAACACTCAAAGAGTAATAACTGTCTAAGAAAGCTTCTCAAATTTCGCCGTTCGGAGTCGGCAAAAAACTGTAGGTCCCTCTACTCGTGAGAGAACAGTAGCACGCACAACACGAGTAGTTGATGAGCAAGCTAGGCCCTGGTCCCCCTTTGGACTGTAGCGCCAACAATTATTATTAATCCATATATCGAAAATTTTGTAAACAGAATTTGCAACATATTGCTTTTCTAATTGTTTTTGTCCTTTGTAAGGAACAATAAGATGACGATTTTATTGAATACTAAATAACAAGCAAAATATCACTTCTAGTTCTTTACACTGCACGCAGTGTTTTTTGAATCACTATACATCCTTTCTTAGAACATTCTTCTCGCATTCAAACATTCTGTAATGATCTTTATCAAGTGCTACCACGACAGAGAGCCGATTGGACTTCTCAATTGCAAATGCAGCTGGTTTCTTACAAACGAACAATAAAACGGGCTAACATTTTAGGAATATCTTTTCAAACTGAATATGAACCTGTTCTGAATTAAATGTCAAACCACCGCCTAGAAATTGATCCGTTGCCCATGACTTTTGAAATATGATATCACTCCACAAAGAAACGCACACCGAACATCTGCCGGGAAGTAGGAAACCAAAAAGGAAAGAAAAAAACGCTCTCATAAAGCACTACAAGCCCCATTTCCGCGTCATCTCCTACCTCTGGTGACTCCAGCACTACCATCAACCAACCAACCCACAGCCATTTTTACTGATTGCTCCTGTAATTTTATATCCTTTCCTTAATTTCGCATTCTCTCACATCAAAAATTCTCAATTCATACATCCTTGGGGTTAATAGAGCCCCTATAGGGCGAGGGGCAAGAAAAGACCGAGCACGTCTACTTCGTACCGTTGCTTGCGTTCGCACAAAACCCGTACTCGAAGATGCATAAAACTCTTAAGAAAATCGCGCATATTTCGGGCGATGAGGCACTCATGTCGTAAACTGCTTTTTCTTCCACCTATTATCCGCTATTTCCAAGTCCTACCTGCGGCCCAGCCAGCCATACTTTATACGTTTTTATATCATCTCGCTATTTACACGGTTTCACTGAAATTTTGTTACTTTCACGTTAAACCCCACGTACTCTCTTCTTCTCTTCTTTCACAGAAATGAAAAATCATGAAGAGCTGCTGGAAGACATCAGAGAAGATACATCGGTGAATACAATACCTGAAAAGGGTAAGTAATCATCCCACAGGAAGCGGCACCGTATTCTCAAGGATTTATAGGTACAAGCTTTGCCTCTTATTTTTTGCCCTCTTTCACCTTTTTGTTTGGGGTTAGATTTCGGCTGCGTCCCTCCTCGAGTTCCGATAACACAACGTAAAATTAATGACATCGAATAAAAGTCCATGCGGCATTTGCCAGAAGACGCAGAGAAAAATATTTGTCAGACTTTTTACATTTTTTTTTTCTGCGCCCTCAAATGTGGCTCGGTCCAGGACGAAAATACATCCTGCTCCGGTCGAGGCCAGTGATTATGGTAATACTTTGAGTGATTGGTACGGATGCATGGATGCACTTCATGAAAGGAAGAGGACCCCGAATTGGGAGTGCAGGGGACGGGCGTGTATAAATAGTTTGCTTTGACTCGGTATTGCAGTCCATTCGGGCAACAATGTGCAGTTTTCGTCTTCGTTTCGGCATGGAAATTTTCGAGGAGACTTGTTGATGTGGAAATTGGAGTTAAATCGGTCGACTGAAGTGAATGTGAATGTGGTTGTGGGGTCTTTGGATTTGAAGTTTTTGAAATCCCAGCAGAGACGAGTAGAATGTATTGAGTCAGACCGCAGTCAATGCACGGCACTGGGCGGATTGCTGTGACTTAACCGGTTAACCAAGTGTTTGCAAAAGAGAATTAATCCAATTATGGTCCTGAGATTAAGTGGAAATAATTCACTGAATGATTTCTTAGTGATGCATCCCAGTACTTAGACTTCGTCGAAGTCGTTTGTGCTTTAACCGGAAAGTAACATTAAAGATTTACAGAGGCAGTGATGAACAAACCTGTTTTTCAGATTGAAAAACCTCCTGTGATATCATATGGAGAGGCCTTGACCTCCTTGGTCAGACTCAAACTTAACTAGGTGCGAACTTCGTGGTTAAGCACAAGAGCACGCTGACGGTAGCTGAACCTCGGTTTCACACCGAACTGCATTGATCGCATTTTTTGTGATTCTATAGGCGTCTCCTACTTTATGACATGGAAACATAAACGTATGACCACGCTCTTAGTCTTTTCGAGAGAAAAGTTTTGCGTGCGATTTTTGGTCCTGTTTGCGAAGAAGGCATCAAGAGGAGAAGATTTAATTACGAACCCTATGGGCTGTACTGCGACATGCGCCTGGTGAACAGTCTTGGGATACTGCGCTTCAGATGGCTGAGCCATGTAGAGCGTGTGGACATCACTGCTCCGGACCGAAAAGTCGTTGAATCTGAGCCATTAGAAAAACGCAACAGAGGACGTCCTAGGCTAAGGTGATGCACACAAATGGAGAAAGACCTCAACAAACTTGGAGTGCACAACTGGAGGCAGCTCGCAAAAGATTGTAAGAAGAAAAAGAAGAAGAAGAAATGTTTCCTTTTCCTTGTATATAATATATAAGATCCTGCTTGCCTCTTTTCTGGAAATCCTGCAAAAATACCTAAGCAAGGCAATAGATTCTTATAAATCCAGCGAAATCAAAGATACGCATGGCCTGTTTGCTTGAATTGAAGGCCGCGTATATTAGTCTCGACGAAATCCCCACTGAACTCGTCCCATGAGTAGTATAAGGTTAAAGAATCAAACAAAAGTTGCTCGCAAGCGAAGCACTTCCAAGCAAATGATCGCCTGTCTTTTCGGAAAAACTGGACGTGTCGCAACCTTGCTACTAGAACAACGCAAAACAATCAATTCTAAGTGCTAAAAAAACAGTTGTTTGCCAGTTGTTTTCCAAAAAATCAGGAAAACCAACCGCCGAAGGCGGATCACTCACACACACATATGGTCAAACAACTGCATTTTTGAGCACTCAAAACATCCATTTAAAGAGTCATCCGCCGTATAGTCCTGACTTGGCACCGAATGACTTCTCGTTATTCCATTACGTAAAAAATAAAATGAGAGGTCAACGTTTTTCGACACCTGAAGAAGCGGTTGAGGCGTTCAGAATGCATGTTTTCGAGAGCTTTGACAATTGGTTCACACGCATGCAAAATCGTGTTGATCTTAATGAGGAATATTTTGAAAAACAATAAAGCTATTTTCGATGATTTATATTTGTTTTTGTTCTCTTATCCGAAATCCAAAAGGTAACCCTCGTATCTAAAGGAGATGACATTTTTTAAGCCATCGATCAGCCGTTTCCTAGAATCGAATAGAAAATGATGGAAGTGGGTGATCATATATTGATGTGATGACATTGAATACGCAAAAATTTGGCGTTGTTACAAATGAATTGAAAGAACTGTGTTACAGTCAAAATGTTTCTATGTCTCTACTTGGTAATAAATAGTGGCAACAATTGTCCAACGCTCCTGTTAAGTGCTAAGGAGGTAAAGTCTTGATATGGAGGGCCAACTTGATTTTGAATAAACCAGTCGTAATCTATAGACATTAAGAAAGACCTGAGCCTCTTAAGGAAAAAAGTATTTGTGCATAATTTTTGATCCCTTTTCGTTGATCTAAATGAGGAGTTTCAACAGCAAAACTATTGTTGGCTTTGAGGCAATTAGAGGCATTTAGTCGGGGGATAAAATGCTGAAGGCAACATTTCTGTCGAGCTAGCGTGGAACACAGCTTTAGTATGATAACTAATTGGATACCACCGGTAGTAGCAAACAAAACATGCCCTCATTAAAAATGGCTCACAGCAATTGACAAGAAACTCATTCAGCTTAATGTAGAAATTAGACGAAATTCCTCGAAGTCATTTGAATTGGAATCTTTGTTACTACATCTGTTCCCATTGTACTTTCAAAAGTACAGAAAAAATGCGCTCAGTTCATTAGCTGACCAAAGTTTGGCATGAAACACAAATCACCTGCTTTAAGGATACTTACATTTTTTGAGAAGTTATGCATTTTTTAAGTATTTTTTGTAATTTGATCGCAGTAGGAGTGTGTCAAACGTTCGTTTTGCGAAAAGCATTTTAAAATATATGATATAAAGCCTTTTGTTGCCTTTGTTGCCTTTTGAATTTCGGGATAAGAGAACAAAAACAAATATTAATCATGGAAAATGGCTTTCAACGCATCAACCCCTTCTTCAGGTGTCGAAAACGAAACGTTGACCTCTCATTTTATTTGTTACTTCGGCGGTTGGTTTTCCTGATTTCTTGGAAGACAACTGGCAAACATATGTTTCTGCACCACACAAAATTGACTGTTCTGGGTTGTTCTAGTGGTACGGTTGCGACATGTTCAGATTTTCCGAAAAAACAGGCTCGCGCACGAAGCACTTCCAAGCAAACTTTTGTTGGATTTGGCTCAATTTGAAACACCCATACAGTCGACTTGTGTTTACTTTCGGGCTCATACGCATAAATCCACGATTCATCACCTATCACGATGTCATAGACGTGTTTCGAAGCACCGCGATCGTATTTTTGGAGTATTTCTTTCGACCAATCGACACGAGCGATTTTTGAGCGATTGACAAATTGAGTGGGATCCAGCACGAACAATTTTTTTTCATGGCCAAATGTTCATGCAATGTTGAATGTATTCTGGTCCCACTAATGCACTCTCGCAGTCTCACGATAGGTCACATGACGATCTCGCAATATCAGCTGGCGCACAGCATAAATGGTTTCCGGAACAACAACTGATTTTGGACGACCTTCATGAAATCCTTCTTGGAGTGAACTACGACCTCGGTTGAATTCACAGGTAAACACTGGTCCTTGATAGAGCTTCCTGGCCAAAAATTAAATTATGTTCATCGATGCACTGTTGTTGAGTTAATCTACGTCGAAAGTTGTAAAAAATAATCTCACGAAAATTTTCACGATTTAATTCAATTTCTCGGGCGTGATGAATTTTTTAAATTACTGTAAACAACACAAATAGCGCTCGTATATCAGAATGTTCTGAGTACGTATAACCTCGAAATTGTCGAACTTTGTGAAGGGGCTGGCAGTTGCCAGATTGCGCACCAGGGTTGCCCAATCCCGAAATATAAAAGGCAACCTTCGTAAATTTGCAAGTGATTCACATTTATAACCATAATTTAAATTTAATCACTGCAACAGTTAGAAACAAAATCACCTTCAACGATAAGGATTATTTTTGGCTTAAGTGGTTTGTCAACAAGCAAGATAAGCGCGTTTTGGCAGGCAGTAATTTACACGTGCCTAAACAGCGTCCATTATATTTCAAAATATTCAAAGTTTGAGGTAGATTCCATGCCGGAGTTCCATTGAACAATGTTTTTCTATTTTGAATTGAATTTGTTATCATTTCGAGATAAGTGCTAAGTTTTGGTCCCAGATGCAATTTTTGAAGTTTGCTCACAAGCTACTCCACATTTGTTCTTATCTATACGTTTAAGAGTTCGGCTAGTCCGTTATTTCAAGAGGCAGACCCATCACATGATCGCCTCATTTCGCGTCTGTAGAGTTTTTTTGGGCTGTTTGTTTTTTGTCGTTCTTATTTTTATGTTGGAGTTGGAGTTTTGTTTACGATATTTGAGTTCTTACCTTCTTTTTTTTTTTGCTTATTTTATTTTCTTTTTTCCATATTTTATGGAAATAATGATAAATTGGTAAAGTAACGTTTATTGAAGTGTCTAATATTGAAACGATAAAGTGGAAATTGCTATTTTTTACTTCGCGTAAAAACTTTCTTGACAAACTGTATATACTAAGCAATGCTAAAGTTAGATTAACTTCAAAAATTGATGCACATTTTAATTTTTATTATTAAAAGTGGAAGTGAGTACTATTTCTTGTAACCAATTTTACAGAAAACATTTCTTAAATTTGAACTCCGCTCTAGAAGAAATCGATTGGAAATAGCAAAAGCTGAAATGGTTTTGCTACCTCCTGTTGTGCAAGAGACCACAAAATATTTCAAGTGAAGTTGAGATTTATATGGATTCCTATTCATCACCGGAAGACAACGTATTTGACGGCGAAGATGCATTCCACTGTCACAGATAAAGCAGTTTCTCGCACCACCACTTTGGACAAAAAGAACAGACAATTACATAGCTAGAATCCAAGACTGTGGTTCTGATTTGTTTGGGCTCAATGAAATTCAATCCTTTGAAAAATTGTTCAATGCCGAAGTAGGACAACTTATCGTTATCCAGCGGTAATACTACATTACCTAACCATAAATTAAGGAAATCCTGAACTGATTGTCGCTTGCAGCATTTCGGAGGATTCCGAGTGTCGTTTTCTTATAAAAATTTAAGGCTAACTTAGGTGGCGTCAATGTCATCTAAGACATGTGTGCTTGTAAAATGTGCAATGTTACGCATTGAAAGGCAATACTTTAAGATATTTATTTATATGACCCACAAATCAAATGGGTATTAATAGCCCCGTTGTACTACAAAAATTACACCTTAAATACATCAAGCCTGAATTTTTTAAAAATATATTTAGTTAACCTATTAAAATAAAAAATTGCATAACAACGAATTTTTTTTTAAGTATTACTATCCCCAAGTGTGAATGGGTTATCCCTATTTTGCCACAGCCTTTTTGCCTGTACTTTCCAAGAATGAAGACAAGTGACCCACTTTGACCATAAAGCACACTAAACACACACATCTGTTCAAGCACTTTACATTTTCTGAGTCCCACATAACTTAATTTTGCGACGAGAGAGAAATGTGGTGGCGTTCCACAATCCAAAAGTACAATAAACCGGATTTTGAGTCTGACCACTCCAGTGCAGTGTTTCCCAACCTCCAAAAACACCCAAGAAGCGTGTCTTCGCCCTCAAGGAAGTGTCGTCTGGCTTCAGTTTTTGTGTATGTGAACATTTATGAGCAAGAAAAGTTGAATCCAAAAATACTCTCAATTGCTTTGAATTCCGGGAAATCGATTAAGGCGAAGCATCAACAACACTTACAGCAATAATGATAAACAAACATTCTGACATCAGTATCCAGTTCACTCAAGCCACAGAAAGGAAGTTTAGTTTTATAATACAGGTCCAACCAGCCATTGAGAATCAAGGAAATGAGTGAACATATAAGCATAGGAGTCGAATTGAGGCTTTCTTCACGTCCAAGGGAAATTCAGAATTCCACATGTTACAAAGTCGTCTTTTATAATCATCTTCTACTACTTAGTGCTGTGAACACTTAGTCTTGTGAACACTCTCCGGATAGATCACCCCATAAGATGAACTAATAGTTTTGCAGTTTATAAAAGAGTAAAGAACAGTGGTCGCTGTGGCGTAGTGGGTAGAGTGCGACGCTCACATGCCGAAGGATTCCCAGAACAACATCAATTTTTCGAATTTTTCACGGCACCACCACTGCTGATAGCACTCAAAGAGTAATAACTGTATAAGAAAGCTTCTCAAATTTCGCCGCTTGGAGTCTGCAAAAACTGTACTCGTGAGAGAACAGTAGCGCGCACAAAACGAGTCGTTGATGAGCAAGCTAGGCCCTGGTCCCCCTTTTGACTGTAGCGCCAACAATTATTATTTAAAGAACAGTGAAGCACAAAAGCAAATTTCTGTCTTAAATTGTTTTGACTACAAACTCAGCTAATGTTAAGAAACGATATACGAGTATAACGACTTTATATGCCCGAACTTTGAAACGTCGAGCAGGTGTTCCAGTCAAATTAATATAAACTGAAACAACTAAACAAATAAAGTAGCGAAACAAAACTCCACTTGATATATTTATTTGAAAACTTCAATCCCTTAATCTGCAGAACTTCTTATGTCACACCGAACCCGGAAACTCAGTACTCAGCATAAATAAGCAGAATTCATAAAAGCAGAAAATCATATCGAAGCGTCACACCGCACCTCGGAAAACACAGCAAATAGCTTATCCGACACAAGCGAGGCCATTCGATAAAACTTATAAATTCCCCACAAAAGACATTCCTATCATATCTTAATCATTGACACACATATTGCTCTCCTACTTATTTCCGATAGCTGTGCAAACAGCAAACCTCTCACGAGCATGCTTATAGCGATACCATCACTGACTCGGTTTTCTCTTCTTTTCAGATCTGCCGAAATTCGGGGAACCTTTGCAAAACGTTACAATCCCTGTGGGACGAGAGGCCATCCTTCAATGCGTTGTCGACAATCTACAGACATACAAGGTAACCATGTCATCCCACTTCCTGCTCTCCGCCCCCGAATGACGACGCCAGCCTGACAATTCCCACTGACAATACGTCGCACAAGATCCCTGTCCAAAGTGATTTGGCCACAAAACAATTTTGCACCCAATCGAAGCTCTCTTCGATTTGCTCATCCCCCTGACACGAGTTCCTGTTGTTCATGTCAATTGATTGACTGCAATAACCCACGACGAGGAAGAATGCTAAATTGATTTACTACCTTCATTCATCCGCTTCCCCCCTTCAGTCAGTCCCCCCTAATGATAATTAGGTGAACACATCCTCTTCCTTCCCGGAATCCGGCCAGTCCCACAACACAGAAGAACACAATAACAAAATAATGATATCCTGCGATTATCCCCAAACAAGGGAGCGGACAAAAGCGAAGGAAAACGGAGAATTCCAGCACAGACACTTCCACTCACGAGACGAGGAGACAGGGAGACGAGAGGCCACACGGGCACATGGCCACACACAGTCCCACACAGCCCCACAAAGCTGCCCTAATTTAGCTTCCTTCCTGGCTGCTCTTCCGGAACTAACACTGACTAACATTGACTAACATGTGTCTGAGCATAGTTTTTTCTAATTCACCGTCACGCCGGAGTTGTGTACATTTTTCTCTCCTTCTTCTCGTTTCCCCCTTTCAGATAGCGTGGTTACGTGTGGATACACAAACCATCCTAACGATACAAAATCACGTAATCACCAAAAATCATCGAATGAGCATAACTCACGCTGAGAAACGTGCTTGGGTATTGAAAATTCGTGATGTGAAGGAAACGGACAAGGGCTGGTATATGTGTCAGATAAACACAGATCCGATGAAAAGTCAAGTCGGTTACTTGGATGTTGTTGGTGAGTATCATTTGTGTGAATGTTTTTTTTTTTTTTTTTTGGTGTATGCTTTCGGGAAGGATGTGCGTGTGATTGTTGTGGCGGACGAGTGGAGTGGTGTTAAAAGTTGAAGATACTTTCGATTCGATTGGTTGTGGAATTGGCAGTCGTTTGAATAATGAACTTCGATCGGTTTGTATCGGAAGTTGAGCAAAGCGAGGGATACACGGACAAGCAGTTTAATGTATTCGATGATTGCATGTCTGTCCGGGTTATCGGGTGGTGTTGGGGACGATCGGCGGCGAGGGTGTGACTTTATGCGATGTGAGATGGTTCAATCGGTGAAGGGACACGCACGCTGCCGAGTTTTGAATGTTTTCCTTCACGTGAAATTAAATCGAATTTCTGACGCCATGTTAGACGCCTCATACTGGTCTCTGATGAGTGCATGTTTTCCCTTGGTCTAGAAAAAGAGACGGAATATTACAGATACTTGATCTGGTATCCTGCCACCGCGGAGAGATCGCCGCAAGTGTTGTCGAGAAGAGCATTGTGAAATTTTCTTTCTAGGATTTGTTTCAGGAACTTTCATATAAAGACTAGCTGAATCACATTCGTGGCCTCTGGAAGTTCTGGGAATGTCTGGCTTCGTTGGCGGAAGTCCGGTTTCAATTCAGACTTCCAGAGGTCTGGTTATAGTTTAGACTTGAACGAAAAGCTGTTTGTTGTGTGGTACGGTCTTGTTGAAAATTAAAAGCATAAAAACCCAATTTGATCCAAATCAGGAAATGAATTTGGAAATGATAGAGTTTTGAAAGTGAAGATGAAGACCGTACTTCATTGCTGATCGTTGTTGGCATTAAATGGGAGTTGTATATCGGTCCCGCCGAATGGCATTTATCATTTTAAAATCCATTATGAGTGATGTTTTTTTATATAAAGGATACCAGGAGCCATGAATATATGAGATAGTATCAGACCATATTCTGACCATCTTCAGATGCCTTTGACTTCATATGCCATGAGCTTAACAAAACCCAACCCGAGTGCACCCTCGACACATAATCACTCCACCTTGGCAAGCGTGCTCACTCTAATATGTCATTCGTTATTCGAATCACAGGACCAGAATGCAATGCAGCTTCGTATAATCTTAATCATTTGGATGCACAATCTTGCCGCATAGTACACTAAACTCAGCGATTCGGGGTATTAAATCACAGTCGAAGAAGAACATTACAAAGTTGTATAGACCTCTGATATTTTAAGCCATTCTCAAGTGTCAAGCTCTTCGGTCTCCTAACATCCATCTCCTCAAATATGGCAAAGGGATTAATCAATGAGACCATTAACACTCAATGCGGTTTTGAGGATGGTCTTTCGAATCGTTATGTTACGATCAGTTGACAGTCAAAACCTTCACTAGATCGCCCCTGTGATTTTGAAAGTACATAAAGAAAGTTGCTTTTAAGGCCGAGGAGATACATTTGGTGGTTTGAAAAATCTTGCCTTGTGTCATGAAGAAAAGAATTTGCTGTGCGCTTTTTGTTGAATCTATATAAGTGTTTGATTTCAAGGCGGCATTAACCGTTGACCTACGTTAAAAAAAATCGACTAACATTACGTTGATGGGTCGTTTTCGACCCTCATATATTTTTCAAGAACTTGCATACAAAAATTAGTGTTTTTAAGAAAAATTGTTTAATTTAGAATTCATTACATATTATATAGGAAACGCATGCAAACAAAAATTGAATTAAATTATTCCAAACACTTGATGTATTTATTCCGGTTGTGTTTGTTTTTGCAAACATTTTCTCCTCACAAGCAATAGACCAACTCCGATTTGTTTATCTTAGTGATGGAGTTTTCTGCCAAGCGAATGACACATCTGCCACGCTGTTTTTTGTTGTGGGGGAACAAGTCTCCACTTCCGTTGCCGTTCATATTCGATGTGGATAAGTCAGATAGCGTTAACTGAAGTGAAAGGAAGCATGATGCTCGAGGTGTTCTTGGTCTACCAAGCATGTAATCTTATTGTCAATGACACCAAGATCATGGGGAAAATTTTTGCGGCCTTGTTTGCCAATAAACTCAAGTGTGGATTAAAATAGTGGTTGCTTTTTTCCCATAAACATTTCGGGGGTATATACCTTTTATTTTATCTTACAGTGCCAATCATAGTCAAATTCTTTTGGAGTAATGTTTGTCCCAATTCGTATGACGAAAAAAAGTTATCCATGGTGATGTTGCGACCTTTCAACCCTTAGACTAAATCCAAGACCACACGTTCACCTTGGTTCCCTTCAGCCGCAGCCCTATTTTCTTTGCCTAAATACGGCTGAATCTTCCAAATATATGAAGTTTTGGAACAAGTACAGACCTTAAACTTCAAACCGTATTTTTCTGGTTTACTTGGTGTATATTGCCTGAATGAGCAGCGGCCATGGAACCCGAGTAATTGCTCGTCAACTGTGACACAAGACGATGGTTTAAAAACAGAGGAAGTAATTCAACCCTTTTGTCCCATAAGTTACGAATTGGAGTAAATTTGTCCTTGACCGATAGTTTATTTTGTCTCCGGTTGGTTGGGTCGTCGAGACGCAGGACTTTCGTTATATATTAAAAAGTTTCCGTAGACAGGATTGCATGAAAAATTGGTCGACCAAAATATGCGTCAAACAAATCTTCAATTGGCTTGGTTTTTGACCGGAGGAAATAACTGAAAGAACCCACTTATAAACACCTGCAAGAATTAAGACGCCGAAATATGCATGCAACATACTCTTGTTCATTTCTTTATGTTTGTCGCCGAATATTGTGCGACCGAAACTGTTAGTATTTTTTATATATTTTTTTCTCGATATGAGTTGGAAAAAACAATAAGAACGAATCTACCAAAACATCAGCACGAGCAATAGCATAACTGGCTTCATTGTAATAATATTTTCGGACCGGGCCCGAGTGACTGAAATCACAAATTTCGCCTATTATAAAACAAAACATGTGCATTGGACAATAATTTACTAGGATTCAACGGAATTGAACTCCAAATCGTACTGTTTTTAGATACGAAAAGTGGATCAGCTGCAGCATCTTCATTTTCACTTTCTGAATCACTTGAATCACACATGTCACTAACACCATTTCCGACTTCTGGTACAAACTATTTATCACTACCTGACAAGATATCTTCTGTACTGGACATTTTCCAAAAAAGTTCACTTCGAAATAAATTATATGATGACTTTATGTCTGTTTATCACGAGTGTAGTCACACGAATGTATCAAAATACAACGGGTCGAAACCTCAAAAAAAAAAACACAGATTCAAAAAAAGTCCAGCCATCTAACTGTAGGGAAACTGAAATATCCCAATTTCGCTTTATGCATGGTCAGACAAAGCAATCATGAAAGCACAGCCTACTATCAATATTAGTATAGAAAACATTTAAGTTCGAAAAAAAAATTTAAATAGACCCCAACGTAGGTCTACGGTTAAACAGTATGCATAGGAACCAGATATATATACAGCTATGCATAGGAACTACTAGTCTACTAGAGTCTACTTTTGACATCACTACCGAGCCCATCAAATTGTGTAGAATGGCGATGGGGAGCTCTCGCTGCTCCGCCAAGGTCGACAACAAATTCCCTGAGACCTTAAGTCAAAAAGGTTTTAGCTTGCTGACGATCTGTCATCTTCAATGATTTGAACAGCAATCTTGAGAAGAATGTCCGTAACTTAGAAGTCCGAAACTCAACTGTCAGCTTACGCGGACGACATTGATGTGAATGAACCAACACAGTGGGCAGTCATTGAAGTATTTGCTGGTGTTTAAGCAGAAACGGCCAAAATGGGTCTGGCGGAAAATAAAACCCAAACAAAGTATATGTTGTCACCAAGGAAGGACGCACAATATCGACATCTCGGTCGGCGCCTCACACTAGGCAGCAGAAACTTCGAAGTGGGCCAGGGCTTCATCTACCTCGGCTCCGAAGTAAACATCGGTACCGAAATTAAACGCAGATTCACTCTTGACAATCGCTGCCCTTGGAATCAAGAGGCAGTGGAATAAGTGCGCCCTTAATGATTAATTTGCCTTTGAAAAGCAGCTTCATTCTCCCAGTCCTACTTTTTGGCGCGGACGTTACGTGTACGTTCATGAACGCGGACGAGGAAGCCCTTTATCTTTGCAAGAAAAAAGATCGGTGTGCGATTTTTTGTGCCGTTTGCGTTGATGGCATATGCAGGGGAAAATTCAACAACGAACTGAATGGGCTGTATGGCGGCAACAGCATAACCAAGAATTTTAAGCGTGTTCGAATACAACGCTTAAGATGGCTAGGGCACGAAGAGCGTTTGGTCATCATCGCTCCGGCCCGAAATCCGTTTGTCCATGACCTGATAGGTCTCTATTAGTGTGATTTCAGACCAGAGAAGTCCACAATACACCAGATCTTCACATTACGGCAGAATCTGGAAAAGACTCAAGAAGTGCAAATCGACACTCAACACCTTTTCGTCGATTTTAGGGCCGCATATGACAGTGTGCATAGACACGAGCTATACAGTGCCAAGTCTAGTTTCGACATTCCTAACAAACTCGCCAGATAGTGTAGGATGTCGACGAAGAACTCTCGGTGCTCTGTCAAGGTCTGTAACGGACTCAACGACCCCTTCAATGTCAAAAAACGTATTGGGCAAGGCGACGCACTGTCATGTGACTTCTTTAACATCATCGAGAAGATCGTGCCTAACTCACATGTCAACATCAGAGGCACGATATTCGAGAAGTCAGTTCAATTACTAGCTTACGCTGATGGCATTGACGTGATTGGACGAACACAGCGAGCGGCCAATGAGGCGTTTGCTGGCATTGAAGCTTAAGCGACTAAAATCAGAGCAAAACGAAGTAGATGCTGTCATTAAGGAAGAATGCACAACATCGACTCGGACAGAGCGTCACAGTAGGCAGCAGACACTTCGAGGTAGTCAAGGACTTCGTCTACCTCGGCTCCGCGGTAAACAGGTACAACAACATCAGAACCAAAATCAAACGCAGGATTACTCTCGCCAATCGCTGTTTATTTGGGCTCAAGAGGCAATTGAGTAATAAAGCCTTCTCTGGAAGTACTAAGTTTGCTTTATATAACAGCCTGATCATCCCGGTCTTACTTTATGGCGCAGAGACTTCAACGTTATCAATGGCGGATGAGGAAGCTCTTAGTCTTTCCGAGAGCTGTACAATTAGATAAAGCATATTAGATAAGCCTTTAAGTACTCAGCAACCACGTTCAAATATTCTCGATTAGATCTGTGCTGTTCTGAAAAGTGAAGATTTCGGAGCAAAATGTCTTGATGTCCTGGAGCTACAAGACTGTCTACTTCGTCCTCATTTCCCTCCTTTTGCCCCGGTCCGGTAGGGAAATTATTGGCAATTTTGTAGCATAGAGTTACGATTCTACTTGTGAAACTACGCAATGGATCCTAAAGGTTCGGTGGAGCAGACGCTTCCAGTCTTAAGGTTGAAATGGGCACATTCCAACTCTTAAAACCAGGGACATACACTTCAGTTTTCCAAAAACGCAGGCGTGACTATAGATCAGAACCGGAACCGGTGTGTGAGTCAAACGCCCAGTCGGTTAAGCCTTGTTGATTAAGAATTCCTGTAGAAAAAGAAGAAATCAAGAGTACAACAGAATCAGGACAAAGTGAGTGTCACCCACTGGTGGTTACACCTTTCTTTTCTTTTGCACTTAAAGCCTATCCCGCAGACACTGTGTCCGCGCGAACGCCCACCGCACTCAAATAGCGAGTTCTCATGAACTGTAATTAAAATGAGTAACTCCCATCCGAGTGGGTGTTGCCCCCACCCATCATCCAATTAACAGCGACATATCGACAGCGTACAGTACACAATTTTAATTAAACAAATTGGTACCGGTTTTCTTTGACGAGCGTGAAATGTGTGCGAAAGGCTTTTAGTTTCCTTTTCCTGCGCTCAACGTAACCAGCAACTGCCGCTCGGTGGTGTACATTGCTCGTGGTACAGCCAATGCGCCATGATTGGCAGGCATTTAAATCCAAGCGGTTAATTGTCGGTGCAACTGCAACACAAAAAAGGTTAAATCGCAATTCCTGGCAACAATTTCGACCAACAGTGCTACGTCTCTGGCAGGCGGGGAGTGGTAGGAAATTGGGGGTCCATTCTCGACAATATCACGTGCCTACCTGATAGTTCAGGTCTTTTTTCCGCTTTGCCTGCCCCTTAATATGTATCCTTGATTGCTGCTGTTGCAAAATCTACCCTGACAGACGGGAGTAAATATTTAATCCCTATTGGGGCACGGAGCAACGAGAGAAGAATCCCATAAGTACGTGTCTAACTGGCTCTTACATCCTCGGCTTCACAGGCATCCATTGCTGCAGGAAGAATGTTCCTTAAATTATTTATTTGCGGCTGTATGCTCGGTTCGTTCGTTAGAGACCGATGTAAGCCCTTCACAGAGGAATTAAATTTGCTACCTCTCCTCGGTTCCGCTCTGCAGGCTAAGACGCTACTAGATGCCAGTGTGTGCCTCCGGAGATGGATTTTCCTGAAGGGAAAACTTTAATTGTTTCTCCGATTTCTGCATCTGTCGAATGGTGTTGTGTGGTGAGAGAAGGGGTTCCGAACCCTCCAGCCGAGTCTCTTCTCTGCTTACTCGTGTGCATATCATCAAGTCAAGCAGATCTGTCTGCCCACGTGGGAGATGATATGGAAACATCATTCAGTGGACATTGATTGGTTTTAAGGTCGAGCTGGGTGTACCTGACGTATACGTAATCTTTTGTATGAATCACAACCAGGGCAGGGTGGCCTTCCCGTTGGGGTGATATTGATTTGAGAATATGTCCGAGGGAATCTCATGTTTACGATGTCCTTTCGGAGAGAAAATGACTTTCCCTGACTAAGATGAATAAAAAATAGGTAAAATGAGGGGCGCATAAAATGTGAGGGCCGGTCACCCTCGGGACAAGTGGTCGGAGCGGTAGCCCGACTCACCTAGGGATATGATCTTGGCAAGTGGGATGCGGAGGCTCGATTGATTTAATGCACAAGGGTACGCCGAACTCTTGATTGAATAGTCCTCGGGATGCGTACATAGTTAAGTTAATTGGACGCATATAGATGAAAAACATAAAAAAAGGCCTTCCACCTGGGGTGGGTGTGGCAATGACTTTGAATTGAAACATATAAAGGGGAGACGTCCGTTGGGAGCCAAGTACCACAAATGTGTTGTGATGAGTTGCAATTTAAAGTTGTTTAAAAACGTCAGATTCATATTGTGATGCGCAAATGAGTTTTATAACTTTATCCGTGAGGAGATCATGTAAAACACATAGAGACATGGTCTTCTGGAAGGCCCTTTAGCAGCTAGTTATTTCTTACGACAACGAAATAATTGCGAAAAAGCGAGATACCGCAAATTAAGGATTTGTCGACAATGATAAATGCAATAACGCGCAAAACGTTAGAGTGAGCAGCAAAAAGCTTAAGATGTTCAAGAGTACAGAGTTGTAAAAGACTGTAATTTTTTGTATTGCAGCCCCTGAATTATACAAAATTATTCATGATTTGTGATTCGATCAGTTGACTTCACTTGATGACCCTGACTTCAGAATTAAAATCAGTATTCATTTTTGAAGTCTTGACTGGATAATTCCTTCCGAGCAATCTTATGATTGAATTCAATTGAATGCAAGTCTTTGGAATTACCTTGCAGTCACTGAAGTCACTTTGAAGTCTTCAGCATTCACTTGAAGTCACCTGCAATCAATTGAATTCTTTGAGACTTCAAAAAAATTTCGGTGCATTCCTTTTGATATTGGTTGAAGTCTCTGGGTCTTCAAACGATTTCATTGAAGTCTTTTAAGTTTGAACATGCGTGAAAGGCTGATGACTTGCAATTTACATCGAAAGGTGATGTGAGAATACACAAATAATGGGCGGGAGGGGTTAGTGCTCGAATTTTAAGATGTTGAAAAGGGATGGGGAGGGGGTACTTTTGTTTTACTCTCTTTTATATATATTTTGGTGTACATAGGCTACTAAGTATCGTGGGTAATGACCGAAAGAATAAGATTGCAAATAAAAGCTGCCGAGATGAGATTTCTTCGTGCTGTTGCTGGAGTTTCTCGCCAATATAGGGTGGGAAACACAGCGGTGCAGGGGAAACTTAATGCTGAGCAGCTACTTCTCCGAACGGAGAAAACTGTATTTCGACGGTTTGACCATGTGGCGCGGATGTCCCATTCATCACGACTTCTGAGGCGTGCCTTAGATGCAGTTCCATCATGAAGGCGACCTCTTGGCAGACCCAGGACGAGGTGGTTGGACCTAAACTCGCCTGGTTACGTCTGAGCTTTGCTTCTGAAAAGATAGAGTCAATAGTGGAGGATCGAGCGACCTGGAGATCTCTCGTGTTTGCGTTGCATTCGCGACCCCAGTGGTGGAACATGTGGGCAATTGAAAATAATTGAATGGATGAATGAAAATATACAACTGATAACAGCCATACTAATACAAACAAAGAAAAAGAGATGCAGTTATGCTCAAGCATAGTGCATCAAAAACGAAAACATCACAAATAATTGGTTTCTTCTTTCGACACCCACCGTGTAAACAAAAAACAGGTGCAATTCTCTTACCAGTTGAGTCATTATCAGTTGCTTGTATTTTGTGGCGCGAAAGTGTTGTGTATTATCAAATTCAACTAAATTTGTGGTAAACAATAATGGAAGTGGATGGTAACTTTTCATCAGATGACTTCGAGGCTGACCCCAATTTCTGCATTTAAACCGAAAGTTCAAATTGTAAGATGTCCTTCTCAGACGATAAACCTTCTGTTAGCTTTAAAAGGCGCAGAACCGAAACAACACCCTCTGTCATCAAAATCAGTGGTAGTGAAACAGGAGCAAAATCTTCACAACAATCGGAAGAATCAGTGGATCATGTCATTGGGAATAAACTTCTTTTATCCAGTAAATTTTGTAAGATAATAAAGCAAGGCATCAGCCTTTCAGGGATGTGCAAACTTGAAAGACTTTAACGAAATCGTTTGAAGTCCCAGAGACTTCAACCAATATTTTTGAAGTCCCAAGGAATGCACCGACATTTTTTTAAGTCTCAAAAAATTCAATTGAATTCAGGGGACATCAAGCGGATGCTGAAGACTTCCAAGTGACTTCAGTGGCTGCAAGGTAATTCTAAAGACTTGCATTCAATTGATTTGAGTCATAAGATTGCTCGGAAGGAATTATCCAGTCAAGACTTCAGAAATGAATGCGAATTTTTTTGTAGAAATCTTAATTCCAAAGCGAAATGATGAATTGAAAAATCAGATACATGAAGTTCATTGATTTCCTAAACCAAAAGATTTCATTCTTCTACATCTCTGCAAGAGTATCCTCCTGCTCTTCTCCGTACTATCCGATTCTTGTTTTGTGGACTTTGGAAGCCGTAAGGCGAATAACTCCTTTTTCGAAAGATGAGTTTCACTTTCTTCTTACCCGTCTGCTCAGTGAAGTTTTTGTTGTAAGCGGACTAGGAAACCCTTGGAGCTTTTGAGATTAAAGTCCTGTGGCATGCACGTCATGGGACTTCAGGGACAAATAGAGCTGAGATCCTCTTAAGGATCCCTTTAATTTGAGTTACTTAGACTCATAAGATAATGCAGCGAACTTTTGATTTTTTTTTTTTGTTGGAGGCTGGGATATACTGCTCAGACGCAAATACTTGTCCATTGTATTACCAGGCAGTACCCTTCATTAAATGTAATTTCTTCGTTTTTCGAATAATGACGATAAGGCGCTTCTGTGATAAAAATCTTAGGCTTTCAATCGTCGCTAAAAAGCCGCCACCTGACACGAGCAAAGGCGGGACACTGGCAGAGAAAGTGCTCTGAAATGTCTTAACCTTCTCCACAGGCGTCGCAGAGTGTGACATCACTAAGCCCAAGCCATCTTAGGTGCTTAGCGAAGGTGAAGTATCTCATTAGTACGGCAACAAGTCATCTGCACTCATTTCTTTCTAGAGGTAGCAGAAAAGACGCTGATTTCTTGCCAACATTCGGCAGCATACACTTGGGCATCCTGCATCCGGGAGAGTCTTTCCATCCCTGGTTGTGCTGTAGGGAGACCCGAAAGTCGACGGAGGCCCTGACGAAGGATGCATGTAGTGCCAAGGCTCTACGAATGCCTCTTTTGAACCTAGCCTAGTTAGTTCATCGAAAATACCATTTCCCATGATCCCGTGATGTCCCGGGACCCAGAGAAGTCTTAGCGAATTCAGCCTGCCTACCAAATTAAGGGAAGATTTGCATTCTTAGACTATTTCGGAAGTGGTTAAAGGGTTGAGTAAGGCACAGCACAGCTTGGCTGTGGGTACAGTCACAGATAATTCGTCCCTTCCGCCTATTTTTCGCAATATAGTTGGTGGCCATTGGGATCGCAAAAGCTTCTACCTGGAAGACCGACGCGAAATTACCTAAGGAAGCGTGCAGTCTGATGTTGTCGTCTTCCATGAAGGCCCCAGTTCCAAAACCCTCCGTCTCCTTCGACCCGTCCGTGCAAAATTCAACTACATTCCTTTCCCGGTTTCAGTTTCTGGCCAGAGCCACTCCAGGACACGGGAAAAGTTGTCTTTGTATAAGCGACGCAACTGTGTTATTGGTGACCTCGCATCTGACGGCATGTTCAAGAGGGTAGTGTCATAGGAGAAGTGGGCGAGGTCATCAAAGCTCCAGTTCGAATTGAACCAAAGACCATTCTTTTTTAATCAAGAGATGGCCTTGAGTGTGCATCCCATGATGTGGAGATCAAGTGGAGGGAGATTGATCAGTGCATATAGAGCAGACCCAGGCGTGTTCGGGAGGTCCCCTCTGCAGCCGAGACAAGCTCTTCTTTGAAGCTTGATGAAATCAACAGCCACGCAGCGAACTTAGGAACTGAAAATAAAGGAAGCTGTTAAGAAAACATTTTCACTTAAATGTTGTTCGTGTCCCACATACACCCGAGAGAAAATTTCCAATAATTTCAAACCCGTAGCCTTCAACTAATTTTCGAACACAAACTCTAAAAAATAAGTCCTCTTTGGGATCGGTGAACAGCATTGAGCCATTCATCAACTTTTTCAAAACCAATAGACTCGTTTTATATTCTTCAAAAATACAAATAGTCGCAAGGTCTGGAGAATACAACGTGTGGTGTAAACAGCGAGTTCCAGCATCCGTAGAGAGTTTCAAATAGTTTTAGATCGTGGGCCTAGTGCTATAATGTTGTCATGCCCTTCGGTCGTTTCTGGCTGGTTTTTAAGCAATGCATGACTCATACGTGTTCATTGTTGTCAATAACGATTCTTACCAATGGTTTTACCTTGTTTTATCAGTTCCTGGCACACTACATGCTTTTGGTTCCACCAGTTCTGCGTACATTTGAGCAGTCAATATTTTCCTTTGGCGCCGATGTACGAATAGAACATAATCGGGCAGATTTACTGTATAGGACATGGTTATTTGTCTTCTTGCGGTTATGGCGATATATTCACATTTCACCTTTAGTTAAGATGCGGAGAAAAACTTTCTTTCTCTGGTGTATTTTAAAAACCAGTTCCGAGGTCAAAAATCATCTTTCGAAACCTCCCGCTTGTAACTCTATTGGAAACCGATTTCCTAACTTTTTCACTTATTCAAATTTTTTTAGGTTTGGGTAGGCACACCTAACGAATCCGCGAGTTCTTGAACCAGTAAATCCCTTAATACCCGTTAAACTTTTGGGGCTGAACAATACTTTCTTTGTCTTTGGCAATAAAATATCCACTTCTGACTTGTGGAAATCGCTATCTGCATAATTTTTTGTCGGAACAGGTTTTTACAGTTGAAAAAGAAAATTAAATCTTCCCGCAAATACTATTTAATAATTAATCGTTATAACAATTGGATGGCGCAACAATCCCCAGAGGAACCAGGGCAAAAATTGCTCATCAACTATTCGTGTTGTGCGCGCTACTGTTCTCTCACGAGTAGAAGGGACCTACAGTTTTTTGGTGACTCCGAACGGCTAAGATAGAGAAGCGTTTTCTTAGATAGATGGTAGGCTTTAAGTGTTGTCCGCAGCTCGGAAATGGTAGCGCCCTGAAAAATTCGAGGTGTTCAGCCGGAAATCAAACCTAACATTCGGCGTGTGACTCGTCCCACTACCCCAAGGCGTCCACATGCTTTTTATTTAAGACAATTCGGACATTTGTGAAGACTCAGAAAGCAATATTGTTGGCTAAAACAGACGGTGATTCACAGGAATTAGTACTGAAAGATGTCATATATTTCCAATGAAGTAGGTTATCGTTTGCAAACTCAGTCGCAAATCGTTGGTGGCGCCATCTTTTGAAATTTGTACCCTGAAATAAATTTTCAAAACCATAATTGTGTTTCTTATAGCGGAGCTCAAGGAAGTATAAACCCAAATTGTACTTAAAAAAAACTTAAGGACAAACTAGGCTTATACACTTAGGAGCGGAACTTGATGGTAAAGTCAGTCACAATAAAATTTTTCTAAATCAGCAACGGAAGGGGAATCAGCAACGTTCGATGGTGAATTTCAGCGTTCAAGCAAAATTAGAATCATATAAAAAATTGTTCGTAAGAAGAACATTGCTATCCTTCCGCAATAGGCTGACACAGAATTTAAAGATTTTCCTATACAGTCAAATGCAGCTATGTCAACCCCCTGAAATGTTTGTTCACTAACTGATTAACATATTAACCAATATAGAGCCATCAGCCCTTTTTTACTTTTAACTTTTATTCAATTCAATTCAGTTTGAAGAGATTATGTCCTGTAACGACAACAATCGAAGTCAACTTTCTTTCTATCTTTAAGACATTCAAGACGCTAAACAAATGAGAGTTATGACTCGTATATTTGATTCTGTCTGAGTGGCGAATTTGAATTACTTCCAAAGTTATGTAAAATGGAACCCTATCTTAAAACACAAAAAGGTGAGCATTACAAGAAACAGTAACACCCTGTGGGCAGTTTTGTATTCAATTTTGTTTTTTAATTTAACAAAGTTTTCCTTGTTATTTAAACAGATCTGCTATTATTGAAAAGAAATAAAGTGGGTGCAAAGTGAAACAATTGATTGGCAGACGATGTTTTCCTTATTTCACTACGAACCTAAGAGAAGAGGCATATAGCTGCATTCTGCTTGTATTTATAGCAAAGTGAGATTCGGGTTTATAACCTGATCGGATGGCGTAGTGGTTAGAGTGCGACGCTCATACGCCGGAGGTCCAGGTTACAGTGGCTCCAAGCCGAACTCGGACACCTACTCAGTAACACAACTTAAGATTGATAAATAATTAAGGAAAAGAAATAGACGAAATTTATTATTAGTTTTAAATAATATATGTATTCATTAGTTGTTTGACAAAATTGTATAAACAAACTCAATTATTTAAATAAAATACAGCTCGATTCCTAAGGGAACTCAATAAAATAAGGAACAAGTCAAACTCGGACGGCTAAGGAAAATATTTAAAATTTGAATTTTCCGTCAAATAAATCGTAATCATTTATCACAATACAAGTTTTTAATAGTTGTACAACGGAACGGAAGTCAGTTATGCTCTAAGATACGCAAAAAATTTAATAAAATAGAAAATGGGAAGACAGAATGGTCAAACTACTCTCGAAATGAGAAAATTAATTATAAAACACTTAGCAGACGGAAAATCTGTGAGAGATATCACAAAAATCGTTGATAAAGTCGGTTCACCGTTCAAGATTTAATTAATCGGTTTCGGTGTAATAATCAGATAGTAAACAAGCGAAAAAAGGCACATAATAACATTTCTAACGAAGTTGATGAAAGTTTCTTAGCAAGATAAGTAAAAATGAATCCCTTTTTGAACGCGCCAAAGCTCGCAGTCATAGAGGCAGAGCAGTTGAGAAAGCATGCAAGTCCATCAACAATAAGGAATGTTCTTCATAAAGCGGATTTGAATGGTAGAAGAGCCAGGTTAAAGCCACTGATCAGCAAACAAAACAAGAAGAAAAGACTAGTATTTGCCAAAGAACACAAAAATTAATATATTTCGTTCTGGAAAGAAGTCTTATATACAGACGAAAGCAAATTCAATATTTTTGGATCTGACGGCAAACCCTACGTGCGGAGAAAACCCAACGAAGAGCTGTTTTCAAAGAATTTGATACCCACTGTGAAGCATGGTGGTGGGTCGGTGATGGTATGGAGACCTTTTTCTACTTCTGGACCTGGTAGATTGGATTTTATAGAAGGAAAAATGGCTCAAAATGTTTATTTAGACATTTTAAAAAGAATATGTCTTTTTCCGTCACTTAACTCGGCCTTGGAGATCACTGGAGTTTTTACCAAGATAATGACCCAAACACAAAGCCTATAAAGCACGATCCTGGCTGTTATATAACTGTCCTCATGTAATGGATACTCCTCCGCAAAGTCCAGATATAAACCCTATCGAGAATTTGTGGAAGTATTTGGACCGAAAAATTAGAAAATATCAGTTGAAAAGCGTTCTTCTTGAGGAGTGGAATAAAAACGAACCTAGTTTTTGCACAAAACTAGTTCAATCACTCCCTTCAAGGCTGCAAATTGTTATAAAGAACAAACCGCTTCACACAAAATATTAATTTTATTTAAAAACTTAATAATCTTAAATTGTGTTAACTTTAATAATAGCCGCCCGAGTTTGGCTTATCCCTTATTTAATTGAGTTCCCTTAGGAATCGAGCTGTATTTTGTTTAAATAATTGAATTTGTTTATGAAATTTTGTCAAACCATTAATGAATATATATTGTTTAAAACCAATAATGAATTTCGTCTATTTCTTTTCCTTAATTATTTATCAATCTTCAATTGTGATACTTAGTAGGTGTCCGAGTTTGGCTTGAAGCCACTGTATATTCCCGGCTCACCAATTCGAATTTTTTACGGGAGTAATACTATCTAAGAACAAGCTTCTCAAACTTGACCGTTTGGAGTTGGCAAAAAACTGTAGGTCTTTTCTACTCGTGAGAGAACAGTAGCGCGCACAACACAAGTAGTTGATAAGCAAACTAAGCCATGGTGCTTCTGTGGACTGTCGGCCAATACAATTACCTGATTAGATGGTCCGAAGATTATTACATTTGCTAACAGATATCGTTAACTGAATAGTCGAAAGCATTTTTTTCTTCTTCAATACTAGTTTTTCAAGGGGTAATTTTCAATTTTATTTTGAATTGTACTATCTTTTCTTTAATTTCGCCTGCACAACCAAATAAACTTGCGTCTGAACGATTTCACTATCAATTGCGGGACTTGTTTGAGAGAGGAAAACAGAACCCAAACTCAGGCATGACTAGTAATACGGCGAAAGAAAGCATATTGTTTTTAAGTTGTGTCTCCGCTGAGGAACTCCAAAGTTTGAAACAGTGACGCTTTTTCTTCCTTAATCCACATACGAAAAGAATATAACTGTCATAGCTGGGGTAATCCCGTCATTCCACTCTTTTTTTTCTGCAAGCGATAACTTCCAAGTAAAGACGAAATCTTGAGACTTCTGCTACTGCAGCCTTTTTCCACGGAGATTTGTGCGAGTTTTCACAATTTGTGGTGAAAGTTTGATCCGCTGCTTTATCATGATAAGTCAAGTTAAGTTAAGTTAAATTTATCTAGCCGGTCTGAATCACACAGAACCAGCTTTGTAATTGAATAAAGTCTTATGACTGTTCTGCCCTTCTCATCTCTTCACGTTCTTTGGGTTCTTTGAGTTCGCCAAACGAGGTTAATTTCTTACACTTAGACACAACCTTGGTGTATATTGTCCATTAATGAATCCAGGATTGTTCGATGGTTAATCTAAAGGTTACGCTCTTTATTTCAAGGAAATGCCTAATGCAGATGATGACTTAAATCGGCCGTCTAATAATTTAACATTTTGTGAAATTTATCGCTTTATTCTTCGTAGTAGCCCTAACCGGGGCATCATGTTGACGTTCACTCGTAAAGGACTTGCGACGTTCAGTCCCGTTAAACGAATTTCCGATGCTCATCACTGAAGGAGTTTTCTGCACAACCCACAGATTTCGGAGATCACAAGCAGATATTCGACTCGCAAATATCGTGACCATCCTCAATTCGTGAGGATAAGCAGTCCCAAAGGCGAGTGAAACAGAACTATCTAAACAAAATTGGCATCTAGCCCTGATGTATACTGTACAGGGTGCTTGCTTTTTTTCGATCTGTAACATGTCGGCCTGTGGCCGCCGTGGCGTAGTGGGTAGAGTGCGACGCTCATACGCCGAAGGGTGTAGGTTCGATTCCCAGCTCAACACCAATTTTTCGAATTTTTCACGGCAACACCTCTTTCGATATACTGACAACACTCAAAGGGTAATAATTTTCTAAGAACGCTTCTCAAATTTCACCGATCGGAGTCGGCAAAAAACAGTAGGTCCCTTCTACTCGTGAGAGAGCAGTAGCGCGCACAACACGAGCAGTTGATGAGGCCCTGGTCCCCCTTTGGACTGTACCGCCAACAATTGTTATTATTATTACACGCCACCCTGGTTTCTAAACTAACATCGAAAGAAATTAAACAAATCTAAAGAATTGGCCTGTTAAAGGTCCGACCTGTTGATTAATCATATTGCTGCGTCGTCACTACTCGAACTAGGTAATCCTTGCCTACATGCACCTCCATTATTCCACAAAGACAACATTTCTTGGGCAAAGGTATCTCCGACTTTGGTATTTTCTTCGACCTTTCATCAACCTTTTTCAAATATTCTTCATGCCAACGTCGCCATATTTCACCGTTCGAACGAACTAATTGTCTCCATCTTTGTAGTAATTCACTGAAAAATGCCTGTATGTTAGTAGTAGTAGTAGACCAATTGAAGGACCTACAGTCGGAAAGTCAGCTGATGTTAATGTAGCCCTATCGTCTGGGTCATCATACAAAGCAACCATTTTCGAATTCAGTCTCGAATTCAAGCAAACCCGCTTACGTATGAGCAATGTTTTCAACTGTTCGTAGATTATCTCCTCTTCCCTGTTGTGGTCCTGCCTCTAGAATGACAGGCTCGTTGTGCAATGCTGCTTGGTCTTCTTTCAGGCTGCGATTCCCACCGGAAAAACTCGTTTCTTTATTGGAGTTAAGTTGCTCTCAGGGCGCTCGCTTGCTAATAAATTGAGCAAATGCGTTTAAGAAAGCCTCCATAGATAGATCTGCAGCCAATTCGACATGTTAGCCTTTAACAAACAGAACTACAGGTTCGATTCTTCTACAATCATCTCCGTAGAAGATTGTATAACACGAATGCATATATACCTTCGTCCGAGGAAGCCCTTAGCTTCTTCGAGAGAAAAGTTCTGCGTGCGAGTTTTGTTGCTATTTGCACTGATGGCATTTGGTCGTCAAACTCTAGGGACTGTATGGCGGCATGTGCTGAGATTGTTGGCCATGTAGATTGTTCGGAAACCGCAGCTCCTGCTCAAAAAGCCTACAAATAAAAATCTTCGGGACAACTTAATAGAGGGCGGCATTGGTTGATAATTCTTACACAGGTGGGGAAAAACTGCAACCAAATAGTGCCAGCTGACAAGAATGAAGTTGGTTAAGGCCTAAGTCCTCCCAGAGTTAAGCGCCATGCAAACAAGGAGGAGAAGAAGTATCCATTGCGATCATGACATCGTTTGCCAATAATGTCTACCTTTCGTTTAACTTTTCGTGCCACAACATCCCTTGTGACTGCTGGTCAATTCAGAACGGTGTAACTTGCCATTGTCCATCTGCTAAGAAAATCTGTTTGTTTCAAAAATCTAGAAGCAGCCGTGTAAGTAATCCCAAAAAAAAAGTTGTGGAAATCACTTTCTACAGTTTGAAGAAAACGCACACTCGATTAAGAAAAGCATTGATTTCTAAAACAGGTTCAAATCCTTGAAAATAGACACACCATCAATCATTCCCCGATATCCTTGACAACCCAGTGACAGTTAAATCCGTTCACATGCCTCTTTTTGCTTTGAAAAATTGCCTTATTCTATTAACAAGCAATTGAAAACAATGGTACATAACAAAGGACACAAACAGAATGCGTCTAGACATGAAATTACGGTACAAAAGTTCACACGCCCACACAACCTTAACACAAGAGATAGAGATCTTTGCATACAGGCTGACAAGGGTTCCAACTCATACGCCACTGGGGATGTACTCGAAATAGAAAGGAAATCAATATCTTATTACTATGCAGGTGTTGTCATATAAAGCATTCTGTTTGAGATGTCCCCACGGGCGAAAAATGAATTCCATACTTGAACGAGACGAGACGTCAATGATTGTGGGTATCATTCGCAGTTGAGGTGACGACAATCACCACACTAGCAATTCTATATATCAGATGGAGACGTTATTAAGAGAATAGAATGCACAGTTGTATGTGTGAGTTAACAGTCCTAAGAAATAAAGCTCTTCTCTCAGAATGACGGGTTCTTATAAGCAAGTTTACGTCATCTAGTACTGCATGACCATCAACCCTCACTTGCAGATCTAATGATGCAAGACCATTTTAATTTCATTTGAAACAATGGTCTTTATGTCAAAGGCAATGCGGAGCACGATGATAAGAGACTCTGCTGGGGGTTTATGAGGGAAACCGAAATTGGGGAAATAGAGTCTAATTTTATAAATTAAAAAAAAACAAGAATACAAAAAGAGCAGAGTACTTGAAGGTTTTGGAAAGGAATCGAAGCTCCTTCGAATCTAGAACAACGCTACGGAAACCTACACCTACACCTGCGACCTACGTTGCACTCATATGAACTTCAAATAAAGCAACTCTTTAGCCCTTGAGATCATTTTTGTGTTTTCTTTGAGGCTTTTAGGGAGACTTTGGTGAGACTTGCAACGTGGTCATGCACACTACATCGACAGTCTATATTTGTATAAATTTGACGGCAGTTCATAGGGGTCCCTGTCCTAGCTTGTTCATCAACTGCTCGCGCTATTATTTTCTCACTAGTGGAAGAGATCTGAAGTAAATACTCTTTGATTGTTGCTAACAGCTCGAAAGAGGTGATGCCGTGTTCAGCCAGGAATCGAACAGGGACTTTCGGCGCATGAGTGTCCAATATTCAGGTTGCATTCAATGTGACGGAACGAATTCGATTTTATGTGACTAATACGAAAACTTAAGCAAACGACACCAGAAATGACAAACGTAAGACACATATAAGAGAGAAACAGAGCATCCCATCTACAAAATTGACATTAGTCTGTTTTTGGCTAGAAAGTGTTATATGGCTGCAGTGTTGCAGTGTATTCTTTCGCCACTTGGACTGGCAACGAACCGGTAGGTTCCTTCAAATTTACAGGAGAACGAGTAGTTGCTGTTGAAAGTTTAACTTGGTCTGTACCGCCATCCACTTATTAAAACTTTTCACATTTTGGCATTATGACATTTTGACATTTTGAGATTTTGATATTTTGACATTTTGACATTTTGACATTTTGACATTTTGACATTTTGACATTTTAACATTTAGACATTTTGACATTTTGACATTTTGAAATTTTGACATTTTGACATTTTGAAATTTTGACATTTTGACATTTTGACATTTTGACATTTTGACATTTTGACATTTTGACATTTTGACATTTTGACATTTTGACATTTTGACATTTTGACATTTTGAAATTTTGACATTTTGACATTTTGACATTTTGACATTTTGACTTTTTGACATTTTGACATTTTGACATTTTGACATTTTGACATTTTGACATTTTGACATTTTGACATTTTGACATTTTGACATTTTGACATTTTGACATTTTGACATTTTGACATTTTGACATTTTGACATTTTGACATTTTGACATTTTGACATTTTGACATTTTGACATTTTGACATTTTGAAATTTTGACATTTTTACATTTTGACATTTTGACATTTTGACATTTTGACATTTTAACGTTTTAACATTTAGACATTTTTTGAAGTGGGCAGATGGTAAGCTGCCGTAGTTTTGGGTTGATTCGCCAGTATATACTTCTACCATTGTAATCCCAGATTTCCGCCTTAAGAGACAAGCAAAAGCACTCTTAGAAAAATGTATGCTAAAACATCCTAGCCCAGATCCCTTGTTGACTGCAGTGCCATTAACTTCTTTCATTCTTTCAGTTCGAGTCACTACTGGAGACGATGCTATGAGAAGGACCACCGCTGTTAAAAGCGCTAACGCGCTCAATAATTGTATGACGCGACAGTCCACAGGGGGACTAGAGCATAGCTTGCTCATCAACTACACGTGTTGTGCGCGCTTCTGTTCTCTCACGAGTAGAAGGGACCTACAATCTTTGAGTGTTACTCTTGTTACTCTTTGAGAGTTGTCAGCAGCTTGAAAGAGGTGATGCCGTAAAAAATTCTAAAAATTCTTGTTGAGCTGAAAATCGAACCTAGAACTTCGGCGCTCAGTAGTTCCATAAGAGAACAATACTGGAAGCTGACTTCATCAATATATAGCTGATATGTATCAAAAACTGGTGTCAAAACATATGAGGTGTCACTTAAAGGGTTGAAGGCGTTCAACGAAAGGGACTTAGGATGCCTCATTAACGACCCACTGTGTTCGTCTAATCACGTCAATGCCGCCGGTAAGTTAGCAGTCAAGCAGACTTTCGGAACATTGTGCCTCTGTTATTGCAAGCCAAATTTATGCACGATCATCAAGAAGAATCAAATTAAATCAAATTTCTAGAGACCACGGGTCTACTTCCTAATGTATCACTCTTACCATTTTCAATTTTGTTGAAACCACATATTGGAGGCAAAAGTAGTCTCTTATCAAGAATATGTTGCGATGTCCATTCATAGTAACATGGCATTAGCATCATTTCCAAAAAATGGTTCAAGACTCTTTCAGCATACTCCACACTAAAGATCCACACTAAAGTCTCGGGATCCGATGCTGTCTCTAAATGCACATGTAAACTGTTGCCTGCCTAGAAAATGGTTGCCTATCAACTGTCACTCACAAACATCACGTTGGCACGGTTTGGTTCATAGATTTCTCTAATCTTCCTTATACTTGAGGTTAAATATAACAGTTGCTTATATATACATATGTGTGTTATATTATAATTTCAAGACAGTGACTTTTTTTCCTGACGTATTTTAATATTAAGCTTTTATTCCTACATTCTTGTTTAACTAAATTCTAATTTTTGTGTAGCCCACGTTAAACGCCCTCAATTTATTATACAGAGAAATATGAAGTGGTGATACTTCTGCTGACCTAATTCTCCTTTACCTTCGCCGTTGAGGGGGCACTGCCTTCGCCACTTTCGTATTCGACCACTTTCATGTACTCTTTGCGTCGCTCGGTGGCAGCAGTCCTTCTCCTCCTATTCCTTTGGCTCTTAGTCAGGGGCCCCCCAGGTGCCGGGAAAGAAATGTGGTCGGATTTTCACGGACAGCTCCAAGACGACGGAGGGTTCGGGAGCTGAGACCTTCGTAGAAAACGATAACATTAGACATCACGCCTCCTTAGGTAATTTCGCGTCGGTCTTCTAGGCGGAAGCCCTCGCGATCCTACTAACCATCAACTATACTGTGCAGCGACAGCCAAGTTGTGCTCAAGGCCGTACTCAACCCTTTATCCACTTCCAAGATAGTTCAAGAATACAAGTCTTCCTTTAATTTGGTCGGCAGGCTGAATTCGCTAAGACTTGTCTTGGTCCCGGGTCATCACGGGATCCTGGGAAACGAGACTATGGTTGATCTAGCTAGGCAAGGTTCAGCAGGGCCCGAACCCACCTTGGGACTACCCGCGTTCTTGGTCAGGGCCAGGATGCAGGGTGACCAAGAGTATGCTCTCAAAGGTAAGCAAGAACTCCGCGCCTTTTGGTTTCTTTGGCCTCTTGTTTTTTGTTCGGAAAACCAAGAAATTACATCAAATGTAGATTTCTGCCTGGTACTACAATGAACCAGTATTTGAGTCTAAGCGCTCAAATGCAATATACCATAACTTCCAATAAAAAAAGAAAAAAGACTTCGAAGTGTACGGATTGTAATAATAAAATAAATCGTGCTGATCTAAAATAGCGGTGTTCTGGCGTAAATTTAAAAAAGTTGATATCGAATATCGTGACAAAGTAAAACAATATTATCGTTGTGAAAGTTGTTCTAGTAAGCGACGTAATTCAATCATGAGTGACCAAAGGCCAATTTCCGCAGATCGGTTGTTAACTGCAGCTCAAAGCAGTGCTACAACGGACGTGAATAAGAAACGTGATACCCCTTCCCGAATACCAACCTCCGACGCACAACCAAAACATGAACACAAGTACATCGATGAAACATATATTTCAACTAATGTCACACTTTCGTCGCTGAACAATGAAATAATAAGGCTTCAGCAAATAAATATTACTAATAATAATAATTGTTGGCGCTTCAGTCCAAAGGGGGACCAGGGCCTAGCTTGCTCAACAACTACTCGTGTTGTGCGTGCTACTGTTCTCTCACGAGTAGAGGGACCTACAGTTTTTTGCCGACTCCGAACGGTGAAATAGTGTTGTCAGCAGCTCGAAAGAGGTGGTGCCGTGAAAAATTCAAAAAATTCTTGTTGAGCTGAAAAACGAACCTAGACCTTCGGCGTGTGAGCGTCGCACTCTACCCACTATGGCCACAAACGCGCTCAATAATTCCATTAAAAAACAATACTGGAAGCTAACTTCATCAATATATAGATGATATAGCTGACTGGTGTCAAAACATATGATATGTCACTTAAAGGGTTGAAGGCATTCAACCACTTTGTTGGTCAAATCTTGTCAATGCCGTCGGTAAGCTAGCAGTCAAGCGGACTTTTGGAACATTGTGCCTCTGTTATTGCAAGCCAAATGTATACGCGATCATCAAAGAAGAATCAAATTAAATCAAATTTCTAGACACCACGGGTCTACTTCCTAATATATCATTCTTACTATTTTCAATTTTGATTAAAAGTTCTGCTGAAACCGCATATTGAAGGCAAAAGTAGTCACTTATCAAGAAGCTGTTGCGATGTCTATTCATAGTATCATGACGTTAGCATTATTTACAAAAAAAAAATGGTCCAAGGCTTATTTCCCTCGAAAATGCTCTACACAATTATGACAAAATCTTCAATGAGAAATGTCACTCCAGCGTTGTCTACCGATCAGTTGGAACATAAACTGCAACTGTCAACAGATGTAACAGCAATTTTAACTCCAATCAACAATGTAAGTATTGCCACTCTGCAAAAAACCTGTACTACCTACAGTACTAACAGTCCGCTCCAAAGCGTTCAGCGTGCCTATGCAAAATCTTCTTTTATATGTTAAGTAATTTTGCACTAACATTCATATATTTCGTAATTTGGAAAGATGCTAAGACATCTGTTGAGATGTATTAATCATTTCAATAACCACCTTACCTTCGTCCATTAGTATCACATTTAACTTCATTGCAACTGCATTTATATGTACACTTATCATTATAAATCTTTTTTAATAAACTCTTTCTTCCTGAAAAACCACTGACGAATAAGAACGTTTGTTTCCATATCGTTGGTTCAAGCACATTGAATAACTTTTCGCCGCTTGATTTACAAATTTCTCTTTCCTCGACTTGTTAAGCATGTGCTAATCACATGCTGCATAAAATGCTTGGCATGAGAATGGGGCCTGGTGAATGAATGCGATCATTGCACACTCCAAGCAACATCCTTCATTATTTCGTTATCGTCTAAGGTACAGGAATCATAGGATAGTTGTGTAGCTCAATGGCAAGCATGCCTCCAAGAAACTAAGGACTGCTCTGTCGTACGACGAGCTGATTGACACAGTTTTTTGGCGTCAACAAGTTTTGCCAGTTATTCACTATTTCGAAAATGACTAATCGTTGTTAGCGCTGTGGTATACTAAACTCTTTCGCCGACCCATATTGCAGAAGCGAACAACCCCTTGGAGAAGAAAAATTGCAACCCAATGTCCCAAAGCATCTATCGTTACAACCGAATCGGGCCATTTAGGCAACGAAGTTGTGCGCCATCTACCACAATATCGACATACGTCATTCACCAGCCGGAACTTTGAATGGACACAATGAAGGCCTGCACTCAAAAAACGCTTTTTCTGACTCGTACGTGTCAGATTGACATATTTTTTTTAATGCTTTGGGCAAAAACAGTTTACTTCTAAATATTTATTTCTAAAACAAGCCTTTAAATATTTAGCCGGTGTATTGTTTTCCTGAAAGTTTCATGAATAGTTCATCAGTTGTCAGCTGTCAGCTATCCCCTCGCACAGCTAAACCTATTTCAAACCCAAAAAACCACGTCAATGCCGTGACATCTGAGCAAATGCACTTTCAATGCAGTTACCGGATCCAGTAATGCCCTCGCATTGAAAATCTAACGCAAATATTCCTCTCACCAGAACAGACAAACCGGAGAGAAAAAAACATGATGACATTTCACATCTAGGACTGCATTTATTTATGCAAGCCACGTACTTAAATGCCGGGGCACACGGCTCACAGTGCGTCACGGGCATCTAATGGCAGCCGACCTCACAGCTGTCAATAGCCCCAGCGAGTGGCAGGTTGGTAACGAATACAAAACCACCGCACTTTTCCGCAATCTGATTCCAACTTTTTTTGCCTTTTCCCCTCATCAAAAGGCGGAATCTAATTTGACGGCATATTATGATGTCGCGCATTCTGACACAACCAACACTCTCGCGCATTGAAGCCGAGACCACAAATTCAAATTTGTCATGAATACAAAATGTCGGCTCGTGTAAATATTTAACGATATCCATGGCAGGACAACGAGAAAATCCATATTTTCAGATAATTAATTTAACAAAAATATTGCACATTAACTCCCGGCTGCGGGGCGTTCCACAGGTGGACGACTGCTTCTTTGTGCCGGGACGAGCTCCGCAGTCAGTCGCTGGTCGTGCAGAGCTGCCCATAGCTCTGCGCCGCGTAATTACCATAGAGATAAGTTATGAACTCAATTTATTGTTATCGTCCCGGGCGAGTGAGCGTGTGTAAGGGCTGAATGGGTGGGAATAATGAAACAACAATGATTTATGCTCATTTTAATTATATTCTTTCGAAAAATGACAAAATTGCATAAAAAATGATATCCTTTCCGTCATGCTTCTCATTCAAATTTCTCGGTTGCACAACGATGCTACTGCTGCTGCTGCTCATCATACTTCAAAAACTTTCCGACTCTACTGTGCTGTGCTGCTGACTCCGTCCGCCGCCGTCCGCATCGTTGTTGGTGTACACATATGATGTCGGTTGGATCATTTGAAAATTTTACACACACTCGCATATGCAAACCCACCCACCAGTTCCACCTGACATTCTCGATTACCCAACAAGCACCGATATGGTAATTCGTGAGGGAAGCAATGTAACGTTGAAATGCGCAGCGACAGGATCTCCACAACCGACGATAACATGGCGTAGAGAAAGCGGTGATCCGATTCCAGTGCCCAATGGACCAGATGGTGAGTACTATATAACAAAAAACAAAAAAGAAGACAAATAACTTAAAGTCCCTTCTCCTTGTGTCTCGTGTCCCGTGTCCGCCCCCTTTGTTTCAGAGCCTCTTTAAAACAACCATGTGAGTACGAACAAAGCAGATATGCGCCCCCCTTCTCCACCCTCCACCCTGGAGAAGGCCACTTCATATCGGTCGGAGATACGCTCATACATGCTCTGGTGTTAGTTGTAGAACCAATTTTCGCAAATGTTAGAAACAATTGGCTCCATTTCGGTGTGCGCTCGTACAGATAGAGCCACCGTTGTCGACGGCTTACGGGCGAAATATGTTTACCAGAGCAATAAAATTTGTCGAAAATGTTGCGGAAAAAATAGTGTTACGGTGGTTGGGTGAACCGTTTATTTTTGGTCACTTTTTCGGGGTTTGCTGATTTTTAGTTGAACTTTGTGGGTAAATTTTTGCATTTAGCCAGCGTACTGATGATTACAATTGCCGGCGGTGGACCGTGGCTCCGGCTCGGGATGTGCGGGTGGTATTAGAATAGTTTTTGAAACTTATCACGTGGGGAACTAATGCAATTAATTCAGTCTGTTCCGGCTGATGATAGTGGTGATGGACTGGGTTCTGGTGGATTTTTGTCGAATAATATTAAAATTTGTTCAGATTTCGTGGTTGGCTGAGTGCTCAAGCATTTTTTTGTGTTCAGAAATAAACAGGGTGTTCTCTAGCTTCTCCAGATAAACCGCAGGTAATTAGAAAGCAGTCGAAACTTCGGCGTACGGTGACTATTTTCAGAGGAAATGTTTGTTGCGAGAAACGAAAATTAGTTTGGGAGTCATGTTTTACCAATTCACAAAATACACTATACTATTGCTTACGTTGAAGTCCGTTTTTGGTAGTTGATTGTTTCCATATGGTTGGTTGTTATTGCAGGAAACAGATGTTTCTCGCCGTTGGTCATGACAAGCACACTTTTCATACGAACACTTTCAGTTGATGGAAGATTGGCTATGTATTGGGCTTATATTGGCAGGGCTTGGGAAAGTCACCATATGGTAGCCATAGTTTCGTTACTTTAACAAGGCCCTAGTATTTTACTTTTCAAAATTTGTTAATTTACTAGCTTTACCCGGCGCGCTTTGCTACGCATAAAATAAATCAAATTTAAAAAAAAAGTTAATGTTTATAATTATACTAAAAGAAGATTTTTATTTTTTATTTTGTTTATTGAAGTGCTGTTGGATATACAATATTTTTTGTTTTTCTATCTGGGGCATAAACGAATAAATTAGAAAGCTTTCCAACGCGTGAACAGGCCACATACAGTTGTACATGAGAGAAGCACGAATTTTCTAAATTCAGACCACACACTTGTAAGGATTGTCCTTGTGCCTTGTTGATGGTAATGGCATAGGCGAGTCGCAATGGAAACTGCAAACGTTTAAATGGGAATGGTAAATCAGCTGGTATCATTGGAATGCGAGGCAATAGGACATCTTCTCCTTTAAATTTTCCCTTCAATATAGTAGCTTCGATGATATTCGCCATATTTTTTTTTTACTGAAAGCCTAGTGCCGTTGCAAAGTCGTGGTGGATTAATGTTTCGAAGCAAAATGATAGGCACGCCAATTTTCAATGTTAAAACGTGCGGGAGCATGCCAGGTAAGTCAAGTGAATTCAAGAACTCAGTTGGATAGTTGACAACTTCGTCTTGGTTCATCACAGTATCAATGGATTTATATGTGCTCGCTTTTCCAGGTATTTCACCTTGAATGGTGAAATTAATTGAGTTGACATCGTTGTTTTTGGCTGCTAATATAGCACGTTCACTGAGCCATGTATTATGCATTGGCTCGTCTGCATTTGATGCGAATATGCAGAGATCTGGTGGCAATAAGATACATTGTGTGACCTTATCGACAGTCAATTTACCATTTCCATCATCCAATTATTGTTTTGCAAGACGTTTAGCGGATGCATCAAGTTGCAATTTGGGTTTATAAGTTTAGTTTCTGCACATGTCGCCATTAAACGGATAATTTTAAATATGCATTCAGTTCGTCAGCCAGCGTTAAACGCGGAATAACGGGAAATGTTTGTTTAAAACTATAGATTTAGCGCACCTCCGAAAACACCTTCGTTTCCTCTTAAGTCCTTGAGTGTGCAATGAGCCTTTGTATATTGACATTGATTTGCTATTGTTGGAGTAGTTTAACATTCGATATTAACATTCAAACGTGATGCGAAATAATTACACTGTAATGTACATTCAAATACCGTATACATATGTATTTGAATGTACAAATCCAAATTCAGATTTGGACCAGCGGTAAATCTATGCACGGGCATAGACGCATCTACGCACGCGTAAGCATATATACTTCCAAAAACAACACACGATCACTTCTTCTAGTGTGCGTTGTGTGTAGATTTAGGGGTTGAATTGTACAATGTGCGTGACTCCACTGAGGCTCGTGTCGATTCACTGGTTACAGCGAGAAAAATATATGGGAAACAAAGAGCATTTAACCTGCGATATCTCCAATTTACTATTCGAAACGATGGTTGGATAACTTATGTTCCCTTAGCGCGTTGACCCAGATCTTCAATACTGCGTTTTTATTTTCCAAAATTTGCATATTCATGTTTTTAAGATTTTGGTCAATAACTCCCAAAGTCTCTAAGCCTGAATGCTGGAACTAATTTGAGTTGAAAGTATTTATTGAGACGGATTTTGCATGATTTTTCCAGATTTGAAGGCACAACTGTGTGGAAATTAGAGGCGGTCAGACTTTTTAAAGCTTCATATCTTTCTAACGGTACTCTCCCCCATGAAAGAAACCTCAATCTTATATTCAAAGACCTTTTGATTGATATATCACTCGAAAGGATCAGCCGAATCTTGAGCATAGGACCCAACTTCATCCCTATGGGGAGCTATCCCCCCAACCAAAAGTTGGTACCAAAACCCTTTTGAAAGAATTCTGGACAAAGTTGCCATAGACTTCAATGCTCTATCTCTTACCAGTTAAGAGTCTATAAAGGACAAACAAACAAACAAACAAACAAACATTGATTTTTATATATTTATTAATTTATTTGGTTTGAAGTTGCAAGGGAGAACTTTCACGGAATTACAACACCGACGGTCAGAATAGGAATGACAGCCCATGGGGAAATATTAGCGATGGAGGGTTCGTTCGGCAATGCACTTTCGTGTTTCGACGTTTCAAATTGATATTTGATCTAAAGGGTGACTTTTTAGCTATTATCCTTTTGGCAACACTGGTTGAAACAGCTGACGCACGTTTCGTGTTTTGTTTCACTGTCAAACATCTTCAGTTTGGTCTATAATTTAGCCATGAATCGTGTTAAAAACGAACAATGCTTGCAAATTATTGAATTTTATTATCAAAATGTCTGCTCTGTTAAGAAAGTTCATTGCGCGCTTCTTCCATTTTATGGTCAAAAATGGACGAAGCTCATTTTTGGCTCAATGGGTACGTATATAAGCAGAATTGTAGATTTTGGAGTGAATATCAGCCAGACGCATTGCAAGAGCTACAAATGCATCCAGAAAAAGTCACAGTTTGGTGCGGCTTATGGGTTGGTGGCATCATTGGACCACACTTCTTCAAAGATGATGCGAATCGTAACGTTATTGTGAATGGTGAGCGGTACCGTGAGATGATATTCAATTTTTTTTTCCCAAAATGCAAGAACTTGACTTGCATGACAAGTGGTTTCAACAAGACGGTGCCACATGCCACACAGCACGCGCAACAATGGACTCATTGAGAGGCGAATTCGGTGAACGTTTTATTTCACGTTCGGGACCGGTATATTGGCCGCCTAGATCGTGCGATTTAACGCCTTTAGACTACTTTTTGTGGGGCTATGTTAAAGCTCTTGTCTGTACAGACAATCCCACTCCAATTGACGCATTGGAAGACAACATTGAAGTATTTATTCGTCAGATACCGGCCGAAATGTTGGAAAGAGTATGCCAGAATTGGACTAAGCGGATGGACCATTTGAGGCGAAGTCAAGGTCAACATTTGCATGAGATAATCTTCAAACATTAAATTATATGGACCGTACTATCGATTCAAATAAATATTTCATGCATTTTTCTGAATTGTATGTTTTTTTTTTTAAACTTTCCTGTAGCTTTTAAAAACTCACCCTTCATAAAAATGCAATATCTTCTTCTTTCTTTTTCCTTCTGCCAGTCCGGTTCTCCTCCGTTCTTCTCTGTTAGTAGAGCTCACGAACAGGCTACTTTTCAGGCTGCATTTATTTGTCTGTACTCGTCGTGGGCTGCCACTGATGTGTTCGGTGATGAGTCCAAACCGAGCACATCAATAAGAGCTTCTTTGAAGACTTCCTGACAATGTTTCCAATTTTTTTCTTTCGTTAGTGCAAGGAGCGTCGAACTTGGAGATGGTATCAGGGAAAATCGGTGGACAAAGGTCCTAGCGACTAGTTGCTTTTGTAGCTTTTCGACGTCAAGCCGTGTTGGTCTGTCTCGACTCCGTTGCTCTCTCGATATCCGGTTTCTTACCTTGGCTACAACAAGATGGTGACCAGGCGACCTCGGAAGAAGGAGTGTCTGACGTCGATGGCAACTTCATAAATCCGATTGATTGCGGTCTTATGAGGGGATCGCCAGGTTCCCTTCTTAATGTTCATGTGTGGGAGCCGCTTGCTACCCTCGGGGAGGTTCCGGCCCGATGCGAAGACCAACAGCCTGATTCCGCATTCGGATATGATGTCGTGTAGGCTCTGTTTACCGATGAATCGAGCAAAGATGTCCTCGTTTCCCAACTGAGCATTGAAGTCTCCTAGAATGATCTTTTTATCGTAACTGGGACATCGATCGTATGTTCTTTCTAGGAGATCATAAAAGTCATCCTTGGTGTTGTCATCCTTCTCCTCCGTCGGAGCCTGGCCGCAAATTATGCTGATTTAGAATTAATCGGCAAATTAATTCGGGGAGAACTTAGCCCTGATGCAGATTGTTATGAGGTGTTCGCTGACGGGGTCGTAGTCCAAACCCTTTTGAATAATTTTTATTCACATCCCAATAAGCGCTGCATTTTCTATCTGTAGCAAGCATTGTGGTAGAAATCGCAGTTTCTTATCGTTTTTGTTTTTTGCCGGACCTATTCCATCGCACTTCTTTGATTAATTATCGGTCCATAACAAGGCGGATGTATCTGAATTATGAATTGTTTTAGTGATTATGTAGGAAACCTCAAACACGACCCACAGACTGATGGGCCAGGCCCATAATTTAATCTTCGGGCAGAGAGTTTCGCTGCACATCCAGGAGACGCCGCGATGAGGCTGTAAGTCAAATTAGCCTGTGCACGTGTGAAGATAGCGGTGACAGCTTGCTTTATTGAGTGGTGTCAACGACATTGCTGAAACGCATAGATTGTTCTTCTACTTAGTGGCATTAGGCATGCCAATATTGGGGGAATTTCCGCTTTTTTATTTCAGTGACACTTGCCTTCTGATCTAATAAATTGAGAAATGTAACCTTTCAAAATTATTCTTTCGAACCGCTATAGGCTAAGGGCCACATTGGAGATTTTCGAGAACCATGTGAAGTACATCACAAGAAATTAAAAGTAATTTCAATTTAGCTGTCGCGGTTTTACTCTTGTTAAGGGACGCTCTTACATGGGGATTCATATTAATACGCTAATGGAAATAAATGCCTATGAAGGTACTTAATAGATGATTTAACTGGAATTATATTGCGTTCTACTTGTAGGGTGATGTCCCAGCTTTCTCTAACTGCAAGGTGGTGTCCTTTACCTCCAGCATTGCGACAGCATATGATTTAAAATTCAGTCCCCAGGCTTTGTAATTCCGAAGAATTGTTTTCGACGTGTGCTTTAACTTTTTATAGTGTAGTATAGGGACTTTCGTGGTAACTTCGTGAAAGCTTGTCATCAGTATACATAGCTTAAGTATCCTTGAGTTAAAACACCGACCGTCAGAACAAGAATTAAAATATCCAAAATGGCGGTTTCCTTCTGTGATGTTCTCCTGCGTTCGTTTTCTCATACAAATGGAATTCATTTCGCTTAGCTAATGCCCTCTATGAAAGTGGTGTATTTAAGCTTAAACTGCCGGACTTCTGTCGTGTCATCCGGCAAGTGTGAGCAGTTAATAGGTTACAAAATTCCCCGTGCGTGTAAGACAATCTCCATCTTTACGCTCCTGCAGCATGCCATTATGTGTTCCAAATAGTTGTTAAAGAGGCTGGGTCCTGTTCCCTTACGCGACAGTCCGTTACGCAAAAAAGAAAATTGATTTCACAATGACTTCAAATTTGTTCGACATGAAGTAATCCACATCAAAAAAAACTTATTTAACTAAACTTGCTAAAAGCTAAAAAAAAATGTTTTGACAGCTGTTATAACACATGAATTAAAATTGTCGAATTGGCTCTGTGTCGTCTATTTTTTGATGAAGAGTTTGTTGGGTCAATGAAATTCGAAAAACCTCAAATCAAAGTGAACCTTTTTTTGTTCTTTTTTTTAATTTTGCACTCTTGTACCTCCGTCCTAAACATGAAATTTACTTTCTGCTGAACTACAATTTTTCTGTCCCCGGCTGTGAAATTCAGTGTAGTCTGCCTTTTTTGTTTCCTTGCGCAATGATTACACCGATCTCTGATGACAGTTTTAATTTATTTTCAGTCTCGATGAATAAATTTATTTTTTCATTTTTGCATATTCGTGTGCCTGTCAAGGGAGTTGACCGATAGACCAATTTGGGTTGCATTTGATAGCTGCAAAATACGCGAAATATTGAATTTATACATTTTTGACATTGCTTAGTTCGAGGAAAACATTGTCGCACTTTTTTAGTGAATTAGACTGTTTTTAGTGTGTGTACGTATTCGCTCGTCAAAAAAGCGAAAATGAAATTCAAGAATAAACTCTTATCCATTTATAGATTGGGTATGAATCCGTTTTCCACGTTGGTTAACATTTTGGGCAATATTTTGCACATTTTGCCAACCACGTAGATTGTCATCTACTGAATGATCTGAACCCACTGGAGATGGAGTGAAGTCTCAGTTCGTAGAAGTCGTTTGTTCCTGTTAGAAATACATCAAAATGCGAAATATTTTATTCCACTAGTGAAAAAAGACAAAAGCGAAAGGAAGTAGAAGACAGTTTAGACGTGCGTTTAGGCGTTCGTTGATTGGTCCCTATATGCAATCGACCGAATATCCATCAGTGAAGAACTGCTAATAAGTCTTCGAATCCGAGTCATTGACACAAAGTAATAGAGAACGCTCTAAGATAAGATGGCGCACACAAGCGAAAAAAGGACTTCAACCAACATGAATTGCACAATTGGACCCAGCTGGCGAAAGATCACGCTGGCTGTAGAGAAATATTGGTTATGGCCCAAGTCCATCCCGGACTGTAGTACCACACAAAGATGAGGAAGAATAAAGAGAATAGGAAGAAGAATAAAAAAGAGTAGGAGAGAAAGAACAAGAAGAAAATGATGAAGAAGAAAAAGAAGAAGAATGTAAAGAGGAAGAAAAGGAAAAAGAAAAAGAAGAAGAAAATGAAGAGGAAGAAGATGAAGAAGGAGAATAAGAAGAAGAAGGAGGGGAAAAAGAAGAGCCACTGAAACTTCAAAAGTTTTTTTTTATATATATTTTTTTAATTTTTTTACATATCCATCGCAGATTAACACAAAAACACAACGTTCTCTAAGTATCGCTCTATACAGCAGATGTTTGCATAGCGACTAAGGATCATCTACCGACTCTTATCGTCTTCAATAAATAATATTAATTCAAAAACGATGCAAAAATCATGTTTTTTAAATTCTAATCGTGGCAAGCTAAAATCAAATTCGTTCATTAAATAAATTTATACGCCTTGTAATAGGTTCATTGCGACCATAATTGGTTCTATGCCTTATATCAAAAAGTAAGTTTCTCACCCGTAGAGATCTTTGGGGAGCATAGATATTTATGAGAAAAAGTAATTCTAGTGAATATAACTGATAATTAATAATATCACGGTTAAACATGGCTGACGTCGCCTTACTCCTGAAACTTAAGGTTTTCAAGCCAATTGTTCTGCATCTTTGAACATAATGAGGAAGATCTTCAAAGGAATACAACTTTCGAAAAGCATATCTCGTGAAATTCTTTTGAACTCGTTCGAGTCTAAGTTCTTGATTATCGTAAGGTGAGTCCCAGACAATGGATGCATATTCCAAATAGGGTCTTACTAACGAAACAAAGATGGTCTTTAAGCTGGATATGTCGCGAAAATCTTTACTATTTGTTTTCAAAAATCATAACGTAGAATAAGACTTCGCAATGGTGTAATCATATTGTAGTGAGAAATCCAACTTGGGGTCGAATATTACTCCAAGGTCTTTATGTTTTTCTAGGCGATCAAGTTTATGATTATTGATAAAATTCAATTCAAATGGACGCTTTTTTTTATAGTTTTCCTCTAAACGTACTCAATTCTTTAAACAATTTGTAACATAATGTGACTGAATTTTAAGTAGTAAAGTTTTTAGAAACTATATCACTGAGCAAGCTAGAGCACAACTTTTGGCATTTATACACTGTTATTTTATCTATCTATCTAAACAATTGAAGATGTTATGCTATTTGCCGTAAAAATTTTACATTTTGAAATGTTTAGATCTAGAGCATTATGTTTACCCCATTCCGCTAGGTTATGTATATCCGACTGAAGTTGAAACCACTAGAAGAGCTGAAATGTATTGGGTAATGGAATCAAATTTCAAAACTTTAATGACTATTAAAAAGATTATAGTACGATGGGTGGCCGTGGAGTAGTGGGTAGAGAGCGACGCTCAAACGCAATGCAATGCTTTCAATTCTACTCTCCTCTTAAGTTCAAATGAAATAACTGTAACTCTTTTGCAAAATTTATTTTTTTTGAAAGTTAACGAAGTGGATGCAGGGAAACAGTAACATTACCCGACTGATTACACGAATTATTTAAAAGAAACAGTAACATTGCCAGATCTTTACATTACGGCAGATCCTGGAAAAGACCCAAGAAATGCAAATTGACACTCAACACCTATTCGTCGATTTCAAGGCTGCATATGACAGTGTGCATAGAGACAAGCTATACAGTGCCATGTCTAGTTTTGGCATTCCTACTCTACTCGTCAGATTGTGTAGGATGACGATGGAGAACTCTCGCTAATCCGTCAAGGTTGGTAACGAACTCACCGAGACCTTTAATGTCAAAAAAGGTTTTAGACAAGGCGACGCACTGTCATGTGACTTTTTTAACATCATCCTCGAGAAGAACGTGCGTAACTCACAAGTCAACACCAGAGGCACGATCTTCCAGAAGTCAGTTCAATTGCTAGCATACGCTGATGACATTGACGATTTTGGACGAACACAGCGAGCCGTCAATAGGGCGTTTGCTCGCATTGAAGCGGAAGCGGCTATGGGTCTGGCGGTAAATGAGGGCAAAACTAAGTGCATGCTGTCATCAAGGAAGGACACACAACATCGACGTCTCGGACGGAGCGTCACACTAGGCAGCAGAAACTTCGAGGTAGTCAAGTACTTCGTCTACCTAGGCTCCGCGGTAAATAGGGACAACAACACCAGTACCGAAACCAAACGCAGAATCCCTTTCGCGAATCGCTGTTTCTTTGGGCTCAAAAGGCAATTGAATAATAAATTCTTCTCTCAAAGCAGCGGGCTCGCTTTATATAACAGCTTGATCATCCCCGTCTTCTTTATGGCGCGGAATTTTAGACGTTAGCAAAGGCGGATGAGGAAGCCCTTCGTCTCTTCGAGAGAAATGTTCTGCGTGCGATTTTTGGTCCTGTTTGCGTTGATGGCATCTGGAGGAGAAGGTTTAGTGACGAACTCTATGGGTCGTACAGCGACATGCGCCTGGTCAAGCGTCTACAGATACAACGCTTAAGATGGCTAGGCCATGTAGAGCGTATGGAAACCACTGCTCCGGCCCGAAAAGTCTTTGAATCCGTGCCATTGGGACAACGCAACAGAGGACGACCTAGACTAAAGTGGTGCACACAAGTGGAGAAGGACCTCAACCAACTTGGAGTGCGCAACTGGAGACAGCTGGCGAAAGATCGTGCTGGCTGGAGAGGCATGTTGGTTGAGGCCCAGGTCCACCGCGGACTGTTGCGCCACAAGAAGAAGAAGAAGAAGTAACATTGGCCGTCAAATGCGTGTCGCTTCCGATATCTTGCTGTTTGGAAAAAAATAAATGGCGCTTACGATAGATTAAGTTTTCTCTGTAGTTTAAAACGGGAATACTTTTTCAAAAAACAATTAATGATACAGAAGGATGCGCAATGGGAATAGCTATCATACTGCATACTTAACTCCATTTCATTTAAAATGTTGCTTACAATAATTTGGCGGTTATTGCTCGATATGTCTCATGCAATTTGCACTTTATTAAAAAAAGATGTCAATTCGTTAGTTACAAAACATTTATTTGTGGACTATATTCAAGGCCACTGGCCCTGTTTTTGAATGTTGCTTGATGTTGCATCCTTGTCAGCCAATCCATTTGTCTATTTGCTCAGTTAACTTCCCTGACATATCAACGCTTCGAAGGGCAACTCTTTTTCATGTAATTCACTAAAATTGAATTCGACTAAAAAATATTTTTTCTTTTACAAAAATGCGCCAACAACAGTAATACTTGATTTTATGGTGGACAATTACACATAAAACGTGAAAATTTCTGAAATCATTATTTCGCTACAAGAAAACATTTCCGAAAACCCCACCTCAACTGGAATGCTGTTGACCCTTCCTTTTCCTTTACCAATTTTATTTCACTGCCTCTATTAGCTCAGCCACCGATATGGCGATTTTCGAGCTCAAAAGCTGTCATATTCAGAAGTTAACAATTTTTTTCCAATCATTAAATCCAAAATGGCAGCCAATGATTACCTCATGCATGACAGGCGTCAACCTGGAGCAGTCAATGAGCTTGTAATTTTCCTGTTAGCAAGCGAAACGGAACGGATTTTCAGGACCCATATCGAACTGCAGTCAATAAATTGCACCTCCGAGGAGGATGTGCAAACAATATGTTCGTTTGTGAGAAATGCATTTTTCATTAAATCCATCACAGCTGTCCGCCAAGGGATATTGACTTTTTGAAAGTCATGTAACTGACTTGCGTTCACATTAAACGCATATTTTCTCAGTGAAAAATGGGACATTCTGCAGCGCTTTTTCGTTCATCCCTTGCAGGGTTAAATAAGAAAAGTATTTTTAATTTTACTGAAAGTCATGATACTAGCTGCAACCAGAGAGGGGTCACTGCTGCTTGAAGGAGTCACATTCCTGCCCGATCAAACGATATGACCCAGCTCGTCGACACAGAGAAAGCAGCCCCAGTCTGGGTCAGCATCCCCGCTTTGAATTGTATGCAAGGGCAATATGACATTTTACTTGACAACTCAAGTCTTGTTCCCCTTGCCTTGCTTGCCGGCAGCCCTTAATGAATTTCTTTTGCTTGAACATTACAGACGTCCCCCAGTTGCACAACCTGCACTCCAAAGTGTTCACATACTTCTCTTCTGTTTCTGCTTCCTTACATAATTTTAACTTAGTTCTCGTGTTTGCCTTCGTCTGCACAAACTGGCACAGGTCTTGATTCAAAGACACATTTTCAAAGAATTTCATGGCAGAAACTTTAAGGCAAACACGACTTCTCCCTTTCATTTCATTAAGTGAAGTTTGCATTTCAAATTGAACGCAAAACCAAACACGCTGCATATCACTTTAGAAGAAAGAAAACACGGAGACACGAGCAGGGACAGCAGCCTGATTATTCATTTATGAATTCCTTTTACCTCTTAAAGCGTGTAACTTTTATTTTTCTGCAAATCCTTTTACTCACATTCAAGGGAATCCCTTAAGCTCAGAGCAGAGAATGTTAATATTGTAAATGCATTCTTCTTTTTAATTGCAGTTATCAGCTACAACGGATCGTACTTGAGCATCCTGAAGGTGAATCGCCTCAACATGGGTGCGTACCTGTGTATAGCATCAAACGGCATCCCACCGACGGTCAGCAAGAGGGTAATGCTAATTGTTCACTGTAAGTTTTAAATTCAAAATTCAGTTAATTAGTGTGTGTACTCCCTCCCTCTGCATGCATCTCACCACCAATTCGAAAATTCCATCTAGATGATAAACTCACCACTCGCCCTAATCATTCCTCATTCAGGAGAGGCAATGGACTGCAGAATGAGTGGCTGGTGGACTATACCATAACTCGCATTGCGTTGACAGCCTTAGGTTCATCGACATTCGAATACAGACTCATTCCTAATTCCTGTTTTTTTGTTTTCCACTCCAGTGCCCACATAACTATTCGGCAAAAGTCATTTAATGCACAAACCTTCATTTCTTCCAGTCCCGCCGATGATCTGGATACAGAATCAATTAGTTGGAGCTGCCATTGGTCAGAATATCACATTGGAATGTCAGTCGGAAGCGTACCCGAAGTCCATTAACTACTGGATGAAGAATGACACTATTATTGTACCAGGTTAGTTGTTGCCCTCCTCTGTTTGTGTTCGATTCGTAAAAGTCCCTCTTTGCACAAGCGAGCAACGTGTAATTAGATGTAGCGAGTGAGTGGACGGTTGGGGAGGGGAGGACAATGGAGAGCTAGAAGCATTCTGACATTTTGACACTCTCACCTCTGAAGCGGGCTACTCATGAATAAACCATCATGATGTGCAGTGCTACTGTTGCCCCCCTTCCACATCCACTGCTTGAACGGGGTTATGTTTGTGTTCAGATTTCAATTTATTCCTTGGTCGCAGGGAATGAAGCGGTCAGGGTAAATGCAAATCAATTTAAGATAGACTTCTGCTAAGCGCCACCTACTCAGGAGTGGTGGATGAGTCAGATGCCTCCCCTACCAAGCGTTTGACATTTGAATGCCATTCTCTAACTACCTTCTCTCTCGATTCTTTTTTTGTGTGCATTTGCAGGTAACCACTTCGTGCAAGAAGTCCTGGAGAATGGATACAAAATCACTATGAGATTGACGGTGAATGATGTTGACATGAGGGACTTTGGTTCTTATCGCTGCATGGCCAAAAACTCTTTGGGGGACACTGATGGAGCGATTAAGTTGTACCGTAAGTGGTTTCCTTTGATTCTCCTTTCGACTCATTTTCCAGCTTTTTTTCGGTTATTCTCTCTGTTCCTTTATTCCATCGGGTCTTTGTTTTCTTTGTAATGCGAGATGTCAATGATTGACGTTACATTTAAACAACTTTAATTTTTTTGAAAAAAAGAAGAAGTATATTGGCTCTTTGTGTTTTTTTTTTTGCATTCATTTGCATTCGATATTTCCAATGTTTACATGAAAGGAGTTCGGTTTTCCGCGTTCGTTGTGATGGGTTGCCTTCGTATGGAAGGGAGATTAATTATCTTTTGATTTAACGGATAATTCGGAATGAAGAGCTTGTTTCGTTCACTCAGTGCCGATGGCCGCGGTGGTGGGCTTTTGTTGTTGGCCGACTGGAATGCATTTCTTCTGTGAGGAGGCTGAAATTTAATTTAAACTTCTCTTCCTCCCTTCTTTCACTGCTGAAGAATTTATGCGTCCATTCGCATTTGTGGGGCATCTGAAGAATGAAAAATTAAGTGTATTAACATTTTTCATTGTTCAGTGATTGTGATGAGCGTCCAAGTAGAAGGCTTAACGGCTCTAAAGAGTTGACAGTAAATTTAAACGCAAAGCTTCAACACATTACTCGTTTTCTTCTCCAAATTAGCACACTCACGCGTTCGCAATTGAATTCATGTTGTTCTGAAGTGTAACGAAAATGTTAATATCTCAAAAGGCTTTGTTTTGCTGGAATGCACCAAAGTGCCCAAAGTTGTAATCTTCTAAACATAATGGCAGCCAGGAGGGACTGCTAGCGTGCACGATTCGCAACCAGACACACACGATTACGGGAATAGCCTTCGTACTAATCCACAACCTGCGAACTTCAACCGCTCACGCCGCAGAACTGTCGTTGGTTCCGCGGAATGGAACGCGACTTTTCTGTAGCGAACTTTTTGCTTAAGCCTGCCTTGGTTTTAAGTAGACTTTTTTTGATGAATGTGTATAACTCGATCCAGTTTCATGCACATCTTATCATGTTGGGGATCTAATTGTCGGCGCCAAGTAGATTTAATACGAGTCTCTATTGCGCAAAACGGCTGCAGTAAAAAAAAAACAGCGTGCTCTCCACCCTCAGTGGAATTTGGTCATTGGAAGCACAGCGGCGTGTTGTCGATGCCAAACCTTACAGAATTTTTTTGTAGCGCCGTGTCCACACAGGAACTGTGAAAGGTCGCCATGACGGGAATGAGCATATGAGTCCATTTATATTTTGTGGAAGCTACCCTTCTGTCTTGCCGCGTTGCTATGCTCATCCTTCTTATGCTATTTTTATGTTTGACTTTCTGCCGTCAGGAGGTTCGACGCTGGCACACCTTCATTGGTTCGTCTGCAAGCATATCTTTAGGTGGATTTCCTGCTTGTTAAGAGTCGATCCTTATAAAAGATTGATAGTCCATATTGCGCACGTTTTGTAAGCTGACATCAGTTGCCTTAATGTGATTGCTGCAACTAGAAACGTTGTTCCATTCAGGAGATCTTAACTGCCCGTGAGAGAAATATTCTGTGGGCATAGCAAAGTCCACTAATATTTGGAAGCAATCGAATCTTTAGAGGACACGTTAAGTTACTTTAAGCAATGAGAAGAAGAACCCCTTACCCTGCTTAACGTCTAGATACTTCAGGCTCTTCTTGCACCTAACCTCCTGATCTTCTTCTATGAAGTTGACGTATTGCATGTTCTTGTGACTGGCGATTGAGGCTTCCTCCGTGTTTTGGGCCGGTGCTTCCACACATCCAAGATCATTATATTCGTAACAGAATCCACGTCCCCTATTTTTGCCCTTATGGCACCTTCGGCTAAACTGAGTATTCTTACTTTTTCCGTATCGTACATCATGAGGGTTCAACCACTGAACCCTCTGAAACGAGTCGTTTTCACGTGGAAAGTTATGAGGTTTTATTGTTGCTTTTATGTGTGACTTTGCTGTTTAGGTCAGTTTCTGTTTGAACAAAGAATACAGCTTCATAGGTTGAAAAATAAACCAGAACATGGGGTTCCAACCTACATAGACAAGCCAGGGGATAAGATGAGGGCATAAACAAGGTTTTTGGTAGGGGACAGAGTACAATAGCATCTTTCATTTGGATCAAATACCTAAGGGACATCTTTCACAAGCATTTGAATCGAAGCTAAAATATCAAGCGTATTACAAAGCGGGTTTCGACAGCTTAATGCTCTTGGAGTCACACCTATAGCGACCTCGAATACACACTGGTAACGACAGCTGATGGACAGACTAGCCGATTTAGTAGCCAATGTTGACATAAGACCCTTTCCTTTCTTTATGAGGAAGGCATCCACCAGAATGCCATCCAAACTGGTGTATGATTTCAAAACCGGAAACTCTTCTGGTCATCTAGAAATTCTGAAGTCAGTCAGAATCTACTAGAGATATGCTTTGTACAATACCAAACAAAGTTGTTGTTCTTCTTCTTCTTCTTCTTGTGGCACTACATTCCGGGGTGGACCTGGGCCGCAATCAACATCCCTCCCCAGCCAGCACGATCTTTCGCCAGCTGTATCCAGTTGCGCAGTCCAAGTTGGTTGAGGTCCTTCTCCACTTGTTTGCGCCACTTTAGTCTAGGTCGTCCTCTGTTGCGTTGTCCCAATGACATGGATTCGAAAACTTTTCGAGTCGGAGCAGTGGTGTCCATACGCTCTACTTGGCCTAGCCATCTTAAGCGTTGTATCCGTAGACGCTTGACCAGGCGCATGTCGCTGTTCAGCTCATAGAGTTCGGCTTTAAATCTTCTCCTCCAGATGCCATCAACGCAAACAGGACCAAAAATCGCACGCAGACCTTTTCTCTCGAAGAGACTTAGGGCTTCCTCATCCGCCTTTGCTAACGTCCAACGTTTTTAGGCAACACTTATTCGGGAAGCTATTTCATTCAGAAATAAATGAAAGAATGGTACTCGCACCATAGGCTGAGCTATCTAGTTTGGTACACAGGCGGATCAGAGCTTAAATGTGGAATTAAGTTTTCGATGTCGTTTGAGCAATATGCAATCGATCTTAACCTCTTAGGCTTATGTAGTGCTGATGCAATGACAGTCAAAAGGAACACCGAAAAGTTCAACGAAATACAAAGCCTCTCTGAAGTGACACGAAAATTTTTCCAGTCAGAGTTCTATTAGAGAGGGACTAAGTAAGTAACCCTGTTGCTAAGAAAAACCAAACGACTGGCCTTAAAGCGGAAGAGCACCCTTGGTACGATACTGAGGCTATACCTAGGACTCCATCTCCCAGACCGTAGCAATGTTAAACTTACTTACTATTCTGTTCACTACCTGTTAACGGAGCCGAAGAATGTAGAATGTGTCTCTTACATAGACAGCTATGCCCCCATCAAGCCGCTGGAAATTTCCTCAAAGAAGATCAGAGATGGTAAAACTGCGCCAAATATTTCGTCGGAAGATGGATATACTCCTGGGAACTAAGGTATCCTGGTCAACGAAAATGTCAAGAAATGAGCACGAAACAGGCCGTGTTTACAAGCCGAATATGACGAGACTCCCTTCTTGGACTGAGAAGTGCTGTACTTCACGTCAGCTGTGGCAAAAGATCAATTTATGAGTTCCCGAACAAAGAGTCTAAACAGATTTGGCAAATATATGATAACGGAGGTGCTCACTGGTCATTGCTTGATAGACAACCATCAGACTGTGAAGAAGTCGTTGTAGTATGATTCATGAAGGCCTGGAATCCCCTACAATGACTTCTGCAGAACCAGTCGAAAAAACAACAACAAAACTATTCTTTAGTACAAGTTAAGCCACCCTTGTATTGCAACCCTAAGTATTCGCCCCGAGCATGCTTCTGAAGCAGCCTCGATGAAAGATTTAGAAATTCCTTAGAGAACGGAACTGCCTATACCAATAATATGAAAGGAAAACGTGATGCTTAGAGACAAAAATGGACAAGGGAATGTACGAAAGATGCCTTTTATATATCGGGATTGGGCAGCCCTAGTGTTAGAATCTGGCAACTGCGAGCTCTATCGCAAAGTTTGACATTTTTGATATTATACGTACTCAGAACGTTTTGACATTCGAACCTTATTTGTGTCCTTTACAGTAACTTAAAAGATTCACCTCGCCCAAAAATAGAATTAAATCGTGAACATTTTCGTGCGATTTTTCTTTACAACTTTCGACGTAGATTAATTCAACAACAGTATTTCGATGAATCTGATTAAATTTTTGGCGATGAAGCTCCATCAAGGACCAGTGTTTATCGATGGTATGGTGAATTCAACCGAGGTCGTAGTTCACTCCAAGACGAATTTCGTGAAGGTCGTCCAAAATCAGTTGTTGTTCCGGAAACCATTGATGATGTGCGCAAACTGATATTGCAGGATCGCCACGTGACCTATCGTGAGATTGAGACAACCTTATTAGTGCGACCAGCATACATTCAAAATTGCATGAACATTTGGCCACCAAAAAAAATTTGTTCGCGTTGGATTTCACTCAATCGCTCAAAAATCGCTCGTGTCGATTGTTCGAAAGAAATGCTCCGAGAATATGATCACGGTGCTTTAAAATACGTCTATGACATTGTGACAGGTGATGAATAGCAAATTTATGCTTAAGAGCCCGAATGTAACCAGCAGTCGACTGTATGGGTGTTTAAAATTGAGCCAAGTCCAACGAAAGTTTCTTGCGCACGAAGCACTTCCAAGCAAATGGTCGCCTGTCCTTTCGGAAAAACTGGACATGTCGCATCCGCACCACTAGAGCAACGCAGAACAGTCAATTCTGAGTGATACACAGCCATTTGTTTGGCAGTTGTTTTCCAAGAAATCAGGAAAACCAACCGCCGAAGACGGATCACACTTCACCACGACAATGCGAGCTCTCACACATCAGCTGAAACAACTGCATTTTTGAGCACTCAGAACATCGATTTGATGAATCATCCGCCGTATAGTCCTGACTTGACACCGAATGACTACTTTTTATTCCCGTACGTAAAAAATAAAATGAGAGGTCAACGTTTTTCGACACCGGACGAAGCGGTTTATGCGTACAGAATGCATATTTTGGAGATACCTCAATCAGAGTGGCAAAACTGCTTCGACAATTGGTTCAAACGCATGTAAAAGTGTATAGATCTTAATGGGGAATATTTTGAAAAACAATTTTCGATGATTAACATTTGTTTTTGTTCTCTAATCCCTAAATATAAAAGGAAACCCTCGTATATCTCCAATTCGCAAAAATTGCTTAAGCAACGAGCTAAGCTGCTTCCTGAACCTAACCTAAACAAGGGCAAATGTTTACCTTGATTGAATGCTCTATTATTTCTTTACAAGACTAACTTGGCTTCCATAAAACATCATAAGAGAGTGTGAAATGCTCGGAAACTTTCGGTAAAATCGTAGGTAAGGTAGAGTGGACTCTATCAGTGTCTGCTATGCTAAGCATAGTCCATTGCAGCATTAGTGTTTTTTCCAGTAGTCATTGCATGTTCGTTTGCCGCTATTGGCTATGGCATGTATGCTATAGATTAAAAGCGATATTTTTAAAAGACACCGAGTTTTAAGGTAGCAACAGCATTAAAACTGGCAGGCAATTTGTTAGCTCTCAAATAATTTAAAGGCATTCAGGACGAATAAGAAGCGAGCGTGGCATAGAGGAAGAACCAAATTAGTTCATCCGCCATCGTGCAAAGAATTTAAAAATGCATTCGTTCAATGGAAAGTTTTGTGGAAAGACATTTGCCTGTGAAATCAACTTCGAGCAAGAATTGGAAAATTGGATCACAAGATCACAAAGGCAGACATTGATACTTTGATTGGGCCACAACAAGGTATTCCTTGATCCGGATTTAGTTCAACGATGAAGTCCACATTTGAACGAAGGAATACGCCGAAAAATAAAACTGTTGCATTTGGAGTAAATATAATCCTCATCTTGAGGCATAGTTACTTCTACAAAAACTGACAGCTTGGTATGAATAAGGGGTTGGTGGGAAAATTGGTCCGCGTTTCGTCAAAATCGATGTTGGACGAAACGTAAGAGTCAATTGTGACTCTCATTCGTTCATCAATTCAACAACTGTGATGTGCAGCAATTGTGGTTTTACACAGTTTGTGCCACAATCGATGTTTTGAAATAAAAGTTTGGAATCCTCATAATTTGACGTGTATGACCTTAAATACCAAGTGATCTAACACCACTCGACTATATTTATGGAGATATGCCCATTTAACACCGATTATCTCGAAACGATCGCCCAATTGGGAACAACATTCGCAGCGTTATTGCTGATAAATGGCCACAAACTTTAAGGAAGGCCATCGTAGCTTCAAAATAGTCTCTGATTCGACTACGTTCGAGGTATTTAATAAAAGGATGGCGTGACAGTCCACAGATCCCCTGGCCCGGGCCTAGCTTGCTTATCAACGACTCGTGTTGTGCGCGCTACTGTTCTCTCACGAGTAGAAGGGACCTACAGTTTTTTGCCGACTCCGAATGATGAAGTTTGAGAAGGCTTATTCTTAGACAGTTATTACCCTTTGAGTGTGGAGAGCAGCTCGAAAGAGTTGGTGCCGTGAAAAATTCGAGGTGTTTAGCCGGGAATTGAACCTAGACCTTCTGCGTGTGAGCGCCGAGATATTTATAAGTACAAAAATCTTCTATTATTTACAATGCCAAATATTTTCTTTCAAATTTAGTAAAATGAAAGCTTACCTGGGAATAACTTTTGTATTTTATTAGATTTCATACACATCTTATCATGTTGGGGATCAAATTGTCGGCGCCAAGTAGATTTACGACGAGTCTCTATTGCGCAAAACGGCTGCAGTAAAAAAAAAAACAGCGTGTTCCCACCCTCAGCGGAATTTGGTCACAGCGGCGTGTTGTCGATGCCAAACCTTACAGAATTTTTTTGTAGCGCCGTGTCCACACAGGAACTGTGAAAGGTCACCATGACGGGAATGAGCATATGAGTCCACCTATATTTTGTGGAAGCTACCCTTCTGTCTTGGCGCGTTGCTATGCTCATCCTTCTTATGATATTTTTATGTTTGATTTTCTGCCGTCACGAGGTTCGACGCTGGCTCACCTTCATTGGCTCGTCTGCAATCTTGGGTAGATTTCCTGCTGTGAAGAACGCAGCTTTTTAAGAGTCGATCCTTAAAAAAGATTGATAGTCCATATTGCGCACTTTTTGTAAGCTGACATCAGTTGCCTTAATGTGATTGCTGCAACTAGAAACGTTGTTGCATTCAGGAGATCTTAACTGCCCGTGAGAGAAATATTCTGTGTGCATACAAAGTCCACTAATATTTGGAAGCAATCGAATCTTTAGGGGCCACGTTAAGTTACTTTAAGCGATGAGTCTTAACGTCTAGATACTTTAGGCTCTTCTCGCACCTAACTTTCTGATCTTCATCTATGAAGTTGACGTATTGTGTCTTCTTGTGACTGGCGATTAAGGCTGCCTTCGTTTTGTGGGCCGGTGCTTCCACACACCCAAGATCGTTATATTCGTAGGGAACTCCACGTCCCCTATATTTGCGCCTGTGGCCCCTTCGGCTAAATTGAATATTCTCGCTTCATCTGAAGGCGCTAGTAGTGGAACATCATGAGGGTTCAACCACTGAACCCTCTGAAACGAGTCGTTTTCACGTGGGAAGTTATGAGGTTTTATTGTTGCTTTTATGTGTGACTTTGCTGCTGAGGGCAGTTTCTGTCTGAACAAAGACTACAGCTTCATAGGATGAAACATAAACCAGAACATGGACATCTTTCACAAACATTTGAATCGAAGTTAAAATATCAAGCGTATTACAAAGCGGGTTTCGACAGCTTACTGCTTTTGGAGTCCCACCTATAACGACCTAGAATACACAATGATAACGACAGCTCATGGACAGACTAGCTGATTTAGTAGCCAATGTTGAAATAAGCTTTTCTACGAATAACTTTTGTATTTTATTAGATTTCAAAGTTATATACCTCTAAAAAGAACGCCCTTTATAACCTTGTTAGCTTCTTTTTCAAATGCAAATAATAGGCTTATGTACACATTCCAAATCGTTCCGATTCACACTTTGTTGAGATCTATAACTATTGTCAAGACCATACCTAGGAGTCCTAAAAATGATTCCTACCCGCACTACCTGTTTAACTTCCAAATCGACGACAACATAAGCGCTTTCTCTTATATTGTTCGGCCAAAGAAATGACACTTGTGTGTCACAATTTTGATTGCAAAATATTGTTCGTAATTCAGCAGCTTGCGTAATTTCCGTCTCCCATCAAAGCGATTGAATCTTACCTAGATTCAGTATCAAGCACACACGTAAACCACTGGACTCACATAATTTTGTCCATGACTTAACACTTCGTTGTCGATTTTACCTGTCATTCGTCTGTTTTATGCAATCCATTGATTCAAACACACCCCACTTTCCAAGTACGCAACAAGGACTTCGTTTCCAATAAGGACGGCAAAAATTTCATAAGTTGTATTCAGTTCATATTCTCCACATCCTTGGAGTGACAAGAATTACTTTTCCATTCCAAGCGGTCTCATTGGCCAACATATTCGAACCCCCTGTCTTCCATTTATCTTGAGTGCTTAATCAGCGCTAAGCCTTTGAAGAGTTCAAAGAGTTGCGTCAGTTGTTAAATAACTGCAATCCTACGGGTACTTAAGACTGAACCACTCCTTGAGATTTCTTCCAGTCAAAACGAATGACTACGTGCCACGCGAATGCATCACCCAAACGGAAGATGAAATTGATGTGCACTGAAACAGAACGCAGACCAAACAATTCCAGCGCCGCTTCAGACAAATCTACAGGTTTGCTGTCGGTGTCGCTTGACTTAATCCCCATTAAGCATATCATCGGTTTATTTGCTTTTATTTTTCTTCATTCATTGGAGCATTCTCGTCTGTGTAACATGTGTACTTCGCTCCCAATAACAAACACATCCTTCAGTCCGTGATTATCCAATTTACTCAGTTATTTATGTGCACTCCAGCGCACAAGTGTCCCACATCCGCAGCACCCTTTTATCACTTCATACACGGTCGCAGCACCCGTCTCTGCCTTCGCCGCTTACAGGGGTAATGACGCACTCGTTGTACCGAAATCATTTACGTTGAAAATTATCCTCAATGTAATCCCTCTCTTCCCAGTCACGGGCACGGCGAAACCTTTACTCTTTTTACACTCCGCTGCCACATCATCACCCTCACCCACCGACGCACAGACCCACCATACAACGAGCACCCGAAACACCCCAGATGATGGGCCATTTATTCGAACGCCATTTCAGTGTGTGTTAATGACACTTAAACGTGTTCCATAAGCGATCAACAGCGCTCACTTCTTGAGGGGCACTGTATCACTCAAACGTTACGCTCATTGGTCCATATAATTCAATCGCACCGTGCGCCTTAGACGCTGCCGCAAGGACGAACGCTCCGTGCGATGGGCGACAGGCGACGAGTGATGAGTGACGAGCGAAGATGAGACGAGACGAGAGCGCGAACATTTTATTTATGTGTTTCACATCGTAAATTTTATTTTGCAGATATTCCCCAGACGACAACTGTTACGACAGTCGCACCGACTGTCCCCCTGAACACAATGCCAATGGTTATACTCAAATCCAGTAAAGGTGGGTTGACATTTTACGAAATATTGTTGTGTTTGTTTGCCCGTTTATGTTGCCCCCTCCGCCCAAAATTCCACAACGCCCTCCGCCCGTCAGGGGTTCGGTGAGATAGAAGTTTTGTTTGTTTTTTTGATTTTCCCTTGTCTCATGTTTTCCACTTTTCCGATTTTGTTTCATGTTGACTTTCTTTAAACGTTTTTCCTTATAATCATTGGCTTGTGATCAATCTGACGCTTAAGCTAAGTTATAAAAAGTGATTTCCCGAAGTGCTGAGTTTCAAAATGTGTTTGTTTTTGCTTGCAGATCAACGATACAACAAGGTGCATCGGACGAAGTCGAAGGCCGAGGTCTCTGCGTCCTCGATGAACAATGTGTTCGTTGGAGCCACGTCGAGCTTATACAATTCACCAGACCAAATCAATCGGGATCAACGTAAGTATAAGTGACCAACAGAGTGACTTCATTGCTTCAGTTGTGTGTGGGGGTCAGTGTGTCAGTTTTCTGCCTCAGCCTTATGAGGAAGTTCAAGCTAAGCTTTGGAGAGAAATTGGCCTATGGTGGATGCAGGGGAAATTTCGTAATGATGGTGAGGAAAACCACTAGTCCGGAGGGAAATGGTAATTTTCAGATTATTGCCTTAGAAGTCTGCGAGAAGGCTAAATATTCAGTATTCAGTACAGTACTGCGAGAAGGTTAAATATTCAGTACAACCACGTGGAAATGACGAAGACGAGAAAATACTCTCCTGTCCATTAAGCTGACCTTCCCTGGGAACATTTAAGCAGAAAACGGTCAGAGAACACTTCCACAATAGCCTAGACCAGGCACCTTATGCCAGCGTAGGCAATTTCTGTCAGCTTAGGAATGGTAGAACGGTTGGTTACCATTTAATAAACTCCACTCAGGGCGCCATTAGACAGACTATGATGTCACGCGAATAGGTAGTTTTTGTGCTTTTAAAACCCTTAGGAGGGCTTCACAGCTCTCTGTGTTCGTCTAATCACATCAAAGTTGTGCGTGTAAGCTCGCAGTGGGACTAATAACCAACAACGTGGAAGATCATACGTCTGTTTGACTCTGTTGACTTGTGATTTACACACGATCTTTCCAAGAAAGCCTGATACATCGCATGAAAGAACGTCGCCTTGTCTAAAACATTTTGTGACATTAAAGGTCTCGTAGAGTTCGTTACCGACCTTGACAAAGCAGCTAGAGTTCCCCATCGTCACCCTTCAAAATCTAATCAATTTTATAGGAATGTCGAAACTAGACATGGCACTGTATTGCTCATTCCGACATGCGTTTCATATAAGGCTGTAAACTCGTCGAATAGAAAGTGAGTGTCGATTTGTACTTCTTGGGGGTCTTTCAGGATCTCCCGTAAACAGAAGATCTGGTGTATTGTTGTCTTTCCTGGATTGAAGTCACATTTCTAGGGACCAATTAGGTTGTTTACGTCCTAATTTCAGGCGTTCTTAACATAACTGAGATTATCCTGATGGCGGTGATTAGGAGCCTGATTTCTCTATAGTTAGCTTAGTGTAAGGAGTCCTCTTTCCAGAGAACCGAACAAACAACACTGGGATTCCTCACATTGGACATTGTAGGTAGGTAGGGTAAGGTGCCTGGATGAATGCACTTAGTCCCGTACAGGACTATTGTGCTACCACACCATGCGGAAAGAACCTTAAACCAGCTGGAGCCGATAATAAAGTTTAAAATGTCGGCGGGAGGGTTTTTTTTTTGAGGTCATGTAGGCCGTTGAGGAAATAGCTTCCAAAGTGCTTGTGCCTGAGGCGCGAGGGCGCCGGGCATGTGCATGACAGGTGTAGGAGAGTTTCTGATTCTTCCTCATGCCTGAAGCTTCTGCAAAAATCGTTTGAGGGAGCCCCTAGCCATGACCAGGCTTATGTCAGATCTTTTGAGCGATAGTAGCAGTCTGGAGCGTTTGGGGTCAAGAGAGGGCCACACCTCCTTGGTTATGGATAGACCACCTTTGATTTGTCTGATGGATCGCGTTCAAGTGCAGTACAAACTTGCATATGGCGAGAGGGATACCGAGGTGTTCGTGTTCCTGAAGTAGTGGTTGCGTTGTGGCAAGCCAAGCCTGGCCAATTCGTCTGCTTGACAGTTGCCCGGAATGTCTCTGTGACCTGGCACCCAGCTCAGACATATATTGAACTGCTCAGCCATCTCATCTGAGGATGTTCGGCAGTTCATGACCGTCTTAGAGTTTGATGAGACAGATTCCAGGGCCTTGAGTGCTGCCTGACTATCCGTAAGAATAAGGATATCAGCTGAGGATATACTATTCCTCTTCAGCCAAGACAGTGCTTCCCGAACGGGCATTACTTCAGCTTAGAACACGCTACAGTGATTGAAAAGTCTGAATTTCAGACTAATGTTAAGATCCTCAGAGTAGACTCCGCAACCAACGCCTTCGTTTGTTTTTTGATCAATCGGTGTAGATGCACGTAGCGTCAGCAACCCATTATGGTTAGCCGACCACAGATCTTGTTCAGGGATCATAGTGCGGAAAACATTGGACATGCTTTCCTTAGATCCTGGGCTGGTGCACGCGCCCAAACTTTAAAACTTTAAACTGCCCATTTTGAGCTGAACTTGGGTCGGATCTCTACGAGTATATCCACCAGATGCTTCTCTCGACCGCGTGAATCTCATGCTCCATGCATTTCTTCTTAGAAGCCTTCCATTCTATTCGTAGAGCTCACAAGCAGCAGCAGCAGTTGTTCGATGCAGCGTTACCATATAGAAGACAAGTCGGCTACACGTGCTTTCTTGTACTTGTAACCAAACCATGGATTCCTTCCAAATGGTTGCGTGAAACCCAGTGCGTCGATGGCAGCTTTACAGGTTTTTTCACATTTCCTTTCAGCGTCTGTCGTTGGTGAAGGCAGCGCCGAACTTTATGCTGACTCAGACGGCAGAGATTCCTCGACAGGTTGCATGCTGCCTTGTATGACCCTGTTGCTTTCTTAATAGATGGGCTTTTCACTGCACTACAAAACAATGTCTTTTAGGGGAAATAAGGATAACCTCAGTCTGTTTTTGATAAGCTTTATTAGGTGCACTCTAGCTTTTATTTCAGTGCCAAGGTTTTAGTAAAAAGAGCACTTATGTTCAAGATCATGAATTTATCTGTCTCTAAACTCTCTCGCTCCCGAAAAAGGATGAACCATTCTATATGAAGAGTACAAGCTACTTCAACCAAAGAGAAAGAACAACGGACAGCAACGCGCTTTCAACCAAAATCTTGCTTTGATAGGTTTATAGGTTCTTAAACCGAGTTTCACAAAGTTTTTCGTTTCCTGGCAGAACAAGTAAAAGTTATCTCAAATTTTAGGACACTGAATCATTTAAATCACGACGTCACTTACCTTGAGTTCAAAAATCAGTTGAATTTCCTGAACGATTGTACAACACAACAGCAACGACGAAGATGATTGAACAAAACCACTTCATACCTCAAACTCCAAGCTTCTACACTCTTCCTAAACATCAGCTCTCAACTCTGCAGAACCCACGTCACAGACTCAAAGGAAACCACGCAGACCTCAAACCAAGTCACAGCCAAGAGCTCCCCTATCCACAATCAATGACATTTTCCGACGATGAAATTTAACACTACACCCACAAGCTCCAAGCGGACGAAATAAATTTCATATCAATTCCAAAGCAAACAATTTCAAAATAATTGAACATTTCTAACAGGGTGCTCATGAAAATAAATCGAGCCTTTGTGGGAAACGTCGACATCCCTTATGTGGCCGTTGATTGCCGGTCGATAATGGGTGGCCTTTTATTTTTGGCAATCTCATGACTAGAACGATATCCTCTTGTCCCTCAGTAGGGTTAGAACCCATCGCGGGGCGCTGCAATAGCCATCATCACACCCACATACGATTTCGGTCCCACAATAGAAAAATCAACCGCAACCCTTTGAATACAAATACCCCTCAGAATCATTGCCAATGTATCTTTCCAATTACATTCATGTCACTGACCTATCCATCATAGAAATTGCCAGAAAGGCAGCACCCCCTTCCCCTTCGAGAATATCCAATTTTGAGAAACTGGCGGCGTACCTAGATGTGTCCGTCCGTAGGAATATTCAATTCAATACTTAATCCAAATTGATTGCCATCAATCAAAGCCGGAATATTTAGGTCAGTTCATTGCTGAGTTGTGGGTGTGTGTAGATTTGACAATTCGGCCAAGATATCCGGCACAGGATTGAATTGAATACATTTAAAACCGAAGCTGACATACGGTGCTGTTGACTTGAATGTGTCCTTTTAGCAATAGAGCTTTCCCACAATTGCTTTCCGTCGGGAATAGTTTAAGGCTTGAGGCGGAGTTTGTGTTAGTTCCCTTAATTGCAAGATCACATTTGGGGAATGAAGGAAATGTTATTCCAGTTAAAGTGGTTCGTAGATTGAAGAAGAGGGATTTCTTTGTTCTTGCAGCTGACAAAGGACTCAAAAGAGCAAACGATGCGTTTGCAGGCAATGTAGTCACATGTGCACTTGAGTTCGAGGTTTATTGAGTTTGACAACTGAATTGTGTGGTCTACAGCTCAATAGGATGTAGATGGTTAATTTCCGCCACGATGAGGGCTTTTCCGTTTAAAGCAGGAAGCTTTTAAAATTTTCATGTAACCATCTAGCGCTTCGCCTATTCACCAGGTGTGTCGCAATAAATGAATCCTTCTAAATTTTTATGAAATTATTACGATGAGCACTGAACTTTCAAAAAAAGAAAGGAAGATGGTGGCAGTTTTAATGACTCCATAGAATTGAGCTAAATGGGTTCCAAAGTTTTTTATTTCTTCAAGAACCCCCTGTTATTCCGTGACGTCGATAGTTCCTTCACTCATTTCGATTAGTGATTTTCTCCAAGTTTGAAAGTAGGAGGAAGTCAAGCGGGGTCAAGCTTAAGAATGGAGCAGATGAGATACTAGTTAATGGCCTTACTTGGGTAAATTGCCTGTAACCGAACATGACCAACCTAGCTGTGCTGACGAAAGTGACAGACTTGGTCATGCTGTAAGTACACTTGTCCTTCAAAAAATTTGACCTTTTAACCTGCAGTTTGGCAATATTGCAAAGTTAAGTCAAAGTTCTTGTGCTCTTCTGGATGCAAATCGTCTATGCTAACACTCAGAAGATGGTAACCATAACCGTCTTCTGGGGCCATCGGAGAACTGTTGGTTAGACTTTGGAGTCAACCAATGAATCCAAAATATATCGATTATCACGACTTAGATTAAAAGCTCTTCTATACAACGAGAAACATGGCACTCAAACGGTCACAGCCTGAATTGATTGCTGTAAGCAAACGCCATGCCCGACCTTCTTCTTTTGGACGTGTAACAATTAGTATCAATTTAGATTATTTTCCACATACTAAACTTCTTTAACACTCCAACCTGGGTCCCCTTCGAATCTTATAAGAAATTCAGGCTAATGGCTCTGCGGTGAGTATGAGCTCTTGCACTTCAAAGCCATAGAGGTGTAAAATTAGTAATTGTATTTTCTCTGGTGGAGTATATTCAATTTGGGGGACAAAATTACATAACAATCAAATAAATTATCTCAATGGCGGCGCGGTTGTCGGGCGTGGTGTTTTTCTTTCACCCATAGAAGGGACTTAAGTTGATCATGCACGATGATCAATTTTCATGGGCAGTAAGTTCGGGACGTACTGCATAATTTGTTTAAAGGGTTCATATCACTACACATTAGATTGAGAAATGAATTATGCTGTATCCTTGAATCTGCAAGTCTCTTCGCGACTAGATGACAAGATGTAAGTGTATGACAGCGACAGTATCATGGGGATTGCTTCATCAAACGTGAGAGCGAGAAACATTTTTTTTTTAATCACCGAAGTGGGATGCAGATCCATGTCTACAAAGATATGGATATGAACAACATCTCTTCGATGAAAAATGTTTTTATGTGCAACTTACCATAGACCGTGCCTTTCTCAGCACATAGTCTCCAATTCTAGTTTCTTTCATTCTTGGCAGTGTGAATTATCCGCGTACTACCTCCTTTGCACGTTCTATGTGTGGAAAACCCGAAATTATCAAGGTTATGACCACAATCAGAACTAAAGAAAAAGTCATCCAGTCAATCCGTAAATATCAGCCACCATCAACCACCATTAAAAATACTTTGAAACATTTGGTTGCTTATAAATACATCGAAGCCAAAGATAAAAATGCGGCCCACTCTCCATACCTTCTTCTTATGGTGCAACCGTCCAGCCAGCAAGACCTTTCGCCAGCTGCCTCTAGTTGCGCCCTCTAAGTTCACTTAGATCCTTCCCAACTTGTATGCACCATCATAGCCTAAGCAGTGCTTTGTTGCGTTCTCCGAATAGTTCAGATTCGAAAAGTTTTCGAGCCGGTACACTGGTGTCCAAACGTTCTACATGGCGTAGCTATCTTAAGCGTTGTATCACTCTCTACATGACCTAGCCATCTCACTGTATTGCACTGTATTACTCTGCATATGCATTTGCTGAAGCTTGCTTTAGCATATTCGTATGCTGTCATCTTAAACCATCAAATTCTCAAATTCGAGGTCGCCAAAAATGCAGCGAAATGTCTGGGGTTCTTAAAGCGATGCAAGAAACATTTACCCATTTTGACCTATAAGGCGTACATCCACCCAAAGCTTGAGTACAACGCTTCTATCTGGTCCGATGCTCGTAAAGCCTCTCTGCACCTATTAGATAGCATCCAACAGCGAGCGATAAAACTTATTGGTGATAATAATGCTGCGAAGTCCATCTACTCGCTTGAACATCGACGAAATGTTGCGTCTCTATCACTATTTTATCGCTATTTCAACAAAAAAAAAAATATTCTAACGAATAGCCAGCTGCATTCCTCTCCCTCAAGAGTTTACCCGCAATACCCGCCTTGCTAGAAATGTTCACTCGCTCATCCTTAAGCCCACCTTCGGACGTACAGTAAAGTTTAGCCACACCATACGAATATGGAATGCTCTTCTCAGCCCAATATTACCCCCATTACAATCCCCAAGTATTTAAAACCAATGTGCATCGGTGCCTCATTTCTCTCTCCTCCTCCTTACCTTCGGCTCACGCTGTGTCTTAATTTCAGTCATTTAAGGATATAAACAATCCCTTTAGTGCGCGCCAATTATACAAAAAGAAAAAAAAAGGAATTCATACTAGAAACAGATAAATTACTATTATAATACGTCACTCGTTGTGGCTTGGCGAGAATAGTGGGCCTACGACTGAAGCCCTCTTTGTTCTTCACGGCACCACATCTTTTTAGTTACTAACTATAGTCAAACGCTCCTGTAATGTTACCGTTCGAAAACTATGAAGGGCTGTAAGTACGACCAAAAGCAAGCTCAACGACAGTAGTTTCTACAGACACATATAAGCTCTGATCCCCTGGCGCGATGTTGTCCCTACAGACCCACATAGATTGAATGTGGTATGATGTGCTGCAGCATTTGCAAACATTTCCATTTAAATCTTAATTTCCGGAACCTATTGGAATATGCTTCTATTTCTTTTTAGTTTTACGGAGACGCTACAGTCCGTGGTTGGTGGCAACAAAAGCAACAAACTTACTTTACTTAAAGATTGTGTAACTTTGTTGTCACGCCCAAAACCGTCATAGAGACATAGCTGGGTTATGTACTTAAGGCAACCCTATGTATTGGGAGTACTTACTTACTTTTGCGTTCAGAACAATTTTTTTATTAAAAAAACAGTTTCAAAAGTTTTGAGCGTTGCTTGTCTCGATTTTTTCAAAAGACTGGAACCGGTGACATCTCAAGTGGCTCTTTATCTATCAAAAACGCCATCCTACCTTATGGCGTGGAAACCTGGACGATATTTAAAGCGGTTGAGAAAGCCCTTAGTATTTTCGAGAGAAAATTTTTACGTGCGATTTTTGGTCCTTTTTGCGTTGATGGCATCTAGAGGAGAAAATCTTACGACGAACGGATACAACGCTTAAGATGGCTAGGCCATGTAGGCCCTAAAAGTTTTCGAATCTGGGCCATTAAAACAACGCAACAGAAGACAGCCTAGTCTAAGGAGGCGCATACAAGAAGGACCTCTACCAACTTGGGGTGGGCAATTGGAAGCGGCAAGCGAAAGACCATACTGGCTGGAGAGGCAAATTGGTTGACGCCCAGGTCAACCCCGAACTATAGCGGCACAAGAAGAAGAGCAAAAAATGACAACATTTGATTTCACACACCTCTACGTCAGTTCGCGTTCCAAAGATTCGTTCGGTGTTGAAAAGGGAAACGTTTGCGATCTTCCAGTGGCCACGGACTATATTGAGTAGAAATACTGTCTGTAGCGACAGTCAAGCTGTGTTTAACACCTTACTCCTTCTTCAAAGCGCTTCCAAGATTGTACAGGACGGTAATTTTCTCTCAATTTAGTCGGCAGACTTGCTTAGATTTGATTGGGTTCTGGAACACCACGGAATTATGGCGAGATTGCCGATGAACTTCCTAGACATGGGCCAAAAGAGGCATTCGTAGGGCCCGAACCCACCTTTTGTTAGGCCTTCTGTCGATGGTTGAGTCTCCCGACACCACAAGCAGAGATGGCATGGCTCTCCAGGATGCAGGCTGTCCACATGCGTGCTCCCAAACTTCAGCAAGAAATTCGCGTTTTTTTTTACTATCTTTGGATAGAAAATACTGCAGTTGGTATACAAATGGGGCCTTTCACTTCGCTAAGCAGTTAAGCGTGCTTGAGTTTGGTGATGGTACCGTATTTGATGCCTGAAGCGAAAGTTAAGACACTGCGGAGCAGTTCCTCTGTCAAGGTTTCACTTTTGCTCAGACCCGGCGGCGGGTATTTTTCGCTGATACCAGGTAAACTATTTACACAAAAGCGCCTCCTGGTTTTTCTCTGGAAGACCAAGAAATCACATTATATGTGGGCTACTGCCTCATAGAACAATGGGCCAGTTCTTGAATCTGAGCGCTCCAGTGTATTGTTTCCCAATCTCCATACAAAAAAGCCATCCATTTCAGCGATTCCAAGTTGCCTCGTTGTGTTGCCAAATCACCTTGTCATGCCTTTTTGTCGTTTCTAACCTTCCACGCAATGCACGTCTCAAACGAATTAGTTGTAGCCGATAGCACTTCCCATAAATGGCTTCGTCTGCAGTTCATAATATTGTACACCACACCTGTTGGTCCCACCATATCTGTACATGACCTTGGCACCGCGGATATATATTATTGCGGTCAATGTAGGCAATGATCGTACGAGTTTAACAGGCCTTCACGCAAATTCCATTTTCTAAAGCTGTTTGTAGTATATCCATTTTCTCTCTCTTGTCGCGATCCGGTGAGAATATCCCTTTCTTTGACCTTTTTCAAGAAGCAGTTCCGAGTCGAAAAATCGCATTATTATCACTATTTCATGGTCTGCACTTTTCTTTTAATTAACAAATAAAATCTCCATTCTCCAAAGAATCTATTTACATAAGACAAATTGGCACCTTTTCGTAGAACCAAAAAAAATGTTGTAGACCAAAACAGATGCTGATGAGCACTACTTATTGTAGCAAATGATACACCATTCCAGTGAAGCTTCCCGGAGCAACCACACCTTGTATGTGGCGACATCTATTGATGACGGACCAAAGTCGTACCCAAAATGCTTCATACGCTTTTCCCATTTCAAATTAATTAAGCAAAACATTTTATACCTCAACCCAGATCAATTTTAAATGTCTTGTTGAATGTTCAACAAAATGAACAAAAAAAATCAAACCATCCCCAACACACCCCTGGCAACAGCATCAAATGAACACACAAGCCCAGCTAACTGTGCACTTGCGTAAGTCCCACGCGCTCTTAGGCGTCCCATTTGCCGAGTCACTCCATTTGATTATGCTTTCATGTTGGAGAGGGAAATCACAAATCGAATCGATTTTGCTCTGGTTAATACCCAACAAATGGGCCAATGAGCAAAGGGTTCCCACTTAAACGAATCTCAGATTAATCTACCCTCTTGTGCTCATTCCGGTTGCGGCGGAAAATCCCCACCGCCAGCACATGCAGCATCGCCCGTCTGCATTTGAATTTAATTTATCTCGATGCTTTGTGTGCCCACAATTAAAAGCTAGCAGCAGGAAAAATGAAAGCGTAAAGAAAAACACCATTAAAATGCACTTCCGCTGCTATGCATAAGCGCGTCCTTCCAGTGCGCCCGCTCTAATAGCATCAGAACGCCGCAGCATCAGCGCCAACCTTTGAACATTCAATAATTGCATATGTGTGCACTCTTACTAGGCCCCTTTGTGGCGTGCAGAAACCCACCAGACATCCGTGTGTACATTGCATGTTCGTGCATCAGGTCCTTTTTTGCATCAAAGCGTAATTACGAGATGTTTCCCTCCTCTCCACCCGACCTAGGGTACCTGCATCTGGGCCATGGGCGGTGGACCTTTACACACCTTTTAACCCATCTATCGAACAGTTCGATGTCGTCGTCACAACACAAAGAAAAATTAAGGATCACTCACCGGGCGCAGTGCGCGGTGCACGGCAAAGCAGCACCAGCGAAGGAGCATTCTTCTGATGTGCAACAAATAAAGTTCTTAGTGAAGTGAGCAGCGGGGATACTCTAAGACTAGTTCAATAAAAGAGCACAAGGACTTGCACTGAACACATTGGTCTTGATCCGAGGGAGCTTGGCTCTGCACAGTGCATTTAGCGGCACTGCATGGTTAGTTGAAAAAGACGTGAAACTAAGAAAATCATTGCTCCCTGGAGTGTGGCTGAGGGTGAAACGGACGTTTCCATGACAAACATTATTTATGATCGCCTGACAATATGAGGCGAATTCTGGTGCACAGTGTGTGCAACAGGACGAGAACCACGTGTGACCTGGGTGAGGGAACCTGTTGTTTTTGGGTGAACGATGAAATATAGTGACAGCCTCAGATATCATATATTATAGAAATTTGTGTGACAAGCAAGTCTTTTTCTACAATTTTCTCACGAACAGAATTAAGAAGACCACCTACTCATAAGTAGGGATAAGAAGTTCTCGAGCAAAGTGCCGCACGTCAACTTAGCTCTCCTTTTGACGTGTATGAGGGCTGAATTTTATATTTCGGGATTAGAGACCAAAAACAAATATTAATCACCGAAAATAGCTTTATTGTATTTTAAAATATTCCCCATTCAGATCTAAACACTTTTGCATGCGTTTGAATTAATTGTCGAAGCACTTTTGCCACTCTGATTGAGGTATCTCTAAAACATGCGTTCTGAACGCATCAACCGCTTCTTCAAGTGTCGCAAAACGTTGACCTCTCATTTTATTTTTTACGTACGGGAATAAAAAGAAGTCATTCGGTGCCAAGTCAGGACTGAAAGCGGATGACTCATCAAATCGATGTTTTGAGTGCTCAAAAATGCAGTTGTTTGAGCCGATGTGCGAAAGCTCGCGTTGTGAAGTGTGACCCGTCTTCGGCGGTTGGTTTTCCTGATTTTTTGGAAGACAACTGGCAAACAAATTGTTGTGTATCACTCAAAATTGACTGTTCTGCGTTGTTCAAGTGGTGCGATACGACATGTCAGTTTTTACGAAAAAAAGGCGACCATTTGCTTGGAAGTGCTTCGTGCGCGGGCAACTTTTGTAGGATTTGGCTCATTTTGAAACGCCGATACTGTCGGCTACTGTTTACTTTCGGGATCATACGCATAAATCCACGATTCATCATCTGTCACGATGTCATAGACGAGTTTCAAAGCCCCGCGATAGTATTTCTTTCGACCAACCGACTTTTTGAGCGATTGACAAATTGTGTGGGACCCAACGCGAACGGTCAACACAACGCTCAAATATTCATGCAATATTGAATGTATGCTTGTCCCACTAATGCCTAAGGTTATTTCAATCTCACGATACGTCACATGACGGTCTTGCAATATCATTTGTTTCCGGAACAAGAACTGATTTTGGACGAACTTTACGAAATTCGTCTTGGACTTATTTACGACCCCGATTGAAATCACCATACCATCGATTAATACCGGTCCTTAATGGAGATCCATCGCTAAAAATTGAATTAAGTTCATCGATGCACTGTTGTTGAGTTAATCTACGTCGAAAATTGTAAAAAATAATAGCACGAACATTTTCACGATTTAATTCTATTTTTGGACGAGATTAATCTTTTAAGTTACTGTAAACAACACAAATTGCGCTCGTATGTCAAAACGTTCTTAGCACGTATAACCTTAAAAATGTCAAACTTTATTATAGAGCTGGCAGTTGCCAGATTGCAATACTAGGGTTTTCCAATGCCGAAATATAAAAGGCAACCTTCGTACTTGATCTTTCTCCCTCATTTCTATTCTTAAAGTGGTTTCTGCACTTACCAATTCGCTTTTCTAAGAAATATTTACCCTGCAACAGCAACCATGCGGCAAAAATCAGTCATATGCATTCGAACTTCGCATAAGCTAATATCGACTTGATTCAATTTCAGCCTAATTGACACTTTAAAAGTGCGGATGAAGACAGCATGGTAGCACGTATTAATTATTTGCTTTCGTGGAATATAACATATTAAATTTGGTGATCAAATGTGAGAAGATTAATGAACAAATTATTTTAAAGCTGCTTGACGAGGAAAGAAAACTATAGGATGATTTAACAGACGCGAGAAATGTGTTTGTTGGAATCACCGAATCTTGATGGGGATAACAGTCTCCTTTTAAATAAAAAGTGATCCATCGTGAGACCATGCTTGGCTATTACAATGCTTTGCGTGAATTTTGTAAAGAATGTAGGAAAAGCCCTAATTTTAAGTGTACCAGGAGGGATGAAACTGTTTAAAACCTGAGTTCATTACAAAATTATTTTATTATATTTTTTTTACGGTACAAAAGGTTTTCGTATTTTTTTTTATAATTGACGCGTTCGGCGCGCGTTGCGAGTACCCTTAAGTAACCGGATCAAGTCACAGCACTGGCCGATGGTATAGAGGAAGAGAGGCAAAAGAGGTATCGATGCACATTGGTTTTAAGTGCCTGTGGATTGTAATGAGGAGGAAAAATCGAGCTGGGAAGAGTATTCCAGATTCGTGTAGTGCGGCTAAAGAACGAGTCTCTGAATTTGACTGTACGTCCGAAAGAGGGCTTGAGGGTGAATTGGTGGGCATTCCTAGCAAGGCGTGTATTGCGGGTGAATTTTTGAAGTAGAGGAATGCAACTGGCTAATTCCTCTGAGTATTTATTGTTAAAATAGCGATAAAAAAATGACAACGACGCGACATTACGTCGGTGTTCTAACGTGTCAATCGCTTTATCGCTCGCTTTTGAATTCTATCCAGCAGGTGCAGAGAGGTCTTAGAAGCACCTGACCAAATAGGAGCGTTATACTCAAGTTTTGGGAGTATGTAGGCCTTGTATATTGTAGCCAGATCAGAGGGGGTGAAGTACTTCTTGCATCGTTTAAGGAAGCCTAGACATTTCGCAGCATTTCTGGCGACATTTCAACTAATTGTTGGGTTGATACACATACCGAGGATGGAAAGTCTTTTGGTTTCAACAACGCAAGTGCCGTTCATGGATAACGGCTGATTATTTTGTGATTTAACGACAGTAGACAGCACAGGGCTTTGGAAGCATTAAATTCCACTCTATTCTTATTTCCCCAATCGATTATGCTGTCAAGGTCGGAATTTAATGTGTTTAATATACGCTGCCGTTCTGAGTCTATGGCCGAAGTGGAGGGACTTTTGCCAGGGAACGAATAATATGAAAAGCTGAGGGCACTGTCATCAGCGAAGGAATGAATAGGATTAGAAGTAGCAGACAAGAGATCATTTATAAAAATGAGGAAGAGTGTCGGAGACAAAACTGAGCCCTGGGGAACACCAGCATTAATATGGTGAATATCAGACTTGAATCCATCCAAAACGACTTGTATTGAACGATTCCAAAGGTAATTTCTAATCCATTGAAGAAGAGACTCATCGATCCCAAAAGCACGCATTTTCGACAAGAGAGCCTGATACCAGACCCTGTCAAATGCCTTTGAAATATCAAGCGCAACAATCTTGCTTTCTCCTACATTGTGAAAAGATTGGTTCCACTTTTCAGTGAGATATGCCATCAGATCACCAGTGGAACGGTTGCTTCGGAAGCCGTACTGCCGGTAGTTAAGAAGCTTCCGGGATTCAAGATATTTCATAAGCTGACGGTTTATCAGCGTTTCCATGACCTTGGATGCTTCAACTTTCTTCTATTAAGAGACTGCCCTATAGACTTCACGTAGCACCGAAGATCGTCGTGGCATGGAGTAGACTAAAGCATTAAGATCGCTGAACAGGGATAATCTTCCACGCAACCTGCACAACATCCCATAGCTGTTTTATATTTTTGGGTTTTGCTTTATATAATGCTTTCTTTCCATCTGTCCGAAGGATGTCAATGGGATTCAAGTCCAGAAACTGAGACGGCCGCTCCATAACTTGAACTCCATTGCTTTGGAAAAATCCTTTGGCTAGTTTGCTCGTATGTTTGGGTTCAATGTTTTGCTGTAGAATCCATCTAAGCGGCATATTCCACTCTGTCGTGCTGAAGAATCCATCTAAGCGGCATATTCCACTCTGCGTATGATAGCATGGTTTCTCTCACTATGCTGACATAAACTGTGTTGTCGAAAAAGGGGGACCAGTACCATAATTTTTGCTCCGCCGTGCGTTACAGTCTTTTTGGTTTTTTTTTTTTTGTATAATTGGCTCGCACTAAAGGGCTTGCTTATAACCTTAAATGACTGGAATGATGTCTTCATGGTACACTACGGTTGAAACTCTTGGGTTTTCCGTCTGGGAGCAAATGTCCTGGTCCCAGGAGAACCAAATAAAACTACTTGGGATTCGTCCGTCCATAATATATTGCGCCATTTAGGGAGTTCTGACAGGTACATTTTCTTTACCAGCCTTCTTCTTATTGTTGATATAGCCACGGGTAAATTTAATTCCTCTTTTATATCCAAGCGTTCATAGACGGGTTAAGTTTGACCAATCTCACTATTTTTCGCTCATCGCCGGGATTTTTGGCGTTTCTTCCTTATTTATCTTCCTTTTGAACATATTTTTTGGCATTTGCGACAAATTTTTTGACCACAAAACAATTTAAATTTCACAAAACAATCCATAAATTTGTAAGTTTTGCCTTAGAAGGTAATATTTTTCATTATGCCAAAGCAGACCACTGCCCATTTTACTTTGCTAACAACGCTGCACTTTTAAAATATTATCTTTTAGTAATTAAACTAAAATGTCTTTAAAGCCAAAGAAATTCGAAACACTGGTGTACACTTCGAAAACGCTCTTCAGAATGACGATTTGGCACAAGTTAAATTTGGTTGCATTTCCGGTAACGGGAACTGTTGCATGGATTTTTTTATGATGTTGTTTGTGGGCGGCCGCCGTGGCGTAGTGGGTAAAGTGCAACGCTCACACGCAGAAGGTCTAGGACTCTTTCGGAATGCTGACAACACTTAAAACGCAATAACTGGCTAAGAAAGCTTCTCAAATTTCGCGGTTCGGAGTCGGCAAAAAACTTTAGGTCCATTCTACTCGTGAGAGAACGGTAGCCCGAATATCACGAGTGATTGATGAGCAAGCTATGCCCTAGTACCCTGTAGACTGTCTCCCCATTAAATTATTAATTTGCGGGTTCAATGACTGATGTAATAAAGATGTGCAATAAATATGTGGCGACTGCATGACTATAGGAAGAAGTAATTAGCTTAATAGTGGCAAAGTCGAATTATTTTGTACAGTGCTGCATTTTGATAATGAATGTGAATGCACATACAGTAAATTATAAATTATAAAATTAGTATAAACATCAAAAAGCTTAAAAATATATACACTGTCTCAAAAAATTGTCCGTACACTCTTGACTTTTTAAGTCTAAATAGAATAACTTTGAAAGTACTTATCAAATTTTATTTATGTAAAGTAAAAACTTTTATTTAATTTATTTCAATAAATGCCTCAAAATAAAAGGAATTTAATATGTAAAAATAAAACGCTGATCAAGCATTGGTACGAAAACAAAAAATATTCAATAAATAACAGAAACTTAGGTTACTTCACGTTTTACACTCAAAAAATTGTCCGTACACTTACGGCTGTAATGCGTAACCACGCATAACTTTGCAATAAATTTATCATTAACAAGGTGTGTGCTTTCCCTTTGCTTTAATTACAGCACGCAATGTATTTATCATTGAAAGTGCGAGCTTTTCGGTATATTTGGGCGATATTTCCCGCCAAACACTTCGAATGCCATTTGAAGTTCTGTTTGCTCCCAATCGTCTTTTGCCTTAGTTTTATTTTCATATGAGCCCACAAATGTTCTACAGGATTCAAATCTGGACTTTGGGAAGGATGGGGAAGAACTAGCTTAACATTATAGAGCAACCACTCTTTTACAATCATCGACGAATGTTTAAGGTCATTGTTGTGAACAAAGCGATATTCATCATCAATGTGCAATTGGGGCGAAACTTTTTAAATTGTCTTTTAAAATTTGTAAATATTGTATTTTGTTCTTAGTCTCAGCTATAAATACAAGATTCCCCACTCCCGAAGCTCCCATTGAACCCCAGACCATAACATTACCACCACCGTGCTTGACGGTATGGGTAATGTTGCCACCATCAAGTGCTGTTCCGCTCTTACGCCAAACAAAACGTCGGTCGTCGAATCGAAAAATATTAAATTTGGATTCATCTTCATCGTTTCCAAAACTCAGGAGGCTTATCAACGAAGGCCTTAGCGTACTCTAACCTTTTTTGTATATTCCCTTTGGATAGCAAGGGCTTATTACGAGGTGCACAGGCCTTAAAGTTATGTGAACGTACGCAATTTCTAACTATCTGTGGGTTGACATCACTATAACCGTCTTCTTTGCGCATTGTTCTTATTTCTGTACCGTTCGTTTTTGGTTTTTTTATTGCTCGCAATATTTTACGTTGGACTTGTGGGGTACCCAACTTCTTTTTTTGTCCCCTGTCTGGCACCATTTTCTCAAAACTTGTAGCTTTATATTTACCATATTTATCACATATTGTACTGACGAATGTGTTCTTTCAACAGTATCTGCGATTTCACGTAAGGTCCGACCTTTTCCCCAGAGTTTTATTATTAATTCTTTGTTATCCTTTGGAATGTCTTTCTGTGTTGTTTTTTTCCATTTTTAAAAGCATATGGAGATATCAACTGTTCCGAGGAAAGTCTCAGAGCGCAGTGAGCAGAAACCATCAAAGTAGCAGCAATTTTTTTTTTCTCACATGAATTTTATATTGTTTTGTAGGGTGTACGGACTTTTTTGACTTTAAAAAGGGAAACCCGATAAGCTTATGGACTTTTATTATCAAAGTTGTCACTAATCCATTATTTTCCTTTTTTTAGTTTTTAGTTTTTTAGTTACTATAATACATTTCCTTTAATTTAAGATATACTTTGTTGAAATTGGCCTAGTACTTTTCCAGTTATTCTATTATAACTTAAAAAGCCAGTGGTGTACGGACAAGTTTTTGAGACAGTGTAAGTCCGTGACGTTCTTCATTCTATCGAAAGAAAGAGCTTCCGACATCAAAGTGTGTCGACTCCGTGGCTCTCTCCATATTCGGGTTCTTACCTTGGCTACAACAAAGCAATAATGCTGGCACTTCGAAAGGTTCGGACATTGGGAGTACTGGGAAAGTATCTGACGTCGATAGAAACGTGATCAATCTGATTGACGGTTTTTTGATTGGGAGATCACCAGGTTCCTATCTGAACTGGGAGGAATGCCGTAGAACCATAGAGAGGTTGCGCTTCAAGACGAAATTTAATAGCCGTTGACTCCAGCAAAAATGTCCTCTTTCCCAGCTGAGTGTTGAAATCTCCTTGAATGACCTTAATGTAGTAGCTGGGGCACCTTGATGTTGTCACAAGCCTTTTCAGTCGGAGTGTAAGCGCGGACCAGGCTGATTTTTCCAAATTTCACTTTGATGCGAAACGGCATGAGGCGTTCACTAACTGAATCGTAGCTCAAAACTTTTTGCCTCAGTCTATCTCGAACAACAAACACGCATTCCAATAAGCGCTGCATTCTCTATCTGCAGCAATCACAGACGTAAGTATAAAGAAATCGCATATTCTTATAGCTTTTTTGCCGGGTTTATTCCTTTGCACTTCTTGGACGGTCGTGATGTCTGTGTTGAAGCAGCCCAGGGTCTTTGCAAGTTCTTCGGCTGCATGAGGTCTGTTAAGGAACCTCACATTCCACTTGCGAAACCTAAAGCCATTGTCCCTCAATCGTTTTTTATATTCGGCGATAAACAAACCGTACATATCCGAGGCAATTATTGTACTCTGAATTATAAATTGTTTTATGTGGAGAGGTAGTTAACTTCACGCACCACCCACCGACTGGTAGGCCAGGCCCATTATTTACCCTCGGGCAGAGATGTTTAAGTTGACATACAGCCTCATTGCGGCGCCCCCTGGATAGCCAATAGCCTGGACAACAAACGTACTGTGAGCGTCAAAAGTGAGTAAACAAATATCTGATTACTGTATACAGATGAAAATTGGGTCAAAACAACACCAAAACTCAAATTCCATTGATACACAAAAACAGCCTTATTCATTTATTATTAGCGTTATTATTATAAGCCTTATTCGAAATTTTTAAGAGAGTTAAAATTTGGAGAGCAAAATATGAAGAATTTACTGAAAAAATTTTAGGCCGGTCATGAAAAATGGGGGAGGTTCAGTAATGGTGTGGGGGTGGGTAGCAGCATCTGGTGTCGGTAATCTTGTCTTCATTGATAGTACAATGAGGAAGGAAGATTGTCTAAATATTCTCAGGACCAACTTGCAACCGAGGGTAGACAGGTTAGGTTTAGCTAAGAATTGGATCTTTCAGCAAGAAAATGATCCTTAGCATACCTCACGTCTTGTTCAGGAATGGTTGCTTTATAGGACCGAAAACAGCTTGATCATCCACCGCAATCACCGGACCTTAACCCAATAGAACACTTATGGGAGCATTTGGATAGAAGAATTCGACAGAGTACTATTAACAACAAGGGAGACCTAAAAAAAGCTATAACAGAAGAATGGTCAAACATTTCCCCCGATGTTACCAATAAACTGGTAATGTCTATGCCACGTAGACTCGAGAATGTAATAAAGTCTAAAGGAGGACCAACAAAGTACTAAACTTAATTTTTTAAGCAATAAATAAGTACATTTGTTGATAGAAATGTATACTGTTTACTCACTTTTGACTCGTAATATATGAAGTAGTTATAATTTTCATTAAAAAAATGTATTTGTACTTTAGTTTTTGAATAATTGATCACAATGAATAAAGCCGGTTTTGTGTCTCAATGGAATTTGAGTTTTAGTGTTGTTTTTACCCAATTTTCATCTTTATACAGTAATCAGATATTTATTTACTCACTTTTGACTCTCACAGTACGTTGGTTGTCCAGTCTATTGGTTATCCAGGGGGGCGCCGCAATGAGGCTGTATGTCAACTTAAACTGTGCACTAGCCAGGATTGCGGATGTTCGGCGGGGTCAACGATATTGTGGAACTGAAATTCTCGAATTTAGTCTCCTTTTGAACTGCTATAGCCAAAGGGCCACATTGGGGATTTTCGAGAAACATATGAGGGTTTTAGTTGTCACCTTTACATCATTAGAAATTAAAATGAATTTGAATTAAGCTGCTGTCGCGGTCTTACATTTGTTAAGGTGCGCTTATACACTTGCGGTAATTTATAGACGCCAATAGAAATGAATACCTTAGTACTCAATAAAAGATTTATGTGGAACTCTATTCTGTTCAACTTTTACGCTGTTGCACCAGCTTTCTTTCACTGCAAGGTGGTGTCCTTTCCCAGCAGCATTGCGAAAGCATATGATTTCAAATTCAGTCTCCAGGCTTTATATTACCGAAGAATTTTCTTCGAGGTTTGCTTTTACTTTTTCTAATTTAGTATGGGGACTAGCGTGGTGATTACGTGAAAGCTTGTCATCGGAATAAAAGTACAGCTTAAGAATTCTCAAATTACAACACCGAAGGTCAGAACAGGAATGACAGTCCATGGAAAAACATTAAAAGAGGGCGGTTTCCTTCTGTGGTGTTCTCCTGCGTTCGATATCTCAAACTAATAAAATTCATTTCGTAAGCTAATGCACTCTATGAAAGTGGTGTAATTAACTTTTTGATCAAAGTTTAAGCTGCCGGGCTTCTGTAGGGCCTCCCAGACAAGTGTGAACAGTTAATAAGTTACAATGTTCCCCTTGCTTGTTAGAAAATCGTTAACTTTACGCACTTGCAGCATACCATTATGTGACCCAAATAGTTGCTGAAGAGTCCGTTACCCAGAAAAAAATTGATTTGCGAATGACTTCAAGTTTGTTTCTTTTCCTCTGTCGGGGTGTGAGCACAAATTAATAGAAATCGCAGTTTTTTATTGTTTATATTTTTGCCAGTCCCATTTCAACGCACTTCCTCGGTGATGTCTGCTTTGAAACAGTCCAGGAACTCTGCAAAATCTTCGGCTGTACGTGGTCTGCTAAGGGACGTCACATTCCACATGCTAAACCGAAAGCCATTGCCCATAAATCGTATCTAGGGTTATCAACATTTGAAACGTTCATATCCGGCGCAAGTCGTTGTCTCTGAACTATAATTTTTATGCGGTGAGGTAGTTAACCTCTCGCATAACTCACAGTCTGATACGCCAAGCCCATTATTTAACCCACGGCAGAGGGGTCGCTGCATACATTGGTTCATCACACACCGGGTGTTGCGTTGGCTATCCAGGGGACATCGTGAGAAGGTTGTACGTCAACTTGTGCTGAGCACTATGAAGGATAGTGTTGGCAGTTTACACAGATGGTTGTATTTGCTGCGTCCTGGATATGTGAAGGTGTACTCGTACTTTGACTGAAGTGACTGTTTAACAATTGCCCGGTCTGTGGTTTTCTGTGTCTTTGAAGCAGGTGCTTGTAAAGGCAGCTGTGTGCCGAATATTGGTTGCTTTTTTTATTCGTGTGTTATTGGCGCATTTTCGGGTTTCCTCCAAGACTTCGATTGCACAAGAATGGATAAAATCCTCCTTCTGTACAAAGAAATTGTTTTGTTATTTTACAAACGTGGCCTTGTTCATTTTTGTCCTTCAAAACAGTTTCGCAAACAATTTACCATTTACCGATTCACCAATTTGGTAGGAACCCCTAAACGTCCGAAAACTCATTATTACTCACAGTAGTGCCCATAATAAAAATAATAATAATTGCATGGCGGGACATTCCACAGAGGGACCAGGACCTAGCTTACTCATCAACTACTCATATTGTGCACGCTACTGTTATCTCACGAGTAGAAGGAACCTACAATTTTTTACCGACTCCGAACGGCCAAGTTTAAGAAGCTTTTTCTTAGGTAGTTATAACTCTTTGAGTATTGGCAGCACCTCGAAAGAGGTGGTGCCGTCACAAATTCGAGATGTTCAGCTGGGAATCGAAACTAGACATTCTGCGTGTGAGAGTCGCTCTCTACTTTCTACTCCACGGTGGCCACAATACCCATAATAATATATTGAGCACTTCAAATTAATCTGTGAGGACTTGTGCTTCCAGAAATCTTACAGGCCTTGCACACAACGACCACATGGTTCATAAGTTAGGTGGATAGGAAACCGAATTTGGCGTTTTAATCTTTTCAATCTATTGACAAAGTTACATGACAGAGGGATAATTTTTGATGTTGGAAGTCACAGTGTGTTCGTTGCATTTTTGTTTTCCCGAAGGCTCGGCAAGTGCAGTGAGAAATAGATACTACCTCTTCCTGGTGTCTTCACATTCTGTAGAAGTCATTGTGGGCATGAGCTTAAACAAGGTTGTGGCCTGCTAGAACATTTTTTGCTATCCTAACGAGGCAGTGATGTCACTTGGAATTGAGTTGTCGCCAGATAGTGTTGGTAATAAGAAAACTAGAGTTTCTGACCAACTTCTGATTTATCCGTCAGCTTGGGTGGTTTTACGAAGTTTGAAACTGAAATGAGAAGCAAAAAAGGGACGTAATGTTTCGGCAGGATTTAGGATATGGTGCCACATGCTTACTTCTTCTTCTTCTTCTTGTGGCGCTACAGTCCGGGGTGGATCTGGGCCTCAACAAACAGGCCTCTCCAGCCAGCACGATCTTTCGTCAGCTGTCTCCAGTTGCGCACTCCAAGTTGGTTGAGGTCCTTCTCCACTTGTGTGCGCCACTTTAGTCTAGGTCGTCCTCTGTTACGTTGTCCCAATGGCTCGGATTCAAAGACTTTTCGGGCCGGAGCAGTGGTGTCCATACGCTCTACATGGACTAGCCATATTAAGCGTTGTATCCGTAGACGCTTGACCAGGCGCATGTCGCTGTACAGCCCATAGAGTTCGTCATTAAATTTTCTCCTCCAGATGCCATCAACGCAAACAGGACCAAAAATCTCACGCAAAACTTTTCTCTCGAAAAGACTAAGGGCTTCCTCATCCGCCTTTGCTAACGTCCATGAATCCGCACCATATAGTAGGACGTGGATGATCAAGCTGTTATATAAAGCAAGCTTAGTCCTTCGAGACAGGGCTTTATTACTCAATTGCCTCTTGAGCCCAAAGAAACAGCGATTGGCAAGAGTGATTCCACTCTTAATTTCGGTACTGATGTTGTTGTCCCTGTTTACCGCGGAGCCGAGGTAGACGAAGTCCTTGAATACTTCGAAGTTTCTGCTGCCTAGTGTGACGCTCAGTCCGAGACGTCGATGTTGTGTGTCCTCTCTTGATGACAGCTTGTGCTTCGATTTGCCGTCATTTACCGCTAGACTCATTTTAGCCGCTGCCAACAAACGCCTCATCGAAGGCTCGCTGTGTTCGTCCAATCACGTCAATGTCACCAGCGTAAGCTAGCAACTACTGCCTGACTTCTGGAAGATCGTGCCTCTGGTGCCAAACCTAGACATGGCACTGTATAACTCGTCTCTATGCTTTCTGTTACTTGCGGCTTTGAAATCGACGAGTAGATGTTGAGGGTTAATTTGGATTTCTTGGGTCTTTTCCAGGATCTGCCGAAATGTGAAGATATGGTCTATTGTGGACTTCCCTGGCCTGAAACCACACTGATAGAGACCTATCAGGTCATGGACAAACGGTTTTAGACGCTCACACAATACGCCAGACAGGATCTTGTATGCGATGTTCAGGAGACTAATCCCTCGGTAGTTGTCGCAGTCAAAGGGGTCTCCTTTCTTGTGAACCGGGCAAACGACGCTGAGATTCCACTCATCGGGCATGCTTTCCTCCGACCATATCTCACAGATGAGCTGGTTCATGTGCCCAACCAGGTCATCTCCAGCTGCTTTAAATAGTTCTGCGGACAGTCTGTCCGCTCCAGCAGCCGCATACTTACGGTCCCCGCAAATTCCCATGGAGTTCACTGCGTCCTTCAGGTGTATTTTTTAATTACCAGGCTAAAGGCTTGAGTGACACGCAGGGGAGGTGTTTACCTCCCATTGTTTTGTTTCTATCCCATTGTTCATCTTTAATCCATTTGATGACATTTTCAAGACTTGAGTTTGAGAGCGTAGGCGCTGATCCTGTGCATCTTCGCACTGCGTGGTCAGTAGCAAAAATTGTTGCCTTAAATCTATGTGCTGCGGACTTTGGTCAAACGTTGTGAACCTCTAACTTTGAGGTATTTGTCACTTGGATTCGCTTTCCATTATTTCAATTGAAGGCTACTGATCATGTCGACGTTCTGTCGTTTAAACTTTCTGAAAATCACTTTTTCAGTGACTGAGCATACGAGAAAGTGCTCGAGAACATAAGCGTGTGTTTTTCTTCAGAGGTCAAATAACAATGGAAATTTCATTAAAACTTATCCTTGCAATGCTGGCTTTCTCAAAGTTAACACAATGGTCGCTGGGCTTAGTGCGAAATGGCAAAAATTCCTCAGCAAATAAGAGGACTGCGATAGACATGACGAACGAAGGAATAGCAAATTTCTTTTCTGAGAAAAATTTTAAAAATGAGGAACACCGAAACACACCTAATCACTCAAAAAATTATTTTGCCTGGAATTCGATTCCCCTAACGAGTCAAATTCAAACGTGTCACTTATTCTGCTGAAATGGTAGCGAGGCATCAGTTAAGCAACCCGAGAATTGGTCTTTGGTTATGAATAAATCCACAATTAGTCAAAAGAGGGAGCCGCTTTGCAGCCATATTAACACCTCAAGGCACTAAAGTCCTTCACTATGCATATACTTACATTCGTTCAGTGTTGCAGATGTGACCTAGGGATGTCATCGTACTTGTTGTACATCGTTGAATAAATATCAAAGGACCGATAGTTCTGCAGAAGGTTTTTCGATCTCCTTGTTATTAACCATGCAGCAATTTTTGTCTTGAAGGATAGCAAACAACGCTTTTTGTGAAGGAAGTCATTTGGCATAGATCAAGTGGGCCCCACGTACTCTCTGCCAGCATTTCTGCAGAATCATCACGAAAACGAATGACGTGACTGAGATGATATCGCATGAAACGCACTAAATTAAGGTGGTAAATATCCCTTAATAACGCCATTCATTCCGCACAGATATTCCAATCTTGCACTCCTCACTGTACACACGCTTCCGCTGCTGTCGTTTGCCGACACCCAATGCCGCACCAGTTTCGATTTGGCCGCCGTGTCACTCTTCGGCCACGTTCAATGTGTTTTCAGAAGCGAAGCGTAAAACACTCTTCAGGGAGCTCTTATAATCTCAAAATTGGTGATAAATATGCGACAAAGTACAGAACTTGCCAACATTATTACCCCATCGCATATATGGACGACAAATAGTATTTCCACGCTCCGCTACGTTGCCCTCGAACAAAATTGCCAACAAAAGCATCACACAGGGAGAAAAGATTTCCAGAAACACCATCGAACTCCTACTTTGGCGACTGTCATTCCTCTTGAAGGAGATACTTGCCCCCCCGCCATCGCCATTCGTTCGGTGCACAGCCGAATGACAGAAAAATGCTGTCATCGCCTTTCCCGTCGATGAAATCGTCAGTCATAAGAAACAGAACGAATCGACTGCCATAAAATACGTTTCGATCCGCACCCTTTCACTCCGCTGCACGGCAGCCCACCCACAACGCCCTATGCACACATACACAGACAAACTCGGTCCGTTGTATCGTCAAGAATTGGGTTCTTAGAAGTCGACAGTAAAGCTGTTATGTTTGACATACGATTGAAACACCCACCGGGACATTGAATTGTGACATTTTACGTTCTCTTCGGTCCCCGTCCTTTGTCACCGACCGGAGCGGCGGATGGTTTTTCGGGCGGAGTGTTCTGGGTGGCCGGGAAAAATTATGAAACTGTGGAAATCATATTTTCACGCCTTGGAAAAATGTGTCATTTATTTTATTATTATCGCACATTCTTGTTAGGGAGCGAAATGAATTTTTTTCTTTCACTCAGATCCTTCTATGCCTGTGTGAGGGCTTTGCCACCACCTTCATCCACCTAGTTCGAAGCAGTTTCGGTTCGTAATGGCAAATGGACATTACGGGTGATGGCGAATTTTGCACGCATCTGGATATTGTTATGACTTTCTTCTTGGCTCTTCCGTCTCGTGTTGCGAGGAGACATCGACGGAGTGACAGGGTGGAGGTGGCGTTTCAGGTCTCAAGGGGGTATAAATAGATTGAAGACATATGAAAGGGTTGGCATGGTTTGCCATCGTAGTTCCCCGGCACTTCTGAGTTTATATTCGGGGACAAAAAGTAAATTAAATTGTTTGGCGAGGAGTTGTGTTGCGGATAGGGCCAGGTAGAAGTTTACTTGGGATTCGATGAATTTTTCTTTTCGATGAGCACTTAGCTGGTCATTCAATCAGGTTGAAATCTGCTGTTGTCATCTTGGAAGTTAATGTCGGACAGGAGGAATTCATTTTTTTGCCTGAATTGCTTCGTATTGATATTTTTAAGGTTTGAGACAGTATGACAGTGCTAGGCGATTGGACGAAAAAGAAATTCCAAGAATTCAGGTTGAATTTAAAAACCAACAGAGGGGGGATGTCGAATGAACTTTGTGTCTTGTTGTGAAGTGCAATGTTCGAACGTCGAAGGTTCGATTTCTGGAACTGAACACACGGACATGGACTGAATACATTGGTTTTAATCCAAGGGAGACCGGCTCTGAGCCACCGCCTGTGTAGATGCACAGTGCAGCACTGTATGGTTATTCGAAAAAAACAGAAACTGCGAACCACTGCTCACTGAAGTCTGGCTGAGGGTAACAGACGTTCGGAAAACCATGACAAACATTATTTATATTCGCCCGACAATATGATGCAAATTCTAGTGCCCATTGCCCATTGTGTACAACAGGCCGAAAACCATCTGTGACCTGGGTGAGGGAATTTGTTGTTTCCCGGTGGACGATGGGGACCTTAGAAAAAATAATTTATGAAACTTCTGTCAGATGCAGAAATTTTAAATTTTCTCACGAATAAAATTAGGAACAACATTTACTCGTAAGAAGGGATAAGAACTTCTCACACAAAGTAGCACAAGTCGATTTAGGTCTCCATTTTACGTGTACTTGACCCTTCTGAGGCCTGTCCTTGTGGTTCTGTATTAAACAGTTCACTTTTCTTAGAAATGTTTAGATCTACCTTGCCAAAGAAACAACATGTGAATATTGGATTCATGTAGGGTCTCAACAAAAGACGCTCTAATATATAGGTACAAGCCAATCTTCTCTGTCGGACTTCGCATAAACCAATCTCTTTGGTGACTCATACAACGGTTTGCGTAAGGAAACAGCGTAAGAAGACAGCATGGTAGCATCTTTAATGGGTGATTAAATGTGCGAACATTACTAAATAATTATTTAGAAGACAGTGAGGAAAAAGTATGCCGTTCAATAATTCGTTGATTTAACAGACCCCAGAAGTTTGCTTAGATGGGTTCGATATGTAGACTGAATATTTTCGCGGCACTCCTATTAAGTTTGTGATTGCACTAAAAAATATCAGGTATACCGGTATGAATGAAACACTAATTATTAATTGGAAAGTAAAAACGTTTTATTCAAAGTATTGGCCATTGTTTTCTACACATTTTGACCACCTTTCGGGAAATTTGGGAATACCACGCCAATAAAATTGTTCGTCTTTTAAAGCAAACCAATCAGACGCCCAATTTTAGACCTCCTCGAAGGAATCAAAGTGCTGCTCAGCCAATGCGTGTCCCATCGATGAAAACAAATGGTAGTCGGAAGGAGCCAAGTCTGGTGAATACGGCGGGTGTGGTAGCTGCTCCCAGCCAAGTGTCTTGATTGTATCCTGAACCGGTTTTGCTTTGTATGCAGGTGCATTGTTAAAGCAAAATTACCTTGCCGTGTCTTCTGGATCATTCTGGTCGTTTCAATGCATGGTTCAAATTGACCATTTGTTGTATTACCGGTTTCACCAAGTTTTAGGAGCTCGTGGTACAGCACACCTTTCTGGTCCCACCAAACACACAACATTGTCTTCTTGCCGAATCGATCTGGTTTTGCAGTCGATGTTGATGGTTGTCCCAGATTAACCCATGATTTTTTCCATTTACGATTCTTAAAATAAATCCATTTTTTTCAAGTAACAATCCGATGCAAAACCGATTTTTCTTCGTGTCTTTGAAGCAAAATTTCACAAGTGTATTTTCGGTTTTCCATCTGCCTTTCATTCAATTCAGGTGGCACCCATTTTCCACACTTTTGGATGTTTCCCTTAGCTTTTAAACGGTCAGAAATTGTTTGTTGTGCAACATTTAACGTTGCTGTCATTTGCTTTTGACTCAAAGTGTCATCTCCATCTAATTCGGCGTCTTCAAACTTTTTTGGTGGTCTTCCACGTTCTTCATTTCTCACATCAAAATCATTATTTCTGCACCGTTGAAACCATCTTTTGCATGTTACTTCTGATAGAGCTTGATCACCATATGCCTCGACAAGCATTCGATGCGACTCTGCAGCACTTTTCTTCAAAGGAAAACAAAAAATTAATGCTTTCCGCAAATCATCACTTTCTGGTACAAAATTCGACATTTTTAACACAATGAATGATATTGTCTGTTCAATGACTGCATGTATACTAAATATTTTTCACAGATGTCATAGCAAACAAACAAAAAAAAATATGGGCTCGTTTACAAGAAATGTTCCCTATCGAGACATTTGCATCTTGACGCTCACTTCACATCGGTTTACCTGGTACTAACCATTCGGAGAAGGTAAAACACTGCAGAAGTCACTTACTCGTGGAAAAAAAGATGAACTATCAACACAAGTAACAGCTAAGTCGCGGTAGAAATAGTCCACAAGAAATTGACCTTCCTTTGAATGTTTCCCAATTTTGGAGACTAAAATACTAAGTAGTGCTGAATGGGAATTTTTTTTAAAAATGGATGCTTAAACTTTAAGTAGGACCAGTGAATAACGTCATTACATCTTGGACCTTTTTTATCATCTCTGCTCGTATTGATGTGTCAATTCATCATGGAGCTGGACTCTCTTGGACAATTCGAATTTATTTAAACCGATAAACAAAATTCGTGTTCGGTCACCGCAACTTTAAAAGCAATTAAGAGCATCCTCGTCAATTCAACGATTCCAAATGTTTGAAAACCAATGTTTTTGATATACAATTCCCCTGCCTGTCCAAAGAACGCGCGCAGTAAAAAAAATAGCGCAATCGCTAGAACTTATATAAGAAATGTGAATAGTCACTCATTCGGATTTCTTGACATTTAGGCAACTCTGTGTCGTGATTATGCGAGTGTTGGGAAGTTTACACCAGCAAACGAGTTAGTTGACACTACAACTAAAGCTGATTCTGACTTTCGTCGGCAAATTATCCTCAGTGATGGGAAGTGATTAGATAAGTCACGTTCCACACATGCGTCATGTGATACCAGTTATCTCCACAAAAACCTTGTTTGGTACAGAATATATGCTGCTGGCTCCACTAGATCAAACTTTTTTGTAGATGTTGCTGTGAACGCAAATCGCTTTCACTCTATGATAAGTGATAATTGAACATTTTAGCCTTATATCTGTTGCGCTGCCTCTCACAAAGATAAAGTAATAACTAATAATTATTAGCGCTACAGTCAAAAGGGGGACCAGGGTCTAGCTTGCTCATCAACTACTCATGTGTGCGCGCTAGTGTTCTCTCACGAGTAGAAGGGACCTAAAGTTTTTTGCCGACTCCGAATGGCGAAATTTGACAAGCTTTCTTATACAGTTATTACTCTTTGAGTGTTGTTAGCAGCTAGAAGTAGTGCCGTGAAAAATTCAAAAAATTGGTGTTGCGCTGGGAGTCGAACCTAGACCCTTCGGCGTGTGAGCGTCGCACTCTACCCACTACGCCACGGCGACCACAAAGATAAAGTGCCTACAGTTTTTTGCCGACTCCCGAAGATGAATTATAAGTAGCTTATTCATAGACAGTTAATACACTTTGGGTATTGTCAAAGTGTATTAACTGAGGTGGAGCCTTAAGAATTGCGAGCCTGTTCGACGTGTGAGTGTCGCACTCTACCCAATAAACCACGCGGCGAAAAAGCTGGCTTTAAAAGTGCGTTTTTTAAGATATGAACCCATCGTATGGCCTCCTCGTTCATATGATTTAACGCCCTTGAACGTTAATAAGGCCCATGGTCTATAAAAATAAGCCAGAGTGTGAGTAAATTAGTTCAGAGCCAATATTGGAAGTGAAATAGCCAGAATTAGTAGATAAGGATAGATTGTCATGAATATCCCATCGACTGACGTTTGTCGACTTACACAAAGAATGTCTCCTCTTCATAACCATAACAACCAAAATGAATGCGAGTCCTCTTCATTACGTTCTGAGACTTATTTCCAATTCTTAAATGTCAGAAAAGGCAATACGGGGAACTCCATCTGAATAAAAGTACCCTTTTGTAGCTTCGAACACTTTACAAACCACACATGGCCTAGCTACCTTAAACAATGTATTGAAAGACAGTTGGAAGCCTAATCTCTCTTCTTCTTAAAAATGTTACTTAACAGACACATTAAACGCGTCGCCTTGTCGCAGACCACTATATGTACTAAAGGTTTCCGTAAACTTGTGACCGACATTGACGGGACTAAGAGAATTCTCCCTCATTATCTTATACATATATACAGTCTTAGGAGTTTTGTACGAAAGTCAAATTAAGACATGACACTTTCAATTTCCATAAAAAAAATAATTGAATGGCGCAACAATTCCCAAAGAGACCAGGGCCTAGGTTGCTCACCAACTACTCATGTTATGCGCTACTGTTCTCTAATGGGACTTTTTTGCCAACTCCGAACGGCGAAGTTTGAGAACCTTTTTCTTAGACAGTTATTACTCTTTGAGTGTTGTCAGCAGCTGGAAAGAGGTGGTGCCGTGAGAAATTCGAGGTGTTCACCCGGGAATCGAGCGTGTGAACTTAGAACGGTCCCCACTTTCTAATTCATAAGTAATTCTTAAGATATGAGATTCTTGCTTATAAATACTTTTTCGGGCTACAATGTGAAATCATGACTTAGAGTATACTTCTCTGCCTTTTGTGATTTTACAAATCAAAGACGATCTGTTATACGGTTTCAAGAAAAGTGATCCACTAGTATTTTGCACAGAAGAAGATTTCGACTGTCTTGTGGTCAGTGCAGACTTTGCGACACATGAGCTGGAGTATCAATTAGGTCATCTTCTTCATCTGACAGACTAATTGTCCATCAGCTATTCCGTTCGGCTTTGGTCTCTACATTTCCATCTTGACGTCACCTACGAGGGTTGCCTTTTATATTTAGGGCTTAGAGAACATAAACAAATATTAATCATCGAAAATAGCTTTGTTGTTTTTCAAAATATTCCCCATTAAGGTCTATACACTTTTGCATGCGTTTGAACCAATTGTCGAAGCAATTCTGCCACTCTGATTGAGGTATCTCGCATCAACCGCTCCTTCAGGTGTCGAAAAACGTTGACCTCTCATATTATTTGTTACGTACGGGAACAAAAAGAAGTCAATCCGTGCCAAGTTAGGACTATACGGGGGATGACTCATCAAATCGATGTTTTGAGTGCTCAAAAATGCAGTTGTTTAAGCCGATGTGTGAGAGCGCGCATTGTCGTGGTGAAGAGTAATCCATCTTCGGCGGTTGGTTTTCCTGATTTCTTGGAAGACAACTGGCAAACAAATGGTTGTGTACCACTCAGAATTGACTGTTCTGCATTGTTGTAGTTGTGCGGTTGCGACATTGCTTCGTGCGTATGCAACTTTTGTTGGATTTGGCTCAATTTGAAACACCCATACAGTCGACTACTGTTTACTTTCGGGATCATACGCGTAAATCCACGATTCGTCATACTTTTGGAGCATTTCTTTCGACAAATCGACACGAGCCTTTTTTGAGCGTTTGATAAATTGTGTGGGATCCAACGCGAACAAATTTTTTGACGGTCAAATGTTCACGCAATATTAAATGTATGTTGGTCCCACTAATGCCTAAGCTTGTCTTAATCTCACAGTAGGTCATATGACGAACTTGCAATATCACTTGGCGCACAGCATCAATGGTTTCCGGAACAACAACTGATTTTGGAATACCTTTACGAAATTCGTCTTGGAGTGAACTACGACCTCGGTTGAATTCACCATGCCATCGATAAACACTGGTCCTGGATGAAGCTTCATCGCCAAAAATTGAATTAAGTGCATCGATGCACTGTTGTTGAGTTAATCTACGTCGAAAATTGTAAGAAATAATCGCCCGAAAAGTTTCACGATTTAATTCTATTTTTGGGCGAGATAAATCTTTTAAGTTACTGTAAACAACACAAATAGCGCTCGTATGTCAAACCGTTCTGAGTACGTATAACCTCAAAAACGTCAAACTTTACGGTAGAGCTGGCAGTTGCCAGATTGCAACAAGAGGTTTGCCCAATCCCAAAATATAAAAAGCATCTTTCGTATGTCAGAGGAATAGACTTTTTGCACACACTCATTCATTTATTTTATCAACTGTTAGGTGTATTTGGTTCGTCATTTCTTTCGATATCTCAGAAGAACATGCAATAGAAAAAGCCTTTCGTATGTTTTCCTTTTAAAGTGGACCCAAAAAAGTTCGAAGCATGATCTATGTAAGACCAACCAAAGAGAGCTTTTTAAAAATCGCCTTCCAGGTGTACACCAATATAAGCGACGAACGGAAACCATATGGGTAAAAGGAGGTGCTAAAAATTGCAGAGAACCGAATGAAAAGAACAAGAGACAAATAATTTCATTTCTATGTTTTTATGTGCACTGTGTTCTCCCACGGCTATGTAATAATGCCGTCGACCCCTGTGATCAATGACCCATTTTTCAGATCTGCACAATCGATGCGCAAATGACACCACCCGATTGCGGAATGTGCACTTAATAAAACAGCCCATGATTGATTCCACGTACTTAGCGCTCATTAATGCTCGCCAAAGTGAAATTCAATTATGCGCCGCATACGGGCAGCCCCTTGACATGACGTGGGTGCAATTCTAACGCGTTTATATCCCGAATGATTTGCCAAGATACACGAGTGTTTGAACCATCTTAGTGTGGTTGTACACGAATATTATCCGTAATTGGATTGAAATTTCCGTTTTGCATCTAATTTCCCCGCCCTCTGCTCCCCGATCACCATTGAACTCTGTCGCAGCCGTCGCCGCCACCACTAGGATTCGCTCTTCAATATTCGATAGGACATAATCGTAATTGTGATGTGATGTGATCCTTGAATTGCAATTCCTGTTGCGAGGGTATTAACTAAAATTGAGCAGACATATCAAATACACACGCACACACACATCGGCTCACCGGCTGTTCTGCTACGCGTATACTGGTAACTCGTAGCATCTAGCGATTTCCATTTCACGAACATAATTCCCCTGAACGCGTGTCTATGTCTCTCCCCATGGTGTATGAGAAATTTCAACAAGGGTACTCCCCGGTAATTGGAATTAGTGTCGAGTTCGTGTTGGATAATTGCTTGACTGACTACACACGCCTCCTTCCCCTTACCAAACACACACACAATGCCTTTCATCAGATTCCACAACATTTGTCTATCATCAAATTTAATGTTTTCTTAAATATAATTCATATAGATCCCGACCACAGCAACTACCGCAGCGACGGCTCGAAGGCCTCATCCAAGCACGATGCCGATTCCCTAACAGATGACAACTCATCACAATTATCCTCAAGCACAAAATGCTCAATAGGAGCATACACAAATTTGTACCTTACCCTATGTTTAGCTTACCAAATACTCAGCATAAAACTTAAAGTGTAGCAAATGTTAAAACTTTCAAACAGGAGTCAGTAAGGCAGCTCTACAGAAACCCTATTGTTCGCAATCAATTTTGTAAAATACAAAGAAAAAACAAACAATGTACGGGTGCACAGTTGTGGACTAAAAATTTATATATTTCTGTATAAAAAAAACAAAAAATGAAGAGAATTATTTATCGTGAAAAAGTTGTTCATGTAAAAACAAGACACACATCCACACATGCACACAGAACATAAATAAATTATCTATATGCATAAATAGAAAGTAAAAAGATATTTTTTAAATTAAATTATAAGACTGCAAGTTATATATCATATGCTTAAACGAATGAAAACAAAAATTTAAAAGAAATATGTCTCTTCGTTACAAAATTACATTCTTCTTCCCTTAGTTTAATTAAAGTGATTACATTTAATTTTTAAACTAAACCAAAGATTGCACAATTAAAAACGAAAATTGCATAAGACAAAACTTAGGCGAATTAAATTGTTTCCACTTTCTGTTGTAAGTTATCGATTATGAGCTTGTAAAGCGTATCCCGTTGAGCGAGATAGAAAATGTGTCTAGTTGATAAGTTATACACAAAATTTATTAGGTATGACAACTTAACAATGTGAGAGCCACCCACTCGCAGCTGCTGCTGGTGGAGAGTGCAAATGAGGGTGTCTCAGGCGTTAAGCATTATTTACGAAGAAATGAATGTAAGATTTACTATAAATTGAAACTGAGATCGTTGACAGTCAAGAAATATTATGATAAAGTTAAGATGAGGAAATGAATTGTAAAAATAAAAGAAAAGAATAAAAGATTATTATTAGAAGTGTTCGAGTTTGAATTTTTGATTTTTGTCAAAAGATGGCGCCACCTAAAAGTCTTGCTTTGGAAGTGGTTAACTACTTTATTGGAAAGGTGTGACATTTGTCAATAGTAAGTAGCGTACACTAACGTCGGTTTTGGATGATAGCATCGCTTTTTGCCTCTTCGAAAATGTCCGGATTTGTTTAAAAAACATAATTTCCGCGAAGTTTTGAAGTTTTTGTAAATGGAATCAAAGTGCAGCGGAGCCCCATAGAATACTTGCAGAAGTTTACTATGAATCTGCGACGATTGATGAATCATGCATTGAAGTAGCTTTAGTGCTTCAAAGATGGTTCGAAGTCTAATCGTCTTGGTCAGCCAAGAAAGTTTGAGAAATTTGGTCAAGATCCGTGCCAAACGCAATGTCAACTTGGTAAGTCATTAGGTGTGATTCAGCAAATAATTTCCGTCTGGTTGAATTTAAAAAACAGACAGAAAATTGGGAGCCATACGAGCCAAAGTCAAAAGATGCCGATTTTTCACCTCGGAACTGCTTCTTTGAAGACATCAAGAGAAAGGATTCTTGCACCGGATCATAACTGGAGGATAAGCTAAGAAAACTTGAAAAAGTGTAGTCGACTCCTTCCAGCATCGTCTACCTCAATGCCAAAGGAAAACGTCTTAGGTTTAAAGTTATGCTCTGCATAAGATGGGATCAAACGGGTGTGGTGAAACATAAGCTGCTAAAACCAAGCGAAACAATTATTTGGAGACGTTATAAAAATCTGCGGTCCAACCGTGCTTTCCATGAAAAACGTCCAGAAGCGACTGAAATGTATGACAAGGAAATTGCGCAACAACGTGGATGTCCCACTGAAAAACTAGCTTCGTGAGAGTCTTATCCCACCCGCCGTATTCCCCAGATTTTGCTCCTTCCTACTGGATTTTTCACGGATGGAAAATCATTTGGGTAATCACTAATTCGGGTCTTTTGAAGAAATCGAAGTATGGCTCAACGATTAGATTCATGCCAGTGAGAGCCCATTTTGAACATGAACAAAAAACAGATTTCATTCATACAAATATTAATTTTAGTTGAGTAAAAATTTAGTGGAGAGATAACATTTAGAAAAAAATAACAAAAAACTGTCCCAAAAATGCCTCATTCATGTGCAGCAAAAACAGGGATAATTAATGATTTTGTCTGCTATTCAGATTTAAAATGGATCAATCTGCTATGTATCAGTAATCTTGAATTAATACGCATCGCGTCGCCACAAATAAATAAATATCTGTAGAACTGAACACGGTTGATGTTGATGTTAATTTCCATATCAGTTGCTTCAGTTGCATGTTTCGTATCAATGTCCTGTTGAAACCATTCAAAGGAAAGGTATATTGTCATCAGCAAAGAAAAGAACCATCGAATTTTTGTATGGTAAGGTGAATATTGTGGCCGCCGTGGCATAGTGGGTAGAGTGCGACGCTCACAAGCCGAAGTGTCTAGGTTCTAGGAACACCTCGAAATTATCACGGCACCACCTCTCTCGAGCTGCTGACAACACTCAAAGAGTAATAACTGTCTAAGAAAGCTTCTCAAATTTGGCCGTTCGGAGCCGGCAAAAAACTGTAGGCACCTTCCACTCGTAAGAGAACAGTAGCGCGCATAACACGAGAAGTTTATGAGCAAGCTAGGCCCTGGTCCAACAGTAGACTGTCGCGCCAAATATTATTATTATTATTATTATTATGGTAACTTTACCAGGTCTACCAGTATGAAGTGAGCGTCAAGATACAAATGTCTCGATAGGGAACATTTGTCGTGAACGAGCCCTTATTTTTTTTTTTTTTTGTTTTTTTGCTATGACATCTGTGAAAAATATTCACTATACATCAAGTCATTAAACAGACAACATTATATTTTGTCATCGTGTTAAAAATGTCGAATTTTGTACCAGAACGTGATGATTTGCGGAAAGCATTAGTTTTTTGTTTTCATTTGAAGAAAAGTGCTGCAGAGTCGCATAGAATGCTTGTCGAGGCATATGGCGATCATGCTCTATCAGAAGCAACATGCAAAAGATGGATTCAACGGTTCAGAAATAGTGATTTTGATGTGAGAAATGAACAACGTGGAAGATCACCAAAAAAGTTTGAAGAAGCCAAATTGCAAACGATATTGGACGAATCTTTGGTAGGAATCAAAGTGCTGCTCAGCCAATGCGTGTCCCATCGATGAAAACAAATGGTAGTCGGAAGAAGCCAAGTCTGGTGAATACGACGGGTGGCGTAGCTGCTCCCAGCCAAGTGTTTTGATTGTATCCTGAACCGGTTTTGCTTTGTGTGCAGGTGCATTGTCAAAGCAAAATTACCTTGCCGTGTCTTCTGGCCCATTTTGGTCGTTTCTCGATCGATGCATGGTTCAAATTGATCATTTGTTGTATCTACGGTTTCACCAGGTTTAAGGAGCTCGTGGTACAGCACACCTTTCTTGTCCCACCAAGTACACAGCATTGTCTTCTTACCGAATCGATGTGGCTTTGCAGTCGATGTTGATGGTTGTCCCAGATTAACCCATGATTTTTTCCGTTTAGGATTCTCAAAATAAATCCAGTTTTCATCGCCAGTAACAAGTTCTTTCGTGTCTTTTAAGCAAAATTTTACAAGTGTTTTTTCGGTTTTCCATCTGTCTTTCATTCAATTCATGTGGGACCCATTTTCCACACTTCTCGATCTTTCCTATAGCTTTTAAACGGTCAGAAATTGTTTGCTGTGCAACATTTAACATTGCTGCCATATGCTTTTGACTCAAAGTGTCATCTCCATCCAATACCGTTTGCAATTCGGCGTCTTCAAACTTTTTTGGTGGTCTTCCACGTTTTTCATTTCTCACATCAAAATCATTGTTTCTGGACCGTTGAAACCATCTTTTGCATGTTGCTTCTGATAAAGCATGATCACCATACGCCTCGACAAGCATTCTATGCGACTCTGTAGCACTTTTCTTCAAATGAAACCAAAAAATTAATGCTTTCCGCAAATCATCACTTTCTGTTATAAAATTCGACATTTTTAACACGATGAGAAAATATGATATTGTCTGTTCAATGACTTCATGTATACTAAATATTTTTCATAGATGTCATAGCAAAAAAACAAAAAAAAAATAAGGGCTCGTTCATGACAAATGTTCCCTATCGAGACATTTGTATCTTGACGCTCATACCGGTAATTATATTATACTTACATACTTTTTCAATAAATATAAAAAGAACAAGACAAAACATAAAATGTGTACGATGACTTGTTCAACACAATCGACTAGTTTGTCGATTCGTGATCGTGTCTCCGGAATTTCTGTGCGTTTTGGTAGCGGTGGGACTGCTTGTTTTGGTTGTTGTTTCCCTTTCCAAGTATAAATGAGAAATTCCAGGTTTCGGGCATGTCTCTGTGAAAGTGCTGCTGCCTTCAACTTTCCGCTATAAGTTTGAGAAACTCCTAAGAGAACAAAACACTTAGAAAAATGTGAACCCAGTTAGACTCCTGCTCATCCAATGCCAGGCTTCCAGAGGCCACCGCTGTTGGCAATGTTTCACTAAAATGTGGGATGAATTGAGACATTGAACAATAAACTACAGTTTAAAAAACTTAACATCTATTACAACAGTCGCTACATGCTCTCAGTATTTTTGTTACGATAAGATGCATGGTTCTTATCGTAAAGAGAAATATGGCATTTAACAGCCTCAATTTTGCGTCGGTTATCTACATAAATATAACATAATTTAATTTTTGTATTTTATTTAAGTTGTGCAGTTCCAAAACTTAATTATGTCCTGCAAAAAATTTTGTTCACACTCAATATAACATTTTCTTTCTATTTTTTCCTCCTTCCGAATATTTTTCCAAAACTTCTTCCATTCCGGAATGTCTCGAAGCCCTTGATCACAACGTACTTTGTTAATGTCTTTAATAAGTTAATGTTATTGTTATTATTAAAACTTGCAAATATAAACCTTTGTTATTCTCCTGTGTGAGTTCGACTAGAACTAACCTCAAAATCAACAAACGTAAATTTAAAATTGAAAAAAATTCTCTTGAAATGTCACAATGTTCGATTATCAACTCTAACGGGGAGAGAAAAGTTAAAATCTGAGCTACTACATCCAGATTCTAGTGTCATCCAAACTATCCCCTTAAAACGACCAAGAATCATCTCGTTAAGTTAGTGTCTAAGCTTCTGCGTCATGGAGCAGGGCTGAGAATATAAAGCTCATGTATGCGCATATCTTGAATATTAAAAAGAGGATTTCATTCCACAATGATCTTCAAACCTATTCTGGCAAGAATGGTTTTTGGTTTGGGTGAAGAGGTCGTTGCCAGTCATGGTTTTGAGTCGTTTTCATAGAACCTAATCGTGGCTTATGAAAATTTAATTTCGAACCTATTTTTCGTTAAACGATTGTAATTAACGATCGATGTCCTTAGAAGGCATACAACAATGCTTTTGTAGAAGGTCATTTATAACGTACAAATGTATGAATCGAAATTTACATACATGTTTACTGCCACTGGCGTTAAAGAAACAGGAATATTTTTATGAGGGATAACCACACTTCCCTGAATTAAAGTTGATTCTCATAAAACTAGGTTTCTACGAAAAACTTTAAAAGAACCTCATGCCGTGAAAATGTGTAAATACTCATAACTTCTAATAAATATAGGACTATAGCACTTAACAAATACAAGAATACAAATAAACTTCTGAATTCTGCTTACTTTCACCAACTGCATTGTCGGAGTTGGTTTTCATGTGTCCACGACTGACATGAGGTGGCAATTTCGTGTTGATATGAGCAACATTCGCGGACTGGGAGCTAATCTCTTTGCCGTTTATAAACCAGCTGTCTTGGCGCTGAGTGAAACACAGGTGGGTGAGAATACCGATTTATCGGATTTGAACCTGCCTGTATATAGCTTGGTGCCCTTATTCTTTTTGCACCTCGATCTTGCCATTTATATCCGCAGTGATGTTGCTTACCAAATTCAACCACAATATGGTCACTGTTCCAATCCGGAATTTAATTTTCTGTGGTTAAAACTCTTTGTCCGTAAGCATTTAATCCACTACTGCTTTATTTATAGAAGTCCAAACCTGGACAGTAACTCAACTTATAACAAGTTTGACGCGCTGTCCGAATTCATCTCAAGAATTGTATTCCTGTATCCTCACACTGAAATCGCTATTGCGGCCGATTTCAATTTACACAATTCTACTCGGCTTCGACATTCAGGCCAGACAGCACCCGAAGGGAGGTATGATGAAACCTTCGCTGAGTTAAATAATTTAACCCAGCTTGTGAATGAGCCAACACGAATAATTGACATTGCAGATCATACCGCCAACACCTTGGATCTGTTTCCCACCTATCATCTTGAAACATATTCAATTGATATATTGTCGCCTCTAGGCTCGTCCGACCACTGTGTCGTATCAAACAAATTCTCGTATTCCTCTCACACAGTTAGAGAACAAATTCCGAAAAGAACAGTATGGCTCTATGAGAAAGCCAACTGGAGCGGACCTAACAACTTCTTTAGGAATTTTAACTGGTCACTATGCTTCCTCGATAGTAACGTAAATGCCGCGACTGATGCGATCACAAACATTATTTCGCTGGGAATGAGGTCCTTCATTCCTCACAGAGTGAAGAGCATCAAGCCTAAGGCAATCGCGTGGTACGACTTGAGCTGCAAAGAAGCTATCAGGTTCCGGGCTTCCTCAGAAGGGTTTATAAAGCCAACCCTTCTGAGAAAGCCCGGAAAAAGTTCAAACGGATCCGTTATGACTGTAATTCATTAATAAGACGTGTTAAATTCTCCTTTGACCAAAAGTTGAGGCAAAAAGTTCTACAATACCCCAAGGGTAGCAGAAGCTTTTGGTCTTTCGTAAAAAACATAAGGAATTCAGCCTCGTCTATGATCCCAACGCTCATTTGCAATAACATTCCAGCTGTCAGCTCTTTGGACAAAGCTAATCTGCTTGCTGCACACTTTGCAGCTAGCTCAACGCTGCCAGATAGCACTTTGTCCCCGCCTGTACTTGAGAACGTAAATTTCTTCATGGGCCAAATCCACTTTCGCACAAGAGTACTAAAAGATCTAATTATACACAAATCCGCTGGCCCGGATGGTATACCCCCTGTTTTTCTAAAGAGGTGTTTTTTTACGCTGGCAAAACCACTGCGTAAGCTTTTCCATCTGTCCTACTCTTCTGGGCTCTTTCCGAGTAAGTGGAAAACTGCATTTATCCAGCCCGTCCATAAAAAGGGCGAATCTTCGTCACCCACCTCCTACCGACCCATAGCACTAACGTCCCTTCTCTCCAAGGTCATGGAAACGCTGATAAACCGTCAGCTTATGAAATATCTTGAGTCCCGGAAGCTTCTTAATGACCGGCAGTACGGCTTCCGAAGCAACCGTTCCACTGGTGATCTGATGGCATGTCTCACTGAAAAGTGGAACCAATCTTTGCATAATTTAAGAGAAAGCAAGATTGTTGCGCTTGATATTTCAAAGGCGTTTAACAGGGTATGGCATCAGGCTCTTTTGTCGAAAATGCGTGCTTTTGGGATCGATGAGTCTCTTCTCCAATGGATTAGAAATTACCTTTCGAATCGTTCAATACAAATCGTTTGGGATGGATTCAAGTCTGATATTCACCATATTAATGCTGGTGTTCCCCAGGACTCAGTTTTGCCTCCGACACTATATCTCATTTTTATAAATGATCTCTTGTCTGCTACTTCTAATCCTATCCATTCCTTCGCTGATGACAGTGCCCTCAGCTTTTCATATTCGTTCCTTGGCTCACGTCCCTCCACTTCGGCCATAGACTCGGAACGGCAGCGTATGTTAAGCACATTAAATTCCGACCTTGACAGCATAATCGATTGGGGAAATAAGAATAGAGTGGAATTTAATGCTTCCAAAACCCAGTGCTGTCCACTGTCGTTAAAGCAATCACAAAATAATCAGCCGTTATCCATGAACGGCACTTGCGTTGTTGAAACCGAAAGACTTTCCATCCTCGGTATGCGTATCAACCCAACAATTAGTTGGAACGATCACATATTTGAGGTCGCCAAAAATGCTGCGAAATGTCTAGGCTTCCTAAAACGATGCAAGAAGTACTTCACCCCCTCTGATCTGGCTACAATATACAAGGCCTACATACGCCCAAAACTTGAGTATAACGGTAGTAATTGGTCAGGTGCTTCTAAGACCTCCCTGCACCTGCTGGATAGAATTCAAAAGCGAGCGATAAAACTTATAGGTGACAATAATATCGCGAAGTCGATTGACTCGTTAGAACACCGACGTAATGTCGCGTCGTTGTCACTTTTTTATCGCTATTTTAACAAGAAATGCTCAGATGAATTAGCCAGTTGCATTCCTCCCCTTCAAGAATTCACCCGCAATACACGCCTCGCTGGAAATGCCCACCAATTCACCCTCAAGCCCTCTTTCGAAGGTACAGTCAAATTCAGAGACTCGTTCTTTAGTGGCACTACACGAATCTGGAATGCTCTTCTCAGCTCGATTTTTCCTCCTCATTACAATTCACAGGCATTTAAAAACAATGTGCATCGATACCTCCTCTCTCTCTCTCTTCCTCTATACCTTCGGCCCGTGCTGTGACTTGATCCGGTCACTTAACGGTACTCGCAACCCCTTTTGCACGCGTCAATTATAAAAAAAAAGAAGGCGAAAGGCATAAGCCAAATAAATTCTATATTAGCTTAGAGTACTCATGAAGAGTCAGTTAGTTAGAATTAAGATCCTTAGATTATGTTTGTAAGCTAGTTTTAAGTATTTTTGTCTAGCATGTAAGAAATTGAATTAAGTAAAATAACAATGCATTGAAATCTTTAAAAAAAAATAACTTCTAAAGACTCACAATAACACTAATTGCCCCTTTCTGAACACACCACTCACATTTTCTTGCAAAAAGTGCCCCAACACTACTCCCCACAAGTAAGTTTTTCATCATTGGCTTCGCACACGTTTAAAGCCTTCGTTCCCACTAGGACGTCAAGAATAACATCTTTACCCAAACATTACTCCGTTTACAAAGGACTCAACACTTTACACGAAATTCTCAATAATGGAGCACAGCGTACATCCCGACCACATGATTGGGAGTTTTATGAAATCTGATCCGGCATCGGCGACTGTCTAACCATGCTTGTAACCCAATAACCAATTTCGTAGTGGTTTCGCCTCCAGTTTCTTTTTCTACATGTAGGTATTCGTTTTTTTTCTTTGCGACAGGGATACCGTTCATACATACATAAATATGTATGTACGAATGTACGAGTATGTACTCCTTCCACGAGTCAAAAGTTGGTGTCACATGCACGACCACGTTGGAACTCGTTTCGGGGCACATTATCCCCATTTTTCCCGCTTGTGCGCTTTTTTGCGCTTTTCTTCAACCCTATCCGCATCAAAGTTTAACGGTATCCCTGTGTATGAGTGGGCAAATACGAGCACCGAAACCATTGGACACTAATAGCCTAAAAAACGACCAGTTGCAGGAATCAAAGTTGGGGAAAAATTGAGGCAGAAAGTTTGTTCATGAAAGTTTACCTTAATCGTTGGTTGAAATTTTGTTTTTGTTTCCTTTTTTTAGAATTTGTTTTGTTTTTTCCATACTTCTGGGTTGCAGTAAATTATAACTTATCGTTCTTGAATGTATTTTTGAAATACAGAAAATCGAATTTTATTTTAAGGAAAGACTAATCAGAGCTGTAGACAGTGTTGAGAAATTTGTAGTTTACCCTAATAGTGTATAATATATGATTTGTACAAGGGGCGTTCAATATATTCTGTGTATCGAAATGAAGGAAAATGCGAGTTTAATTTAAATTCTTTTTATTTTTTAATATAATCTCCCCTAACATCAATGCATTTGTTACATCTTGAGATTCTAAACCCTCAAAAAAATAAATTTCCTCTTTCTCTGCAAACTATCCATTTATTGTAGACTTGAGTTCTTCATCATCCATGAAGGAGCAACACACCCACTGCGAGTTTACCCCGCCTTTCCTTTTAATTTCCTCCCGCAAATTATGCAAAGTCAGTACCGAAATCAAACGCAGAATCACTCTTGCCAACCGCTGTTTCTTTGGGCTCAAGAGGCAATTGAGTAATAAAGCCCTCTCTAGAAGGACTAAACTAGCTTTATATAACAGCTTGATCATCCCCGTCCTACTATATGGCGCAGAATCTTGGACGTTAGCAAAGGCGGATGAGGAAGCCCTTAGTCTTTTCGAGAGAAAAGTTTTGCGTGCGATTTTTGGTCCTGTTTGCGTTGATGGCATCTGGAGGAGAAGATTTAATGACGATCTCTATAGGCTGTACAGCGACATGCGCCTGGTTAAGCGTCTACGAATACAACGTTTAAGATGGCTAGGCCATGTAGAGCGTATGGACACCACTGCCCCGGCCCGAAAAGTCTTTGAATCCGAGCCATTGGGACAACGCAACAGAGGACGACCTAGACTGAAGTGGCGCACACAAGTGGAGAAGGACCTCAACCAACTTGGAGTGCGCAACTGGAGACAGCTGGTGAAAGATCGTGCTGGCTGGAGAGGCATGTTGGTTGAGGCCCAGGTCCACCCCGGACTGTAGCGCCACAAGAAGAAGAAGAAGAAGAAGAAATTATGCAAAGTGGAAGCGTAGTATGTGGCGTTGATGGTTTCACCTTTCTTTTTGTATTCAATGAGTAAGATTACCTTCGAGTCTCAAAAAACTGTGGCCATGAGCTTCTCGGCAGGCGGAGTGACTTTGAACTTCTTCGGGGGGTTTGTTTCTTTTTTATGCGACTGCATGGACTCTTGTTTGCTTTCAGGGTCATAGTGGTGAACCCATGTTTTGTCCCCAGTATCAATTCGATCCATAACACCGACCGCGTTCTCACTTCAAATCTCCAAAAGCTCTCTACAGCATGCGATTCTTACTTTTTTCTGAAGCGCTGTGAGCATTCGTGGCACCCACCTTGCACTGATCTTTGCAAGGTTAAGATGGTGATGAAGAATGGTGTGAATGGTACCAGTTGAAAGCTTGGTGATCTCTGCCAACATTTTCACCTTTATTCGGGCATCCTTAAGAACAAGTTTTTCAACTTTTGTGATGCTTTCTCCCGTACAAGCAGTAGCCGGGGCGCCGGAGCGGGAGTCATCTTCAATGCTCTCTCTACCTCTCCTCAACTCATTTCACCACTTTGCACAGTTAATAACGAAGGTGCGAAAACAGCCACCATTTCTCATGAATAGGTTTTTTGACGTTTTCCTTGCTTAATGAGAAATTTTCACCATAATCGTCTCAGTTGCCACTATGATTCTGTTAATGCTAACTAGAGATATAACGCTAATTAATAATCACATTTATATGATATTTTACATGAATGCTTTAAGACAATAGTAATAATAATAATTGTTGGGGCTACAGTCCAAAGGGGGACCAGGGCCTAGCTTGCTCATCAACTACTCGTGTTGTGCGCGCTACTGTTCTCTCACGAGTAGAAGGGAACTACAATTTTTTGCCGACTCTGAATGGCGAAATTTGAGAAGCTTTCTTAGATAGTTATTACTCTTTGAGTGTTATCAGCAGCTCGAAAGAGGTGGTGCCGTGAAAAATTCGAGGTGTTCAGCCGGGAATCGAACCTAGATCCTTCGGCGTGTGAGTGTCGCACTCTACGGCACGGCGGCCACACTCTAAAACAATAGTATTACTTGATAAATAAGCCAATTCATATATATAACTACAGCTTCATCCCAATACCGAGAATATATTGAAGGCTCCTTGTTTGTCCCTTCTATTTCGTATCCAAAATCTCGTAGAGTGCTTTTAAGCCACAATTGGTCCCTTATTGTTTTGCAGAGCAAATTTCACTCCATAACTACACACTCAGCGATAAAAGTACTTGAACTCCAATCATATCAATATGTCCATTTAAAAAGTAACTGTATGAGTTATTATAAAAAGGGTGTAGATGATTTGTTTGCGTTTCTTCTTGAAACAACAAAATATTAAAATTTAAAAAAATTAATCCAATTTGCAAGAAAACAGGACAAAATAAGCATCAAATTTTTCAATGATTATAAAATATATCGGACGAATGAAAAACTAAATACAAACTGTCAATTTTTCTTCATTAGATGAAGTAAATATACCGCTCATGTTATTAACAACACGAAATAACAAAAAGGAATAGGAGCAAATTAGGTGCTCACTCTTTTCTTAGTATCTAAGCTCTTTGGACCGAGATTAGTACTCACACCAGAGCACCAATAAGAGTAAACAATTTAAAAGTGGCAGTGAAGTTCACAACAAGAATGATAGAAAAAGAGATTGCGCAATAGAGTGTTCAATTTTCTTTCGTTCTGCGCAGCTTACGTCACGCGAAACTTTTGGTTTGAGCTCTTTGTTTTTGCTAAATATCTTCATAGAAATTGAAGCAGGAAAAGTTATAAGTTGATTTTTTTTTCTAATATTATTCACGTTTTAAAAACTTTTTAACATAAAATAAGTTTTAAGTGTTTATCCGATTGAGTTAGTTTAACTAACCAATTACTTTAAGAGCCATTAAGTCAAGCATTTTGCATGCAGAGTGGAAAAAACTTTCGCAGAGTTTCGTAAAGCAATGATCATAATTGTGTAAAGTTTTAGAATTGCCATTAATAAATCAGTTTAACTAAACTTTATTATTGCATATTTTATTTCCAAAAGAACAACCAAGTTATTGAAATAAAAAACTAGATTTAAATTTTGAACTAGTGGACAATTTTACTATTTTTTCTGAATTGAAACTCTGTAATTTCTTTGTTTAGATTCCTTATCCTAAAATACATTCGTGCTCTAAAATAAAGTTTTTTTTTTTATTTTCTCCAAATGTGATTTTTTTTATTCTAAATGTGTCTTAAAATATTCGGGGGAAATAAAGAAGTCATCCCCATTCACACTTTCGAAAATTTTTTCGAGTTGCTTCATGTAAACCATTAGTGCAAATGTGGGTTTATCCAGGCCTTCTTCGTTGATATGGTTAACCCACGTAAAAGTCGTCTCCTTATTTTGAAGAACACGTATGTCGGGAATTTCATCCCCCAACTTATGGCAAATGTACCCAGCCAAGTTTTCAAGCCCATCGTGAGCTAAAGATTTCAATTCTTTGTCCACCTGGCTGTAGACATCAGTGCTCGGAGGATTTATAGTTATACTCATAACATATTTAACATATTTATATATTTCAAATATGAATGTAGATAAAACATTACTTGTGAGAGTACATTCGGAAACTAAGTCAGGCGTGTCATCCGAAGCAATTGTTTGGTCACCTAAATGGCCTAAGTTGGCGGCTCTTGTTATTGCCTGAGCTATAGTGTGAGAAAAAAGTTTTGTAGCCATTTTAACTTTCTGTCTTTCAGCTCCAATAACGTTTAATTGGCCTACAGATATCTTATGGGTGAATGACAATTCAGACGCTGTGCACGTTAGAAGCGTAAGGATTATGCTTTTTTTTACATCCTTTCCATTTATTTTAAACCCTTGGTCAATAAAATGATTCCGAAAGAGGTTTGTCAAATGTCAATGCCACTAGTTTCTCCGCTAGTAGCTCTGCAATCATTTCATGTATTGCCTTTGATTGCATTCTGATGTCGCGGGATGAAGAAGCGACTATTGCTCTCGGTTGGATTGTTGGAATTGTTCCCGCCTTCAACCTATATCCATTATTTTTGCAAAGGCCTGTAATAAAATTGTGACTTAATATGTAAGTAAATTAACAAATCATCTTACCCATATCAAATTGTAAGTTTCTTTCAAAACTATCCGCAGTGAAATGTGCAGAACATATCCGGGCTGTGTTTGGATTGAAATTATCCTTTCTCCTGCATAGGTGAATCCACTGCTTCCGTAGGATGTTGTGTTTTGGAACCGAATAAAACCGTACATTCGGTTTTCCCTTGTTGTTGTTTGCATTGCAGCCAATCACAGCACACCTCATTTTCAAAAATTCCTCTTTATTTAATTGTTAATAAAATACAAAATATTTTTCTTTTAATTTTTTTTTTTTCAAATAAAAGCGCTGAAATCGCAGTCAAACCTAATATCCGTATATAAAAAGAAAACATCCGTTGTCTCAGCCTACGTCATCAAAAATTGACAGAAGGTGACGGACATGCGCAATGCGTAATCTGTATTTCTATCATTCTTGAGTTCACAATGGACCATTTCAATGGTTCTTCAGCGGTGTTGACAAATTTTGTTTTTCACCGCGATTGCTATGTCATCGGCATATGCATAAATAGAAGATATTTTTAATAACTTTAGCAGCTCGTTCGTGTAAAGGATGAATGAAATGGGGCTCAATTTTGAGCCTTGTGGCACACCGTATTTGACTTCCTTTTCAGTACTCAATGTATCAGCTATGTTGATTTGGATCGTACTGCCAGTCAGATAACTTTTGAGCCATTTTGCCAGGACTCCTCTTAAACCCTTTCTGCTAACACTTCCTCTTTCTCTGAAATCGATAAATATCACAATTACGTGATGATTCTTGTTAAGGCTTGCATTGATGACATTTGTAAGCTTTCCCAGTAGTGATTGGGTGCTCTTGCCTTTTTGGAAGCCGTATTCGGGAGTAATACTTTATGTTTCGATAGAAAACAATTGACACGATTAATAAGTACTTCTTCCAGGCATTTTTTAACAGCGTGTAGGTTTGCAATCGGCTTGTAGTTCCCTTGTTCACTTTTTATTCCTCTCTTGTAGATTGGGGGAATTATTGACATTTTCATTAGCTCTGGCACATGAAATTGACACATACTACAGGATATTATCTTAGTGATAACTGGGGTGAGACACATTGCATTCAGTTCGAGGTCAATTAGTCTGACGTTATTCGCATCAGACCTTTTGTACAATTCAGCTGGATCAGTATCTTAAAGATTTCCTGCTTAGTTGCTTCCTCTAAGAGGTTGACTGCTCACGTGGTTTGACGTCCTTGCGTCGCAAGCATGGACGATTTTTGCCGCTTGGTTGAAGAATTTGTCTGCAAATTTATACAGGATGCCTCATATGGAATTGAAAAACTATTTGTAAAAACTTCGTCAATTGAACGCTTCCTTCTTGCAAGAAGTTCACTAATGAACTACAGCCATGACTGACAATTAGGCTGACTTCCTAATTAAGATCATTTCGAATTACAATGGCCGACTTTTTAGGGTACAGTTTGGACAGACGCTGTACTACTTTGTAATTATTTAACCTGAGCTGCAGCAAATGTCTTTTATTTCTTTATCTGATTTCCAATTTTTCCTGAGCTCTAAAATAATTTTTTCTGCTACATATTTTTGCGTTCCCCTTGGCATATATTAAATTTTCTTTAGACTTGTTGGATAAAGGAGTCCTGGTTTGTTTACTTACAGATCGAGTGCATTTACCTAGCTGAAATTTTAGGCAACAAAATAATATATAAACTAACTGCAAAGAAATATAAATATTGCAAACAAAGCACGCCTTTTGTTTTTCTTTCCATTCGATTTATTTAAACAGTTTATTTAAATATCCTTTCAAACCTCCTTTGCACTGTCTATTGATCAAAATTATTTAAATCTTGATAACTTTGGATGAAGATCTTCGTTCAAATGATGCCACTGAATTGTGAATTATTAACAACTTGAAATTGCCAAGGACAGGCTCATAAAAAATTTAAAAAAGCCATAACCAGCAGTCGAGTTTTGAAATTAAAACACTAATCCAATTTCGGCGTTCTTCTAATCTTGCGAAGGTGCGTAGACTCGCCGACAGCCGCATAAAGTCTGCGGCCGACGCACAGTGGGGCAGAAATGGGCGGCAATAATTATAAGCCCTTTAGCTGAGTAAAAAAAGGATTTGGGTGTGCTGAATTCAAATCTGAAGTCAAAATAACTGTAACTACTGAGGTTTCCCAAAGAACCGTTATAACAATTTAAAAATGGTACTTGTTTGGTTGTTTTTGCGAAGTGAGGGGTTGGATTTACGAAATAAAGTAAACAATTATGGACTTATTATTTTTATTTATTCTGCAGTCAATTAAAAATAAAATTATAAAATAACAGTTTATTTACTTTTTAAACTAAAATTTGAAAAGAACAGTATACGTTTACTTTGAGACAATTTACAAAGTTGGAAAATCTAAAAATAAAATATTTTGTGTATCTGGGTTTTAAATAAAAGTAAAACATTTTATTTGCATTTTCAAGATTTAATTTACAAATTATTCTGAGTCCGAAAAGTAATCGCAGTCAATTTGAGGTTGTTTGTTTAAATCGGGTTGCAAGAACATATCAAAAGCTTCAGTATCAAATGCAACTTTTTTTGCAGGCTTCCTTACTCTCTGGTTTGTAATAAATGTATCTGAAGATATTAACATTCTATTCATAATATCTGTGAGAGTGTCTTGTCTAAAATTCTCTCTATACATTTTAAAATCCTTATTGCTTGCTTCTAATGCTTCCTCACATAATTCACCAATTGGTAACACACTCTGAGAAACTATTTCCTGCCCATCTATCTATATCTTGTGAACTGAAGTACTCATATAATACCAAGGATACAGCGATACAAACAATCTCGCAGCTTGAAGGCAATCATTTTTAAATTTTGGCACATCTACATGTATATTAAATCCGCTGAATAAGCACTACAAAATTATGCGAAATTTTTTTTATCACATTTACGTCTATACCTGTTATTTCGCTTGATTTGATTGCGTTATGAAAGAAGTTCTTCAGCGGATGTGTCTCTAAGATCGGCTATTCTTTCACGCTAAGATCGGCTATTTTTTCACGCTTTTTCCGATTACTCAATTGTTCAAAACTTACCTGAGGACGTCCAGAGGGTTGTGCAAATATTGGGAAGTTTATTTTTTCTTGAATCCAAATTGATTCGTTTTTTTCAAACACCGACTTTTACGGTGGCTTTTGTTCCATTTAGATTTGAGTTCACTTTTGAAACAAGTTAACTCTTTCTTAGCTCTGATACATGGTTTTCAGAGCAGTTTGTGTTGGTTATTAAAAATGTCTCAACATCTTTAATTCTTTTCTCAAAAGTCCTAAATTTACTATTCAAAACTATTTCAAAAAGCTCCTGTCTTTCGCAAGAAAAACATTGTATTTTGACCTCTTGAATATAATAACAATATTTCAATATTTTCGACACTTACACTTGCACTTGTACTTCCACTTGCACTTTTGAAAATTAATATGTAATATGTGTAAACCAAGATTTAAAGTCAAGAAATTTTAACTAGTGGTGTACGCTACGAGAAGGCTCTTCAGAATAACGTGCTGAAATTATTTTGCGCAACTTAAAATGGGTTGCATTTCCGGTAGTCGGATTTTTTTTTTATGACAAGACGCATTCTTATTATTAAAGAGTAAGATAGATACTTTATTGAAATTCATATTTATAATTTTGTAAAATATTTCGGAAGATGCAGCTTGTACAGAGATTTGATACATAATTTATATCTTACAACTGAAAAATTATGTTTTACGATCTGGAAACAACATTTTTCAAAAACATTGTTTAACTTTTTTAAAGGAAAAAATCGATGATCAAAAAACCTTCATTAAATATGTTTTATATTCAAAATTGTGTAAAATTTCGTAATGAATACAATTTAAAACATAAATAAATCAATACATAAATAAAAAATTAATATAATAAACATATGTATAGATATATATATATATATATATATATATATATAATATGTAGGAATTGTAATATATCAATAAATTTATAAATAAACAATTTGCGTACAAAATGAATAAATAAATAAAGTAATTGATTAATTAATTAGTATATAATAAATAAATATATAATAAATAATAGTGAAATAAATAAATATAAACACACAATTTAAGTAAAGACATAAATATAGAAATAATAAATAAATACGAAATCAACATTTTTATATACTTGGGCGGTCTTTTATTAATATGTTTTTGGAATTTAAACATTTTAAAGTAAATCTTTCGTTGAGGATTTCAGTTTTCCTTGCAACTTGAAGTACTCCAGTTTGCTCATGTAAAATTTGGGTAGAAAAGAGCCAAGACAAATTGGTCTTCATTTCTAAGGTTTTTTGTTTTGAGAAACTTGTAACTTTTTGATGTGTGGTTTTGCACAAGTCCCCCACGCTGGACAAGCAAAAGTTATCACAGCTTGAAAAATTATTTTAAATATTATAATTTTATTTGTTTTGCTTAGGAGTGATTTCCTACATATAAGGGGGTATAACATTTTAGTAGCAATGCTTATTTTATTCAGAATGTTAGCAATATGATGATATATGTCTTGTCTAAATATTCACCTAGATATTTGACAGAATTTAACCACGGGATATAATTACCATCTATATTCAGCTGACCAGGTGGATAAAAACAAGCTTTCCTTTTCTTGGTGAAAAAATTGCCTGAGTTTTGTTAGCGTTTGGTTTGATTTTCCATTTCCAAAACTTTTGTTTAAGGCATGTTGCAGGTCTTCCTGAATTTCATGGCCAGAATCACTTGAGGTGTAAGTAGCTGTGTCATCAGCAAACATAGCTATTTCACAGTTCCATATTTCTGAAAAATCAGCGACATATAAGACGTATAACAATGGACCCAATACTGATCCTTGAGGAATTTGTATTATTATGTTGTTTATTACGATTATGACTAATGTAATAAAGATGTTGTGCAATGAATATGAAGCGCCTACTTGACCATGGGAAGAAGTTATTAGCAAAATCAATAATGGTGCCATTATTCTAAACAGGGCTGTATATACACAAAAAATAAAAAAAAAAATAGTTTAGGGAAACATCGGTGACTTTTGACTTCGGTTTTCAGTAAAGAAATGATTAAGCTAACAAATTAAGTTCAAATTTAGCTCGATGTTTGCCTATTCAAAAAGTACTGTTATTTAAAATCATCTTTTAGTTATTTTAAAGCATCTACATGTAATCCGCCATTTTTTTTGGGCTAACAGTACTTTATAACCGTGTGAAAACTAGTTGTGTTCAAAGAACATATTCTAATTGATAAATTCAATCCAAAACATTTGTTACAAACACTTCTTTTTTAATGTACCAACTGAACAAAGTTGCGTCAAGTACTTTTGAACGCAACTTCACTATTCTTACAACTTTGATGCCAAACGCTGAGCGATTAAGCCACTTATTGGGAAAAAAATTCCTAAACTATATGGCCCATGTTATCAGCTAACCGGAAATTTAACTTTTATTGAGATCGGTTACGTTTTTAAAAATCGACTTCTCGCCACTCCTGCCATAGAGCTGCCCCATAGTGCGACGGTGTCTGCAGTAAACTGTAGCTTGCTCCTACTTGTCCTCTTTCAGAGGCAGTCAAAGAATTTTTTGTTGAATTTAAATTCTGATATTGTGATTTTAGTCTTATCTAAGCAAGAATAAGAGCACTTAGTTCTCGTATGGTTCAAGAACGATTGAAGTGCTGACCAAACAGACGTTAGCCCATTCATTGCCTTTGCCCTGTAAATAAGTTCACTCCAAAATTTTCTCTTTAGTCTTCCTTGCTGAACAGACTAAACAAATTGAATCTTCAATACCCTGTTCTTCATTTGAAGTACTGGAAACATTCGTTTCCCACAAGGTCCCAACGTACCCTACGTTTTAATATGATTAACACAAATATCACCTCTAACAACAGATTGCCTAACTTGCAAAGGGATGTTGACGTGGCTGGGAACATTTTTTTGTCAGTTTTGTTGTTTTTTTTTTTTTCAAACTTATCCCACAACAAAGGACAAGGCCCTCTTTACGAGCGCCCGTCAAAACCAGACTTCCAGTGGTCACAGGTACAACTTGCTGGAGTTTCGCTCACCAGTCTGGGTCGTCATGGAGTTCTCGCAGGGTAAATGGCGTCTTTGCAATGCACTCTGTCATTCTCCGGGTAGGTGGGTATCCTGTGTCCCGTCACTGAGTACTTTTCGCGTAAATTTTTCTGAATTAGGACTACATACCTCAAGGCACTTGTACAAATTGTGGCCCAACCGTTTCCCATTCATTTGTTGACTTGGTTTTTTTGCGGCTGAAAATCGTGTTTTCCCTTTTCTTGTTTTCTTTTTCACAATTTTTTACGGTTCGTTTCTTTTTTTCTTTTTTCATTTAAGAGTGCGCGCGTTTGTCAATTTATGTTTACTCCGTTCTCATGGCTTTGAAATTCAGTAGCAGAATAAACAACAACACGACGGCGTGGTCGTCGTCATCGACGAGGTTGGGGAGGCAAAGTTTCCTGCAGTGACACAGTCCTGCGTTCGTTGTCGCATTTTTGATTTTTTGTTCGCCCCTTTTACCGCCAGAGGGTGGGCGCGCGTGTGTGTATGCGGAGAAGCTTATACTTAGTTACGTTTATAAGCCAGTTATAAATGCATACTAAACCTAATTAATTTTTTTGAGTAAACAATTTTATGGTTTTTCAACTTCAGCATTTCACCACCAGTGCACTTTATGAAGCTTAATGATTTTTTTTTTGGTATCCTGCTCCAAGGCGACGTTGTGTGGTAGGGTGTGTGAAAAAATAGTTTCATCAGTTTGGTGAACATTGGCTGGTTAAGGTAGTGCAGGTTGGGATGTGTGCACTTCACATTTGGGGTGCACATATTTATTTGGGGGGAACCTGGAGCAAATAATTTTTGCACTGATATGGCGAAGCTTGTGATGTTAGTTGAGGGATTCTGGAGGACTGAATTTGAGGGGAACAAACAGAGCCAAGTTTTTGCAGTGGCAACCCTCTGGGGCGCGTTTGTATATCCTTGGGTATTTTGCAGCAGTCTCTTTTATAATTAAGTCCTCGAATGGCAATCAAATGTATGCATAGAGAAAAATGTTAGAAACTAAAACCACTTCTTTACCTGGAGAGTGATGGCAAAGAAAACACTTCTTTTCGAACCGGGATGTTTGACTTTTTAAATGGTTTTCAGCGGTTGGTGAGGCTCATAAGGGGTCTAAGCAAATTGTATCGGGCATATCTTTGTCGGATGCCACTTGAGGTATTTGAATCAGTGGACTGCGGCCGTTACAATACTGCCAGTATACTTCTACTCCAAGGGACGTATTTCGCCAGAATGTACCACGATTTAAGTTTAGTTTTATACGAGAGTTGACTTCTATATTTTGGGATTAGAGAACAAAAACAAAAATTAATCATTGAAAATAGCTTTACTTTTTTTCCAAAATATTCCCCATTAAGATCTATACATTTTTGCATCCGTTTGAATTAATTGTCGAAACACTTTTGCCACTCCGATTGAGTAATCTCCAAAACATGCATTCTGAACGCATCAACCGCTTCTTCAGGGGTTGGAAAACGTTGACCTCTCATTTTATTTTTTACGTACGGGAATAAAAAGAAGTCATTCGGTGCCAAATCAGGACTATACGGAGGATGACTCATTAAATCGAAGTTTTGAGTGCTCAAAAATGTAGTTGTTTGAGCCGATGTACGAGAGCTCACATTGGCATAGTGAAGAGTAATCCGACTTCGGCGATTGGTTTTCCTGATTTCTTAGAAAAAATGGTTCTGTTCCACTCAGAATTGACTGTTCTGCGTTATTCTAGTGGTACGTTTGCGGCATGTGCAGTTTTTCCGAAAAAACAGGCGACCATTTGGAAGCGCTTCGTGCCTGAGCAACTTTTGTTGGATTTGGTTCAATTTGAAACTCCCATACAGTCGAATACTGTTTACTATCGGGCTCATACGCGTAAATCCACAAATAATCACCTGTCACGATGTCATAGACGTGTTTCAAGCCCCGCGATCGTATTTTTGGAGCATTTCTTTCGACCAATCGACACGAGCCTTTTTTGAGCGATTGACAAATTGTGTGGGATCCAACGCGAACAAATTTGTTTGACGGTCAAATGTTCATGCAATATTAAATGTATGTCTAAGGTTGTCTCAATCTCACGATAGGTCACATGACGATTTTACAATATCAGTTGGCGCACAGCATCAATGGTTTCCGGAACAACAACTGATTTTGAACGACCTTCACGAAATTCGTCTTGGAGTCAACTACAACCATGAATTCACCATACCATCGATAGACACTGGTCCTTGAGGGAGCTTCATCGCCAAAAATTGAATTAACTTCATCCATGCACTAGTGTTGAGTCAATCAACGTCGAAAGTTAAAAAAATAATCGCACGAAAATTTTCACGATTTAATTCCATTTTTTGGTGAGATGAATCTTTTAATTTACTGTAAACAACACAAATAGCGCTCGTATGACAAAACGTTCTGAGTACATATAACTTCAAAAATGTCAAACTTTACGATAGAGCTGGCTGTTGCCAGATTTCAACACTAGGGTTGCCCAATCCCGAAATATAAAAAGCAACCTTCGTATCACGATTTAAAGTTGGTTTTGTAGCTTGATTCAACATTCAACATGAGTACCGAAAACGCGCTTTACTCTCTCACGAAAAGGGTTTCGTTTTTTATTTTACGAAAGCTTCGAAGATTTTTATGTGCAAATATAAATTGAAAACAAGGCTTATAACAATTCTTCCAATTGAAACTTCCAATAAGTTGCAGATTTCCTCGAATTGTGAAAAAGAACAACAGCCACCATTCTAGAAAAAAACTTTGTTTAAATTGAAAATTATTGTGGTTGCAAGTATAAGGCAAGCAGCTTGATTTTGAACATGGCACTGTAGGCGGCAGACCCCCAGTCCTCTACGAAGCGGAAAGAAATGCAACGGTGCAATAACTTGTGGTACTGAATATTTTATTCCTTTTCGATCCCAAATATGATGTCATAAACGTCGATCTCCATGACTGTATTCGTCCGCTTTACGATAAAATTTCTACCAGTGATGCCGTTCGAGCACAGAGCGCACCAAGCAATCGTGTGTCTTCTTAGGTTTCTATTTCGTTCGTCCAAATTCCCATCGAGCAAGAAATGTACATTGGCCAGAGCAAAATGTTGTTCGTTGTGCTAATACTCTGTTGTGCCAGCACCCAAGAGCGTCGTGAATTGTAAGCAGGTTTCAAATTTGGGTAATATAAAGAATATAAAGTTCAAATCCAAATGAAAGAAACGTTAATGTGTGAAAAACCCAAGAAATCTAAAAGTCAACATTATTAGAAACACTTGTACCTACAGCAGCAATATTTTTGCATAATGCGCTGGTATTAATGTATCTGTGACATGTCCAGTCTGTTCTTCTCTCAGTTTTATAGATTGATTATGTAGCCGGCCAGTTGGGACAACATGTAGTGCGTAGGAGTGGTTCCATTTGAATCATAATTTTTGTAGTAGCCATTGTTAAAGCTTCGTTCACAGATCAAATGGCAGTTAAGTTTGACAATCCTTAAAAGAATATCTCGGATCTTTACAGACCTTCAATTAAGGTAATTGCAAAAATAAAAGAAGCCTTATAAAACAGGACCATGCAGGCTAGTATAGACCGCTCTTGACAATTATTATAAAGAATACAATCCGCGTTCCACACAATTAGGCACTTCTAAGCCTTAAAACTCAAATGTGGAATGCATTGAATAAAGCATTTGCTTCATACAACAGATTAGTTCCTGTTCGTCGAATCAGCAAATTACATTAAAATGTGAACTAAAATTGCTCAATTCAAGGATGCCAAATTTAAGGACCTATTGTTAAAAGAAAACAATAAAATTGATACATTTGTAAATCAAATAACAAATGCTGTCAACGGAAAGTACGAAAAAGTCTACGTTCTCAAATATATTCACCACGCTTCGTTAAGTTTTCCAGTCACGGTGAACTGTGGAATCTGTTTTCGAATGGCTGACCCACCCTAAGACAAAAACTAAAAGCTTAACTTCTCCATTTTCCTGTAGCTGAGACAGTCACAAGAGGTAAATGTCGAGGGTAGAATCAGGTTGCTGAACAGAATGAACGCTGCTTCGTGGGAGAGGGTGGCAGTTTTTAGAGTACATTAAATACCCAAAGTCAGATTGAACAACTTTTGTTCAATGAAGATAGTTGTTGTTCAAAATGAATTTCAATATAGAGTAACGAGCAAAATGTTGACTCAAACTGGAAAGCTAGACAATCTATATTTAAGCTACCGAAGGCTCCTTGAAAAATGTTTTGTGAATAAGAAAATTTTGATGTGAATAAGACTCTTATAGCAAATTAAGATTAATAATGAGAGCTCCCCACGGAGAGGGACTGGGTAACGTTGATAGGGCCTTAAATACACGGCAGGAGTATTGTTCTTGAAACAGAAACTCTCAAACTAGTGGAAATATTATGAGGCGAGAGTAAAAGTTGCTTAGAAATATTTACTTTGACAAAAATCTAGGCTTCAAAAGAATGGACAAAACCAATTTCTCCTTACTTATCCTGTTGTTTAAAAAACCAATAATGGTCGATACACAGAAGTTGATTTAATTTAAAAAGCGAACATTAAGGTCGCATATGAAGGAGTGCATAAATACAAGCTATACATTGCCAGGCCTTGATTTGACATTCCTACAAAATTTGTCAGATTGTGTAAGACGACGGTGGACATATGACTTTTTCAACATCAATTTTGGAACGGTCTTACTTAGAAAAGAAAGCCACAGTCACGATCTTCCAAAAATAAGCTCAACTACTAGCTTACCCAGACAACATTTACATTGGGCAAACACAGCAAGCTGTCGACGAAGTATTTGCGTACATTGAAGCGAGAACAGAATTCTAAAAGTATACATCGACTTCCCGGTAAATAGGGACTACATCAGTTCCGAAATCAAACGCACAATCACTCTTGAAAATCGACTTTTCTTCGGACTCAAGTGGCAAATGAGTAATAAAGCCTTCTCTCGACTGACTTATCTGCCGTAGTATAACAGCATGATTATGCTAGTTATTCGATACGTGGCATAAACTTAAAGCGGATAAGGAAGCCTTTTGTTTTGTCGAGAGAAAGTTCTGCGTGCTATTTTGTTCATGTTTACGTTAATAGAATTTGGAGAAAAACATTCAATAACGCACTCTATAGGCTGTAGGACGGCATGCGCCTGGTCAAGCGTCAAGCGATGACAATGACACTACTGCCCCGGGGCGAAAAGTTTTCGAATTCGAGCCACTGGGACATCATAACAGAGAAAAACCTTGACTAAGGTGGTCAACAGAAGTGTAGAAGAACTTCAACCAACTTAGAGTGCGTAATGAGGCAGAGGCAGCTGGAGGGAGATCGCGCTAGTTGGAGGTGCATGTTGGTTGAAGCTCTGGTCGACCCCGGACTGCTGTGCCCCAAGAAGAAGAAACATAAAGTTAAGAGTTTGTGTGACAGTGTGGGACTGCTGTTTCGGTTGCAGGATATATGTAAATGTACCAGACGGCTTAATAGGATCTTCCAGCAGATAATAATAATAATTGTTGGCGCTACAGTCCAAAGGGGGGACCAGGGCCTAGCTTGCTCATCAACTACTCGTGTTGTGCGCGCTACTGTTCTCTCACGAGTAGAAGGGACCTACAGTTTTTTGCCGACTCCGAACGGCGAAATTTGAGAAGCTTTCTTAGACAGTTATTACTCTTTGAGTGTTGTTAGTGACTCGAAAGAGGTGGTACCGTGAAAAATTCGAAAAATTGGTGTTAAGCTGGGAATCGAACCTACACCCTTCGGCGTGTGAGCGTCGCACTCTACCCACTGCGCCACGGCGGCCACTCTTCCACTTCCAACAGATAAATGACCCAAAATACATGGTAAGGTGTGTTAACCAATGGTTCGCCGATAAAAATGAAGCAGCCATGGATTGGCTTTCGCAATCACCCGGTTCAAACTATTAAGCCTTTAAAGGAAAGTTAATGGTAAATTTGTTTAAAGGCAACAGCAAGCTTTAATGCCTTGCCGTTGCAAGGCAGTCATTGGAAACAGTGAATTTACCGCAAAGTATGATTTAAACAGTATCCATTCGCTTTTTAAGACAGTTGTAATTATTTTGTTGCACATTTGATTTATTTCAGAGCGGGGCATGGAGAAGGGCTTCGACGCTGTATGGTTAGGAGGACTTTTCTACAAGCTGAATCGGCTAGGCATTGGGAGGCCACGCCTGTACCTACTGTATAACATGCTAACCGGTAGGCGGTTCGTAGTCAAGAATGACAACCTAACCTCTACAAGTATTTTTGAAGTAAATTATGGTCTCCAGCAGGGTGTCGTTAATTCGCCGATCATGTTCAACATTTTCTTGAGCGGTCTAATAAGTACTTTTCCTCACGCAATCGCGTATGAAGAGTTGATCGTGTACAGATCAGGCAAAAATATCGAGGACATCACTACGCTAGCCCAGAGTGACTTGGATTCATTCATGAGAGATCGCGATGACTAAAAGGTCAATATCAACTCTCAGAAGTCGGAAACCCTCCTGTTCGGAACGCCGTTGTATGAGGCTTCGGCGGATCCAAAAAATAATTGGTGAAAGTTCTCAATTTTTGGACGACACGGGCAACCACTGGCCCAAAGGACTGTAGTCAGATACCTGGGGATCTGGCTAGATCAGTATCTATATTTTAACAAACATATAGATGCTGCTCTGGTCAGAGCCTGAGGCGCTTTTGCTCTTACAAAGAGACTGTTTAACAACAGCCAACTCGATGCGAGGGTGAAGGTAATCTGCTACATGGCCCTTATACGGCCAATGCTCACCTATGGTCGTCGCGTGTGGTTCAACCTGAGTGCAAGCTTGATGGAAAAGATTCGGGTGTTTGAGAGGGCTTGTCTTAGGACTTGCCTCCGCCTTTATAGAACACCAGAGTCCCAGTACTTAAATTTCTACTCCAATGAGGTCTTATAGAATAGGGCGAACCTCATACGAGTAGTCGATTTCCTGGTGAAGTTGATTCGAGGTCAGCGATAAACTCGGTTAATAAGTTGATCTCTGGGGACAACTACGCCAAGCCGCAATACCGCGAAAGAGTGCGTCAAACTGGCTTCGTCCCTCCAGAAGCATTTCCCCATTTTGATAGGCATGGTCTTATACAAGACATAAATGCGGTACCACTCCTCCTTCACATCACCCGTTCAACTGTGGATGGGCGACTCAACTACACCGTTCCATCGCACAAGGAGCTGAGGAGGATCTCCTCCGCTTTAGTAAGGCGGTGGCGGGATAAGAGAGATGTTGCGTTACAACATCCAAAGTTTTGGTGGCTGAGAGAGAAATCTCCCTCGTCGAACTCTTTAGACCCAGGGGGAATGGGTAGTACAGATCTCCTTCAAGGAGTAGTCAGTATTGCCGAGGATGTGATCCAGGTATCTATGGCCGACTTACAGAGTTGGTGTAAGATAGTCCTAAGTTGTATATATAAATGTATATAACAAAACAAAGAAAACACTGTACACTCAGTATACACTGAGTGTAGTCATATGTGTACTAGTATTATAGTATTATACGAGGGTTACCTTTTATGTTTTGGAATTAGAGAACAAAAACAAATATTAATCATCGAAAATAGCTTTCTTGTTTTTCAAAATATTCCCCATTAAGATCTATACACTTTTACATGCGTTTGAACCAATTGCCACTCTGATTGAGGTATTTTTGAAACATGCATTCTGAACGCTTCAACCGCTTCTTCAGGTGTCGAAGAACGTTGTCCTCTTATTTTTTTTTGGCATGCTGTTTACCTTCGGGCTCATACGCGTAAACCCACGATTCATCAGCTGTCACGATGTCATAGATGTGTTTCAAGGCATCGTATTTTTGGATCATTTTTTTCGACCAATCGACACGAGTATTTTTTTGAGCGATTGACAAATTGCGTGGGATCCAACGCGAACAAATTTTATTGACGGTCAAATATTCATGCAATATTGCATGTTCGCCGATCCCACTAATGCCTGCGGTTTTCTCAATCTCCCGATATGTCACATTACGATCTTGCAGTATCAGTTGGCGCACAGCATCAATGGTTTCCGGAATAGCAACTGATTTTGGACGGCCTTCACGAAATTCGTCTTGGAGTGAACTACGACCATGAGTTCACCATGCCATCGATAAACACCGGTCTTGATGGAGCTTCCACCGTCAAAAATTGAACAAAATTCATCGATACACTGTTATTGAGTTAATCCACGTTGAAAGTTGTAAAAAATAATCGCACGAAAATTTTCAAGATTTAATTCCATTTTTGGGCGAGATGAATCTTTTAAGTTACTGTAAACAACACAAATAGCGATCGTATGTCAAAACGTTCTGAGTACGTATAACCTCAAATATGTCAAACCTTACGATAGAGCTGGCAGTTGCCAGATTGCAACACTAGGGTTGCTCAATCCCAGAATATAAAAGGCAACCTTCGTATATGTTGTAAAACATAGGTCCTAGTCAAGATCCCTGTGCACCGACGACTTGGGTGTTTCGTGTTTTTGATCGGCTTCCTTATGTTTATAAACAGAATCATCTTGTGGGAAAAAAACTATGAATGATGGTGATGGGACACAACGCTTTCGTAGAGAGAGCCTTATAAGTGCGAAAAAGCGGCTAAAAGTACCTAAACAAAATCAGAATAGTGAACATCTCTCAGAGGCAACTGTTTGAGTTAAGAAGTTATTCAACCTTTTTACGTTGGAGGTTGGTAAACACTGCATTAGAGCGTTAAGATTCAAAACTTGTACTGCAAGGCAGCAACCTAAGTGTTATTAAATTTCTTGGTCTTCCAAAGGAAAAGCAGCAAACGCTTTCGTGACAAATAGCCTAGGTTTTCAGCCCCCACCACATCAGTACCAAACAGTCGCCACCTGATCCGAGCAATGGCGGGAGATTATCAGAGAAAGTGTTCTGCGGTGTCTTCATCTTTTCTACAAGTGTCCCATAGGGTACCATCACTAAGCTCAAAAGCGCTCAAGTACATGACTATGGTGAAGTGCCCCTTTTGTACGCTAACAAGTTGTCTGCGGTTTTGCTTATTTAGAAATAGAAGAAAATACGAGGATTTCTTCCTAACGTTAGGGAACATTCACATTTTGTAGAGTCATGCTATCTCTAGTTGTGCTGTCGGAAGACATAACCGTAGGTTGAAGACCTAACCAAGGACATGTTCCAACATGGATTCGGGCTCTGTGAATGCCCCTTTTGATCCCTCCCCATGATCCCGTGATGTCCTGGAACCCAGATAAGTCTAAGCAAATTGAGGGAACCGATACCTGTACAATCTTGAAAGTGATTTAAGGGCTGTGTGAAGCCTTAAACACAGCTTGGCTGCCGTTACATACGGCGCATACTTCGCCGCTTTCACTTATTCTTCATTATGTAGTTAGTGGTCATTAGGATCGACCAACGAGAAATTACCTAGAGATCTGTAAAGTCTAATAACTACAAAAAAAAAAGAATATTAAATCAATGTGAGTGATGTGTTGTTGTCGTTATCCATGAAAACTCCAGCTCCAGGTCCCTCCATCGTCTGGAAGCCGTCCGTGAAAATCCGAGTACACCACCTTCCCGATTCAGTTTCTGGCCAAAGTTAGTCAATTCTCTGAACACAGGGAAAGTCGTCTTTGTATTAAAGACGCAACTGCATTGTTGGTGTCCCCGCATCGGACGACATGACGACAAAAAGCAATTATATTTAGTTGATCGATGGAATTGATTTTGCGTCCTATGATGCGGGTATCAAGGGAAGGCAGGTTTAGCAGTGTTAAAAGGGCAGAGCCGGGAGTGCAAGGGAAAGCTCCTACCAATATACACTGTTCCTTGATGCTTGGTGAAAGTATTCACGTATTTTCACGAAAGCATCTTCCACCAAACTGCATATGCATTGGAAAGTTGAACTCTTTTCGTTGCAGATCTTGGTGATAAGCCCCAGGTTTTACCGAAGTCTTCCTTACACTGCCAGAAGATTGACAGAGCCTTGAAAGTGTTTTTTTTTTTCAAATAAGTTTCAATATCGAGGATTACAACAAAATTTCTTACTTCATTGGAAATGGAAATGATAATGGTTAATGGTGCTAGTGGAGTCGAGCCAGTAAACTTTCTCCTCCTCGTGCAAGGAACAACTTCAGTTTGAAGAAGATTGAGTGAAAGCCCATTCCTAATACACCAGTCGTCGATGATTTCTCAATCGGCTTTGCTTGATCACTTGCAGTACCCTTCATACGGCCGCAAGACATGACCCACAGAACAAATGATTCTTCTACACCGTGTTCGCTGGTCGCATTGCACATGCCGTCAAAACATGACCAACGCTTATTGTTTCCTGTCAATTACACTTTCAGTTCTTACATCAAGATTCTGAAGCGCAGTGTCGCAAGATTTTTCGCGCTGGTAGGCATGTAGCATCTGAAATAGAGGATGCAATCCGACCAGCCTCTTTAAGCTATTTGAAATGAAGGAAGTAAGGCAAATAGGCTCAAAGTTTATGGCTATCCTATCTGTGCGCCAGGTGTTTGGAAAATATAGGCTGAAAATTCTTTTCAGAGCAGATACTAATGGATAAGTGCCCCTTTGCAGCTGGGTTGCGTATATGCCATCCGTGCCAGGTGATTTAAAGCCATCAGAAGACGCGACGGCGTACTTCATAGCTTCATTTGTTGCCACAAGCGGTGGCATATGATGTGATGAACAGCCTGAATGAGTGATGTTTATCTGGTAACCTTAGTTTTGCAAGTTAGCCCTGATTTCAAGCCAGGTATAATCTGGTTCCCTGGGAAGCGACTGTCTAGCATGAGCTGGAGGGTTTCAGTTTTTGACTCAATACAGGTACCGCCGCGTTTCCCGACTGTTTATTTTCCCGACTTCTTCTTCTTCTTTTGTAAGGAATTTCACAAGTCTGCTGGTTTCACCGAGTGTTTCGACTTATCCACAGAAAGCTTTATAGCAGATTTTTTGAACACCGAATTAGCATTTAATATTCTTTTTGTTCTGATCGGTACAAGCCCCTGTCCTTTTTCAGATTGGTCTTGAGTGATCTATTTAGAAGTTTTCTGTTTTCCTTGCGAATTGTCTGCAGTTCCGTATTCCACCAGGGGATAGGAGGTATGCAGGGAGTGTTTCTGACCGGCAACTCAGTTCGAAACTTTTGATAAGGTTCAGACCTTGAACTGCCTCCCCAAACTTATACCTCGTTATAAGCTTTGGAAGAGGTACAACGTGATTTCTTCCCAACAAGAACGCAAGATTTAAATTTTAAATAAAACGCAGATATTTAAAAAAAATTATAAATTCTTTATTATATCGTAAAGTAGACAGGATGAGGTTATGTGTGAAATAACTCATTGGCCAGATGGCCACCGCGGCTTTGCTGGCACATACACGAACTTTGAGTGAAATTTTCAATGACCGTTTTGCATAAATGCTGCGGTATTTCATTAATGCAGCGTCCAATTTCCTCTTTTAAGGCTTGAGTCGTCGTCGGCTTATTCGCATAAGCCATCGACTTCAAAAACCCCCAAAGAAAAAAGTTCAATGGTGTTAAATCACCCGATCTAGCGGCTAATTCTCTTCTCTAAAACGCAAAATAACATGACCGGAAAATGACTGATGCAGCAATTAAATTGTTTCTCTGGCTGTATGAGACGTGGCGCCGTCTTGTTGAAACCACATCCAATCCACATTCATTTCTTCAATTCTAGGTACGAAAAAATTGGCTATCATTTCACGTTACCCAACACCATTGACTATTTGCGCTTGACCTGACTCATTTTCATAAAAAGGAGGTTCAATGATTCCTCCAGCCCAAAATCCATACCACACAGTGGTGCGTTGAGGATGCATTTGCTTCTCGTGAATCATTTAGGGATTTCCCTCGCCCCAAATGCGACGATTCTCCCTATTGACGAAGACATCAAGATGTAAATGGCCTCGTCACTAAAGATGATTTTATCGGCAAAATCAGCATTTTCATGTTGTCTCTCCAATACCCAATTAACGAACTCCCTTCGCTGTGCATGGTCAGCTGGCTTCAGTTTCTAAGTCAATTGAGCTTTGTGTGCATGAAGATGCAAATCTTACATCAAAATTCGCTGCATAGTGGATATGGAAACACCAATTTGCTGAGCTCGGTGTCGAATTGAGGTCTATGGAGTTTGAGCAACATCATCACGTACTGCTGCGATATTTTCGGTCGATCGACCTGGTCGAAGGCGCGTTGTTGTCTTTACATTATTTACAGACCCAGTTTCAGCAAATGTTTCTATTAGTCGCTTTACAGTTGACTCTTTAGGAGCATTATTGTAACCCCAAATTGATCGCAATTTTCGAACTGTAGCCGCAAAACTTTCACCATTTTGGTAGCGCTCCATTTTTAATAACCTTATACCTTCTTCTAACAAACAATAATAATTGTTCAAATGTCAATTCGAATGGCGCCAAATTTAAATCTTGCGTTCCTGTTGGGGCAACCTTTACTTAGCCAGGAAAGAGAACTGTTCCTGCACTTCTGTAAAATTGTAGTTTCGAATTCGATTTCAAAAAACTGGAAAGTTCTGTCGGAAGCCATAGATACAAAGAGAGAGGCTTCCGGCAGAACTTTCCAGTCTGTGATCTCCTTAAAATATCAATTTGATAGCGTATTTGCCCTTAACGGCAATGTCCTAAAACACAGAATGGAAACCTTTATCAAAAATGGATCGCTGACTATGTTTTAATCTACTTTCAAAACCGAAAACTGAATGTCCCCATGTTAGCATTTGCGAATGTTCAGACTATGTACAAAAGTCAAAGAATTTTAGATAGACTGTACATTGCACACCATAATAATAATTGCATGTCGCGACAGTCCGCAGGGGGACCAGGGCCTAGCTTGCTCATCAACTGCTCATGTTGTACGCGCTACTGTTTTCTCACGTGTAGAAGGGACCTACAGTTTTTTGCCGATTCCAAACGGTGAAGTTTGAGAGACTTTCTTAGAGATTTATTACTCTTTGAGTGTTGTCAGCAGCTCGAAAGAGATGATGCCATGAAGAATTCGAGGTGTTGAGACGGGAGTCGAACCTAGACCTTCGGCGTGTGGGAGTCGCACTCTATTCACATTGCCACACATTGCACATTGCGCATCATACTAGCTGATAATTTTGCTTTTATAAGGGCCACTCAACGTGTCAGGGGAATTCTCCGAAGATCTCAACCCGTTGTATACTCTCTGTGTGATTATCTGATCGCCATAAGCACGGCACTGAGAACAACACTGAGCACAATAAAGAATTAATTGTCTGCACAATCGTATTTTTTCTTCTCCCAGATATGTATACTATATTGGTATAGCTAGTTTGATAGCTGACTGGCTAATAGTAGTCTCAATTTCAATGTTGTGTCAAAACTTGTCCAAACACAAGGTAAGAAAGGAGCTCATCACTTACACGTGCTTAATAACCGATTAGCTTACGAGACACGATAAAACTGTCTTGAAATTTGTGCCACATATCTCGTTAGAAAAGGATTTAATTCATATTTTAGTAACACAATGGTACAAAGCCAGTGCGACGAAAAGCAAAATGTATGTAATTGGAGAGGCAGTAATACACGCGTGCTTCACGAGGTACAATAACATCCCGGAAAAATTGCTGTTTGCAATGAATTACATACCGGTGGTGTAATTGGACCACTTTTTTAATGAGTTGTGAATTCATGCTGCACGAATATTTTCGGCCTCAATTGCAATGCATAGACTTGGTCGGTATACCTTTTAAGCAGGACGGCCAGTCAAATAGCACACTAACGATACAATCCACTCACTGATGGTGCGCAAGTTGTTTGTAGACATGGTTCAAGCATTTTAACAACTTTTGAGTATTATCTTTGTGGCCGCATAATGTTATTAACCCATGCTTAAAATCGGTATCAAAAATAAGAACCCAGAGATGAAATTTCAGTTATATGACAAAATTTGGGTTCATAATTGGACTGTGGGACAACGCAAAAAACTGTTTAAGCCAAGAATCATCGAATTCCAAAAACAACGAAGACTAAATAACTTGAGTAACAACGACGAATTCTTTTGGGGCAACTCAATTTTAATATCATCTAGTAATCTATCAACAGTATAAAGGATACATGGGCTGTACGGCGACGGCAACGTCTACATTGGCTAGGCCATGTATAGTGTATGGGCACCACTGCTCCGGACCGAAAATTTTTCGAATCTGAGGGACAAACAAACAGGAGACAGCCTAGGCTAAAACGGCCCACAAAAGTGGAGAATGACCTACACCTTATCTTCCTGTATTTAATGTCAAACATGGGCTCAGACATCAATATCAAGCTTCCAGCACCCAGTCCGATGAGACTAATAGAGAAACCCCACGAACCCGATAACACACACAATTGAGGAATAGCTTCAAGCACCTTGATTTGGGAAATTGGTTGTTTAACTAAAAGGCTTTTGGTTGAGGTTCAGCATGTCATGAGGACAAGAAGAAAGTGATAAACCAGACCCTAAGAAAAACCACGTTCAATATGTTTGATGATTGGTTCATGAACTTTAATTCGAACTTATAATTCTCCAGCTTGATGAAAGCTTGATGACCTAAATCGGACAGTTAAATTCAAAAATTCTGTAACCAGGTCCTGTTTTGGGCGTTCAAGCAAAACCGTTAAGCTTCTGAACCCGGTAGCAAATATAAATGTAGTATAAAAGCTGTGGTGGCTGCCATGGAGTAGTGGTTAGAGTGCGACACTCACACACCGAAGGATCTAGGTTCGATTTCCGGCTGAACACCTCGAATTTTTCACGGCACAACCTCCTTCGAGCTGCTGACAATACTCAAAGAGTAATAACTGTTTAAGAAAGCTTCTCAAACTTGGCCGTTCGGAGTCGACAAAAAACTGTAGTTCTCTTCTGCTTGTGAGAGAACAGTAGTGCGCACAATATGAGTAGTTGATGAGCAAGCTAGGCCTTGGTCCCTCTGTGGACTGTAGCGCCACCCAATTAATTCATTATAAAAGCTGTCACGGCGGCCGTGGCGTAGTGTCTAGAGTGTGACGCTCACACACCGAAGGTGTAGGTTCGAATCCCGGATGAACACCGCGAATTTTTCACGGTGTTTTTTTTTTCTTTCGAGTTGCTGACAATACTCAAAGAGATATAACTAACAAAGAAAAGGCTTCTGAAACTTCACCATTCGAAATCGGCAATAAACTGTAGGTCCTTTCTACACGTGAGAGAACAGTAGTGCGCACAACACGAGTAATTGATGAGCAAGTTAGGCCCTGCTTCCCTATGGACTGTCGAGCCATACAATTATCATTATATTTAACATTCTTAGGGGGGTGGGGGTGATAGGAGAGCCTTCAATCTGACGTCTCCTTCGAGGGGTGTTCGTTCTTGTAAAACATGAGACCAACTTACTTCTTCGGCGGTCATTGCCAACCTAATTTTTAGTCCAGGAAATCGGGTGCTACATAGCCTTTGGAATAGAATATAAGGTCGCCTTGCCGTCGTGCAATACCCAAACGCGGAAAGTCCCACGTTCGTCTCCCGGGCGACAACACACCATTGAAAAAGGTTTTCAAATTTTGCAGAAAGGAGTTAGCAAAAATAATATAGGCCCATTCTGTATTAAATACACAGGCCGACATAATTCATCGTACGACGTTCAAAAACGCTCATTTTCAGCACCAACTGTGTTTGGTAAAATAATGGATTACATTTCAGAATTGTAATGAAAAACAAAGATTATTTATGTATAACAGAAAATCCAGTTTTCAATTTTTGGATTTCATCGACATTTATAGAAAATATTTGGATTTTACCTATCGTACGATGAATTATGTCGGCCTGTGTAGAAGCAGGCACAGCACGATTCGATTATGAGTGAGCTGTAGACTGTCGCGATATCGACAGTCCAGTGTTACTGGATTTGAATATAGTGTTAACTAGTTGGATTCACTCTCAAATTTCATTAGATGTAGAACACTTTTCTCAGTGAGAAACTTACATAAAATCCAGTTTTTTGTTCTTTTTGCGATAAGGTTATGATTTGAATTATGGAGATCAGAACTCTCGCACTGCATCCCTCTGCGTTTTTAAAAAGTTTGACAGCTCCTCCTATCTCTGATAATTTTTTTTTACAGAAGTCAATTAAATGCAAGTTACCGCCTGGTAGTACAATGGACCAGTATTTGAATCTGAGCGCTCCAGTGTAGTTTATCCCAACCTCCAACAAAAAAAAAATGCAAGTGATGGCTTCTTTGAATTTCTGGCGTCCTTAGTCCGTTGAGCTTTACTACACAGGCTGTCTTCAAAAGCATCGGCATTCTGTAATCTCCTCGCACCTTTCCTATTCCGTAGCGATGGACCTACAACGATGGACGTAGAGAGTGTGTTTTGTTGGTGATGGTGAATTTTAACATCGAAAAGGCTAAAACAGATTTCCCATCACAGGATCCTCTCCACGTGAGGTGGAAGCTGAGCCCAGAACCCAACGACAAATAAGAACACTTACATACTAGCTCTTCTCTTGTTTTATTGCATATTTTCATGTTTTCACTTTCATAATTATATACATATGTATAAATATGTTTACATGTATGTATGTATATATATAATTAATCTGCGGTTTTCCCAATAATATTATGTTGTATATATATATTATTTTTTCGGTTAGCCCCTTGCGTAGTGGATAACATATTTGCGTTTGAATTTTTGTTTTTTGATATGTTTCAAGTTATTTATGCCTTTTGTCACTCAAAAATTCAACATTACAATTTACAACTGAATTTGAACTTCTACATTTTTATACTTTTTTCTAGAGTAATGTGTAACACTTTGTTGCATGCGCTTACGTCCTAGTTTTCAATCATCTCTAGACGATATATTTAATATTTAAATTTCCTATAAATATATAAATTTCTTTTTTCACGTATATGTGTGTATATTTTGTTTACATATTCATCAATCATTTATTTATTTACTTTACAGTCTTTGGTTAGGTTAGATTCTACAATTTGTTGTTGAAAGCTTGGAAAGCGAATTGGGCTGGAAGGAGGTTATTTGAATGACTCGTAAGCTCATCTAAAACAAGACCAGAGGCGGCGGCGGTTTGAGTGTGAACGAAAGCATTCCAAAGGGTCATGGGGTTTTGTAAGCGTCTCTTTCCGATCTGTTGGGCAGAATCCCTCTTGGCGACCTGTACAATGGTAATTTTTAGCTACTTTAACAATCCTAGGGTGTATTTACAAAGTTTGTGTCCTTCTGCTGTCTGCAGTGGCCGGCGTGTGAGTACCTGGAGTAACGTATAAATGTGTTGTTTTGTTTGTGTGTTTGTTTTCTTGGTCAGTCAACGATCTATGAATTTTAGGTATACACTGTGTACATGTCTCTAGATATTATAATCCTGAATTAATTTATTGCCGTCGATGGGGCATTTCATTTCATGCGTTTTTCCTTGTGTGTCAGGGTGTGTTTGAAATTTGAAGTACATCCTTGTCAGCATCCCGCAGTGTATCTTGATTTGCTCTTTGGGTGACACTTGTGTCGTCTCAGCTTCTCGCGCTCCTGACATTGATTTACAGGAACGCTCTTGAATGTGTGGATGAATTTTGTGTTGGTTCGTTTCATCGTTGCAATTGGTTTTTATTTTTCTTGGAGTTGAGTCTGCTATCGGCGCGAACATTTTTATATCGTCGATGATGCAGCTGCAGGATGTCAAAGCATGATGAAGAACGCTGTTGACGCGAGTATCAGTGTCAGCTGCTCATACAATTGATGCGGGCTCGATGTGTGAATTGAGTGCGATGATGAGGCGTCATAGAGTGTGTCGTCGTTATCGCCCAGGATTACGTCTGTGAATGAAATAAGTTGTAGTTTTGAATGAGTTATTGCAAGTGAAGGGGATTGTTGCTGGGTGAATGAATATGAGTTGACTAATTTATGTGCATATATCCTTTTAAGTGTCAACTTAGTACTTCAACACCAGATAGCTGAAGTGCAACTAGAGCGGATGTGAACTGATTGTATGGGACATCGTTGAAAGGATTAAATAAGAAGAGGGAACTTTGGTTTGCCTTCATTCTTCGCCTGCTTCATATTAAAAGGTATTTTTCTTAAATTTCGTACCCAACAACATTTTAAAGTGCGATAAGCTACCTGACCTGACTGGTGTTTAATCAGGTTGGTTAAAGTTCCGAAATGTTAAGCATCGAATTAGGACTAATTTGTTTTCAAAAAATAAGGGAGAACCCTTCTTCCCGAACCCAAAAACTATCAAAGCCCGTTGTAGAATGGAAACCCAGTGGCATTTGTACAGTTCATCGTGACAACTAACGTAGAGTCTAATGTAAAGTACGGACACATATATAATTCTGTTTTGTGGCATTCTGTGAATACCTGCTGCCATGAAAAAATAATATTTAAATTCGTTTCTTTTTCAAAAGATCACCAGCAAGTTGAGCCTTATCTTGGAAGCGACTCCCTACTTTCTTGGAAAGGTTTGACATTTATCAGGCGGGAATCTGGACGCTACTAAAGGCTTAAGAGAAACCCCTAAATCTTTTCGAGAGAAAAGTTCTGCCAGCGATTTTAATTCTGTTTGCGTTGATGGAAATTAGAGGAGCTGTATAGCGGCATGCGCTTGATCAATCGTGGTCGGATACAACGCTTAAGATGGCTATGCCATGTAGCGTGTATGGGCATCACTACTCCAGCCGGAAACGTCTTCGAATCCGAGCCATTGCAACAACGCAACATAGGTCGACCTAGGCTAATGTGGTGCATACAAGTGGACACGGACCTCAACCAACTTGGAGTGCATAATTGGAAGCAGCTGGCGTAAGATCGGAAAAAGAACAAAAGGTACATTCACCTCATATATAAAATCCTGTTTGCCTTTTTTTCTTATTACTGCAAAAAAGACGATAGATCCTTATAAATCCAGCGAAGGACCTAAACCAACCTGATAGGCGCAACTGGGGGCAGCTGGCGGCTGGAAGGGTATATTAGTTCACCCCCGACTGTACGGTCACACGAAGAGAAAAAACGAACATTTGTCAGAGTGCATTTCTGTCTGTTGAAGGCAACAACATTGTGATTTGCTTCTTTGAAATTTGTTAATTTGGACAAATTACTGCATTTGCGGTAATTTTGGAATTTTTTTTAATTAGAGGAATAGTTTTTGTTACCGCCGTGGGGTAGTGGGTAGAGTGCGACGCTCACACGCCGAAGGTTAGGTTCGAATCCCGGCTGAACAGCTCGAATTTTTTCAAGGCACCACCTCTTTCGAGCTGATGAAAACACTTAAAGAGTAATATCTGTCTAAGAAAGATTCTCGAAATTCGCCGTTCGGAATCGGCAAAAAACTATAGGTCTCTTCTACTCGTGAGAGAACAGTAGCGCGCACAACACGAGTAGTTGATGAGCTAGGCCCTGGTCCTCCTGTGGACTGTTGCGGCAACAATTATTATTATTATTAGAGGAATAATACAGCTGGAGCCTCGAATATCTAGACTAATAAATTACGCAAAGAGTGGTTTCGTGCTTTGAAATGGTGATTTTAGCGTCGAAGGAAAAGAGCGTTTTGGCCAGCCCAAAGAGTTTGTAGGTAAGGAATTAGAAGATTAACTGAATAAAAATTCAACTGAAAAGTTAATTCTTAGAATCATTGGGTTATAAAAGTTCCAATTTTTTTCAAAAGGAAAGAAATCGACAGTTGTCAAAAGGCGATTTTTCACTTCGGAACTGCTTTCAAAAGGAGTAAAAAAGGGGATTTCTGCACAGGATTGTGACCGGAAATGAAAAGAGGGTAATCTTCGATAATCCCATGAGGAAAATATACAGTGTAAAGCCTGGTGAATTCGTTCCATCATCATCTATACTGATATCAAAGAAAAACATTCACGGTGCAAAGGTTATGCTCTGCTTATGTTGGGACGAGATAGGTGTACTATGAGCTGCTGAAACAAATAGTCCGCGTATTGTGTGACAAATCCCAGAAACGACCGAAAGGCATGTCAAGCTGATTTTGCAACAGAACAACGCTTGACTCTACGTAGGTGCAACAGTGACAAATAGCCAGGAATCACTGAAATGGGAGGTCTTACCTCAGACCTCGCTGCTTCCGACAACTGGCTTTTTCGACGGATGCGAAGCGATTTGGAATGTCGCGAGTTCGGGTCTTGTGGAGAGATAGAAGAATGACTGACTGGTCATCCATCATTTGAATCATCCATGGCATGATATCGACATCGCAGCCGATTGACCCAACGGCTGTCATAAAACGCACATCACCCCACACAAAAGCACATCCTAAGCAAACAATATAGAGCCACGGGCACACGCATCATAAAATGAGCACGAGCAGCGAGCAACGGCATCATCACATGTCTACGTGCTAGAAATCAGCACGTGCAGAGAAACGACGGTGAGCCAATCCTTTTATGCGGCGCGAAGAAGAATCACCGAAAGGAGACGAGCAAAACATCCGATCATCCCGTACACCAGCGCGACAACCTAGCGGGTCTGATCATCGGTACATTTTTTGTGTGCATCATGTGTACCGACGTTTTGTGGTTATAAGGAAATCAAATCTCCTCACTCCAGATTTTACTTCCAGCGAGAGCAGCCAGGAGCATATTTTGTGCAACATTTTGTGTAATATTTTTAGTGTGCAGTATTTTTCGTGTTATACAGTCTACAAATTTTATTATCGAAGTAGGAAAAATTAACAAGAATGTTTGTCTTTTATTGATCCTGACAGGAATCAGTTCTTAGAAACTGTATTCAAAAATTACTAGATATGAGTTAAAAGAGTCGCTTCCGACTGATAATATTTTTAAATCATGTATCTTTTCAATTAATTTTTTTTAGAACGCAATAAAATACTACGGTGCATCAAGAAATGCATGCACCACCTACAGTGGTAGACCAAATAATAGATAAAAGCCTACTCTTTTGCTTCAAAGCTTCAAGACAAATTTATTTCGGGGAAAAGTCAAAACTTAAAGTGGATTTATTATATTAGATCACTGTTATACTTATAAGAAATGCTAAAGTTTTATTAAAAAAAAAACAGGAAATAATTAAAAAAAAAAATGTGGAATTCAGCTTTTGTTGAATTTACCTGGAAAAAATAATAGAAACACATAAAGTTTCCGTTTGTATTTTTCTAAGTATTGTTGAAAATTGACTTACAATAAAAGCTATTCTTTGCTTTTACTACTTGGTTGTTCCACCTTTCTTTTTAATTATTTGTTCGCATCTCCGCTCAATTGAATGGACTAATTTGTAACAAATCGTGGGTGGTATAGAGTACCATTCGTATTGTATTTTGGACTTCTTCTTTATTTTTGGCTCTATAGTTTCCGATGTTGCCCTTAAGAAGGCCCCATAGATGTTCTTTTCAAGATCTGGAGACAACGATGGCCACTCCATAACACTTACTTTGTTTTCAAGAAACCATTTTTTAGCTAGTTTTGAGGTGTGCTTGGGATCGTTATCTTGTATAAACTCCCATTTGAGAGGCATTTCCTCATCAGCAAATGCTAACATTCTTGTGTTTAAGGTGTTCACATAATCCTTAGCACAAATTTTACCCTTAATACGGAGAATCGGACCGCAAACCATTAAATTTCCTTCACCATGTATCACTGTCTTTCTCGTGTACTTTGGATCGAATTCTAAGTTCTATGGTCGTCTAACGTACATTTTTCCGTCTGAACCAAACAAATTAGCTTTCGTTTCATCCGACCATAAGACGTTTGCACGATTAAGGTTTTTTTTGGCAAAAGCGAACCGTTGCTTAATATTTTTTTGCTCAAATATGGCACATTTTTAGGACTTCTTCCAGGAAGACCGAGTTCTATTAAAGGACTTCCAATTGTACGACTCGTACAAGGTGCGTTTAATTTTGGTTTTAGTTCCCTCGAAGAAAAAGCGGATTGTTCTTGGAGAGTCGGATGAACATCCTATCAAATCGTGGGGTTCTTATTCTTTTTCTGCCTCTGGTTTCCTTTCTAACATTTGAATGAAAAGCTGTGAATACTTTTTTCTTAGAACACTTCATTATTTTAGCTATTTCGTCCACTGCTTTTCCTTCATTTCTTAAAATCTTTATCATTACACGATCGGAGTTGGTGGAATGTACTCCACGACCCATTTTCACAAAATGTTTTTATAATATTTGTTCTTCTTTTTGCTCTAACAAACACTTAGGTTCACGTAGATTTTTCCAAACAGGAAACAGTAGGTTTTTTAAAAATGACGATTGAAGACAATTTTGATTAATAGTTTCTATTATTTTTTCCATGGAAAACAACACTTTCGCTTCAATTTGTCATTACTAGACAAAAACAAAAAACTAATTAAAGTAAATTGACTCACAATATCAAAGTACTGTTATATAAGATGTAATTATTGAATTGGTGACAAAGGAAAATCTATTTGAACGAAGTTACAGACTCTTAAGCATTATGATCATCTTTGTTTCTGTTATTTTTTCCACCACTGTATTTATCGCTTACTTACGTACATATGTCTCATTGAGACATCGTGCATAGAGTTGCTCTATTTATTGTCACAACAATTTTTGACATTTGTTCCAATCTCATCAAATTTTGTAGGATGATGGGCATGAAAAAATGCTGCTGCTTCTTCAAGGCACGCATCAAAACGTCCACAATCAAGAAAAATTTTAGACAAGGTGGCATGGCAGGGAAAGTGACTCTTCCAACACGATTCCTGAGAAGGTCGTGTAAAACTCGCAAATCATTATTTTCCAATGTCGTGCTCAGTTCGTTGCTAACGCCCGTCAAATTGTCGTTTTAAATGGATGCTCCCCTTAGCATGCCTTTTAGATTCGGCGTCAGAAGCTCGAATTTTGATAGTTTTCAAATTCGTTTTCATTAATCACAATCCACCCAACAATGAAAGCATTTTGTGCATAGAAAAAATTTCAGCTTTTTATGTCCCAACAGTATAACCTCCCTTCCACGTTCCGTCACACAATTTCAATTTAAGCCCGAACCAATAATAGTCTCCATTAAAAGCCTATTAAATGCTTTACTAAATAGCTTATGTTTTTATGTTAGTCCGACGCATTGTCAATGCCGAATTGAAACCTAAACGCCTATTTAATGTCAAATCAAACATCATTCTCCCGCTAACCAAACATTGTCCTTTTTCGACCGCATCTCCTGCCCTGTTGACAAATCATTACACTGGCTTGCGGTTTATTGGAACTCCACTACCCAGATATAATGTCAATTGAAAATAAACACCACTCTCATCCTCCCCCACAGCTAGGACGAAAGCAGTGCAAAAATAACAAAAGCAAAAAATGAAGGAAACCAACCCAACGAGCAGCACCACCATCTTCCGTTGTTTACCTACAATTACGTTGTGACAAAGGTTACCGTCCGCCTAGGTTTCGGTCCTTTATCTTCGTGAGGCCATTCTTTCTTTTCCATCATCGCTCGGTGTTCTATGTGTGTGAAACAGTATTTATTCTAGCAGTTACTGCTTTACATACCTTTCCTTTTAACAGGATTTTCTGGATCATCACCTGTGTCCACGCTCTTCGCCTGATGAGACTGCTCGAGAACCTTTATTCGCTTTTTACCTGTGCACAGTGCCGCCAAAGAAAAATGCGAGCCGAGAACGAGAAGAACGTCAGAGCAGAGATAGAAAAATGAATGAATTTGAATTATAAAAATCCAGTGAGAGCGAGATGAGTGAGTAATGCAAATCGCATAACTACCGTGCCACTCACTGTGGTGTCTGTCAGCCGAGTATGGGTAACCGGAGACCGCCTGACCCTGCGTGGTGTTCCTTCTACTCCAGCCGATACCGTCGAGGATTTGAATAAATTATTTGTGTTTTATTTATCTATTTTTTTGCGCTTTCTTTTTCATTTTTTTGTATTGCAGCGCGAGTGGTTGGTTATGAAGGAGGTGGTGGGTGGTGGGGGATTAAAAAAATTGAATTTATTATTTTAAACCTCGGTCTCGGCTTTGGGCGCAATCGGTTCAGGTTCCCATAACTTAGTGTCTGACGGTTTACTCACCTTTGTGCCTGCCCTCGTTGTTGTCCAGATAATTCACCGCATTCGGGGGGATACCTAAACGAGATAGGAATGAGATGCAAAATGACTTGTGAGTGAGTTTCGGAAAATACATATTTTTGAAGTTTTAAACGATATTGAGAGCTTTCTTAGGCCTCTTCCTTATCTGGGATTATCCGATGGACTATAGAATGAGGAGGACTTACGGAGCAATTAGAAAGTCAAAAATTATGATCTATGTCTTATTCAAATTAGTGGAGGACTTCAATGAATTTTTAATTCTTATGAAAATACTCAAGGAGTTAATACCCGTTTTGGGAATAAGACCAGCTGCAGATTCTTGGAACCTTGTGATGTATCACAATTTGGACTGAAGAATTTTTAAGCGCTTTTGGATTTGTATGGTGCGACTAGAATATTACCTCGAAACGGAAAACATGAAATCTTCCGAGTGGAGAAGATTTTTTTTTGTTGAAGGTTGGGATAAACTGCACTGGAGCGCTCAGACTCAAAAACTGGTCCATTGTACTACCAGGCAGTAACCTTCATTTAATGTACTTTCTTGTGCTGTAGAGAGACCCAACCATCGACGGAGGCCCTGACCAGCCTAGCTGGTTCATCGGCAGTTTCGTTTCCAAGAATCCCGTGATGACCCGGGACGCAGAGAAGTCTTAGCGAGTTCAGCCTGCCGTCCAAATTAAGGGAAGACTTGCATTCTTGAACTCTCTTAGAAGTAGTGAAAGGGTTGAGTAAGGCCTTGAGCACAGCTTGACTGTCGCTCCAGCGCAGATACTTCTTCCCTTCCGCCTATGCTTCACAATATAGCTGGTGGCCATTAGGATCGCCAAGGCTTCGGCCTTGAAGACCGACGCGAAATTACCTAAGGAAGCGTGAAGTCTGAAGTTGTAGTTTTCCACGAAGGCCCCCGCTCCACAACCCTCTATTGCCTTGGAGCCGTCCGTGAAAATCCGAGTACATTCCATTCCCGGTTCAGTTTTTGGCCACAGCCAGTCCGGGACACGGGGAAAGTCGACTTTGTATAAGCGTCGCAACTGTATTATTGGCGTCCTCGCATCAGACGGCATATCCATCAGAGGAGTATCATAGGAGATGCGGTGTGCGAGGTCATCAAAGTTCCAGTGCGAGTGGAACCAAAGACCACTCTTTTTTAATCGAGAGATGACCCCTGTGCAGCCGAGGCAAACTGTTCTTTGAAGCTTGGTGAAAGCGGCAGTCACGTATTTGCGCGAAAGCTTATTTCACCAAACGACTTATGCATAAGAGAGAAGTGGTCTTATCATTGCTGTGTAGATCCAAAGGGATCTTTTGAGTGATAGACCCCAAGTTTTGCCAAAAACTCCGTTGCATTCCCAGAAGACTGACAGTGCCTTGGGGGTTTTTGTTTCAATGTGTCTTTTCCCGAGAAGTTTACTGTCCAGGATAATACCTAGATATCTGGCTTCATTGGAAAGTGGGAGAAGAGTTTTCTTCACACACAGACAAAAATGTCCCTCTTAAGTGGACGCCCAAACAAAAACGTGTGCTTTTCAAAATAAAGAACATTACACGAGATTTGCTCAAAACGAACACATGTTTAAACTAAGGCTAAATTTTATGTGAGACAGTAGTGTGAATCGTTTCTCGTTTTCTAAAAGAGATATGAACATGATTGAAATCCCTTGCATGATCGATACTACGATCCAGTTGGTCGGTTTGTCATTGGAACACAGCTGCCGAAAAAGTAGCCAGATGAGAGCAAGGGAACTAAACATCATCCTCAGATCAGCTTGAATTTTAATAACAAACAACTGCTGCGGAAACGTAGTGAAATAGAATCAATGACGAAGCGATTCATCACTCTTTTACATTACTCATAATTCAATAATGCATTATGACAATACGAAGGTTGCCTTTTATATTTCGGCATCTGGTAACTGCTAACTCTATCGCAAAGTTTGACATTTTTGAGGTTATAAGTACTCAGAACGTTTTGAAATACAAGCGCTGTTTGTGTTGTTTACAGTTATTTAAAAGATACATCTCGCCCAAAAAAAGGAAATAAATCGTGAAAATTTTCGTGCGATTATTTTTTACAACTTTCGAAGTGGATTAACTCAACAACAGTGCATCGATGAACTTAATTCAATTTTTGGCGATAAAGTTCCATCAAGGACCAGTGTTTATCGATGGTATGGTGAATTCAACGGAAACCATAGATGCTATGCGCCAACTGATATGGCAAATTCGTTATGTGACCTATAGTGAGATTGAAACAACCTTAGGCATACATTCAATATTATACGAACATTTGACCGTCAAAAAAATTTGTTCGCTTTCGATCCCACACAATTTGTCAATCGCTCAAAAAAAAGCTCGTGTCTGTTGGTCGAAAAAAATGATCCAAAAATACGATCGTGGTGCTTCGAAACACGTCTATGACATGGTAACAGGTTGTGAACTGTGTTACGCATATGAGCCCTAAAATAAACAGCAGTAATGGTGTTTCAAATTGAGCCAAATCCAACAAATGTTGCTCGCGCACGATGCACGAGCAAATGATCCCCTGTTTTTTCGGAAAAATATATAGCAACCGTACCACTAGAATGACGCAGAACAGTCGATTCTGAGTGAAGCACAACCATTTCCTTGCCAGTTGTCTTCCAAGAAATCAGGAAAGCCAACCGCCGAAGGCGGATCACTCTTCACCACGATAATGCGAGCTCTCACACATCGGCTCAAACAACTGCATTTTTGAGTACTCAAAACATCGATTTGATGAGTCATCCGCCGTATAGTCCTGACTTGGCACCGAATGACTTCTTTTTATTCCCGTACGTACGAAATAAAATGAGAGGTCAACGTTTTTCAACAACTGAAGAAGCAGTTAATGCTTTCAGAATGCATGTTATGGAGGTACCAATCAGAGTGGCAAAAGTGCTTCAACAATTTGTTCAAACGCATGCAAAAGTGTATAGACCTTAATAGGGAATATTTTATTTTATTTTATTTATTTGTTTTTGTTCTCTAATCCCGAAATATAAAAGGCAACCCTCCTATCCATATCTATGGATAATAACGGTGATATGCCATTAACTACATCTTAGGGTAAATTGACGGGAAACCAGGTTATGCTGTTGAGGTTAAATGGAATTCGAAGCTAAGGTGCTTAAACGTGACAAAAAGTAGGTAAGGGCATGTACACTGCTCGAATGGTAATATAAGACAATCAAGGAAAAGCAGCCAACGTTCGGGCAACAGATATAAAACTATCTCACACAGCACAAATTTTGGCTAATGAAAACAAATTTGCCGTAGAGGTTACAGTCATACCTTCCTCTTATTGAAATATTCTTTTGATTGGAAAAATATTGGCAAACGGACTGCCAAAAAGTCATAAAACTAAGGCCACACTCTGCTTAGTTCAAACTGATTTTTCATAATATACCTTTTCTCTTGAAAGTTCACCGAAAAACCGTAAAGATTAGTAACTTTGGACTTATTGTGAAATCTTAGTTTTTCTGCATTAGAAAGCACTTTTGTCATTTTAATAAATCGGATATGGGATAGCAAATTAAGTCCATTATGAGAACGAACTTGTGCATTGGACACAAGCCTTGAAAAATCGTTCCCCTCATCCGTTACTGGAAGATTTAGTGTAATTTTCTAAGCTTGCGAAGCCAGCAAACAAACTAGGTTAAACTTATCTTAAAACACACATACTTGTAAAAAATTAACAACTATGAGAAAGTGATACCAAGGTGGTGAAAAGACTGAACGGGAAAATGTGTATTTCAAATATATTACGCAGCAATTATGACGCTTCGAATTTTCGAAGCAAATTGAGTCAGTTTTTTTTTTTTTTTTTTTTTTTTATAATTGACGCGTGCAAAAGGGGTTGCGAGTACCCTTAAGTGACCGGATCAAGTCACAGCACGGGCCGAAGGTATAGAGGAAGAGAGGGAGAGGAGGTACCGATGCACATTGGTTTTAAATGCCTGTGGATTGTAATGAGGAGGAAAAATCGTGCTGGGAAGAGCATTCCAGATTCGTGTAGTGCGGCTAAAGAACGAGTCTCTGAATTTGACTGTACGTCCGAAAGAGGGCTTGAGGGTGAATTGATGGGCATTCCTAGCGAGGCGTGTATTGCGGGTGAATTCTTGAAGGGGAGGAATGCAACTGGCTAATTCGTCTGAGCATTTCTTGTTGAAATAGCGATAAAAAAGTGACAACGACGCGACATTACGTCGGTGTTCTAACGAGTCAATCGACTTCGCAATATTACTGTCACCTATAAGTTTTATCGCTCGCTTTTGAATTCTATCCAGCAGGTGCAGGGAGGTCTTAGAAGCACCTGACCAGATAGGAGCGTTATACTCAAGTTTTGGGCGTATGTATGCCTTGTATATTGTAGCCAGATCAGAGGGGGTGAAGTACTTCTTGCATCGTTTAAGGAAACCTAGACATTTCGCAGCATTTTTGGCGACCTCAAATATGTGATCGTTCCAACTAATTGTTGGGTTGATACACATACCGAGGATGGAAAGTCTTTCGGTTTCAACAACGCAAGTGCCGTTCATGGATAACGGCTGATTATTTTGTGATCGCTTTAACGACAGTAGACAGCACTGTGTTTTGGAAGCATTAAATTCCACTCTATTCTTATTTCCCCAATCGATTATGCTGTCAAGGTCGGAATTTAATGTGCTTAACATACGCTGCCGTTCCGAGTCTAAGGCCGAAGTGGAGGGACGTGAGCCAAGGAACGAATATGAAAAGCTGAGGGTACTGTCATCAGCGAAGGAATGAATAGGATTAGAAGTAGCAGACAAGAGATCATTTATAAAAATGAGAAAGAGTGTCGGAGACAAAACAGAGCCCTGGGGAACACCAGCATTAATATAGTGGATATCAGACTTGAATCCATCCAAAACGACTTGTATTGAACGATTCGAAAGGTAATTTCTAATCCATTGAAGAAGAGACTCATCGATCCCAAAAGCACGCATTTTCGACAAGAGAGCCTGGTGCCAGACCCTGTCAAATGCCTTAGAAATATCAAGCGCAACAATCTTGCTTTCTCCTGCATTGTGCAAAGATTGGTTCCACTTTTCAGTGAGATATGCCATCAGATCACCAGTGGAACGGTTGCTTCGGAAGCCGTACTGCCGGTCATTAAGAAGCTTCCGGGACTCAAGATATTTCATAAGCTGACGGTTTATCAGCGTTTCCATGACCTTGGAGAGAAGGGACGTTAGTGCTATGGGTCGGTAAGAGGTGGGTGATGAACATTCGCCCTTTTTAGGGACGGGCTGGACAAATGCAGTTTTCCACTTACTCGGAAAGAGCCCTGAAGAGTAGGACAGATGGAAAAGCTTACGCAGTGGTTTTGCCAGCGTAGAAGAACACCTCTTCAGAAGAACAGGGGGTATACCATCCGGGCCAGCGGATTTGTGTATGTTTAGATCTTTAAGTACTCTTGCTACTGTACGAGTGCGAAAATGGATTTGCCCCATGGAGAAATTTACGCTCTCAAGTACAGGTGGGGACAAAGTGTTATCTGGCAGCGTTGAGCTAGCTGCAAAGTGTGCAGCAAGCAGATTAGCTTTGTCCAAAGAGCTGACAGCTGGAATGTCATTGCAAATGAGCGTTGGGATCGAAGACGAGGCTGAATTCCTTATGTTTTTTACGAAAGACCAAAAGCTTCTGCTACCCTTGGGGCATTGTAGAACTTTTTGCCTCAACTTTTGGTCAAAGGAGAATTTAACACGTCTTATTAATGCATTACAGTCATTTCGGATCCGTTTGAACTTTTTCCGGGCTTCCTCAGAAGGGTTGGCTTTATAATCCCGGAAACTCAACTCTCTCACCCTGATAGCCTCTTTGCAGCTCAAGTCGAACCACGCGTTTGCCTTAGGCTTGATGCTCTTCACTCTGTGAGGAATGAAGGACCTCATGCCCAGCGAAATAATGTTTGTGATCGCATCAGTAGCGGCATCCACGTCACTATCGAGGAAGCATAGTGACCAGTTAAAATTCCTAAAGAAGTTGTTAAGTCCGCTCCAGTTGGCTTTCTCGTAGAGCCATACTGTTCTTTTCGGAATTTGTTCTCTAACTGTGTGGGAGGAGTACGAGAATTTGGCTGACACGACACAGTGGTCGGACGAGCCTAGAGGCGACAATATATCAATTGAATATTTTTCCGGATGAGAGGTGAGAAACAGATCCAAGGTGTTAGCGGTATGATCTGCAATGTCAGGTATTCGTGTTGGCTCATTCACAAGCTGGGTTAAATTATTTACCTCAGCGAAGATTTCAACATACCTTCCTTCGGGTGTTGTCTGGCCTGAATGTCGAAGCCAAGTAGAATTGTGTACATTGAAATCGCCCGCAATAGCGATTTCAGTGCGAGGGTACAGGGATACAATTCTTGTGATGGAGTCAGACAGCGCATCGAACTCATTATAAGTTGAGTTGCTGTCCAGGTTTGGACTTCTATAAATAAAGCAGTAGTGGATTAAATGCTTACGGACAAAGAGTTTTAACCACAGAAAATTAAATTCCGGATTGGAACAGTGGCCATATTGTGGTTGAATTTGGTAAGCAACATCACTACGCACATAAATGGCGAGACCGCGGTGTAAAAAGAATAAGGGCACCAAGCTATATCCAGGCAGGTTCAAATCCGATAAATCGGTATTCTCACCCACCTGTGTTTCGCTCAGCGCCAAGACAGCTGGTTTGTGACGAGAGAGGTGGACGTAAACGGCAAAGAGATTAGTTCTCAGTCCGCGAATGTTACTCACGTCAACACGAAATTGCCCCCTCATGTCAGTCGTAGGCATTTGAAAACCAACTCCGACAATGCAGTTGGTGAAAGTAAGCAGAGTTCAGAAGTGTAAATTCAGCGATTAGCTTCACAAAACAAATCAACGTAGGTGTTATGCCCGTACATTGACTTGAATTGGTCCACTAACAAAAATTCACACTTCCGAATCCGCTATGTCAGATGTTAGGCAGACTCGGACATCGCCCCTGCCCGTCTGGTAAATCAAACGGGAGTTGCGACCGAGAATGCCCAACAGTGGCTTGTGAAGGAGTGGGAGAGGGGGGAGCGGGCCGAGTGCGCTCTACCGAATCACTTCACTGCACTACACTGCACTACACTGCACTTTTTTTTTTTTATTTTTTTTTGTAAGGAATTATTTATTTATTTATTTATTTTTTTTTTTTTTTTTCACTCGCGGAGGTGTTGGGCGGACCGCGTTAAATGTTCTTAAGAACGACGCGAGGAATTCTTTTTTTTTTTTGTTATTTATTTTGTGCATGCAGCGACGACACGTGTGCATGCGTCGGAGGATGACACGGCACTCAAGTACTACAAGAGTACAGTTCAATTGTTTTTGCGGTTCGATAGATTCGATCTGTTTTTTGTGTTCAATTTTTTTTTATTGAAAAACGTAAAAAAATAGATCACTCGGAGTATTCTCCACTGGAAGCAACCACTTTTTTCATCCCTCTGACACTTTCAGAAGACCCGAAATGGCAATCTAAAATTTGCAGCCGCCGAAAAAGCTAGTAGTCGAAAGAAGCAAGGTTTGTAGAATATGATGAGGTACGAGCACCAATATTAGCGTTTTCAGATGGTTGTTGCCCGCAGAAAAGTTACCTTGCTTTGTTTCGTCGTTTCCGGCAATTTTGTGATAGGCTTCAATCGCACTTTCCTTTCCAATTAATGAAGAAAATCAACATTTTCTAAAAGTGTTATTTATTTAAGACAATCTCCGACATTTCGAAGAGTCAAAAAACAATGTTGTTGCTGATAAGTGCCAAACCTTTCAAGATCAGCCACAAATTGCAGGTGGCGCCATCTTTTAAAAACGAATTAGTTTGTTCACCCAATAATATAGATGGAAAATCTGCAGCTGTAAAATCTAATAAGGGTACAAGGGTATTAACTAGAAGATACCTGACAAGATTCATGGTCAGAGTTCAATACTATTCGACACACAGTTTATCAATTCATGAATATAGTTGTCGGGTCAAGTCCGTTTGAATGTGTTTGTTTTTTAACAGTTATGTTGCAGGTGAGCACATTGCAGGTGAGGTATTTACAGTTGTATATTATATTCTTCATTTTTGTTTCCGAACTGAAAGTGTCCTTTGCTTACTCAGCAATGTTTGTTTTCCAAACAGCCTTATTCAATTCTTAATAATCCTTGACTAAAGTCTGTTCTTGCATGTCTATTTATTTGAGAAAGATTTTAGGGAATGGGGGACGCATTGAATTCACGACAGTAACGTTAAGGTCTAACAATCTCCAAGTGTGGCAATTTAGATTTTTAAATTGCATTTTCAGCTACCGAAAGCAAAATGTTCCTTGTCAGAAAATTGCCAGTGTAAGGGCATTTACAATAAACCAGAATTCTGGGCAGGCTAGAGCCTGAGGTATTAAGAACGGTCCCGAGTTAGGTCTTACTCGGAGCAGTCGTATTTAAATATGTGCGATTAGTATACTGTGATGGCTGGGTGATGTGGGAACAGGGTAGGCACTGATTGGTATCAACCTGGCGATGCCCAGCTGCTGTAACTGTCTTCCACACACCAATTGTGCTTATTCTACCTCCACGTTGGTAGCCATCGGGTACTGGTTGTTGTTCACCCGAACTCAACCTGCCAAACCTATAAGTGCGACCTCCGCCCAAGAGGTATAAAAAAGGGCCTGGTCCTCCAGGTTGGGGGTGTGCGTCGGGGTAACTGCCCGGCCACATTAAAAAATAAACAGTTACGAATCAACCGAATGCCTCGGATATGGATGGATTCACTGTTGACGACCCACGCAAACGAAAAAAGGATAATGATCTACGGATATGCACGTGGAATGTGAGGTCCCTAAACAGACCACGTGCAGCCGATGAACTTGCGGAGGCCCTGGACTGCTATAAAGCAGACATTACCGCAATTCAGGAAATGCGGTGGGATGGGCCGGGCAAGAGAAGAGTGAGAAACTGCGACATATACCACGGAGACTGCTACAGGGAAAGAGGGAAACGCTTATTTGGATGCGGTTTTGTTGTTCGAGGCAGACTTAGGCAAAAAGTCTTAAGCTTCCAATACATAAGCGAACGCCTCATAACAATCCGCATCAAGGCTAAATTCGGGAATATAAGCCTCATATGCGCCCACGCCCCGACAGAGGAAAAGGATGACAGCAGTAAAGAGGACTTCTATCATCTCCTAGAAAGGACATATGATCGATGCCCCAGCTACGACACCAAGATAGTTCTAGGGGATTTCAACGCTCAGCTGGGAAGAGAAGAAGTCTTTGCTAAAGTCATCGGAAGACACAGCCTGCACGCCAACACCTCCGGAAACGGACTCAGGCTAGTTGACTTCGCTTCGGGGCGAAATCTCTCTGTGGTCAGCACGCGGTTCCCACACCTCAACATTCATAAAGGTACCTGGCGATCACCTGATCAATCAACCGTCAACCAGATTGATCACGTTGCGATCGACGTCAGACACTCCTCCAATATCCTCGATCCGAACCTTCCGAGGTGCAAACATCGACTCGGATCATCACCTTGTTGTAGCCAAGGTAAGAACACGGATATCGAGAGAGCAACGGAGTCGAGACAAGCCAAGACGGTTTGATGTCGGAAAGCTACAATCGCAACCGACCGCTAGAGCCTTTGCCGATCGATTCTCCCTGAAACTATCTCAAAGTTCGGCGCTGCCTGCACAAACAATAGAAGACAAGTGGAAACGTTGTCAAGAAGCCATCAAAGAGGCCGCCACTGATGTGCTGGGTTTTATGCCACCACCTAAGAGGAACCCATGGTTTGACGACGAGTGTAGGCAGGCGCATGCAGCCAAACAAGAAGCGTACAAGGCAACGCTGCATCGAACGACGAGAGCTGTTTGTGAGCTCTACAAACAGAGAAGAAGGGAAGAGAACCGGCTTCTCAGAAGAAAAAAGAAAGAGCACGAGAAGCGCGCGGTCGAGGAAATGGAGAGGTGCTATGGCAGGAATGATGTCCGAAATTTTTACCACAAGATAAAACAGTTATCCGGTGGTTATAAGGCTCGGACAGAAGCCTGCCGGGATCAAAATGGACAACTAGTGGTAGAGTCGCAGTCGGTGCTGAGAATCTGGAAGGATCATTTCTGCAGACTCCTAAACGGCGATGACGTCGCAAATTCCGCTGTTAGGCAGAATGTCCCACTCAATTTGGACGACGATGGACAAGAATTCCGTCCCCCCGACTTCGACGAGGTCAAGATAGCAATATCGAGACTGAAATCGAACAAAGCTGCTGGCGCGGACGGACTATCCGCAGAGCTGTTCAAAGCGGCTGGGGATGAGCTGGTTGGGTGCATGCACCAGCTCATCTGTGAGATATGGTCGGAGGAAAGCATGCCCGACGAGTGGAATCTCAGCATCGTTTGTCCGGTCCACAAGAAAGGAGACCCCTTCGACTGCGCCAACTACCGAGGGATAAGTCTTCTTAACATTGCATATAAGATTTTCTCTGCCGTACTGTGTGAGCGCCTGAAACCGTTCGTCAACAACCTGATAGGTCCTTATCAGTGTGGTTTCAGGCCAGGGAAGTCCACAATCGACCAGATCTTCACACTGCGGCAGATCCTGGAGAAGTCCCAAGAAGTACAAATCGACACCCACCATCTATTTGTCGATTTCAAGGCCGCGTATGACAGCGTGCATAGAGACGAGCTATACAGTGCCATGTCTAGTTTTGGCATCCCTACCAAACTCGTCAGATTGTGTAGGATGACGATGGAGAACTCTCGCTGCTCCGTCAAGGTCGGTAGCGAACTCACCGATACCTTCGATGTCAAAAAAGGATTTAGACAAGGCGACGCGCTGTCATGCGACTTCTTTAACATCATCCTTGAGGGGATCGTGCGGAACTCACACGTCAACACCAGAGGCACGATCTTCCACAAGTCCGTTCAATTGCTAGCTTATGCGGATGACATTGACGTGATCGGCCGAACTCAGCGAGCCGTCAATGAGGCGTTTGCTAGCATTGAAACGGAAGCGGCTAAAGTGGGACTGGTGGTAAACGAGGGCAAAACGAAGTATATGCTGTCATCGAAGAAGGACGCAGAACATCGACGTCTCGGACAGAGCGTCACTATGGGCAGCAGACACTTCGAGGTAGTGAAGGACTTCGTCTATCTCGGCTCCGCGGTGAATAGGGACAACAACATCAGTACCGAAATCAAGCGCAGAATCACTCTTGCCAATCGCTGTTTCTTTGGGCTCAAGAGGCAATTGAGTAATAAAGCCCTCTCCCGAACGACCAAAGTGACTTTGTACAACACCTTGATCATCCCAGTCCTGCTCTACGGCGCAGAAACCTGGACGCTACTAAAAGCGGATGAGGAAGCCATTGGTCTCTTCGAGAGAAAAGTTCTGCGTGCGATTTTTGGTCCTGTTTGCGTTGATGGCATCTGGAGGAGAAGATTCAACCACGAACTGTATGGGCTGTACGGCGGCATGAGCCTAGTCAAGCGTCTACGGATACAACGCTTAAGGTGGCTAGGCCATGTAGAGCGCATGGACAGCAATGCTCCGGCCCGAAGAGTTTTCGAATCCGAACCACAGGGACAACGCAACAGAGGACGTCCTAGACTGAGATGGCGCACACAAGTGGAAAAGGACCTCAACCATCTTGGAGTGCGCAATTGGAGACAGCTGGCAAGAGATCGTGCTAGCTGGAGAGGCATGTTGGTTGAGGCCCAGGTCCACCCCGGACTGTAGCGCCATCCGAAGAAGAAGAAGATTAGTATACTGTGGTCGCCGTGGCGTAGTGGATAGAGTGCGACGGCCACACACCGCAGGGTCTAGGTTCGACTCCCAGCTCAACACTAATTTTTCGAATTTTTTCACAGCACCACCTCTTTCGAGCTGCTGACAACACTCAAAGAGTAATAACTGTCTAAGAAAGCTTCTCAAATTTCGCCGTTCGGAGTCGGCAATAAACTGTAGGCTCTTTTACTCGTAAGAGAACAGTAGCGTGCACAACACAGGCAGTTGATGAGCAAGATAGGCCCTGGTCCTTCTTTGGACTGTAGCGCCAACAATTATTATTATTATGATTAGTATACTAGCCTAAGGAACATTTTGGACTCACTTGCGCACAGCAGGCATAGTGGGTGCTTCATTATTGCACTTTCTAAAAATGCACTATTTAAAGAATACATTGAAGATTAAATTAGTTCACTTTGCTCTGTGAGCTATGACACGAATATGTTCTCCTTTGTTACCATTGTCATCATAATCTGTGAGTGAAAAACGGAAAAAAAATCGGTGACAAAGCCGACATTTGCACTTTCAATTGTTTTCCAGAATACAGTTTTTTCAGTGCTTCAATACACGAAATCTAAAAAGTCCTACGCCACACATTTTAACCTTAATGTCCGAGTTCTTGAAAAAAATTTCAATAATCGAATTACCAGCTAGAATCGACGCGTTACGCGTAAATCTTTTAACAAACTTTGTTCTCAAGCTGTTGACCAAATAATTGGATGCCGCTACAGTTTTCACGGGGACCAAGGCCTAGCTTGCTCATCAAGTACTCATGAAGGAGGGAGCTACAGCTTTTTGCCGATTCCGAACGGCGAAGTTTGAGAAGATTTTTCTAAGACACTTATTACCTAACCTCTCGGTGCCGTGAAAAATTGTAGGTGTTCAGTCGGTGTGTGAGTGTCGCACTCTACCCATTACACCACGGCGACCACAAGCTGTCGACTTGCTGTGTGGAATGGTCGGCACGTGTCGTTGAAAATACTTGCCACCTTTCAAATGCTTTAAAGATGACAAATATTTAAACAGTGCCAAGTTTATATCTCATGCTCATAAATTCAAAAATTTCAAAATTGTTGTTCGTGAGAACGAAACCTTAAAAACGTAGATGGGGAGCAACAAGCCCAAAAAATGAACCGTACTTAACCATAGCAGCTATTGTGCTATTTTATGTATTGTTCGGTTAAAGCAAACATAAGCCGCAGTTAAAAGGCGGAGCATACAGACCCACTCTACAGACACTCATTGACATAGAGATGTGTATCTGTGAATGTCATGCATATGTTATGAAAATTGGCCACTTCACCTTCTGTCGTCTGGCCAAAGTATACTTACGGTATAACTTGATCATTCCGTCAGTGTCTCCCAGAGAGTTCTTTGCCACGCACCGATAAGAGCCGAACTCCTTCGCCGTCAGCGGGTAGATGAACAGCTTCATAGCGACCTTATAGTCACCCAGTTCTGTTGTGTTCGATATGTAGTTCCCACCTGAAAGAGAAACGCACAATTGTTACAACTTTTAATTGAATAAACAGTCTCGCCCACCAGTCGAGGACTGTGCCCCAAAATCAGAACCCCCTGTGGACTAGAATCATAAATAATTTCATTTAAATACCATCTCCAGAGCAAGAGTGTCATAAGGCGACGTACCATCACCCGAAGCAAATGAATGAATACATATTGTGTATGTACAAGAATGCAACGAGGACTAAGCTCACCCCAAAGTACCATGCTTCAGTCACCTCAGTTACGTATGCTAATTGTGAGCACAAGTAATTCGGGTTGACAGTGAAACAGTGCGAATGGACATGCAGTGGAGTGTGCACCTCTCAGCTCAGCTCCTCCACGGAACGAGTTCACGGGAACGAGAAATAAATATGGAAAACCTGTTTACTTCAGTGGGATGAAAATGCTTTTATTCAACTTTCGGAGAATAGCAGAAACTGTGTCTCATGTGTGAAGGACTTAATGAATGCGAGCGAGGCAGCGCGTTGGGCTTCCTCGTCATCGGGGATTGGAAAAATGCTTAAAATGTGGAAAAAAGTTATTTTAATTATGAGTGCTTATCCCGTAAGCAGGACAAAGTGCGCTATTATGAAATTTTTTCCTGCTAAGCTGGTTGACTTCTGCTGCCTTTGCTGGGAGTTTGGAACCCATTTGCAGAGCTTCGCGGATGAACGGAAATAGAGTTTGCGGATTAATGTAAGCTGGTTGCTCTGATTTGTACAGTTGTTTCCCGCTTGCGTGTAGACTAAGTTTTGTGTGGTAATTGGAGACTGCTTGACCAAACAGGAATGACGGACATTGGTTTTTAGAGGAAATTTTTGTGGATTTACGTGCGGCGTGTGATTGGGAATATTTCAGAAGTTAATAGAAGTGTTCGCTTAAATAAGAACTGAGAAACAGGGAAAAACAAAATTTTCAACTTTCGCATCTCCCTTATGTAGTGTTACAGCTCTTTTTTCAAGTGGTAGTGAGAAATCTATATATAGATATCAAACTGAAAGCGCAGAATGGCAGATGATTCCTCATTATAGCTCATTATTACAAAAAAGTAACGAAGAATGTGTCTAGACTGGTCCCTAATCCGTTGATATCAACTTAAATTTGATCTCTCCTGCACAGCGAGAATAAGTACAGACTACGGTTAACCGAAGACTAAGCACAGCTGACATTTGTGCAAACTTGATATTAAGATCATGACAAGTAATATGCACCGTCCACCTAATATCAGTGCATTCAAACTAAGCTCCACCCTTGGCGGCTGACTCTTCATTCGTAGTAATTTCAGCTAGCTACACTTAATTTGGACCACAATCTTAATAATAATAATAATTGTTGGCGCTACAGTCCAAAGGGGGACCACGGCACAACCTCTTTCGAGTTGCTGACAACACTCAAAGTGTAATAACTGTCTAAGAAAGCTTCTCAAACTTCGCCTTTCGGAGTCAGCAAAAAACTGTATGTCCCTTCTACTCGTGAGAGAACAGTACTGTCCCCTTGTGGACTGTCGTCCCAAGAAGATTTATTATTATTTTCTGCCTCAAACAGTTTTGGCCAAAACATGTATATGCAAATTTCGAAAACCTTAGAACGAACGAAACAAACATTAATGCGGTATCAATGGTATTTTCTTTTCCTCCTGTGTAACCCTTTGGGAAAGGCTTAAGATGGGGAATAAAAATTAAAACTCACTCTTTATACCACTTAAAGGAAAATATCAAATTCAACGTATGAACTTTTTTCAAATTAAATTACATTATTTCGGTAAGTTTTCAAATGATGGCGCCACCTGCATGTTGTGGCTGATCTTAGAAGGGATTATCTTCTTCATTGGAAAGGCATGATATTTTTCAGGAGCATTAAGTGTGCATAGCCGACTGCTTAAGACAACAATATGGTTCTTTGCATCGGCGAAAATGTCCCTATTTTTCTTGAGCAAGCAGCATTTACGGGAAGTTTTGATTTACTTTTTCAATCGGAAGAAAAGTGCAATTGAAGCTTAAAAAATGATGGGAGAAGTATGCAGTGAATCCGTTCCGACTGATAGATCATGCAGAGATTCATTTTGACCCTACGTAACAGGTATACCGGTTAGTTTTTTTTTTAAATAAAACACTAATTATTAATAGGAAAGTAAAAACATTTTATTCAAAGTATTGGCCATTGTTTTCTACACATTTTGACCACATTTCTGGCAATTTGTGAATACCACGCAAATAAAATTGTTCGTCTTTAAAAGCAAACCAATCAAACACCCAATTTTCAACCTCCTCATAGCAATCAAAGTGCTGCTCAGCCAATGCGTGTTCAATCGATGAAAACAAATGGTAGTCGGAAGGAGCCAAGTTTGGTGAATACGGCGGGTGGGGTAGTTGCTCCCTGCCAAGTGTTTTGATTGTACCCTGAACCGGTTTTGCTTTGTGTGCAGGTGCATTGTGAATGGAGAAAAATTACATTGCCGTGTCTCCTGTCCCATTCTAGTCGTTTCGTGATCAATGCATGGTTCAAATTGATCATTTGTTGTCGGTAGCGATCAGTATAAACGGTATCACCAGGTTTTAGGAGTTCGTGGTGCAGCACACCTTTCTGGTCCCACCAAACACACAGCATTGTCTTTTTGCCGAATCGATCAGGTTTTGCAGTCGATGTTGATGGTTGTCCCAGATTAACCAATGATTTTTTCCGGTTAGGATTCTTAAAATAAATCCATTTTTCAGCGCCAGTAACAATCCGATACAAAACCGATTTTCTTTCGTGTCTTTGAAGCAAAATTTCACAAGTGTTTTTCCGGTTTTCTAACTGTCTTTCATTCAATTCACGTTTCACCCATTTTCCACACTTTTGTATCTTTCTCATAGCTTTTAAACATCTCCATCCAATATCGTTTTCAATTCGGCGTCTTCAAACTGTTTTGGCGGTCTTCCACGTTCTTCATTTCTCACATCAAAATCATTATTTCTTAACTGTTGAAACCATCTTTTGCATGTTGCTTCTGATAAAGCATGATCACCATATCCCTCGACAAGCATTCGATGCGACTCTGCCGCACTTTTCTTCAAATGAAATTAAAAAATTAATGCTTTCCGCAAATCATCACTTTTAGGTACGAAATTCAACATTTTTAACACGATGAAAAAATATGATGTTGTCTGTTCAATGACTTGATGTCATAGCAAAGAAACAAAAAAAAAAGGGCTCGTTCACAACAAATGTTCCCTATCGAGACATTTGTATCTTCACGCTCACTTCATACCGGTAAGTAGTAATCTTAGCGTAGAAGACAAGGAGCTCCTTGAACAGCTTAAATTTTTTAGATGAAGAATTGGAGGGCTAACTTAATCAAGATCTGTGCCACCTGCAAGGTGGGAGAAATTCTGGTTCGTAATTCTCGCCCTAGCGTACAGATTACAAAGTTAAGTGGAAATATTTCAGCGAACATATTCTTTGTGTGATTTGGCCGTGTCAGTAAGACAACGGGTTGATTACGGTATCGCATATATCGCTACTTTTCAGGCGTTCTTAGAAAACAATCGAAATCAGTTAATTCCGAGGCATTCTCAAGAATTGGGCATATCTTTGGCAGCGTTGAACGTCCGAAAAATGTGTTATAAGGTTATAAGGTTTTTGAAATAACTCAAAAAAGCATATTTGAAAGTCGCCCGTCGCACAAAGTGGACTGTCAGCATGTAGTACGATCAGGCGAAAAGAAGACTGTCAGCATGTAGTACGATAAAAGGAATAGAAAATATAAATTATGTGGCTTAAATGTGCAGTTTATATACACTTTACAATGTATTATTATATACACTAAGTCGGCTTAGGTGCATATCAAATGTAAAGTGTACCGTTAGTACGTTAGAACGTCCAACAATTTCAATTATAAATTTTTAAGTTTTACCCTAAGAAAGCAGGTTATACACTCAAATGCACATAACGACCCATTTTACTTTGCTAACAATGTTGCACTTTGAAATATAATCTTTTAATAATTACAATTTTATGTGTGAAATTAGTTTATAACCAGAAAAAAATTAAAAGAGTGATGTACACTTTGAAAATGCTCCTCAGAATGAGTTGGTGGTAATAATTTGCACATTTGAATTCGGCTGCATTTCTGGTAACGGGACCTTTTTTTTACTATCTTGTTTATGGATTTTATGACTGATATAATAAAGACGTTGGGCAATAAGTATGAGGCTCCGGCCTGTCCATAGGAAAACGGAATTAGCATAATAGTGACAAAGTCGATCACAGTGCTCATATTTTGCACAGCACTATATATTTGTTTGAATAGGCACCGCAAAAACTCAGAATACACAAGAGAACGCAAAAGCCAATAAATCATTGATTTGCAACTAATTAGGTGCACCAATTAAAAGAAGTGAAGCATGCGAGCACGAAAAGCCGTCCAATTGGCATTGTAGTGTCCGGTCAAATAAGTCCTCCAATTTCATTCCCACTACCATTCAGTTCGAAGCCAGATCGACGCAACAGATCTGCCAGTGTTAAAACCAATCTTCAAGCTGGTGGAGAAAAATAAAATTTTAATTTATTATCCTCACGGTCCACAATCCACTGACCGCTCCGCATTGTGCGGCGGCGATACTTATTTTTCGCGCGCCAATGAGCAAATAAACATTAACACGATTCACCCTACGCACGCCGATGCCCCCACTTAAAACTGATTGCAGTTTTTGCGTTTCTTTCCCTCCCCCCGGCCACGGTTCAAACAGCTTCTCTACAATTGAAGTCCGTTCCGACAGCGGCGTCAAACAAAATAATAAACCCTTTCCCGGCTGATGAAACAATATTTCCCATAATAAAATCAATCTCCTGTTTACGATCCGCAAACAACAACAAGGGAAAGCGTACTCCCCCATCAGTCGCACAAAAAAAGGACTCGTCTCCACTTCCCGGACAATAACATCCACCAGCAAGCGTCAACAGTGCGAACGTGAATAACGAGCCGAGGTTGGGGGACACAAACAAATTGATACCAAGGTTCAGGATGTGTGTGCTCCTTTTTTTCGTGTTTGCTGGTGTTTCGCCGCACACCCGCCTCCTGGCGGAATTCGTTATGGCAAATTACTTCACACTCTCATTTTCTCATCTCCAAAAACCACACCGGCACGCTGTGCACTTGAAGCACCAACAGCCGCCCCCATCCCCCAACCATGGGGTCGCCCGAAACCAATGAACATATCCATTCCATTCGCACCTTTTCATCCATGAAATGGAAGCAATCTCGGCTCTCTGCACATACCACTCACCCACGGACTCACACACAGGATCGGAAAGGATGTACACGCATGCCGCCTCTACGTTGCGTTGCGTTCGGGTCGAAAGCAAATGTGAGCAACCAGTTAAGGGTTGAATTAAAATCACACGCTTGACTTATAGGGGTTGATTTAATGTGATAACTGAATCATCGTTATCAAGTGATAGTCTTTTGTGTGCGTGTGTGCGCGCCTATTTATTTTTTTTTTCCTCTGGTTTTATGCCCATCTTCTGAATATGAACGATTACATGTGTTCTGGTCTTTTGGTGGTAAATCATATTAATTGACGGACTGGAGGGTCAGCGCCGGTGGCTGTCGATGCGTGTTGTGTTGTTGTCTGAGTGAATGGAAAAGGGTTCGAAATTGATTTTAATTCACTCTCAGTTCGCAGACATGGGATTGTGGCCTTTTTGTCATTTTTATGAATTGTGAGCTTTTAAGAATGTCTTTGTCTATATTGCGGATAGGACAACATACAACTACTAAAGTATTCCATACGTAAAGCCAGAAATGTTTAAAAGTGAAATTGCTATAGATGTCACAAACGAAAGGAATTTTTAAATTTCAAGTAAGGTTCCATTGTGCATGCGCTACCTTCTTCTGCTAAAGACCAATTTCTAATCTTCCGCACAGGAGGGATTTCCTCAACGGGAACAGAACATAAGGCATATCGCTAACATTGATGTTATGTCCCATTGTATGTGTGGAATTTAGAAAGTTGAGTAGCGCTGATGGCATAAGTTCAATTGCCCCGCCGAGATTTTAACAAAAGTCAGACTTTATATCTGCTTTGTCATATAACCTTAAAAATGACCATCAGACGGAATTACACGTCGAATTTTCAAGCCGACATCAAATAACAAAATTTAATATCATGAGAAAATCACTTTGCTTGACTCTGGAAGCAGGCGAAGAAAGATTTAAGTCCAATACAGCAAATCGATAGAAACAATTATTTGCAGTTAATTCGACACACAATTGCAATAATAATAATTGTTGGCGCAACAGTCCAAAGGGGGACCAGGGCCTAGCTTGCCCATCAGCTACTCTTGTTGTGCGCGCTACTGTTCTCTCTCGAGTAGAAGGTACCTACAGTTTTTTGCCGACTCCGAACGGCGAAATTTGAGAAGCTTTCTTAGACATTTATTACTCTTTGACTGTTGTCAGCAGCTCCAAAGAGGTGGTGCCGTGAAAAATTCGAAAAATTGGTGTTGAGCTGGGAGTCGGCGTGTGAGCACTCTACCCACTACGCCACGGCAACCACGACACACAATATAATGTGGGTTTTGCACCGAACGGCTGAGACAGAAACCAGTCCCGCTCTTGGATTCTAAATCAGTTTGCTTTAACGTCTTACAACGTTTTACAGTCGAAATAAAATAAAACCTTTGTGAATCAGAGCAGTAGAGGAAAGCCAGCTCCAAGTACTTTGCCTTTGGTATAAAGTATAAGTTTTCTGTGGTTATGGTACAAATTCAATTAACATATCACAAATGTTAAAAAAAATCCTTTCAGGAAATTTATGGGGGTACAAATTAATTCGAACCGTTTTCAAAAGATGGTGCCACCTGCAAGTTGTAAAACGAATATCTACTTCATTGGAAAAGTGTTGTCTTTGAAAACAGCAATGCTCGACCCCACGATGCTATGAAAACAGTCAAAAACTACCTGTCAACGCTAAGTGGGAGGTCATACCCAACACTACATGTTCACCAGATCTTCCTTCTTTCCTCTACTGGCCGATTTAATTTGCACTCCCAAATCCGTTTTGCGTGGACGCCGTGGCGTAGTGGGTAGAGTGCGACACTCACATGCCGAGGGTTCGGGTTCGATTGCCGGCTAGACACCTCGAATTTTCCATGGCACCACCTCCTTCGAGTTGCTGACAACACTCAAAAAGCAACACTGTCTAAGAAAAAGCCTCTCAAATTACGCCGTCCGGACTCGGCAAAAAACTGTAGGTCCTTTATACTCGTGAAAAAAACAGTAGCGCGCACAACACGAGTAGTTGAAGAGCAAGCTAGTCCTTGGTCCGCCTGTGGACTGTAGCACCACCCAATTATTTATTATTATTAAAACCGTTTTGTCAGAAGAGACCAATTTTAAGAAAAAATTTCTGTTAATTAAATGCTTTTTCAACATCTGTCCTTAATACTGTTAAGCACTATTGCAATCACAACAGCGGCTTGCGATCACAAATAACAGCTGGTGATGTCCCAAAAGTGAAGCTAAAGTTTTGGTGCACCAAAATATTCCAAGATAACTTTGAAAAAAAGAACTAATGGAACTTTTTTCAAAACGGCCGCTTCAACTTTTTTTCTTCGAAAGGAACTGCAAACGATGTCGCTTATACTTTCACTTACTGGGAGATCGCAGTAATGATTTCAACACCAAGATGTGCAAATTTATGAACAAAATTCGCGTTCAACATTGCGACTTTTGGAGCATTATGAAAATTTTTCAGCGCCTTCAATTGCCTTCCGCATTAATCAATCTATCCATGAAGATAACCTTGAACCCATATTTTCGCTACAATGGTCCCAAACCAGTGAGGCAATAAAGAAAATGCACTGAAGAATATATAACCACCATTAACATTTCTGTTACCGAGAACCCAAATGAATCACTCAGGCAACGTTCTCAACGTGCGGGCATCGCGAAATTGTCGAAATTGTGGTGCATTTAGCCAGAAAATTTTGGTCTACATCGGTACATGCTTAATTTAATATAGTAAGTAATGCTGTTGGACAATCTAAAGCGTTCTCTGTTCATAATTTGTGCTGAGGAACGGCTTGAAATCGATTCTGGTTTACATCAAAAAATAACCTTCGGTGATGGTAGCGATCCATATTTTCTCAACGAGTTTCCATTACATCTCGTGAGATTCGCTGAAAAAGTTAACGTGCAAGAGGTTTCATGGGACCCTTAGTTGAGAACGTTAATCGCCACTTTATAATGGATGCAGCTGCTATAACACCATTATAAGTGATTATTTTGAACTCGAATTGTTGACTTGTCTTCAGATGGTGCCACAAGCAACACAGCTACAACCGATATACTGGCGAGCATGCATTTCAAGAAGCGCTCTCACCGCTGGGCAGGGTCGCCCAAGTGATTAACTTTCTTAAGACAATTTTTTCTACATGAAGTTGTAGGTCTAATCCACAAGCCAGCAACGGTAGAAGAGCTCAAAGCTGGTATCAAATATGATATGGCTGCAATTTCATTCATTTCTGAGAAAAAGTGGCACTAATGGGACTAAACGACTTCAAACGTGCTCGTGGTTGTTACACGAAAAATTTAATTTCATACATATTTGTCGCCAAATTATGGAACATATTAAGAAATATACCTTTTGGGTTTTGTTTTATTAAAAAAAAACCGTTGAAGCACCTCTTAAATTAGTACCGACTTTTAATTTGAATATAATATTCTTCTTTTGTATAAAAAAAGAACATGCAAATCTGCAATTCAGTTTTCAGGAAACACTATTGTTTTTCTGAAATGTCTGAGCCTCAGGCATGTAGAGGAAAAGTTATAAAAATTTTTGGCGCTACAGTCCAAAGGGGGACCAGGTCCAAGCTTGCTCATCTATTACTCATGTGTGCGCGCTATTGTTCTCTCATGAGTAGAAGGGACCTACAGTTTTCTGCCGACTCCGAACGGCGAAATTTGAGAAGCTTTCTTAGACAGTTATTAATCTTTGAGCGTTGTCAGTAGCTCGAAAGTGGTGATGCCGTGAAAAGCTGAGGAGTCGAACCTAGACACTGCGGTGTGTGAGTATCGCACTCTATCCACTACGCCACGGCGACCACAGAAGAAAAGTTACTCACTCTATTAACGCTATTCTAAAATCAAGCAACGATAAAATAAGAGAAAGCGTGCTATCGAGTTCCGTCGATAAAGTAGAACACGAAGTCGAAAGACCGAGAAAAAGCAAATAATTTAAAACTCACGATAATCACGAAAACAAACCAGTCCTTTTTAAAGTTTCCATTGCTTCCAAAGAGGAGTAACAAACATAGCTGCCAAAAACTTTGCACATAAGCAAAAACAATTCAAAGTTCCCATCGCATATTAAACGGTGATTTTTTAAAAGGAAATGTTTTCAAAAAAAAAAAGAAAATATATAAAATTCAGCAAAAATGCATGAAGTCTTTATTTGAATCGATAGTACGGTCCATATAATTTAATGTTTGAATATTATTTCATGCAAATGTTGACTTTGATTGCGCCTCAAATGGTCCATCCGCTTTGTCCAATTTTGGCATACTTTTTCCAACATTTCGGCCGGTATCTCACGAATAAATGCTTCAATGTTGTCTTTCAATACGTCAATTGAAGCGGGCTTGTCTGTATAGACTTAACATAAATTGCACGATCTAGGTAGCAAATTGACCGGTCCGAACGTGAAATAAAATGTTCACCGAATTCGCCTCTCAATAAGTCCATTCTTGCGCTGTGTAGCATGTGGCACCATCTTGTTGAAACCACATGTCATGCAAGTCAAGCTCTTGCATTTTGGGCAAAAAAAGTTGGATTTCATCTCACGGTAGCGCTCATCATTAACTGTTACGTTACGATTTGCATTATCTTTGAAGAAGTACGCTCCACTGATACCACCAGCCCATAAACCGCACCAAACTGTGACTTTTTCTGGATGCATTGGTAGATCTTGCTATGCTTCTGGCTGATATTCACTCCAAAATCAACAATTCTGCTTATTTACGTACCCATTGAGCCAAAAATGAACTTCGTCCATTTTTGAACATAAAATGGAAGAAGCGCGCGATGAACTTTCTTAACAGAGCCCACATTTTGATAATAAAATTCAATAAATAGCTAGCGTTGCTCGTCTGTAAGACGATTCATGGCTAAATTATAGACCAAACTGAAGATGTTTGACATTGAAACAAAATACGAAACGTGCGTCAGCTGTTTAAACCCGTGTTGTCAAAAAGATTATAACTAAAAAATCACCCTTTATGAGTAAAATGTCTTTACCTTTGACGGATTTTACTGCGTAAAACCCTCGTATTTTAGATACTACAAAATATGGGGTGGTAAACTTCCACAAATTTTGATTGGTGTTTAGAGAGTTTTGAACTTTTAGTACAAGTTACAGTTAGTACGAGGTATTTGTTTCTATGCCCAGTTGTTTAAATATGCTTAATATATTTTATCTTATTCAGGGCCGATTTTTCAATAGTCAGATAAACAATCAGATAGGAGTTAACTGATAGTTAAGGCATAAATGCATTTTTCAATAGTTGTTTAGCAGCTATCTGAGGAACCATCTAACTGTCTGTTAAAGTTATCTGTCCGTTTCTGTGTCAGATAAAATGTAATCCCCTAGTTAAAGTAAATTGGCTGTCAAATTTAAACATGTAAATAATTACAAATTGTTTTTTTTTAAATGGATTTTTTGGACGATGTCGACGATTTACTTATTGAGGAAGAAGAAATAATATGTAATCGCTTCAATTCAACTTCAAAAAAGAAAAGAGTAGTGAGGAAGCGACCTGATCATTATAAGGAATGGGAAGAGAGATTTCAAACGAAGATTCAGGATGCAGAAAGATACTGTCGAATACTTACTTTCATTAATAAAGGACAAAATTGTGCATAAAACAGAAAGGTTAGTTACGCAGATACATTCGAATATACATATGTATATCTTTCATTTCTATATTGAACTTAACATTTTGGGGATTTATTTTAGAAATCAATGCGTTTTACCCATGACACAATTGTTGATTGCTTTACGGTTTTATGCTACAGGAAGTTTTTATATTACGGTAGGAGACTTTTCGTGTGTCACTGCTTCGACTATATGCAACGTTGTGAAAAGAATTACGCTAGCCATTGTTGCGTTGAGACCGATGTTTGTAAGATTGCCAAGAAACCAAGAAGAAATTTTACTAATACAGACGGGTTTCTACCGAACAGCACGGTTTCCTCGAGTAGTTGCATCAATAGACTGTACTCATGTGCGTATAGTTTCACCAGGTATGTTCAGTTGTTAATCGTTTGTCCTAAACGTTTTGAAAAATTTCATTTTAGGAGGAGATATTGCTGAAAATTTCAGAAATCGAAAAGGCTATTTTTCCATCAATGTACAAGCTATGTGCACATCAAACTTAAAGTTTATTAATGTAGTTACTCGATGGCCAGGCTCGACTCATGACAGCCTCATATTTCACAATTCTGTGGCTAAATTTCATTTCGAAAATGGTTTTGTTGGAAATGGAATCCATTAACAACCGCGTTTCACTAGGCATAAAATTAACAGCCCTCTCGCGCTTTTTTGTCTGTAGGTCAACGTTTTCCATTTTAACTATTATTATTATTACTTGAAACTTCGAAAATACTCGGGAAATTATTTGAAATATGCGGAGATCTCAAAATAGACGTTTATCTGAGAGCATAACCAGCTCATTTGCTCTAACACAAACAATTACCAATTAATCTGTTTCATTCACACAAATACCATGTGAAGTTAGACACAATTGATATTTGCCGCTCTGCAAAATACGGTCAAATAACTATCCAGCTGTTAGTTTTCGATTGAAAAACTGAAACTACTTATCTAGCAGATAAAGAGTCGAATAAATTTATTCGTTCGTTAGCAATCAGTCTGTTTATCTGACTATTGAAAAATCGGCCCTTGGTGTTTTTTTTACAAAACTACTGAAAAAAAATATAAAGAATTTTTTTTTTGCATTTGTTTCTACCATTCATACTGTGATCTTTCCAGCCGAGAAACCTAAGCATTTCAAATCAGATTTTCTGACATCAGCTGAATAGCCTTTGAAAATGTGTTGTGATATTTGAAAAAGAAATTGCCCTTGTGCGGCCGCTGTTGTGCAGTGTGTAGAGTGCGACACTCAGACGCGGAAGATCCAGGTTCGATTCCAGATTTGTGGTGTTTAGAATATTTTCACGGCACCGCTTCTTTTGAGCTTCTGTCAATACTCAAAGAGTAATTGCTGTCCAATAAAAAGCTTCTTAAATTTCGCCGTTCGGAGTTGGCTAAAAACTGTAGATCCCTTCTAATTATGAGAGAACAGTAGCGAACACAATACGAGTATTTGATGAGGAAGCTACGCCTTGGCCCCCCTGTAAATTGTCGCGCCATCCAATTGTTATTATTACTAAATGACCTTATACATACATAGTGGACTGTACTCCTGGTAGGGTTTTCAAATTTATCAAGCTCATGACGGTCAGATGGCTTTAGTCTGAAATATCTTTACTGAGTATAAGGCTGGCTGAGAATGAAATTTATTCTCAACCAATGCCAACTAGGATAGGAAGGGACGTTTTCCTTTTGACATTTCAACAATAGCAGGAGAAGGAAACCAAGGGTTTGAAAAAAAATTCAAACAACTTTTGTTGAATATTCTGACCGTAACGTCACAGACTACATTTTATATGAATTTTGCATGTAGCGCCTCAAATATTTAAAAAAACCTCTTTAGCTAGATGTCGACCTCCTCTTATGTGCGACATTTGGTCCATACGCCTCCACTAAAGCGGTGTTCCATTAGTTCGGAGTTAAAAACTCTTTAAGCTGAAGCAGTGTTGCGCATACGCTCTGTATATTCGAGGTATCGCAGACGTTCACTCTGTACAGTTCGTAGCTGTGATCTTCTTTCTCAAAAACCATTAATGCAAATTACCAGTAAAAGTTTGTTTCTCGAAAAGACATATAACTTCATCATTTGCCCTTGAGATTTTTTAAACTTATGCGCCAAAAGCTGAAGAGTTATGATTGAGGTCAAGGACCTTCGGGAAAGGGGTCGACTACTACTTAATTGCCTCTTGAGTCACAAGTTTCAACGATCGGCAAACGTAATTCTGTGTGTAATCTCGTGCTGATACTGTTCATACTATTGGGATATTGGTAGCCGAGGTCGATGAAGTCCCTGGCTACTTTGAAGTGGTGATATTCTGAACGCATCATTAAAGCTGTTCGTCCTTTCTTGACATGAATAATGATCAACCCATTGGAAGGGTGAATTCACTTCCGCCTGTGCAATGAAGACAAAGTTGGTGATTGCTTTCAAGTAAGTGGGATGTCACAAACAATTTCTGATATTGCACAGGATAAGTTGACCACCAACCTCCTCGTGGTGCGATATGGATACAGTTTTACAGCAACCACTTAAAGCTGAACCAATGTATACAGCGGCCCCTCACTTAGAGTGTTGCGTGTGGAGTAAACTTTCACGCCGTGTTGTGAAATTTTGTTCAGTACTTAATGCAAGCTACGACTTTTGACATTCACTGAAAAATAGTAAAAGGAGTGACACCACACCGATGTTGTAATGACGGAAGGCAACCTATTTCCATAACCCTAATTGAAAAAATTAAATCTAGCCGTCCTTCATCAATTAAACTGTCCTGTACTGTACTTCGTTCGTATACAGAACATTTTTGGAGGAATCTTGGTTCGCTATTCGTCCTGAACTTTCAACGGGCTTAGAAAACGGCGACGGTAAGACCTCCTAAGCATTAAAAAATGGAAGCCGTCGGCGAACTATACGAGGTCCAAAGGTTCATTGGACAAAACTTTGCATGCGACTTTCTTGTCCCATTGCCACTATTTAATGCCAGGTTTCAACAGTTTCTGAACTTCAAAGGCACACTTACTCCATGTTTTGCGAATGATGTTAGGAGTGTAAAAGCTGAATTAAATTTGATTTCTGCTGGAAAAGTTTAATATCAACATACGAATGTCTGCAAGTCAATCCCCTTCTCAACCAGCCTTTTTGTAAATTTTGATTTAATCAGAGCTCTCTTTCTCTCAACCTGTCGTTTCTCCTTCACCGAATGTATGACTTTAAGTAGAAGTTAAAGTTTCAGCATTTTCAAATTTGACCCAATTATATAGCCCAAACAGCAGTTCTGCAAAAGCTTCTCAGGTGAACGCATTATGCATACACGATAATGCGCAATTCTGACCTAACTTTCCCTGTCACTAAATGGCAAGCGATTGCGGCAGTCGTAGTGACAACTTCAAGCCTCATTTTCAAAATGTATCCCAGAGCCATGGCATCCTTTCAACTGCAATGAAGCGTACTTAATTACTTTGTGCACCATGAAAACGAATTTTCAAAACTCCACCCAGTCCCGTTCCGAGAATCAAACAAATCCTAAAGCCCAACCGACCCCACCTCCTCTCCCTTTTCGACACTAGTTATCGTCGCCGAGCTGCACCCACCACCCCCTTACGCCATGGCATGACAATAAAATCGATACGCAGAGCCAATTCGTCTGTGGACCAGTAATGTCAGGTGTACTGAGTCAACACACCCCCTCACTCCGACCGAGCCATTGAAGGTAAATGTAGCGAACGTAATAAGCAAATATCCACCCCATATCTGAACGTCACTCGCCGGCACGACGTGAACGACGACTACAACGACTACGATGACTATGACGACTACAGCGACTGCATACAGATTTCGAACACATGTTGATGTATGGGAAATATTATTTATTTCGCACGGCCTCCGCACCCGCATCACACCCACTAATCGTGCTCATACCGCACCGTACCGCACTGTACCGTTCCGTCCACTCGACCACCGAAATCCTGGTCAAATGCAAATCCCAACACCCTCACAGTGGTGCTTGTGATTTATGCACATGGTAGATGGTAGCCCGGGACCGACATTGGCCTGCTTTGGTATAAATAATCAGCGCGCATCCATGAGAACCGGGAAGCGATACGGAAAGCGCTCTCCTTCTCTGTCTCTCTCATTCCCCTCCAGCTTCAAACTGTTGAGGGAATTTTTTACCACACAATCGATGGCGTTCCACGTTCCACCGGGTACAAGAAACCGTGCATCAAAACACCAGCATTTGGCGAAGTGTGGGCGGCATGCAGTGCAGAATGCGGTGCGACCGGTAGTGTGCTGGTGGGGAACCAAGATTATAAAGGAACTACATTAAATAACGAATTTCTTCACACACCCTCCGTCGCCGTGCGTCCACTTTGGAACGCGAAAAGGGGCAATTTAAAAGGCAATTTAGAGTTTTCTTTTAAGAAGACTCGCAAGGTTACTATTATCCGGTGCATTGAATGCACATTAGAGGGCCCTGAGTAAGACTTCAACGATGGCGTGCATACACCAGCACCGGCACTAGCACGAGCGCCACCACCGCGGGAGCAACAACAGTTCCGTCCGTTTTGTGCTGCTACATATTATTAACGGGGGTGGCCCAGGCATGCATAGCGCACAATTTTCTGGGCGCCTTCCAAGTGAAACCTAGACGTATGGCTGAGTAACATTCAACAATCTCCTCAGCGGATAGTGGCGCCGCTGACTGAGACTGATATATTGGCGTGCCCCAAAGTCCTTAGTATTAATTAAAACCTTTGAAACCGCAATCCAAGGAGTTTGAAGTGAGAGGCGGGGTCGAACTCTGTTGTTGAAGGACACAAGCTTAAAGTTTGCGGATGCATTTCGGAGCCGCCTGGTTTTTCGCGAACGAAATTGTTTGCGGAAGGATGGAGGTAAAAACTTTCATAACCCTAGAGCGCGAGAGGTGACAAAAATTTGAAAAATTGTGAAAATAGTGGGGAAAGTCCTTTAGAAAGTTCTCAGGGGGACAAGGGCACGTACAATGGGTGACACTGTTGAGCGCAGACAATGGACAAAGGGCGAACCTGTTGGGAAGGGGTTTGCTTTTGTTTTTCTTTCGGATCGGAGATCGGTATTCGACACAGAGCGCTGTGCGCTGTTCGTTCAGACGGTGTAACTCACCTGAAGTGTGTTTTGTTGCGACCCAGTGGAAAATAAAAAGGCAACAACATGAAATGTGCGTAGGACCCTAGTCAAACCCAACGGCATTTCTTGACGAAGACAAGTTAAAAAGTGGCGAATACCTAAACCTTGTGAATGAGGACTATTTGCAGACTTCGAAGTTTCGCCGCACATCACTAGATTCCTTAAAAGGAGCTCAATTGAATTTGACAGCGGTTTTGTTTGTCTGTCTATTTAGAAACAAATCTCATTGTATATCCCTTTCGTCGGTCTCCCGCTGTGCTATTCAGTGAGTCAGTGGTGTTCTTGGGTAAGGTATACATATACAAAACTGAAAGCGGTGGGAGTGGAGATGTACAAAAAAGAATAACATTAAACAGACAAGATTCTTTTGTTTGGCTTTAACAACCCACTTTAAATCGTATAGCTGCCTTGGATAGACAACCAAAATCGGGTGCAATATCATACAGGCGAAACCAAGTGTGCAATCAGTCTTTCCAATGTTTGATTCTGGGCCGCCAAAGTTAAACCAACTGGTTCTGTATTAAACAAGCGGTTTAGAACGCCTTTGCTCTTCTCGAACTGAATGGTATGTACTTCTTATGACTTTGTTTAACTGGATCACGTCTCCAGGACAACGACAACGACAAACTCTTAAGCCTTTGTGACGGCGTGGTGTAGACTTAGTGTCGACTCTTTGTTATTTTTAGCAAAACCTTAACATTGCCCCATCTCTATGGTAATTTCCGAAGACCATCTTTGAAAAAATAAGTCCTCTCTGATATCGACCTAATTACTGAATCACTGAGCCATTAGTTTCTTCAAAAGATTCAGTGACTCCAAATAAAGAAGCAGGGACTGTAGGATACGACGGCTGGTATAAGCCTTCCCGTTTCCACGTAGTTTTGACCCAGAAAACAATGTCTATTGCAGACATACTTTTCTTGGAAAATGTAACAACTTTCCAGTGAAGTGGGTAATATCTTCCAAGATTTGCATGTGGCGCCCTCATTCGAAAATGAATCGCATTAATTGGAACTTTCATTAATGAAAAGAGGTTTGCAACACGGTCATTTAAACATTTTCTTTACAAGAATGGTTAACAAGCCATTTTTTTTAAGTTTTATTGCACTTTCTACATTTATACCCATATTTTGTTGCCAAATCATCATGGTGCAGGACATTAAATTTTAATGATTTCAAATGTGGGGCCTGTCGCCATTATTTCTCTAAGAAATAAATGAGCAAATATAATGTTCAGCTATAAGGAAAATTGTATCCGCCGTGGCGTAGTAGGTAGAGTGCGACGCTTACACGCCGAAGGGGTAAGGTTCGATTCCCGGCTGAACACCTCAAATTTTTCACGCCGCCACCTCTTTCGAACTGCTGAAAACACTCAAAGACTACTAACTGAATAAGAAAGCTTCTCAAACTTCTCCGTTCGGAGTCGGCAAAAAACTGTAGGTCCCATCTACTCGTGAGAGAACAGTAGCGCGCACAACACGAGTTGTTGATGAGGAGGCTAGGCCCTGGTCCCCCTGTGGTCCGTCGCTCCAACAATTATTATTATTATTATCAATTTCTCGTAGATAGGGTTTGTCAAATGTAAAAGGTGTGTTACTGGACATACAGTAATCCACATGTGTTGCATAAGCGCCAATTATTGTGAACATCATACAGTTGCTGTGAGTGAAGATCTTTATTGCACCATGACATGTGAACATTTTTGGCTACACTTGGAAAGTATACACTTGACCAATACAGTACAAACACGTTTTACGCAACTAATTGAAATTGCGGCGGTTGCAATTAACTAGGTTGTTGTACTTATTGGATTTTTTAAATAACATACCATTGTGTGTTTTTGGGTTATTTATTTAGATATATAATTCAGAATAGTATAGATATTGAATTAGTTTTTAAAGTTATCGCTACTATTATGCGCTGACGATTCATATAATAAAACAATTGTTTTGTTTGGCAACATCCTGCAGAAGAACTCAGATTCGTCGGCCTTGTAGATTTGATGAACGCTTAGATTAAGATTTTCTTGAATTTTCATCATGGACGGTTCGACAAGTTCTCGTTTATTAGGTAACTTTTTACCACAGATCTTAATATTCGAATACTGTGTTGTTTTTTAACCTTCGCAAAGCATCTCAATTTTTTCTTAATTTTTTTGTGCAAATGAGTTACCTTTGACTTTATAATTTCATTAGAAAGCGGACATTTTAAGCTATTTGCTTTTGAAACAATTCATATAACGCGTTCTATCTGTGGCCATTCGAAAGCCTTAGGTGTTACGTGTGTAATAGGCGAACCGGACAATTGAGTGGAGAAGATAAAAATACAGACAAACAACTCCCCGCTTGTGTGTCGTTTGTTAACAGAAGACCAAATGTACGTCCACTGAGACATTTATACTTGCGTTAGGTATGCTCAATACAGTACATTGGTTGTTATTGAAATCTTTGGAGACTATACGATTAGATGGCCACGGTGTAGGGTATGAAAATATAAGTAAAAAAAATATGCATTCAAAAAATTTAAATTAATTTTTTTTTCGAATACACGTGTTTCCCAGGTCTAGATTTAGCGTATGCCACAAACTTTTTAAGACTATTTTTCTTTTCGTTCCTCCTGCATATGCTGAGCGTTTTTTTAGTGGCTGCTGTGGCGTAGTCGGCAGAGTGCGACGCTCACACGCCGAAGGGTCTAGGTTCGATTCCCGACTGAACACATCGGACAATTTTTCATAGCACCACTTCTTTAGAGCTGCTGACAACACTCTACGAGTAAAAACTGTGTCACGAAAGCTTCTCAAATTTCACTGTTCGGAGTCGGCAAAAAAACTGCAGGTCCCTTCTAAGACAACAGTAGCGCGCATAACACGAGTAGTTGACCAGCAAGATAGGCTCTTGTCCCCTTGTGGACTGTCGCGCCAACAATTATTATTATTATTGTGAGCATTATATTTTTCACAAAGCACCTTAACACAGACACCATTATTCACTTCGGAGAAAATTTAACTTTTTTTATAGATAACTTAGTCAAATTTCGTGTACCACGTATTCTGGAGAAATTCGGACGGAAACCACCTGCAGAAGATTTTCCTCTTGCCACAAACAAAACTAAATTTCTGTAAAATAATGACTGAAGTAACGAACCAAAACGGAGAACATGCAAATAAAATACACAAAACGTTGCATTAATCGAGGAAGCCCTTTTGAAAAATTACGCTTATCAAATCAACATGTGCAACGACTGAAGTGTTGGGAACATCGAGGAGATATGCAAATCGAGGGTTGCGTTAACAGTGTTCGTAGAGTTCGTAGATTCAGAGACGGATTCATCGACTGGCCTCTCTGCTTTGAAGTTGCGTAAAGTCGTTGGTGAATTGTTTTTGGGTTTCATTGGAAAAACTAGGTTTGACCAATATAAGCGATATTTAACACAACGGTGCCATAAACGGCACTGCATACATTACAATTAAAGCGTAATGTTGACGTCGCGTAAGGTGAAGCTACACCCTACGACTATAGTTATAATAGTTAGAGCGACAGAATGGTGTGTACTTCTTTTGACTTTATTTAACTGAATCACGTCTGCAGGACAACGACAACGACAAACTCTTAAGACTTTGTGACAGCGTGGTGAAGACTTAGTGTCGATTCTTTGATATTTTTATCAAAACCTTAACATTTCCCCATTGAACAATAAGTCCTCTATGATATCGATTTCATTACTAAGTCACTGAGCCATTAGTTTCTTCGAAAAACGCAGTGACTTCAATTAATTGCGCATCCGTCAAAAAAAGGTACATGAAATGAGCAGGAACTGGAGGATGCGGCGGCTAGTGTAAGTCTGTCCGTTTCCCCGTAGTTTTGACCCAGAAAACAATGTCTATTGCAGACATACTTTTCGGAACGGAGAAGTTTGAGAAGCTTTCTTATTCAGTTATTAGTCTTTGAGTGTTGTCAGCAGTTCAAAAGAGGTGGTGCCGTGAAAAATTTGAGTTGTTCAGCCGGGAGTCGAACCTAGACCCTTCGGTGTGTGAGCTTCGCACTCTACCCACTACGCCACGGCGGCCACACACTATACGATAGCTCCTGGAAAATGCCCAGAAAATGAACCTTTTAGTTGATTTTAAGGCCACATATGATAAGTGTGCAAAGTGACGATTTATAAAATATATGTCTACCAAATTGTGTAGAATGGCGAAGGAGAACTCTTGCATCTCCGTCAAGGTTGGAATTGAACGTACTTAATACTTCAATGTCGAAAACAGTTTTGGAAAAGCAAATGCCCTGTTATGTGACTTATTTGACAAGCCTCTAAAAGAGGATTGGCGGCATATGAGGACAAAAGGGGGTAAATGCTATCGTTAAGGAGTGACACACAACATCGTCGAAACTTCGAGGTAGTCAAAGATTTCTTATACCACGCAGGAGGAGAAAGACCTCAACCAACTGGGAGTGTGCTATTGGACGCCGCTGGCGAGAGATCGTTGTGTCTGGCATGTTGCGTGAAACCCAGGTCTACACCAAACTGTAGCGCCACTCAAAGAAGAAAAAGAAGAATATTGGTTAGCACGTTCATGCGTTAAGACTATTGTGTTTGCCATTGGTCGATATTTACAAGCCGTCAGCGATGAGCTCAAAACCATCATTGAACGTGAGATGGTTAAAATGTCAGCCAATTTGTGACACAAACTGTTGGAGAGCGGGCTCTGAAGCCTTACTTTTCTGGTGTATTTATAGTAGTCTGCCAGTTGTAGTTGAATTTCATTCATAACTGGAACTAAATGTTTGGGAACACATCACCATATTTCGGTTTAAAAAAAAAAAAAAAACGCGTCTTTAATGAGAAACCATTTATAAACAGACTTCTATTAGTAGGATCGCTATTGTACATAGAAATTCGATCCTTGCCTCATTTGAATCAATTTTGCAACCCCTGTTAAACAAAACAATAGACGATTACGGCTTCTCTGCGAACACATTTAAAATAATTAAATTATTTTTCCGTAAACAACAATTGTCTTCTGTATCATCGAATGCCGACGTTTCGTAAAGAGACACACAATTAACGAAATCGCGTTCAACCCACTTGGCACGATTTGTACAAAACCCCCTTCACAATCAATCTTCTTTCTCTGAAGATATTAACTCTCATGGTTGTCTCACAAGTTCAACTTAATCCTTTGTTTTTTCTATTTAAGCACAACAAGTAACACTTCTTTTTTCCCCCTACCGCCTGACTCTAAAAACAAAAATAAAACTTTTCAAAACAAACTAAAATCAAACATATCTACTCACCGGGGGGCACACTTTCACCGGTCCTCTCTCTAGTCCAGTAATTTATTGACTTTGGAAAAGCTTCCGATTGGCATTCCAGTGCAACACCTTTACCCTCGACTGCTCCGATTAATTGATTTTGTACTGTAATCATTGGCGGGACTGCAAAGAAAAGAAGAACGAAACCGAACAAAGTCAAATAAACATTGTCACATTGTACACCCTTTAAGATTCCTTCCTTTCGCTTTCGCACGCAAAAGAAAACAACTATCAACTGCAAAACACTTACAATGCACAATGAGAGTTATCCTTTTGCTCACTGATGGCGGAACACCATTCGATGCAATGCACAGGTAGGCGCCCATATGTTGCCTTTTAACGTGCGGCAGAACTAGGTCAAGGGCTTCGATGCTTGCAACTGGCAATGGTAAAAGGACACAAATAAATGTACATACAAACATGTGAGTGCGGACGAGAATCTGTTCAAGGAATAGCTTAAGCAACAATATCTCACAAGGTCACTGCTTAAAGAGCGACAGCGCGCGGTGTGCTCGATTTGTCGATTTGTGTGTCTCCGAACAAATGTCCCGCAATGCATACAAGTCCTGGTGCATAATAACTTCTGTCTTTAATGCCCGCCGCGGGCCCAGTGCTGATATCGTAAATCGATTTGCTGTAGGGTCTGGAATTATAGTCTATGAGACGGTCAATGTGTATTATTACAGGTTTGGTGGTGGTGTCCTAGAAGGGGCGTTTCAAAATTAATTTTTTAAAATTCCACCTTCGGCGACCCTCTCCTGATATTGGGAGCAACGACTGCTCCACGCTTTGCCGACATGTATTTGAGGCGCCCTCCTGTCCTGGAATATACTTGCATACAGTTTCATTCTCTTATGTCGATGGGCGGTAGTAATAATATGGAAGAATTAAATTTATGCATGGGTTGATATGCGGTTGCGATTGACCTGCACTGTATATTACGGTAAAATAAAAGGGGTTTCATTCTGATCATACGCGAAGTGGAGGAAATCAATGTTTTAACATTTTTTGAAACGAAAAATAGTACTCCTCGCTGTTTGCAAGAAAAGCTTTTACGGGATATTAAAGACATTTAGAGCTTGAAAACGGGTGCTTTGAATGAATACTTTGTTACATCCAAGTTGCGTTACTTTCTTAACCAAAACATTGTCCAATTTATTTTTAGATAAGCTCTACGTAAGTTCTAGGTTCAGGATCTTTGAACTTTTTTTAACTTGAGGTCATGCATGGCCAGCCAACGCAGATAGTTTTTGCCAACCTCACTGAACGCCCTATCCCAGATGAAGGAATAATAGCGTATCATTCATGTTTAAGTTCCGAAAACAAAACTTGAAAAGTAAACTGTGTTTTAATTTCTCCTAGGCACCTTGACACTGGTTCATTGTTCACAAATAAACCGAATAAGCATACGAACGTTGCCTTTTATATTTCGGGATTGGGCAACCCTAGTCTTGCAATTTGCCAACTGCCAGTTCTATCGTAAAGTTTGACATTTGATGTTATACGTACTCAGAACGTTTTGACATACGAGCGCTATTTCTGTTGTTTACAGTAAATTAAAAGATTCATCTCACCCAAAAAATGAAATTAAATCGTGAAAATTTTCTTGCGATTATTTTTTACAATTTTCGAAATGGATTAACTCAACAACAGTCCATCGATGAACTTAGTTCAATTTTTGGCGATGAAGTTTTATCAAGGACCAGGGTTTATCGATGGGGTGGTGAATTCAACCGAAGTTGTAGTTCACTCCAAGACGAATTTCGTGGAGGTCGTTCAAAATCAGCTGTTGTTCCGGAAACAATTGATACTGTGCGCCAACTGCTATTGCAAGATCGTAATGTGACCTATCGGGAGATTGAAAAAACCGCAAGCATTAGTGGGATCAGTGTACATTCAATATTGCATGAACATTTGACAGTCAAAAAAATTTATCCGCATTGGATCCCACACAATTTGCCAATCGCTCAAAATAAGGTTCGTATCGATTGGTCGAAAGAAATGCTCCAAGAACACAATTGCGGTGCTTCGAAACCCGTCTATGACATCAAAACAGGTGATAAATCGTGGGTTTACGCGTATGAACCCGAAAGTAAACAACAGTCGACTGTATGGGTGTTTCAAATTGAGCCCAACAAAAGTTACAAGCGCACGAAGCACTTCCACGCAAATGATCGCCTGTTTTTGAGGAAAAACTGGACATGTCGCAAGCGTTCTACTAGAACAACGCAGAGCAGTCAATTTTGAGTCGTACACAACCATTTGTTTGCCAGTTGTCTTCCAAGAAATCAGGAAAACCAACCACATAACACAGATCACTCTTTGAATTTGAAGATACCTCAATCAGATTGGCAAAAGTGCTTCGGTAATTGGTTCAAACTCATGCAAAACTGTATAGATCTTAATGGGGAATATTTTGAAAAACAATATAGCTATTTTAAGATTAATTTTAGTTCTCTAATCCCGAAATAAAAAAGGCAACCTTCGTAAGCCGCTATATCTTTCACCAATTTTTAAGAGGTAATCTTCAAACTTATATAGATGCTGTTTTACAGGTTCTATTTCGACATTGAGTTTTTTTTGAAAAGACTTTCTTCGATTCTTTAGAAAGAACTTAATACGCGGGGTTCCATAGGATAGATTCCATCGGATAGATTCTACAAATGAAAAGAAAAGAGATTTCAAAGTACGTACGTTTTGAAGTTCTTTGAAATTTTTTAAAATGATGCGCAACATTGAAAACATTTAGTGACTAAAACTGCAACGTGATTCACAAAACAAGTTGTCGGTTGAAAATTATTTCAAGCCTTTTCTTAGACATCACTCTTGAAGGGAGTAAAGGGCATTAAGATCAGAAAAATATTAAACTTTGCCATTTGGCAGTAGTTAAGTTCGCACCACTTTGTTAGCTTCTTAAAGTCTTTTTGTAATGAAATACAATCTGGGGCGCCCTTTATGCTCTGATAGACGTTCAAGTTGGGGCTTACATTAAACATTTAAAATTTGACAGTTTCTTAGGAATGTCATTAAAAAAAAAAACAAGAATGAAACCAAGATGACAACCTCCAGCCAATTCCTTATGTAACGTGAATATGTGAGGAGAGAGTACTATTAATCTTAACGTATGATACTTTAAGTCATTTAAAAAAAAGACTAGAAGGAAAATCTATTTTATTCAACTTAATGAGTAATTTTTTATGATTAACCCTTTCGAATGCTATTTTTAAAAATCTGTATTGACGACATCAATTTGATATCCTGTTTTTCATTCAAAGTAAACTTGGGAAAAACTGTCAATTGCCAGAGCAAAACGAAATTGAAATAGAGAAACAGTTGTTTTTAAGAATCGGAGATAATATATCACATAATTTAAAGAATTACAGTTTTGTTGCGAGTTTACAAATTTGCCTATAGTTAAAAACTACATTTCTGTTTCCTGATTTGAATGTCGGTTATTTGAAGAACGTTTTCTTAATATTCGCCACAAGAAAGCGGCAATTGTAGAAATAGCTGAAATTTTTCTGAAAAGTTTTGCAAAACTTAAGATCACTTCCATCTTTATTTCTTTGAGAGTCTAATTTTAAGTTGGCTAAAATTTGCTTTATTGAATGCGCCGAAACAATTAAGATTGTAAACTGTGGCACTAACTTTTGAAAACAAATTCCATGGCTGCCCTGAAATGAATCCTGAAATGTGATTCTTTGAAGGCAACTCTATAAGGAAGAGTTGCCTTGAACGTTTATCAGTCAGATTGTTTGAGAGTTTCCTGGTGGGAGTATCGGTTTGGTTGTAGCTTAATTCTCATCACACGCATATTTGTATTAAAGTGTAACTTGCTTACTTACCGGACATCGATTTCAACCTACAACCTCAGTTTAATTGACTCTGGACTCTAAGTGGCACTGCTCTGCAGACAGGAGCATGGGCACAAAAATGTGAATAGTACGAGAGAAGAACTATTTTCCCTAAAAGCGGGACGCAATTTCGTGCTTAAGAAAAGTGAAAATGTTTTGTATTGGGTAAGACCAACTATCCCGCCACCAATCATCATCAATCCCCTCCGCCACTGTCGAGTAAGCCACTAAAAACTCCTGTAATTTGAAATCAAGTCACTGTGACAGCAATGATTACCAACAAATAGTTTGCGATAATTTTAATTTTAATGGCTTCATTCGACGACTTAATGAACGAATATCTCCACTATTTTCTAGATCGACAATAAAATTCGGCTAACCGTGCATAATGCACACACTCATCTCAACAACAATTTCACAAAGCTCAGCTTCACGATTTAGGACCTGACACATCATCAGTGAATCGATAGAAGGAAATCAATTTTGAGAATCCCCACAAAGGAAGTACCCGAAGGAATTCCACCAACAAGACAGCAACTCCCCCCTGTTTGTGAATAAATCATGTGCGTTTTTAAATTACCCACTCCACCGTTGCCGCAATCGATTTTTCGCCTCAGACACGCTTAAAGTTTGTCCACTGTGTACAAGTACACCGGCACATACAACCTTGCACTCTTGTGGCGTGGAAGAGACATCTTCGGTGACCATCCATCGACAACACTTGATATATCAAATACTACCAGCACGCTGTTGCCCTCTATTTAGATCATTCCTTTCGTTTTTCTGTGAAATTTTGTTGTTGTTGCTTTCTGTGACACACAAAACTTACCCTCTGAACCGTTGGCCAATCCAATGGGCACTCCATTTTCACGTCTCCACGTAATGGTTGGCTCTGGTGATCCGGTAGCAGCACATTTTAGCGTCACGTTACTGCCCTCTCGTACAACCATATCCGTACTTGTGGGATAATCCAGGATATCCGGCGGTACTACACCAGACGCCACCAACGACATAGCCATCGTTTCGAAAAATAGAATAGAATCCCCGGGTTCCATCAAAAGGACGAGTGAAATTTACAAACCAGCATTCAATGCAGCCAACATGAAAGGATAATACCGTCAGCAGCCGCAGCAGTAGCCGTAGTAGAAGCCGGTACCGTAGCCGGGCCCATCGTCGACATACAGCCAGACATGAGTGTGTGTGTGAGTCAGTGTCGGGCGATGTGCATATTCCGGGTGATTTCATAAAATTCGACAGAATGAGGGATTCCGGCGTAAAAAGCACACGATAACCGGGAGGGAGAGCCGCACCGAGAGAAAAGAAAGAAAGAGAACCAAACACAAACAAATTATTTTATTTTCAATGTTTTTCCGTTGACGATAGTTGTTCGGGGGTGTAAATTTTTTATTGAGACTTAAAAGTGTTAAAGGACGAGTGGATGGGGGGACACTGTTTCACAGTGTGGTTGAGTTTTTTTTGTTCACGGCCCACCAGCTCGGTAGACCACATTGGCAGTTGCGGCAGGATTCCTGCACTGTCATGAGTCACTGCACTAAACTGCAAATATTTTCCCGATGCGACTGGCGCAACCAACTGGGGAACGGGCTAAAATATGGTCATTCGACCATGTTGACAAGTGATGAATATTGGATTATCCTGTGCATTGGCCGTGAAATTTTATTGCATTTGAGGTTAGTTCCGGTGGTTTTATTTCTGTCATATTATCCGACGACACCGTGGGGAATACTATTCGGGGGTATTGTCGATGAGAGGGCGAGATTGGACGGAGTGGGCTTTTCATCTCATCATGGGTAATGGTTTATGGTTCATTTAGCGGTTGCGGGTGGGCGCATCATTGAGGATACACAAAAAATCGCATTTTCGGATGTGACACGATGATGTGATACGATTTTGAGCAGTGATGATGCGCAGGTAATGGTATTGGAATTGGATTGGAGCTGAAGGAAGGGTGATGCTTTTCGGGAGGACTCAGCAGTGAGTGACAAATCGAATGGATGCAGAAAATTACCACTGATTTCCCGTGTGCCCCCAATTGAACTTTGTTAAACAGAGCGTTGTGCTACAGATATGAGGACATAACAAGCTTCTTTTGCGTGGCAAAAATTTACAAAACCCAAAGTGATTTCAATTGTAAGGGATGTACCGGGTGAATGGGCTTGACCTCCTTCGTGCTAAAATACACTCTTCTACTTCTACTCTTATACTTCCATTAGAGACAGCAGCAAACGCTTACAAAGTAGCTGCCGTGGTCTTTTAAGGATCGTATCTAAAGAAGGAATAGAAGTGAAAATTTCTGAATTAAATTTTGAGGTTTCTTGAAAAGATCACGAGTATCTTGGAGACTCTTGAAGGCGAGTCTAGGTTCTCGGTAGTATTTTGAAAATAAAGCTTGCTTTTCTTCTCGGTGTGTCTTATTGTATACATGGTCAAAGTTGGAAAATCGATTTCTTCCTGAAGCAAAAGCACGTGCGATGACATAACCCTGGATTGCCAAATACTATATTTAATTAGATTAAGCAAATCGGAAGGACTTCTTTTTACAGAAGCAGAGAGAGCGATCTAAAGTAGTTATTCACACTTTTTTCCAAGGTTTTCCTGAAAAGTTTCTCTAGTTCATATTCAACCTACTGGCTAGGTTTTGCCAATTGCAAGGATGTTAATAAATTGAATTGAATTTCCTTCTAATAATTCTATGGCGCGACAGTCCAAGGGGAACAGCGCCTGCAAGTAGCTTGCTTATCAACTACTTGTGTTATGAGCGCAACTGTTCTGCCACAAGTAAAACGGACTTGCAGTTTTTTGCCGACCCCGAACGACAAAGTTTAAGAAGCTCTCTTAGGCAGTTATTTTCTCTGAGTGCTGTCAGCAGCTCGAAAGAGGAAGTGCTTTGAAAAAATTCGAAGTGTTCAGCTGGGAATCGAACCTATATCTTGAGCGTGTGGGCGTCGCACTCTACCCACTACGTCACGGCGGCGTACTTCTACTGTCCTCAATACCAACAGAAGATATTGTGAGCGACACTTGGTTCTGAAGTATAGCCTGCTGCTTCTACATTTACGGTCCCCAGATATATTTTCCTAATTTGTTCTAGTTTGACATGGAAAGGGTTCTGACTACAGGAGTCCAAATCGATATCGGTGTCGACCAAGAGGGCCCATAAGTGTTACCTGATGAAATCAAAAACGCTTTATTCCGAGGGAAGATGTAACGGCAAAAAACTGTATATGTTCCTTAAATTTAATAGAGTCCTGATTTGATTCTTACCCGCCTTGTCTTGTCCACATGAAGCACAGAGAAAATGAAATCAGCGTCGGTTCCTATATCCAGATCGATTTCTCTTTTGTACTATAGGCGTATTGAGACGAGAGTTTCTTGCCTTAAATCAAAGCATACTCCAGATCATAAACGAAATTAAAACCTTTTTTGGGTAAATAGAAAGCATAACTTCAGCATCCATTTGGGCATTGTGAAAAATCTCAAGTGTTCTCAAGCTCTCACTGTTCATAAATCAATGCTTTTTTTTTGTGGTTTGAATCTGTTTCCCGGATGTAGAATTTTACATCTGCAACCGTGATCTCGGCAGCAACTAGAATATTTGACTGATGATTATGAAAAAAGTAGTTCATGTTATTTATGCTCATGTTAGAGTTGATGGCATTTGAAGGAGAAGGCTAATTTTACGTGCTGTTCAGCAGGATGCTCCTGGTCAGGCGTCTTCGGATACATGGCTAAATCATGCAGATCGTATGGACAACACAGTACTCGCCCGAAAAGTCTTTAAATCCAAGCCATTAGGACAACGCAATAGTGGACTGATGGATGTATGGTAAGTTGAAACGCAGGTCCATTCAGACTTCAGCACCATACAAGGAAGAAAATGAAAGGGAAGAAAAGCCACCAGAAATAGGGGACTTCAAAAATACAAGGCTCCACTCTCTACGCCTTCTCTGGGAGCAGGCGCATAGAGCGACGTTTCTCTAATGAATACGAAAAATGTCTGGGTATTCATGACGAATTGTGCAGCCTTTCAGCCAGAGGCCTAACGTGAAGATACAAGCTAGGTCATAAGGTAAGGTACTCGGAGATTCAAGCGGCTTTTTAAAGAATATACACCTAAGGAAGCCGGAATATTTCGTGATTGTTTAAAAGAATTAAGCAGCTCCACTGTGTGCCTTGTAAAAATAAAGAAAAATGAAAATTTGGTAGAGGCACACATACATACATGCAAGGAGTTGTCATATATTAAGTCATCTGTGTTCACAATAGGGACAATTTTGAGCTACAAGCGGAGTGCCAAGGAGATCATTATTTTTAGCAAGCACAGATAACTTGATTCTATAGAAGTTGCTGGGACTGGGAGGAACAACACACCCAATGTGGCATAGCCCAGCATTGATATCATCAATACTTTTGGTTCTCGGTGTATCGCCTTTTATGCCGAAAGCCCTGAACTGGAGTTCCATGAATTTTTACAGTATAAACTTTCCAATTATTGACAGCCCAAGATAGCATTCTCAAACGACGCTCTTCAGAGTCATCATTAGGCTGTGTGTCTCCTTTTCATGACTCACACAATACGAGCAGCAGGCAGTGGTACACAATCCAAGGATGGCCTAAAAAAACACACTCTCTTGACTTTCTAACGAGATTTCTTCATCTAATTGAACTGCAGTGCAAATCGCTAAAGTAGCTTTTGCACCCTCTCAAATTCAATTTCAAATGCCATTGCGAAGAGAATTCTAGCGAACAGGCTCTAAAGATCCGAATTAAAGGTTGAACATCATCGTTACAACTACACCCCCTAGCAATGGTCTTGGGTATTCGACAGTCATCAGTGTTTCGAACAGAAGTTTGGCAAAAGTGTCGCATTTCAGCTTTTAATTTAAAATAAGCTTACGACAATGCCATGGACAGATATTCCTCTTTTAGTAGAGTTTTCCTGAGTGAGCAACTCACGGCCTTTTTACAGCCCACCTACTTCAAATACCAAGAGATGTGGCTCCCGTTGTTATCATCAGACTCAACACAAAACAAAAAAAAAAAAAAAAATTCAAGGTCCCGCCAACACCATCTAATAAAGGGTCTTCGGAAAACATCCCATGACACAGTCGCTGTAATACCCATTACGACAACTATAACACCAAAGTTTTCCTGATTAACGCCCACCCGCCCAGACCTCGTCCTTCCAAAAACAAATTCCAACAAACATCAAATCACGCTCTATTAACGAACAAATCCAGCCAAAAAACACAGAGAACTGTAAAAATAAACCAGCAGACTTAAAACACACAAAGAAACGGCACAATCATAGCGGGTTATAATGATTTTTCGCAGAAGAAAAACAAAACCGTGCCGCGCCACCCTCTCGATTTGGGGTTGAACTCCGTACCGCGCCGACCGGTACTGATTCTGGGAGTAGGTCTGGGAGCGGAGCCACATTGAAAATTGTAATGAAAACTGGAAATCACTGGCAAGCACCTGGAGCACCAGCGCACACACCACCAACTCGCCGGGTAAATTTAATACAACAACTTATTCGTTCATTGGTTAGTGAATGGAAGCAGTCCTCTTTGTGTGAGGACCCTGTACATCTCTGTGTATATTTGTTGCAAGTACAGCGTCGAGTCGAACCGGCATTGCATGAACCGCAGAAACGGTGTGATTGAATGGGAAGGCCGATGATGGTGTGAGCAGCGATGGTGTGCTCCAGAGCAAGCGTGCAGCTCCAGAGTCCGTACGGAAAAGAATCAGAAATCGGCTAACGTCTATGACTGTATGACGGTGCCCACCTGACCGCTGGCCTGCTCCGCGCCACAACTGCCGCCACTGCATACCCGCAACTGCCAGCAAGAGTGTACATGAGGAGAACCCTGTTGTTTTCACATTAAGCACTTTGTGTTCTCAACAATTTCGTGACTGAGGGCATTAAGTGGTCCCGGCTATTCAATACGAAAATCGAAAAATACCGGGTACTCGCCACCGTTGACTGGATAAACCTCTTTCGCGGCCATGCGGCCAAGGAAGGGAGCGATGATGATGGCGACCACCACAACGGCGACGACGATGACGACGACGAGGAGGACGAGAAGGACGACGATGATGATGGCGGGCGAGGGCTAATAAAGCAGCAGAAATCACTGCCCGCAAAAGTACACAAAAACCAGGCGAATGTTGGCCGCTTTACATTCATGGGGACGTGGTTGGTCTTTTGTTGCTCCGATTTCTTTCTTCTGGCCGGCTTTTTTTCGTTTTCGGGAGGGAGATGTGGTGCCAAAGTAGCGAGTGTAAATTTGTGCACATTTTTGGTTTTGTTTTCGGCTTTGGGACCACTTTCCGTTTCCTTTTCCGCTGTGTCGATTTTGCTAAATGCTTCAGAGGGACAGAGAGAGAGTTAATTTTAGCCTCCCTTGTTGACTGGGCCGTGTACGTTTGTGCCGTGAAAACGATAAACGAATTCTTGCAGGTTCGGTAATGCGAAAAAGTAACACCGTGCAACGGGGTGTGAGTGGTATGGATTTGTTCTTGGCGACTCGGGCACACCAACCGGTAGCTGGAGTCAATTGAATTAATCGCTTCAATGAGCGCGATTTTGCGGACTTTCGGCAAAATAAGTGTCAACAATGCTGAAATTTAAAATTTAGTCGTTCTGCTAGATGTGAATATTTTTTGGATGCACTGAGAAAATTTGTAGAGCAAGCGTAGTGACGTTGACGCAGTATTGCTTAACTCCGGAGAAGGTGACACTAAGGCAGAGGTTTGTGTTACAAAAATCCACGAAAAGGAGCCTGCTTTGATTTGGGAAACTGTCTAACGACACTCTGTTTTGCAAAGTAACGGAATTATTCCTTGAAAAATAATACTCCTTACAATATACGTGCTCTGCGTCAGTACGAAATGGTCAACTTCATAATTCCGGGCACAAAAAGGGGCTGTAGTGACAAATCAGTGGAGCTTTTAAGGCGTGCCAATAGATTCAGCATAGTGAAACAACCTTCAAGGCTGTCCTTGACGGCCATTTTCAAAAATTGCACGTTTGGATAAAACCATTCAAAACGTAGGAAACTCTGTTCATTTTTTGGTAGATTAAGTTAAACCTGGCTGGAGAACGTATTATGTAATCGTTGAAGTTATTTTTCTGCATTTTCAAACACAACACATACAGCGACCGTTCAACGCTTTGGATTATTCAAATCCTGGAGAGGTAAAGAGTAGATGTTGAACAGTTACAAGCTCCTCCCTTTGTTCCTTTTGCCTACGCAGAAATCGATTGATTCCACGTCGAGCTTGTCAGTGGTCTTCCCAAAAATCTCTGTCACAAGTGGGCATGAGAAGTCTCTGAAACTTAATAGATCTGACCGCATTTTACAATTATGTAGCGCGTGTTGGCGCCGCCATCATGGTAATCATTTCTTTGATGAGACTTTGATGAGTTCTTTAATGAGACATTGTAAAAAAAAAAGCCTAGAAACTTAACGATGGTGTTCAAACCAATTCAATCCAATGAATGGCAGCTAGGTACACTTCCACATCATTTAGGACTGCTGCAATGATTAAGCTCAGTTTTTCAGTGCTACGTGTTATATGGTACTCGTAGTAGTGAAAAATTTAATTGAACAGAGTCCACGCGAAGGAAATGGAACACTTTCCAAAGCAACAAATAACCTGCGATTTTATAAAAAATTAATACCGCATTGAGCACGCCGTAAATAATAATAATTGTTGGCGCTACAGTCCACAGGGGGACCAAGGCCTAACTTGCTCATCAACTACTCGTATTGGGCGCGCTATTGCTCTCCCGCGAGTAGAAGGGACCCAAAGTTTTTTACCGAAGTTTGAGAAGCTTTTTATTTGGCAGTTATTACTCATTGGGTGTTATCAGCAGCAGAAAGATGTGGTGCCGTGATAAATTCGAGGTGTCGAACCGGGACTGCCTTAATCCTTTTTTTGCGAGGGTTATGGAAAATGTTAAAAAAAAATTGTTTGGATCGATGTCTTAAAACACACGCATGCGCCAAAAAAGCGTTGATATTCATCTAGCGATTTGCCTGACTTGTTAAGAACGTCTTTATACGTCGATTTGCCTGCCTTGTTAAGAAAGTCTTTATATTTAAAGACGTAGCTTTTGGTAGTTAAGGAATTTTTTTACATTTTATATCCAATTTATGGCTTCGTTGATTTAGAGGGTAAAGTGGGACACTTTCTGGACTAAACACCTAGGATTGTTGCAGCGAACCATCTCGAAACATACTCCTTTCTATGAAGAATATTAATGATTTGTTGGCGGGACCAGGGCCTAGATTGCTCATAAGCCCTCTCTCTCTCTCTTACTCTCACGTTTTCGTTCTCTCACGAGTAGAAGGGACCTACAGTTTTTTTGCCGACTCCGAACCGCGAATTTTTGAGAAGCACTCTTAGACAGTTACTACTCTTTGGATGTTGTCAGAAGCTCGAAAGAAGGGGTGCCGTGAACATTTCGAGGTGTTCAGCTGAGAATCGAACCTAGACCCTTCGCCGTGTGCGCTCGCAATCTACCCACTATGCCACGGCGACCACTTTCTCTAAAGAAGCTTCCCTCAATTTCTCCTTCGGAATCGGAAAATTACCTAAAGGTCCTATCTACAAGTGACAGAAAGCTATGATGAAAAATCAGTGCTCTGGTCAATTTCTTGAATAACCCAGAATCAAAATGTACACGTATGTTTGTTTAGTCAATAATATTTTCATGCGAGGCTTCGAGTTTCATTATGGTTTGCGGAAGTCTCGAGATTGTGATTGACAAAGACGTTTTGAATATATCATAGTGTGGGACATTGTCGTTTGTTTTTAAATTGAACACCATTCCACCACATAGACTACGACACTTTGTCGTACACAAGCAGCATCTTTTCCAGTTCATTTCACTATTTTTAATTTCCATATCTTTACGTTTCATATTATAAACTCTACTTTGCTTGTAAGTCAGGAGTCTCGGCCAAAAAATCTTTCAGAAACTTCGATTGTAAATGTACACTAGGCATTCTCCAGACATGGATTCAAAGAATAAAAAAGACAAAAGAAAATCATGATCTGTAGAAAAGTATACAAATTTTACAGAAAAAAGGGTATACGAAAAGGCCGGGGTGGAAATGGTTGACTACATGTGATTAAAGCGGTCGGTTGTAAAACAAACACGAGCAGAAACTAAGAAGGTTCCTTGCCCTTGCAAAAAAGTAAGTGTGTTGAGAACCACAACATTAGACTTTTAACCACTTAAGGTAACAGTGCGGCATTTTTTTAAGCGACAACTTTTGCGAGCCTTATGGAACTAGATTGTAAAGAACACGTGGAGGAGGGCGAAGTATTTGCGTCTGCAGTGACAGCTAAGGTGGTCGCTGTGGCGTAGTGGGTAGAGTGCAACGCTCACACGCCGAAAGGTCTAGGTTTAATTCCCAGCTCAAGACTAGTTTTTCGAATTTTTCACGGCACCACTTCTTTCGAGCTGCTGACAACACTCAAAAAGTAATAATTGTCTAAGAAAGCTTCTCAAAACTTCGCGGCTCGGAGTCGGCAAAAAACTGTGGTTCCCTTCTACTCGTGAGAGAACAGTAGCACACACAACACGAGTAGTTGATGAGCAAGCTGGGCCCTGGTCCCCCACTGGACTGTAGCGCCAACAATTATTTTATTATTAGTGACAGCCAAGCCGTGCTCTAGGGCCTACTGTATTCTCTTAACACTTCCAATGCAAATTAGAAATGCAAGTCTTCACTTAATTTAGGCGACAGACCAAATTTGTTTAAATGTGTCTGGGAAATGAGATTGCCGATGAACCTGTTAGGCAATGGTCAAAAGAGGCACTCACACGCAGAGGAAGCACTCATCTTGCTGCTGTCTGCGTTCTTGGTAAGCGCTTACGTCGATAATTGGAGGTCCCAACAGCGCCACAAGAGATGGCATGACCATCCAGGATGCAGACTTACGCTTTCTTCAAGCGTCAACTAGAAATGCATGTCATTCATGCTATCTCAAAACAGGAAAGACTGCAGACGGTTTTTTGGCGAACACTTAGCAAGTATGAACAGTGCACGTCATATCTGCTAAGTGTTCTATGGCCTAATGATAAAACCCTGTATAGAAGGTAAAGACACTGCACGGTACTTCTTCTGTGATGGTCCCGGCTTTGCTCGGATCAGGTGGCGGCTATTTAGTGCTGATGTGGTTGGAGCGAGAGTCCCTTTATCACTGAAGTGCCGGTAGGTATCCTACGGAAGACCAAAAAAACAACAATAAATGTTGGTTACTCCCTGGTAGTACAATTGTCCCATTTTCAAGTCTGAACACTGAATGCAGTTACTGTTTCTCAACCTCAAAAACATTTATGATGTTCAGTAAATTTGCAGCTTAGAAGAGCTGTGAAACTGACTTTTGTGAAATGAAAGGTTTCATAACAAGCAATTTTTCAACGCCTCTTCTGAAACTTGAAAATAAAAAGTAATCAATTGAACCATTTAACAAAAATCTACGGATTAATAAAGAATAAACAATTTTGCTCCTAGTTACTCCGTAGTGCTTCTTTCTCCAATTGTCCTTTAAAATTGATTTTTCATGTCTAGACAATCAAAATCAAAAATCAAAAAACGAAACCTTAAAAACTGAAACTACAGTAAGGAAACAGGACAAGAGAAAGAAAAGATAAGAAAAACCGAAGACCAAGAAAGACAAAGAGTTCTGAGTCAGAGTTGGACATCCGCCATCAATTCATAGTCGTCATCGTAATCATCAAGTAGAATCGTAAAAACATTAGAGGACACAGCAGACAGATGACGATCAAGAAACCTGAATCCGACCTGGCGCGAAGGCGAAGACATCTGTTCGCCGAAGGAAGCCGCAGCAGATGATGATCAGGTTAGTTTTCTTGAACCATATAGAACATAACTTCTTTTTCCTTTCTCTGTATTTTGCGTTGTGGTCTTGCAAACAAGCGTTGCTTAAAAAAAAAGAGTGTTAAGAGAAACTAAATAATGTTAGGTACTGACATACTTGACACAAGCTGGTTTTTCAAACCTGCGATTGTGGTGGATTCACATTCTTCGCAAAAATTGTTGCAATGGCATCATTATCATACATCATAAAGCTTTAAACTTTAAAGTCGATCAAAAGATTAATGCTTTAGGTAGAATTTCGTGAGATGAGGAAACACCGGCATTAAGGAAAAAATGCTGGTGTTTCCTCATCTCTACTCTGAACCGAAGAGTCGAAACATTTAACGCGTACTTTGGGCAATTGGCTCCAAACAATGAAACTTTAAATCAGTTATGGTATAGTGCGACACTCATTAGTTGGCTCCATACAGTACCTAATCGCGTACGCTGACGATTGGATCGCGTACAAGACAGCGCAGGAGATTGAGGTAATTAATATCCTCTTGCAGGGTGACTTCTAGAAAATCCAGCAATTTTGCGACGACTGGAACTTGAAAATTGACTTCGACCATTCTGCTCCGAACTCAGTTGTACAAGGCTCCAAGGGACATGAATATAAACTGCCGTAAGTTCGGCATTTTTGACAGACATTGGTGACCATTAGCTGTGAGGAGTGTGGTGAGATATTTGGGCATTATGTTAGAGCAGTTTCTGAATTTAAATATCAATGCAGCAATTGGCCTGGAAAAAAGAAAGAAAAGCCTTCGCTATGGTAGTAGGTTGTTCTACAGTAATCAACTTTTTTCCATGATGAAGGTTATCTGCTACACGGCCCTAGTTCGGCCAATCTTGGTATACGGAAGTCCGGTGTGGTTAAACTTGAGTCCTTCTCAGATGTTTAGGATGAGGGGCTCCGAGAGGCAATGTCTTCGGGCTTGCCTAAAGATGCACAGACCCCAGAATCTGATCACAAGAATTTCTATGAAATCTTGTACAAAGCATCAAACGTAGCTGTGTGAACAGGCTACATAATTTCATCATTAAGCTGGTTCGAAGGCATGCTGCAAGATCAATGACCTCAGAAAACGATCTGATATTCGATGCCTACTACCCAACCGATGCATATCACGAGAGCCCACATCGGAGTGGATTCATTTCGGCGGAAGCGTTCTTGTATCTGGACAAACTTGGCTTGGTCCAGGATGCGGAGAAATGTCCACTTCTCTACCATGTCGTAAGACGGACGGTGGACAAGCGCCTGCTCTACGCAACAAAGTAGGAACCGCAAGTCTTGTTCAGCACATCCATCCCTTTTCAAGGCATTAAAGATCGGGAAAGGGTTAGACAATTTCTTTGGTGGGTAGAGCCACATCTGGTAAAGCAGATATTGGTCCTCCTACGGACAACTTGCATACCATATGAAGTGAGCGTCAAGATACAAATGTCTCGATAGGGAACATTTGTTGTGAACGAGCCCTTATTTTATTTTTTTTGTTTGCTATGACATCTGTGAAAAACATTTAGTATACATCAAGTCATTGAACAGACAACATCATATTTTAAATGAAATATGTCGAATTTAAATATGTCGAATTTCGTACCAGAAAGTGATGATTTGCGGTAAGCATTGATTTTTTTGTTTTCATTTGAAGAAAAGTGTTGCAGAGTCGCATCGAATGCTTGTCGAGGCATATGGTGATCATGCTCTATCAGAAACAACATGCAATAGATGGTTTCAACGGTTTAGAAGTAATGATTTTGATGTTAGAAATGAAGAACGTGGAAGACCACCAAAAAAGTTTGAAGACGCCGAATTGCAAACGATATTGTATGGAGATGACACTGTGAGTCAAAAGCAAATGGCTTTAAAATGTTAAATGTTATACAACAATAAATTTCTGACCATTTAAAAGCTATAGGAAAGATCGAGAAGTGTGGAAAATGGGTGCCACATGAATTGAGTGAAAGACAGATTGAAAACTGAAAAAACACTTGTGAAATTTTGCTTCAAAGACATGAAAGAAAATCGGTGTTGCATCGGATTGTTACTGGCGATGAAAAATGGATTTTTTTTTAAGAATCCTAAACGTAAAAAAACTGGGACAACCACCAACATCGACTGCAAAACCAGATCGATTCGGCAAGAAGACAATGCTGTGTGTTTGGTGGGACCAGAAAGGTGTGCTGTACTACGAGCTCCTAAAACCTGGTGAAACCGTTAATACTGATCGCTACTGACAACAAATAATCAATTTGAACCATGCATTGATCGACAAACGACCAGAATGGGCCAGAAGACACGGCAAGGTTATTTTGCCTCATGACAATGCACCTGCACACAAAGCAAAACCAGTTCAGGGTACAATCAAAACATTTGGCTGGGAGCAGCTACCCCACCCGCCGTAATTACCAGACTTGACTTCTTCTGACTACCATTTGTTTTCATCGATGAGACACGCACTGGCTGAGCAGCACTTTGATTCCTACGAGGAGGTCGAAAATTGGGTGTCTGATTGGTTTACTTTAAAAGATGAGCAATTTGATTGGCATGGTATTCACAAATTGCTAGAAAGGTGGTCAAAATGTGTAGAAAGCTACTTTGAATAAAATGTTTTTACTTTCCCATTAATAATTAGTGTTTTATTTTGACAAAAAAAAAACGTTAAACGACGTAATGTCTCGTCGTTGTCACTCTTTTATCGCTATTTTACTAAGAAATGCTCAGATGAAATAGCCAGTTCCATTCCTCCCCTTCAAGAATTCACTCGCAATACACGCCTCGCTAGGAATGCCCACCAATTCACCCTCAAGCCCTCTTTCGGACGTTCAGTCAAATTCAGAGACTCGTTCTTTAGCCGCACGACACGAATCTGAAATGCTCTTCCCAGCTCGATTTTTCCTCCTCATTACAATCCACAGGCATTTAAAACCAATGTACATCAGTACCTCCTCTCCCTCTCTTCCTCTATACCTTCGGCTCGTGCTGTGCCTTGATCCGGTCACTTAAGGGTACTCGCAACTCCTTTTGCACGCGTCAATCATAAAAAAAAACGTTTGTTTTATACCTGAATACCGGTGCGAGGTAGAATAAATTAGGATTAGATATAAATTACAATATAATATAGTTTAAAAGCTATAGATAAGAAAAGAAAGAAAAAACAAAAAACACTCACACACCGAAGGTCCAGTTTCGATTCCCCGCTGAAACCCGTGAATTTTTCACTGCACCACATCTTTCGAGCTGGTGGCAACACTCAAAGAGTAATCACTGTCTAAAAAATGCTTCTCAAACTTCGCCGTTAAGATTCTGCAAAAACATGTAGGTCCCTTCTGCTCATGAGAAAACTGCTACGCGTACAGCACGGGTAGTTGATAAGTAACCTAGGCCCTGGTCCCCCTGTTTACTGTAGCGCCACCCATTTTTTTTTGAATTATTATAGTAAGACCCAGAGGTGTTGGGTGTTGCTGACGCTGCTTTTTGAACCGGATGAGATCGACCCATCCATTCAACATCCACGAGGCCCAAGATATATTCGCTTCGTACAGAAGACTATTGCATTACAAGTGTCACTGTAAAATTAACAAGTAAAGAGCGCATTTCCCTTTAAGCAAACACGTGTAGTCAAAATAACACCCATTTGTGTCTTATTTGGTCTTTAACCTGAAAGACAAAAATCTACGACCAGGAATGAGGTTGGGCAGCACGAGTGCATTGACTGCTTTCAATCGCTTCATTCGTAGTCTCTGTTCTTTTTTCACATGCAGTCATTCGGCACATGCCACAACGGTTTGCTTTTAAATTCATAATAGCTGCTGCAGTGTGCTCTACCGGCCGAGTAACGTCCTGTGGCTTGGTTATCAGCGCACTCACTCACTCCCCAAATATGAGTCGCTTTGCATTCGCACAAGCTCCCGTACTTGTGCACTCGGAACTCGAGTGCATTAGTTCCCCACGATAATGGTATATCATACCAGAAATCATAACATGCCGCCCCACCGCCACAGAAAAGCAATCAAGTTCGACTCTCTGGGGCGGCCTAAGTGTGTGTGGGAAGGAGCCCCTCACCACGCTCAAAACTCTCTGACATGGCAAAAGGAGGCGAGCGTCGTTCTCATCTCGATTGAATGGTGACACTCGCAGCACATCTCGACCATGATTAAAACTCCCAAATGTTGCCACATGCCAAGCTGTTCCAGGACGAAATGCCGGGGGACCCCAACCTGAACTCATTCAAATCAATGCGATTGGGATTTACGCCGCTGTTACATGGGGCAGGAATGAAAGGATATTATTGGCCAGATCTCAGGCTATGTTTGGCTTTTCTTTGACAAGTACCTACAACATCCAGGTAACCCATTTGACTCTTCATTGGATCCGTATTGATCTGGCACATGTACCATCCCTTGTCAGTCACCTTGATGTCCTTTATTTTCAGCTGCCACGTCTTGTGCTCCGAATATGTGATTCCAATCCTTTGGTTCTTCGTTATAACATGATTCTGAATGGTGAGTATGGTCTGTGTGTCGACACGCAACCAGGCCACCTGTAATTAGATGGAAAGAAATAGAAAAACACGATAAAGTCTGTGAACTTGTTCTCCTTCCCTCTCTCCCTCCTGTATTTTTTTTAAACAATAAAACTTTGGTCATATTATTAGCATAATTACACACTTGTTTGGGACTTGTTCACCCTCCATTGTGGCCGGCCGTGGGATGGAGAGGATTTGGGGTGGTTTGGATTTGTGTTTTTTATTCTCTTCAATTATGAACCTGGTGCGTGTACTGCGAGCACGTTTATGAAACGGAATGCAAATGGTTTTGAGAGGCACAAAAATCGCTCGAGGATATTTTTCACTGTCTCGTTTGATTTTCGAAAATTTATTGATTAGAGTCTCATTTTGGCGAGCCGCTATGTCGGCCACCGCGGTCGCCCCATGCCGCAGGATGCATGAATTACGCTGAAAATCTGCTGTGCTGAGGCTATTTTCGACTAAATGTGCGTTTTAATTAAGTGGCTGTGAGGCAGGATGTGTAAATATGTATGAGCTGTGTGCGGATATATGCGTGAGTTTGAGTTGATTTAAATGTTTGAATGTTGAATGTGGCTGTGTGTTCAAGGGTGTCATAAAGGAGAGCGTAATTAATTCTGTTTAATAGGCGATAAATCAGCGGTAGTGTCGGGACTAGGGAAATGGTGAATTAGGGGCAAAAATTTGAGAAAAAAAGAGCGAACAGGAAGGGCTATCCAAAGAATGCCCACCGGAATAATTGCATGAACACGCTTCCTCAGATAATACACAGTTTTTGAATAACTAACTAACTGCCGAGCAAACGATCTGAAAACTATTCAAATTTTAGAGTGCCTACATAGGTTCTAAATATTGACTTCTGTTTGCGGCCTGAAGCGTGTTTAAAGTAAATTAAGGTGGAAATCTTAAATCTTCATTCACAAGGCACGTGCTTTAACCAATCAATGTTAAGAAGTAACTTTCCTAGCGGAATAAGAAGCAAGAGGTCCGGTATAAAGGAAAACCCCAACAAACTTGATGATAAATTTGTTCCATTGCGATGGGTTGGAATAACAACTGGAGACATTTATTGCAAATGCATTGTTTTGTTAAAAAAAAAAAAAAAAACGAAATAAAAATTAATTATTTGAGGAGAATAATTTTTCGCTATCAGAAGATGGCGCCACTTGCAGTTGTGATTGATCTAGGAAGTGATTACGAATTTCATTGCAAAGGTGTGATAAATGTCTGCGATAATAACTGTGTATCAGCGCCTGCTTTATTCAACAACATCGCCTTTTGCCCCTTCGAAAATACTTGTACGAGGGTTGCCTTTTATATTTCGAGACTAGAGAACAAAAACAAATATTACTCATCGAATAAAGCTATTTAATTGTTTTTCAAAATATTCCTTATTAAGATCTATATTCCATGGTTTGGACCAATTGTCGAAGCACTTTTGCCACTCTGACTGAGGTATCTCCAAAACATGCATTCTGAACGCATCAACCGCTTCTTCAGGTGTCAAAAAACGTTGACCTCTCATTTTGTGTTTTACGTACGGAAATAAAAAGAAGTCATTTGGTGCCAAGTCAGGACTATACTGCGGATGACTCATCAAATCGATGTTTTGAGTGCTCAAAAATGCAGTTGTTTGAGCCGATGTGTAAGAGCTCGCAATGTCGTGGTGAAGAGTGGTCCGTCTTCGGGGGTTGCTTTTCCTGATTTCTTGGAAGATAACTAGCAAATAAGTGGTTGTGAACCAATCAGAATTGACTGTTCTGCGTTGTTCTAGTGACATGTCCTGTTTTCCCAAAAAAGCAAGCGACCATTTGCTTAAAAGAGATTCGTGAGCGAGCAACTTTTGTTGGATTTGGCCTAATTTGAAACACCCATAAATTCGACTGCTGTTTACTTTCGGGCTCATACGCGTAATTCCACAATTAATTACCTGTTACGATGTCAAAGACGTGTTTCAAAGCACCGTGATCGTATTTTTGGAGCATTTCTTTCGACCAATCAACACTAGCCTGTATTTGAGCGATTGACAAATTGTGTGGGATCCAACGCAAACAAATTTTTTTGACGGTCAAATGTTCATACAATATTGAATGTATGCTGGTCGCACTAATGCCTACGGTTGTTTCAATTTCACGTACAGCATCAATGGTTTCCGGAAAAACAACTGATTTTGGAGTCTTGGAGTGAACTAAGACTTCGGTTGAATTCACCATACCATCGATAAACACTGGTCCTTGATGGAACTTTATCACCAAAAATTGAATTAAGTTCATCGATGCACTGTTGTTGAGTTAATCCATGTCGGAAATTGTAAAAAAAAATGCACGAAAATTCTCACGTATTAATTCCATTTTTTGGGCGAGATGAATCTTTTAAGTTACTATAAACAACACAGATAATTATTGGCACTACAGTCCATAGGGGGACCAGAACTTGCTCATCAACTAGTCGCGTTGTGCGCGCTACTGTTCTCTCACGAGTAGAAGGGACCTACAGTTTTTCGCCGGCTCCGAACGGCGAGATTTGAGAAGCTTTTTAGACAGTTATTACTCTTTGAGTGTTGTCAGCAGCTCGAAAGAAGTGGTGCCGTGAAAAACTCAAAAAACTGGTGTTGAGCTGGGAATTGAACCTAGACCATTCGGCGTGTGAGCGTCGCACTCTACCCACTACGCCACCGCGACCAATTATTAAATTAATTAATTATTAAATTAATTATTAAACAACACAGATGGAGCTCGTATGTCAAAATGTTTTGAGTACGTATAACCTCAAAAATGTGAAACTTTACGATAGAACGATAGCAGTTGCCAGATTGCAACACTAGGATTGCCCAATCCTGAAATATAAAAGGCAACTTTCGTATTTGTCTTAATTAAACAACATTCGTGGGAAGCCTATTATTCATGAAACAAGAAAATTACTTCCCGCACCACTCGATACCGATTTTTCATTTCGGAACTACTTTAAAGACATCGAAGAAAAGGAAACTTGCACCGGATCGTGACTGGAAATGTCCAAGGAGAAGAAAAGCCTACTGTAGGAGATCACATGATCTGATAAAAACAGGGATATATGTGTGTATATTTATGAAAAGAGTGACAACCATTGTTGGGATACACTTGAGCAAATAAAGAATACTCAACAGTTTAAAATAAACGCCTAGACTACTGAACGCTTTGAATCATTTTCTACATCGACGGCAAAAGGAAAACCTCCACGTTCCAAAGGTAATGCTTAAGCTGCTAAAACCAGGCCAAAATTCATTGACGGGACACACTATCGACTGCAAGTTATGCGTTTGAGCCATAGATTGCGTGAAAAACGCCCAGAAATTGCCCAGAGGTGTGACAATGTCATTTTTGATAACGCACCACACCACATGGCTGCAAGGATCAAACGCAACCTTGAGTAGGAGGGTCTTACCCCAGACTATGCTCCTTCCGACTGCTTTTCGTTGGATGCAAAATGATTTAGGGGAACCCCTATTCTTGTTCTCTGGACAAACCGAAGGATGTATCAACAATTGGATCTATGTCAGACACATGGAAAAATTAGTCTCTCCTAACGGAAGAGATTTTGTGAGCTGTATATTTTTTTCAATCAAAACATTCATTTTTTAACACAAAAATCGAGCCGTACTTCCAATGTACTTCCAATGTTAAAATTGCTGAAGAAGAAGACCCATATGCTTTTAATTGCCCGAATTACTTCTGCTTTCTTTTTCTGCTTCCTGCCCGAAGAAAACCCATTCCTCACTCTCATACTGTTAAGGGCACTTCTTTGTTTTCCCACCCAATTATCAGCTAATTCGTCTACTCTGCTGTTCAAGTAGTTTCCTTTTGAATTAGGTCCGGTTATTGAGAAGGAAAGGTCGGTTTCCGCCTAGTCGTCATTTTGGCTACACTTTTAGAATTGATTGCATGCGATGAATTAACTTTTTGGGTGGTTTTCCGCCAGACAGGACCCAGACACTACCATTCAGACATACGTTAATTTTGGTGAAAATGTTGAAGTCTATGGTCCGTCGATGATTCAATTTCGATAGAAACTGAAATACTGCGCCTATAAAATTTATTCCATCAGCGATTGATGCATTCGATAGCGTCCTTGAACACTTTCTCGTTGCCCGGGAAACCTTTACGAATTGGAATGAGTATTCACTATGCAAAGGGAGAGAGGGACTCTGCCAGCGACTTTTCGGGACATACATAGCAGCGACTTTTCGGTAGCTGTTTTAGCAGGTCAAGGAAATAGAACTAACACACAGATGCTTATTGAACACTGGACCCTATCTATCTTTAAGAGATTTCATGTTTTTTTTTTGTTCTTGCCACCAAACAACTATGTCTTATCTTAACACACGTCTAGAAACAGGTGCATACATCCAGTCAATAAGCTTGGCTTACGATCCTCTATGACGCAAACGACATCTGTAGCCGTCGTCATCTCAATAACTTGTGTTCCAATAATTTTCGGGTTGAACTTATGATTTCTATCCATTCTTGGATAGAAAGGCCTTATTATATATTAAGGGCCATATTTCTTGAACTTTCTCCTCTAGGCTTTATAGGGGAAATAAAAGCTCTCAACTATTAATAACCTCCGAACTCTTCATACTATTCCAAGGCGTGAGTGATGTGCGGAGGGCACATAACCGACGACTACGAGGGCCAGCCTAAAAGCCAAACCAGCGTTTTAGTCCAATAGACAAGCTTTTGGGTATGAACACTTCAACGTAGAGTTTCCTAAACTCCAACAAAAAAAAAGGACAACCCTCTGGTACAGATATCAAGTTATTACGAACGCTAGAGAGCTTGGACGCAGAAACTCGAAGCAGCGTATCCGGGAGTGTATGGACCGCAAGGGAGTTACAATGTTAGGCCTTCTAAGGGACCAGAACTGATAACTAAGTACGTTGATTACGTTCAAATATAAGGTTGCCAATATCTTTTCTGCTTTTTTTCTCTTCATTCATTGCTTCATTAAAAGTGTTATAGTGATCGGATTTAGTTCAAATATGCGCCCTTTTGTTCGATAACCTGTTTCCATCTAGATGGCAACTTCATAGTACCCCCCACGAAGAAGCCCCACTTCCTTATTTGCGAAGAACTCGAACAGTCACTTTTCACAAGCCTCTTTTGAGTTCAACTTCACACCACCAAGGGCGTTCGCCATGGACAGGAACTGGTTGTAATCACTTGGCGCTATGTCCGTGCTATATGGTGGATGAAACTTCCCATCTGAGCTCCCGTAGCTTCTGACGAGTCATCAACGAAGTGTGGTGTGGTCTGGTGTTGTCTTGGTTGAACACTACACCCTTTTTTTTGGCCAATACTGGACGCTTCCTGTCGATCGCCTGCTTCAAGCAGTCCAGTTGTTCGCAGTAGATGGTAGGATTCAGCGTCTGGCCATATGGGAGCAGCAATAGTGGATGATTCCCTTCCAATCCCACCACACAGCAACACCTTCCTGGCCGTCAATCCCGGCTTGGCCACAGTTTGGGACGATTCACCGGCCCTTAGCCACGACCATTTTCGCTTAATATTGCCGTATGTGATCCATTTTTCGTCGCCAGTCACCATCTACTTCAAGAACGGGTCGAGTTTGTTCCGTTTCAGGAGCATATTGCAGGCGTTGATTCGGTTCAGAAGGTTTTTTTGCGTCAAATCATGAGGCACCCAAACATCAAGCTTTTTCTTGTATCCAGCCTTCTGCAGATGGCTTAAAATGATTTGGTGACTAGCTCCTATCTCCTGGGCGATGTCACGAGATACCACATGGCGTTCTTACTCGATGATTTCCATGATTCGATCGGTATTCGTCGTCATAGGTTTTCCGCCGGCTGGCTTATCCATGGTGTCGTTTTCACCGGCTATGAACGTCAAAACCATTCCTCCGCAGTTCGAAGTGATAGAGTACCATCGCCCAAAACACCATTAATCTCACGGAACGTTTCTCTAGCGATTTGCCTTAAACGAAGGAAAATAGCGCGAATTTCGCCTTTTGTGAACTCCATGTTTACACGTCTATAACTGTTGAACGCAATACCCAAACTAATCATGCATAGCGTCGTTTTGTAGGTTATGTCAAGACCTTTCAACTGATATTTAGTATTCCTAAATATGAGCTCTGTAGCACTTTGTACATAGCCGGAAATTTCAAAAGCCAAAAATCGGATGGGAGATCTTTGACAACTTATATCTTCGCATACGTGCAGGATAGAGATATTAAGGGGCTAGTACGAAGGCCATCTTTGCCTTTTGAGAGAAGGGCTTTGACTAAATTGCTTCTACAGCCGAAAGAAGTGCCTATTGGAGAGAGTTTGATAGTATTGTCAGCAGCTGGAAAGAGGTGGTACCGTGAACATTTCGAGGTGTTCAGCTGAGATTCGAACCTGGACCTTTGGCGTGTGAGCGTTGGACTCCTGCCACTACTCCACAGCGGTCACTTGACTAACATATACTGCTGAGAAAAAATATGAATTATAAGACACTCAGTCATCGTGTTGTAGCTTTCTCTAAACATTTTCACGTCAGATAATTTATCAACTTTCAAGTTGCTTATCTTCTGCCCAAAATTTTACATGATCCCATGCGCAACAATTTTACAGAGCGACTGCAATGCTGTTTGTCATCAGAGAGCCATTGCGGAAGTTTCTACTGCATACGAGAAACTAGCAGACCAGCTTCAGAGATCTCCGAGTTAATGAGGATAAAATTAGCAGCTACAGAAGTTTGTCCCAGCAGCGATCCGTCACAGGCAGATGCTATGTCGGACTTTACCGGTCCTATTACAAAACAACTGCCTACAATACAGGTTTATGAAAACTCTTTTTCGACCAGACCTGTTGTACGGTGGTGGACGATAAATTAAGAATCAAAGTCGATATTTAGGACATTTTCAAGAGAAATTGTGCCATATATGTGGCCCTGCTCTGTGACGAAGATGACTAAAGATCAAGACACAGCACAAAGATGTACCTATACTCCGAAATACGAAGGACAATCGACTATGTTGTCTTGGCGATATAAGCAATATTACTAAAGTTGTGAAGGTCTTTGAACACCCTGTAACTCATCTGAATGATGCGAAGCGACACGTTTGGGACTTTGAAGAACAACGCTTAAGCAACTTTACCAGGTATAACATTACGAAGTGAGCGTAAAGATACAAATGTCTCGATAGGGAACATTTGTTGTGAACGAGCCCACATTTTTTTTATTTGTTTGTTTGCTATGACATCTGTGAAAATTATTTAGTGTACATCAAGTCATTAAACAGCAAAAAAAAATTTCGAATTTTGTACCAGAAAGTGATGATTTGCGGAAAGCATTAATATTTTGTTTTCATTTGAAGAAAAGTGTTGCATAGTCGCATCGAATGTTTGTCGAGGCATATGGTGATCATGCTCTATCAGAAACAACATGCAAAAGATGGTTTCAACTGTTCAGAAATAATGATTTTGACGTGAGAAATGAAGAACGTGGAAGACCACCAAAAATTTTTGAAGACGCCGAATTGCAAACGATATTGAATGGAGATGACACTTTGAGTCAAGAGAACAAACAATTTCTGACCGGTTAAAAGCTATGAGAAAGATCCAAAAGTGTGGAAAATGGGTGACATATGAATTGAATGAAAGACAGATTGACAACTGAAAAAACACTTGTGAAATTTTGCTTCGAAGACACGAAAGAAAATCGGTTTTGTATCGGCTTGTTACTGGCGATGAAAAATGGATTTATTTTAAGAATCCTAAAGGGAAAAAATCTGGGACAACCACCAACATCGACTGCAAAACCAGATCGATTCGGCAAGAAGACAATGCTGTGTGTTTGGTGGGACCAGAAAGGTGTGCTGTACCACGAGCTTCTAAAACCTGGTGAAACCGTTAATACTGATCGCTACCGACAACAAATGGTCAATTTGAACCATTCATTGATCGGGAAACGACCAGAATGGGCCAGAAGACACGACAAGGTAATTTTGCTCCATGACAATGCACCTGCACACAAAGCAAAACCGGTTCAGGATACAATCAAAACACTTGGCTGGGAGCAGCTACCCCACCTGCCATATTCACAAGACTTGGCTCCTTCCGACTACCATTTGTTTTCATCGATGGGACACGCATTGGCTGAGCAGCACTTTGATTCCCACGAGGAGGCCGAAAATTGGGCGTCTGATTGGTTTGCTTTAAAAGACGAACAATTTTATTGGCTTGGTATTCACAAATTGCCAGAAAGGTGGTCAAAATGTGTAGAAAACAATGACCAATACTTTGAATACAATGTTTTTACTTTTCTATAATTTCTAATAATTAGTGTTTTATTTTCAAAAAAATGGTAAATCAACATCATCATCAACTTGGTTAGTCGAAATTAAGGAACTCTAGAACTCCCTGTTGCGGTAGACAAGAACTCCGCTTTCTGTCTGAAATTAAGCAGCAGTATTGATACGAAGTAGGCTCGTATTGTGAAGAAAATTTAAAGAATACAGTGGCGGTAGTCTCAATAAACAGTAGACCTTTTCAACTAAGTAATGGGGTAGGTAGTCTTGGTCGTTGTTATAGTATGTACAAGCATATTTCAGCAGATCTACACAATTTTAAAAATACAAAAATTTTAATTGAAGTGGGTATTTACAGGGTACATTTATTGTCAGAAAAAAGCGCCCCCCGAAATACTTTAAAAGATTCCCTTAAACAGCTGTACAGCCAATGTTCGCAATGTATAGTTTTTCCCTTAATCCATTGGAGAGAGTTACCGCCTCTTAAATTGACCAACACAAACATAACCTCACAATCAAAGTGGACACGTGTCAGATTCTTAAAAGTTGTTTTTATTTAAATTTATCAATACAGCAGGCGCCACATTTTCTGCATCTACATAATTCAGATGTATCGATTCAATAATTTCTCTTTCAGCAACTTTCACTTTCAATTTAACCTTTCAGCGGAGTCCGCCGGTCGTCGCCCCACTAGTTGTACAGCTACTGTTTTTGAATAGTTTCCTAAAAACAACAACCTAACAACGCACATACCAGCCATTCCCACCGTCTACCGCCACCGAAAAGGCCACCTACACAGCGCCTCGCCGCCGCCGTGCCATTAATGAATCCCCCTTTAAATACATTTACCAGGCCATTGCGTAAGTTCGTCCTTCGAGAAGGGAATAATTAATCCGGCATTATGCCGGCGATAGCAAGTAACCACTTGAAAATATTCAAGGAATCAAATGACAAATGACCCCACCTGCAGGGCAACAATTAGGCCCGGATCCCCCTAATGCTCGAGTTAATTGCCAAAAATCAAAGAAAATGCTTCCTTTGGTTCTGCCGGGGCCTGTGCAAACAGAGCGTTGATTGAAAGAAATTCGTTCGCCTGATAATTACTTCAACACATGGTACGATTCGTCGTGTTTCGAGCGGTGTGTTTGTTGTTTCTTAACGGAGACAATTATTTAAGGAAGCGTTGTAATTACTACCTCATTTCTGTAAGGAGATGACCATTAGGGACATTGTTTGGACTGATTCCTTTCACTTAGATTCGCTGATGGTTGGGTGAGTGCGTCTTCTTCGGCAAATATTATTTCTGATTTTTAAAGGACGGATATTTCTGACTGTTATTGCTTAACAAAGTCTACCTGTCATCTGAATTCTTAATGAAATCAACGCGACGAGAACTTGTTGTCCCCAAGTAGCATTCAAAAATAAATAGGAACAAGGTAAGGGGCTGTATTGATGTCTCGATGAATTTTAAAAATAGCCTAACAGCAGGTAGGCTAGACGCTTCCTCGGCGGAGGTATGTGGCAACAATTAAACTTGGATGCAGTTGGCAGAGAGAAACAGGCTTGCGTACTGGTTTTATCAAAGTTCTGCTATATAATCCTAGCAGTGCGCAACTACTCCGACTGCTGAAAGTAGGCATTTGCCAAAAGCCTGTCTTGGCCTCCATCCATAGGGCGCATGCAGATCAGAATATAGCGGATGTGGCGGCGGAGACTCTGACCTCAGTTCTCCAATGATCTCAACAGCTCAGCTCACTAAACTATGGAAGGCTTGCGATTTTCCGCTAAGTATTTTTGGACTTCATTCGAAAGACCACCTTTCGGCTACTTCAAAAAAAAAATTGATTCACTGGCTTAGACTGCCCATAATTGTCAAGAATAGAGTGCATTCACAGAGTAACAGCTTAGTGTGGGTTGTTAAATGGTGGAATACAATTAAAAACATGGATTTCAGTGAAGTCTGCAGAAAGGCATAATCTATTGTATGTGGACAAATATATTGAAATCGTGCCAACCTCTAGGCATATGGATGTTCTTGACCACCTTAGAGACGTAATTAAACGTCTTTGAAGCTTTTGGTTTGATGTCCTCAAGACGCTTAGTGGTATAGAGCTATCCAAGGACTTGAGGTCTTCTTCTTCTTCTTGTTGTGGCGCTACAGTCCGGGGTGGACCTGGGCCTCAACCAACATGCCTCTCCAGCCAGCACGATCATTCGTCAGCTATCTCTAGTTGCGCACTCCAAGTTGGTTGAGGTCCTTCTCCACTTGTGTGCGCCACTTTAGTCTAGGTCGTCCTCTGTTGCGTTGTCCCAATGGCAGGGATTCAAAGACTTTTCGGGCCGGAGCAGTTGTATCCATACGCTGGCCTAGCCATCTTAAGCGTTGTATTCATAGACGCTTGACCAGGCGCATGTCGCTGTACAGCCCATAGAGTTCGTTATTAAATCTTCTCCTCTAGATGCCATCAACGCAAACAGGACCAAAAATCGCACGCAAAACTTTTCTCTCGAAAAGACTAAGGGCTTCCTCATCCGCCTGTGCTAACGTCCAAGATTTTGCGCCATATAGTAGGACGGGGATTATCAAGCTATTATATAAAGCGAGCTTAGTCCTTCGAGAGAGGGCTTTATTACTCAATTGCCTCTTGAGCCCAAAGAAACAGCGATTGGCAAGAGTGATTCTGCGTTTGATTTCGGTACTGATGTTGTTGTCCCTGTTTACCGCGGAGCCGAGGTAGACTTAGTCCTTACCTACCTCGAAGTTTCTGCTGCCTAGTGTGACGCTCCGTCCGAGACGTCGATGTTGTGTGTCCTTCCTTGATGACAGCATGTACTTCGTTTTGCTTGAGGTCTTACATACGAAAAGCACTGGGAAAACATGTAGACAAGTGTCGCATTGGCCCTTATTAACTGAGATGCTGCATCAACATTGAGTTACTTAAATTAGAATTTAACTTAATTGGGAAACAATGCATTGAGTTGTGGAAACATGAAGATGAAGAAAAAATTTGGAATCAAAATTAAGACAAAACAGGGGATCATCTATGCTCGTCTTTCCAACAACTCCTTCATACGCTGTCTACGTAAAATCTGGTTTGTCGCAAATCCACCATACAAATTTGAAAGCAATGAATTAAATTAAACTTATTATCATAATTATTAATTTTAAAAAAAATTTAAATTAAATTAATTAAAGTAATGCGTAGGTCGAATAATAATCTTCCAAAGAGGCTTCTCAAGATGGCCCTTCGATATACTTTATCACCTTTTAAAGAATGACATGAGCTCGCAACCTCACTTGACATTGCACTTAGGCTCACTGTGGAAAATTCGGATGAATGGGAGGATTAATTATTCTAATGTATTAGGAAACACGGTAACAAGATGCATCCAGATTGCCTAAATCGAACTCATTAGTCTTCACCACTATATATGTACAAACATCTCAACCATACACTGGGGTCCAGCAACTACTTTAAAACAGAACTCTCAAATAGACAAATAGGCATTAGTTTTAGAGCTAGAACTGAATTGCTGAGACTTAACTACGTACCGCATCGACAAGATGTCAATGCCATCTGCCCTCTTTGCAATTGCAAGGAAGTTGAAAATGTATACCATTTTATTGTAATCTGTCCTGTATTACTACAACTGCGTCTGCTTTATTTCTCAAAAGTTTTTCTCTTCTTACCCTTGAAGAAACGAAGAATATACTCAATGGCACGATGGGTTGGAACATGCTTTATGGTTTCTGTTTCTGAGTTACCGTAATAGTTTCATCTAGCACTAAGCTTTTTCTTTTCTAAAAATTTATCCATACAGTTTTATTTTTTATTTTTCTGTGCCCACTGTATTATTTCAAATAATGTCAATCTCCAACAGACGGCATTCTGCCATGTTAAATGATTTTTCTTGTTCTATTACTAGTTCTTAAAGTGAAGATCAGTAAAAAATGTTTATAAATAAATAAATAATAATACTCGTCTTATGCGCGCTACTGTTCTCTCAGAAGTAGAAGGGACCTACTGTTTTTGGCAGACTCCAAACGACGAAGTTTGAGAAGCTATCTTAGACAGTTCTTACTCTTCGAGTGTAAAGCCAAGAATCGAACCTGGACCTTCGGCGTGTGAGTGTCGCACTTTATCCACTACGCCACGGCGGCAACCGGGTCGATTTAAAGAAGGTTTAAAACAAGCTGATAGAAATCTGATGTAAGCCTAAACAAAATTGGTTTAAATAGCGCAGACAAAAACAAAACAGGGAACGGAGTCTTGCCTGGCTTACTTTTAAAAGACATTCGACACCGTCTGGTTAGAATTTCTATACCTTAAGTTGCTACTATCGTTGGAGCTATAATATAATGACAGTTAGACACTTTATCGAGCAATATGGAAATGTGAAATCTTTATTGCTTTTAAACATAAAGCGTGGGCTCCAGCAGGTTGCAATAAAATCACCAGTCCATAAGCGCATGAACTAGTGGTATATTGAGGTGATTAACGTCCTCCAGTAACGCTGAAGATGGCTGGGCCATGTAGGGCGTATGGACACCACTGCTTCGGCCCAAAAATGTTCAAATCAGAGCTAAGGGGACGCACACAAATAGAAAAAGACCTTAATCAACTTGGAGTGCGCAATTGGAGGCAGCTAGCGAAGGATCGTGCTGGCTGGAGAGGCATATTGATTGAAGCCCAGGTCCACCCTGGACTGTAGCACCACAAACAGAAGAAGAAGTAGCATGGTCTCAAAAACATAAAGCTGTATTTCCCCATTTATTCAATGTTGAAAATAGACTCCGAAATGTGTGAAAACATATTTCTTCTGCCTCTGCTATTTGTTCAAAGAAATCCTGGGCAAGTTCAGCAATTTTGACAGACAAACATTACACGTGAAGAGTAACCAAGGCTAAGAAAGTTTTTGCTATGACTAGGAACTAATCTTAAAATTACAGAGAAAGTGGTCTTAGTACAACTTATCTTCGTGTGACAGTCTGATGTAGTTAAATGGGATAATATGAGGCCATTTGTGATAGCTTGTCTTAAAAAAGAAGAAGCATAGATCTGGTTGTAGAAAAGTCTCTTGCTATGAATTGTGAAAACAAAGCGTAAAGACGGTAAATAATTTTTTTTATTGCCAATCGGGGTCATATAAAGTGGGGGAGGATGTTTAAGACACTTTTTTGACAATAGTAATTGGATAGGTACGGATTTTTGTGTTTTTTTTTTTGTGACGCTTCAGTCCAGGGTAAAGCTGGGCCTGAACCACAAGTGTCTCCAGCCTGCTCCATCTTTTGCTAGGTGTCTTCAGTTTTGCACGCATAGTTGGTTGGGTCCCCTTTCCGTTTGCGTGGCCCACCTGAGTTGCGGTCTTTCTCTCTTGCGCCGTCCCTCGGTAGTGGATTCGAAGACTTTTCGGATCGGAGCATTGATTCCCATCCGCTTTACTGACCTAGCCATCTTAATCGTTGGATCTTCAGTCTTCTGGCTAAGTCAATGCAGCTGAACAGACTGTATAGTTCGTCATTATATATGCTCCTCCACTCACCATCTATGCAGACGGGGCCGAAAATTTAATTTCATTTCATTTGTTAGATATGTATAAGGGTACAATATGACATGAGTCTTTCATAGTAATAAGATATAAATATCAAGAGAATCGATAACAATTTAAATTTCTTAAAATAATGAAAGTAGATGTAGGAGAAATGGAAGAAGAAGGCTTAGGAAAGGGAAGAAAGGTAGACAAGAACGGCATGTTTAAAGCGTTTAGTATAAATAAGAGTTCGTATATTTGTTGGTTGTGAGTTCCAGAGTTTGAAAGCATATATGAAAAACAGACGCCACATGTTAATATAGAGGTGACGAGATAGAATTAGAGAATATGTTCTAACCGATCGGGCAACATTGAGTTTGTTGTATTGATATATTGGAGTTTTGTTCACAATAATGGTATGCAAAAACATTAAATTTCTAGCATCCAGGTAATGATCGAGAGAAGTTCCTAATAAACTTTAATTAAATTCGGATACACGATCAAATCACAAAATGGCATACTTACAATTCCGAGTTTGTCATTAGAAAGCATGATATTCGGCAAGGAGCAAAGGGGCACAACCGAATTTGAAATAGGAATTACCTGGGATTTCTTCGGATTTAGTTGTAAACCGATTGAGACGAGGATAGGAAAACACTTTTGCATTTTGATTGCTGCAGACCTAACAAACGGCCTAGCCACCGATAGTTTTATAAACTAAGCTATGAAAGCATTACCACAGCACTAAATGTAGCTCACAGTAAAAAGAAAAGATCTCTGCAGCTCAAACCGTTCATTTAATCTTACTTCTAAGCCTCCAAACAAGATGTGCCTTTAAAGCCTTAAAATTATTTGTTTAAAATATAAGACCCCAATTCACAAATGTGAACTCAAACTCACCTTGTAAGACCCCAGGTCCTGAACCACACACGTAAGTAAAGCTTCTCTGCCCACTGATGCGGTAACATTCATTATTGGTGAACTAAATTTTGGGTCCGCTGAAAGGAAGGAAAGACAAAAACAATTAATTTAAATTCGAAAGTAAACATATACGTTTTGAAAAAACCACAAATTAACAAAAACATGAGAATTCTAGAAATAGATATGTTTCTTACGGTTAAAATCCAGGCAAAACATAGCTTAAATTTTTGTTTATAGTCAATGGCTGTCCAAGCCGATTATTAATTCGACTTTTTTCTTAAGTCAGCATTACTGCGACATATCCCCGACTCGAAGGTGCTCAAAGTCAAAGGGATAGTGCAACGGAGGATAAGAACTGGTGCTTCTAAATTGAAAACGCGGATTTGGGTGAGATCTGCAGAAGTCTTGTCAAATTTCACAGTTCCATTGTACATTCGATTTTTTGTGCACCAACATATTCGAACTTCTTCGGAATTAGGAAACGTAGTTGGACGTCTTTGGAATTTTTTAAGCTCGCAAATAATGGACGTCGAGCTGACATTTTGTAATAGACACAAGGACGTGGGGCCAATACAAATCGAGCAAATGTATGAGGTATAGTTCGAGAGAAACAAGATTTTAAGCACTTTCTATTACTAAAAATTAATTTACAGTTGCACATCTCCGCGGCAATGCACAGAAGGGAGCGAAGGAATGGCAATTCCTCCGGATTAAGACTAGCCCCAAGAAGCGTACATTGATGGCGCGAAATATAGAAGAATAGGAACTGTTAGTTCCAAATTTGTCCTTCTTTAACGTGAAAGGATGGGTAGTTCTTATCAACCAATAAGCTGTAAATCCTGTTCTTACACGATATCATTTCTGAGTGCATAGTCTATATAAGTCTTACTCGTGACTTCATCTTGTAATTTCTTCAGTTGTTGGGGTAACAGCAAAAGTCCTGAGTACCTTTAATTCCCAACCAAAGCAGACGCCAACCCAAACTCAGAATATAATAATAATTATAATTGTTGACGCGACAGTCCACAGGGGGACCAGAGCCTAGTTTCCTCACCAACTACTTGTGTTGTGCGTGCAACTTTTCTCTCACGAGTAGAAGGGACCTACTGTTTTTTGCCGAATCCGAACGGCGGAGTTTGAGAAGCTTTCTTATTCAGTTATTACTCTTTGAGTGTTGTCAGCAGCTAGAAAGAGGTGGTGCCGTGAAAAATTCGAGGTGCTTAGCCGGGAATCGAAAATAGACGGCGTGTGAGCGTCGCACTCTACCCACAGCACCACGGCGGCCACTCAAAATACTGGTTCTAAAAACACAACATTTTGGAGAAATACATTTGTATAAATATGTATGTCGGATAAATGACAAGTGCCTAGCTTCTTCATTAAATACTTGTGTTTCGCGTGCTACTGTTCTCTCAGAATAAAAGGACCCTATAGTGTTTTGCCTATTCTGGGAGGCGAATTTTGAGAAGCATTTTTATAGAAAGTTATTATACGAAAGAAGTTGGGCCGCGAAAAATGTCAAGTGTTCAGTCAGAGAATCGAACCTGGGACCTTCGGTGCGTAAGTATTGCACTCAACCCACTAGACCACATTGGCCGCAATATGTGTACGATAGTCAAGAACTCCCTGAAACCCACCTTGTGGTGTCGTTGTAGGATTTAAGGAACGATGACGTTCTGTAAAGCAATCTTCCTTCATTCTGAGGTGGTTCTTTGAACTTTATTATTATGCTTTTTTTTCCTTTTCTAGAATTGTTTCTTTCCAATTTCAGGTTTCTGTAGTGCCTTGAAAATCAAAACATTTGTTTAAAGTAGAAACATGTGTCGTTCCTTGTCTGTGCATTCGGCATGCTTTGTGTAATTATTCAACTCATAAGCTTTTCTTCACATTTTTTGAAGCATTCCTACAAATGAGGCAGTGTTCTTCAAGGCTAAATTGGCATTTCACATCTCTTAAGCTGAAATCTGCTATTTAATACATGGTCAGAGTTGGGAAGGTTTTCATATGTATGTAAGAATTTTTTTAAATGCAAGTAATATACATCAATACCACTATTTAGAGGTATATAACAAATAAAAGGAAAAAAACATGATATTATTGATTGATCTACATGTTTTTTGAAAATGGTGAAAAATCATCAGATAGAAGATCTGATTCAGAACGGACATAAGAGGATCTACGAGGGGCATTAAATATATTCTGGTCATCGGGGTTAAACTGTGGTTATATATATAAATTGGCTTATTTTTCAAGTTGTACTATTATTTTAGTGCATTCATATAAAATTTCATAAAAATGTGATTATAAATTCGCGTTTTATGTCTAGTTAAACAGCATCATAATGGCAACTGACACGATGATGGTGAAAATCGAGCATCGCGCTGTAATTAAAAATCATTCGAATATGTGCATCGCTAGTTCTTACTTCAAGGCTGGTATCTTCAATTTAAAGTTTTTGAAACGAAGCGATGAAACATCAACGTCCTTCTCCTTTCCAGAAGGTTTTTATTTTTTAAATAAATGAGGTGCTACCCTCTTCCTTAGCATTTTCATTCATCCGCGATAATAGACTCAGCATCAGCGATACCAATACCAGATCCGATAATTCGGTGCCTCCATTAAGAGGTTCGATAACACGAACTGGCTACCTTCTTAGGTGCGTAAGTATATTTTGAACAGCCATTTTCATGGGATTGGTCTCTTCAGCCACAGACGCAAGACTAACAACATTTGCAGGAGTAAATGTGGCTTTTTGGTTTGATTCTTGCGTATGCGAGTCTACATTGGAGTCAGCAGCATTTACAACAGTTGGACTCTCTGCGAGCTTCCGCTGAATTTGCCCAAAAGCTATATTTTTTAACTCTAACTCTGATACTCTCATCGTTAGTGTATTATGTTATTTCTATCCGTTAAATATTTATCAACCTAGATCTGAAGTTATTCTTGAGCGTACCAAATACCCAGAAATGTTGATCTAAATAATTCACTGCTTCCGTTGAGGTTTTGTGGGAAAAACTGTTCATCATTATCCAGTGAACATTTTGAAACCTTTGAGAAAACTGAGAAGATCGTTTGGAAATAAATTTCTAACGTCATGCATGACCCCGAAAAGCCAGTGACCAGATGGCTGTAGGGCGCCCTAAAGCCGGACAAGAGCAGAGTTTGTGCAGGACAGTTCTGTTCAGCTTTTAAGGAAGTCAATTGGGGGACGCCAAGTCTAAGCAATATCAATTTACTACATTTACAAGCTATTATCAGATTGTGTCTGTGGGTCTATACGCAATGATTGTGTTGCGAACACATTACCGAAATGCAGCAAATAACAGAGCATGAGCTATTTGCTATTTGCTTGCTATCTTTCATGTTCCGGATTCTAGTTTGACAAAGTCCGTTTGGCGTTTTGTGAGGAGTCTCCTTTCTAAATACAAATATCGCTATGAAGCATTTATGACGACTAATACAGAGTTAGGCTTGTTCTGAAATCAAGAAGGACAGCATACAGAAAAGAACCCCATTTCACTGACAAAAAATTTGTGAACTGTAAACAAATTCTCACTCTACGTGTGTGTTTTTCAAAATAATAACATTCATTTAATTTACTTACCCACAACTTCGGCAACAGTTTTCATGTGTGAATTGCAATCCATGTGACAGAGAATTATGAGAGCTGTCAACAGCCACGAATGCACGAGTGTCCCTAGGTGATCTTTCGAATTATTAACCATGTTCGAGAGTTTTGTAAATACACGCATTTTCCCAAATCACACATTCAACCCACTGAATTCACTTGTACAACACCACTTGGTCCTTTGTCAGCAGCAATGTGTGCACATCCTTCAAAGTAATTTTCGGCCTCTAAAACAATTTCAAAAACGTATTTTTCGTACAGTTCTGATTGGAGTGGCTAAATGAAATAGATTGGCAATTTCATCCATCACTCCTCCCACAAGAGAAGGCGGGGCTTAACAATAACAAAAAAAATGAAGCAGATCTATAGACAGAAAAAAAGCTTTAAGACGGTTACAGTATGTACGACGCGGCCCACGGTGGGTATTCGTATACATCGTTTAGCTCTCATTTAATTTGAAAACATTAAGTGTTCCTGGGCACGCAACACTTTACTAAACCTAGACAGCGCGGGCACACGCTGAGGGATGTGAGCTGGGCGGGTAGATTTTATGGCTCCACAGAAAGCGTCCAATTTCTGGGATTTATTGTTTTGTTGCCTTTCGTCTTCTTTTTATGGACGGGAGTTTAAACCGCTCATGAATGAAATGTTAAATACTCATTAGGCACTAAGATACACCCTTGTTTAAGAACATACGTACAAATTTGAACCCGGAAGAGCGTTGGTCGATTGTTCTGCCTTGCAACCTAGTTTGGTTATTTTCCAGCTATGGTGCAACTAACGCAAAGAATCATTTATGAGAATGATAAATGCAGTAGTGCAGGGATAATAGCTACTTGTTCGAAGAGTATGCTGTTGAATGTTTCCAGGAAATGCTATTTGCAGCCTTATTGTTTCAATTTGAACGGTGTTTTTCTTAGAAGTATAGAACTTTGAAATATAATGGAATAGAAATGATTGCTTTTAATTGCCAGAATATCTTCTTCTTTCAAAATATAATTTGCCGGCATTATAACATTCATAAAGTCTATGACAAAAGAGCCCCACTGTTGGCTATCTCATTGAAAGTCTCATTTTCGATGAACTTTTTTCAACATGGTGGTCAAGTATCGGCAACAAGACTGCTTATGATTTCCTTTAAGCGGTCAATAACAAGCGGTTCACTTATGTAGACTTTTAACTTTATTTATCTCCACAGAAAATAACACAGCGGCGATCAATCGCACGATCTTGGAAGTCAGTTCACGGGCCCGTAACGTAAAACTATGTGGCTACCAGCTGTGTGGCATTGTGTTGCGTTTTGTTAAGTTCACAGCTCCGTCATGGTATTCAATTGACGAACGACCAAGTAACCAAAATAGATGTAATCGTTACCATTGCCTCTGACCTTCTAGATAACATATACTTTAAAGAAGTGCGGCTCAATTATTCAGTTTCTAAACTAGTCATTGTGAACGTAGCGATGTCTCAACACACACCTGAGGAATATTATCACTCCAAAGTTGACAATTTTGTTAATTAATATAGCCATCCAATAAACGGTGTGCTCTTTGTCTAAAAAGCATTCAATTAAGAAAATAGAGATCAACGACAATTTTGTTTCAAACTTATTCACTCTGTAGAGGAAAAAAAGTCAATAAAAGAAATTTCGCACCACATACTGTGCCATCATGACATGAATATTGTCATCTCGTTCTGGTTTAGAAAATTGCAAGCCAGTCCATCAGTTGAACGACCAGTCAAAATGCATTTTCGATATAAATACGTTGACCTTTGCTGGCAGCGGGAATTTGAATGAAGAAGGTTTCAATAGTAACAGTTTGAATTTATTTGAAATTGTCCTCAACTACAACTCGATCACTGCTTGCTAAGTTTATTCACTTTGATACACCAAATCTTGACAGCCTATAAAATGGTCGCTTGACCGTTAAAATACTGTTTCTACCAGATATACAAAACAATATCGTTTGCAATCTTAAATTTCTGCCCTCTAAAATAACCTTTACCTATTTAAATAGCAGATAATCAACAATCGTAGTAATATGTGTCAAAAAGTTCAAAACAGCCTTTTTCAATATTTCAAATTACTTAATTCAAATATACTTAATTCACTGGAGAAAATATACGGTTGTCAAATAACTCCCTTCCGCTGTTTTGCTCTTCATTCATTGCTTCTTAGAAAGCGTTACAGTGATCGGATTTAGTTGAAATATGCGCCGTTTTGTTCGATAATCTGTTTCCATCTATACGGCAACTTCATAATACCACCCTCGTAGAAGCTCCCCTCCTTATTTGCGAAGAACTCGAATAGCCACTTTTAATAAGACTCTTTTGAGTTCAACTTCACACCACCAAGGACGATCGCCATGGACAGGAACAGGTGGTAATCACTTGGCGCTATGTCCGGGCTATATGGTGGATGCGAGAAAACCTCCCATCCGAGCTCCAGTAGCTTCTGACGGGTCATCAACGAAGTTTGTGGTCTGGCGTTGCCCTTGTTGAACCCTACACCCTTCCTTTTGGCCAATTCTGGACGCTTCTGGTCGATCGCCTGCTTCAAGCGGTCCAGTTGTTCGCAGTAGATGGTAAAATAAAACGTCTGGCCATATGGGAGCAGCTCATAGTGGATGATTCCCTTCCAATTCCACCAAACACACAGCAAAGTCTTCCTGGCCTTCAATCCCGGTTTGGCCACTGTTTGGGACGATTCACCCGCCTCCAACCACGACCGTTTTTGCTTGATATTGTCGTATGTGATTCATTTTTCGTCGCCAGTCACCATCCGCTTCAAACATGGGTCGAGTTCGTTCCGTTTCAGCAGCATATCGCAGGCGTTAATTCGGTCCAGAAGGAGATATCATGAGGCACCCAAACATCAAGCGTTTTTTGTATCCAGCCTTCTGCAGATGGTTTACATGGTTTGGTGACTGACTCCCATCTCCTGGGCGATGTCACTAGATGCCACGTGCATGTCTAACTTGGTGATCTCCATGATTCAATCGGTATTCGTCGTCACAGGTCTTCCGCTGGCTGGCTTACCCATGGTGTCGTTTTCACCGGCTCGTAATCGTCGAAACCATTCCTCCGCGGTTCGAAGTAATAGAGTATTATCCCATAAGACACCATTTATCTCACGGAACGTTTCTCTGGCGGATTGGAAGTTAGTTAGTTAGTTAGTTTTGAGTTCGTGAACTCCATGTTTACACATCTATACTGTTGAACGCAAAATAAAAACTAATCATGCATAGCGTCGTTTGTAGCGTTTTAAACATAGCCGGAAATTTCAATAGACAAAAAGGCGGAAAGGAGGTATTTGGCAACCTTATATAACAATATACCGTAGCTGTACATAAGTGAGCAAGAAGTCATTTGTCCAACAGGGACAAACGTTTTTTTTTTTCGTGTAAGCCTTTACAGTAACTTATACTCTCGTGCTTTTGTTAACAGCTGAACGTGTGATTTTCGTTTTGAATAAATTTCGAAACTATTCAACGAATGGAAAGATATCTTAGGCGCAAGTGCATTGCAAGCTTTGATGAAGGTCTCTACAAATTCTGTGAAGACTTGGGAGCCTGGAAAGCACTTACAACAAGCAACAGAAATTCACCCTGGAAACAAACATGTATGAGTTCGAAATGTATAGGGTATTGAAAACGAGGCACAGTAGAACTGATTTCAAGTTTAATTATAATAACTGGATGGCGTGACGGTCCACAGGGAACCAGGGCCTAGCTTGCTCATCAACCACTCGTGTTCTGCGCGCTACTGTTCTCTCATGAGCAGGAGAGACCTACAATTTTTTTCCGACTCCGAACTACGATGTTTGAGAGACAGTTGTTACTCTTTGAGAGCAGCCGGGAATCCAACCTGTACCTTCGGCGTGTGAGTGTCGCACTCTACCCATTACGCCACGGCGGCCGCAGATTTAAAGTTACCAACATCATAACATAACATAAGTGTGCTGCGTTTGCTTAGGGACTGCCTGGGGGATGTAAAATTAAAATTTAAAACTGAAAAAAAAATATGCGTTCAGACAACTTTCACAAATTTTTCTTAAAAATTATTTCGCTGAGCTCTTTTATAAAATGAGTGTTCATAACTGCAAGCTTCAAAACAAAAATGGTTTCTGAAATCATGAAAGTAGAAAGGTTTTAAGCAACTTCTGCTTCTGGATTCAGTTTCAGACTAATGAAGGGTACAGAGTTTGGTGATATGGATTATGGAAAAGTAAAAAACTATTGAAAGGCTCAAATTCCTTTCCCCTTTTCCACTGAGTCTGAAGCTGGAGCTCAATTTACTTGGAATCACTATTCTTTTGAAATGAAGGCAATTCTCGTCGGAAAGGAAGATTATAATAATAATAATAATAATAATTGTTGACGCTACAGTCCAAAGGGAAATATTAGAAAAATTGGTGTTGAACTGGGAGTCGAACCTAGACCCTTCGGCGTGTGAGCGTCGCACTCTACCCACTACGCCATGGCGACCACAGAGGAAGATTATATGTTGTTGATTACATGTTAAATAAGACGCATGGGACGGGAATGAAAGTCAGTCCGTTCAAAGACATGTACCTTGCGTAAGTAGTCGAAACTTCTACATAACAACAAAGATGCGTCTTAAGCCAGCACTTCCACCATATGTTCGTGACCGATTTCGAGTCTTCCCGATTAAGCTAAAATGGGAAGCACTTCCATGAATTTGCCACAATATCTCACTAGGTTCCCACAAGGGATGTTTAGACAAAATATCAGATTTGCTGAATGCCTTTTGTTTCCAGTTTTTTTTACCTGCAGGATATTTGAAGCCAGTTGTTATTGCGTCCCTTATAAAAACTTGCTCTCCCACAAACCTAAGCGACTGCGGCCTACAGTCATGTAAACTTGAATTGGCATGTTTTTGTTTGCGATCGAAACTTTATCGAAAAGTGAAATAATTCGGTGATGCAACAATTCAGAAGGGACAGGAGCTGTCTTTTCCTTAGAACTACTCGTGGAATTGTTATCTCACTTTTTAAGGGGGTTGTGAGCTGGCAACTCACAGCAACTCACGCAGATATTTGGAATTTTTTCTACGATATGAAAAAATGCAAGACGACCGTTTCAATCAGGAAATCAAACTTTAGACACTTGGCATGTGCGCCGAGGCATTTACCCAACGCAACGCGGATATTAGAGAGCATAGGTTGGCATTAGAGAGCATAGGTTGGCATTAGAAGGAACAAGTTGCTATTAGAGAGCGTAGGTTGGCATTAGAGAGCGTACGAGGGGCGTTCAATATATTCTCGGTATCGATATGAAGGAAAATGCGAATTCAATTTAAATTGTTTTTATTTTTCAATATAATCTCCTCTAACACCAATGCATTTGTTACATCTTGAGATAGGTTTTTTTAAGCTCTCGAAAAAAATAAATTTCCTCTTTCTCTGCGAAATACCCATTTATTGCCGACTTGAGTTCTTCATCATCCGAAAATCTTTTTCCAGGAAAACATTTTTTCAAATGCGGAAACAGAAAATAATCGCTAAGGGCAAGTTCTAACTATAGGGTGGGTGTTGGATTTTTTCGAAACCACAATCTCGCTCAGCAGCCTTGGAAACTCCCGCCGTATGAACATGTTAAGAAGAAGCAACACACCCCCTGCGAGTTTACCCCGTTTTTTCTTTTTAATTTCTTCCCGCAAGTTATGCAAAGTGGAAGCGTAGGATGTGGCGTTGATGGTTTCACCATTTTTTGTACTCAATGAGCAAGATTCCCTTTGGGTCCCAAAAACTGTGGCCATGAGCTTTCCGGCAGACGGAGTGACATTGAACTTCTTCAGAAGGTCTGTTCCTTTTTAATGCTACTGAATGGACTCTTGTTTGCTTTCAGGGTCATAGTGGTGAACCTATGTTTCGTCCCCAGTAACAATTCGATCCATTACACCGTCCGCGTTCTCGCTATACATCTCCAAAAGCTATCTACAGTATGCAGCAGGTTGGCATTTTGATATTTTTAATCGCTTGTCAATCCTTTGGAAAGATCATTTACTCCGATCGGGTACCCTGTCTTTTCTGGCAAACATTTTGAAGGGAATAAAAACTCTTGATTTCAAAATTTTGTTTCAAAATTGTTTTTTCAAGGTTTATTATTATCGTGTGAGTACAGTGTGAGTCCAAGAATCCGTTGTTAGGACTTACTAACCCTGTTAACAAATTGCAATAAATGTACATAAATTACTGCCTGATAGTACAGCGAAATGGTTTTCGAGTCTGAGTGTTCCAGTATAATGTTTCTAAACGTCCAACAAACAGAAAAGAAAAATGAAATCTGCAAAGATATTCTTGGAATTATTCGGCACTTGTAGCAATAGAAGCTATTCCTTTTATTTTTGTCAGGCTACCACATTTGTCATTGGGTCTATAAAACTCGAGCGCTTTGCAAAGAGATGGCGTTACTTGCATACTCCATTGGATCATGAGTTGGAAAGCTTCTGTTATTGTACGTCACATTTGAAGCGTAAACAACAATAATTTCTTTTAACTCAAATAACTCGATCTATGTGTCTAAAAAGGTGTTTTTGTGGGGGGTTCCTCTTCATTACTTTAATATAAAGATGACGAACTGGCAGCATAACTCTACGAAGTTTGTTGCCAAAAACGAGCTGGCAAAATCTTTGGGTTGCACTCAAGCTGAGAGACACCAAAAGACGGTTTTCCATGTACGAAATGCTGCTAGAACGCCACAAACGAAGTCATTTTGGTATTGTAGTGCTCCTTTTGATGGAAAATGGATCCATTACAATAACCCCAAGAGCAAAAAATCATATTTCACGCAGCCAAATCAACTGCAAAGCCAAATATGCATGGCGTGAATGCTCTGTTTTTGGTGCGACAAGAAGAGTGTGCTGTATTTTAAATGTTAAAAGCGGGTGAAACCATTAATTGAAAACGCTACGGAACACAACTAATCCATTTGAAGAGAGCAGTAGCCGAAAATGCTCGGAATATGCGACAAGACACAAGGCAATAATTTTCCATCATGACAACGCTCGGTTCTACGTTGCTATTCCGGTAAGGAACTATATGGAACAGTTGACGGGAATTCGATGCAGAAGGGACTCAGTGAAATATGGTTTATATCAGAGCATTATATCAAGAATTGACTTGACTCATTCTTGGCTGCCGAGCCGAGGAAGTTCGAAAGTAGAAAGATGGAAAGCACTTTGAATAATATTATTGTACATGTTGCGTACGTGGCGTAGTGGGTAGAGCACGACGCTCACACGCCGAAGAGTCTAAGTTCGATTCCCAGCTCAATACCAATTTTTCGAATTTTTCACGCCACCACCTCTTTCGAGCTGCTGACAACACTCAAAGAGTAATAACTGTCTAAGAAAGCTTCTCAAATTTCGCCGTTCGGAGTCGGCAAAAAACTGTAGGTCCCTTCTACTCGTGAGAGAACAGTAGTGCGCACAACACGAGTGGTTGATAAGCAAGCTAGGCCCTGGTCCCCCTTTGGACTGTAGCGCCAACAATTATTATGACACTTGAAGTGGTTCATCGGACTCTAATTCTGAGTCAACTTGGTCTTGTATGTGTGAAAGTCAGAATACGTAATAATGTGTTCTGAGCGATACTAAATTCTTAAGAACCCGTAAAATTAACTGATTTCAATTGTTTGCTACGTAGGAATGAACGGCAGCGTCATGTTCGACACTTTATCATTCATTGTCTCACTGGCACTAGAATATCATACAATGAATATGTGGACTACGATTTTTGAACTTAATTTGCTCGTGGGTCAAGAACACGAAATATGATTAGAGTTAGCTCTTGAACTTGAACGCCAACAATTATTAATTATTATTACATGTTTTTCTTAAACAAACGATAAAATTTTAAAACAAAGGATTTATAAAAATATCAGCGTAAAATTCTCGATCTTTAAAAATTGATCTTTAAATAAGTTTATTTGATTTTTAATTTTTTCCCTTGAAATTTATAAACCAAAACTTCAACAAATACCTTCGCAATGTAAAGAAATGTTTTCGCACTGTTTCTCTGGACTTAAAGACCTATCACTAATCAGTTGTAGTAAGGTTTCCAAATGCTTAAAGTGTCAAGCGAGGGTTTGATAAAAAAATGTAATGCTCAAGTTTCATGGCGACAACATAATTTTAAAACTAATACCGTTTAGCAGTGACCACATACACCTGATTCTAGACCAAGGAAGTCCACGATAGACCAGATCTTCACTTTACGGCAGATCCTGAAAAAGACACAAGAAGTGCAAATCGACACTCACCACCTTTTCGTCGATTTTTAGACCGCATATGCCAGTTTCCTCAGAAACAAGCAATACAGTGCCATGTCTAGTTTTGGCATTTCTACCAAACTCGTCAGATTTTGTATGATGACGATGTAGAACTATCGCTGCTCCGTCAAGTTCAGTAATGAACTCAACGAGACCTTCAATGTCAAAAAAGGTTGTAGGCAAGGCCACGCACTGTCATGTAACTTCTTTGACATCATTTTCGAGATGATCGTGGGTAACTCACAGCACCAGAGGCACGATCTTCCAAGAGTCAGCTCAATTGCTAGCTTACGCTGGTGACATTGACGTGATTAGACGAACACAGCGAGCCTTCTATGAGGCGTTTGCTGGCATTGCAGCGGAAGCGGCTAAAATGGGTCTAGCGGTAAATGAGGGCAAGACTAAGTAGATGCTGTCATCAAGGAATGTCTGTCGATGTCTCGGACAGAGCGTCACACTAGGCAGCAGAAATTTCGAGGTAGTCAAGGACTTCGTCTACCTCGGCTCAGCGGTAAACAACGACAACAACGTCAGTGCCGAAATCAAACGCAGAATCACTCTTGACAATCGCTGTTTCTTTGGGTTCAAGAGGCAGTTGAGTATTAAGCTCTCTCTCGAAGGATTGGGCTCGCTTTATATAACACCCTGATCATTGCAGTCCTACTTAATGACTTGGAAATCTGGACGTTATTGAAAGCGGATGAGGAAGCTGTCTTTTCGAGAGAACAGTTATGCGTGCGATGTTTGGTCCTGCTTGCGTTGACGAGATTTTGAGGAAAAGATTGAACGACGAACTCTATGGGCTGTACAGCTACATGTGCCAGGTCAATCGTCTTCAGACACAAAGCTTAAGATGGCTAGGAATCAGAGCCATTGGGACAAAGTACCAGAGGCCAACCTAGGTTAAGATGGTGCACACAAGTGGAGAAGGACCTCAACTAACTTGGAGTGTGCAATTGGAAGCAGCAAGCGAAAGATCGTGCTTGCTGGAGAGCATGCTGATAGAAGCCCAGGTCCACTCCGGACTGTAGCTTTACAAGAAAAGAAGTAAAAAGTCACCTGATTCGTGATTTCCTTCTGATCGGTTAAGCCTGTAAAGCGTAAAACAATCTTCAATAAACCGCAGTGGTTGCATGCAGAAAACACTCAAAGACCAATTGTCATTGAAAAGCTTTTCACATATCGCCTTTGTAGTCCCTTGACTTTAAGAATATTTGAAATCGTTTGAATTGTAATGTGACTTTCTAAGATATACGGTACTTTATATCAAATAGCCGAAGTCCATTGATATGTAGACATCACATGCATGGAAAAGAAGCAACTATAATGTTCGCAATGTGTGCGAAAGTCTGTTCCAATTATGTTCCAAAATTATCTGATTTTTATATATGTACAGTGAAGACAAAGTGCAAGTATACCTGAAATTCAATTGAAAGTGCTTCATAATTTCAGAAGAAATGGTAAACAACGGGCGTGCAGACCGATTCACCAAAACTGTTAAGGTTTCCTTCTTTACAAACTAAACCTTAAAATTGTTTCTAAGGTAGGATCAAATTTTGGTAGTAGTGTGTCCTAAGCAATGGAGAATACTTCCAAAAGGGAAGAGGATCACTTTTCTGATGAATAAAGCCCTAGTTGAATGAATTTCGGGAACTTAATTTTCATCTTTTAATGGTTTCGCACCTTGTATCAGATATTTTAAAGTTAAATTTATTTCTACCAAAACTGCTGCTAGGACTTCTATTAAAAACTTCAGACAACCCTTGATATTCACAATCCTTGCAACTATTCGAATAGTTCTGAAAAGGACGTGTTTTGATGTAGAAAAGAGTTTAACTGAAGACTTTAGAGATGTTTTTTCAAACTTTAAACGCAAGTTTTGCTCAGTCCTTCGATGAGCATATCCCCTACAAAAAAATACCCTCCTCTCAGGCACTTCGTTTTCTCTAAGTAATAAGACTACAACAATCGTGGATGAGGAATGGTCAACTTGAAGAAATCCCTTGTTCGAAAATGTGCAAAAAAATCAAACAAAGCAAACTTCATTAGCCAAATTGGTTAAAATTAAAATATCCTGGATTTCCAGAATTTTTTCTCTGGCTCCTGGAATTACTAAAAGTAAAATGCAGACATGTAGTGTTTGTTTTCCGTCCACTTCCTCCTCCCACCAGCTTAATTCACCTGCGACGAACTGATGGTCTGGTTGAAAGTGATAGACAGAGAGAGGGAGAGGTAGAGAAGAAGAGAAAATATGAAAGAATACACTTTCAGTTTAGTTATCATTATGAGTTCAAAGAACCGTCTGACCGAGACCGAGAGTAGGTAACTCCTTTAAAGGTTTCCCAACTCAAAGGGACCGCAATAGATTTGAGAGTATAAAAAGCCAGAAAAATATTCCCTCAGTTCCTGGTCCTGTAACTTAAAAGAATCATCATCGCCAGCCGCGTTCGAATAGACAGATGACTATCTGTGCATGCTGATATGCGAACGACGGCGGGGAGCGGTGTGAACAAGCCGAAGAGATAAAATGCTGCTACATAGCAGTAAATGGATGCATTAATGATGATTATTTGAACAGGAAATGTATGTATATTTACAAACAAGTCAATTAGGGAAATTAAAGCAAAAGAGTTGTGGGCCTCCGCTGTGGATAAGTTCGAGCACACCCGGCGTGTGCATATTGGCTTGGTGCTTTTCCATTTTTCATTTGTTTTGTTTTGGTTTGCGTTTTGGCGAGTTTCGTTTTTTGCCGTGTTCACTCGCTGATTGCGTAAAAAATAATGCGGTGGTTACATTAAAGGACAAAGCTTTTCAACAATAAATGAAGGGCTTTTTGGACAGCAAAATCGAGTTTAAAAACCAAATTCGGCGGGAACTAAGTAGGTCAGAGCCACTGGGATTTTGGTTAGAACGCAGGTGTGGAGTGCAAACAGGTGTGTGGAATCGGCTTTAATGATTCAAAAGTGTGTCACTGAAAATTCGCGTGAATGTTGGCTGGGCTCTGTGCATTTTTAAAGAAGAACTGCTGGACTGAGTTTTCAATTGAATATGAGGGTCAATCGGTATTGTAGAGTATTATTTCGCATGAATGTAAGAATGGGGAAATTAATTTGGAGTATCGACTACGAATACAGCACTTAATTGGATTCAATAACACAGTCATTAATATGTTCAAATCTAAGATTCACAAATGACGTCAAAGTTTCTATTGTTGTTCGGTATTGAACTAATTGGATTCCCTTGAAATTAAAGGTGTTTAAGCTTCAGAAGCTGGCCGCGGTGGCGTAGTGGGTAGAGTGCGACGCTTACATGCCGAAGAGTCTAGGTTCGATTCCCGACTGAACACCTCGAATTTTCCACGGCACCACCTCTTTAGAGCTGCTGACAACACTCAAAGGGTAAAAACTGTCTAAGAAAGCTTCTCAAATTTAGCCGTTCGGAGTCGGCAAAAAACTGTAGGTAGGTTGCGCGCACAACACGAGGGGGGACCAGGGACGAGCAAGCTAGGCCCCGGTCCCCCTGTGAACTGCCACTCCACCAAATTATTATTAAGCTTCAGAAGCGGGCATAGAAGTAAACTGAAGTGTTGGGGGCTAGCTAGATTCTGAAGGCCAGAAGGATCCTAAGAACATCATTAAATAGGTTGTTAGAAAAGAGCTGAAGATTTTATGTAAACGTGACACCAAATCGAATAGTTCTGAAAATTTAAAATACTTATTTGTAAACTTTTCTATTATCAACTTTTTCGGAACTTTGCAGTTTCCTAAGTTTCTGTTTAATGATTCGTTAAACTTATTTCTACAAACAATGTCTTTGACAACTCCTAAGTACGTTTTGAAGAGCCATGAAATATTTTCGACACACTCTTACTCTCACGCGGAAAAGGTTTCGTTTTGCTCTTTAGTCACAAAGAATTCAGAATACAAATATGAACTTATCGGATTCTGCTGAGGACTAACATTTTTCGCCTTTATTATTCGATCGTACGCAGTCTTCGTATAGTTTTTGGTGTTCTGCTTTTCGCTTATTGAGGAGATGGGGAGAATTTTAAGTAGATATGGTGATACTGGTAGAAAGTTCTAAGTTTTCCCAATGTTTAATTTTAAATTAATTTTATGGGTACCCAAAAGTTAACAATATCTCCTTTCATACAACTTACAGTACTGCCGCATTTAGTTAATATTAGCAAAGTTAGCAATCTATTACAACTTGTATGCATTGCTTTGTATAGATCTGTCTCCTACTACTAGAAACGAATACACGAATCAGTCCTAAAAATTGGCAGCATACAAGGTTTGGATAAGATTTATTTGTGCTCTCTGAAACTCGAGAATATTTGCGAAACTTCAAATTTACAAATAAAATCAAAAACAAGTGCACTTTTGGTCCTAACATTATTTGAACTGCGATCAAATTCTATGTTTAATGGTCTTCAATTTACATGTTAAAGTAAGAACTAAATTTAAAATAAACCAAGCTTTTATTCTATTCAAACAACGATGCGAACAACAATGTCATCTAATAAGTACGAAGGTTGCTTTTTATATTTCGGGATTGGGCATCCCTAGTGTTGCAATCCAGTAACTGCCAGCTCTATCGTAAAGTTTGACATTTTCGAGGTTAAATGTACGCAGTACGTTTTGAGATACGAGCGCTATTTGTGTTGTTTACAGTAACTTAAATGATTCCTCTCGCCCAAAAAATGGAATTAAATCGTGAAAATTTTCGTGTGATTATTTTTTACAACTTTTGACGTGAATTAACTCAACAACAGTGCATCGATGAACTTAATTCATTTTTTGGCGATGAAGCTTCATCAAGACCCAGTGTTTATCGATGGTATGGTGAATTCAACCGAGGTCGTCGTTCCCTCCAAGATGAATTTCGTAAAGGTCGTCCAAAATCAGTTGTTGTTCCGGAAACCATTGATGATGTGCGCCAACTGATATTGCAAGATCGTCATGTGACCTATCGTGAAATTGAGACAACCTTAGGCATACGTGGGACCAAAATTTGTTCAATATTGCATGAACATTTGGCCGTCAAAAAATATTGTTCGCGTTGGATCCCACAGAATTTGTCAATCGTTAAAAAAAGCCTCGTGTCGATTGGTCGAAAGAAATGCTCCAAAAATACGATCCCAGTGCTTCGAAACATCGTGACAGGTGATGAACCGTGGATTTACGAGTATGAGCCCGAAAGTAAACAGCAGTCGACTGTATGGGTGTTTCAAATTGAGCCAAATCCAACGAGAGCTGCTAGCGCACGAATCACTTGTATGCAAATAGTCGCCTTTCTTTCGGAAAATCTGGACATGTCTCAACCGTACCACTAGAACAACGCAGAAAAGTCAATTCTGAGTGATACACAAACATTTGTTTGCCAGTTGTCTTCCAAGAAATCAGGAAAACCAACCGCTGAAAACGGATCACTCTTCACCTCGACAATGCGAGCTCTCACACATCGGCTCAAACAACTGCATTGTTTAGCACTCAAAACATCGATTTGATGTGTCATCCGGGGTATAGTCCCGACCGTAACTGTCTGACTTGGCACCGAATGACTTCTTTTTATTCCCGTACGTAAAAAATAAAATGAGAGGTCAACGTTTTTCCGCACCTGAAGAAGCGGTTGGTGCGTTCAGATTGCATGTTTTGGAGATACCTCAATCAAAGTGACAAAAGTGCTTCTACAATTGGTTCAAACGCGTGCAAAAGTGTATAGATCCTAATGGGGAATATTTTGAAGAACAATAAAACTATTTTCTTTGATAAATATTTGTTTTTGTTCTCTAATCTCGAAATATAAAAGACAACCCTAAAAATACCAACGTCGAATAGTTCATTTCGCAAATATGAAGTTTGTGACAAACATGAGGAATGAACGGAAACTATAGAATGTAGTTATTAAATAGATCTTTCTTTTAGTCACTTGACGTTCATTAGTTAAGAAGTAAGTCAAATCACACGTCCAAACTTGAAATTTCGATAAGGGAAATAAACACTTAGTTTACTACTTTCGGAGTCAAGCACAATAATACACAACACAAGGATTTGTTTAAGAACTAATAGCAACTCATACCGCTTTCGAATGCATTGAATAGGGAAAGCATAGGATTATATCTAAACTGAATTCTTGTGCCACAACTTTTGTTCAATATTCTTTCGAAAATGAAAGTGTTTACTCATATTCAGGAAATGAGAAACACGCAAACCCCACAAAAACCTAAACAAAGAGTCTAGAATTAGATTTCCTTAGTCTGAGAACAACCTTGAGGTTATTCTTTAACACAGTCTCCAGTGTGAAAGAAGTGTTATTTGCCTAGACGAACCCGAAAGTCACAACAATAATAAGTCCCAAATTTCGATGAGGGGAAATTATGCAGTTGAGGAAAATGTCTGACAAACTATGACAGGTATGCACAAGAGCGATGTTTATGATAACTTTCAAAACATGGCATTCTCATTAGCTGATTAAAAATAAAAAGTACTATAACGAGGCAGTCATTTTGAACCTTAAGAACCCAACTGTTTCATGTTGCATAAATTTCTGCAATCGACTTCTTAATTTAAATCAAAACATGACACCCTCAAAATTAGGCTTTCCAGACGAGTTTTGAAATCGTTTATTCTTGAATATGTTATTTATCTGCAATGCCGACATATCAGTTCATATTCAATAATGTTACAATTCTTATGGCACGGTCCTACGATGAAGTAAGGCCCAAGATCGTTTGCAGGACTGCTTCACACTTTTTACAGAACTAGATTCATCGATTTTCTGAAGCAGCATCACGGACTGTCTCCGTTCTAAAATTTTCATACACTTGCTCGCAATCTTTTGTCACTTGAAATCAGAAATAAAAATGGCCATTTACCCGCAGTATAAACACCAGCTAATACACTTTTGAAATGCACACCAATTTTTCCTCAAATTTCAACACCAACCGCCAAAGCTGAATTCATTCACAACGTACTGGGGCTATTTACAATTTGTCAATCAATTATTTGTCAATCCTTTACTGACTTTAAAATTAACACAGAGGTACTTGATATATAATTTCTTTTAAGAAAGTATAGGGCAAAGGAAGTTTTAAATCACGGCCTTCATTGGATTGGTCATTTCAAAAAATATTTCAAAAGGGTTAGACAGTCCCCTTTTGAAATATTTGCCGACTGTAATTCAACAATTGATTAGAAACTATTTAGCGTTAAGTGATTGGCTAAGCCATGTAGAGATTATTGACACCACAGCTCCAGCCGGAACCATTCCGAACTCATCACAGAACGGCCTACACTGAAATGGGGGACACTAGTGGAGTAAAACCTCAACAGCAACTTGGAATACCTAGTTGGAGAGTTGGAAATATGAAGATACATATGAGAGATCGTGCGAGATGGAGGGACATGTTGATTAAAACTTTGGCCAATCCCGAACTGTAGCGCCAATCATAACAGAAGAAGAGAGAGATCGTAGGAGTTCAGCGATTTAGTGTAAAAGATAATTAAGTTGTAGTTCCAACAAGCAGCCTCCGCGGTCCTATCGTTTCTCTTCTGATTTCCCCAGATAGGCACAAAACTACATTTTTGGATGATATGATAAGTTGGGCAACAGAGACCGCAACTGCTAAATGAGCAGTCACATCGAAAGCCAATGGAACAAACTTCTCATTACCATTCCGAAGGAAACCAACTCTACGCATAGCTAGAAAAAGCCACCTAAAGTTGAAAGCAAACAGAAATAGAAATATGAACAGTATATCGTCAGGAACGGACGTATTAATTGGTGGCTTAAAGAGCAATGTTTATTTAGAGATGTCAATAGCGACTCACCGTACAAATAGAAATCTTTTTGGGATAACGCAGTAAGTGAGATTTTAATTGCTTATATGTGAGAAACAACGGTACACAAAGAAGTTTTTGGGTCGCCACTGTGCACGAAGACATGAAACCGTGATACCTCGCCAATCTCTGGAAAATCGAGTGAACCAATTGCAATGAGTGAATCCTTTGGTCTAGGAAAACCGACTCAAATGGAATTATTCAGAAAAGCAAGTCCTTACAGGAAAAGTTAAAACAAGCTAAAACCTATATCTTGAACAAAGTTGTATTCCATCCCACTCTGTTGCGGTTTTCGCCTGTAACAGCTTTCAAATTATATCTATGTTCCAAGACGGATTTTAGAGGCAATAGTTAATGTATCAGGCAAACTTGGAAATTATTTACACAAATAGTAAGAGAAAACAGAACAGAAGTTACTTTGTGCAGTCTAAGCCACAAGTTCCAAGGCGTCTAAGTCCGATTGTATAGCATTGAAAACTTGAAAAAGTTTTTCCATTGCTTACGCAGTGTTGTGTTACAATCGGGAATTAATTTGCCGAAGAAGTGCAGCAAAAGTGAGTAGCCTAGTATTTAATAATAAATATCCCTTCACCAGTTTCCCCCCATTTCGATTTAACAGTAATTGTAAGAATCATACAGACAGACTTCTATATCTTGTTTTGATTTTTTAGTGAAAACGTATAAGGTGGCCCGTAGAAAAAACCCAGAACCAGACCAGATGGCTTTGCAATCTTGCCAAACATTAAGCCTCCCATCTGTTAGACTCGTTAGTTAGTTCTAGACCACGTCTGAAATCATTCTTAATTGACTGTCGATTGCATTTTCCCACGAAAAAAGGAAACCGTCTAGTAGCCAAGGAAATATTCTTTCGCATTCAAAAGTCAAAGCCATCTAAATTTCAGAACATCAGCCACCGCACCGATAATCACCGCTTTCATCAGAAAATTTACCTTCCCGAAGTAGTCGCCACTGACTATGCATAAACTAATGAAAAAAAAACTAAAGCAAGCACACATTTTCACCTACATATTTGCCATCAGGAAGCAAGCTAAATATATCACTGACCCACTACAAGCCTTCTCCGGTTTCTATTCAAGAATTTTCATTCGAGCACAACCACCAACACTGGCATTTGAAATATCCGCAAAGGTCAGAGAGGAGGCAGGTGTTTATGGATCCTTGATGCCATTCACTCGATTAACACTCCATTGTTGCACTTTTTTTCTTGTTTGGCTCTCTTCGCTTTCATTAAATTTATTTTCACTCCCCGCACCTTCCCTTCCACACAAGAAGCACGCCGTGGTTTTCACTTTTCAATAAACAACAAGACGATCCTTATCAATAATTAAAGGTACAAGTATGCGAGCTCAAGCCCGACCCCAGAAACCCCAGGCCACTGACCAAGCACTTTTTGTGTTAACCGCGCACACAATGTGGCACTTCTGCAGCCACAAGCAGTTGAAGTCGTCCGTTGGTCACTTTGGCTTATGCGGCATGCCTACGATATGACAAACACCTCATGAAATAAATCACAGGGAAAACGGGTAACACAGGCAACTACCAACACTTGGAAGGCAACGTGCTCAAACACTTCCAAATGAGAACCTCACAGGTGCGACAATATAACACGACCAAACGCAACAACCATCGCCGGTGAACTGAATCGTGCAGCACGGCTTGTTCGCACCGAAGTCGTGCTGTGCTGTGATTTCGAAAATCTGTTAAACAGAACCCCCGACAACCTTCCGTGGCTTACTCACAGCGAGCCGGAGAATGAGTGGGTGGGTGGGTGTCTGATTCGACTTTGGGGTGAAATGGGAATAAGCAGCAGTTCCAATGCAATAGCAGAGTGCTGTGTGCCGATGGTAGAATGGTGGAGTTCAGGTTTCTTTGCAGACACATAGGGTGGTCGTGGTGAATTTTGCTTGAGGGGAAATTCGTTAACATCAACCATTGGTTCGAACAGAAATGTTCAGTTCTGGAGGTGCACTGTTGCTCTGTGTTATTGTTTTTCATGTCGCTTCAGCAGTGTAGGAGGATAGCGAATACTGAAAGACGAATATTTTTGGACACAGGCAGCAACTAACTTAGTCCTTAAAGTTGTTAGAGAAGAAGACTTTTTATCGGATCGTCCTTTTATCAATTTTCATTTAAATGAAATAAAAAGGATTCAAGACAAATAATACAATGCATATATAAAATTTGGTGGGAATTTTGCTTGACATTAAATTTCCTGCATATGACCAAACATCCATTCGTTAAACACAACTTTTAAATTTTTTTTGTAAAAATTGCTCAAACTCCAGCATTTTCACGATCAATATTGGCTCTGAGCTCATTTATCATTAACGGCTTATTGGTATAGATTAGAAACCTAAGCACCCCAAAGAAAATAGGCTCTCGTTTTAAATATATACCCTTGTGCTTGCGGCACAGTTCTGTTGAAACCAAATATGTATTGGCCACGTCTTTACTTTCAGTTGAAGCCAAGCTTAATCACATAAATGTCATGTCATTCATCAAAAAGCATCCAGTGAAACCTCCGGCATATAACCAATACCAAATAGTAATCTTTTCGGTAAAAATGATACCCGGAGGATATCGCGTATTACAACAACACAGTGCGTTTCAGTGCTGAGGGTTATTTCCAATGAAAATCAGCATACATTTTAAATTTTTCAAGGACTTAGTTTAAGGTATTGTAGGTGACGATGTTTTCGTAACAAGATACTGGACTTAAAAACGTTGTGTGAATAATTCTTTTAGCTTCTCTTGAATATCACGTGTTTCAATATTTTACTGAAATTGGTACTTTGCGTAGCGAAAATGTAGATTCATTTTTTTTTTACCAGTAAGACATAAAAAGGTTCTTATTGCTATTAAAGAGATTGAACTCGAATTTCGAAAAATTTGATTAAATTGTGAACGTTGTTCAAATATTAACTGCTCCAAGATGATTTCCTACCTAAAGGTGTGCATAAATGTTACCAAATTTTGATCTAATTTACCGTCGGGATGCTATCGAAAGAAAGTTAAATTTGCTTCCGTCGAAACAGGCAGTAGAAAAAGGTGAATACGACAGATGGGATAAGACGTCCTATTTCAGCGTTTTCTTGTAGTTTCCGAAAGTAACAGTCACATTGGGCCCCGGGTTATCAGTGGTTTCTATCCGTGATTCAAGCAATGAACGACCCAAAAACCTAAATAATAGTCTATAAATTTCCCCATCAATTACTGGCCAGGTTTAGGCAACCAATTTCTTTACTTTTGAAAAAACCAAACATTTCTATCTTCAACCTAACTTAAGGGAACTCGCTTCCAAGGAGTCTGTGTGTTCAGTATGCATTTTGCACGGATCTCAATCACGTAGGGCCTCCAATTCACTTTTTCAAAGCTTTTGAATGTCAAAACCACTCTCTGCGTAATTTATATGTCGCAGCATAAGCCCTTAACTGTTACAAGCATTTGATGTGCTTCAGAAGCACTTTTCTTCCAATTAAACAAGAAAAACAAAACTACACGAAATGCAATTGCGGACATTTGATAAGAGGCAATAAATAATCCTTGTTAACTTAAGAAGACCTCATGCAAGATAAGTATTATAACAAATTTCTTTCAAATAATGTAGGTAGTCTCACATGTTGTAAAAGTTGTACATGTGTAGGTGTAGTGGGGCCGCGAAAAATGTCAAGTGTTCAGTCAGGGAATCGAACCTGGGACCTTTGGCCGCAATATGTGTACGATAGTCAAGAACTCCCTGAAGGCCACCTTGTGGTGTCGTTGTTGGATATAAGAAACGGTGACATGTTCGGTTCCTGCATTCTCAGATGATTCTTTGAACTTTATTATTACGAATTTTTTCCTTTTCTTGAGTTTTTTCTTTCCAATTTCAAGTTTCTATAGTGCATTGAATATAAAAACACTTGTTTAAAGTAGAGACGTGTGACGTTCCTTGTCTGTGCATTCGACATGCTTTCTTTACGAAGGTTACCTTTTATATTTCGGGATAGTCCTAGTGTTGCAATCTGCTAGTGTTGCAATGTGACAACTACCAGCTCTATCGTAAAGTTAGACATTTTTGAGGTTATACGTACTCAGAACGTTTTGACATACGAGCGCTATTTGTGTTGATTTTATTTATATTTGTTTGTGTTATGTGAAAGATTCGCCCAAAAAATGAAATTAAATCGTGAAAATTTTCGTGGGATTTTTTTTATAATTTTCGACATGAATTAACTCAACAACAGTGCATCGATTAAATTAAAAAATTAATTAAAATTGTTGGCGCTTCATCAAGGACCAGTGTTTATCGATGGCATGATGAATTCAACCGATGTCGTAGTTCATTCCAAGATGAATTTCGTGAAGGTCGTCAAAAATCGCGGAACCACAAAGATCCGGAATCCATTGATGTTGTGCACCAACTGATACTGGAAGATCGTTGAGACAGCCTTAGGCATTAGTGGGAGCAGCACACATTCAATATTGCATGAACATTTGACCAATAGAAAAATTTGTTTGCGCTGGATGCCACACAATTTGTTAATCGCACAAAAAAAGGATCTTGAAGATTGGTCGAAAGAAATGGTCCAAGAATACGAACGCGGTGCTTCGAAACACGTCTATGACATGGTTGCAGATGATGAATTGTGGAATTATGCGTATGAGCCCGAAAGTAAACAGCAGTCGACTGTATGGGTGTTTCAAATTAAGCCAAATTTAAAAAAGTTGCTCGCTCACGAATCACTTCCAAGCAAATGGTCGCTTGCTTTTTTGGAAAACACAAGACATGTCGCAAGAACAACACAGAACAGTCAATTTTGAGTGGTTCACAATTATTTGTTTGCCAGTTGTCATCCAAGAAATTAGAAAAACCAAGCCCCGAAGACGGACCACTCTTCACCACGACAATGCGAGCTCTCACACATCGGCTCAAACAACTGCATTTGTGAGCACTCAAAACATCGATTTGATGAGTCATCCGCGGTATGGTGCTGACATGGCATCTTTTTATTCCCGTACGTTAAAAAAAAGAATGAGAGGTCAACATTTTTCGTCACCTGAAGAAGCGGTTGATGCGCTGTTTTGTAGATACCTCAATCAGAGTTTCAAAAGTGCTTCGACAATTGGTTCAAACGCAAGTAAAAGTGTATAGATCTTAATAGGGAATATTTTGAAAAACAATAAAGGTATCTTAGATGATTAATAATTGCTCTAATCTCGAAATATAAAAGACCCTCGTAAACTTAAAACTTCACCGTGGCATTGTGGATAGAGTGCGACACGCTCCCCGACGAAGCGGTAGAGATATAGACAATTTTTTCAACAATGCTTTGAGTTATGTACATTGCCAAGAGCATTGGAAGGCGGCGGTAGTTCAACCCATTCCCAAAAGGGACAAAGATGCCTCGTTTCCGAAAAATTATTCGGTAGATAAGTCTCCACCCTTGCATAAGCAAGGTTTTCGAAATGATTCTCAATAGAATTCTGATACAGTGGACTGGGGACATTGGATTTATGGAGGGGCATAATACTGTACATAATAATAATAATTGTTGGCGCGACAGTCCACAGACGGACCAGGACCTAGCTTGCTCATCAACTTACTCGTGTTGTGCGCGCTACTGTTCTCTCACGAGTAGAAGGGACCTACAGTTGTTTGCCGACTCCGAACGGCGAGATCTGAGAATCTTTTTTAGACAGTTATTACTCTTTGAGTGTTGTTAGCAGCTCGAAAGAGGTGATGCCGTGAAAAATGAGGGGTGTTCAGCCGAGGATCGAACCTAGACCCTTCGGTGTGTGAGTGTCGCACTCTACCCACTACGCCACGGCGGCCACATACTATACATGCCACTTCAAAATTTGTTCCGGACAAACAATGAAACAAAGCTTAAGCCTTGTGCACCAGGAATTGTCTTGGACTCGGAAAAGACATTCGACACCGCCTGGTTAGAAGACCTCTTTCTTAAGTGGACGAGGTTGGGTATAAACAAAGAACTACTTTTCATGATCTATAATACGGTGACAGGCATAAAGTTTGTCGTTAAAAGTAGCAACAACATTTCTCCTGCAGTGCGCGGTGAACTCACCAATTCTTTTTACTGTCTGCACAAGTGATTTGGTTTAATCACGTACGCTGACGAGTGGACAGCGCCTAGAATTGAGCTCATCCTGTTTCAAACAACGTTGTAAAGGGTGATTTTTTAAAAGCTCTAGGAAAGTTTTTAAGAAACACACATAAAATTCAGAAAAATGCATAAAATCTTTGATTGAGTTGATAGTACGGTTCATATTATTTATTGTTTAGAGATTTTTTCATGCAAATGCTGAGTCCAATACTGGCATACTCTTTCCAACATTTTGGCCGTTATCTCACGAATAAATGCTTCAAGGTTGTCTTCCAATCCGTCAATTGGAGCGAGGTTGGCTGTATGGATATGAGCTTTAACACAGACCCACAAAAAAATTGTCTAAAGGCGCTGACCGGTCCCTAAACTAAAATAAAATGTTCACCGAACTCGCCTCTCAATAAGTCCATTGTTGCACGTGCTGTGTGGCATGTGGCATGTGACACTGTCTTATTGAAACCACTTGTCATGCAAGTCAAGCTCTTACATTTTGGGCAAAAAAAGTTGGATACTATCTCATGGTGGCGCTCACCATTCACAGTTACGTTACAAATAGCATCATCTTTGAAGAAGTACGGCCCAATGATGCCACCCGCCCATAAACCGCACCAAACTGTGACTTTTTCTGAATGCATTGGTAGATCTTGCGATGTTTCTGGTTGATATTTACTCCAAAATCGATAAGTCTGCTTATTTACGTACCCATTGAGCCAAAAAGAAGCTTCGTCCATTTTTGACAATATAGTGGAAGAAGAGCGTAATGAACTTTCTTAACAGAGCACACATTTTGATAATAAAATTCAATAATTTGCAAGCGCTGTTCGTTTTTTAAGACGATTCATGGTTAAATTATAGACCAAACTGAAGATGTTTGACAGTGAAACAAAACACGATACGGGCGTCAGCTGTTAAAACCAGTGTTGCCGAAGAGATAATAGCTAAAAAATCACCCTCTTCTTGGCTTCAAAGGTTACGAACAAAAACAGCCGTAAGTTCTGTATTTTGGATCCACATGGGCGGTCATTAGCAGTGAGGAGTGTGGTGAGATATATGGGGATTATACTAGACCATTTTCTGAGTGCATATGTCGATGCAGCAACTCGCCTGGTAAATGTCAGAAAAGCCTTCGCTATGGCAAGCAGGTTGTTGTACAGAAACCAACTTGATTGTGGCCGCCGTGGCGTTGTGGGTGGAGTGCGACACTCACACGCCGAAGGTTCAGGTTCGATACCCAGCTGAACACCTCGAATTTTTTACGGCACCACCTCTTTCGAGCTGCAGACAACACTCAAAGAGTAACACTGTCTAATAAAAAGCTTCTGTAGGTCCCTTCTACTCGTGAAAGAACAGTAGCGCGCACAACACGAATAGTTTCTAAGCAAGCTAGGCCCTGTTCCTCCTGTGGACTCTCGCGCCATACAATTATTATTTCTAAGATGCCTTCCTAACTTGTACGACCTCTTACAAGCTTCGAAAGATGGTTTGCTTGACAACTGACAAGGTATGGAAAGACTAACATATAATGGTGATAAAGCACTAAGGTCACCGCACTAAATGGTTATTTCCCAGAGTTGTAAGGTTGTAGATTAGCTAGAAGTCAGTTTTGAGAAATTTATTGAGGTTTGTCTGGAGGCGATTAATGGGACGATAATCGCTCTTCTTCCATACATCTATTACAGACCATATAATGTAAAATCTGCAGCGGCTACAGATAAATTTGTATGTTTTGAAAAGATGGCGCCACCTGTAAGTTGTGGCTGGTCTTGGAAGCGATCCTTCTTCATTAAAAAGGTGTGATGTCTGTGAGCAATAATTTCTATGCACTAGTGTCCGTTCAGGCAGCAACATTGCCTTTTGCCTCTCCAAAATCTTCCGGACTTGTCCTTAATCAACAGAATTCGCCGGAAGCTTTGACTGGAAATAAATTGCCGCTGGAGCTTATAGAGTGCTTCTAGAAGCGTAGAGTGAATGTATTTTGATAGAAAAATCAACCTGAGAGCGGCTTCGGAGTTTCAAAAGTGGTGATTTTAGCTTCAAAGACAAAGAGCGTCTTGAATGTCAAAAATGTTTGAAGATGAGGAATTAAAGGCTTTATTGGGCGAAGCTACTAGCCAAATGAAAAGTGAACTAGCAAAGTCATTAAGAGTGACTCGGCAAACTATATTCGTTCGTTCAAAAAATTTAGATTTATTCAGAAGCAAGAAAATTGTTGACGTACGAGTTGAAACCGAAAGGCTATTTTTCACATCGGAATTGCTTTTTAAAAGACATCGAAGGTAGAGATTTGAACACATTGTCGTAACTGGACTTCAAAAAGACCGCAGAGCCTTGTGGACTACTTCCACCATCGCCTACATCGACGCCAAAGCAAAACGAGGTCCTGTTCTGCATAAGCGGTTGTGGTGCATCATGTGCTGCGGAAAGCATGCAAAACAAATTGAGTCAAATCCGACACAAGTTGCTCTCGCAACTTCGTGGGTTGGTTTCCTGATTTCTTGAAAGACAACTGGCAAACAAATGGTTGTGTTCTCAAAATTGACTGTTCTGCGTTGTTCTAGTGGCACGGTTGCGACATGTCCAGTTTTTCCGGAAAAACAGTCGACAATTTGCTTGGAAGTGCTTCGAGCAACTTTTGTTGGATTTGGCTCAATTTGAAACACCCATACAGTCGACTACTGTTTACTTTCGGGCTCATACGCGTAAATCCACTATTCATCACCTGTCACGATGTCATAGACGTGTTTCGAAGCAGCGCGATTGTATTTTTGGAGCATTTCTTTCGATCAATCGACACGAGACTTTTTTTGAGCGATTGACAAATTCTGTGGGATCCAACGCGAACAAATATTTTTGGCCGTCAAATGTTCATGCAATATTGAATATATGCTGGTCCCACTAATGCCTAAGGTTGTCTCAATCTCACGATAGGTCACATGATGATCTTGCAACATCAGTTGGCGCACAGCATTAATGATTTTCGAAACAACAACTGATTTTGCACGACCTTCAGGAAATTCGTCTACGACCTCGGTTGAATTCACCATACCATCGATAAACACAAGAAACAAATGAAATAGTTGTATCATTACAAAATTCATTGAGATATAAATAGTTCGAGATATCTGCCATGATCTCATTCAGTACAAGTCCCCTTTATTTTAAGCTGCAAATTGAGTGAAGTGATCTGGACATTAAGAAAACTAACATTGCCCTTAAAAGTGTCTCTCACATTTTGTAGGACCTTATGCCTCAACAAATCTACTCGTCTCAACATTTTGCAGCTGGTATAATTCAGAGACCTTTTTTCTCAAATGTGAGGTTCCTTTAATTGAATAAATCACTCATCATAAAAACAAATTTTAAACCGCGAACCCACTTACCATCCGCAGCAGCCATTCACCGCTCACAAAGTAGTCACAAAACAAAAAGTTGTCCAGGAGACAGGCAACGCTATTGTAAGCCCCCAATCGCACACAATCCATCCGGCTAAGAGCTAACCCATTCCGCACCCACCCCACCACACAAAGGCATCCAGTTAAGCTCGCCTGCTCCCAAAGTGCTTTTCACTGAGCCTTTAATTACTTCTTGATAATTGGTGTCTATTACCTGTTCACGAGTGTAGTAATAAAACTTTTCCGATTTTATGTGGCTACAACGGAGCAGACATCTTAAAGCTTCACATCAAGTGCTGTCAGTACTTGTAGCCTGAACAGGATACGACTGCCAGTACAGGTACGGAGCATGATTGTGCCTGGTGTTGTGCTAAAGAAATCCCCGTGTTATCCATGTTTGCGTGTCACGACCTTTCCACAAAGCACGGGAAAACTTTTTCCTTTCGCCTTTTCCGCATACACAGTTCATTGTACAATGGAATGCCAATGTGTGGTTGTGTGTGCGGGTGTGTGCATACTCAGATACTTCCGACACTTGATAATTACATTTCAAACTTTTCCTGGGATATAATCCATCAAAACGAATCTAGGACTTTCGGGCGGCGATTGTGCGGCTCTTAGGCTCTCTCAGCCTCCCGTCATATTCCACCATGATTCCCCGCGTGCATGGATCCTGGATCAATGAATCAAATCGTATGATTAATCAACATGCGAAGGTGTAATTAATTATTTCGGATCCCTGTCAATGGTACATCAGCCCTCGTCCCGAGGAAAAGTTATCCTCGGCTTTATTGAATATTTAACCAGACCTGCGGTGGGGATACGGTGATGGGCAAAACTACTTCTAACAGCGCACAAGGGCAACTCATTTTATTGGCCACAAACGAGCGCGCGGATGGGTTGCGGGGGCGCATGCAATCATGCCGATACTAGAAGTATCGAATAAATGATTTGGGTACGTCGTGCTGCGGTAGTGTCCTGGGAACTGATACACATGTCACACGTTGTTTGCCATTATTCACTTACTCACACGACATCCCATCGCTTCTTTCTAGTTTTTCTGTGTTTGACGTGCACCTCCAAGGACCAGGGGAGTCCCTTGACATGTGAGCTTGCCAATTCTTTTAATTTCGGAGTCGGACTGCACTCGCAGTAGTGGTAGAAGCGTTGGCAAACAAAAGTGATTTGTAATTTTGAAGACGCCAGCCAGTCACACAAGGTGATTATTAGCGTCCTTTCCTGATGCAGGCATATTATACCGCCACTGTAAACGGCACACACAGGCATGGCGGGGGAGAATATTTCAAATGCAAACACCATTAGCCTTGCGTCTCGCCTTCGACTTCTCTTTTGCAATCGACAGATTCGATACACCGCGCCGCCTGGTCGGGGAAGTAATGAGCACCTTGACGTGAGCTCTAGGTACATTGCACCATTCAATTTGGCATGACTCAAATGGGCACTGTGTGGCAGCAAGTCCTCGCAAAATTATCGCTCCCCATGATGCCCGTACTTGAAGTAATTCCACGCTCAAGTCAGACGGTGGCATGCACGAGTACAACTGTGGAGTGCCTGTTTATATCGGTTTGTGCCGCCGTCCCGGTCGCCGCAGGCATGAAATAGTCATTCTCTGTCCACACTTTAACTTCTGGATAGTTATTCTTCCCGTTGCCGCGCTGCCACCGTCGACATTGTCGACCGAAACACGCGGGATGGTGAATGGCAGGAAGCGAGGCGAATTATCGTCACGGAATATCAATTGGAGCAGCGACAACGATTGAGATCGCATGAGAACCCTGTAATGGATAACATTAGATTGCGGGTGGCATTGCATGAAGGTCCCCCGGGTGTGCTTACGCTGCGATAGCGATCAGTGAAGTATTTAGAGATTTAACAGTGGCAATTGTAGTTTGCTAATTGCATTCCAATGTTGAAGGTTCCTGCGCGGCGGGACAGCTTGATGTAATGATCGCAAGGAAATCCGTCAACAGCGTGTAGTAAAACCTCGAGAGGTCTGAAGTCCCGGAAAACAACAACAACCCTTGATGATGAATAGGTTCATGTTCATTTTCAGTGAGGGAATATGAGAAACACAATTTTTTTTTATTTTTCTGGTTAAGTTGAATTCTGCATCACGAGCTATCCAATTGTCGACAATGTTCAGCTTTGTTTGAGAAACACATCAGAGAACAAGATAAGGATGTTCACCAGTGTCCTGATTTCTTACGCGAAACAGTGGTTACTGGGAATGGCTGTACGTTTGTATCCCAGATGCATAAGGTTCTGAAATTAAGGTTCTTAGTGCACGATGATATGATCTACGTATGAAGTGATGACACAATAAACTTGAGCTTGTCCTCACTTATCACTTTAAAGAAAAAACTTCAAACTAAGCAATCGCTGCTAGGCAACTCCTTCATGTTAGCTGGCGGCGGAGCAGACTTTTGGAAGATCATACCTTTGCTGCTGACTTGTGAGTTTGTGACGATCTTCTGAAGAATGTCGCTGTTGACGTTGAACGACATCGTTACTTCACTTTAAACAACCAATGATCTTAAAAAGATACATCAAGGCCGTAGTTCATAATAAGGAGAGCACTGGTCAAGATATATGGAACAACAACGACCTAACATAGATGAAGTCTCGTAAAACAGTGGTGGACTACCTGTCCAAGCCAACCAAAACACATGGAAAGGCCCCTTAAAATATGGGGTTTCCGAAATAAATCACTGACTGCTCCTCCTCGAGATGAAGTAATAGAAAGAGTTTATTGAAGTAAACAACTTGCTTATATAGACATTCTTATGCACTTTTGTGAAGAGTTATCGATACCATCAACACATCATATGGCGCGATATTTTAACAATGTTAGTCACTAGCCCACAAAATTGCAAGTGACAGAGTATGCAAGTACAGTAAGGCATGCAAGTTATGAGCAATAAAATAAAAATTAAATTGGCTTACAAAAAGTTGGTCAAAGTGCTCCCTAATCAATGGAATACAGACGCTTCAAAGTTGAAGCGAATAAAAATCTAAATTTAAGACTGCGAAGTTACTCGTACATACTTGGTAAACCATGAACTGGGCAAACCAATTTGAACAATAGAACAGGTTTGTTTGAAATACCCACTAAGAGGTTTGCCAAAATTTGGAAATTTGTACACCGCAGTCAGCTTTTTGTCTAAGACGCCAAAACAGGGAACAAAAATGTTCTAACAGGCCCTTAAATATGGAGTTTGTTTGGACATATTTTCCAAGAGCTGTCCCAAGTATGAAGAAGTACCCGATGTTAGATTTGAAGAAGACCGAGGACCAGTTGTGTTAGACGGGACAGTCCCTAATACTTGAATACTTCTCGTGACTTTTCTCCTTAGACTTGTGGAGGTGAATAATACAAAAAACTGTGCAAGACTGCACAAAACAAATTGCTTAAATTTTTATTAAGCCTACCATGGTCCTCCCCTACCAAATATTTCAATGAACTAGCTGGCATTGATATGGTAACAGAAAGACTTGAACATTTAAGATGCAACTATAATTTCTAGTGCTAGTCTTCACAAAATCCCTATATTTTCAATTTGACGCTGTAAATTATTGTGCAATCTAGTTAACATTCCATTTTCATGTTTATTAATTTCCCTCACATCTTTTATTTTTATTTGTTTACACTTTATTATTTATTTATGTGTTTATTACCTTATTTTTGTAATTGATTATATACATATATTATTTATTTATAAATATATATATATATATATATATATATATATATATATATATATATATTAATTTATTTATGTTTTTTTATTATTTATTTATTTATTTATGAATTTAATTATGTATTCTTTTATTTATTTATTTATATATTTGTTTATTAATTTATGTATTTAAAAATGGAATTATTAATTTTCCTTACATTTACATTTATTTATTCATACAAATGTGTACAATTACTTATTTTTCTTATAATTAAATTTATTTTCATACTTATTTCCCTGTATATGTATACATATTTACAATTCCTATGTTTTTGTGTCATTATTATAAATATAAAGATACTTATCCATATCTTAATATTTTTATGCTTATTCATACAAATATACTTTTTCTTCTGTTCGAATTCAATACTAATGTAATTCAGTATGCCCAAACACCACTTCTTATGACCCTACAATGGATAAACACTTTGATTCTGTTTTAATGAAGGTTTTTTATAATGGCGTTTTCCTTCAAAGTTTATGAAAAGATCTGCGATATTATTATAACCAGTTTTATGAATTTTGTAGTAGGAAGGTTCATTAACCCTACCTCTCCAAACAAATTTTGTAAACTTTAGAGATTGTTAAAATGATGCCAAATAAATAAAAAGAAATGAAAAAAAAAAGAAATTTTATGTGTCCGAAAAATAAAATTTTTATAACTCCGTTGTACTACAAATAGGACTAACCGATAAAAACAAAATATACAATATACAAATAAACAAATATACAAATATACAAAAATACAAAAAATTATTTATTCAAAGTATTGGCCGTTGTTTTCTACACATTTTGACCACTTTCCTGGCAATTTGTGAATACCACGCCAATAAAATTGTTCGCCTTTTAAAGCAAACCAATCAGACACCCAATTTTCGACCTAATCGTAGGAGTCAAAGTGTTGATCAGCGAATGCGTGTCCCATCGATGAAAACAAATGGTAGTCGGATGGAGCCAAGTCTGGTGAAAACGGTGAGGGGGAAGCTGCTCACAGACAAGTGTTTTGATTGTATACTGAATCGGTTTGGCTTTGTGTGCAGGTGCGTTGTCACGGAGCAAAATTACCTTGCCGTGTCTTCTGGCCCATTCTGGTCGCTTCTCGATCAATGCATGGGTCAAATTGATCATCTGTTGTATTAACGGTTTCACCAGGTTTAAGGAGCTCGTGGTACAGCACACCTTGCTGATCCCACCAAACACACAGCATTATCTTCTTGCCGAATCGATCTGGTTTTGCAGTTGACATTGGTGGTTGTCCCAGATTTTTTTCCGTTTAGGATTCTTAAAATAAATTCATTTATCATAGCCAGTAACAATTGGATGCAAAACCGATTTTCTTTCGTGTCTTTGAAGTAAAATTTCACAAGTGTTTTTTCGGTTTTCCATCTGTCGTTCATTCAATTCATGTGGCACCCAATTTCCACACGTTTAGATCTTTCCGAAAGCTTTTAAACGGTCAGAAATTGTTTGTTGTGCAATCCAATATCGTTTGCAATTCGTCGTCTTCAAACTTTTTTGGTGGTCTTCCACGTTCTTCATTTCTAACATCATAATCATTATTTCTGAACCGTTGAAACCATCTTTTGCATGTTGCTTCTGATAGAGCATGATCACCATATGCCTCGACAAGCATTCTATGCGACTCTGCAGCACTTTTGTTCAAATAAAAACAAAAAATTAATGCTTTCCGCAAATCATCACTGTCTGGTACAAAATTCGACATTTTTAACACGATGAAAAAATATGATGTTGTCTGTTCAATGACTTGATGTATTCTAAATATTTTTCACAGATGTCATAGCAAACAAAAAAAATAAATAACGGCTCGTTCACAACAAATGTTCCCTATCGAGACATTTGTATTTTGACGCTCACTTCATACCGGCATACATGGTAGACCTTTACTACATAACAACTACATCAAGCCTGAAATTTTAAAAAATATTATTTGCTTAATATTTTCCGATTAAAATTAAAAGTTTCTGGTGTGAATAGGCGAAGAAGAAGAATGTCGAATTTTGCAACCCAGGTGCATTCGGTTATCGATTAGGTACATTTGTGAACGTAACAGTACATAAAAGGATTAGAGAGGAGATTCTTCAGTTTATTCTTGTAAACGGTGTTTCAACAAGAACGCAAGATTTAAATTTGGCGCCACTCGAATTGTCATTGTTTGATATTTGAGCAATTATTTTTGTTTGTTAGTAGAAGGTATAAGGTTAATAATAATGGAACGCTACACGAATGAACAACACATTCTCATTGTGAACATGAAAATTACTGATTTTGCCGATAAAATCATCTTAATGACGAGGCTCATTTCCATCTTTATGGCTTCGTCAATAGGCCAAATTGTCGGATTTGGGGCGAGGAAAATCCTCGAGTGATTCACGGGCAGCAAATGCATCCTCAAAGTGTTACTGTGTGGTGTGGATTTTTGACTGGAGGAATCATTGAACCTCTTTTTTATGAAAATGTGTCACGTCAAGCGCAAACAGTCAATGGTGTTTGTTATCGTGAAAGATAACCAATTTTTTCGTGCCTAGAATTGAAGAAATGAAGGTGCAGGGGATGTTTTTTTTTTTATAACTGACGCATGCAAAAGGGTTGCGAGTACCCTTAGGTGACCGGATCAAGTCACAGCACGGGCCGAAGGTATAGAGGAAGAGAGGGAGAAAAGGTACTGATGTACATTGGTTTTAAATGCCTGTGGATTGTAATGAAGAGGAAAAATCGAGCTGGGAAGAGCGTTCCAGATTCGTGTAGTGCGGTCAAAGTACGAGTCTCTGAATTTGACTGTACGTTTGATAGAGGGCTTGAGAGTGAATTGGTGGGCATTCCTAGCGAGGCGTGTATTGCGGGTGAATTCTTAAAGGGGAGGAATGCAACTGGCTAATTCACCTGAGTATTTCTTGTTAAAATAGCAATAAAAGAGTGACAAAAACGGAACATTACGTCAGTGTTCTAACGAGTCAATCGACTTCACAATATAAATGTCACCTATAAGTTTTATAGCTCGCTTTTGAATTCTATCCAGCAGGTGCAGGGAGGTCTTAGAGGCACCTGACCAAATAGGACCATTATACTGAAGTTTTGGGCGTATGTAGGCCTTGTATATTCTAGCCTGATCAGAGGCGGTGAAGTACTTCTTGCATCGTTTAAGGAAGCCTAGACATTTCGCAGCATTTTTGGGGACCTCAAATATGTGATCTTTCCACCTTATTGTTGGGTTGATACACATACCGAGGATGGAAAGTCTTTCGATTTCAACAACGCAAGTGCCGTTCAAGGATAACGGCTGATTATTTTGTGATCGCTTTAACGACAGTAGACAGGACTGGGTTTTGGAAGCATTAAATCCATTCTATTCTTATTTCCCCAATCGATTATGCTGTCAGGGTCGGAATTTAAAGTGCTTAACATACGCTGCCGTTCCGAGTTTATGGCCGAAGTGGAGGGACGTGAGAAAGAAAGAAGAAAAGCTGAGGGTACTGTCATCAGTGAAGGAATGAATAGGATTAGAAGTAGCAGACAAGAGATCATTTATAAAAATGAGGAAGAGTGTCGGAGACAAAATAGAGCCCCGGGGAACACCAGCATTAATATGGTGAATATCAGACTTGAATCCATCCCAAACGACTTGTATTGAACGATTCGAAAGATAATTTCTAATCCATTGAAGAAAAGACTCATCAATCCGAGAAGCACGCATTTTCGACAAGAGAGCCTGATGGTAGACCCTGTCAAATGCCTTTGAAATATCAAGCGCAACAAATTTTCTTTCTCCTACATTGTGCAAAGATTGGTTCCGCTTTTCATCAGGTCACCAGTGGAACCGTTGCTTCGGAAGCCGTACTGCTGGTCATTAAGAAGCTTTCGGGACTCAAGATATTTCAAAAGCTGGCGATTTATCAGGGTTTCCATGATCTTGGAGAGAAGGGACCTTAGTGCTATATGTCGGTAGGAGGTGCGTGACGATGATTCGCACTTTTTTAGGGACTGGCTGGACAAATGCAATTTTCCACTTACTCGGAAAGAGCCCTGAAGAGTAAGACAGTGGTTTCAACAAGACAGCGCCACATCTCATACAGCCAGAGATACAATTCAATTGCTGCATCAGTCATGTAAATCTTGCCTTCTTGTTGGGACACTCTTTATTATACGTGCTTCCGTTGTTTCACGAGGATAGAGAATCTGCAAATTTTTGATGACTCAGACGATGAAATTTAGGAAACTTTTTCATAAACAGCTATCAGTCTTTGAATGTTGCCAGCAGTCTTAAAAAATAAGAAATCGAGTAATCGAATGTGGTACCCTATCTTGTGGGTGTCATATCCAACCCACCACGCTTCACAGACTAAAGGTGGATACATTCAGTCTTTATCAAACTTCCCTGCACTAAAAACTTGATGTCTGGTTACATGTGGTTAATCGGAATAGAAAAACAACTGAGGACATGTATTCCCTTATCCACTCAAGTCAAATTCAGACAATTAATTGATTGAAAAACTTTGTCACTAGTGCTAAAAGTTTAAATCCCCAAAGCCATACGATTTATTAAGCAGTTGTATATCATACACTCACATATGGCTTAGAATGTTGAACAGAATACAAGAAGTATAAAAGCAATTCAGAAGCATCTGTGATGAAGATCCTTCTCCTGACGGCTGGAAGGGTTTTCCAAGCGATTTGACAAATTTCAATTGAATTTGTGAACGCACTCTAATGCAATTGTAACTGTGAATTTATTCAGTAAACTCAACCTTTTCATTATGGAAAATTGGACGACCAATGCGCGCAAATTACAAAAAACTCTACCAAAAGATGGCGACCGCAATTTCAAGAGTTCAAGTTCAAGAGCTAACTCTAATCGTATTTCGTGTTCTTGACCCAGGAGCAAATTAAGTTCAAAAATCGTAGTCCACATATTCGTTGTGTGATATTCTAGTGCCAGTGAGACAATGAATGATGAAGTTTCGAACATGACGCTGCCGTACATTCGTTCGCAGCAAACAATTGAAATCAGCTAATTTTACGGGTTCCCAAGAATTTAGTATCGCTCAGAACACATTATTACGTATTCTGACTTTCACACATACAAGACCAAGTTGACTCAGGATTAGAGTCCGATGAACCACTTCAAGTGGCATGCATTCTTCAAATGTGATCTGGAGAAGATGCGATATGATATGATGAAAGTCTTCGAAAAGCTCCTTAGTAAGCAAAATATGGATTTTTGGTCATGAATCACTATTTCGTCCAAAAGATTTTGGACTGTTTGGCTAGGTTTGCATGCCAGCGGCATTTGTGGGCCATATATTTTCATCCACGATAATTATCGCCACGTTACTGTGAATGAATGCATTACGTTTAATTACTTTTGGCCCTAATCGGAAGATAAGGACTTGAATTTCAACAGGGTGTAGCCACAAGTCATACTGCACACGTAACAATCGACTTATTGAAGATAAACTACGGCGAGTGTGTTATCTCAAGAAAGGGCCGTCTCGTTCGTGCGATTTAACCCCGCTTGACTTTTTTTTCCATGGAGCTATATGAAGCGGAAGCTATATCGAGCTATATGGACGTTGGAAGAACTAAGACTCTAGAGTGAAAGCGAAAAAGCGGCCGTATTACTTAAACTTGGGTCAAAAAATCAAGACGTGCCCGCACATATAAATAAAATCGAATTTTATTCATCATCATCATCATCTTCTTCAATACGCATGTTCCACTAAATGAGCTACAGGGCAATGCATGCATGATGCTTCGCTATTGACTCGCTTTCATCAGGAGCTATTCCCTAGCGCAATCAGGCGAGTTAATGGGCCTGCCTAGCGGCCGCTATTGGAATTGCATCTATAGCATGTCTCAGAAGTCGTAATGGGAAGAACATCCGATCAACGTTGTCCAATTAGCGAAATAAAGCCCTTCGGCCTGAAGAAGTACCTTCCTAACATTGAGTTTTCCCCTTACCGTCGCGAATCTCAACTTATCACGGCGAGCAACTTCTTCAACGGCACGCAGAAATCTCATGTCAGCAGTTTGTATTTGCGATCCCTTTCGTTCGCGCAATACACAAATTTCATGACCATAGATGAGAGGCTACAATCGCATCCGATTGCTGGGAACTTTGCCAACCGAGTCTCCCTAAACTCGGTCAGAGTTCGACCCTGCCTGCACGAAGCATAGAAGAAGACTGAAAAAGTTTTCAAGAAGCCATTAAAGAAGCTGCCACTGATGACACATCACCACCCAGAAGGAACCCATGGTTTGACGACGAGTGCAGGCAAGCGCACGCAGCTAAACTAGACGCCTATAAGGCGACGCTGCATCGAACAAAGAAAGCTGTTCGTGAGCTCAACGAACAGAGAAGAAGGGAAGAGCACCGGCTTCCCAAAAGGAAAAAGAAGGTGCATGAGAAGCGAGCGGTCGATGAAATGGAAAGGTGTTATGGCAGGAATGAAGTCCGAAAGTTTTACCGAAAGGTTAAATAGCTCTCCGGAGGTTACAAGGTTCGGGTCAAGGGCTGCCGGGAACAAAACGGACAAGTCGTAGTAGAGTCGCAGTCTGTGCTGAGAATCTGGAAGGATCATTTCTACCGACTCCTTAATGGCGATGACGACCCAAATCCCGCTGTAAGGCAGAATGTTCCACTCGATTTGGATGGTGATAGACAAGAATTCTGTCCCACCGATTTAGACGAGGTGAAGATAGCAATACCCAAGCTGATGTCGAACAAAGCCGCTGGAGCGGACAGACTGTCCGTAGAACTATTTAAAGCAGCTGGAGATGACCTGGTTGGACGCATGCACCAGCTTATCTGTAAGATATGGTCGGAAAAAAGTATGCCCGATGAGTGGAATCACAGCGTCGTTTGCCCGGTTTACAAGAAAGGAAACAAATTTGATTGCGCCAACTACCGAGGGATTAGTCCTCTCAGCATCGCATACAAGATCCTCTCTGCCGTATTGTGTGAGCGTCTGAAACCGTTTGTCCATGACCTGATAGGTCCCTATTAGTATGGTTTCAGACCAGCGAAGTCCACTATAGACCAGATCTTCACATTACGGAAGATTTTGGAAAAGACACAAGAAATGCAAATTAACACTCACCACCTATTCGTAGATTTCAAGACTGCATATGACAGTGTGCATAGAGACGAGCTATACAGTGCCATGTCTAGTTTTGGCATTCCTACCAAACCCGTCAGATTGTGTAGGATGACGATGGAGAACTCTCGCTGCTCCGTCAATGTCGGTACCGAACTCACTGAGACCTTCAATGTCATAAAAGGTTTTAGACAAGGCGACGCACTGTCATGTGACTTCTTTAACATCATCCTCGAGAAGATCGTGCGAAACTCACAAGTCAACACCAGAGGCACGATTTTCCAGAAGTCAGTTCAATTGCTAGCATACGCTGTTGACATTGACATGATTGGACGAACACAGTGAGCTTTAAATGAGGCATTTGCTGAATTGAAGTTGAAGCGGCTAAGGTGGGTCTTGCGGTAAATGAGGGTAAAACGAAGTACATGCTGTCATCAAGGAAGAACACACAACATCGACGTCTCGGACGGAGCGTCACACTAGGCAGCAGAAACTTCGAGGTAGTTAAGGACTCCGTCTACCTCGGCTCCGCGGTAAACAGGGACAACAACATCAGTACCGAAATCAAACGCAGAATCACTCTTGCCAACCGCTGTTTCTTTGGGCTCAAGAGGCAATTGAGTAATAAAGCCCTCTCTCGAAGGACTAAACTAGCTTTATATAACAGCTTGATTATCCCCGTCCTACTATATAGCGCAGAATCTTGGACGTTAGCAAAGGCGGATGAGGAAGCCCTTAGTCTTTTCGAGAGAAAAGTTTTGTGTGCGATTTTTGGTCCTGTTTGCGTTGATGGCATCTGGAGGAGAAGATTCAATGACGAACTCTATGGGCTGTACAGCGACATGCGCCTGGTCAAGCGTCTACGGATACAACGCTTAAGATGGCTAGGCCATGTAGAGCGTATGAATACCACTGCTTTAGATCGAAAAGTCTTTGAATTCGAGCCATTGGGGCAACGCAATAAAGGACGGCCTCGACTAAGGTGGCGCACACAAGTAGAGAAGGACCTCAACCAACTTGGAGTGCGCAGCTAAAGACAGCTGGCGAAAGATCGTGCTGGCTCGAAAGGCATGTTGGTTGAGGCCCAGAACCACCTCGGACTGTAGCGCTGCAACAAGAAGAAGGGTGTTGTGATGGCAATCCAGGGGGCGCCGCGTGGTGGCTGTTTGTCAACTTCACCTGTGCACTAACGAGGATTGCCTTTGCAGCTCGCCATGTTGAGCGCAATCAACGACGTTACCTCGCGTGCATAGGCCCATGCCCCCCTGACACCAAACTCGGCTTTTCCAATATTTGAACAACCAAGTTGCTCTGGCTTGGCGGCCGTGGCGTTGTGGGTAGATTGCGATACTCAATCGTAGAATGTCTGTATTCTACTCCCGGCTAACCAGCTCGCATTTTTCACCGCAACACCTCTTTTAAGCTACTGACATATATTAAAGAATAATAACTATCTAAAAACGCGTTTCAAACTTCGTCGTACGGAGCCCGCAAAAATCTGTAGGTCCCTTCTGCTCGTGAAAGAACAGTAGCGCGCACAACACGTGTAGTTGATGAGCGAGCTACGCCCTAGTCTCCGTGTGAACTGTCGAGCCGCACATTTATTATTATTAAGATGCTTTGGATTAGTTCAAGCTGGCCAATCCTACAAAAGAAAAAAAAATTACCTCGAATTACTTATACTTCTTCATTTGTTCCAATGAAACTCCACATGTAGAGTGCAATGGACAGGCGGTTTGAAAATTATTATAACGTTCACCATCGTTCCAGCGTAAGCATATACGGCCACAAACCTATTGAGCGCACGCTGGAGCTCCATCAGGGAGGATGTGAGGAAAACTTAGTTATCTGCGAAAAGAAGATGACTGACCTCAGGTCTACCAATGTCAAACATTCTTCGCCTCGGCTGCGCTGCAACGTCTAGTAGACATGTATAATGAAAAGGAGGGGTGACAATACTCACCCTTGAGGAGCGCCAACGCCCATAGTGAAAGGTATTGATTTGCTGCCGTTTACACAGCCTCCGCTGCTGCGGATGGTTCTTAAAAGAACAGCTCAATCAAAATGTTACTAATTTTTAATAAAACAAGGTCTACAAAAATATAATTGCATCCATCTCATCCTGTCAGCTGAGTCCTCACACTTGCAATCCAGCAACGTGATGAAAACAACGATTTCCATGCCAATTAAAGGAAATTGGACTTTCCCAGTGAATACGTAAAAGTGTATGCATTTTAATTCGACATCAACCACACTCGATTAGAATCACGAGAGACACGAGGGGTGAGTACCAATATTTCAGGTAACCTTCGAACTTTGAAGTTTCCAGACATTTGCGCAGAACACAATGGAATTTGAATGAATGCCAAATTACTTCCCAATCGGGGTCCCCAGTTGCAGACGGGAGGTTGAAATTGTACACATTCGAAATCCAAGTAAGCCACTGTGACCATTTTCAATGTGGGGAAGGGAGGAAAGAAAGCAACTTCTGTTGTTGTAATTATGTTTCATCCAACTAGTCAGATTTAATTGATACTTGACGGTCGTAATTCAAGTTGGGGATGCTTTTAATTTCCTGGGGAGTTATTGAACTTGTGAATCCGACTTCTGTCAAGTGCGGTCCATCGACATTAATTGGATTGAAAAATTTAATATATTTAGGAGGCTTTACCTGGAAGTGGGTCTTCATGCAATCTGTCAACATCTAGTGTTTTCAATGTGCCGACTATAACTTGAGCACATGCCGTGTTTTAAATAAATCTTAAATCCTCAGCCGGAGAGACAAAGACTCCCACAATGCGTAACATTTAAATTGCTCAGCAGACATTCTCAGCAGTCACTTTAAACGAATGATGGTACCGAGCTGCCCAATGAATAAATCAAAAGCAATTAAGGCCTCGACATGCATTTTAATTCGACCTCAATATTCATATCCTCTTCGTTTCCCTAAGCAGCAGACCCTCAGCCCCCATACTCCAATAAGACATTACCTGACAATCTGTCATTGTCAGTCTTTGCCTCGATTGCATTCGCATCCGAAATCAGTATGCAATTCGATAACAATTACCATGAGCATGGTGATGAATCCGCCAAACAGAAGTTTCCAATTTGTTTGGATCAATGATTCCTCGCCCTCTCCTCCGCCCGACTGGTGGCGTCGAGAGAAATCCAATCAGAGAACGGAAACTCTTGCTTTCGCTTACAAATTGAATCGTTAGTGTGCAATGAGCCACCGCACTGCACGGCGCCGGTGGGTGACAGTTTTAATTGATACTTTCCATTCAGACGGGAGTGCTAAAAGAATTCTTGTTATTATCCTTGCTTTGAGTTTTTCGTGTTGTGCAGAATTGTGGCACGGAGATACCGAGTCAATGAAGGGGAAAGTTGTGCGGCGAACGCTTGATTGGAGGCACTAAAAAAGTTCTATCTCTTCGGTGACAAAACACCACGCGGCACAGATTCGAATCGAAAAGTTGGGTGATGTTGTCAACAGCTCTTGTCGCAGATTGATTGATTTGTTTTCTCCCGGGACTGTCATGGCACCGCGAATGCTGATTAATTAGCGAGGTGGAAGAGGAAGTTGTTGAAGACGAATAGCTCTGTGGGAATACGTAAGCAAATTCGGAAAAACTAAAGTGTTGGGTGAAAGAAAGAGATGCCGCTGACAAGAGTTTCGCCAGAAGGCATTTAACTCTGTCTTTTCGCACAGTGCACAGTAGCCGCAAATGCAAGGAATTTTTTTTTATTACAACAACTCCTATTTTTTGTGGTTCATATCTGTTATATACATTGCTGCTCTGAAAAAATCTATACAAACATATATTAGTGCAAAAACAGCAAATAAGTCACGATATTTCCACAATATGCGCTCACGTCCCGATAGAGGAGAAGGATGATGACTCCAATGATGACTTCTAAGATATACCAGACAGAACATACGATCGATGCCTCAGCTACGACACCAAGATCGGTCTAGAAGACTTCAACGCTCAGCTAGGAAAGCAGGACATCTCTACTGGAGTCATCAGAAAACACAGCCTGCACGAAAACACACCCGGAAACGGACTCAGGCTGTTGAACGTCGCCACGAGGCGGAACCTATCTGTGGCTAGCACGTGGTTCCCACACCTGAACATCCACAAAGTAACCTGGCGATCCCCTGATCCAACCCACCGTCAACCAGTTTGATCATGTTGCGATCGACGTCAAACACTCCTCCAGTATTCTCGACGTCCGAACCTTCCGAGGTGCAAGCATCGACTCGGATCATCACCTTGTTGTAGCCAAGGTAAGAACCCGGATATCGAAAGAGCAACGATTTCCAGACAGGCCAACACGATTTGACGCCGGAAAGCTGCAATCGCAACTGGTCGCTGGGAACTTTGCCGACCGAGTCTCCCTAAACTCTCTCAGAGTTCGACGCAGCACGAAGCAGAAGAATGGAAACGTTGTCAAGAAGCCATTAAAGAAGCTGCCGCTGATGTGTTGGGTCTTACGTCACCACCAAGAAGGAGCCCATGGTTTGACGACGAGTGAAGGCAAGCGCATGCAGCTAAACAAGTCGCCTATAAGGCGACGCTGCATCGAACAACGAAGGCTGTTCATGAACCGAGAAGAAGGGAAGAAAACCGGCTTCTCAGAAGGAAAAAGAAAAAACACGAGAAGCGCGTTGTCGAGATAATGGAAAGGTGATGTGGCGGGAATACAGTCCGAAAGCTTACCGAAAGGTAAAACAGCTATCCGGAGGATACAAGGTTCGGACCAAGGTCTGCCGAGAACAAACGGGACAAATCGTAGTACAGTCGCAGTCTGTGCTGAGAATCTGGATGGATCATTTCTACAGACACCTTACGGGCGACGACGACCCAAATCCCGCTTTTAGGCAGAATGTTCCACTCCACTTTGGATGGTGATAGACAAAAATTCTGGGGGGGGGGGGGGGGGTTTGGACCAGACGAGGATAGCAATATCCAAGCTGATGTCGAATAAAGCTGCTGGAGCAGGTGGACTATCTGCCAAACTATTTAAATCAGCTAGAGATGACCTGGTTGGACGTATGCACCAGCTCATCTGTCAGATATGGTCGAAGGAAAGCATGCCCGATGAGTGGAATCTCAGCGTCGTTTGCTCGGTTCACAAGAAAGTAGACTCCTTTGACTGCGCCAACTACCGCGGGATTAGTCTCCTCAACATCGCATACAAGATCCTCTCTGCCGTATTGTGTGAGTGTATGAAACCGTTTGTCCATGACCTAATAGGTCCCTATCAGTATGCTTTCAAGCCAGGAAAGTCCACAATAGACGATTTTCACATTACGGCAGATCCTGGAAATGACCCAAGAAATGCAAATTGAAACTCACCACCCATTCGTCAACTTCAAGGCCGCATATGGCAATGTCCATAGAGACGAGCTATACAGTGTCATGTCTAGTTTTTTTTTTCCTACCAACCTCGTAAGATTGTGTAGGTTGACGATGGAGAAGTCTCGCTGCCCTGTCAAGGTCGGTATTGAACTCACCATGACCGTCAATGCCAAAAAATGTTCTAGACAAGGGGACGAACTTCTTTAACATCATTCTTGAGAAAATGGTGTGTACCTCAAGCGAATACCAAAAGCACGATCTTCTAGTAGCCAGCTCAACTGATAGGTTTTACGCAGATGACACTGACGTGATTGGCACATACAGTGAGCCGTCAATGAGGCGTTTATTGGCATTGAAGCCTAAGCGAATAAAATTGGTTTGCCATTTAATGAGAGCAAAACTAAATGCATGCTGTCATCAACTAAACACAACATCGAAGTCTCAGACAGAGCATCACACTAGGCAGCAGAAGCTTCGAGGTAGTCAAGGACTTCGTCTACCTCGGCCCTGCGGAAAATATGGACAACAATATCAGTACCGAAATCAAATCCAGAATCACTCTTACCAATCGCTGTTTCTTTGGTCTCAAGAGGCAACTGAGTATTAAGAACTCCCTCGAAGGACTAAGCTTGCTTTATATAACAGCTTGATCATCCCTGTCCTACTTTATGGCGCGGAAGCCTGGGTGTTACTAAAAGTGAATGAGGAAGCCCTTAGTCTTTTCCAGAGAAAAGTTTTGCGTGCTAGTTTTGGTCCTGTTTGCGTTGATGGCATCTGGACTAGAAGACTTAACGACGAGCTCTATGGGCTGTATAGCGACATTCGCCTGGTCAAGTGTCTTAAAATACAACGCATATGAAGGCTAAACCATGTAGAGCGTATGGACCCCACTGCTACGACCCGAAACATCTTCGTATCAGAGCCATTGGGATAGGGCAACAGAGGACGGCCTAGGCTAATGTGGGGCACACAAGTGGAGAAGGACTCCAACCAACTTGTAGCACGCAAGTGGAGGCAGCTGGCGAAAGATGGTGCTGGCTGAAGAGGCAAGTTGGTTAGAGCACAGATCCACACCCGACTGTAGCGCCACAAGAGGAAGAAGAAGAAGATAGAACTTAATGGAACTGGAGCTGGTTCTGAAATCACAAAAGTTTCGTTTGCGTCTGCTGGTCCTGGAACATTTGCATAAATTTTTAAAAAGAGATAACTTCTTAAGAGAGCTTAGAAAACTTCTATATTTTTGTGGTTGTAGGTGATAGCTTAAAACTAAAGGCTTTCAGAGAGCTTGCTTTGCAAAATGTTCGTTATCTTAATTGTGTAGCATTCCTTTTTCAAGTATTCAAAAATACGGCGGATAGATTATTGAGTTGCGATCGTTTGCTTGCTTTCTTAACAGTTGATATGAATCTTAAGCCTTGAACCACTGCCATTGCAAGTGCTTCTTCCGCCGTGCGGGTAATCGTTTTGTTCCATTTTGCGTGCATCAGTTTCTTTACCTCCTTGGCTTTCTATGGTAAAGTTTCTGTTTATTTTTTTTCAACCGCAGCATCTTACAACTACACGAACTGCGCAGAACTTTGTGGACTCGAAAGAGGCTTGGGAACATTCCTTTTTCTACGTTTGGCGCTTGTAGACATTTTCGATGCCCCAGGAATAAGATTATTTATATTGTCTTCCGTCGAAATAGGCAACAAAACAAATTCCTTTAACTGTTCTTAAATTTTTTTTCTAAATATAAAGTTATTAATGTTGCAATCGTGGCCACCGTAACGTAGTGGGTAGAGTTCGAACATTCACACGCCTTTCGCCAAACCCGGTTTGCATGTTTATTACTTGACAGAGAGTGGTTCAGCATAATTCCCAAATACCTGATAACGCTACTCACTGGTAATGGTCGCCTTTGTATGTGAAAAATTCCAAACTTACACCTGTTTTCATTCATGTCCGTTGAACACGACTTCCACTTGTCACTATATCGCTGTATTTTCTCGACGTCATAGTACAAGACGATATTAATAACCTCAATCTTCGACGCTGCCCGGAACGTAATCCAATCGTCGGCGTACTCGATCCGCATCTGAATAGAACCCATTAATTCGCTGATGAAGACATTAAAAGAGCATTGACACATATGCCTCGGCTTTTATTGATGTTTTCAAAACACAAAAGTGTGGAAGTTGTAGAGATTGTCAAGTTTCACATCAGCGAAGGCAAATATTTTACCTTTCTAATACTAATAATAATTGTTGGCGCTACAGTCCACAGGGGGACCAGGGCCTAGCTTGCTCATCAACTACTCGTGTTGTGCGCGCTACTGTTCTCTCACGAGTAGAAGGGACGTACAGTTTTCTGCCGACTCTGAACGGCGAAATTTGAGAAGCTTTCTTAGACAATTATTACTCTTTGAGTGTTGTCAGCAGCTTAAAAGAGGTGGTGCCGTGAAAAATTGGAGGTGTTCAGCCGGGAATCGAACCTAGACCTTTCGGCGTATGAGCGTCGCACTCTACCCACTACGCCACGGCGGCCACTTCATAATGCACCTAAAAAAAGTAATTAAGTGCCAAATGACTCATGATTTCAAGACGAATCAGTCAAAAAGGAAGCTTGTGATTTCACCTTTCACAAGCGACCAGCATTGACAAAACCACGTCTGTTACACTCTGTGCGTTGTAAGCCACCCCGAGAGACGATGTTTTCAGTACTGTAGTTGAACCTTTTACCACCGGCTTGCGGCTGACGTACTCAATTAGTACAAAATGCGCTTTACATTCACAGGATAAAACTTTTCGATCCTCCAATAGCCGTCTTCTGCATTGCTTTTGCCCATTATCATCTAATCACAATAATACGTCGGTAAAACGTTTCGAAAGGAAACCACAAAGAAGGACTCGTTGCATTAATTAATCAAACCAGCACCCTTGCATGTGCACAAGCGCCACTTAATAAGACAATCACATCGTTTTAAACCACCACAACAACATCAGTCAACAAACCGTAATTCCCTGAATGAAGCACGCCCACACATAGCAGCAATTCTTTTTGTGTCACACAACACATCCGTATCCACTCAATTCATTCTCAATTTGTTCATTCCCTAAGTACTCCTGACGAAACCTAAATGACAACAATACAACCCACGACTCAATTGTCTTACACCTTCCGCATCCCTTCGCTTCAAGATGTGTCATAAAAATAGCGCTCTCCGCAGCAAATAGAAAGCCATCCGTGGGCGAAGAGGCTGGGATGGATGCGACCAAAGGAACTCGTCCATTCAAGAAAATTTGCTTCCCAGCACATCCGTGTTTTCAAAACTAGAGATGTACTACAACAGCGTGTATGTGCACATGAGAAAGATAAACAAAAAAATCCGCATAGACTGAGGGTTGTTTCCGCAATTTTATTTCAATTCGCGTTGTAAGTGAGCGGAGCCTTTTATGAAATAGGGCCTATTGTCGTTTTTTTTTTTGTTTTCTTTTTTGCACAACAAAAGGGCTGAGTTCGGCGTAAGGAGGCAAATCTGTCACCAATTGAAGTGCGAAAGTGATTCTAATACACAGCTAGTCTTTCATATTTTTGAAGGGGAGAGAAATACGCAAAAGGGTGTTTCGCATTCAAAGGGGTGGCTTGCGAATTTATTTGAGGATTGGATGCTAATGTCATAAGAAGTGAAATGAAAACAAGACACAGACAATTTACTCATCAGTGAAGTCAAACAAAACCAATGCAACCCCTTCAGAATTTTTTCATTCATCATAAATATCGTTGGGAGCAATTTGCCCCTTCCCTCTGAAAACAATTCAACTAAAACCTAGCAAGAAATTTGAAAATAATGGGAATTCAAGGACTTCTGTTGTTAGGGTGGTGGGAAGGGTGATCTGCAATAAATAAGAATGCACCCGATTTGACACAAGATTTTCATAGACCTGCTACAGTAATTGGATCGAAATCGCGGATAGTGATGAGAAAAATCTTTATCAAGTGGACTGCATCGACAATAGTCTGTGAGGCGGAAGACGTTGAGCTTGATATGGGTCTATTTAAGCCGCGTAGTACTAAAACAAAGGTTGAAGAACAATAGACCCAGCAACATCCTCTTATAAGAAAAAAAAACTTCAGCTCTTAAGACACGAAGGACCACTTCCTCTTCTTCTTGTGGAGGTACAGTCAGAGGTGACCAACATGCCTCTCAAGCACGATTTCTCGCCCGTTGCCTCCAGTTGCGTACTTCTTGTTGGTTGGTTGCTTGGTCTTATCCTAGGCCATCTTCTATTGCGTTGTCCCAATGGCTTGTAATCGAAATTTTTTCCTTTTTGGTGTTGATGCAGTTGGAGCTGGGAACATAGGCGCTGTATCAGAGAAGTGCATTCCTCTGATCAAAGAAAGATATTTAATGAAGGTGACCGACTGGAAGTATAAAGGAACATTTTTAAGCTTCTCTGTAGTATTCTCCACAAAAGCTTCCGTTGTGTGTTGTTACTATTCAAAAGAGAGTGGAAACCGTATGAACCAAAATGGGCCTTGGGCTATTAGATTTATATGTTATAAAAAACTCGTGCCAATGTCTTCACTCAATTTTTAGTACACTTCCTTAACCAATGGTTCGTTTGTCTCTCTAAATAAGTGTCCCAGTCCTAACCTAGCTGCCTCAAGTGGCAAGCTCCAAGTTGGTTTAGGTCCTTCTGCACTTGTGTGCACCACCTTAGGCTAGGTCATCCTCTGTTGCGTTTTCCCAATAGCTCCGATTCGAAGACTTTTCGGACCGTAGTATTGGTATCCATACGCTCTATATGGTCCAGTTATCTAAAACGTTGTATTCTAAGCCACTTTCCCAGGCAAATGTCACTGTACAGCCCATAGAGTTAGTCGTTTAGTCTTCTCCTCTAGACGCCATCAACGCAAAGAGGACCAAAAATAGTACGCAAAACTTTTCTTTTGAAAGGACTAAGGGCTTCTTCACTTCTTCATCCGCCTTTGCCAACGTCCAGGTTTCCGGGTCATAGAGTAGAACTGGGATGATCAAGCTGTTATACAATCTCAGTCCTTCGAGGCAGGGCTTTATTACTCAATTGCCTCTTGAGTCCAAAGAAACAGTGAATAGTAAGAGTGATTCTGCGTTTGATTTTGGTACTGATATTGTTGTTCTGGTTTACCGCGCAGCCGAGGTAGACGAAGTCCTTGACTACCTCGAAGCTTCTGCTGCCTAGTGTGAAGCTATGTCTGAGATTTCTATGTTGTGTTTTCTTGATGACAGTATGTACTTCGTTTTGCCCTCACTACACGGTAAACCAATTTTATCCGCTTCCGCTTCAATGCAAATAAACGCCCCATTGACGGCTCACTGTATGTGTCAATCACGTCGATGTCATCTGCGTAAGAGCTAGCGGTTGAGCTGACTTGTGGAAAATCGTGCCTCTGATCTTCCCTTGAGGTACTCACGATTCTCTTAAGCATGATGTTAAAGAAGTTACATGACAGTGCGTCCCCTTGTCTAGAACTTTTCTTTGGCATTGAAGTGAGATCGTTACCGACTTTGACGGATCAGCGAAAGTTCTCCACTATCCTATACATCTGATGAGTGTGGTATGAATGCCAAAACTAGATATGGCACTGTATAGATCGTCTCTATGCACACTGTCATAAGCGACCTTCAAATCGACGAATAGGTGGAAGGTGTTAATCGGAACTACGTGTGTCCATTCTAGGATCTGCCATAAAGTGAAGATCTGGTCTATTGTGGACTTCCCTGGCCTGAAACCACACTGATAGGGACCTATCAGGTTATAGACAAACGGTTTCAGACGCTCACACAATACGGCAGAGATGATCTTGTAGGCGATGTTGAGCAGGCTGATCCCTCTGTCGGGCAAGCGACTCTGAGATTCTGTTCTTCGGGTATGATTCTGACCATATCCTGCAGATGATATAGTGCATACGAAGGCCCTCATTTGGTAAGGGCGCTACGTAGGATCAACAACGTATGTGAAATTGAATACTTGACTGTTATGCTGCCCGGAAGAACCAAAAATTAAAAAACAAAGGCGAAATTATGGGAAGCTACTTTGTGTCGACCTTATCGATAGAATAATCAATCCAGCAGACGTGGTGTAGTAAGAACGTCAAAGAGCTGTTTAAGTCGACCTTCAAACATCCTAGTAAATATCATATTTCAATTATTTGCGGTAAAAATCGTACTGTTCACTGTTGGCCGTTATTTAAAATGCTTCACATCTTTCCTCTAAGACATCTGCATATCTTCAAAGTTCTCAAAGAATCTTATAAACGTAGTGGTAATACTGTAAATAGGACATCAAGCTATCACAACCTGCTTGTCAATTGCTAGTATCTGTTCCAATCGCACATGAAACTAAATTTACTCGTTTTTTCGCCAGTACTGTCTCTAAATGTTTCAACAAAATTCCAAATAATAAAAGACAAACAAAAACAATTGCCTATTTAATATTAATTATACAAATATGGAGACTATATTTCGATGTGTGTATTTAAAACTAAAAATAAAAAAGGAAATAAATTAAAAAATCAAAGATTTCCTTTCCATATTTGCCTATGTTGACCTCAATTCTGTTTCTGTAATTTCTTCTTGTTATACCGCACACTGGCCGCCGTGGCGTAGTAGGTAGAGTGCGACGCTCACACGCCGAAGGGTCTAGGTTCGATTCCCAGTTCAACACCAATTTTTCGAATTTTTCATGGCACCACCTCTTTCGAGCTGCTGACAACACTCAAAGAGTAATAACTGTCTAAGAAAAAACTTCAAATTTCGCCGTTCGGAGTCGGCAAGAAAACTGTAGGTCCCTTCTACTCGTGAGAGAACAGTAGCACGCACAGCACGAGTAGTTGACGAGCAAATTTGGCTCTGGTCCCCCTGTGAACTGTCGTACCATACAATTAAATTAAAAATTCAGGCTCAACAGAATGCCATGCCTACACCAAACCGTTCTTTAACTCTGTCAACGAGTTGAACTTTGTTTCGAATTCTCGCCTACCAACTTCTTCCCAATGATGTTCGAAAACATTAAGGTCTGGGACCTTGTGCATGTGTCTGTAAAAATTTGGGGCAACTGTGGAACAACAAGTGTTTTGCTACTTGTGAAGGGTGCCTGGGATTATTGTTCTGGTAAAACACAAAGTCACATACAATTCCCAACTTTTCTCCACTTTGATTCACGTTTTCCTTTAAGATGTTGAGGTAAGCAAATTTTTGATTTTAGCATCTATAAAATGAAAATTACTTACCCCAGCACTGCAAATGTAGCCCCTAACCATTACAGAACCTCCTCCATATTTGAAGGGGGCTTAGGTATTATTGTGAAAATCTTCAATCAGTCGCCGCTAGACGTACACGTTGCCATCTTTAATGAAAAGAACGTTTAAATTTAAAAAAATAAGAGTTGGAAATGTTTTGAAGATATGTAATAAATGATTTACCGTCTTCCAGAAATTATAAGTTTTCCATAAATATTCTTAACCAAATTTCGCTCTGGCAGGTTTATTTTTCTGAGTTATATTTTTAATGGAACTTTTCTACAATAATTAAATTTATATAAGGTATTTCGAACGGTATTTAAGCAAACATCTTTTTCACTCCTTTCTTTTAACAAAATGTTTAAGTCCTTAGTTGTTTTAAAAGTACACTTTTTTATTTCTTTAAAAATTAACCGTTCCTCTCTTTCATTGAGAATTTTGCTTGCCCAACCCTACTTTTATCAGACAATCTGAACTCTTTATTGTACCTAGTTATTATGTTCTGGACAGTAGATTTACTTTTCCCGACTATTTCAGCAAGTTTTCTCACTGTTTTTCCTTCACTAGGTAGGACGCCTTTTATATTTTGGGATTGGGCAACCCAAGTTTTGCAATTAGGCAATTGCCAACTCTGCCGTAAAGTTTGAGATTTTTGAGGTTATACGTACTCAGAACCTTTCGACATACGAGCACTATTTGTGTTGTTTACAATAACTTAAAAGATTCATCTAACCCAAAAGATGGAATTAAATCGTGAAAATTTTCGTGCGATTATTTTTTACAACTTTCGACGTGGATTAAAGAAAAGTGATGAATCTTGGATTTACGCGCATAAGCTCGAAAGAAACCAGCAGTTTCCAATTGAGCCAAATCCAATAAAAGTTACTCGCGCACGAAGCACCTGTTTTTTTTTTAAAGTGAACATTTCGCAACCGTACCGTGGCACACAACAATTCTACCCCAACGAGGTTCTGTACAACGTGCCAAACCTTATAAGAATAGATAATTTTATTATTAAGTTGATTCGGAGTCACACTGCTCGTGCCATGGCTTCAACCAACAGTCTGATCTTTGGGGCTTACTACCCAAATGAAATGTACCATTAGAGAGTACGTCTTAACGGCTTCATTCCACCTGAAGCTTTCCTTTATTTGGATTCGAAAGGCTTGATACAAGATAGGGACGGCTGCCCTATCATCTTCCACGTCGCACGCCGAACAGTAGAAAGGCAACTCCAATACGATACGGACGTCGCTCGCAGCCATGAGGATCTCCTACGGTTCAGTAGAGCGATTTCTACCCGCGACAAAGCAGTTTCTGACAAGGAACGGCATTTCTACTGGTGGTTACACCATAATCAACTTTCGATGCCGCTAACTTAAAGCAAAAGATAGGATAGCTGATTCAATAGGGCCAGCTCACATAGGGTAAGGTAGTTTTTAAGACATTACAAAAACCAAAAAGGTTAAAAACAAAAAAAAAAAACAAAAAACTAAAAAAAGGTGCACCACGGGGTATCAGATATATATGTAAGGCATATAAATGACACATACGTCCATATAATGGTACGGGCATAGTTAAGAGTAATGTAAATAGATAAGTACATATAAGCTTAGACGTAATTTAGAGTTAGATAGTTCTATTATAGGTTTTAGTCTTAGTATTAAGTAAACTTAAGAACTTTAATGTCCAAGTTTTTAAAGTTTTCTTGGAACAAATTGAAGCTGGCATTAAGACAATTATAAAATACATAGAATTTGAGAACTAAAATAGGCTGAAAGGCAGAAGGAAAAATAATCCTAGGTTAGCTTAGAGTACTTATGAAAAGTCAGTAAGTTAGAATTAAGATCCAAAAATTAAATACGTAAGCTAGTAGTAAGTAGTAAAAAATGAATTTAAAAATAAAAAAAAACAACAATTTGTTTGGTCCAAACGCATGCAAAAGTGTATAGATCTTAATGGGGGAATATTTTGAGAAACAAAAAAGCTATTTTCGGTGAATAATATTTGTTTTTGTTCTCTTATCCCGAAATGTAAAAGGCAACCCTCGCATTTAATTTCACGATCAATTGTCTAACTTCAAAAGATGCTTGCTTACCTCGTGGAACCATTTTCAAAAAAAGGACCTTAAGTTACGGCAGCTTACTAGTCAATGCCAATATGAAATGAATGTGAAACAAATTAAGCCAAATTTTGTGAACAATAACGGTAGTCTTTACAGTGTTTTTGAAGTTGTCCTATTATTTGTATAAGTTTTGTTCCTATTGTCGTGTTTTCAACCGTTATAATGAGTTTTTCTTTAAGTGTTTGTTATTGTGACTGAAGAAGATGTTTCAAAGAATAAACATATGAATTAAAGAAAATCGCCTTCAACTTATTTTATAGGTTATTTTACTTGAAAAGTAATCAGAACCTTTGTCCCATTATTCGTTGGAGCCACTGTATAAGCGTATTTCTTTTTCAAATTAAATCAAAAATACAAAACTCATGCGACTCATGTATTAAAATAGCTTTCGAGTTGGATATTTTGAAACCATAACTAGTCCAAGACAGGCAGTTTACTAGTAATACAACTGCGAACTCTAAGTAGTTAAGAGGCATCTTTTTTTATAATTGGCGCGGACGAAAGGGATTGTTTATACCCTTAAATGACTGAAATTAAGTTACAGCACGGGCCTAAAGTATGGAGGAAGAGAGGGAAAGGAGGCATTTTCTTCTTCTGTGCAATTTTCCACAAGCAACGCGGAAAAGGGGGTGACCAACGCTTTGAGTTAGGACAGGCTGATTTTCGGAAAAAAAAAATTTAACGGCAACGCAGATGCAACGAACAAAGTTCTGTAATTTGAAACCTAGCGATTGGTTACCTATGCATAACGCCACAGGCGTTGTACCATTCAAGCTCTCTCCATAGCAATGGGGTTATAAGATGACCCAAACGCGCACCCCATGGTCCAGCGACAATGCTTTCTGCCAACATAATTCCTGTCGACTCATTTTTATTTTCACCAAAAAATTCATGACATACGACGTGGTAAACTGAGTGTCGACAACGCTGAAAGACATGGAATTATAATTTAAGGTATTCTTAATAGCGTTAGAAAGTACTCCTTGGTAACTGAATAGAAAGGAAAAACAATTAAGCTTAGACTCTTGCTTGATGCATTCTTAACGAACACCAAATTTACATTCTACTGCTCCATCTGCAGTCTAAGCAGCGCATGGACTCCGGGATGAGGCCATAAGTATTGAACGCTTCCTGCTCAAAATGATGTCAAAATCATGAAAGTAACACCCAAGATTTAACTGGTCCTGTAAAACGCAACCAGACACCAACAATTTTATCAAAGGCATTATTTCACAATCTCTGCATAATCCTCTGCGTTTCTTTGATGGGCTCTAAGTAATTATCTTGTTTTCAAGCTTTTTTCTTACGAATCGCCCTTCACATTCGTGTGACACTTCTTGATTACGCACCCACAAGAGCCGACAAAAAAAATATTTAACTCTCATCATTACTTACCGTGCCTCCATTTAGGCGAAGACCTTCTCAGAATGAAACGACGCCGAAGGTCTGTTTGTATCCCTTACCGAACAGTTTTTCCGATAACCAATCTGTCAGCAACGAAAATCCATCAATTAATTAGATTGTGATCCCAATAACAGATCTAATTGAAAGCGGTCGTGTCACAGGACGAACTGGTCTGGCTGGAGCGTTTAAGGGTTGCTCGGAGGGTTCATTAAATTTCCAATCCACATTAAAGTTGACAATGTCTCCGGCGAGGGTGGCTACTTGTGGGAGTTGCTTCATTCGACACGGCAATCAGTGCCTTTGCGGACTCGTTCGGGCAGGGAACGAGGGACTTTTGTCATAAACCGCTCGTTAACATTCCCAATCACGTTAATCTGGGCGAGTGAAGAAAACCGAAATTGTTATCTAGTTTACGGTTGGAATTGCTTTTTCTGTTGACATTGTCCACTATAGGATTGTTGCACGTGCTGATGAAGGAAAACCCACGGATATATGCGATGTTGGCGATGTTGAAAGAATTTGATGACATGAGACAGGAAATTACTGAAGAATTGAGCTGGAGTATGGAATTCTTCATGCAGCATACTTAATTTCACTTCGCATCTGAGATGCACGTGATTTGATGAAGACTGATTTTATTGACCACGTTGATGAAAGTCTGAGCTTTCTTCAAATTTTAAAAATATAATTTTATTGTACTTTCATTTTGGCAGAGCCACAAGAGTCTTCAGGTTTCACAGATCTTCAGTGATCTTCGAGGTGTTTGCTTCCTGATTGTCATTTTTCTGCACTTATCGAACTAATCGTCTCGATTTAATGCAACCTTGAAAAATGATGCCCTTGATAAATCATTCATTGTGCGTACGTGAAGTTTGTTGTGGTGCCGAGGATGACACATTATCACGGAAAGTTATAAAGTGAATTCAACTTCGGTGTTTGACTAATCATTCGACAAATTCTTGAGATTAAGTCTGCAGTTTCTTCGATGACGTACCCTAAAACCTCAAATAAACCGATGTACTCGAAAAAACAAATTGTTCCGGCTCTGGTTTCTGGCAGATTTGGGAAGCCCTTTGAAAGCTATCGGCATTGGTAACCACTGGAAAATGCAGCACTTGGTGAAAGTTCATGCATACACCGGGCGAACTCAGAGTTCAGAGTGGGCAGGACAAGTAATCAGGGACTGTGACAGATATTTCTGTTAGGTTAATTGTGGTCGCCGGGGCGTAGTGCGACGCCCACACCCCGAATGGTCTAGGTTCGATTCCCAGCTCAACACCAATTTTTCTAATATTTCACGGCATCACCTCTTTCGAGCTGCTGACAACACTCAAAGAGTAATAACTGTCTAAGAAAGCTTCTCAAATTTCGCCGTTCGGAGTCGGCAAAAAAACTGTAGGTCCCTTCTACTCGTGAAAGAACAATAGCGCGCACAACACGAGTAGTTGATGAGCAAGCTAGGCCCTGGTCCCCCTATGGACTGTAGTGCAAACAATTATTATTAAGATGAATTTCGGCTGTACAGGTTGATGTATTTCTAAATTTTAAGTGTTTACCAAAAGTAGCAACCGTAGCACAGAAAGAAAAGTGGACACTAACACGCGAAAGGTCCAAAGTTGTATTTCTGTACTGAATATCTAGAATTGTTTCAGGTCATCACTTCTTTCGGATTGCTGGCAATTCTTTGCCTATGAAAAACCTCAAATTTCTCCACTCTAAGTCGACAAGAAACTGAAGATCTCTTCTATTCTTAATGGAATAATTGCACACACAACATAAGCCGTTGCGAAAGAAACTTTGCCTTGGTCCGCTAATAAACTGCTGCGCCATGACGCTGTCAGAAGTCCCTCGTCTGGCCATTAGATCGTCTTGTCTGCAGACTCTGGTGTTTCCCTCGGAGAATTATATCGACAAACGGATGAAGTCAGAGTTGAATGCAGACAAAGGATATAATAACTTTAAAAGACAAACACTTCCAACTTTGATCTAATTTTTCATTCCATTCCATTCCTTTTTTTTTTGTTGGAGGTTTGGATCAACTACACTGGAGCACTCAGACTCAAATACTGGTCCATTGTACTACCAGGCAGTAACCTTCATTTAATGTAATTTCTTGGTTTTCCGAAGAAAAACCAAGATGCGCTTCTGTGATATAGAACTTAGGTTTTCAGTTCCCACCACATCAGCGCCAAATAACCGCCACCTGATACGAGCGAAGGCAGGACACTGACAGAGAAAGTGCTCTGAAGTGTCTTCACCTCCTCCACAGGCGTCGCAGAGAGTGACATCACTAAGCCCAAGCCGACTCAGGTGCATAGCGAAGGTAAAGTGTCCCGTTAATACGCCAACAATTCTTCTGCACTCGTTTCTGTCTAGAGATAGCAGAAAAGAAGCGGATTTCTTGCAGACGTTTGGGAGCATACTCTTGGTCACCCTGCATCCTGGAGAGTCACGCCATCTCTGGTTGTGCTGTAGGGATACCCAACCATCGACGGAGGCCCTGACCAGGGACGCGGGTAGTCCCTAGGTGGGTTCGGGTCCTACGAATGCCTCTGCTGAGCCTAGCCTAGCTAGTTCATCGGCAGTTTCGTTTCCCAGGATCCCGTGATGACCAGGGACCCAGACAAGTCTTAGAGAATTCAGCCTGCCGACCGAATTGAGGGAAGACTTGCATTCCTGAACTATCTTGGAAGTAGTTAAAGGGTTGAGTAAGGCCTTTAGCACAGCTTGACTGTCGCTGCAGACGCAGATATTTCTTCCCTTCCACCTATTCTTCACAATGTAGTTGGTGGCCATTAGGATCGCGCAGGCTTCCGCCTGGAAGACCGACGCGAAGTTTCCTAAGGAGGTGTGAAGTCTAATGTTGTCGTTTTCCACGAAGGCTCCAGCTCCAGAACCCCCCGTTGTCTTGGAGCCGTCCGTGAAAATCCGACTACATTTCTTTCCCGGTTCAGTTTCTGACCACAGCCAGTCCAGGACACGTGGAAAGTCGACTTTGCAAAAGCGTCGCAACTGTGTTATTGGCGACCTCGCATCAGACGGCATGTCCATGAGAGTAGTATCATAGGAGATGCGGTGTGCGAGGTCATCAAAGCTCCAGTGCGAGTGGAACCAAAGACCATTCCTTTCTAGTCGAGAGATGGCCTTAAGTGTACATCCCATGATGTGGTGATCAAGGGGGGGGGGGGGGGGATTAATCAGAGAATAATCCTTTTGCTAACATTTTTAGTTGATAAAATCATTGTAAAATCGATCGGGAATCTAGGTCAGCACATCCAAATGTACTAATTTCTTTAAACAATTTATAACGTAATGTGACTGAATTTTCAGTAGTAAAGTTTCTAGAAACTATATCTCTGAGCAAGCCAGAGCACAACTACTGTTATTTATACACTGTTATACTATGCAAGAAATAAAATATCTATCTCCAGGTCAGCACCTCGTGCCTGTTCGCATGTTTTTTATTGTGAGAATAAGGGATATGTTCAAAAATGAAGGTGAACTTTCAACTTTAACGGGCTACGTACATTCGATTACCGTTTTTGTCTATTTTGTTATGTTAGCACACTCGTTTTGCACATATGTGTACTGTTTCAGCTGTAGAGCATATTAATTTTATTTTGAAGAGGTATAAAAGTTAAAGTTTTGCGTATTCTGCGGTTTTTGGCCTCGGCTATCCTGAGTTTGGTTTCGATGTCATAACCATATAACTATGATTCGTTACTAGTTGTGATATAAATCACCGTTGAAGTCATCCAACAATTCCTTAGCGATTTTTATGCGACTTTGTTTTTTTTTTTTTCAAAATTCGCTGCCATACACTTTATGCCGGCTTTGAGTCTAAAACTTTGCTGGCAGCTTTGTTTTCACACACAATTGGGTTCCGCCTTGTTTAGCGGGGGACTTCTTCTTCTTCGGATGGCGCTACAGTCCGGGGTGGACCTGGACCTCAACCAACATGCCTCTCCAGCTAGCACGATCTCTTGCCAGCTGTCTCCAATTGCGCACTCCAAGATGGTTGAGGTCCTTTTCCACTTGTGTGCGCCATCTCAGTCTAGGACGTCCTCTGTTGCGTTGTCCCTGTGGTTCGGATTCGAAAACTCTTCGGGCCGGAGCAGTGCTGTCCATGCGCTCTACATGGCCTAGCCACCTTAGGCGTTGTATCCGTAGACGCTTGACTAGGCTCATGCCGCCGTACTGCAGTAGATTGAGGAAGAGGTATATTTGACCTTACAGTCCACTGCATGGGGGTGTTTGTGAATTGTAATGATGCCGACGTCAAGGCTTTGTATTCAAATTATAAGCTGTGCTTATATTCAGAATCAACCACAAAAGCGAATGAAACACAACTAAATGACAAACGAAGACGAGAGCGGTTTTTACCCAACGATGTCCACTTCTGAAAAAATAAATATCCTGTTTTTCTGTTAGATATGCCAACATGGAAGCAATGACACCTTATTTGACTCAGATTCAGATGGTCTTTTAATTTGACCAACTTGCGGAGATGCTTGCCGATATTTTTGGAATCAGCAAAATGAACCAATTTTTTAGTGAGCAAAAGTAGATTTATGTATATATGAATATGATGAATCTCCGTGTTCATGTTTTTCTAGATATTATGTATGTTAAGCAGTTGCCGCCATAGCTTTCCGAACTGAATATCTTGTATTTTTCAAAGCACCACCTCTTTCAAATTGCAGACAATACCTGAAGAGCACTGTTTGTCAATTAAAAACCTACAATTTTTCGGTTCTTAAGGAAACAATTGCACACACAGCAAGTGGGATTGGGGTAGAAGTTGGGCCATGGCCCACTTATGGTCCGTTGTGCCAATCAATTTATTTCTATACCCTAACTCAACACTTGTTGATTCCAAAAATATCTCGTCCGGCTAGTTGTTTCATTGTTTTTCCTTGTAAACTGTGATAATTAACACGATCATCCCAAAATCGCTACACATTCGCTAGGTCAGCACCGCCTACCGGGTATTTCGTTGTTTCTTTTTTTTTTTCTGTTCTTATTCTGTTCATGGTACAAACATACATATTTTAACAATAAAAGGAAGAACGTTAAGACTCATTCATTCACATGGAAGCTAAGTGGGCGAAACCGAAATGGCGCGTATTCGAGTTTACCTCGCAGTTTCTCAATTTAATTTTCTTCGTGCACTTTTTTGTGTAAAAATGGGACGCATCAAGTAAGACTTTTTTAATATTCAAATGATTGAGCCGACTCAGTGGGTAGGGTAGAAGCACTAGTAGCAGGTCAGTGCCAGTATCCGGACACTTTGTGCTTTTTTTTTATCAAAAACCAAGATAATTTTCCATTTGTAGTGTGAAAAGTAAACACAAAAATGACCATCTGTGTTTGTTTTATGCATAACTGGTTTGCGAAATATGAATCAGAGAGTGCGTGTCAATTGTGGAGTGTGCAACCAAATGGGTTTTTTCTCTTAAAAAAATAGTGGCGCTAATTTCGAACTATAAGCATTTTAAGCATTATTTCTGCACTTGAACATCAAAGTAGAATCAATTTTAATTAAATATAAATAAATTCTGTGTTAAATAAAAAAAAATTTAAAAAAGTTTTAATTTTATGCAAATAAATTGGTGTCCGGATTCTGGAACCCAAATTTCATACTGATTTTAGTTTCCGGACAGAGTGTCCGGCTATTGAAATTTAAATGCCTATTTTAAATATAGGTTTAAATACTTTTAAACGATACCTATGTGTATTTTGCTTAATTGAAACGAACAATATTGCATATTTATTTAACAGTTTCAAGATGCGGACAGCGTTTTCTAACTAAAAACCGGCTGTCCGAGTACTGAAAAAATAGGTTTTTTACGCAATAAGATATCTAAATATCATTATTGGTTTAGATTCAATTACTTAAGAATGGCGGAAAGTAGCTTAAAACGGGCTTTAGAAGACATTCGTACAAATAATTTGAGCATAAGAAAAGGAGCTGATAAATATGGTGTGTGTCGATTAACTCTTTAAGACCAACTAAAAAGCAAGCAACTTATTGGAGAAAAGGCAACAAGACAGGGTCCTAATTCTTACTTAAGACCTGAATACGAAATACAAATTATTGATTGGTGCTTCAATATGTGCAGTTGTGGGTATTCTTTGAAGTTAATACTGTACAAAAATGAATTAAGGATTCAAAAAGGAAAACACCTTTTAGAAATGATCGACGTGGTAAAACAAGGCTTGAACAATTTATGAAGATAAATCCTTCATTGGCTATGAGAGAAGCTGAAAGCATAAGCAAAGCCACGGCAGACGTTACAAAATAACATATTTTAAAATGGTTCTAGGATCTGGAAAACTATTTGAAGAGCATCTTCTTCTTTTTTTTGTTGTGACGCTACAGTCCGGGGTGGACCTGGGCCTCAACCAACATGCCTCTCCAGCCAGCATGATCTTTCGCCAGCTGTCTCCAGTTGCGCACTCCAAGTTGGTTGAGGTCCTTCTCCGCTTGTGTGCCCCACTTTAGTCTAGGTCGTCCTCTGTTGCGTTGTCCCAATGGCACGGATTCAAATACTTTTCGGGCCGGAGCAGTGGTGTCCATACGCTCTACATGGCCTAGCCATTATAAGCATTGTATCCGTAGACGCTTGACCAGGCGCATGTCGCTGTACAGCCTATAGAGTTCGTCATTAAATCTTAATAAATAAAGTAGGACGGGGATGATCAAGCTGTTATATAAAGCGAGCTTAGTCCTTCGAGAGAGGGCTTTATTACTCAATTGCCTCTTGAGCCCAAAGAAACAGCGATTGGCAAGAGTGATTCTGCGTTTGATTCCAGTACTGATGTTGTTGTCCCTGTTTACCGCGGAGCCGAGATAGCCGAAGTCCTCGACTACCTCGAAGTTTCTGCTGCCTAGTGTGACGCTCCGTCCGAGACGTCGATGTTGTGTGTCCTTCCTTGATGACAGCATATACTTCGTTTTGCCCTCATTTACCGCCAGACCCATTTTAGCCGCTTCCGCTTCAATACCAGCAAACGCTTCATTGGGGGTCGCTGTGTTCGTCCAATCACGTCAATGTCGTCAGCGTAAGCTAGCAATTGAACTGACTTCTGGAAGATCGTGCCTCTGGTGTTGACTTGTGAGTTTCGCACGATCTTTTCGAGAATGATGTTAAAGAAGTCACATGACAGTGCGTCGCCTTGTCTTAAACGTTTTTTTACATTGAAGGCTTCGGCGAGTTCGTTACCGACCTTGACGGAGCAGCGAGAGTTCTCCATCGTCATCCTACACAATTTGACGAGTTTGGTAGGAATGCCAAAACTAGACATGCCATTGTATGGCTCGTCTCTATGCACACTGTCATATGCAGCCTTTAAATCGACGAAAAGGTGGTGAGTGTCAATTTGCATTTCTTGGGTCTTTTTCCAGGATCTGCTGCAATGTGAAGATCTGGTCTATTGTGGACTTCCCTGGTTTGAAACCACATTGACAGGGACGTATCAAGTCATGGACAAACGGCTTCAGACGCTCACACAATACGGCAGAGAGGATCTTGTATGCGATGTTCAGGAGACTTATCCCTCGGTAGTTGGCGCAGTCAAAGGGGTCTCCTTTTTTGTGAACCGGGCAAACGACGCTGAGATTCCACTCATCGGGCATGCTTTCCTCCGACCATATCTTACAGGTGAGCTGGTGCATGCGCCCAACCAGGTCATCTCCAGCTGCTTTAAATATTTCTGCGGAAAGTCCGTCCGCTACAGCAGCTTTGTTCGACTTCAACTTGGATATTGCTATCTTCACCTCGTCTAAGTTGGCGGGACGGAATTCTTGTCTATCATCGTCCAAATCGAGGGGAACATTCTGCCTAACAGCGGGATTTGGGCCGTCATCGCCGTTAATTAGTCTGCAGATATGATCCTTCCAGATTCTCAGCACAGACTGCGACTCTACTACGAGTTGTCCGTTTAGGTCCCGGCAGGTCTTGATCCGAACCTTGTATCCTCCGGATAGCTGTTTTACCTTTCAGTAAAACTTTCGGACTGCATTGCTGCACCTTTCCATTTCTTCGACCGCGCGCTTCTCATGTTCCTTCTTCTTCCTTCTGAGAAGCCGCTGCTTTTCCCTTCTTCTCTGTTCGTAGAGCTCACGAACAGCCCTCTTTGTTCGATGCAGCGTCGCCTTATAGGCGTCTTGTTTCGCTGCGTGCGCTTGCCTGCACTCATCGTCAAACCATGGGTTCCTTCTGGGTGGTGACGTGATCCCCAGCACATCAGTGGCAGCTTCGTTGATGGCTTCTTGACAACGTTTCCATTCTTCTTCTATGCTTAGCGCAGGAAGCGTCGAACTTTGAGCGAGTGTCAGGGAGACTCGGTCGGCAAAGTTCCCAGCAATCGGCTGCGATTGGTGCTTTTCGACGTCAAACCGTTTTGGCCTGTCTCGACTCCGTTGCTCTCTCGATATCCGGGTTCTTACCTTGGCTACAACAAGGTGATGATCCGAGTCGATGTTTGCACCTCAGTAGGTTCGGACACCGAGAATACTGGAGGAGTGTCTGACGTCGATCGCAACGTGATCAATCTGGATTGATCTGGAAATCGCCAGGTCCCTTTGTGAATGTTCAGGTGTGCTAGCCATAGAGAGGTTCCGCCGCGAGGCGATTTGAAGAGCATCAATCTGGAGGAAATAATGCACGATCCGTCAAGGATTCTCAACAGCGATGAAAGCAGTTTTTGTCTTTGTCCAAAATCTGGAAAAGAAATAACACCAAAAGGTGCTTACGTCCTCCAAAGGACAAAGTGGAAAGTATGCCCCAATCTTGGATCCTAAGAATAAGCGAGAGTGGTTGAAACACTTTATGAGTACGTGGCTATTTGTGTACATAAACGATTAGTGATGGATTAAATAATACTTCCGTCAAATTATTTGTTGATGGTCACAAATCGCGTTTGACTTTGGAGCTTAGCGAATTTTGCAGAGAGGGACAGATAATTTTATATGCATTGCCAGCCAATACAACTCATATTATGCAACTAGCGGACGTAAGTGTATTAAAACCCCTTAAATCAGATTGGAAAAGGACTGTTAATGAGTGGCAAATAAGGAATCTAGGACAATCACTCACAAAAAAAAATGTTTGCCTTCTTTTCAACGAATGTAAAACATCCAGTATCATTTATAGGCATTAAATTTTTTTATGAACTTTTAAATTTTCTCGTAAAGCTGTATATATATGTATGATAAAAATCAATTTAACAAGTGAATTAACCTTTTTTTAAAATAAAATGTTTAAATGAAAGAAAGTCTTATAGAAAATGTCCGGAAACTAAATATCACTGTCCGGATACTAGCGCAAACTGAACTATTTTAAGGCTTAAGAAAACAACTATATAATTATTGTTGGGGCGACAGTCCACAGGGGGACCAGGGCCGAGCCTGCTCATCAACTACTCGTGTTGTGCGTGCGTCTGTTCTCTCACGAGTAGAAGGGACCTCCAGTTTTCTGCCGTCTCCGAACGGCGAAATTTGAGAAGTTTTCGTAGACAGTTATTACTCTTTGAGTGTTGTCAACATATCGAAAGAGGTGGTGCCGTGAAAAATTCGAAAAATTGGTGTTGAGCTGGGAATCGAACCTAGATCCTTCGGCGTGTGAGCGTTGCACCCTACCCACTACGCCACGGCGGCCACTAAGAAAACAACAATCCACAATAATAAAAGTGTTTGAGAAATTTTACTGCCTTTTTCAAAATTGTCTTAATAATTTATGTATCCAAACCTTTTCACTGATGCCTTAATAGTTAAAAAAAAAGAAGAAGTCAAAGTTAAGATTTGTGACCCAATGAATGTAACTCAATTGTTCTGCCAATCATCGTGTAACTTTCTGTTAAACGCTATGCCCTTTCAGGATTAACTGCAAAACAAGCTGGCTAATCTTATGGATGTCATGCTGCGGTTTGGCAACAGACTAAAAGCTTAGATTTTCAAGCAACTTGGCTCTTGTCATTACCAGCACCTTTCACATTAAACATTTAATGCATCATCCAATCCATCCAATTAAATGATTCCAAGCTACGCACGTGACGCTTTACAGAGCCTTAAACCTCTTTCATAAGTTTTCATTTGTTCACAACATGCAAACGAATCACTTGAACCCTCCTCCAATCAATTCCTACCCGCATAGGTAAACGAACTATGCTACAAAATTTATGCGCGTTAGTCCCAAAGCCAGGCTAATCTTCTTGTTTGCAATGCAATCGACAAGAAAAATCCAATTATGTCCTTACAAGTCCCACCGTTCCATTATTTCATTGACCCCACCCGATTGTGTCTAATAAATACATTTTTTTTAAAGAAACCATATTCAAAAAAAAATCTCATACGCAGCCAACAGAATTCGAAACCAATTTACTCACACATTCCTGCGGCCACATAAAACCGAATAATCTGTTTAGTCCTTTCGTCGCACGCACCCGAAGGAAATTGTGAATCTTTTTCATATTTTTGTCGTTCATATCAAATACCGTACGTGACCGTTATTGCTAATGGGGACGGTCGGCCTGCCAGTGTGTTCCATTCTATTTTAAGTAGGAAGCAAACAAAAAAAAAAAATTGTGTACGCTGGCCCATCTACAGCACGTCGTTTAGTTTAACGACTTTTCATTACACAAAAGAATGACAATGGGTCTCGCTTTTAATAAAAGATTAGTTGTTCCCAATTCGCTTTGAATTTATTTAAGGATATTTCTTGAAAGGTTATAGGGCTCATGTGCCATAACAATCTCCTCTGTTGTCTGAATGACAAGCAGGAGGATGTGTCTCGTTCGATGTTTTCTCGTTCATATTGGGTGGATGGTTTGATAATGAGAATTCCAGATGCATTTTCTTTTTTTTTGCTTTCTTGATGGCCTGGGGAGCTTCACATTCAATGCGTATGCTAGAGGGTGTTCCTGGAAGGAATCTTAAATCGAAGTTTTCTTATTCGGAGTGATGGCGCACGATGAATTTTCAGATAAATAGATTGCAAAGGGCTTTAACTCAACTGTTGAAGGCTTAATATTTCAGTTTTTCGCTTTACAGTCTTATGAGACCAGAGGCTAGCTTTTCTGCAACCGCTTGTACTGCTTAAAATATCGTTGCCATAAAAGTGAAGGCTTTCTACAGTTTTATGCTCCCTAAGTGGTGGAAGGAAGTCGCGAAATGTGATATTGTGAAATGTACGGTGAACCTAAAAAATCCGGGACACATATTAAAACTGAGTTTAACTTTAAATATGTCAGGTATCTCTTAAATATATGAACAAAATAAATTGTAAGTAAGTAAGTAAAATATATTTTTAATCAATATCAACAATTCTACATTTTTTTGAATTCTCTTATAGCATTAATACTCAAAAAATTAAAACCAAAATTGCTACTGATTCATTCGCCAAAAAGCCAGTGGGACTGTAACCAAAATGACAAGATTAAAAAAATTAATCATTTGTGTGCTGGCTTTTTTTTTAACTTCTTGCAATGTTTGGTTCATCGATCCGATTATGGTTTTTGTAACAGATTCTAGAATTTGTTGCCATTCTTCAAGTAAAGCTGTCTTTAATTTTTCTTTAGAGTGAATTGTTTTGTTCCGCACCTCTTCTTCTAGAACAGCTCAAATGTGCTCTCGGGATTCACATCCGGGTTTTGGGGAATATGTAGAAATCGTTTTTGGGATTCAAGATCAATTAGTTTTTCGTAGTGTCAGCAGTGTGTTTTGGATCTTTATTATGTACCAGTATACCACTTCGTTATAACCCCAATTTGTCTTCCTTTTTTCGCGAATATATATAAGGTTTCAGATTATCAACATTCCCAAATATTGTTAAATTCTTTTCAAAAGAGAACAAACTCCGCTGAAACTATTATACTCCGACCAGCATGTTTAACATTTAACACGTAAAATTGTTGCGATCCAAAGCGGTTCCGTCCCTCCTCCACACAAAACGTCTACCGTCGCAACCAAAAATGTTGAATTTGAACTCATGGCAAAATGTCATCTAGTTCCAAGACGCATACGTTTTTTGCCGTACTCCATGACATATTTCAATCGCTTCTTTGTATTTCTTTCCCATGAAGTTGAATTTTCACAAGTTGTGCTGGCTTTGCTACCTTCTTTATTCAGGAAATTGTACACTGTTTGCTGTGAACTTATGCAACTTTATCCCTTTTCAAGCTTCTGGGGATTTGAACTGCTGATTGCTTTAGATTCGTCTTTGTGAATCCTAGTATTCCCTGTTTAATTTGCTCGTTTAAAACTTTTGGAGGCTATCCACTTTACAAGAACGATGAAGAAAACAATTCTTTCTAAAAGATTTCACTATAACAATGAGGCTTGAAGACATCAATATGCAACTGTCAACAACTTGAAAAAAGTAGAAGTAGTCTATAATCCAAGATAAAGATTAACCATTGGCCTTGTTTAACAAATATTTTGGGTGTAATATATTTAATGTCAATTAAATGTTATTGGGATTAAATAATAATATACCTTCACTTGCAATTTCTCAATTTTTCTCACCCATCTTTATTTGAAAACATGGCAGAGGTATTTCAAGTTAATCTGAATTGTACTATGTGTCCCATATTTTTGGTTTGTTGTATAAATTATTGTGCCTATGTTCGGAAAGCGAGCCGAGAATCGCGAGTGCAGAATTCGACGCCCTTCAATTCACCGGTAATTTTCATTTTCTTTATCAGTGGGACGGTGGCGTAGTTTTATGCAACACGCTGATATTGACTGTTTATCAGGATTTTGTACTGTGTATCGATGTTGATATATGCCAGAAATGTTGAAGGAATGGGATCCAAAAAACCGGAAACAGGTCCTACAAATTAAATCACTTAACTGCTTCTGTTGTGGAGGATGTTTTTTCATAGTCATAGAATTTTGACAAGGACTAAAAGAAAAGAAACTTTTTAAAATTGGCATAAAATTTACTTTGTTTGAAATACAACTTACTAGCATTCAATTTAAATGATATCTAGCATTTAACTACCACAGTTGGCTTGGAAGCAGTCTTGTCTTGAGCACCAAATTTTACATTCATTTGCGAATATAAAAATAAATTCGCCGAATGTTGTCCCCCAAGTGGCTTTATATATACACAAACATTGTCATGTGGTGCTTTACACCGCACGATCATGGAGAGTAGTTCTCGGGTACATAATGTGTCTTTACTAAAAGTTTCCCTGTGTAAATCAGTAGTTGAACGAATTGTGTTACATGTTGCGTCGAATGTTTTATATTACAGCTCCTACACGTTATGGTTGTTGAACTGATGAACAAAATATATTGACTTACTAAAACTGATGCATTGAGCTGACGAATTGACTATCAAATATTCCACCAAAAACAATGTAATAAATAAAAATCCATAGTCAACTATTGTTTGGGACTCGTTGTAAGCATCTTTAAGGCTCAGTGTAATCACTTGAAGTTATACATAATTTATACTATTGTTGAATTAAGTAATAATTTTGGCCATTGTGAGTCACTGTCAGATCAACGATAAATGCTCTGAGTCACTGTACGTCTGCATCGAGCCACTTTCAAATTGATCGTACGATCTTTGATCTTATCCAATAGCGTGGACAGATAATCGGACCATTTACGCATACGAATAATCTAACGCATATTAGGATAATTGATACAATGTGTATTCGGATACAAACATTGATCATTTCATCGTGCTATTAGATAGATAGTAGGTACTGTGCTACGCTCACATGCCGAAGAGTCTAGGTTCGATTCCCGGGTGAACACCCAGAATTTTTCACGGCACCACTTCTTTCGAGCTGTTGACAACACTCAAAGAGTAATAATTGTCTAAGAAAAAACTTCTCAAATTTCGTCGTCAATACCACCCGTATGAAGTGAGCGTCAAGATACAAATGTCTCGATAGGGACCATTTGTTGTGAACGAGCCCTTATTTTTTTTTTATTTACTATGACATGTGTGCAAAATATTTAGTATACGCCAAGTCATTGAACAGACAACATCATCGTTCATCGTGTTAAAAATGTCAAATTTTGTACCAGACAGTGATGATTTGCGGAAAGCATTAATTTTTTGTTTTCATTTGAAAGTTTTCATGTTTTCATCATGAAAGTGCTGCAGAGTCGCATCGAATGCTTGTCGAGGCATATGGTGATCATGCTCTATCAGAAGCAACATGAAAAAGATGATTTCAACGGTTCAGAAATAATGACTTTGATGTGAGAAATGAAGAACGTGGTAGACCACCCAAAAAGTCTGAAGACGTCGAATTGCAAACGATATTGGAAGGAGATGACACTTTGAGTCAGAAGCAAGTGGCAGCAATGCCAAATGTTGCACAACAAACAATTTCTGACCACTTAAAAGTTATGGAAAGGATCTAAACGTGTGGAAAATGATTGCCACATGAATTGAATGAAAGACAGATGGAAAACCAAAAAAACACTTGTGAAATTTTGCTTCAAAGACACTAAAGAAAATCGGTTTTGCATCGGTTGCTACTGGCGATTATAAATAGATTTATTTTAAGAATCCTAAACGGAATCTGGGACAACCATCAACATCGACTGCAAAACCAGATCGATTCGGCAAGAAGACAATGCTCTGTGTTTGGTGGGACCAGAAAGGTGTGGTGTACCACGAGCTCCTAAAACCTGTTGAAACCGTTAATACTGATCGCTACCGACAACAAATGATCAGTTTGAACCACGCATTAATCGAGAAACGACAAGAATGGGCCAGAAGACACGTTAAGGTAATTTTGCTCTATGACAATTCACCTGCACACAAAGCAAAACCGGTTCAGGATACAATCAAAACGCATGGCTGGCAGCAGCTACCCCACCCGCCGTATTCACCAGACTTGGCTCCTTCCGACTACCATTTGTTTTCATCGATGGGACACGCATTGGATGAGCAACATTTTGACTCCTACGAGGAGGTTGAAAATTGGGTGTCTGATTGGTTTGCTTTAAAAGACGAACAATTTTATTGGCGTGGTATTCACAAATTGCCAGGAATGTGATCAAAATGTGTAGAATGCAAAGGCCAATACGTTGAGTAAAATGTTTTTACTTTCCCATTAATAATTAGTGTTTTATTTAAAAAAAAAAAAACGCTCATTTCATACGGGTATACCTGGAAATATCAATTATACAAATGTCTAACATCTGCCTAAGAAAGCTTCTCAAACTTCGCCGTTCAGAGTCGGCAAAAAACAGTAGGTCCCTTCTACTCCTGAGAGAACAGTAGCGCGCACAATACGTAGTTTGATTCGAAGCCTTTCTAAAACCTCTTCCGCTCTCTGGGTCACAGCGCCCGGTTGAAAATGCAACTCCACACTGAGAAGGGATAGTCCCCTAACCGTCTTCTTCAACTAGACAAGTCAGCACAGCACACTATCCTCGACTCTACCCGCGATGTTAGGTGGTAAACCACAGTCTCCACGATACTCCCACAAGTGGGCCTACCACACGGTCAGGCTGAAACCGAAGTTCCAGGGGCCCTTGACCTACCGTGGCACCAGAATATAGCCTCTGGTCAAGCTGTTACTACCAGTCAGGTTCCTTTAAAGCCTGGGTCTGTTAGCCCCCATCCCGCCACCGATGGTCTTTTCTCCATCAGTGGTTCCGTTGTCACTATAAATAGTGATACGGATGTGATTTTGAATCATGTGATTCATAAATCCGGTCACATCATCTGGCCTCTAGAAGCTGCAAGTGCCATGATAGGTCTTTTGATGTTTCTCAAATTAGCGGATGTCTACTCTCCTCTCCGCAAACCTAAAGTTGTTGCTTGGAAGAAAATCACACAAAAGGCACCAATTTAAAGCAATTCACATCATACAAATGCTTCTTAGCTCTGCGTCGCTTTAAGGATCTCACATTGCAGTTGCCCACCAGCTTAACTGGAAAACTGATGTGGCCTTGATGGCCTCCTTGAAGCTGATTTGCTGCTGTTACAGTGCAACGGATCAAAATGCTTCAAAATTCCCAGCTAACTATACCCAGCCTTGAACTCCTGTTTTCGCAACCGTAAGACACCGCACACAAAGCCCCTGCAATGGGGTGATTGGTTAACTTCTTCGAACTCGGCCAAATCCATTATCGGCAGTCGAGTGGTGGAACCTTGGTCTGTCGTCATGTTCAACTCAAGCCCACCCCCGAGAGAGAAATTATTTTCAATGTACCCACAGATGCAAAGATGCGTGCGTGTGTGTGTGCCGGATGCGGGTGCACGGGTATTTATTATGATTCATCCATCATCAATCATCGGAATATGAAGCATCTGTAGGACACAAAGCATTTAGTGTGCTTCATCACCATTCTAGTTGGCCCCTAATTTACATTGGAGCACCTATAAATCACCACTCAATGCATGGCTAATTACCGTAGTCGGACTTCCTTCCGCCTAGGCCCCCCGACACCCCGCCCACTGACCACCTGACACATTCGCACATCCCCTGCACCTCGGTTCGACTGCGGTCCGGCAAACCATCTCGGACTGTTGTTATCGTAAATCTGCATACGATTACCCAAAGCCAAGTCCCCAAAGCACCATCATCCATATTAATTTCATAATTAAATACATGTATGTATTGAATTAAATTCCGGTGTGCCGGGCTAGACGTCGTCCTCGGCCGAGACGCACATGCTTGCGGATATGCAGTCTTGGGCGACGTTCAGTCGCTCGTCTCTCGTCTGTATCGCTTGCAAGCCGATGTATGCTGTCGGTGATGCTGGGGTATCCCAAATGACCGTCGGTAACTAAATTACAAGTCAAATGAATGATGTGAAGGTTTTCTGGTCTTGAATGGGGTCCAGGATGTGGGACTGATGAGTGAAATAAAAATTTCATTCAGCATTGAAATCAAGTTGAGTGATGGTTGAGTGCTCGTGCCGGCCATTTAATTGTACTTCGATGGAGATGCCTCAATTTATTGAGATGGTGCCCATGAGAAGCAGAACTCTGAAATCTAAGAATGACTTGTGTAGGGAGGCGGGGGTCTTTGGGGAAAATGGAATTATTGCAATTCATGACTTATGTAAGCAACTCTTTGATTTTGAATCTCATGCTGTGCAAAGGGGAAGTTTGCCCGGCGATGCAAGGAATTAGTCATTGCTTTGAAATGATATCAGTTGTCAATAGCATTTCTGATGCTTTTCGAAGATCCTCCTACTCCTCGCTCTCTCACTTATTCCGCCTCGGCCAAAGCTTTTGAAAGAAGCCGGAGAATTCCAATGTGCAATGTGTGAAATGTGGAATTAATGAAGTTCTCAAATGCATGGCTGTTTGTTTGTTCGAATAGTATACATTTTGAATAGTGCCAAAGGCATACCTTAATGATGTTGATTAATATACCGAGCAAGTGCGATCTTTTGATCGATAAATAATTTAATTATTGTTAACATAGACATGCTGGAATTCAGGTTCGAAGGATGTGCACCTATGTGACATATCCTTAGATATTAAGCAACACGTCACTTAATAAGTCCTGGGACTAATATACAGAGGGCGCCATTAACACTAACTATTCATAGGAAGTACAAGCATTCAAATGATGCCTGTTGAAAATTTTCATACCAATCTGATTATTAGATTACAAATTACAGTGCTTCAAGTGACGCTACTATTGCGAATTTTAAGACAGTGGAAAAAACTGGACTTCGTGGCTTGATAAAACACAGCTTTTTGGTGGGAAAAATATCGTACAATCTCAGCAATAGCTTGAAAAGTGTTAAAGGGGATCTTCATCAAAAACAACTCTTTGTGGGTGGTATGCTGTTGCGAGTGGTCGCCATGGCTTAGTGGGTAGAGAGAGACGCTCATACGCTGAAGGATCTAGGTTCGACTCTCAGCTCAACACCAATTTTTCGATTTTTTTACGGCACCAAATCTTTCGAGCTGCTGATAACACTCAAAGAGCAATAACTGTCTAAGAAAGCTTCTCAAATCTCGCCGTTCAGAGCCGGCAAAAAACTGTAGGTCCCTTCTACTTGTGAGAGAACAGTAGCGCGCAAAACACGAGCAGTTGATGAGCAAGATAGGCCCTGGTCCCCCTGCGAACTGTCGCGCCACCAAATATTATTATTATTCCTAATATAAGCTTTTATTATACGTGATCGTACAGACACCAATGATGCTGAACGCTTTGTATAGCCAGTAGTTACAACTGAATACGCAAAAAAAGGAAACACAAAATCGTTTTGGAAACCCGCAAAGTGAAATTGCGTGAAATGGCTGACGCCTTAAAGACATCGAAAGGCAGTGTGTACACTATTTTGCATGCAAAATGGACCAAAAACCAAAAATTATCGACGATTCTGAGAGCTTTTTAGAGCTGTTTGGCCAGAATAAGCAGGACTTTTTGTATCGGTATATCACAACGGAGGAAACATGTATACACCATTACACTCCAGAGTCAAATCGGCAGTCAGCGGAGTGGACAACGGCCGGAGAACTACGGCCACAGCGCCAAAAAACAGAGAAGTCACCTGACAAGGTTATGGCATCCGTATTTTGCGATGCGCACGGAATTTCATTCATCGACTATCTTAAAATATGCAAAAGGACGAATAGCGAATACTACATGGCATTATTGGTGAATTTGGAGGAAGAAATTGCGAAAGGACGGTCCTATATGAAGAAGCAAAAAATTCTCTTCGACCAAGACAATGCACCGTGTCACAAGTCGTTGTCTATCACGGCCAAATTGAACGAATTCGGCTTTGAATTGCTTCCGCATCTATCGTTTTACCCAGATCTGCCCCCATCGACTTATACCGCTCGCCGGAAAAAAATATCGCTCGAATGAGGAGATGATTGCCGAAACTGAAGCATATTTTGAGGCCAAAGATAAATCGTTCTATAAAAGAAGTATCGAAAAAATTGACGGCGTGGCACTGATTGTATCAGTCTTGAAGAAAACTATATTGATGAATAAAGTCGAATTTTGTCTAAAAAAATGTGTTTTTATTGCTCCCGAGAATAAGTGTTATGTTGAACATTAACCACTGCAAATTTCCAGATTGAAAATCTTGAATTTTTCACAGTGTCGCCTCTTTCTTACTTCTTTCTTACAATGCCTAAGGACCACTCTTTGTCAATAATATCTCTCAAATTCCGTCTTTCGAAGCCTAAAAGAAAGTGAAGGAACTGCGGGGAAAAGAGTTGTTGCGCATTATATCGCTTCTGGACAGTTGCGCCAAACAATATCTCGTATATTCAAAAAAAGGAGAATTTTTAAAGTTCGCGGGCATTCGATTTTCAATAATTTTTATTTTGTCATGTTGATTCTCACGTCTCGTCGATCAGATTTCTACAGTTTCAGCTATTGGGTGAGCAACTTCTTTCGGTTGACACATTTTCGTCATAGTTTTCTTTTTTATTTCCAGAAAGGAAAAAACTCATTGCGGGCTCACAAAAAGTTATGTGCTGTTTATGGCGACGAAGGTTCAAAAGAAAGGCAGTGTCAAACTTGGTTTCTCTAATTTCGTTCTGTTGATTTTTCACTCACAAACGATTTTTGGTCCTGTTTAAGTTTATGGCAACTGGAGGAGAATACGAACTTTATGGACTGTACAGCGACATGCACCTGGTCAAGAGTCTTCGGATACAACACTTAAGATGACTAGGCCGTTTAGAGCGTATGGACACCACTGCTCCGGCCCGAAAAGTCTTCGAATCAAAGCCATTGATTCAACGCAAGAGAGGACGGCCTAGGCTAATTTGGGGAGCACACATGGAGAAGGACTTCAACTAGGTTGGAGAGTGCAATTAAAGGCAGCTAGCGAAAGATCTTACTGGCTGGAGAGGCATATTGGTTGAGGCGCAGGTCCACCTCGGAATGAAGCGCCACAAGAAGAAGATTATTTTTCACACAAAGACTAGAAACGTTCTGGTCGTCTTGTTGAAGTTGATGACAACCAAATCAAAGCAATTATCGATTCGAATCCTTACAGTACAACACCTGAGATTGCATAGAAGCTCCATGTATCACATGAATACATTGAAAATCGCTTAAATCAATTGCAACTGCAATTTGTTGAAGAAAAGTAGTGCAAATGATCCATTTTCAAAACGATTGATAACTGGTGGTGAAAAATGGGTTGTTTACAACAAAGTCAACAGGAAAAGATAATGCAGCAAGCCAGGTGAACTAGCTCAAACAGCATCAAAAGCTGATACTCATCGAAAGAAAGTAATATTATAAGTCTGTTGGTTGTTTGTTTGTTTGTAACGCATTTTTATTAACACTTTACAATTCGTTAACTTAGTTGCTAGACAAAAATGCTAAAAACTAGCTTAAATATTAAATCTGAAATATTAATCTTATATCTAACTTACTGACTCTAAGCAAGTACTCTAAGCTAATCTATGTTAGTTTTTTCTGCCTTTCGACATCTTTTGTATTCTTATTAAATCTTAAGTCTAGTGGTTTTGTTTTTATTGCCCAAGAAAACTAAAAAAAAACTTGGACGTTCCTTAGTCAATGTTTTTAATTTACTTGCTAACTTAACTTACTTATCCTAAATCAAACTTAAACATAATAGTCTGTTGGGTTTAAAAGGGAATTGTCTACTTTGAACTTTCACCATCCAATCCGATTCAGATGTCTACATTGAATAACATTGAATAATGTAGGTGAAGAAAAGCTGTCCGAATTGACAAATCGAAAATGTGTTGCATTCCATCATAACTATACAAGGACACACATACCTTTGGGCATTCCGGAAAAATTATTGGAGCTTGGTTGGTATGTTTTGCCACATCCTCAAGCTTACACCTGACTTCTTTTTATTTTGTCTCTGTAAAACTTCTTGAATGGTGAAAATTTCAATAATGATGATAATGTCAAACATGAACAAAATTGTCTTTTATTTTCTAAAAAGAAACACAATTAATTTGTTACCGCAATTACAAGTACAAATAGTTGACGTATTTTTCGATTTCGACAAAATCCTGTTGTCGAGAAAAATTTATCAATTTATTCGCGTTCAATTTTGTGTGAAAAATGGAATTATGTGCTCAAAAACAAGAATGAAATATTGGCAGTGGCATACTGCGAGTGTTCTGTGAAATAAAAAAAAAACATTTATAAGGCTCAAGCTTTTCAAAGAAGTATGAGAAGATGTTAATGAAGACGAAAGGACGCCAAGGCGGGTTCCGACGATTGAGGAGACACAAAGCATATCGCTCTGAGAGCTCAAGGGCATACCAAAAAGTGCATATCAGAACTTTTTTGCGGATTTTAAAATAATCCTGGCACAAGTGAATTATATCCAAGGGGAACTACTTTGAAGGAGACAAAATAGAAATTGATGAATAACTAAATTTTTTGAGAAAAATGAAACATCTCATTTTTTAAAACAGCTTGCGTTTTGCTATACTCCGCTCTAGACTTCTTGTTACCAGAAAATCATCGTCCGCCCGTCGTAGAAATTCCTCGCTACGGTTGTAGATGCCTATATTTCCCTTATAGAATCGGACCAAACAGCGATTGAAGTCAAAATTGAACTAGGGCAATGCGTATACAGGAAATGATAAATTTAATTCCTTAACTTCTCATTTTCATTGTATTATTTTTGTCAACTTAGCTAGTTAACGTGATATGCGTACAGTCCATCCAGACACTAGGTCAGGACCTTCATTCTTATAATTCAAATATGCATAGCATATGACCACCGAAACATTGGATCCATTTAGACGGGAAATAGTGTCAGACACACTGTAGAAACACAATGCGTAGTAGGCCTGAACACATCCAAAATTAATGATTCAAAACCATTCCCTCTACTAAAAGAAATATATACTCGTCAATGCCATGAGAACGTTCAAATAAGTCCTTGCACTGTACGGTTCATACATTATTGCACATCATAGACAAATTTATTCTCTATTTAAAAATCGAATAACAATGCCTCGTTGGGACAGCATTACTTTATTCGAATAAAAGCTTTGTTATATTTTTCTCCAGGTAGTCAGCAATAAAAAGTTCGTGTGCGGAATATCGCACACATTAATGTTGTTTATTTTATTTGTAACTGTCACAAACATCGTTGAAATCTAAACCTAAACAATCTACCTTTTTCCTCCAGCGTACGAGGGTTGCCTTTTATATTTCGGGATTAGAGAAAAAAACAAATATTAATCATCGAAAGTAGCTTTGTTGTTTTTCAAAATATTTCCCATTAAGATCTATACACTTTTGCATACGTTTGGACCAATTGTTGAAGCACTTTTGCCACTCTGATTGAGGTATCTCAAAAACATGCATTCTAAACACATCAACCGCTTCTTCAGTTGTCGAAAAACGTTGGCCTCTTCTTTTTTTTTACGTACGGGAATAAAAAAGAGTCATTCGGTGCCAAGTCAGAACTATACGGCAGATGACTTATCAAATCGATGTTTTGAGTGCTCAAAAATGCAGTTGTTTGAGCCGATGTGTGAGAGCTCGCATTGTCGTGGTGAAGAGTGATCCGTCTTCGGCGTTTGGTTTTCCTAATTTCTTGGAAGACAACTGGCTAGCAACTCGTTGTGTACCACTTACAATTGACTGTTCTGCGTTGTTCTAGTGGTACGGTTGTGACATGTCCAGTTTTTTCCGAAAAGAAAGGCGACCATTTGATTGGAAGCGCTTAGTTCGCGAGCAACTTGTGTTGGATTTGGCTCGTTTTAAAACACCCATACCGTCGACTGCCGTTTACTTTCGGGCTCATACGCGTAAATCCATTATTCATCAACTGTCACGATGTCATAGACGTGTTTCAAAGCACCACGATCGCATTTTTGGAGCATTTCTTTAGACCAATCGACACGAGCCTTTTTTTGAGCGATTGACAAATTGTGTGGGATCCAACGCGAACAAATTTTTTTGACGGTCAAGTGTTCATGCAATATTGAATGTATGCTGATCCCACTAATGCCTAAGGTTGTCTCAATCTCACGATAGGTCACATGACGATCTTGTAATATCAGTTGGCGCACAGCATCAATGGTTTCCGGAACAACAACTGATTTTGGACGACCTTGACGAAATTCATCTTGGAGAGAACTACGACCTCGGTTGAATTCACAATACCATCGATAAACTCTGGTCCTAGATGGAGCTTCATCGCCAAAAATTGAATTAAGTTCATCGATGCACTGTTGTTTAGTTAATCCACGTCGAAATTTGTTAAAAATAATCGCACGAACATTTTCACGATTTAATTCCATTTTTTTGGGCGAGATGGATCTTTTAAGTCACTGTAAACAACACAGATGGAGCTCGTATGTCAAAACGTTCTGAGTACGTATAACCTCAAAAATGTCGAACTTTGCGATAGAGCTACCAGTTGCCAAATAGCAACACTAGGGATGCACAATCCCGAAATGTAAAAGGCAACCTTTGTACTATGATGGTTCCACTTGTTGCTGCGACATATAATCCGGTCACCAGTGGTCCTACCACTTCAGAAGTTCTACAGTCTGTAAATATGCGATTTCGGTGACATAATTTATATCAAAAACTGACCCTTTTTTAGCTTTTTTTAGGAAAAAGTTATGTAAACGGAAGGCGTATGTCGGTGGTGGATATCGCGGTTCTAAAAACGGGTTGTACAAATGCTGCCTGCCATTTTTTCGGAACATTTCTTCAAAAGAAAATGTGAGTGGAAATGAAAATAAAGCTACGCAATCATGCTCATCAGTCTGAAAGCCTTGCACTGACTGAGAAAAGAGGGTCAGGATAGCAGACAATTTTGCATTTTGTGAGATTTTCAAAAATGTCTAGAAGTTTATTGTGAAAATGTTGAGGCAATTGAGAAATTTATCGTCTAGTCAATGCACTTCGGGACTGCTTCAACTTTCTCCAAATTTCACCAAGTTCGTTGTCACTCTGGAAACATAAATTTAAAACTATTCACTTTATGAGGCATTAAGGATCATATTGACATGAGGACGCTATTCACGTTACCTTTGAGAAAACGCAGTTTATATTATTTTACAAGAAAGTACAAGCCTTTTTCTGACAGTCAGACAGTTTTCATCAGAATTTTTCTAAGTGTAAGTGCAGGCTTCTCAAAAATAGCTGCCAACCGTCCGGCCTGACAGATCGGATCGAAGCTCCTGCCTTTTGAAAATCAAACCTTTTCCAGAAGTTATGCCATTCTGAATGATTCATTCAAATACATGTATGCATGTCTTGTTTTAACAGTGTTAGCTTCCATTTAGGAACGTCGAGTAGTCATACATGTGAACAACAAGAGAAATTAAAACGGAATCACATAAAAAGCATTAATCACTCTCAAGCCGGCACTTCCAATGTTCCAGTTGAATCTCAAGCAAAAGTCGGCAGGAATTGTTGTTTAAATTAACAATTCAGCACTTCAGGCAAAAATCGATGCTTAAGAGCTCTAAAGTAGCCTCATTCGTTCAGGAAGTATCTCAAAATGTCACCTGCTTTTACGCATTTTAACCCTAAAGACCTACCCCCAAGACCCAACTCTATAGAAGCTGCACAACGATTTTCATTCTCTTGTGCCCCATGACTGCAGGACTGAATTTATTGGATGTGTCGCTTTTATTTCTACATTTCGGGGCGAATAATTGTTATTTGGTTACATTTTTACACCAAGCTACCGAAGCGACGCACACCAACCCTTCGTCGGCAGCACGCAACGCAGAACGCCCTGTCGTCCCGCATGGCGGTACCAGTCACAGCAGATAGACAAACCTATACAGCACTTAATTGCTTTATTTTTGGACGGTGAATGCTAATTGGGGAACAATACGGCTTCAATACAGCACCTGAGGGTTGGGAGTGCCCTGATGAACGTGATTCTAGTGACGATTCGGGTGGCGTTTCTAGGACGTGAATAGAATTGATGAGAAATTGGGCATTTTTCGAAGTTTGATGGACGTTTAGATGTTAAGTTGTAAGGCAGAAAGGAAATAAAACCTTAAGTGTTTCTGATAGCACAGAAGCTAAGCTATAAATTTGACATTTTGCATGGAATTCATTCTACTTATCTTATCTGGAAGACAGAAAAGCTTCACAATAATTGAAACAATGAACAGAAGGTAAAGCTAAGCCCGTTGGTCACAGTGTTAAAAATGTGGATTGTCATTATTGGTGGTTGGATTGACTTTTTGTGATTATTTCTGGGTTTTGGCATTTTGGCTCTTTCGCAATGCTCTATGTTGTCACCTCTCCCTTAAAATATCAATGTCAATTTTTTTAGTTCTCTTGATGACAGTAAAATGCTTGTAAATTTGACAAAAACGCACGTTTCAAGGCTGCTGGATTAATTCCAGGGTGAAAAGGACAAAAAACAAAAGTTAAAGCCCCTGTATATGAAATAGGATCTAACCCTTGGATGTGTAGTGTTCATTGTTAAGGACGAAGAAACGTGTCTTACAAAAATCCCATACTCTGTAAACTGCGCTTTCTGTGGATGTCATTCTGGATTTAGAAAGTTGGGCTGCATAGCTGAATTAGTAAACAGTTTTAAGAAATAAAAGTTCATTCCAAATCCATTCCACATCCAGTCCATTCCAAGTTTAATCCACCAATCAGTCATTTTCAGTGCAATTCAATTTAAAGCTGTACTTTATTGTTTCACTGATCCTATTGATGAATAAACCAACTATTCACAATTATTTAAAATTTTTCAATTGCTACTGGTGATGCGATCAACCACAAGCCCAATTCACGTTGAATTTCGAATGCAAACAAAATCCCGCCAACACCCCCGTCCTCAATTGGCCCCAATCCACAAAAAGAGCATAAAGCGAACGACAAACGATAATCCTTTTCAGGGACACTCCACTCCACAGTCCGATTCACCCCACTGTCAGTCACCTAGTCACTCACTTGAGTGTCCACTTCCGCATTTCCAGTTAAGCGTTTATGTCAAAATCAATAGAGACGGCCATAAAATGAACACCTCCTCGGTTGCTCCGATTCTCGTTGTTGTTGGGACATTATGTGAAAAAAGGCAGAAGCAAATCCTTAGCAAATCCTTCCGAATCCTTGCGAAATCCCTTGGGTGAGATTATGATTTTATTGACTGTGGTGGTCCCGTCTAAAGGATTGAAAGGTAGAACGGTACGACATTCGAAGCGGGTTAATGCTTTTCCTCTGCCCAACTCTGACCCCGTCCCGTGCAAAACAATCAATTCTAGTGGTCTGGGAGATGTGGTTAAGGAGATGTGCTCATCCAGGTTTATTGAAACAATTTGCGATAACAGAAATGACCAGAAACTGTGCCAGAATTATGTTTTTCATTACTTTCCGCTCCGTTTTTGAGATTTTTAAGAAAATATCTCGCTCTCTGACGGGTTTTCAACTTGAAGAAGAATCATTAAATGTGCCGACGGGGGAGTTATATTCATGGGAACCCGGTCATATGTTCCTCTGCTGTGAATGGAAAAAAGCGAACACCGCCAGGGAAGGTAATTATTAAATCTCGGAAGAGAATTTACATGAAAACCCCAACTTCGCGTGGTCAACTTTAATCACAGAGTGGAACAATGTCTGCATGCGCCCTAATGGAGAAGGACGTGTAATTTTTTGGACGACTACCTGGGGATGAACGACGTGTGTGCAGTTGGGTGAAGTACTTTAATCCACGCCCTTGACTTCAAATTTAGAAGGCCGGTGAATGGGTTAGGAGGTCTGATGTTGTGAAATTTGAAATACGTTTTCGTACGGGCTTAAAATTATAACAGGTGCGCCGCTCGCTTCCTGAGAGGATTTAGGTTATCTTTGGAAGCGATGGAGCTAAAAGAGATTTGGTTTATAATTTGAGGTGAGTTTCCTTTAAATATTGAGTAATAGATTCTCATTACATAGACGCACGATTTGACAATACTCTAAGTTCAGTTGTAAACCTTTGACGGTCTCTCTACTTCTAAATTTAGGTTGGTGGAAAGGGTGAACGAGGCAATGCCAAAGTAGTTTATGATACTAAGTGGAAAACAGTTTCAATTGCGCAAAACCAGAAAAAGTAAGCCAGACAAAGGACAAAAGAAGTTAGAGAACTTTAGGAAAAGTGCGATGTCTAGAAGGTACGTTTGCAAATATTGCAAGCATTCTCTTTATTTAATGCAAAACAAAACTTTTCAAGTTTCACATGCTGGTAAGAGTCACATTGGAAACAGAGTGCTAAACGGAGCATCCCCCGTTCATTTCGAAGGCAGATCTCCAAGCGGTCTTCGCATCACTAAAGATGGGATCTCCAACGTTGTGCTAAAACACCTTCCCCTGGAAGTGGTTACTATGTACACAATTCTGTTTAACAATGCCCCGAATAATGCACATTATCCGGGGCATTGGAAAACTGCGATTGTACAACCCATATCCAAGCGAGGAAAATATTCTTCGAATCCGTGCAACCTCCGGTCAATTAGTCTCCTCCCGAACATCAGCAAGGTATTCGAGAAGGTGATAAATAGAGCTCTGATCAACTGGACAGAGGACAAACATATAATTCCGGATAACCAATTCGGTTTCAGAGCGGGACATAACACTATTCATGTCGCGTCGAAACTGGTGTCGGATATCCAATGGTATAAGAGCCAGAAACAATGTACGGGGGCTTGCTTGATTGACCTGGAGAAAGCCTTCGACACCGTATGGTTAGAACGACTTTTCTACAAGCTCAATCGGCTAGGCATTGGTAAACCACTGCTGTATCTACTGCATAACATACTTACTGGTAGGCGGTTCGTAGTCAAGAATGGCAACGTGACCTCTACAGGTATTTTTGAAGTGAAAAATGGTCTCCAACAGGGTGCCGTTAATTCGCCGATCCTGTTCAACATTTTCTTGAGCGATCTAATAAGTTGTCTTCCTCACGCAATTGCGTATGCAGATCAGGCAAAACAATCGAGGACATCACTACGCTAGCGCAGGGTGACTTCGACTCATTCATGAGAGATAGCGATGACTGGAAGCTGAATATCAACTTTGAGAAGTCGGAAACCATTTTCTTCAGAACGCCGTTGTATAAGGCTTCGGCGGATACAAAAAAGAATTGGCGAAATTGGCTTCGGCGGATACAAAAAAGAATTGGAGTGCAAGCTTGATGGAAAAGTTTCGAGTGTTTGAGAGGGCTTGTCTTAGGGCTTGCCTTCGCCTCTACAGTACACCAGAGTCCCAGTACATTAAATTCTACTCTAATGAGGTCTTATACAACAGGGCGAACCTGGTACGAGTGGACAATTTACTAGTGAAGTTGATTCGTGGTCACACTGCGAGAGTGATGAACTCGGCTAATAACTTGATCTCTGGGGCGTACTACCCCAATCCACAGTACCACGAAAGGGTACGTCAATCTGGCTTCGTCCCCCCAGAAGCATTTCTCCATTTTAATAGGCATGGTCTTATACAAGACATAAATGGGGTACCGCTCCTCTTTCACATCGCCCGTTCAACTGTGGATGGGCGACTTAACTACGACCGTTCCGTCGCACAACGAGCTGAGGAAGATCTCCTCCGCTTTAGCATGGCGGTGTCGAATCGGGATAAGAGAGATGTTGCGTTAAAACGTCGAAAGTTTTGGTGGCTGATAGAGGGAACTCCCTCGTCGAACCCTTAAGACCCGGGGTAATGGGTAGCACAGATCTCCTTCGAGGGAGTGGTCGCTCTTGCAGCGGATGTGATCCAGCTACCTAATGTACATAGGTTAGGTGCACGCATGTATATATGGGCGTATAGTACTATATATGCATGTATATATGTGTGTATATTTAGTTAAGCTAGTTTTAAGTTATTTTAAGGTAGTATGTAAGTTAGCCCATAAGTTTTAACACAAACAAAAAAGGTGCAGTTATTTAGTTTTTTCGTTAAAATTTTTCTTAATAATAAGTAGTAATGAATTCCATAAATATATAAAATGTAAGGTTAGGTCGAAAGACAATAGATTAAGGATAAGTTTAGCTTAGAGTGCCCGTAGGCGGCCAGTAAATTAGAGTGTAGGAAAAAGAAAAAAAAGCACGTCCAACTAGTTTTAAGCATTTTTAAAAATGTATTAAAAATGAAAAAAAAAAATGAAATGGAGATGACGACCAAGAACTTACATGCAGTGGAAGCCTGCACGATGGTGGACGAAAAATATTTCTACACTACATACGAGTTAACCAGGTCTATAGCTCTTGGGTAATTCCGCAGCTCTTATTACACCCGCTAGTCTAGTGCTCGTCTTTTAGACATAATAATTTGAGGGAAAGTATTTTCTGCTAAAAGAAAGGAAGAAGATTTCTTTGATTTCTCCAACTACGCAGAGTAAGGTCTTGTAAAAATCGCAAATATAATATCGTTATGCATGAATGCCTCAAGGTGTCCGTGAGCACTAGGATAGGTACCTACCATTGTGATTTCAGTCTTCAAAAGATGCTGAAAGTCCTGAAAGGAGGCAGAAATAAAGATATAAATAAGCTACAACCTTATGTCCGAATTCAAGAGCGCAGTGCGAACAGCGATAGCCCCAACTTTCTTTTGCACATTCCTACCGAACTCATGAGTCTATTTAAGTTGCAAAACTCATGCAGCTCCTTCAGGTTAAGAAATCAAGCCAGAGAGATCTGAAGTGACAAAAAAATGTCTAAGGCGGCGGGCTCCCTAGCTCCGACTTAAAGGAAGCGGTCTTGCTGGAGCCTTGATGCCCTTGCGCAACCCATCTTTTTTGACACCAGTCGTACAAATATGCCGCCTGATACCAGAACACCAATAAGTTAGCTATAACGCATGTACAAAGTCGACTTTTCTTGTTGCCTGGGTTGACTCTGGCCACAAATTAGCCAAGAAGGAAATGTACTTGGACTTTTACTGACAGCTCCCAGGCGGTGGAGGCATCTTGAGCTGGGGTCTCCATGGGGAACAACAGCATTCGACTTCACACCTCTTTTTGTTACTTCGCGTCGTTTCAAGCGGAAACTTCTGCAGCCCGAGCCACGAACTACATTACGAAGAACAGATCGAAGCGCCGGAGTATATGTCGCTGCTGACTAAACCAGATTTTAGGCCTTACTCAACACTCTAACCACTTTCAGGTTCGTTCAGGCATGCACGTCTTGGCTCAATTACGTCTTCTTCTTGTGGCGGTACAGTCCAGAGTGGACCTGGGCCTCAACCAACATGCATATCCAGCCAGCACGATCTTTCGCCAGCTGCCTCCAGTTGTGCACTTCAAGTTGGTTGAGGTCTTTCTCCACTTGTGTGCGCCACCTTAGCCTGTGCCGTCCTCTGTTGCGTTGTCCCAATGGCTCTGCTTCGGAGAAATTTCGGGTTGAGCAGTGGTGTCCATAAGCTCTACATGGTCTAGCCCTCTTAAACGGTGTCTCCTAAGACGCTTGACCAGGACCAGCATAGAGTTCATCGTTAAATCTTCTTCTTCAGATCGCATCAACGCAAAGATGACAAGAAATCGCAAGAAGAACTTTTTTTTCGAAAAGACTTCCTCATCCGCTCTGAAAAACATTCGGGTTTCCGCGCCGCAGAGTAGGACTGGCATTTTTAAGCTGCTATATAAAGGGAGCCTGGACTTTCAAGAGAAGGCTTTGTTTCCACTTGAGCCCAAAGAAGCAGCGATTAGCAAGCGTGATTCTAAATTTGATTTCGGTACTGATGTTGTCCCTATTTACCGCGGAGCCGAGGAAGACGAAGTCCTTGACTACCTTATAGTTTCTACTGCCTAGTGTGAAGTTCTTTCTTCTTCTTCTTCTTCTTCTTGTGGCGCTACAGTCCGGGGTGGACCTGGGCCTCAACCAACATGCCTCTCCAGCCAGCACGATCTTTCGCCAGCTGTCTCCAGTTGCGCACTCCAAGTTGGTTGAGGTCCTTCTCCACTTGTGTGCGACACTTCAGTCTAGGTCGTCCTCTGATACGTTGTCCCAATGGCACTGATACGTTGTCCCAATGGCACGGATTCAAAGATTTTTCCTGCCGGAGCAGTGGTGTCCATACGCTCCACATGGCCTAGCCATCTTAAGCGTTGTATCCGTAGACGCTTAACCAGGCGCATGTCGCTGTACAGCCTATAGAGTTTGTCATTAAATCTTCTCCTCCAGATGCCATCAACGCAACCAGGACCAAAAATCGCACGCAAAACTTTTCTCTCGAAAAGACTTAGGGCTTCCTTATCAGCTTTTAATAACATACGAGTTTCCGCGCCATAGAGTAGGACTGGCGTTATCAAGCTACTATATAAAGGGGGCTAGTCTTTCAAGAGAGGCTTTGTTACCACTTGAGCCCAAAGAAACAGCGATTGGCAAGAGTGATTCTACGTTTGATTTCGGTACTGATGTTGCCTCTTTTTACCGCGGAGTCGAGGTAGACGAAGTCCTTGACTACCTCATAGTTTCTACTGCCTAGTGTGACTTTCTGTCCGAGACGTCTATATTGTGTGTCTTTTCTTGATTACAATATGTACTTTGTTTTGCCCTCATTTAACGCCAGACCCATTTTAGCCGCTTCCGCTTCAATGCCCTCATTGCCAGATTGCTGTTTTCGTCCAATCACGTCAATGTCATCAGCGTAAGCTAGCAATTTAACTGACTTTTGAAAGATCGTGCCCCTGGTGTTGACTTGTGAGTCATCTCCAGGATGATATAGAAGAAACTATTTTTGACATTCAAGGTCTTGGCGAATTCGTGACCGACATCACGGAGCAGCGAGAGTTCTTCATCATCATCGTACACAATCTGACGAGTTTGTAGGAATCCCAAAACTAGATACGGTACTGTATAGCTCTTCGGTAGACTAAATTCATTAAGACTATGATTATAAAGAATTTCGGGATACCACCGACGAACTCGCTAGGCAAGTATTAAAAGTTTCACTCTTGAACTTACCTTGGGACTGCCGGCGTCTTAGTTGGCTGTTTTGCCGATACGGTCAAACAGGCCATCAAACTCCAGGATCAAGGCTGAAAAAGCTTATGCTTCCAAACTTCAACAAGAAATCGGCGGAATTTCTTCTTCATCTCTTGAGAGGAAAGGCTACAAACGACTTCTTGGCGTACTTACAAGACACTTTGCCTTTGCTAAGCACTTGCAAGTGCTCGAGCTAAGTGATGAAACCCTCCACTATCTCTCTTTGCTGAACACTGTCTCTTTTATTGACGCAACTTTGTTTGGATTTTGGTCTGTGTGATTGGAGCTGAAAATGTAGGCTCTTTATCATAGATATGGCTAAATACCATGTTCCTCCAGAAGAGAAAGAAATTATTTAAAACTACTGTACTACGCGGCAGCAACCTACACTTAATGTTCTTAAGTCTAAGTGCTTTAGTTTAGTGTGTGCAAAAGTAGAAAAAATGAGGTATTGACTGCTGACTGGGCATTGAGGCTGGGCACTGAAGCTGGACAATGAAGCTAGACAATAAAAGTGGACAATGAAACTGGGCAATGAAACTTACACATGAAGCTGTGCAATAAAGCTGGGCAATAAAACTGGGCACTGAAGCTCAATCGTTCAGTGATCTAAATGAGCAAAGGCGAACCAGAGTAAAGAGATATTTTTAATGGTATTGAACTTTGAAATTAAATAAAGTATAAAAAGAATTCCTAAACTGACATTAAATGTACTTTGTTTAAAAGAAAATTTTCTGGAATTTCGCACATGAGCGCCAAGAGGGACATCAACGTATTATAATCTGAATCGGAAAGGCCACTTTCCGATAAATTTTTCTAATACTTGTAACCCTATATCGTCAGTCTCACAGCCCTCCAAGTGATCAACCTTTTCAAACTTTTTGGCATATACTTGTGATTTTAAATTTATTTGAAAAAAAAGTCAACCTCCCCAAGGTATTCCAATCCAACACGACAATTTACGGTTCTTAATGTAATTCATGCGTTTACCAAATGTTATGAGCTATGAGCTATGTGACATGTTGCGAAGCCTTGCACATTATTGTTGGTCTTTTACCAAGATGATGAATGACAAACTAAGTTATCATGGCTCTACAGTGATCATTGACTTTAACCTTCGATTTTCACTTGCACAAGCTTTTAACATTTTGTATTTAATTACAAGAAACAACAAAAGAATTAATAAAACTATTCGTACCCTTTATCCTTTTATTTGCAGAAATTCAAGACTGAATAATTCAAACAACTTTTAATTTTTAAAGCGATCTTACAACCCATTATGTTTTATAGGTCTCTCGTCTGTCCGATAAGTCACTTGCGAAAGCTCCAGACTAAGTTGATATTAGACTTGCCATGGTTTTCGCCTACCAAATATTTACATGAACAAATCAATGCCAGGATTTGTAGCACAAAAACTTGAAAATCTAAGAGTCAAATGTAAAGTCTCGTGTCTGTCTTCAGAAAATCTTAATGCTTCTAATTTGACGTAGTAAATGATTGTGCAACCCAGTTAACATAGAATGTTCATGTTTATCTATTTCCATGATATCAATTTATTCTCATTTGTTTACTCTTCATTATTTCCTTACAAGCTTATGTTAAACTTATTTATTTATTTATTTACCTAACTTTGTTTTATTTATTTATTTTAATTTATTTTTAAAACAGAATTCAATATTTTTCTTATATTAATTTTTTTACTTATATATGTTTTTAATTATTTACCATTTAAATTTGTATTTATTTAGGCCAACTCATATATAGAATAACTTATTTTTCTTATAATTATATTTATAATAATAATATTAATAATTGTTGGCCCGACAGTCCACAGGGGGACCAGGGCCTAGCTTGCTCATCAACAACTCTTGTTGTGCGCGATACTGTTCTCTCACGAGTAGAAGGGACCTACAGTATTTTGTGGACTCTGAACGGCAAAGTTTTAGGAACCTTTCTTAGACAGTTATTACTCTTTGAGTGTTGTCAGCAGTTCGAAGGTGGTGGTGCCGCGAACAAATTTTCGATCTGCTCAGCTGGGAATCGAACATAGACATTTCGGCGTGTGAATGTCGCACACTATCAACCCACTACACCACGGCGGCCACAATTATATTTATACATATACAAATTTACAATTTTTATTTTGTTTTTGTTTCATTATTAGTTCCTTGATAATTTTTTTAATTTTATCTCTTTAGTAATTTTTAATTTATCGACTTATCCATTCAACCACAGCGATTTTCATCAAAGTGAAAGTAGTACATATATTTTGAATCGCGATTTAAAAAATAAAGTTGACCGATTCGGAAGCCTTTCTCTGGCGTTAACCTCTTCATAATGAAATGACAAACCAAACTGCAAACACTTGGCCACTTGAAACACCGTTAAATCGCGCCATGAAGGAAAGACGCCGAAGTCAAACTAAGAAGCAAGACGGCTCAGCTGGTACAAAACGTTATCTTTCTATAGTTTCTTCTTCTGCAGTAAACGATAACATAATTGCGAAAGTTATCTTTTATATTTCGGGATTGGGCAACCCTAGTGTTGCAATCGAGCAACTGCCCGCTTAATCGCAAAGTTTGACATTTTTGGGGTTATACGTTCTCAGAACGTTTTGACATACGAGCGCTATTTATGTTGTTTACAGTAACTTGAAAGATTCATCTCACCCAAGAAATGGAATAAAATCGTGAAAAATTTCGTGCAATTATTTTTTACAATTTTCGACGTGGATTAACTCAACAACAGTGCATCGATGAACTTAATTCAATTTTTGCCGATGAAGCTCCATCAATGACCAGTGTTTATCGATGGTATGGTGAATTCAACGGAGGTCGTAGTTCACTCCAAGACGAATTTCGTGAAGGTCGTCCAAAATCAGTCGCTGTTCCGGAAACCATTGCTGATGTGCGCCAACTGATACTGCAAGATCGTCATGTCACCAATCGCGAGATTGAGACGACCTTAGGCATTAGTGGAACCAGCATACATTCAATATTGCATGAATATGTGACCAGTTGTGTTAACCGTTCGCGTAGGATCCCACACAATTTGTCAATCGCTCAAAAAAAGGCTCGTGTCGATTGGTCTAAAGAAATGCTCCAAAAATACGATCGCGGTGCCTTGAAACACGTCTATGACATCGTGACAGTTGGTGAATCGTAGATTTACACTTATGAGCCCGAAAGTAAACAGAAGTCGACTGTATGGGTGTTTTAAAATGAGGCAAATCCAACAAAAGTTGCTCGCGCACGAAGCACTTCCAAGCAAACGGTCGCCTGTTTTTCGGAAAAACTGGACATGTCGCAACCGTACCACTAGACCAACGCAGAACAGTCAATTCTGAGTGGTACACAACCATTTGGTTGCCAGTTGTCTTCCAAGAAATCAGGAAAACCAACCGCCGAACACGGATCACTCTTCACCACGACAATGCGAGCTCTCACACATCGGCTCAAACAACTGCATTTTTGAGCACTCAAAACATCGATTTGATGCCTCATCAAGTCCTGACTTGGCACCGAATGACTTCTTTTTTTCCTGTACGTAAAAATAAAATGAGAGGTCAAAGTTTTTCGACACCTGAAGAAGCAATTGATGCGTTCAGAATGCATGTTTTGGAGATATTTCAATCAGAGTGGCAAAAGTGCTTCAAAAATTGGTTCAAACACATGCAAAACTGTATAGATCTTAATGGGGAATATTCTGAAAAACAATAAAGCTATTTTCGATTATTAATATTTGTTTTTGTTCTCTAATCTCGAAATATAAAAAAAAAAACCTCGTATCGACTTATGGTGAGGAATCACTAAGTCTAGCCAAGACTTCTCTCTTTGCGCACAAAAGTAATTGAGGCAAAAGATCTTACTTGAAATATTAAGCTCTATTTTGAAACTTATAAAAAAGAAAAATAAATAGCTGGACACGGTACAAAATAAAGCCAGGAAATGTTTAGTCCGAAAGTTTAGCAGCTAACAGAGACAGTCCTTGAAACAAAACCACACAAATCGTGTCGCGCATTTCAGGAACAACGCAATTCCTTTTATTATTTATAAATGAACAAAGCTCATCATCAAACTGAGCTCATGCCCACTGTATTTACATCATGCTATCGACAACTTGAATTCCAATAAACTCGCAATCTCTCTATGCATGACATGATTTTCTCTAATTGGCGTGATTTTCAGGAGAAATACCAAGAGCACAAAAAATATTCATATGCAATCATCCTCTCGACACCATTCCACATGAGAGTTCCCTATTACAAAACCTCAGCTTTAACTGCAGCCTCATCGGCCAATTAATTGGAACGTCGAGCGAGGCTGTACAATTTGTAATCCACTCGAAGGATGAGCAGCCCTCGGAAGGTTGTTATTTGAAATTCTTCCACATTCCAACGCGGCTTGCTAATGAAATGACGCGAAACAGTGATTAGATGAAAGTCCTGCTCCGATTTCATAAACAGAGTGCGATGCGTGCTCGGACAGTGGGCAAGATTTGATCAGTAAGAGCAAACAAAGCAATTGTTGAGGTAAACACAGACCCCTTTGCATGTTCGACGCATTTACATGGTCTCTGTGCGCTTGCATTGTGTTTATTTGTTTCTCCGGCGGGACTCGGATAAAATCGACCACGAAGGCGATATAAACATAAAACAATTGTCACGCTTCATAATGCCACGTAGCCGGCACCTCGTTGGGAGTTTATTTACCCGAAAAGGATGTCTTTGGCTGTTGCTGTATCCTTCGAAGCAAGAATCGATTTATGGCGAATTTCAACTTCAGAAAGGTTTTCCTTTTAAGAAAAACGTTTTCGAAATTATTGAAGCAAATCGGTACCACTTCGAATTTGTCGTGACAAGTTGTGTATCCTTAAAAGAACACATATTAGAAATTTTTGATATAATCTTTGACACAATTCCCCAAAAACAAGAAGAACTTGAACCAGGACCTAGTCTGGTATCCTTCTTAACCAAATGTTTGTTCCAAGAAAGTCTTAATTGTCATGTCAATCATAACAATACTGATAATAATTGTTGGCGCGACAGTCCACAGGGGGACCAGGGCCTAACTTGCTCGTCAACTACTTGTGTTGTGCGCGCTACTGTTCTCTCACGAGTAGAAGGGACCTACAGTTTTTTACCGACTCCGAACGGCTAAATGTAAGAAGATTTTACTTAGACAGTAATCACTCTTTGAGTGTTGTCAGCAGCACAAAAGAGGTGGTGCCATGAAAAATTCGACAAATTCTTGTTGAGCTGGGAATCGAACCTATGTGTGTATTTGGATTTACGTGATCACCTGCCATTAAGGCTTAATACCACGGGGTCCATACACCCATCGTCAGGAGAACGCTGACTAACGCCTTAGGGATCCCAAGTACCAATCTGAGTTCTTGTCTTAAGGGACAGTCTCTCCTCCTTGGTAAGGAGCGAGGCCTTTCTAACACCTCTGCTGTTCTTTGGGTCACAGCACCCGGTTGGATTCAACTCCACATCGAATCAGAAGTACGTTCCCATAACCATTTGACCCTATCTGACCCAGGTAACTGGGGCAGATCAGATCATATAGCATGGTTAACTACTTCCAACTCTCCCCGCGATTCGGGTACAAACCACAGCCACCACGATACTCCCACAAGGGGGCCAACCGCACGGTCAGGCTGAAACTATGTTTCAGGGGCTCCTGACCTCCCGTGGTACCAGAATATAGCTTCCGGTCAAGCTTTGCAACTATGTTGCTCTCGGTAGGAATCCTTAACATCTAGGACCTTATATTCCTACTCTACCTAACTATGAGCTGCCTGAGGGCAGCCATTGTAGCTCTTCGTCTGCTGAAAACTTCCCTAGCAAAACCCCTGATGGTGTCTGTACTCTGTCTAGTCTGGAGAACCAGGCTGACATCATAAGTCCCATCAGTGCAAGATATGTTCATAGCTCCAAGGTCCCGAATGTCTTCATTGGCACAACACGTGCAACCAATCCTCAGAGCTATATCCGCACAAGCATGTCTCTGAGTCGCTTATGGACCGCTTAAACAATAACGAGTTCAAGGAACCATGTCCAGTAAGCAAGTAGCTCAGATGCATGCTTAAATTAATACCCCCAATGGACTTAACGAGTGACACATCGCGAAGGAAGCTGTATGTCACCCTGCCATAATCGAACCTATGTAGACTTTCGGCGTGTGAACGTCGCACTCTACTTACTACGCCACGGCTGTCACGGCATGTCAATCATCACCTCTCTTAAAATAGCCCACACAGCTCTTCTTTGTTACGAGGTGAAAGCGACCCAATTCTGAAGAACACAATTATGTGCCACTTTACCCAATCAGAAACAAAGAGTCACTTCCACACGTGTAGCTAAACAAGCGGGCGACAATTATCAATAATTAACAAATGCAAATGTGTGACTCTTCCACACTTTACGCTTAAAAACCTCGAAGCACGGTTCACAATGCGACAGTGCCACACTGCACACAGCGACTGTGAGAACACTCACGCTGAGTGTTTGTTCTTTAAGCGAGTTCCGGATCCTGTGGACGATGTGAAAACAAAATGAGTGCGTGATTTGTTGTGCTTTCATCATATCAACTTAACAGCGGGAACACCCGTACAGGTCTCTTTTGTAATAGTCACTCTGCATCGAGGTACACAACCGAACGACAGTGCCGGCATTCGAAAACTGAGTTAGAGAATCCACGCTGAACGTTGGGAATTGAATTCACCCCAAAAATATGTAGGGGGCAGTAAAATGAGCATGTTCGAAAGTGGTGTTATGGTGGGCATTGAGGGGAAAGTCTGCTAACAGTGAGTGGTTGGTTGTTGGCATGGTTTTGGTAACGCTGTATTCTGCAGTGATAGTGAGGATTGACGTGTTCAGTTTTGAATGGAAACATAACCGAGGCTGCAGAAGATTGTCAAAAAGACTGCCACTCATTTTGCTTGGTAATAAAATATGAAAATGAATACGGGTGTTCTATTTGCTAAATTTACCCTGTATACGGTTTTCACAACTCTTTTACGAAGAAAAAAATTTGGTAGTGACTGAACCTGAATTTTGGTAGGACATTGGAATAACTTGCAAACGTGGTTCAAGTGTGAACTGCGCGATAATTTTAAGGTGTTTTTAAGTTGTTTGGACATTTACACTCGCAGTTGGTTGCATGCAATGCACACTTAAACCATGTTTGCAAGTTGTTCAAATATCCTACTCAAATTCGCTTTAAGCCACTACCACCCTAAGAGTATCAAGACCATTTTCCATGACGCCATCGATTGCGTGCGACAACAGTTCAACGTCTAGCAGCAAAATTGTAATTCATGTTTTTACAACACAAAGTTCGAATGCCAGAATTCGTGCACGGTAAAAAGAAAGTACAAAATTACTGCCGAAAGTGCTTCCGAGGAAGAGGACACCCATATCAATCGTTCACACAACAACCTCAACATTCGGGCATCTCTGTGTCAGCCTTCTATTCATTGAAAAGTCATCTTTAGTGTTACAAGCAAAGAATGAACATTGGGGAGGCAGCACTCCAGACCTGCTGTACAAGACACGTCCCAAAAAACTCACCATTCGGTAATGGTAACATGTAATTTGTTACATTACGTACTTTAAGATGATGCCAATGGCCATCCGACTGTCAGCAGAAATTGCTACTGCACCATAATTCATGATGAAATCTGACCTCATTTGCAAACAAAGAAGTTGGGAAACAACTTGAAAAATTCAAATATTCAAGACGAAAATTCGTTAAATGTCCACATAACTTTATATTTATATTTCCTTAACGCAATTTCTCAAAATTCGTTTTACAACTTTTTGCCATAAAGCCTTAAGTACTTTTTTTTTTAATTTCATTTTTATTACTAACTATCCAAATATCTTGTGGTCGCCGTGGCGTAGTGGGTAGAGTGCAACGCTTACACGCCGAAGGGTCCAAGTTCGACTCCCAGCTCAACACCAATTTTTCGAATTTTTCATGGCACCACCTCTTTCGAGCTGCTGACAACACTCAAAGAGTAATAACTGTCTAAGAAAGCTTCTCAAATTTCGCCGTTCGGAGTCGGCAAAAAACTGTAGGTCCCTTCTATTCGTGAGAGAACAGTAGCGCGCATAACACGAGTAGTTGATGATGGTTCCCCGTTTGGACTGTAGCGCCAACAATTATTATCAAAATATCTTACGAACTAGACAAAAAACGCTTAAACTAGCTTATCCAAACAATTAATTTTTGACTTACTGGCCCTTTTCGGGCACTCTAAGCTAACCTAAACTTAAAGGTATATCTTTTGACGTCTCAACAAAGTTATTTTCTCTTCCTAGAGGGCTTAAAATAAACTAAGAAAAATTTTAATTCAAAAACTTACAGTCTAAAGCACTTGTAACTTAAACTAACTAAAAAAAAACTCAATATCTATACCTTAAAACTAATGTTATACAAAATAAAAAATATCAACTTTATATTGTATATATATATATATATATATATATATATATATATATATTGTATATATTTTTTTTGTCGCAGATATTTGAATTAAATATCTATATACTATATACTATCAATATATATCTATATATTTGTATATATATATTATATTTGAATTAAAAATCTATACCACCAAAAACGCTCATTTATAGGTATACTTGTATAAAATGAGCGGGTTTTTTATGAAAATAAGACACTAGTTATTTGTTTGAAAGTAAAAACATTTTATTCAACGTATTGGTCATTGTTTTCTACACATTTTGACCACCTTTCTGGCAATTTCTGAATACCATGCCAATAAAATTGTTAGTCTTTTAAAACACTCTCAGACACTCAATTTTCGATCTCCTCGCAGGAATCAAAGTGCTGCTCAGCCAATGCGTGTCCCATCGATGAACACAAATTGTAGTCGGAAGGAGCCAAGTTTGGTGAGGTAGCTGCTCCCAGCCAAGTGTTTTGATTGTATCCTGAACCGGTTTTACTTTGTGTGCAGGTGCATTGTAATGGAGCAAAATTACCTTGCCGTGTCTTCTGGCCCATTCTGGTCGTTTCTCGATGAAGGAATGGTTCAAATTGATCATATGTTGTCGCTAGCGATCAGTATTAACAGTTTCACCAGGTTTTATGGGCTCGTGGTACAGCACACCCTTCTGGCCCTATCAAACACTCAGCATTGTCTTCTTGCCGAATCGATCTGGTTTTGCAGTCGATGTTGATGGTTGCCCCAGATTAACCCATAATTTTTTCCGTTTAGGATTCTTAAAATAAATCCATTTTTCATCGCGAGTAACAATCCGATGCAAAACCGATTTTCTTTCGTGTCTTTAAGGCAAAATTTCACAAGTGGTTTTTCGGTTTTCCATCTGTCCTTTATATAATTCATGTGGCACCCATTTTCCACACTTTTAGGTCTTTCCCATAACTTTTAAGCGGTCAGAAATTGTTTATTTTGCAAAATTTTGCATTGCTGCCATTTGCTTTTGACCTAAATTGTCATCTCCACCCAATATCGTTTGCAATTCGGCGTCTTCAAACTTTTTTGGTGGTCTTCCACGTTCTTCATTTCTCACATCAAAATCATTATTTCTGAACTGTTGAAACCATCTTTTGCATGTTGGTTCTGACAAGCCTTAACAAGCATTCGATGCGACTCTGCAGCACTTTTCTTCAAATGAAAACAAAAAATTAATGCTTTCCGCAAATCATCACTTTCTGGTACAAAATTCGACATTTTTAACACGACGAAAAAATATGATGTTGCTGTTGAATGACTTGATGTATACTAAATATTTTTCACAGTGACAAAAAAAAAAAAAAAAATAATGGCTCGCTCACAACACATCTTCCCTATCGCGACATTTGTATCTTGACACTCACTTCATACCGGTATACCTGGTAATCGCTTTGTTAACACGACAAGGCCATTATTCTCGGATCGCCATCTTGTTGACGATGGAAGTTCTGCACCAGGACGCAATTCTCCAGGTCTGGGTTGGGGCGATCAAAAAAAAATTTTCATCAAGGACTGCGTTACATGTATTTATACCTGCTACAGGTGATAGACCTTCTTTATTAGCAGATCTAGTAATCTTAACACTCGGAAGTTCGCTCTGCTTTTTGCTACGGGTCGCTGGCATTTACGGCCGAATCTTCTTGTTCCAGGTGCAGGTTTACAGCAAACCTGTGGATTTGTAAAATCAAAACTTTGATGTTTTTAATAAGCGACTCCAAGGCCCTTATTTCCCAATTTTGCCTATCAGTAAACCATCTGCGGAAAGTTTTTCATCTTGACAGCAGTCTACTTTTGTGAGCATATAGTGCGTCAATTATCGCGTTACGGTATTTGTCACTTTTGTCAGTATGTCGATGTCGTGGTATCGTGTCACACATTTTGTGTCACATTTCACTAACAAACAATCCATACTATATTTAGAAAATGTCAAATTTTCATGACAATCTAACAATTCAATACCTTTTTAATCGAACGCTTTATTTTTGGTCTGAACTGAAGCCTATTCAGTTCCGGCGATCACCTGCTCATTCGAGCATCATTTTTTCTGCTGCTATTTTTTTTTTTTTTTTTGCTTTGAAAAGACCTAGAAGTTGCTGGGGCCAGATCTGGAGAATGCGGTGGGTGCGGCAGCAATTCAAAACCCATTTCGTGCAATTTAGCCAAAGACTTGTGACACGGTGCATTGCCTTGATCGAAGCGAATTTTTTTCTTCTTCATATGGGACCGTTCTTTTGCAATTTCGTCCTTCAAATGCACCTATAGCACCATGTTTAATTAGCTATCGATCCTTTTACCTTTTTCAAGTAAGTCGATGAATAAAATTCCGTGCGCATCCCAAAATACGGATGCTATAACCTTACCAGGTAACTTCTCTGTTTTTGGTCGCTTTTGGCGTGGTTCACCCGCTGCTGTCCACTCCGCTGATTTGACTTTGGAGTATAGTAGTAGATCCATGCTTCATTCGTTGTGACATACCAAAGCAAAAAGTCCTATATTTTGGCGAAACAGCCCCAAACAGCTCTCAGAATCATCGATACGTTGTTGTTTTTGGTCCATTGTGAGCAAACGCCGCACCCATTTCGTAAACAGCTTTCTCATGAAGAAATGTTCATGCAAAATAGTGCATGAATAGTGCCTTCTGATACCTTTAAGTTATCAGCAAATTCACTTTGCGGTTTTCCAAAATGATTTTGTGTACTTTTTTGACGTTTTCAGGTGTAACCATCTCGATGAGCCTTCTAGAGCGTTTAGCATTGTTGGTGTCTGTATGGCCACATTTAAAGTCAGCATACCAAATATACGTGTTTGATGGAGCAGAATCCCTGTAACATTTTCAAGCCATCGCTGAGATTGCGCAGTATTTTTTACTCACCAAAAAGCTGTATTTAATCAAAACACGAAATTCTTTTTTTTTTTTTTCATTGTTTTAAAATTCACGAAAGTAGCGTCACTTGAAGCACTGTAACTTGTAACCTTATAATCAGATTGTCATGAAAATTTGTTATTCATCAATTGAATACATACGTTACATGCATTGAAAATCGTTTTAGACAAATTTGCTATGTACGAAAACTCGATAGTGAATCGAAAAAAACTGGAACACTTATTACTTTCAATTTCAGTTTGAAATATCTCAGCCATTTTTTAATATATAAAATCGTAATAAATTGCATATGAAACTGCAGCCTAATACGGTTTTAGTAATCTACAACAAATTTATTGTTTATTTTTTAATTTTAGCAAATAAAAGTTTAAATCAAAAATAGTGCAAATTCATCGGCAAAAAAAAACTGGGACAATTACAAAAAATTAAAATTATTTTTTTTTTTTTTTGTAATATTTTGTGTGTTGTCCTTTTGCTTTTATAACTTCCTGCAATTTTCTGTCCATCAATCAGACCAGGTTTTTTTATTACAGACGATGAAATTTTTTTACATTCTTCATACAATGCTGTCTTTAACTCTTCTCTGGTACAAATGTTTCTTTTTCGAACTTTCTTTTCTAAAACAGTCCAAAGGTGCTCTATGGGATTAAGATCCGGACTTTGGGGGAGATGCAGCAACACTTTTTTATGTTCCAAATACACCAATCTTTTGTTATACCGGTTGTGTGCCTTGGATCATTATTATGCAACAGCATTACACCCGGCGATAGTCCCAATTTTTCTTTGGTTTCGGGGATACAACATTTTAGGATATCAACGTATCCAAACTTTGTTAAATTTACTTCAATTAAATGAAGCGAACCAACTCTGTTTGTTGCCATTGAACTCCAAACAATAATGTTCCCACCACCGTGCTGTAAAAGTGACATTTTTTGGATCCATTTTTGTGTCTCTCCTCCACACAAAGCGTCGACCATCACTACCGAAAATCTTAAATTTTAATTCGTCACAAAAAAATAACTCGATTCCAGAACTCATCCGTCTTCTGCACGTACTCCTTGGCATACTCCAGTCGCTGTTTCTTTTGTTTCTTTCTGATAAGGCTGGCTTTTTGGGAGGTGTGCGGGCTTTTAGATCATTTTTAAGAAAAAATTGGGCACTGATTGCGGATGAACCTCTGCAATTTTTTCTTTCTTCAAAATTTTAGCAATTTCTACAGCTGATTTCTTCGGGTTTCTAATTACCACCCTTAAAAATCTTCGTTTACTTTGATCCGTAGAAATTTTGGAAGGCCTTCTACTTCCCGAAACGCATTGAAAAAAATCGTTATATTTAAAAGACTATACAGTATTGAAGACTGTTGATTTAGGTTTGCTAACCACTAAAGACAGTTCGCGAATACTATAATTTTGTTCATAAAAATCAATTATTAAAGCTTTCATATCACGGGACGTCTATTTATTTTTCAGTTTTCCAACAACAAAATTTAATTACATAAATATGCAATTGTAAGCAACTTGACAGAATAGCGGAATCTTTGATCAAAGATAAAGATATAAAAGCAACGGTACATTATTTCTGGTCTTTGAAAACAAGTGTTCCATTTTTTTTTGGCTGATGAATTTGCACTATGTTTGACTTAAACCTTTAGTTGCTAAAATTAAAAAAAAATACCAATAAATGTGTTTTGATAACTGAAACCGTATTAAACTGCAGTTTCATATGCAATTTATTTCGTTTTAATATATTAAAAAATGGCTGAGATATTTCAAGCTGAATTTAAAGGTTCACTGTATGGGTTCCTCGTGCAGAGAGCGACAACGTGCATAGAGACGAGCAATACAGTGCCATGTCTAATTTTGGCATCCCTACCAAACTAGTCAGACTGTATAGGATTACGATGGAGAACTCTCGTTGCTCCGTCAAGATGGGAAGCGAACTCACTGAGACCTTCGATGTCAAAAAAGGCTTTATGGTAGATAAGGCGACGCGCTGTCATGCGACTTCTTTAACATCATTCTTGAGGGTATCGTGCGTAACTCACACGTCAACATCAGAGACACGATCTTCCACAAGTCCGTTCAACTGCTAGCTTATGCGGATGACATTGACGTGATTGGCCGAACTCAGCAAGCCGTCAATGAGGGATTTGCTAGCATCGAAGCGGAAACGTTAAACGTGGGCAAAATGAAATATGGTATATGCTGTCATAGAAGAAGGACGCAGAACATCGACGTCTCGGACAGAGCGTCACTATGGGCCGCAGGCACTTCGAGGTAGTCAAGGACTTCGTCTATCTCGGCTCCGCTGTGAATAGGGACAACAACATTAGTACCGAAATCAAACGCAGAAACACACTTGTCAATCGCTGCTTATTTGGGCTTAAGAGGCAATTGAGTAATAAAGCCCTCTTCCGAACGACCAAAGTGACTTTGTACAACACCTGGATCTTCCCAGTTCTGCTTTACGGCGCAGAAACCTGGACGCTACTAAAAGCGGATGAGGAAGCCTTAGGTCTCTTCTAGAAAAAGGTTCTGCGTGCGATTTTTGGTCCTGTTTGTGTTGATGACACCTGGAGGAGAAGAATCAACCACGAACTGTATGGGCTGTACGGCGGCATGAGCGTGGTCAAGCGTCAACGGGTACAACGCTTAAGGTGGCTAGGCCATGTAGAGCGTATGGACAGCATTGCTCCCGCCCGAAGAGTCTTCGAATCCGAACCACAGGGATAACGCAACAGAGGACGTCCTAGACTGAGATGGCGCACACAAGTGGAAAAGGACCTCAACCAACTTGAAGAGCGGAATTGGAGGCAGATGGCAAGAGATCGGGCTAGCTGGAGAGGCATGTTGGTTGAGGCCCAGGTCCACCCTGGACTGTAGCGTCATTCGAAGAAGAAGAAGTATCGCTTGCAGAAGAAGACAAAACAACGAACTTCACAACATGTACGGCTGTTGACTACTTAAGATGAATAGCACTTTGAAACGTACAGAATTTACGGCTCCGGATCAAAAAATGCTTCGAATCCTGGCTACTGGCTCAAAGCAATAGTGTGCATACAAGTAATGATTCGAACTGCAGTGGAAATTTAAAATTTTGATATTTATTTTTATATCGCCATAATAACTTTCAACAACGTATCATTTAGCGGTTTTTTATAAGGGCCGCGGAAATTTGTCAATATGTTAAAAACTTAGACTCGTTTCTTTAAAGAATTTGCTTTCAGTTACATTTACATACTCCATTTCCAACTGAATGAATCAGGAAATACTCTATTTCTTCTAAACAGGCAACTTAGAGTTAGTTTGTTCATTTCATCCTAGTCTCACAAATATAAATCCCATTTTAACACAGCAATACATGATGAACGATTGCCCAGAGATAAAGGTAGCTGGGGTTAGAAATGATACGAAAATAATTGCTCCATCATTACATGACAATCTGGCAGTGGTTTTGGTTTCGAAGTGGTCACGTTGTGTGTAATTTGCATTCCACCCGTCATCTCTGCCCACTTGAATAGCACTGCCAAGCAATCTGCCCACATACCAGCACCACGGGCCGAGGATCAAATCAAATGAATTCATTGCACGCTAAAAATAACTTAAGTGCCCTGTCGAAGAGCGATTATTTGGCGAGGACTAATGACCGCATATTTGCGGGCAAATTTAATAGTCTCAGACATTATGGGACTTCCACAAGACCACACCAAGCACCAGCAGCGCTTTGTGTTGTGGAGGTTGCGTCCGTGTGTATTGATTGACCCTGCTGCCAAATTCCTCTGCTTGCCTACCTGCTGTGGTTTTGTTATTGTGTCGCGTGTTACTTCAGTTGGATGAATTCGGGCGCAAAAATACACCGAATTGAAAAACAGTTTCTGATCGAAAGAAGCGTGGGCGGAAGTATGTGGTTGGAGGTCTGGAATTTGGATTATAAATGCAAACTGACGTGCGGTTAAAGGAATCCACAGATACGGAGCTTATCGCTTCAAATGCCTGAATCATTAAATTGCGGCATCACATGTCAGCTAAATACCAGAGTGTGTAACCTGCGAGGAATGCCGTAGGTAAGTGTTCAAATGCAACTTTAGAAGGAATTTAAGAGCCACTATCTACACGAACATTGTTCAAGTTCTCAGAAAAGAAAGAACTAAATCAGGAATGTGAGAGACGGCTAGTTGACTCATGACACTGTCAGTCACCGCTTTCACAGTTACGACAGCCTATCTGCCGCATTTATTTTCACGGAGGGCAGAGAGTAAGAGTTTACGTGCGTCATATGTGTCACTCCAGGCAATCAAGGAGATGTACGTCAAAAACAGGTTAGATTTAATTTCAGAGAATAAAATCTCTTAACTTTTCGTGTAGTCTTCATCAGTGTTGGCACGCAAACGAAGCCCAGGACTTAAAGTCAAATAACAAGGAGCATCCTTGGAAGTGCAGACAATGTGATCGCCGAGTCCTGAAAACCACTCATGATATGACGAGAGCGGCAAGCAGATGATATACTTAATCCACGAGGCGTACGAAGAAAGGTAGCGATTCTGTATTGGAAGGAGAACCAGGTATACCGGTATGAAGTGAGCGTCAAGATACAAATGTCTAGATAGGGAACATTTGTTGTAAACGAGCCGTTATTTTTTTTTTTTTTTTTTTTGCTATGACATCTGTGCAAAATATTTAGTATACATCAAGTCATTGAACAGACAACATCATATTTTTTCATCGTGTTACAAATATCGAATTTTGTACAAGAAAGTAATGATTTGCGGAAAGCATTAATTTTTTGTTTTTTTGAAGAAAAGTGCTGCAGAGTCTTGTCTCGGCAAATGGTGGTCATGCTCTATCAAAAGCAACATGCAAACGATAGTTACAACTGTTCAGAAATAATGATTTTGATGTGAGAAATGAAGAACGGGGAAAAGAAAAGCGTTTGAAGACGCCGAATTGCAAACGATATTGGATGGAGATAACACTTTGAGTCAAAAGCAAATGACGGCAATATCAAATGTTGCACAACAAAAATTTTTTGACCATTTAAAAGCTATGGGAAAGATTCAAAGGTGTTTAAAATGGCTGCCACATGAATTGAATGAAAGACAAATGGAAAATCGATAAAACACTTGTGAAATTTTGCTTCAAAGACACTAAAGAAAATCGGTTTTGCATCGGATTGTTACTGGCAATGAAAACTGGATTTATTTTAAGAATCCTAAATGGAAAAAATCGTGGGTTAATCTTTAACAACCATCAACAGCGACTGCAAAACCAAATCGATTCGGCAAGAAGACAATGCTGTGTGTTTGGTGGGACTAGAAGGGTGTGCTGTACCACCAGTCCCTAAGACCTGGTGAAACTGTTAATACTGATCGCTAGCGACAACAAATGATCAATTTGAACCATGCATTAATCGAGAAACGATCACAATGGGCCAGAAAGCGCGGCAATGTAATTTTGCTCCATGACAATGCACCTGCACACAAAGCAAAACCGGTTCAGGACACAATCAAAGCACTTGGCTGGAAGCAGCTACGCCACCCGCTGTATTCACCAGACTTGGCTCCTTCCGACTACCATTTGTTTTCATCGATGGGACACGCATTGGCTGAGCAGCACTTTGATTTCTACGAGGAGGTCGAAAATTGGGTGTCTGATTGGTTTGCCTTAAAAGACCAACAATTTTATTGGTGTGACACCGGTATAACTGGAAGCAACCTACGAGGGCGTTCATTGTATTCTCGGTATCGATATGAAAGAAAATGCGAATTCAATTTAAATCATATATTTTTCAATATAATCTCTCTCATCAATGCATTTGTTACATCTTGAGATAAGCTGTTTTAAACCCTCAAAACATAAATTTCCTCTTTTTCTCTGCAAAATACCCATTAATTACCGACTTGAGTTCTACATCATCCGAAAATCTTTTTCCACGAAGACATTTTTTTCAAATGTAGAAACAGGAAATAATTACTAGGGGCAAGGTCTGGATTAAGGGTGGGTGTTGGACTTCTTCGAAACCACAATCTTGCGCAGCAGCCTTGGAAACTCGCGCCGTGTGAACAGGAGTGTTGTCATGAGGAAGCAACATGCCCGCTGCGAGTTTACGCCGTCTTTTCCTTTTGATTTCCTCCCGCAAATTAAATTTCACGGGCTATGTACATTCGATTATATTTTTTTCTTTTATTTTTGTTATGTCTATACACTCGTCCTAACTATAAATTTATAGTTTAAGGTCTATGGCATACATATTTTGTTTTTTAAAGGCTTAAAAGTAAGATGTTTCTTTCCGTGCTAAACGTCTTTGATCTTAGCTTTCCTGGGCTCTTCCATTGGAGCGATAGGACTTTGGCTTCGAAGTCGTTAACTACTTTGTCATGCTTCGTCACTAGTTATGAGCGTTTTACGCAAATCTGTATCGCCGTTTACGTTTACATAGGTAATGCTAGTTTTTTTTTGGTCAAAATTTTAATTAATTTCGCTGCCACACACTTTATGCACATAATGTTCTAATAATGGCATGGCATGAGCCAACCGATATACTGACATCTTCGGCAACTTTTCGAATAGTGGTTCCACGATTTTCCATCAAGATTTTTCTCACTTTCTCAACATTTTCATCGGTTGTTGATATGCTGGGCCATTTAGGATAAGCGTTGTCATTCACTTTTTATCGACCACTTTGTAGAGTTTGTTCTACTTGTTAACATTACAATGTAAGGGACATCCTCTTTCCTTTTCTCAGAAAACTCCAAGATTTTAAATCTAATATAATAATTTTGGCCAAAGTTCTGGGAAGATTTGATTGTGGCAGTAGTGTCTTCTTCTTGTGACACTACAGTCCGAGGTGGACCTGGGAATCAACCACCATGCCTCTCCAGCCAGCTGTTTCCAGTTACGCTCTCCAAGTTTGTTAAGGTCCTTCTCCACTTGTGTGCTCCACCTTAGTCCAGGCGTTGTTCCAATAGCTCGGATTCAAAGACTTTTCGGGCCGGAGCAGTGACGTCCATACGATCTACATGGCCTAGCCATCTTAAGCGTTGTATCCGAATACGTTTGATCAGGCGCATGACGCTGCTGATAGAGTTCGTTTTTAAATCTTCTTCTCCGGATTCCATCAACACAAACAGGACCAAAAATCGCACGCAAGACCGCCTTTGATAACGTCCAAGTTTCCGCGCCATCATTATTACCATCAATCAAAAATGGCCAAATTTTTATCAAAAGTGCTTTTCTTTCAGAAAGTTACATGTCGCACCTACTAGATTATGGGATGTGAATGTAAACTGAGAGTCCTGATAGAATTGCACTCCTTAATTCAAACCACTAATCAAAATGCAATGTGCTTTGCAGATTGGAAAAAAAAAATACCGTGTCACATGAAACTTGCATCGGCTTTTTGTTAAACTTTGTGCAGAACTGAGGAAAGTGTCAACATTCGAGTAACAAGTACACGAAATTCCACCAGTTCTCGAGATGTCAATTGACAAGACCATTGGCTTAGCTTGCGGGTAGAGCGTTCCAGCTCTGGTAGCAGCTTTTGCCTAGTTGCTTTCTTTCCTCTTTCAAAGAAGAAACGACTCCAATTGACATTAAAATGAACAAGAGCGGATTTGACAAGCAACATTTCAGGAAGGAAAACGGATCTGTCGGAACGTATCGTCTTAGAAACGGTAATCAATTTGTGCGGGCCAACAAAAAGAGGTAAAATAGGCTCAGGTCCTTGTATAAGGTTGTGAAATATCTACCTTCTGCCTTTTTGTCTTTTAAATATTCCGGCTATGTACAAAGCGCTACAGAGCTCGTATCTGGCAATACTATGAACCATTTGAGAGCTCTTGACATAACCTACAAAACGGCGTTATGCATGATGTGGATATTGCGTTCAATAGCTATAGATGTGTAAACATGGAGTTCATTAACGCCGAAATTCGCTCTATTTAAAAGTTTTCCTTCGTTAAATGCAAATCCGCTAGAGTAACGTTCCGTGAGATTAATGGTGTCTTGGGAAATGGTACTCTATCAGGAATGGTTTCGACGATTCATAGCCGGTGAAAACGACACCATAGATAAACCAGCCGACGGAAGACCTGTGACGACGAATACCGATCGAATCATGGAAACCATCGAGTTAGACCGGCATGTGGAATCTTGTCAGACCGCCCAGTAGATGAGAGTTAGTCACCAAAACCTTTTTAAGCCATTTGCAGAAAGCTGGATACAAAAAAAAGCTTGTTGTTTGGGTGCCGCATGATTTGACGCAAAAAAACCTTTTGGACCGAATCAACGCCTGCGATATTGCTGCCGAAACCGAACGAACTCCATCCATTTTTGAAGCGAATGGTGACTGGCGACGAAAATTGGATCACCTACGACAATATCAAGTGAAAACGGTCATCGTTGAAGGCCGGTGAATGGTCCAAACAGTGGTCAAACCGGGATTGACGGCCAGGAAGGTTTTGCTGTGTATTTAGTGGGATTGGAAGAGAACCATCCACTATGAGCTGCCCCCATATGGCCAGACGCTTAATTCTACCACCTACTGCGAACAACTCGACCGCTTGAAGCAGGCGATCGACCAGAAGCGTCCAGAATGAGCAACAGGAAGGTCGTAGTGTTCCACCAGGACATTCGTTGATGACTCGTCAGAAGCTACGGGAGTTCGGATGGGAGGTTTTATCGTATCCACCATATAGCCCGGACATAGCGCCAAGTGATTACCACCTGTTCCTGTCCATGGCGAAGGCCCTTGGTGGTGTGAAGTTGAATTCAAAAGAGGCTTGTGAAAAGAGCCTGTCCGCGTTCTTCGCAAATATGGAGAGCGGCTTCTACGAGAAGGGGTATTATGAAGTTGTCGTCTAGATGGAAACAGATAATGGAATAAATCGGCGCATATTTGAACTAAATCCGATCACTGTAACACTTTTGAGTGAACTATTGAATGACTATAATTGACTGATGAGATAATTGACAGTCTTATACATCACCACCTCTTGGTTTACAACGCTAGACTCTTTTCAACACCCATGGTGTCAGAATCGCAAATTTTTAAGGGTAAACAAGTATCAGAAATCTTAGACAAATATGTCTTCTGTCTAGTGGAATAGAGGCCAAATTTTAAAAATGCAAAATCGAGTTTTCTACTGGCTCCAAAAATAATCTTGGACACCTGTTGACACTACACAACTCCATCCAGTTGATGCATTTCTATGAACTCTTCCCTGTTAGAGTTAGTGGTGTCTGAACCACACCGACAAGCGTACAAAATCCTTGCCATCCACACATGTATGCACACATTGAAGGCCATTTTCTTTCACCGTTCAAACACCCTATCACGGAAAAACTCCCTAATGTGAGCAGATAGTTTTATTAGCGCCAATTAAATTGCACTTTAATTGAACAACTTTGTCCTTTCGCTGCCAACAGTACGGTTCATCCGGACAAAGCCTCCCTTTGCCACCCTCAACCACACAGCAACTAACCGAGACCATTATCAAGAGTCCTATTTAAACATTCTAATCAGTGAATTTGTGTAGCATCGAGAAGGAAGTGAGAAGAGCTCTGTCAGCGGAGAATTTTTAGCTTGCCAACCACGTTTCGCCCATTCAGAGAGTCCTTCGAGTGCACAATGAGCTGCGATGTGGAAGTAATTGCACTCCGGCATCAGTTACAAGTCGCCCCTTCTGTCCGCGCAAGTGATCATGTCTCAACGTCGACGTTGTTAAGTGACGAAATGCAAATAATAGACACGGCGATGATGTGATGAGGTGTTGGCAGACCTTAGGTCGTTCATAAGTCAACTTTGTATCCTGCCTACGTGATTTGACTTGAAGTACAATTTTGTGTTTCGGTTTTTTTGTATGCCTCTTCCAATTTTGTTTCCTCCTCAGTTCAATTTAAAATTAAAACACTTAATAGTAAGTTATGTCATTTGCTTAGCAGGTTAAGTTGCGCCTCCGTCCGGAGAACTTGGGAATGGGCTTCGATATATTATGTTGAGAGACTCAGACGAGACAGACGACTTCCTCCATCAGAATGGACTTCAGGCCTCAAGCACAGGGAACCAAATGCCCAATGTAACAGTTGAGTGACGTAGCTAGTAGTGTTCTATATAAAGTAAAATCAAACAGGTAACATAAAAGAGCAGAGGGATTTTAAAGACTAGAGGCGTTCTAAGGAATGAATGATTTATGGCGTATGGGTGCGATTTTTCTTGTGCAACGACCTGGTCGCGCAATTGAACCAGAACTTAGACATGGACTAAGACTGAAAGCGGACGAATCAGGACTATCTGTCTCATTCCGCTATATTTAAAACTTGTGCATTTTTAATTTAAACTGTAAATAAACTGTTAATTTATTATATAATTTTATTTTAAATTGACTGCAGAATAAATAAAAATAATAAGTCCATGATTGTTTACTTTATTTTGTAAATCCAACACCTCACTTCGCAAAAACTACCAAACAAGTACCATTTTTAAAATGTTATAACGGTTCTTTCGGAAACCTGAGCAGTTACAGATGTGGGATTTGATTTTACGTGATTACCTGCCTTAACGGCTTATATCACGGGGAACCTTTTTCCCAAGAGTCGTAAGTAACGCAAGACTAAACGCCTTAGTTACCCAAGTACCAAATTGGGATCATGCTTGAGGGGCAATCACCCCACCTTGGTTTGATGCGAAGCCTTCCTAAAACCTCTTCCGCTCTTTGGGTCGCAGCGCCCGGTTGAGAATGCAACTCCACACTGAGAAGGGATAGTCCCCTAACCGACTTGACTAGTTTTGCTTAAACAATGGGCTAGACAAGTCTGCACAGTACACTATCCTCGACTCTACCCGCGATGTTAGGTGGTAAACCACAGCCACCACGAAACTCCCATAAGGGGGCCTACCGCAATGGTCAGGCTGGAACCGAAGTTCCAGGGGCCCCTGACCTCTCGTGGCACCAGAATATAGCCTCTGGTTAAGCTGTCACTATCAGTCAGGATCCCTTTAAGCCTGGGTCTGTTAGCCGCCATCCCGCCACAGATGGTCTTTCCTCCATCAGTGATTTCGTTGACACTATAAATACTGATACGGATGTGATTTTGAATCATGTGATTCATAAATCCAGTCACATCATCTGGAATGCCTTTCGAGACAGCACGATCTTTCGCCACCTGCCTCCAATTGCGCACTCCGAGTTGGTTAAGGTCCTTCTTCACTTGTGTGCGCCACCTTAGTGTAGATCGCCCTCTATTGCCTTATCCCCATGGCCTGAGCAGTTACAGTTGAACTCAGCACAGCCAAACCCTTTAGAAAAATATATTTTGGTTAACTCAAATATAGCGCTTATAGTTATCACCGTCAAACGGCCATTTCTGCCCCACTGTGCGCCGTGACGTAGTGGGTAGAGTGCTACGCTCACACGCCGAAGATTGCAGGTTCGATTCCCAGCGCAACACCAATTTTTCGAATTTTTCACGGCACCACCTCTTTCGAGCTGCTGAACACACACAAAGTGTAATAACCGTCTAAGAAAGCTTCTCGAATTTCGTCGTTCGGAGTCGGCAAGAAACTGTAGGTCCCTTCTACTCGTGAGAGAACAGTAGCACGCACAACACGAGTAGTTGATGAGTAATCTAGGCCCTGCTCCACCTTTGGACTGTACCGCCAACAATTTTTATTATTAATAAAACTTATCCCATATGAAAGTAAAAACATTAAAAAGTTTTCTATTTCCAGTTCATTACAGCAACGCACCATTTCAAAATAGAAGTGGGAAATATTTGTTAGTTTCAGAGAACCTACTTGTGCCGAAAAGAACTCACATATTGTTGCTTCAACGGATATTTATTCCCGACGCACTAGTGACTGACGTTAGCAGCAGCTCTGATGAGAGGACATTTAGGTTAAGAACTGTTGAAGAACATTCAACATTATACGTACCCAACTGTTTCCCAGAGGCCGTAACAAATTCCCCAGTAAACCTCTGGAATGTGACAATTGCATAAGATATAACGAGATCTGTGGCAAACGTAAACAGGAAATGACGATTTATAACGAAATGCCCGAATGCTCTCGTAGAAATGTCTCGAATGTTATTATATAGCAGAGCCATTTCAACCTGCAAACAAGCAAACGATTAATAAAGCTTTACAACATGATTCTTAGCCAAAACCAACCTCACGGTGCTGGTGTTTACCTGGTGCCAACAAATCCAGTGGGCATTTCAAGGTCACTAGTTTCCTTCGAAATATCATCTCGGACCGAACTAATGCCTCTGAGGTCCAACTAGTTAAGTAAAAGTTGTAGGAAGCCCAAAAAGTGTTCAAAACAATTACAAGAATTAAATTTATAATTCGCCACAATGGCAAGTGTATTTTGTTTAATTGGAGAACGGCCAGTAGCCTAAGGAGCCTGTAGACAGCAAATACATCATCGAAGAAACCAAAGAAGCACATAAAGTGCAGAATACTGAAGGCATTGTTGAACTTTTCCTTCACGCGGTGAATTTCACACGAAATTAAAACTGCCTTCTGAATGCTGCGATTAATCTTCCTTGCCCTTGTCTTAACCTCCATAGCACTCAAAAGGCTGTTCATTTTCTGATAGAGACACATCAAGGTCAGGTTTCCACACAAGTGGGTCCAAAAGCAGAGTTCCATTATGATGTAGCAGTGTCCAAACCAGATGCAGAAAATAATGCTTTTTATTAAATTGTTGGTATTGCTTTGAATGATCCAAAATGTGCAGAATAATATGACCCGAAGGTAAAAGAACTTCTGAAATCTTCTCGGATAGTATAAACTTCTGTCGTTCGTTAACTTTTGCACTTTTTCGAAAAGGACGAAAATGTCATTGAGTGTCTCTAAAAAACGGTATCTGCACCGGATATAGCTGATGACGAAATATAAGGTGTTGGAAGCTTTGAAGAGGATCCGACTGCATGTTAAAAATTCGTCCGATTGAATCAGCAGAACGGTATTCTTTGTATAAAAGACAATAAGTATTGCTCCGAGTATCAAACTTGTTGCAAAAAAAACTGCACACCCCACAGTATGCTAGAGCGAAAGTGAAAACAAAATGTCTTCGCTTAGACAGCTCCAGGCGATTGGTTGCTCGATTGTATTCAAAGTTAATTAGGCCAAGAAATTTGTGAATCCTGAGCAAAATAAACAATAAACGCTTGAAACAGATTTTTTGATCTGATTCGTCCATTCCGAACGAGAGTGTAACGCGAACTACCACTCCCATGAGCTGGGACTTATTACCAGCTTTTAACGAAATGAAACAACGCACAATGAGTCTGAAAGCAAACACCTCTTCAATTTGAATTCAGAAACTTCAGAAAGTGCTTCGACGTAAATGTTATGACAATTCATAGCCCATTAGGTTATTGGTGACGCCAAATATTTACGAACGCCCCATCTGTGGTTGGGGTTAATAAGGTGTCATTGCCGTAAGGAAATGAGAGGTGAAACAGCATTAAGTTGTCGAATGTTGTAGTTTGTTTTCAGAATTTTGTTCAGAAATATAACCGCTTGTCCATCTCTCCACATCACATAGTGGGGAGAAGTTCATTCCATATTTGTGTGATGTGGTGCGGCTGAAACACGAATCTCTAAACTTAACTACGCGCCCGAAGGTGGACTTTAGGCTGCACGGGTGAGCATTCCTAGCGAGGCGGATTTTGCGCGTGAGTTCTCGAAGGGGAGGAATGCAGCTGGCTAACTCGTTAGAGCATTTTTTGTTGAAATAGCGATAAAATAGTGATAGAATAGTGGAATTGTGTTAGAATTCGTTGATGTTCTAGCGAGTCGATTGACTTCGCAGCATTATTATTATCAATAAGCCTTGTCACTCGCTGTTGGATTTTATCTAGTAGGCGCAGACCTTATCTGAGGAGCGTTACTCGTATACCCAAGCTTTGGGCGCATGTACGCGTAATATATTTTTGTCAGAACAGCTACTCTAGTCAAAGGATTTTTACTTTTCGATCTCCTTCCACATGTCAATACAGTATACGAATATAGAGTTCTGGTTCTGGAGAGGTTGTATCTTCCCCTCCATTCGCTCTCCACTCTGCCAGAACCATATACTCGTGTCAAAATCTTTCTTTCAAAGGAACAAAGAATCTGCTCTGCCATTTTGCTTATCGTCCAGCAGTCGGTTCCGTATCAGAGTACGGGGAGAATTAGCGTCCTATAGAACATTATCTTAGTCCTTCAAGTCAGGAGGTTCGACCCTAGTCTTTTGGCAAACCGAAATAACACACTAAGGGGGATTCTGCCTCGGTTCTCCAACAAGGTGTGGTCTGTGAAGCTCAAGTCTTTCTTGATGTAGGAATTGTCACATTCCCACCGAGGTGTTGTTTAACGGATCAATTCTTTGTCGACAGCATATATTTATTTGTTTCCTCCTTCACTCCAAGACAAAGTCGTCTAGCCTGCTCTTAAATAACCATGAATGCAAGGGCTGCATTTCTTTACCGAAATTTGGTGCACGTTTGGAATGGTTCAGATGCTCTCGAACCGAACTGCACTGTGCATTGTTTTCGTATTAGCGTTGTGCGACCCAACCGGATCAGTTTTACTGGGATTCCGAATTCGGCCATCTCGTCAAAAAGTTCTTTTTGGTGAATGATGTCGTATGCGGATTGATAATCAATAAAAAGGAAGTGTTTACCGATGTAAAAGTCGCTGGTCTTTTGCAGAATTTACCTTAGCGTGAAGATTTGTCGTCGATTTGCCGGGCCGGAAGCCCCACTGGGATGTGCCAATAAGTGCGGTACAAAATGGATTTAGACGTTCACACAGTGTGCTGCAACGGATCTTGTAGGCAACATTTAACAGGGAGATACTTCGATAAGTATTGCATGAGGTAGGATCGTCTTTTTGTGGATGGGATGTATGGAGCTAGTATTCCAATCATCGGGCATACTTTCGTTTTCATAAGTGCTACAGATGATCTCAACCAGAACATGGCCAGCCTTAAAAAGCTCTACGGTTTTGTTGTTATATTAGTCCTTAATAATGCAAATCTTTACTAAAAACAACAAAGTTTCATTGCTTGTTATAAAAAAGAACACAAAACCGTTGTACATTCACGTGAAACCTGCAGTTTTTCAGTTGATTTCCTAATGGAAAGGACTTAAAAGTTAATTTTGAATGCCTCATAGATGACCAATATTTCTTTCATTTAATACTATACTGAGAAATATGTTTCTTATGGACTGAACAAATCACTTTAAGATTTCACTCACTTCTCCCACCATATCTTTAGGATGAACTCACGTAAGCATAGAAACAAATCGTCCTCTGTCGGCCTAAACGGTACGGTGAATGGTCTGTTCCCTCTGGCAGCCTTGTGCTACGAGCAAATGCCTTACATGTCTATACTGCTCACTTCGTCTTAACCGTAGAGACAAATTCTTGCCCATTATTAAGCAGATCAAGTGCAATTTTCTGCTTAAGAGCAGAATTGACTTCGTAGTCGCATGGTAACTATCTGTAAGTCGATTCTGTTAAAGGTACAAACATTTGAGTGTTGCATGAATTAATGTCTGACTTTTGAAATTCAATAATCAAAAGTTGAACACATGGTAGGATATACTGGAAGCTTGATCGAAAATTGTTTTTCATTTAGACTGATATGTTAAAAAATTCACCACGGGTAAATTCAAGGACCAGGCGACATGCGCCTGGTCAAGCGTCTACGGGTACAACGCTTAAGATGGCTAGCCCATGTAGAGCGTATAGACACTGCTCCGGCCCGAAAAGTCTTTAAATCCGAGCCATTGGGACAACGCAACAGAGGACGGCCTAGGCTAAGGCGGCGCACACGAGTGGAAAAATACTTCAACCAACTTTGAGTGCACAACTGGAGGCAGCTGGCGAAAGATCGTGCTGGCTATAGAAGCATGTTGTTTGAGGCTTAGCTCCACTCTCACTATTATCGCATCTTGCAACAGTAAATTTTTCAAGGTCTCAGCCAAAGTAACTTAATGTGGACGATTTTTCAAACGAATATTGAATTGAGTGGCCGCCGGGGCGTAGTGGGTAGAGTGCGACACTCACACGCCGAAGGGTCTAGATTTAACTCCCGGCTGAGGACCTGAACTTTTTCACGGCACCACCTCTTCCGAGCTGCTTACAACGCTCAAAGAGTAATACTTGTCTAAGAGAACTTCTGAAACTTCGCCGTTGATAGTCGGTTAAAAAAATGTAATTGCCTTCTACTCGTGAGAGAACAGTAGCGCGCACAACACGAGTAGTTTGATGAGCAAGCTAGGCCCTGGTCCCCCTGTGGACTGTCGCGCCAACAATTATTATTATTATTAATATTATTGAATTAAGCGTATGAATGGTGCTTTCGAAACAAGATGCATATGTCACGACACCAAAAGAAAATTTGTTCAAACAACTGTTGCAAAGTAGAATTATGATTAAGAGTCTTCAGAATTTAAAACAGTTAAACCCTCTGCGGTCTTTGCGGTCTTTCGCTGAATTTGCTTACTTTGAATTTGCTTACTACTACTGCAACCCGTACCATTGTAGTCCTATAAAGATTTGAACTCAGAGGGGGACTACTGTAACATTGTTGCAGTGAATTTATTTCATTTAACGAAGGAGAAAAGATATCGGAATTATTAGCAGTTGCGTTTTTGTAGGAACATCAATGAAAGGTGCAAATGCATATGAATCCAATAGAGTGGTAGTTTCCACTGTAGTTACTTACAATGACGACGAATTATTGACACTGCTTGAAAATGTCATTAATCGACGAGTTTGCACTGGACAAGGTTTACATTAAATTTTTTTTTAACACTTCTCACGCCGAAGGCTTTGCTTGACTCTTCCTATGTCATAGCAGTCTTCATTAATTTAACACATTTGCCGGAAAAGAATTGTCTACAGCCAGCACAAATCACTTAAATTCCAGAGACTGCTTTTTATTATTTTAATAATTTTGAATGGTTGAGAAAAAAAAAATAATTAATTAAGAACCGAATAAAAGAAAGCAAACACCCGAGATGCATAACCATCTCTCCAAACACTAAGCTAACTTCATATCACACTCCCGCCATTACCCTCTTGTGAGCTAGCGCTATACTTAATTGAAAACGACTGAAGAAGGCGATGTTGCGCAAAAATGAACAGATTTTACCTCGAATTGTACGCGCTAAATATCGACTTAATTAAGTATTTTAAGATGGAACGTTTTTGACGGCTAGATCATATAAAACGACCCAGTTCTCGATGGCATTGCGTAGTTACATAAAAATAACTAAAACGAATTGGCGTACACAAGTGACGATTCTTCACTGACGAACTACCTCAAGGCAATTGATGTTCGCAACTGAAGACAAGTATTTGAGGGTTTGTTGACATCGGGTATACCCCCACCTATGGTACCAAACAATAGTGGATATAAGAAAAGTGGCCGAAGATATCAATCTTTCTTACTTTCTAAGGCGTACAAGGTTTGATTTTGCCTCCCTCGAATGTCCTTACCATGTCCATGAAAGCGTTTCTTTCCAATCAAGTAACAATATTTTGTTACTTGATAAACAGTGTGATAAGAGCTTCCTGGGAATTCACCTAAGGCTTGAAAGGAAAAATTACGTGCTCCTGAAGCTCTCACTCAATATCCCTTAAGCATAGAAATTCGTAGTTTTTGGTACCAGGTTGACTGCTCATTTAAGGCACCTTTTCTGACTTTCTTAAAAGAATTTAAATACAATTGGACTTAACTAGGCAAGAGTTCCTTAGAACTCATGAGATCAGTTTGAAATGAAGGTAATTTGTAAAGGACCATTCGCTTCTTCTATTGTGGGCATGTTATTTTTTAAGGTAACTCTTATCCACTTTTAGGATATTTTATACTTATACTCGTACATATGTAAATATTGGATGCCACAAGACTCCAGAAGTGGAGCAGAGCCTTGCTGCCTCGTCAACTACTCATTTTGTACCCGCTATCTTTCACTAGTAGGAGGGACATACAGTGTTTTTGTGACATCGGATAGCGAAGTTAAAGAAGCTCTTCAAGTATTGTCAGCAGCTCCAAGGAAATAGTGCCGTGGAAGAAGCGAAGATGTTCAGTCTGCGAACCGATCCTAGCACCTTTGTCGTGTGCGTGTGGCAATCAACCCACTTCCTCACACCAACTACTGCTCTTTTGATAGTTAGGCCTTTTTTTGGGACTGCAAATCGTCTTAGCTATAATCCTCCATAATGGTTATTTCTAACCTGTTATTGCTATTCTACCCATCCCAATATCTGTTTAAATCTTCGAAAAATTAAAAACCAATGACGTAATGACCATAAAACACGCCAAACCAACACATCGTCTAAATGAGGTGTCATCTCTTGAGTCTATAGCTGGTTTTTGCAAGCCTCTATATGTGGCTCAGTCAACAAAGAATCTGTCTCTTGCATTGTGCATGGGCAACAGGATTTAATTGCTGGAGATGAACATTCACAAGCAACTGAGAAGTATGGTATTTTGTGGCTCACAGCACGCTTCATTCCCGAGAATAGCAGTTAATCGATAAATTCTGTCTGCAAAATTTGTATTTACAGCAACTTCTTTTTCGACTAACGCGGTAGAATGGCATCAGCAGCGTAGTATGTCCGCTACGACTGACTCTAAGGCAGTTCAATCTTTATGACCAATGTTCGACCTTCTCCAACATTCGTAAGCGAATATTGACAACAACGTGGTAAATGTTGTCCTCCAAGGGGGCACATGATTTGAGTTCTATGGACTCGTCTAGGGACTTTACATATCTCCATGAAAAATGGTCAACACCGTTACATCGCACGATCTTTAAGACCAGTGCACGGGCTCGTAACATGAAACAATGCGGTGATCTAATGTTTTGCTAGATAAATAAATTGCGTCACAAGCTATATGGCATATTGCGTCGTCGCTTCAAAACCACAGATCCTGCACGTCAGGTCGTTAATTTGATGAGCAAAAAAGTGAGAATCCCACATACTCTTAACGCATACCAAACAAATAGTTTCTTGAAAATGTAGACGTGTCTCAATATGCTCCTACAGATTGTCATCATTCCAAATATAAGGTTGTCAAATATCTCCCTTCTCGCTTTTTCGCTCTTGATTCAATCCTTCCAAAAGTGTTACAGTGATCGGATTTAGTTCAAATATGCGCCCACTTGTTCGATAAGCTATTTCCATCTAGACGGCAACTTCATAATACCCCCTCGTAGAAGCCCCTCCCCTTACTTGCGAAGAACGCGAACAGCCACTTTTCACAAGCCTCTTTTGAATTCAACTTCACACCACACCAAGGGCGTTCGCCATGGACAGGAACAGGTGGTAATCACAATGTCCGGGCTATATGGTGGATGCAATAAAACCGCCCATCCGTGCTCCCGTAGCTTCTGACGAGTCATCAACGAAGAGTACGGTCTGGCGTTGTCCTGGAGGAACACTATACCCTTCCTGTTGGCCAATTCTGGACACTTCTGATCGATCGCCTGCTTCAAGCGGTCCAGTTGTTCGCAGTAGATGGTAGAATTAAGCGTATGGCCATATGGGAGCAGCTCATAGTGAAAGATTCCCTTCCAATCCCACTAAACACACAGCAAAACCTTCCTGGCCGTCAATCCCGGCTGGGCCACTGTTTGGGACCATTCACCGGCCTTCAACCACGACCGTTTTTGCTTGATATTGTCGTATGTAATCCATTTTTCGTCGCCAGTCACCATCCGCTTAAAAAATGGGTCGAGTTCGTTCCGTTTCAGTAGCATATCGCAGGCGTTGATTCGGTCCAGAAAATTTGTTTGAGTCAAGTCATGCGGCACCCAAACATCAACCTTTTTTGTATCCAGCCTTCTGCAGATGGTTTAAAAAGGCGTGGGAGCTAATTTCCATCTCCTAGACATGGCGGTCTAACTCGATGATTTCCATGAATCCATCGGTATTAGTCGTCACAGGTCTTCCGCCGGCTGACTTATCCATGGTGTCGTTTTCACCGGCTCTAAATCGTCGAAACCATTCCTCCGCGGTTCGAAGTCATAGAGTACCATCCCCCAAAGCACCATTAATCTCAGGGAACGTTTCTGTAGCGGATTTGCCTTTAACGAAGGAAAATTTTAAAATAGCGCGAATTTCGGCGTTAGTGAACTCCATGCTTACACGTCTATTACTGTTGAACGCAATATCCAAACTTATCATGCAAAGCGTCGTTTTGTAGACCTTTCAAATGATGCCAGATACGAGCTTGTTTAGGTCCCAATCACTGAATCTACTCCTATGTATGTTTATCCACGTTTAAATGCCAAACCAAACTAAGACTGACCAATTAAAAGATTGCCGCCAACTTAAAGTTCCTCCTCACCACTGCATTTAATTCAAACTTAAACGCTTTAAGGAATTTGCGCTTTGCCTCATTATAAGCATTGAGTGCTAATTTTATATTTGCCTAGGACCACGTGCAGTGAAACAGTCCTCGCCACCCTCACTGCTCTGCTTCATTTTTCTGCTTCACTCAAATTCAAAGTCAATTTGACTGTTTTGCCTTTTTCGTTGTTGCTGCGCTCTCTGGTATTACATGCGAATCACATTTGGCGTGAATGATGAACCGCCAATGTACATTTGAGCCTTTGGGAAATTAACGAATGACCAATCTGTGGTCCCTAAAGTGTTCAGAATTTGTTGACTGTGCCACAAAAGCCAGCCGATGGAATGTGAATAAATGAGATAATTAATGGAACACCGTCATTAGGGCGAAAATTGTTGTTTTTGTAAACGTGTCCGCCACGTAAACGATTAGGCCCAATGGACTGTGCGCATACAAGGGATTACAATTTATATTAGCCGATGTTCAGGTGGTATGTATTTTCATGGCTTTGCTGTGTGCGGGTTTCGCGCTGGTGATAGGGGGTGTGTTTTTTTGGGCTTACTTTAAAGAGTGAATGTCAGAAATATCGAATCAAATGGATTATACACTTTTGTTATGTGAAATGAATCATCACATCCCGCATCGCCCCACAACTGTAAGCCTTTACATTCAGGGATTGAATTGAATACCACTTTGCCAGTTACTTTTATTTAAATTAGACAATCAAATAAATTTTAAATCAGTCAAAACCGTAAACGAATGCCGTACCTGCGGGGATTTTAAGGAAATAATTCTCGTCGTGATAAAATGTCCACAAGCACAAAACAGCAGCCTTGGCTTAACTAAAGTTTCAAGTTAGCCATGGATTCATTTTTTTAGCATACCTAAGATTTTGGAAGTTTCAGGTTTTACGTGAATGTTACACTTGTGACTCCATAGAAAAAGTACTTGCATTATAGAACACATACTCGTATTCCACTGTTGCGGAAGTTGCAAGACAAAATAAAAGCCTACGCTGAGAAGTGGATTAAGCTAACTGTCGTTATAAATTCCAAAAACGGAAATAAACAAACTTGAATTTGACTTCAATCTGAATGTTGCCGCCGTGGCGTAATAGGCAGATTGAGTCACTCGTCTAAGGTCGATTATCGGACTGGACACAGAGCATATTTCAGGACACCACCTCTTTTGAGCAACTTACAACGCTCGAAGAGTGACTACGATGGGCCCTCACCATATTCTCGGTATCAGGGTGAAGCTGGGGTTATATATAAAAATTGACTTATTAATCAAGTAATACTATTATTTTAGTGCATTCATGTAAAATATATATATATATATATAAATGTGATTATTAATTCGCGTTTTATCTCTACTTAAACAGAACCATAATGGCAACTGAGGTGATGATGGTAATTACAGCATCGCGCTGTAGCTAAAGTTCTCACTAAGTAAGGAGAAATTCAAGGAACTATTCATGAAGAGATGGTGGCTGTTTACCAGGGTTCCGCACCTTCATTATCAACTGTGCAAGAGTGGTCAAGTGAGTTCAAGAGAGACAGAGAGAGCACTAAAGACGGCACCCGCTCAAGCGCCCCGTCTACTGCTTGTAGGGGAGAAAGCATCAAAGAAGTCGAAAAACTTGTTCTTGAGGATGCCCGATGCTGAAAATGACGGCAGAGATCACCAAGCTTTCAACCGGTGCCATTCACACCATTCTTCATAACCATCTTAACCTTTCAAAGGTCAGTGCAAGATGGGTGCCACGAATGCTCACAGTGCCTCAGAAAAAAGTGAGAATCGCGTGCTGTAGAGAGCGTTTGGAGATGTGTAGAGGGAACGCGGACGGTGTTATGGATAGAATTGTTACTAGGGACGAAACATGGGCTCACCACTATGACCCTGAAAGCAAACAAGAGTCCATGCGGTGGCATAAAAAAGGAACAGACCTCCCGAAGAAGTTCAAAGTCACTTCGTCTGTCTGCCGGGGAGCTCAGGGCCACAGATTTTGTGGACTCAAAAGGAATCCTGCTCATTGAGTACAACAAGGCTGCTGCGCGAGATTGTGGTTTCCAGACCTTGCCCCTTGTAACCATTTCCTGTTTCCAGTTGTTTCCTGTTTCGCATTTGAAAAATGTTATGGAAGAAAAAGATTTTCGAATGATGCAGAACTCAAGTCGGCAATAAGTGGGTATTTTGCAGAGAAAGAGGATATTTATTTTTTTATAAATAATAATTGTTGGCGCTACAGTCCAGTGGGGGACCAACTACTCGTGTTGCGCGCGCTACTGTTCTCTCACGAGTAGAAGGGACCTACAGTTTTTTGCCGCCTCCGAACGGCGAAATTTGAGAAGCTTTCTTAGACAGTTATTACTCTTTGAGTGTTCTCAGCAGCTCGAAAAATTGCAAAAATTGCTGTTGAGCTGGAAATCGAACCAACACCCTTCGGCGTGTGAGCGTCGCACTCTATTCACTACGCCACGGCGGCCACTTTTTTATTTTTAAGTAATTAAAAAAGCTTATCTCAAGATGTAACAAATGCATGGATGTTGGGGGAGAATATATTAAAAAATAAAAACAATTTTGCAAATCACTCTACATATGACCATCTGATCATATGATTACTCGAAATATCGTCAAATATTCAATAACATGCGTAACGTTCAGATGTGACCTTCAATGTACTGTAATAAGCACACCATACGAGATTATAAATCCACAAGCAGAGCGTTGATTGAAATTGCTTTTCCTCCTCCGCTCACTTGTCTGCTTCGGAAACTACAACAAGAAGTTGAACAAGCTGCTGTGTCCTTTTACCTGGATCAATCGCCAAAATCTTGGCTATCACACAGACATTCATGGGTTGGTCGTTTTAAAACGATTCTGAATAAATAGCATTTCCTCAGGTAGTAATAGACTTTGTTGGCTAATGAATAATTTACTCTCTGAACGTCTCCATTTTCACATCGACAAGCAAAGTGTTATAAAGTGGGTCCGAAACCAAGATTTCCACAAACAAAGTTAACATATTCAGGTAAAGTTCTACTTCATTCGAGACACAATTGGAGACACAGCGGTTCAACGCCAATGCGTTACAACAGATCAACAAGTAGCAGATCTATTTACTTATCCATATAAAGTTTGAAATCTTTCGAAGGAATAGTTCTTTTAAAAAAATATTTTTTCTTTATAAAGTGGAGTGTTAGAGTGAAGAAAGTGGGAGTGTTATGATGAAACCAACATAGTAAAAAAATAAACTTGAATTTCACTCAGCAAAAATTTCGTGGATTTATTTTTTCTTTTTTTTATTCTTTCTTCGATTTTGTCATTTTTAGCTTCTACTTAAAATCTCTGTCTTCTTCGTTTAATTTTTGTAATATAAACAAATAAAAAGATTTAGATTTGTAATAAAATTTCATCTCATCTTTGTGGAAATAATGTTAAGTCCATTAACGGGCCTATTCTATTGTTACCGACGTTTCGTGGAAAATGCAAAATAAAATTGAAACTTCCTTGAAGTTAGCCCCTCCTTTATTCTCACTTCAAAAATATTATTGGCCGCAAATAATATTTTCTTACTAAAACTTTCTTATACATTATAGGCCACCACTATAAATTTTACTATCAAGGTAGGGTGCAGAACTGTTAGTGGCATTCGTTGTTGAATTTTGAAAATCTTCATTGCACTATTCAATAATCTCCTCCATGATCTCCACTCTACACCAACGGTGTAAATGTAAAAAATGCCACAAAAAAAGAAACAGCAACGAGACAGTAAATTATAACGAAGGAAATATTCACGACATAGAAGGCGTCTACAAGACGCAATTTGTTACATCCTTTATTTGTATTTTTCCTTCACTTCAAGCATCTCACACCACTGCCCCTACTGGAGAACCTGAATTCATTTGGCGCCGCACTGCCGGCCATTTCAACAAATGGGGGTTAATTATGACCTACAAGGATACGAATTACAATCCACTTCAAAGTGAAAATTAAATTACCCAGCTTAACTAGGTGTAAGGAACTCGTTTAATTTAATTTTTGTGTTTCGGTGTTATGCGGAGTACACTCCGCTGTGTCCCTAACAAGGATAAAGGCTATTTAAGATGCTCTTTAAATCAATGCGAGACTCATTTTAATTATAAGACGCGTGGATTTGGGTTTTCAAATGTAATTGCTGCTTACGCAGGAATTCAAGAGCTCCCTAGCGGAATATTTTTACTGGGCGTTAATATACGAAATGACGTTTATGCTGTAGATCAATAAAGTGACAAGGTCTGCTTAGGTTAGTGAGGAGGAAGGCTTATTTCGATTGGAAATATAACTGAGAATGCAACGAAAATGGGTAAATTAGATTCCCCCTATCACTGTTTCTATTGGACTTGTACACTCAATAACTCTTGATTATGCTTGCTTAAAAATTACATCTGCCACCATCTTCAAAATTTGAATTAAACAGCCAATTTGGAATTGTGGCCTATTTTGGTCCGGCTCCGGATTAAGTTTGGGTTTAACAATCAAAACGAGAGAGTCTTTCTTTAATGCGTCTTGAGTGTGACTTGTGCCAAATTCTAACGAATTTTGAAATTAAAAAAAAACAAGCAGTAGGCCTTTTAAAATCCTGAACTTGTATTTTGAAATCTAAAGCCAAGGATTTCCTATGAGTTTCAGCAAATTATGCCAAAAACAAATAAAATTTAGTATTTAATAACATTTAATTTAATAAAATTTAGTATGGAATAAAATTTAGTATTCAAACAGATCAGGGAGCAGTTCAACGATAGCTTTGTGTTCGATGGTAAGAATCGGGAACAAGTAGAGCAAAACTGCATCTACAAAAATATTCGATATTGAAATAAGTTGAAAAGAAGGTAGGGAATCGACCACCACGCTTTGAAAAAATGGTATATGGTACCTTTTGTGAATAAATACATAATGGCAAGCGTAATTGATTATTAACTGGATTGTAAAGTAAGTCTAAATTGCTGATGGAGACCATATTTATCCAAGAGAGATTGTAAATGCGTTAGCACCGTGCAATGACAATTTAATCAACAGAGCAAAATAGTGATTGTACGACACACAACGTAGCTTATGCCACATGTTTTGGTTTAAAGAATTTCAAGCATTTCGGCATTCTTTTTGAGTTTTAGTTTAAAAATGCATTCTATTTTGTTCAAATATTGCTATTTTAAAGCTGGGAACAAAATGTTTAACCTAGGTACGACTTATGCTTTTTTTTATAAAACTACTTACTGGCCTTATGTGGGCGCTCTAAGCTAAGCTAGTAATTTATGTATTTTTTGCCTTTCAGCGTCAATACTTGTTTTAATTTGTTAAATTTATTTTAACTATTATACATTTATGTAAAACTAAGAAAATTGTTCAAAAACTTAGCTATCTAATTCTGTTTTAATAAAACTTCATCTAGCCTAATTTAACATATTCTAACTTAAATATACTTACGGCTAACATTTTGTTTTTTTTTTTTTGTTGTTTTTTTTTGTGTTTTAATTTAATATTAATAACTAACATAACCTAACTTATACTAGATGTGAGTTGGCCGTGGGGAACCAACCTAAACCTAACTTGCTTAGGCTGACCACAGCTGGTGTGGCTCTAACCACCAATAGAACCCCCGGTCCTTATCCGTGTCCATCCTATCACGGATGGAGACGGATATACTGAACCGGAGAGCATCCCGATTAACACTTGCGACGTTTTTCGCCGTATACCAGTCGCCTGTCCACTGTCCTTCTCACCACGTGGTAGATAAGTGGACATGCCTCCGCATCCTGGATCAGTCCAATGCGGTCAAGATACAAGAACGCTTCCGGTGGAATGACACCCCTTCGGCGAGCGTTCTCATGGTACTCATAATTTGGGTAGTAGGCTCCAAATATGAGATCGTTCTCAGAGGTCACGGCTCGTGCAGCATGCCTCCGAATCAGCTTAATAATAAAATTATCAACCCTGTTCAAGTTCGCTTCGTTATACAAGACCTCATTAGGATAGAACTTCTTGTAGTCAGATTCAGGGGTCTGTACTTCTTGAGACATGCGCGAAGACATTGTCTCTCGAAGACCCTCATCTTTTCCATTTGCGAAGGACTCACATTGAACCACACCGTGCAGATATACACCATGATTGGCCGGATGAGAGCCGTGTAGCAGATTCGCTTCACTTTGGCGTCAAGTTGACTGTTGTAAAACAAACCCCTTGCCATAGCGAAGCCTTTCTTAGTTTTCGTCAGAGCTGTATCTATATGGATACCTCCATACAATATATCGCACTACACTCTTCACAGCTAGCTGACCCCGTGGGTTCAATATGCCGAACTTGCGCCAATTCTTTTTCGTATCTCTTGAGGCCCTGTATAACGGAGTCCGGAAGAGGATTGTATCACACTTCTGAAAGTTGATTTTCAACTTCCAGTCTTCCCCAAAATTGCTGGATTTTTTCGAAGTCACGCAGGAGCATGTTTATGACCTCTATCTTTTTCATTCTATATGCTATCATAGATTTCCCTACAATGCCTTCCATGAAAATCTGAAATTTTTTGACACTTTCTTACACTACTAAAGGCTATTACTATGTGGACTGCACTCTTTTTTGTCCACAAATAGGAATAGGAAATGAGGTTCTTATGTTGAATCTCGAGAACTTTACAATGAGTCTGGAACCACAGCATACACGATATCACTTAATCAATGAGAATTGGTAGGACTTATCTGAAAATAATTATCGACAATGAGGAAGAGGAGAAGAGGGAAAATAATATAATGGAAATTTGTTCATACATCATGTAATATCCAATAAACAATGACGACCCAAGACCAGTTTTTATGTGGAATGTTCCACTTATTTTGGATGATGATAGACAACAATTCCGTCCCCCCGACTTAGACCAAATCAAGATAGCAATATAGAAACTGAAGTCGAGCAAAGCTGCTGGGGCAAACGGACTGACCGCAGATCTATTTAAAGTGGCTGGAGATACCCTGGTTGAGCATATGCACCAGCTCTTCTGTAAGATATGGTCGGAGGAAAGCATGCCCGATTAGTGGAATCTCAGCATCGGTTGCCCGGTCCACAAGAAATGAGACCCCTTTGACTGCGCCAATTATCGAGGAATCAGCCTCCTCAAGATAGCCTGGAAGGTCATCTCTTTGTGTTAGCGCCTGATCCCGTTTGTGCATAACCTATCAGGCTGTAACCCACGGTAAACCAGATAAAATTGGTAAAATTGGTCTGGCGGTAAATGAGGCCAATACAAAGTACATGCTTGTGTCAAGGATGGATACAGAACATTGGCGTCTCAGACAGAGAGTCAAAGTAGGCGTCAGAAACTTCGAGGTAGTCAAGAACTTTGCCTACCTCGGCTCTGCGGTAAATAGGAACAACAAGACCAGTACCGAAATCAAACGCAGAATCACTCTTGCCAATCGTTGTTTCTTTGGGCTCAAGAGGCGTCATAAGACCAACTCTCGACAGACAAAGCTCGCCTTATAAAAGGTTGTCAAATAACTCTCTTTCGCTTTTTATTCTCTTCTTTCAATGCTTTATAAAAAGTGTTACAGTGATCGGATTTAGCTGAAATATGCTGTTTCTATCTAAACGGCAACTCCCCCTCCTTATCCGGAAAACTCGGACAGCCACGTTTCACAAGCCTCTTTTGAGTTCAACTTCACACCACCATGGGCGTTCGCCATGGACAGGAACAGGTATTAATGCGATAAAACTTCCCATCCGAGCTCCCGTAGCTTCTGACGAGTCATCAACGAAGTGTGTGGTCTGGCGTTGTTCTGGTGGAACACTACACCTTTCCTGTTGGCCAATTCTGGATGCTGCTTCAAGCGGTCCAGCAGTTCGCAGTAGATGCGCGCTACTGTTCTTTCACGAGTTTAAGGGACTTACAGTTTTTTGCCGATTCCTAACGGTGAAGTCTGAGAAGCTCTTCTTGGATAGTTGTTATTCTTTGAGTGTTGACAGCAGCTCGAAAGACGTGGTGCCGTGAAAAATAAGAGGTGATCAGCCGGGAATCGAAACTAGACCTGTTGCGTTTGAGCGTCGCACTCTACCCATTACGCCACAGCGGCCTCATTTTGTTGCAAATTACGTGGTTTAAAAAAACTATGCCACTTTGTAAGAGCCTGTATTATGCTGCACAACATTGCAAGCGACGATGACTTGGCCTTCACGTTCAAAGAAGAAGAAGAGATAGTTGCTGGTCTTAGTTAACAGGACAGCATTCAGTTCGGAGAAATTTCCAGGGGAAATACAACCTCTTAAAAAAATTTTTCGCGATGCTATTTGTCAACAAATAGATAACCAGACACATTAATTTTATCAGTTATTTATTATTAAGTTTGTTTGTAATTTTATTTATGTACATTGCAACACAGCCTTCACAAAATTAGTATAAAAGATTTTGATTTGTTGTGTAACTTTGAAATAAATAAATCTATTCTGTATCTTTTTTTTTAAATAATTTTAAAACATTGGCTCTGTAATATTTGCGTTTGTAATGGTCTCTGCTTTCTTGAAGCTGCTTTCTATCTTACATCATTTCTTGGAGAATGCGTGACACACTTCGTTGCGTCGTGGTTTTCGGTTTCTGCCTAACAGGGCTGTTTACGTTATCCTCTACAAATTATAAAAAAAAAATAGGAATGAGTATATATAAGTATAAGTTTATATATAATAAAATATATGTTCTTAATCAATTTCTTGAAATATTCACACGGTTTGCTTGAGGGCTAGCCCCAGCCATTGACACTTGCTCTTCCCTTGAAATACCTTCTACGAAGATCTCATCTAATAAATGTTCCGGGAATGCTCCCTGCTCCCTCACATTAAATGATAACTACTAAACGAAAATTGTCAATTGACACTCACCACCTATTCGTCCATTTCAAGGCTGCATACGACAGTGTGCATAGCGACGAGCTAACAGTGCCCTGTCAAGTTTTGGCATTTCTACCAAACTCGTCAGATTGTGTAGGATGACGATGGAGAACTCTCGCTGCTCTGTCAAGGTCGGTAACGAACTCACCGAGATCTTCAATGTCAAAAAAGGTTTTAGACAAGGCGACGCACTGTCATGTAACTTCCTTAACGTCATCCTCGAGAAGATCGTGCTTAACGCACAAGTCAACACCAGAGGCACGACCTTCCAGAAGTCAGTTCAATTGCTAGCTTACGCTGATGACATTGACGTGATTGGACGAACACAGCGAGCCGTCAATGAGGCGTTTGCTGGCATTGAAGCGGAAGCGGCCAAAACGGGTCTGGCTGTAAATGAGGGCAAAACTAAGTACATGCTGCCATCAAGGAAGGACACACAACATCGACGTCTCGGACGGAGCGTCACACTAGGCAGGAGAAACTTCGAGGTAGTCAAGGACTTCGTCTATCTCAGCTCCGCGGTAAATAGGGACAACCACACCAGTACCGAAATCAAATGCAGAATCGCTCTTGACAATCGCTGTTTTTTTGGGCTCAAGGAACAATTGAGTAATAAAGCCCACTCTCGAAAGACGAAGCTCGCTTTATAAAACAGTTTGATCATCCCAGTACTACTTTATGGCCCGGAATCTTGGACGTTAGCAAAGGCGGATGAGGAAGATCTTAGTCTCTTCGAGAGAAAAGTTCTGCGTGCGATTTTTGGTCCTGTCATCTGGAGGAGAACTCTATAACCTGTACAGCGACATGCACCTGGTCAACCGTCTGCGGATACAACGCTTAAGATGGCTAGGCCATGTAGAGCGTATGAACACCACTGCCCCGGCCCGAAAAGTCCTTGAATCCGTGCCATGGTTACAACGCAACAGACTACGACCTAGACTAAAGTGGCGCACACAAGTGGAGAAGGACCTCAACCAACTTGGAGTGCGCAACTGGAGACAGCTGGCAAAAGATCGTGCTGGCTGGAGAGCCATGTTGTTTTAGGCCCAGGTATACCCCGAACTGTAGCGCCACAAGAAGAAGAAGAAGAATGAACGAAAATTACAAATTTAGTGTGCAAACTACAAATTTTTAACATACTTCTAAAAGGGACAGTTTATGTGTCACGGGCGGTTTTTTTTTATTATGCAGTTTCCACTTGTAGAGGAATTTGAATGAATGAATACTTTTGTCCTTTTAAATTAACCTAATACCTTCCTTCCTATCCTAACAAACAATAATAATTGTTCGAATGTCAAACAATGACAACTCGAACGGCGCCAAATTTAAATTTTGCGTTCTTGATGGAATACCATTTACAATCCTACAAGTTTCCGCAAAGTATGCAAAAGAAGAAAAAGTAGAACTACAAATATGTTGTTGTGGTTAAACTTGAAAATATTCATTCTTTATGTACATCTCCGCAGAATTTCACATATTTACTTCCGTTTGTTTGAGTTATATACAATCTGCCAGTGGCTTTAGTTTTTTAGCATGGCAGGGAAAATTTCGCCACACAGGAGTCTCTCTCAAGACATTACATGAATTATTGACAGCTCCTGTCGTCCCCAACAGGCTTAACATCGTGCCAAGGCAAACGAAACACAAATAAATTTGCTTATTCTTAAGACCTACGCTGTAACACTGTTCCTGAACTGAAAATACGAACACACTTCCGGGAATGAGGAGACGTAAAACGACAACGAATGACATCTCCGAGGACTAATCTGCGGTGTAGACCTGTTGGAATATGTAAGTAGGATTCACTGTCACTGTGCGGCAACAACTTAATTCACTTAAGGTACATTAGTTTCTCGTGTAAGATATACATACCACTCCGCGCTACATTCACATTTCTCATTCATTCTTTTTTGCACTTTTCTTCACTCCCTGTTGCATCAATCACTTTTATCAGAGCCTCTGCGTCTGTGGGGATTTGAGTGCGGTGAATTGATGGACGAGCGCGGGAATTTCCTATGAAGCCAAACAGTTGATTGGGGATATTTTAAAATATTTTCACCATTTTCCGGTGGGGATTTGGAAGATTTGGTGTGGAAAATAAGGAGAGTGTCTCGTCCCCTACGTATATGTTTGTTTTTATACTTTATGATTCGAGGAAAGTGCAGGCGACTGTGTCTGTAATAAATATTTCAGTGGTGGAAATGCACGAACTAACTCTTATTGCAAAGAAGTTGCAGTTTGTTAAGCAGGCGTTAACTCTTCAGTGCCCTGAAGCTGGCATTGTTTCTCATCAGTTACTTTCAGATCATATGCTACAGAAGACGTCCTCTGTTGCGCTGTCTCCATGGCTCGGTTGCGAATACACTTAAACCTGTATCTGTGGTGTCCACACGCCCTACATAATCTAGTTGCTTGTGTAAGCGCATGTTCTTAAGCAAATTTTCCTAAATTTTCTTCTCAAGTTACAAAAATGTCCGGATATCACACGTAAAAATCAAGTAACTCATGTTCTAAAAGTAACATCAAAGATTTTGTGACTCATGGAGAACAGACAATATATGGTATCATACAAAGTCAGCTTGATTTTCCAGCAGCAGGATAAATACAAGTATTCACCAGGACATTAAGGTTTATAAGGATATTAATGTGAGCGAGTGTCTCATCGTCGTCGTCGTCGACTCTCACACGCCGAAGGGTGTAGGTTCGATTCCCAACTCAACACCAATTTTTTGAATTTTTCACGGCACCACCTCTTTCGAGCTACTGACAACACTCAAAGAGAAAAAACTGTCTAAGAAAGCTTCTCAAACTTCGCCACTCGGAGTCGGCAAGAAACTGTAGGTCACTTCTACTCGTGAGAGAACAGTAGCGCGCACAACAGGAGTATTTGATGAGAAAGTTAGGCCCTGGTCTCTCTTTGGACTGTAACCCCAACAATTATTATTATTATTATTATTATTGTCTCATCGTAGAGTTTGGTTTGTGAGAAGTTCCTGCACTTCGGTTAGGGATTAAGAGAAAGCACTTCCGTACAGCCTGGCTTTAAGAAAGCCAATGATAGTTTGCAAGTACCAGAGGAGCAATTAACGTTAAATATATGACAGTTTGAAAGCATCTCAAATAAGCAGACTACTCATATAAGCTCAATGCTTACATGACACCTTTAAAATCAGACTGCATTCAATCTGCACGCAACGAATATAGATAGCACTTTCCACCTCAATATTTCCCCCCCCCCCCATTACAATCCGCAGGCATTTTAAACCAATGTTGCTGGGACTTAATGGCGGTCACCTTAGTCTACCCAATAATTCCTCTAGCGTGTGACATAAAGTATCAAATTGTGGCAAGTTGACCGAATAACCAGTGAAATCCTCCTACAAAGAGATATGTTATTATTTTCGAAACGATTAATTACGGTCAGCCGATTATGCTTATAGGCCAGTGGTATACCACAAGCCCCTATAAGGCCCGGAAGAACTTCAGTCTGAACATCGATAATAAAGTTATCTTTCTTTTTGTGGTCAGAGCTTTGATCGACTGTGGTAAGTTTTGATGAGCTACCACGGATCAACGGGAATAAAGCTTATGTTAAGAATTTGATGGGACTGAAGAGAAATTGTCTATTGGGCATAACACACTCGTTAAAATTATGGAAATATATAACTTTTGGACGACCTTCAATTCGACCTTCTTGGAGTGAACTACGTCCTCGGTTGAATTCACCATACCATCGATAAACAGTGGTCCTTGATGGAGCTTCATTGCCAAACATTGAATAAGGTTCATCGATGCACTGTTGTTAAGTTAATCTACGTCGAGAATTGTAAAAAATAATGGCACGAAAATTTTTAAGATCTAATTCTATTTCTTGGGCGAGATGAATCTTTTAAGTTACTGGAAAGAACACAAATAGCGCTCGTATGTCAAAACGTATAACCTAAAAAATGTCAAACTTTACGATAGAGCTGGCAGTTGCCAGATTGCAACACAAGGGTTGCCCAATCCCGATATATAAAAGGCAACCTACGTATTTAAAGGGAGACAAAATAAAAATTGATGAATAAATAAACATATTTTGAAGAAAATTAAAATTCGCCTAATTTTTTTATTTTTAAATTTACCCTTGTGCGCCAACCAGCACAATTTGACAACTTTGGTAGAAATTTTGAAATCCTATATCGCACTGTCTTAAATCAACAACCAAGTGGTGAATCTTAACTTGTAACTCTTGGGGCTTTTCCACGAATTGCAGCAGTGGAGGAATCTGATGTATGGTGGTCTAAATTGTTCCGAAATCACTTTTCAGAATGTTCACGACATAAATCAGTCGTCCACATAAAATGGTCGGTTATAAGGGTGTCCCAACAAGAACGCAAGATTAAAATTTGGCCAAATTCGAATTGTCATTGTTTGACATTTGAACAATTATTATGGTTTGTTAGTAGAAGTTATGGGGGGGGGGGGAGCAGGGGCCTGTGCACGCGAAGTAACGTCGTTGATTGCGCTCAACATGGCGAGCTGCCAAGGCTATCCTCGTTAGCGCACACGTCAAGTTGACATACAGCCTCCAAGCGGCGCCCCCTGGATAACCATCGCAACACCCGTTGTATGGTGAACTAATGTATGCAGCGAGCGCCTCTGCCCGAGGGTTCAAATAATGGGCCTGGCCTACCAGTCTGTGGGTTGTGCATGAGGGTAACTTCTTCACCACGTAAAAACCAGAAGTTCAGAGATGAAAACATGCCTCGGATAATGAAGGATCACCCGTTGACGACTCCAGCAAACGTTTAAAGGACATTGATTTTCGGTTTTGCATGTGGAATGTGAGGTCCATTAACAGGCCACGTGCAGCCGAACAACTTGCGGAGGCCCTTGACTGCTATAAGGCAGACATAACCGCCATCCAGAAAGTGCGATGGGATGGGCCTGGCATAAAAGCGATGAAGAACTGCGATATCTACTACAGCACTTGCTATAGAGAGAGAAGGCAGCGCTTATTCGGATGCGGATTTGTTGTTCGAGGCAGACTTAGGTAAAAAGTCTTGAGCTACGATCCGCATCAAGGCTAAATTCGGGAACATCAACCTAATTTGCGCTCACGCCCCGACAGGGGAAAAGGATGGCAACATCAAGGATGACTTCTATGATCTCCTAGAAAGAACATATGAGTAATAAAGCTCTCTCTCGAAAGACGAAGCTCGCTTTATATAAGAGCTTGATAATTCCCGTCCTACTCTATGGCGCGGAATCTTGGACGTTAGCAAAGGCGGATGAGGAAGTCCTAAGTCTCTTCGAGAGAAAAGTTCTGCGTGCGATTTTTGGTCCTGTTTGGATCGATGGCATCTGGAGGAGAAGATTTAACGACGAACTCTATGGACTGTACAGCGACATGCGCCTGGTCAAGCGTCTACGGATACAACGCTTAAGATGGCTAGGCCATGTAGAGCGTATGGACACCACTTCTCCGACCGGAAAAGTTTTTGAATCCGTGCCATTGGGACAACGCAACAGAGGACGACCTAGACTAAAGTGGCTCACACAAGTGGAGAAGGACCTCAACCAACTTGGAGTGCGCAACTGGAGACAGCTGGCGAAAGATCGTGCTGGCTGGAGAGGCATTTTGGTTGAGGCCCAGGTCCACCCCGGACTGTAGCGCCACAAGAAGAAGAAGAAGTAGCAGTTATAATAATAATTGTTGGCGCGACAGTCCACAGAGGGACCAGGGCCTAGCTTGCTCATCAACTACTCGTGTTGTGTGCGCCAATGTTCTCTCACGAGTAGAAGGGACCTACAGTATTTTGCCGACTCCGAACGGCGAAGTTTGAGAAGCTTTCATTAGACAGTTATTACTCTTGGAGTGTTGTCAGCAGCTTGAAAGAGGTGGTACCGTGAAAGTTCGAGGTGTTTGAGCATGCGAGCGTCACACTCTACCCACTACGCCACGGCGGCCACTAGTAGAATGTATAAGGTTAATAAAAATGCAGCAACGGATTCTCACTGCGAAATTGTTTTACCAAAAGTTTTGCGGCTACTGTGCGCAAATTGCATTGAGGCCCATTTACATCTTGATGGCCTAAATAGGCAGAATTGTCGCATTTGGGGCGAGGAAAAATCTCGAGTGATTCACAAGAAGCAAATGCATCCTCAACGTGTCTTTGTGTGGTATGGATTTTGGGCTGGAGGAATCTTTGGACCTTTTTTTTATGAAAATGAGTCAGGTCAAGCGCAAACAGGCAATGTTGTTCGGTGTCGCGAAATTTTCAAATGTTTTCGTGCCTAGAATTGAATAAATGAATGTGGAGGGGGTGTGGTTTCAACAAGACGGCGCCACATCTCAAACAGACAGATAAACAATTCACTTGTTGCATCAGTCATTTCTCGGTCATGTTATTTCAAGTTTTGGAGACCAGAATTGGCCGCCTAGATCGTACGATTTAACACCATTGGACTTTTTTAATTCGAATAGGCTAACGACGTCTCAAGCCTTGAAAGAGGAAATTGGACGCTGCATTAATGAAATACCGCAGCATTTATGCAAAACGGTCACTGAAAATTTCATTAAAATATCGCGTATGTGCCAGCAAAGCCGCGGCGGCCATCTGGCTGATGTGTTATTCCTCACATAACCTCATCCTATCAACTTTGCGATATAATTAAGAATTTAGGATTTGTTTTTAAATATCTGCATTTGATTTAAAACTTAAATCTTGCGTTCTTGTTGGGACACCCAACGACTGATTCTTCAATTGTTGGCACAGTTGTAGAGAACTTTTTTTTTAGCTCCAGCAGATGGCACTGAACCTAAAGAAGCTCCTATCTGTCTACGCCAAACGACATATACGCTCACACGAAGAGAGAAAATGTACATTAATAATACAAAGGTTGATGTGATGACAATTTAAAGGCCACCGGGAGGGTGCTGCCCTTGTATGATAGTTTCACAGTGATGGTATTGTCACTGTGAAAGTGCGAAAATGTTGACCAAAGGAAAAATGCCAACTTCACCAATAAAGGGGTCATTCTTCTTGTGATTAAAGCTTTGATCGTCAAGTAGGCTCGTTTTGAAGAACAGCCATGTTTCAATAGTTCCCACAAATGCTATGGCATTCTCCTTTTGTTTCCACTACCTCCCAGATGTTTGCTTAATGCTCTTAATGAATTTTAGAGCCGTGCACAACGATATTGAACTGCAATTACAAAGCTCTTCTAGGACATAATTAATCGCCTGATTAAAAGGCAAATTTATTTATATCCCATTGAAAAACACGCCATCATCAACGCCGAACGGCGAGTATTCAATGAGGGGCTCCACGACCAGGAAAGAGTTAATTTGCGTTTAATGGTTCGGTTTTGCATTTTTCATCGCAGAATTAAGTGCAGGTGCATGTGGTGTTCTTTCAACGGTGTCGTTATTACAAATTATATGGCAAATTAATGCAAACTGGTTCATAATGCGTCTGTCATGTGCTATGCAGGTGCGTACGCCGGGCTGGTCGTTCATTGTTCGCGGCTTCTTTTATCCAAAATACGTTATTAAAATAATTTTGGGGTTAAGTTTTGGGTGGTTGAATGTTAGTCAACACTTTTAAAAAGCAGTGATTTATATTACTGCTGATATTTGACCTCTACAAGTTACCATAAAATGGCACCGAAAATGAATAGTAGAAGTGACACAGCCAATGTCCATCAATTTATTTGAACAGAGAATCAGAAAATTGATAGCAAGTGGTATTGCTGTGTGACAAGTTTCATGCTGTGCATCATTTCGGTGTGTGCAAGTTCTGCAGCAGAAAACACCAATTGGCAGCCGCTGTCATACATCGCTAGAAACTTTAACACCGCTTAGGGTAAATATAGCACGTGTAAAAGGGCATTGTTGGCAATATGTTCTGCTGTCAACTATTTCAAATTAGAAACCACACATTAGCCCACAAGCCGTTGGTGTTCCCATTTAAACAAACAAATTTCCGGAACAGAAAACGTGGAAAACGTGGGTGAAGGCATTAGGTGATCGGTAAATTTAGCAAAATCAGAAAACGATGACGTAGAACTGAAAAACATTATTAAACCTACTTCCTCATTACAGATTATGTAAGTTCCGCTTCCGAACTCAAACCTGCTAATATATTGCGACGTGTCTAAGGGCATTGTAAGAGCTTTTGTAACGAAACCCTTCCGACCAAATATTTGTATTGCTTCACAGCCTAAGTTATCCTAGTCGAAATGCTTCAATTCAACCTGTTTTCCTTGAAGTTCATATGGCCTTCAATTCACAAAGCGCTGCATAAGCATACATACCGTGCCAACGGGCGAAGATTACACGCCTTACGTCATCACCCGTTGGAAATTTTGAACAATCATCTTCGCGATTTGAGCATATCCACGTCAACTTTCATACTGACGAGTTTTCGGACTTTGTCTTACTGTGGAAGATAGATATTCAGCTGGCCCGAAGCAGCGAACTTCTGACTCAACTGCTGACATACTGGCGAGAACTCTCTTCGCGAATTAGATTTTTTTTATAATTGACGAGTGCAAAAGGGGTTGCGAGTACCCTTAAGTGACCGGATCAAGTCACAGCACGGGCCGATGTTAAAGAGGGAGAGAGGGAGAGGAGGTACCGATGTACATTGGTTTTAAATGCCTGTGGACTGTAATGAGGAGGAAAAATCGAGCTGGGAAGAGCATTCCAGATTCGTGTAGTGCGGCTAAAGAACGAGTCTCTGAATTTGACTGTACGTCCGAAAGAGGGCTTGAGGGTGAATTGGTGGGCATTCCTAGCGAGGCGTGTATTGCAGGTGAACTCTTGAACTAGTGGAATGCAACTGGCTAATTCGTCTGAGCATTTCTTGCATTTCTTGCTTGGTCGCCGTGGCCTAGTGGGTAGAGTGAGACGCTCATACGCCGAAGGGTCTAGGTTCGACTCCCAGTTCAACACCAATTTTTTTAATATTTCACGGCACCACCTCTTTCGAGCTGCTGACAACACTCAAAGAGTAATAACTGTCTAAGAAAGCTTCTCAAATTTCGCCGTTCGGAGTCGGCAAAAAACTGTAGGTCCCTTCTACTCGTGAGAGAACAGTAGCGCGCACAGCACGAGTAGTTGATGAGCAAGCTAGGCCCCGGTCCCCCTTTGGACTGTAGCGCCAACAATTATTATTATTATTTCTTGCTCAAATAGCGATAAAAGAGTGACAACGATGCAACATTACGAGGGTGTTCTAACGAGTCAAACGACTTCGCAATATTACTGTCATCTATAAGTCTTATCGCTCGCTTTTGAATTCTATCCAGCAGGTGCAGGGGGGTCTTAGAAGCACCTGACCACATAGGAGCGTTATACTCAAGTTTTGGGCGTATGTAGGCCTTGTATATTGTAGCCTGATCAGAGGGGGTGAAGTACATCTTGCATCGTTTAAGGAAGCCTAGACATTTCGCAAGCATTTTTGGGGATCTCAAATATGTAATCATTCCAACTAATTGTTGGGTTGATACACATACCGAGGATGGAAAGTCTTTCGATTTCAACAACGCAAGTGCCGTTCATGGATAACGGCTGATTATTTTGTGATCGCTTTAACGACAGTAGTCAGCAGTGGGTTTTGGAAGCATTAAATTCCACTCTATTCCTATTTTCCCAATCGATTACACTGTCAAGGTCGGAATTTAAAGTGCTTAACATACGCTGCCGTTCCGAGTCTATCGCCGAAGTGGAGGGATGTGAGCCAAGGAACGAATATGAAAAGCTGAGGGTACTGTCATCAGCGAAGGAATGAATAGGATTAGAAGTAGCAGGCAAGAGATAATTTATAAAAATGAGGAAGAGTGTCGGAGACAAAACAGAGCCCTGTGAACTGATGTTTCATTAATATGGTGAATATCAGACTTGAATCCATCGAAAACTACTTGTATTGAACGATTCGAAATGAAATATCTAATCCATTGAAGAAAAGACTCATCGATCCTAAAAACACGCATTTTCGACAAGAGAGCCTGATGCCAGACCCTGTCAAATGCCTTTGAACTATCAAGCGCAACAATCTTGCTTTCTCCCTTTTTAGGTACGGGTTGGACAAATGGAGTTTTCCACTTACTCAGAAAGAGCCCTGAAGAGAAGGACAGATGGAAAACCTTACGCAGTGGTTTTGCCAGCTTAGAAGAACACCTCTTCAGAAGAACACGGGGTATATCATCCAGGCCAGCGGATTTGTGTATGTTTAGATCTTTAAGTACTCTTGCTACTGTACGAGTGCGAAAGTGGATTTGCCCCATGGAGAAATTTACGCTCTCAAGTACAGGCGGGAGCAAAGTGCTATCTGTCAGCGTTGAGCTAGCTGCAAAGTGTGCAGCAAGCAGATTAGCTTTGTCCAAAGAGCTGACAGCTGGAATGTCATTGCAAATGAGGGTTAGGATCGAAGACGAGGCTGAATTCCTTAGGTTTTTTCGAAAGACCAAAAGCTTCTGCTACCCTTGGGGCATTGTAGAACTTTTTGCCTCAACTTTTGGTCAAAGGAGAATTTAACGTGTCTTATTAATGCATTACAGTCATTTCGGATTCATTTGAATTCTTTCCTCAGAAGGGTTAGCCTCATAACCCCAGAAACTCAACTCTTTCATCCTGATAGCCTCTTTGCAGTTCAAGTCGTACCACGCGTTTGCCCTAGGCTTCTTGCTCTTCACTCTGTGAGGAATTAAGGACCTCATGCCCAGAGAAATAATGTTTGTGATCGTATCAGTAGCGGTATTCACGTCACTATCGAGGAAGCATAGTGACCAGTTACAATTCCTAAAGAAGTTGTTAATTCCGCTCCAGTTGGCTTCCTCGTAGAGCCATACTGTTCTTTTCGGAATGTGTTCTCTAACTGTGTGGGAGGAGTACGAGAATTTGGCTGACATAACACAGTGGTCGGACGAGCCTAGAGGCGACAATATATCAATTGAATATTTTTCCGGATGAGAGATGAGAAACAGATCCAAGGTGTTGGCGGTATGATCTGCAATGTCAGGTATTCGTGTTGGCTCATTCACAAGCTGGGTTAAATTATTCCACGTTTGGCGTGCCACTCAAAGTAACATCTGATCGTGGTAGACAATTTATGTCTAATCTGTTCGAGGCGTTACCTCAATTGTGCGGTAATAACCATCTAAGAGCTACTACTTACCATCCCCCAACTAACGACTTGGTAGAAAGATTCTATCGCCAATTGAAAGTCAACCAACTTCAACTCGTACTACTCGGCCGCTGAAATGGTGTATGGAGAGCTAATTAGACTAGCCAGTGAGTTTTTATCTCCATCAAGTGACGAACTCAATGATCCGCTAACTTTTGTCAATCAACTCCGACAAGAAATATAGAAATTTATGGCTTCGTTTTTAAAAACTGTATACGAATACAAAGTTTGCTTAATAACTTTTGTTTTCAAAGAACTTACTGCTGCATCCCATGTTTTCATCCGCAGAGGTGCACTCGACAAAAATTATGTAAGTCCTTTACGTTGGAAGGTACCGGAACTTGGTTTGTGATTTTCTAACCTAGATACACTTTTTCATGTTGTAAAAAGGAATACTCATCAAACCTGAAATGGAAACCGCTTTTAACGATTACAACAACCAAAAACGTGTATTATAAAACGTTCGAAGACAGAAGGGGCATTTTTCAGCTCAAATGGCATTCTAATATATTCAAATTGTTCCAATGCCGTCGTAAATGGGGTAAACTTCATGGACTTCTCCGATAGCGGAACGTAGTAAAATCCGTTTTTACATTCCAATGTTTTTAAGTCGGTCTATGTGATCTTTGATTATCGGCATAGGGTAATTATATTATTCGCTAATAAATTCTTTATTCTTCTTTTGAAACAACTAGATTGGCGACACGTAGGGAGATTTTGGTTCGCGAATTATTCCTTGATTTAATAAACCGTTTAAAATATTTTGTAACTTCGGGTTAATCGAAAAAGGGTTTGTTTGGATAAAGTAATATTTATTTTGAAATCGGTGATTTTTTATGAAAATAGGTTCAAAATGCAAAAAAAGTAAAAGACAAAGAGCTGTTGGTAACAGAATGTATTTTTGGGTCCGATACAATTAACAGCAGAAGAAAGAAAGATGTTTAGATTTCTTGGATTTGACATTATATACATGATATATCGAGTATCGACTGTAGTCGTCGGTAATGCAGTATATTACTTTACATAAATAGTGTAAATAATGACATCGTTAACTATTTACTATGATTAATAAATTGTTTGAAATGATTTATTTATTTTATTTTTAAATGTGTTGTATAACATCCTCCCGGGGCACGATAGGTTTTCAAGTCAAACAGATCTTCGTTTTACTTCCGGAGATAACTCTTTGGTGGCGGCCATCATTGCTGAATTGGGGCTAATTGATTGCTGATAAACTTATCATCATTTGTTTCGATACATTTCCGTCTTCCCCAGTCTGAGTACGTTTGCTAGGATGTTATTGTTCAATGTTCGTGATGAGTTAGTGTCTAAGTTTCACTTTTTGGTGTTTAATTTAGTGTTCGCTGCGGGAAAATTGAAGGATGAAGGTAAATGAGAGTGTTGATTTCAAGTTGACAAAATATTTTTTCATATGTGTAGCTCTAAATTTCTTATATGTTTCAATTGTGCTCGTAGTACCCGTTATGCCAAGCCTAAATGAAAACGCGCTTCCATTGAAGAACTAGGCTAGTAAGATTTAACGTAAAGTGTGGAACATAAGCTTTGCATACGGAGAAAAAAAATAAAAAGTATTAAAAAAAATGTTTTCTTTGCATAGTGAGAAACAAGTGCATCTTAATTTCGAAACGACGATTTCGTAAGTGTGTGTGTTGTGTATAGTGTTGGGTTATTCACGGCGCGTCGGTTTGAGTTTTTTTTGTTTGTTTGATATTGTGATGCGTGGGAACCGCTGATCGCATGCGTTGACCTACTTTTTGTATATGGACTAATATGGAATTGGGATATACTCAGAGGACGATGATCTGGATCAGCTGATTGTGGTGTTTTTTTTTGTGTTATGCCGACAATTGGCGTTATGTGAAACGTGTAGTGAATGAAAATTATTGTAATGAATCCTTAAAGATAGTTAAATCATTAATAAAATGTGTTTTATTTCTGAATGTTTGTGTGATTAATGGTTGTTGTAATTTTTGTGTTTGTGTTTTTTCTAAATTAGTTTTCCTTCACGAGTTTTAATGAATTAAGTGGAATTTGTGGAAGCAGAATGCTTATCGTATGTGTCGTTAGACGGAAAGATGCATATTTTTGTGATTGGGCGTTTTACCTGACCTGTAGCTGTTTTCAAGGTTACTACTCGGATCAACTCATCTTTCCCAGGATTTATTTCGACGATTCTGGCTAAGTTCCATTTGCCAGGTGGTAAGTTGTCGTCTGTTAGCAATACTAACTCTCCAGTACGGGGCTGCTTCTCAATTGTGCACCACTTTGGACGCTGTTGTAATCGTGTAAGGTACTCGGACGGCCATCGCTTCCAAAAGATTTGCTGTAATTTCTGGATCTGTAGCCATCTCTAAAGCGGACCGATTTTAGTTTCTGTTATATTAGCTTCCGGTAATGAATTCAATACGCGTCCGATGAGGAAGTGGCCGGGAGTAAGTGCGGTGAAGTCTTCAGGATTGTTCGTCATCGGACACAGTGGTCGAGAATTCAAACACTCTTCAACTTGATGCAGAAATGTGCATAGTTCTTCAAACGTGTACTTCTCTTCGCCTAAAATTCTTTTTGAGTGGTACTTCACCGATTTTACTCCGGCTTCCCAAAGCCCACCGAAATGTGAGGTGGCTGGCGGGATGAAGTGCCATTCAATGCCTTCGGCAGTCAGAAATCTGGCGGCGTCTTCCCATCCGAATTTAGCGTCTTTCAATAGCCTTTGCAGTTCCTTGTTGGCTCCAACGAAGTTTGTCCCGTTATCACTATACAAGTGGGAGCAGATTCCTCGTTGAGACATTCTTATTCTTGGGGCTGGTAGGTTTCCCATGAGTTGGTGTCCTAGCTTGGCCCGATACCGAAAACAAATTACGCACTTGTGGATCACATTTTTTACAGTGTTTTTTATTTTCAAAATCCAATATTTTTCGCGTAAATAAGCTGCTGTTTGCTGCAAACCTCCATGCAACGTCTTTATGTGGGCGTCAACAATCAATAATTTTGTGAAATGGTGAGATCCTTGAAGTATTGCGGGATGTCGTTGTTCGAATGAGAGATCTGCTTGCTGCAACCTTCCCCCACGCGTAGAATGCCTTCGGAATCTCTGTAAGCACAAAGTGATTTTGGGATGTTTGCACTTTTCGGGATTGCGAACATGTCCTCCTGAACGATTTTAATTAATGTCTGTTTGGCACACCGCATTTCCGAGACCGATAACTCCTGCTTCTTTCTACGTGAAGGTGATTGTCGAGAATTATATAAAAACCGTTGGCAATATGAGATTACTCTTGTTAATTTGGCAAGGTTTGAATGGACAAATATTGTTTCCATAAAATGATTATGTACCTGCGTAATGGCGTGGGACTTGAGAGGGCGTTTTTCTTCCACCGTGCTTGTATTCGACGGTTGCTGGAGACTTCGAAATTCCCAAGGGCTTTGGAGAAATTTTGGTCCTTTCCACCAGAGTTCGTTTGAGACTAATACCGATGGTCTTACTCCTCGTGACGCTAAGTCCGCTGGGTTCATCTCGCTGGATACATGCTTCCAACTTTCTGGATTGGTCAAACGCTGTATCTCAGCTACTCTGTGACTCACGAAAGTGGCCCATTTTGATGGTGGCCCAGCGATCCATGCTAGAGTGATCGTGGAGTCTATCCACGCATACTGCTGAACGTGTTGCCAATTGAGTCCTGTGAAGTTAATTCCAATAGCTTGGCTAACATTACCGCTCCACATAATTCTAGCCTTGGAAGCGTCTGAGTTTTGACTGGCGAAACTCTTGTTTTAGACAAAAGCAAAAAAACATGGATTCTGTCTTCCGAATCAAGCACTCTTGCATATACTGCAGCTCCATATGCTTGCTCTGAAGCATCGCTGAACCCGTGCAATTGAATCTTTTTGCTTGTGTTGCTCGTGTGGATCCATCGAGGTATATGAAAGTGGTCCAGTTGCTTAAGTTTTCCCCTAAAAACTTTCCATTCCCTTTGAAGATGAGCTGGAACTGGATCATCCCAATTCAATCCGTTTTTCCAGAGTTTCTGCATCAGTATCTTGCCTAGAATAACACACGGAGAAATCAATCCTAAAGGGTCGAAAAGTTTGGAGATTGTTCCAAGTATGTTTCTTTTTGTGGGTTCATCATGGTGATCTGGAATGGTCTGAAAAGATATCTCATCTGTTACAGGACACCATCGTATACCTAGAGCTTTTATGTGTTGGCCTGTGTTAAATAGTAAGGACAAATTAACTTCCCTATGTTCAGCGGGTATACCTTCAAGGATTTCAGTCGCATTGCTTGCCCATTTGCGTAGATTGAAACCTCCTGCCAATAACAAATGAATGATTTCATTTCTTTTCTTAATAGCCTCTTGTATCGTATCGGCTCCCGCAAAAAGATCATCGACATAAACATCATTTTTGACCATACTTGCACCTAAAGGAAATTTATGCTCTTCATCATGCGCAAGTTGAATGAGCGTTCGAATTGCAAGTTATCGTGCGCATGTTGTGCCGAAAGTGACGGTCTGCAAACGAAATGTTTTAATTGTTTCTTTATCACTGTTTCGCCAGAGTATTAGTAGATAGTAAGAGTCGTCAGATTTTACGCGAATTTGTCTGTACATTTTTTCAATGTCGGCTGAAAATGTATATTTGTGAAGTCGCCATTTAAATACAATATTAATAATATCGCTCTGCTTTTTTGGACCTGTCATAAGATGGTGATTGAGCGATGTTCCGTCGGCGGATTTGGCTGCTGCATCAAACACCACTCTGAGTTTTGTTGTGCTGCTAGACTCCTTGACGACAGCATGATGAGCAAGGTAAAAGTGATTTGGACTCCTTACCCTTGCATCAGCGTTGTAGCTGCTTGCTTGGTAGAAATTGTGAACTTTTTGTATTGTTGGTTGATCGCGGCCCATTAGCAGCCATCCGAGCAATGAATTTTGTGCAACAACTGCAGTAGTGTTTTCGTTGCGATGTATTTCGGGAAGGATAATTTTCGCGTAAACATCCGCTCCTAGCAAAATTTCAATTTCAGCTGGTTTATAGTATGAAGGGTCTGCTAAACTTAAACCCTGGATGTGGTTCCACCCTTCATGCTGGAGTTCGTAGGCCGGAAGATGACCAGTAAGCGACTTAAATATTAAAACTCGGATGCTTGTCTCGATGCCCGAATGTAAAGATCCAATGTTGATCTCTATATATCCATGAGACGCGCCGCTCCTAACCTTCCCTAACCCCGAAATCTCCACGCATCTTGTTTTTGACGATGCTTCAGACCCTGGGTCAACTAGGCCTCGAAGCACGATGTAGCTATTGTGTGATGTTTTGACTCTTAAAAGCGCTGTCGCTAGTAAAACTGTATGTGTTTCATTTGATGCAAAAAATGAACCTACTTGCTGGGAAGGGTGAAACGATTCCGCCGCAGTGGATAAATGTGAGTTGGTCGTAGTTGCATTTGGTGTGAGATGTGTTGGGTGTAAGATGTGTTGTGTTGTGTGGTGTGTTATGATACGTGTAATTTGGATCTTGTGTTGATCTATCTAATTGAGACTGATGCCTATTTATATGTAGTAAGGAATTGTGGGGTTGTTGGCAATAGTAACAACGTGAGTTACTTGGGCATTGCCGAGTTTCATGGCTATAAGCCAGACAATTTTCACAAACTCCTAACTTTCTTGTTAAATTTTTTCGTGCTACGGGGTCCATTTTTAGAAAAATATGGCACTTGCGAATTGCGTGGGATCCTTTGTGGAAAACCTTACAGGACAATTGGGGTTTTGTTTTTTCTTTTATGTGAAGGGCTTTCGCTTTCATCGAATGTACTCCACCAAGCGCACTGCTGATTGCAGTTTGTTGCAGACCAACGGCCTCCAACGTCCGAAACCTGCTTTCCAGGAATTCATGAAATATTTTGAATTCAGGCAGTTCTTTTGTAGTACCGAGTTTTTCTTCCCACAATTGCTGGGTAAGAATCGCTAACTTCTTAGTAAGTAAAAATATGATTATAGTGTCCCAATGTTGCACTGGGACACCGAGGTTATGCAGAGAGTGACGAGCTTCAACAGAAGTGTCCAACAACGCTTTTAACCCCGACGCCGTTTCCTTCATTAACGGCTCTTGACCGACCAAAGCATTCAACTGGGCATTGACAAGAAATCTCTTATGGTCATACCGCGATGTGAGAATTTCCCAAGCCGGCTTGTAATTATTGTTGTCGATAGACAGATGCTGAATTAACCGCTCAGCTTCACACGCCATGCTGGATTTGAGGTAATGCATTTTTTCAACATCTGTTAGTGCGGAATTGGTATGTATGAGTGCAGTAAAAATGTCGTGGAAAGCTCTCCAAGTTTGATATTTACCATTAAACACAGGTATATTAATTTTAGGTAATCTAATGATTGAATTATCGCTAGCACTTGCACTTACCGGTTCCTGTACTACTGTTTGGATTTTATCCAAATTATCCAGCATTACTGTTTTGTATTCCACGTAGCGTTCGCGAACTTTGGAGTAAATGTCTTCCAAATCCTCTACCTTTTTGGGTTCAATACAAGCCAATCCCTCGTAGTATTTCTTGGAACTAGTTTCAAACATCTCCTCCAGAGCTGTTATACGGTTTGCTAAACAGTTTTTTGTTCTTTCCTTAATGGGCCGTTTTTGGAAATTGTCTGCATCCTTCTGAATTTGCTTCAGCACACCGTTTTGCAGTTTGAGAAATGATGCCATTTTGACCGAGTAAAATGTTAAAGTTTATAAGCGTATACATAAAACTATTTGGTGAAAAACTCACGTTACAACTGCTGGTTCCGTAATCATTTGTTCGGTGTTTTACCGAATAGCGATGAACGGTGAAATCTAACGTTGGTACTATTATTATCTTTCCCACGTTGAGGTGTTAAAAAACTGAAAATTACCTTTCAGCGGATGTTTAATTACACGACGCGTATAACCGATTTGCACTACGCCGTAGCGTAGTGGGTAGAGTGCGACGCTCACACGCCGAAGGGTCTAGGTTCGATCCCCAGCTCAACACCAATTTTTCGAATATTTCACGGCACCACCTCTTTCGAGCTGCTGACAACACTCAAAGAGAGAACAGTAGCGCGCACAACACGAGAAGTTGATGAGCAAGCTAGGCCCTGGTCCCCCTGTGGACTGTAGCGCCAACAATTATTATTATTTACTATTAAAACTCACTAATTGTTTTTACACGTAATTAATTTTACGCGTAGTGGTAGTACGTGGTTTGTAAGTCTAAATGTTTAAAAGGGTTCGAAATTTAAAAATTATTTCTTTAGCAACACACACACGAAGGATTATATACTTAAGCCGTAAAATGGCTTCGAAGGACCAATGATTTTTTATGAAAAAAGGTTCAAAATGTAAAATGCACAAATGCAAAAAAAAAAGTAAAAGACAAAGAGCTGTTGATAACAGAATGTATTTTTGGGTCCAATTCAATTAACAGCAGAAGAAAGAAATGGTTAGATTTCTTGGATTTGACATTATATACATGATATATCGAGTATCGACTGTAGTCGTCGGTAATACAGTGTATTACTTTACATAAATAGTGTAAGTAATGACATCGTTAACTATTTACTATAATTAACAAACTGTTTGAAATAATTTATTTATTTTATTTTTAAATGTGTTGTATAACAATCGGTTTTAACATTGACGCTATTAAGTTATGCAGGTGTTACTAAAGCTTTTACTTTTTCTTCATTATTTGGCGATCCTTATCGTTTGTTTATATTTATTTGTAACTCACCTGTCGTTTTGACAGTGTCGATTGGCAGAAGCTTTATCTATCCGCGTATATGCTTTTGACAGGATTTTTCTAACTTTACAGATGAACGTCGAACGTTCCGGTATAATCTTATTTTTGTTGATCTTATCTTCGTTAATCCTCGACACGCCAGATCAGTCTCTCGGAAGAAATCCCTACCTTACATGGCAGAAAGAAAGTGTTTCACAACAAATAATTGCAAGTTAATTGAGTTATTTTCAAAAACCACACGCATACTCGTATGTATCAAGAAATACTACTATTTTAGTGCATTCATGTAAAATTTCATATAAATGTGATAATTAAATTGCGGTTTTATCGATAGTTAAACAAAATCATAATGGCAACTGAGACGATGATGGCGAAAATTGAGTATCGCGCTGAAATTAAACTTCTCGCTAAGCAACAAAAAATTCAAAAAACTTTTCATGAAGAGCGGTTGGCTGTTTACCAAAACTTTTCATCTTCATTGTCAACTGTGCAAATGTGGTCAAGTGAATTCAAGAGAGGCAGAGAAAGCATTGAAGACGAACCCCGCTCCGGCGCAACGGCTACTGCTTGTACCGGAGAAAGCATCAAAGAAGTCGAAAAACTTGTTCTCGTGGAAGCCCGAATAAAGGTGAAAATGATGGCAGAGATCACCAAGCTTTCAACAGGTACCATTCACATCATTCTTCATCACCATCTTAACCTTTCAAAGGTCAGTGCAAGATGGGTGCCACGAATGCTCACAGTGCCTCAGAAAAATGTGGGAATCGCATTCTGTAGAGAGCTTTTGGAGATGTGTAGTGAGAACGCGGACGGTGTTATGGATCAAATTGTTACTAAGGACGAAACATGCCTTCAGGGTCATGGTGAACGACCCTGAAGGCAACCTAGAGTCCATGCAGTGGCATAAAAAGGAACAGACCCCTCGAAGTAGTTCAAGGTCACTCGGTCTGTCGGAAAGCTCATAGCCACAGTTTTTTGGGTCTCAAAGTCTCAATCTTGCTCATTGAGTGCAAGAAAAAAGTAAATCCATCAACGCCACATCCTACGCTTAAACTTTGCATAATTTGTGGGAGGAAAATAAAAAGAAAAGACGGGGTAAACTCGCAGCGGGTGTGTTGCTTCTTCATGACAACGTTCCTGTTCACACGGCGCGAGTTTCCAAGGACCAGTGTTTATCGATGGTATGGTGAATTGAGCCGAGGTCGTAGTTCACTCCAAGACGAATTTCGTGAAGGTCGTCCAAAATCAGTTCTTGTTCCGGAAACCATTGATGCTGTGCGCCAGCTGATATTGCAAAATCGTCATGTGACCTATCGTGAGATTGAGAAAACCGTAGGCATTAGTGGGAACAGCATACATTCAATATTGCATGAACATTTGACCGTCAAAAAATATGTTTGTTTGTGTGGATCCCACACAATTTGTCAATCGCTCAAAAAAGGTTTGTGTCAAAAATACGATCGCGGTGCTTCGAAACACGTCTATGACATCATGACAGGTGATGAATCGTGGATTTACGCGTATGAGCCCGATAGTAAACAGCAGGCCACTGTATGGGTGTTATATTTGTTTTTATTCTCTAATCCCGAAATATAAAAGCCAACGCTCGTAGTACGCGAGTTTTCTAGAGCTTGGACTTTGTTTTAGTTTTCAGAATTTTGGTATATCAAAAAAACATTTAGGTTCCTAAGCAAAAGAGATAAAGGCGATCAAATTAGGGCTCCAAGACAAATGATATCACAATCGGACATGAGCAATAATAAACAAAAACAGTTGTGCCATGACCTGTTCACGAAAGAATAATAATAATTGTTGGCGCTACAGTCCGATGGGGGACCAGGGCCTAGCTTGCTCATCAACTGCTCGTGTTGTGCGCGCTACTGTTCTCTCACGAGTAGAAGGGACCTACAGTTTTTTGCCGACTCCGAACGGCGAATTTTTGTGAAGCTTTCTTAGACAGTTATTACTCTTTGAGTGTTGTCAGCAGCTCGAAAGAGGTGGTGCCGTGAAAAATTCGAAAAATTGGTGTTGAGCTGGGAATCGAACCTACAGCCTTCGGCGTGTGAGCGTCGCACTCTACCCACTACGCCACGGCGGCCACGAAAGAAGTTGGTTAAAATAGCTTTGACCGGAATAATTTTTAAAGAAATATTGTATTTCTATTTACTTCTGTGGATGCACTGCTGCTTTTTTAAATGTCGTAAGTATTTTTCGAGCTCTAACTACTACGCTTGACTTTAGAGTTAAAACGAGGAAGCGTTCCGTCAGAAAATCCCTTCCCTTTCTTTCGTTTCCACCTCTTTATCTTTTGAAATTTCCGACTATGTACAAAGCGCTACAAAACGACGCTGTGCATGATTAGTTTGGATATTACGTTTAACAGTTATAGACATGTAAACATGGAGTTCCAATACACCGAAATTCGCGCTATTTTAAAGTTTTCTTCGTTAAAGGCAAATCCGCAAGAGAAACGTTTCGTGAGATTAATGGTGTTTTAGGCGATGGTACTCTATCACTTCAAACCGCGGAGGAATGGTTTCGAAGATTCAGAGCTGGTGAAAACGAAACCATGGATAAGCCAGCCGGCGGAAGACCTGTGACGACGAATACCGATCGAATCATGGTAATCATCGAGTTAGACCGGCATGTGGCATCTCGTGACATGACGCCCAGGAGATGGGAGTTAGTCACCAATCCATTTTAAACCATCTGCAGAAGGCTAGATACAAAAAAAGCTTGATGTTTGGGTGCCGCATGATTTGACGCAAAAAAACATTCTGGAATCACCGGCTGCGATATGCGGCTCAAACGGAACGAACTCGACCCATGTTTGAAGCGGATGGTGACTGGCGACGAAAAGTGGATCACATACGACAATATCAAGCAAAAACGGTCGTGGTTGGAGGCGGGTGAATCGTCCCAAACAGTGGCCAAACCGGGATTGAAGGCCAGGAAGACTTTTCTGTGTGTTTGGTGGAATTGGAAGGGAATCGTCCACTATGACCTGCTCCCATATGGCCAGGCGCTTAAGTCTACTACCTACTGCGAACAACTGGACCGCTTGAAGCAAGCGATCGACCAGAAGCGTTCAGAATTGACCAACAGGAAGGGTGTAGTGTTCCACCAGGATAACGCCAGACCACACACTTCGTTGATGACTCGTCAGAAGCTATGGGAGCTCGGATGGGAGGTTTTATCGCATCCACCATATAGCCCGGACATAGGGCCAAGTGATTACCACCTGGTCCTGTCCATGGCGAACGCCCTTGGTTGTGTGAAGTTGAACTCAAAATAGGCCTGTGAAAAAAGGCTGTCCGAGTTCTTCGCAAATAAGAAGGAAAGCTTCTACGAGGGGATATTATGAAGTTGCCGTCTAGATGGAAACAGATTATGGAACAAAGCAGCGCATATTGCAACTAAATCCGATCTTTATCACTTTTTATGAAGCATTGAATGAAGAGCACAAAAGCGGAGGGGGGATATTTGTGCAACTTTATATCAAATTGTGACAGTTCTGCTCCTCTAATATTCAAACTGCGAAAATGGCATGTCTCGGCCAAGAAGACATTCATGCAAGAATTTATTTCAGACTAGTTCGTGAAAAACTAAGTTATTGGGGTCGCCGGCGAGTGAGTATACCTGTCTCATAATCTGGGTGCCAGCTACTTAACTTTTTTTCTGAAAGTTAGACGAGCGTTGTCGAAGTGGAGCCAATACTCGTATAACAGAAGATATGGAGTGTGGCAGATACAGCACTCACATCAGAAATATTTTTTTATATATTTCTCACCGTTATTCTAATGTTCAAAATCGAATGCAACCAAAGACAAAATGGCAGGACGTACGCTGTCGGCAGATAAATTTACAACTGCAAGCTCCTGGAATATTACTTGAATTTTGAACGTAACATATCATAGGGTTTGGTTAAGTGAAATCTCATGTACTATAGAAGATATTCACATACTCATAAAAATAGCCACATTCATTATTACTTTACGCAACAAGTTATGAAGACTCAAAAACTGTCAACTCCAACAGCTCGAATCTTTCACTCCCATTCGATACGTGTTTAATTAGCTCCGCACATAGCCCCACTTGGCAGTGTCACACACATTTATCTCCTCATCAGTCTGCCGCCCAAACAAACCTCCATCCAAGTTGTGGCTGCTATTGCTGTCGGTGCTATAACCTTGATACTCATGTCTGCAGCAGTTGAAAAATCATAATTAGAATCCAGTCACCACACACGACAGGTCGCTATGAAACTTTTCCAGGCGGCGATGCGCTTCAGAGCGGGGATGAGAATGAATTTTCGTTTCAGTCTCAGTTTACGTTCAGTTGATGACATCTTGTAATTGGCAAAATCCGAATCTGTGCGTACAACAAATTTTGCTCCGCCTCTAAAGTGATGGCTTGTGTTATGCAAGCAGATGAGCGGTGCCGTCAAAATTTGAATGGATTTGATGGTTGGAAGAAAGGAGATGTGGTTTCGTACGGTTTCGAGATATCTAGAAAGTTGTAAAGCGAAGGGATTAAAGTAGAAGCAAGATGGAAATAAGACTATGTGAAGAAGGCAGCCCTGAGCATTATAGCATTTGGCAGAATATTTTGCAGTAAGACGGCGTGCTTTAAGATTCCTTGAAGCAGAAAAGACTTATAAAATATATAATATAAAATATATAATAAAATGAACCGCGTCCACATCATCGCACAGCTTGTTTCCCATACTTTTCGATCTATGCACAGAACATAGCTTCCTTTTTCTTTCAGCATTTAGCTTATTATAGTGAGCTTGAATCAAAGAAAAACATTGGAAGTAGTAAATATATCACATACGGGCTTGGCAAACCAGTCTGTCTTAGGTCGCCAAGCGTAATGCTGCAAAAGTCATAGAAGGCGTTTAATCGATTGGATGGTGATGCAGTCAACAATGACCATAGCCATGGTGATTGCTATAGTCCCTTCACTTGTAGAAGAACGTCAATTTTGCCCCATTATATACGAACCCGTAAACATACGTTGGAGACGAGTGTGTCGAAGCAAAATAGAAAAACTTGATAAAGGAATGGACGTAGGCCACGAAATTTGAAAATTCTTGAACAGACCTCGTACTTATTCACAAAAACCTTTACTCTAGCCATCTGATCAGGACATTATCCGAAAGCCCACCTTCATTATAACTAGGAGGCTAGATATTTTCTTGTTCTTCTGCACTTGTCATGTAAAATAAGAAACTGGACCTATTTTGTTTTTTTCTTTTTTTTCGTACACGGTTTCCTACCTGGACATTCACAAAGGAACCTGGCGATCTGCTGATCAATCAACCGTCAACCAGATTGATCACGTTGCGATCGATGTCAGACACTCCTCCAGTATTCTTGATGTCCGAACCTTCCGAGGTGCAAACATTGACTCGGATCATCACCTTGTTGTAGCCAAGGTAAGAACCCGGATATCGAGAGAGCAACGGAGTCGAGAAAGGCCAAAACTGTTTGACGTCGAAAAGCTACAATCGCAGCTGATTGCTGGGAACTTTGCCGACCGAGTCTCCCGGAAACTCGCTCAGAGTTCGTCGCTTCCTGCACTAAGCATAGAAGAAGAATGGAAACGTTGTCAAGAAGCCATCAAAGAAGCTGCCACTGATGTGCTGGGTTTCACGTCACCACCCAGAAGGAACCCATGGTTTGACGACGAGTGCAAGCAAACGCACGCAGCTAAACAAGACGCTTATAAGGCGACGCTGCATCGAACAGCGCGGGCTGTTCGTGAACTCTATGAACAGAGAAGAAGGGAAGAGCACCGGCTTCTCAGAAGGAAGAAGAAGGAGTATGAGAAGCGCACGGTCGAGGAAATGGAAAGGTGCTATGGCAGGAATGAAGTCCGAAAGTTTTACCGAAAGGTAAGACAGCTATCCGGTGGATACAAGGTCCGGAACAAGGCCTGCCGGGACCAAAATGGACAACTAGTAGTAGAGTCGCAGTCTGTACTGAGAATCTGGAAGGATCATTTCTGCAGACTCCTAAACGGCGATGATGACCCAAATCCCGCTGTTAGGCAGAATGTTCCACTCAATTTGGACAATCATAGACAAGCATTCCGTCCCCCCGACTTAGACGAGGTAAAGATAGCAATATCCAAGCTAAAGTCGAACAAAGCTGCTGGAGCGGACGGACTGCCCGCAGAACTATTTAAAGCAGCTGGAGATGACCTGGTTGGGCGCATGCACAAGCTCATCTGTAAGATATGGTCGGAGGAAAGCATGCCCGATGAGTGGAATCTCAGCGTTATTTGCCCGGTCAAAGTCAAAGGAGATCCCTTTGACTGCGCCAACTACAGAGGGATTAGTCTCCTGAACATCGCATACAAGATCCTCTCTGCCGTATTGTGTGAGCGTCTGAAACCATTTGTCCATGACCTGATAGGTCCCTATCAGTGTGGTTTCAGACCAGGGAAGTCCACAATAGACCAGATCTTCACATTACGGCAGATCCTAGAAAAGACCCAAGAAATGCAAATTGACACTCACCACCTATTCGTCGATTTCAAGGCTGCATATGACAGTGTGCATAGAGACGAGCTATACATTGCCATGTCTAGTTTTGGCATTCCTACCAAACTCGTCAGATTGTGTAGGATGACGATGGAGAACTCTCGCTGCTCCGTCAAGGTCGGTACCGAACTCACCTAGACCTTCAATGACAAAAAAGGTTTTAGACAAGGCTGTCATGTGACTTCTTTAACATCATCCTCGAGAAGATCGTGCGTAACTCACAAGTCAACACCAGGGGCACGATCTACCAGAAGTCAGTTCAACTGTTAGCTTACGCTGATGACATTGACGTGATTGGACGAACACAGCGAGCCGTCAATGAGGCGTTTGCTGGCATTGGAGCGGAAGCGGCTAAAATGGGTCTTGCGGTAAATGAGGGCAAAACGAAGTACATGCTGTCATCAAGGAAGGACACACAACATCGACGTCTCGGACGGAGCGTCACACTAGGCAGCAGAAACTTCGAGGTAGTTAAGGATTTCGTCTACCTCGGCTCCGCGGTAAACAGGGACAACAACGTCAGTATCGAAATCAAACGCTGCATCACTCTTGCCAACCGCTGTTTCTTTGGGCTCAAGAGGCAATTGAGTAATAAAGCCCTCTCTCGAAGGACTAAGCTCGCTTTATATATCAGCTTGATCATCCCCGTCCTACTATATGGTGCAGAATCTTGGACGGTAGCAAAGGCGGATGAGGAAGCCCTTAGTCTTTTCGAGAGAAAAGTTTTGCGTGCGATTTTTGGTCCTGTTGATGGCATCTGGAGGAGAAGATTTAATTACGAACTCTATGGGCTATACAGCGACATGCGCCTGGTCAAGCGTCTACGAATACAACGCTTAAGATGGCTAGGCCATGTAGAGCGTATGGATACCACTGCTTTGGCCCGAAAAGTCTTTGAATCCGAGCCACTGGGACAACGCAACAGAGGACGACCTAGACTAAAGTGGCGCACACAAGTGGAGAAGGACCTCAACCAACTTGGAGTGCGCAACTGGAGACAGCTGGCGAAAGATCGTGCTGGCTGTTGGTTGAGGCCCAGGTCCACCCGGACTGTAGTGCCACAAGAAGAAGAAGAAGGTTTTCCACCATCCGCCTTTCGAACTTGTTAACATAAGTAAATTGATTTCTTTTTATATGCTGGATGTTATTTGGACTTCACAATATTCATAATAATTGGAGTAGACTTTTGAATTATATGTTTTATGCATTTGACACATCACTTAATGTGTGCGACACCACATAAAACCACATTTTCTAGACAAGACGACCTTATATATCAATATAGTTTTCTCCAAGACTGATACAATCAGCTCTAACATTTTGATACTTTTATACGATTTATCTGTGGCCCCACAATAAGCTTCAGTTTCTGCGATCATCTATTCATACGAAAAGCATTTTTTTCCAGCTGCCATCTTTTTGAGATTTGAAAAGAGGTAGAAGTTGCTGAGGGCCAGATCTGGAGAATGCGGTGGGTGCGGAAGCAATTTAAAGCCCAATTCGTGCAATTTGACAATGGTAGAAAACGACTTGTGACACGGTGCAATGTCTTGGTAGAAGAGAATATTTTTCTTCTTCATATGGGACCGTTCTTTTGCAATTTCTTCCTTCAAATGCACCAACAATGCTATGTTTTATAGGCTGTTGACCCTTTTGCCTTTCTCAAGATAGTCGATGAATAAAATTCCATGCGAATCCCAAAATACGGACGACATAACCTTGCCAGCCGACCTTTGTATTTTTGAACGCTTTGGGCATGGTTCACCGGCTGTTTATTATAAATTTTCCTTATTAAAGGTTTTCGCCTACAATTAGGCAATGTCTTCCGAGTGTCAGGAGTCGCGACCATAGGAAGAGACTCCTTGAAACAAAAAAATTTTCCGAGCAAGGGGGTAGCTCAGGTGGATGGAGATCGGCCGTCGAATCGGCGGTTATGGGTTCAACCCCCCATATGGCCTTCGGGAAAAGACTTTTCCTTTTTTTTTGTGAAATTGTGTTCCTTGGAACATATCTTAGTTGTGGGGCCAGATGGTTGGTTGAGTGACATGACAACAGTAACTGATTCACACTGAGGCCAACGGGGAAAACGAGTCTCGGCAATACCCAGTCAGGGGTCTTTCTCTTGTGGACATAGAAACCAGAACAAAGGAAGACAAGCAGTAGAAGTGAGTGGTTGTAGGGAAAAGTGCATAAAAAAAATAAGAAAGTGAAACAAGAAGATAGTGAAAGTCATAAAGTCATTAACATTATAGTGTACATAGAGAGGAAGTGTTGTCCCTAAGCCCAAACCACCAGCAGGTGAAGTGCCCTCAGTTTTGTTTAATTGTACGTACCCTTATATACTACTCTTCTAACAGGTTGATTTTGTGGATTGAGGTTTTTTTTTTCTTGTTGGAGCGTATGTCCCTGAAGTCTCTGACGGAGCCCGATTTCAACCAACCATGTTGCATTGAGCAACATAGCTACCAGGTATCTCAAATGTTAAAAAATAATGTTACAAACATCATAATCCGATGTCAGTGAAAAATGATTAGAGAGTTCCCATAAGTGTCGTGTTGGACTCAATTTGCGTAAGTGGGGTCGTAGCCGAATTGGACTCAAATACCGGACGGGGATCATCTTCGAAGTCTCGTATTCGTTTCTTTTTTCCTTTCTTTCTTTAATTTCATTATTTATTTTATTATTATTATTTTTTTTGTCTTGCTACTAATGGGGAGTAAGTAAGGAGTCGGTTCAGCATAGGGTAGGTTAAGTGACATTTTGAATTATATAGAGTCTCCTAGATATAAGTTTAGATTTAAGGGATTATTGTTAGATTAAGATATTAGTTAAATTGGATAAAGTTAGCTAATAAATGAAGTATTGTGAATCGCGTATCGCATTCTTCGTCTGCTAAGGTCTCCGTGAACGGATCTAGTCGCCATTTTAGGTCCGGAAAACAGTAAGAAGGGACAAGGCTAATCGCGTGGCGCCCAAAATTATCCCGCGACCCTTTTTCTCAAAGCTGGTCGGCAACCCTCCCCCCCCCCCCCCCACCTCTTTCCCGAAGCAATTTTCGCAAAAAAAGGTAAAATGTTGTCCAGTCCGCTGACTGCCGATTTGTCTCTGGTGTGTAGTGGTGAATCCAGGTTTCATTCATTGTGACATACCGATGCACAAAGTCCTGGTTATTCTGGCGGAACAGCTCCAAACAGCTCTCAGAATGAACGACACATTGAGCAAACGCTGCACCTCTTTTGAAAACATTTACAAATGTTGATGTAAAATATTGCACACACTGCCTTCTGACATATTTAAGGTGTCAGCTATCTCACGCAATATCACTTTGCTGTTTTCCAAAACGATTTTGTATACTTTTTTGATGTTTTCCTTCCAGAGCGTTTGTTTTTTTTTTTTTTTTTGATTTTTTTTTTTGTGACATTTTCATGTGTGACCACTTCAATTGGCCTTCCAAAGCTTTCAGTATCGTTGATGTCTGTACGGCCACGTTTAAATTCATCATACCACCAACAAATAGTCGTTTTTAAATTAATTTAATTTATAGTGCATTCGTATGACAGGAACCTCAGGAGCGTTTCTTTAACTGAGTTTTGATGAGTTTTCTAAGGAAACTTTGTGAATTGTGGAAAAAAATCAGTACTGACCTGTCGACGGGAAAAAATCTGGATCTGTCTGCCTGCCAGAGGCTACCTTTGTTGTCGGTAGCGAACAGTATTAACGGTTTCACCAGGTCTTAGGAGCATTCCCTAAGCTTGATCTGGTTGGATGCAGGCATTGCGATCATCTGTAAAATTTGGTTGGAAAGAAGATCCATCCAAAGAGAAAAGAGATACATATGAACTCCTGGAACCCTATGTGAAGAGTCTGGTGCAAATTTATCCAATTTTAAGTTCAGCTTACCAACGACAAATAGTCGTTTTTGTTGTAACACTCTTCAAACCATTGCCGAGTCTGCACGGTATTTTTTTTATCAAAACGCTGTGCTTAATAAACATCCGAAATTCTGTTTATTCAATTGTATTAAAATCAATGTGCTTCAAGTGGCGCAAAATTAGCGCCACTTGAAGCACTGTAACTTTTAACCTACGCATCAGATTGTCATGAAAATTTGAGAAGTATCATTTGAATGTTTGTACCAAAAACCATTAAGGAAGGAGATGGTCAACTGAACAGCTGATTTCCCCTCTGTCTATCGACCGTTTGACTGTTATTTACGTGTGCTTGTAGAAAAAACACCAATTTCGGAAAGTTATTTACGTAACATCGAACATTGTCTCATTTTACTTACACATCTTTACGCTTCCCCTCCAAAATTCGCAAGATGGCAGCTCATTCGTCAATTTTTGCCCTCAATACCAATGCCAAACACTCGTAAATTGCCCACTGTTCGTGAATTCGTCAGCCATTTTGTATACATTCAACACAACGCGTTCGGAAAATCTACTGCAAATTCTTTCCGCAATTCAATGTAATCGAAAGTTTAAATAGGATTTATATCTAATAAATGGATAATTTGACAGCATTTATGTTTATAACAACTTATGAAATATGTAGATAGCAAAAGAGAAACGCGTGCTGATATATACGCGTATTATAATTAAAATAAATATTTGGTGTTACATATTATTATTACCAAATACCAGGTATACCGGCATGCAATTTCTTGAAAATAAAACACTAATTATTTATGGGAAAGTAAAAACATTTTATTCACAGTATTGGCCATTGTTTCCTATACATTTTGACCACCTTTCTGGCAATTTGTGAATACCACGCCAATAAAATTGTTCGTCTTATAAAGCAAACCAATCAGACACTCAATTTTCGACCTCCTCGTAGGAATCAAAGTGCTGCTCAGCCAATGCATGTCCCATCGATGAAAACAAATGGTAGTCGGAAGAAGCCAAATCTGGTGAATACCGCGGGTGGGGTAGCTTTGTTTGATTTTATCCTGAACTTGATTTGCTTTGTGTGCAGGTGCATTGTCATGGAGCAAAATTACCTTGCCGTGTCTTCTGGCCCATTCTGGTCGTTTTTCTATGCATGGTTCAATTTGATCATTTGTTGTCGGTAGCGAACAGTATTAACTGTTTCACCAGGTTTAAGGAGCTCGTGGTACAGCACACCTTTCTGATCCCACCAAACACACAGCATTGTCTTCTTGCCGAATCGATCTGGTTAACTCATGATCAGATTAACCCATGATTTTTCAGTTTAGGATTCTTAAAATAAATCAATTTATCATCGCCAGTAACAATCCGATGCAAAACCGATTTTCTTTCGTGTCTTTGAAGCAAAATTTCACAAGTGGTTTTTCGGTTTTCCACCTGTCTTTTATTCAATTCGTGTGCCACACATTTTTCACACTTTTGGATCTTTCCCATAGCTTTTAAACGGTCAGAAATTGTTTGTTGTTTAACATTTAACATTGCTGCCATTTGCTTTTGACTCAAAATGTCATCTCCATGCAAAATCGTTTGCACTTCGGCGTGTTCAAACTTTTTTGGTGGTCTTCCACGTTTTTCATTTCTCACATCAAAATCATTATTTCTGAACTGTTGAAACCATCTTTTGCATGTTGTTTCTGATAGAGCATGATCACTATTAGTCTCGGCAAGCATTCGATGCGACCCTGCAGCACTTTTCTTCAAATGAAAACAAAAAATTAATGCTTTCCGCAAATCATCACTATCTGGTACAAAATTCGGCATTTTTAACACGATGAAAAAGATCATGTTGTCTGTTTAATGACTTAATGTATACTAAATATTTTTCACAAATGTGATAGCAAACAAACAAAAAAAATAGGTACTCGTTCACAACAAATGTTCCCTATCGAGACATTTGTATCTTACTTCATACCGGTATACCTGGTGTTATTTTTACTGTCCAGATGACATCAATTCAACATCAAAAGTGTTGTAATCAAAAATGTAATGAAACCTAACCCCAAAACAAATAATTAACATGTTTCATGCAATCAAAATAAAAACACTAATAAAACAAATATATTTTGCGAAACATTTTTGTCTAATTTAACTCAAAACTAATATGTGTGACTATTGTAATACATTGAATATACTAAAAACAATTAAGTTAGCTCGAAATAAGAGCATTTTTACAAATTTGAGATAACTTTTGATAGCCTAAGGCCCTTTGATGCTCTGGCTACGAATTTACATTATGATTTTGTGTGACCTTATGTGGCCTTATGATTTGAATCATAATGTAGTTATTCAATAAAAAAATAAATACAAAGATAACTTTTGAGTACTTTTTCAGGCAATAAGAATTATTTATTAACAATAGTTATAAAACTGATACACATTTATAGAGAACAAGTTTAAGAATTTAAGATCAGTAGCAGTTATTCAGTAAATTATTGCATTCAAACTAAGTTTGTGTCCTCATTTTATTTCTAAATTAATTATAAGGTTTTCAGAATATTGCTTTTCTGATGCAACCACTGCCTTATAAACATAATTTCTGAATGTGATTATTGGCAACCATCACTTTGTGGTGGAAAAAACCATTCCTTCCCTCCTTTAATTGTCTCATCTATATGCCCTCTCCTTCTAACAATTTGAATAGTCAGGAGATCCACCATAAAGACACCTCACAGGTATTCTCAATTAAAAACAAAAAAATTCTTTCTGTGAATCAGCTGTTAAAGGAAAGGGAATGTGATAAAACACGCTGTCAAAATGAATTCAAGGGCAGGAGGCGAGGGAGTGGACTGCCTCCCTATTGGTCTCTGGTTTGTACCAGAACCAATAAGGAAGGAGATGGTCAGTTGAACAGCTGATCAAACAGCTGATTTCCCCTTTGTCCATCAACCGTTTGACTGTTATTTACGTGTTCTAGTAGACATATCCTGGACATAACCTCAAATTCTGAAAGTTATTTACGTATCATCGAGCATTGTCTCACTTTACTCACACATGTTTACGTTTCCCCTCCAAAATTGAAAAGATGGCGGCTGATTTGTCAATTTTTGACTTCAATAGTGTCAGACACTCGTAAATTGTCAACTGTTCGTGAATTCATCAGCCGTTTTGTGTACAGCCAAAAAAACTTGTTCAGAAAACCAACTGTTAACGCAAGTAAGTGCAACCGAAACTTTAAAAGGATTTATTTTTAATATATTGATAATCCGAAAGCATTTATATTTATAATAACTTATGAAAAGTGTAGAAAAACAGGAGATTAACTTGTGCTGAAAAATCGCACACTTGGGAAAGATTTATTATCAATTGATGTACCGAGTGACGCGTATTATAATTAAAATAAATATTTGGTGTTACATATTATTTTTACAAAATGTTATTTTTATTGTCCAAATGACATCCGTTCAATATGAAAGGTGTTGTAATCAATAAAAACAATGAAACCTAACACAAAAACAAATATAAAACATATTTCGTGCAATGGAAATAACAACAATAAGAATAGAACGAATATATTTTGCAAAACATCTTCGTTAAACAATTAAATCGCTTCAAAATGAGAACATATATACAAATTCAAGACACCTTTTGAGTATTATTTCAGGCGATAAATACGATTTTAAATAATTTCAGACATAATATTACAATAGTTATGAGATTGATACATATGTATAGAAAACGAGTTTTAGTGTTTTAAATCAGTTGCAGTTATTCAGTGTTTTGTAATTTTCAATTGTTCATAAGAACTATTAAAAAAAATTTTGCGTTTAAACTAAGTTTATGTCTGTAGAAGAATATTCGAAAAGTCTGAGAAACAGTGTCATCACACTTCTATTACACCCTTCGAGGTCTTATAATTAACATTCGTGTAAAAGTTAATTATAATTAACTTAAAGAACGAGTCTCATGATCGGCTGATCCTCCCGTTAGCATATTCTTTAGGTTAGGCGATGGTATATATACCGCCCACAACTCATGTGAACTCTCTCTCTCTTTTGCAATAAACTGTCACGTCACTAAGTACTTGTTGTTTACTTATTGTCGCCTACCCCTCCCCCACATGTCCTTATTTTGTTTTTGAAATAATCATAAAATTTTTAAGTATATTGCTTTTGTGATGCAACTTCTGCCTTACAAACATCATTTCGGAATGCAGCTATCGTCAACCATTACTTTGCGTTGGAAAACACTATACCGTCTCTCTTTCAATTTTTTGATTTATATGCCCCTCCTTCTAACAGTTTGAAAAGTGAGGAGATCCACCATAAAGGCAGTTCACACGTATTCTCAGTTAAGAACAAAAAAAATCATGTTGGTGAATTAAGACTCCGGCACATAGAATACGTTACTTGCGTAGCGCAAAATATCCGTTAAAGTTGAAGTACGTGACGGAAGGGGGTGACACAATGAATACTTCAACGCACAGCTGATTTCATTTGACAGTAGCTTTAAATTCAATTTGTGTCGGATATAGTGTAGAGCAGTTTGATATATTTTTTGCAAAAATTCCTCCAGACGAGTTACTGGATTAACTTAACATAATTAAAACACAATTTAATTTTTGTATTTTATTTAAGTTTTGCCATTACAAACCTTAATTATGTCCTGAAAAAAATTTTGTTCCCACTCAATTTAGGATCTCCTTTCTATTTTTTCTTCCGTCCTATGTTAATATCTTTAATAAGTTAATTTTATTGTTATTATTAAAACTTGCAAATACAAACCTTTGTTATTTTCCTGTGTGACTTCAACCAGAACTAACCTCAAACTCAACATGTAAGCTTAAAATTCAAAAAAATTCTCTTGAAATGTCACAATGTTCGATTGTCAACGCTGACAGAGAGAGAAAAGTTAAAAGTTGAGCTACTACATCCGTCGCGTGAGCGGCAGCGTTGGTCTATGGACCACTCCCCATAAGAATACATGTATTTCTATGTATCTGTCAAAGTATCGCTGACGCTGACGCTAGTAACGTATTCTATGTGCCGGGGCCTTTAGCTGTTCAGGAGGGGAAGTGGTATGAAAAGCGCTGTCAAAATGAATTCAAGGGCGCGAGACGAGGGAGTTAACTGTCTCCCTGTTGGTCTCTGGTTTGTACTTCATAAAAATATGTTGTGGCACCCTCTATAAGTAAATCCCGTGATTTATTGAGTGATGTGTTTGGTTCTGTGTTAAATTGATTTAATTTATATTGGCGTTTATTTGGACTTAAGAGTATTCCTTATAATTAGAGAAGACTCTTAAATTATTTCTTTTGTGCATTTAATTATAAATTTTATTGTCTTAAATTCTGCTAACTTCATCAATATAAAAGTAGAGTCATCCGCTTTTAATCTCCTATGACCTGTTTAGTGTCGTGTATAGAAAGTTCTAGCGTTCAACAGTACCACTTCTTTCTTATCTTTCTTTACAGATGGGCTACTGCTTGACTACTCACGCGTTCAGCTATACAACTGGATATAGTTTATACATACTGTGAGTGTCAAAAGTGAGTAGATACAGCATATAACTTTTCTAAAAATATTCTGAATCGGTAAAAAAACAACAAAAATTAAATTCCTTCGATTCAAAATAACAGTTTTATTCAATATAAAGAAAAGAAGAAGAAAAAAAAGTATTATTAAAATAAATAAAAAATAATTAATGAAAACTAACAATAATTCATATACTACGCGTCAAAAGTAAGTAAACAATACGAATTTTTCGAAATAAACGCGTTTGTTTAATATTTAAAAATAAAATTCAGTATTTAGTTGGACCACCCTTAGATTTGATTACTTGTTTCGAGGTAACGTCGCTGGATATTTTTGACCATTCCTCTATTATGGCCTTTTTCAGATCTTCCTTGCTCGATATAGAACGTTGGCGAATTCTACTGTCCAAATGATCCCATAAATGTTCTATAGGGTTAAGGTTCGGTGATTGTGGAGGATGATCGAGCTGTTTTGGGCATCTACAAAGCAGCCATTCTTTGACGAGGCGTGATGTATGCTTAGGATCATTGTCTTGCTGGAAGATCCAATGCCTAGCTAAACCTAATTTGTCAACGCTCGGTTGCATGTTGTTCTTGAGAATGCTTAGATAATCCTGCTTATTCATTGTTCTATCAATGAAAACAAGATTACCAACACCAGATGCTGCCATGCACCCCCACACCATCACTGAACCTTCCCCATGTTTTACGGTCGTCCTTATATTTTGCTCACTGAATTCTTTCTTTTTTTCTCTCAAAATTTTTTTATTTTATTTTATTATGGCTCTTTAAAATTTCGAATTTACTTTCATCACCAAAAGTATTGTATTCCAAAAGGAAATGTCATTGTTTATGTATTTTTGTGCAAAATTTAAACGTTTCTTTTTATTAATTTTAGATATCATTGGTTTTTCTCTCGCACTTCTGCCATGTAAGCCTGCTTTATGCAATGCTCGTCGCACAGTACTAGCACTAATAGACTCTCCCGATATTACTGAAATATTTTGAGAGATTTTAACGGCACTCGAACTTGGATTTTGTCGAACTTCATTGACAATTTGTCTGGTTTCTCTTTCAATTAATTTCTTCGGTCTCCCTTTTCGTGGAAAGTCTTTTAACGTTTTTAATTTTTCAAATTTATCAACAATTTTTTTACAAGATACATGGTTCTTATTTACAATTTTTCCAATTTCCCGAAATGTTTTTCTTTTTTTCCTTAAGTCCACAATAATTTTTCTCGTCTCCAAAGAAATTTCACTTCGCATTTTGGAAAATATCAACTACAGTACTTTTAAACATCTACGCACTACCAGCACACTTTGTAGAGTAATATAAGAACAAAGGCTTGTCATCACAAGAATATTTATCAAAAATATTTGCGGTAAAAGTAACAGGTTCGTATCAAAGGTGGGACGATTGCATGTTGTTTACTTACTTTGGACGCGTAATATAAGAAGTATTGTTAGTTTTCATAAATTCTTTTTTTATTTATTTTAATCATGCTTTTTTTTCTTCTTTTCTTCGTATTGAATAAAACTGTTATTTTAAATAGAAGGAATTTAATTTTTTGTTGTTTTTTTTCCAATAGTTTTAGAACAGTTTTAGAAAAGTTATATGCTATGTTTACTCAGTTTTGACACTCACTGTATATGTGATTCGTAAGTCTATCGAATGGGGCTTTATAGTCGATGTTGTGTGTACCTGTTTATTATGAAAACAAAAACTGCCACTGATGATGGATTTTGAGTTGACATTCACCAGAGGTAGTTAAGTTTAAATCAATTTTTTAATGGCTGCTCGAAATGTGTCAATATCGATGCCATATATTCGTAGGAGCGTTAAACTTAAGCTTTGGGCGTATGTACGCCTTTTGTATTGTTGTCAGCCGAGTTACTGTAGTCAAGGGATTTTTGCCTTTCGATGTCTTTCTACTTGTTGATACAGTATATAGAGTTCGCGGTTGTGTCTTCCCCTTCAGTCGCCTTCCACTCTGCCAGAACCATATATTCGTGTCAACATCTTTCTTTCGAAGGAACAAAGAATCTGCTCTTCTATTTTGCTTATCGTCCAGCACTCGGTTCCGTATAATAATACGGGTAGAATAAGCTTTCTATAGAACATTATCTTAGCTCTTCGAGTCAGGAGGTTCGACCCCAGCCTTTTGGCAAACCGAAATAACACTGACACTAAGGGCGATTCTGCCCCGGATCTCCAACAAAGTGTGCTCTGTGAAGCTCACGTCTTTCTTGATGTAGGAATTGTCACATTCCCACCGAGGTGTTGTTTAACGGATCAATTCTTTGTCAACAGTATAAATTTATTTGTTTCCTCCTTCACTCCAAGACCAAGTCGTCTAGCCTGCCCTCAAATAACCATGAAAGCAAGGGCTGCATTTCATTACCGAAATTTGGTGCACGTTTGGAATGGTTCAGATGCTCTCGAACCGAACTGCACTGTGCATAGCTTTCGTATTAGCGTTGTGCGACCCAACCGGATCAGTTTTACCGAGATTCCGAATTCGGCCATCGCGTCAAAAAGTTCTTTTTGGTGAAGGATGTCGTTTGCGGATTGAAACTCGATAAAAAAGGAAGTGTTTACTGATGTAAACTGGTCTTTTTCAGGATTTGCCTTAGCGTGAAGATTTATCGTCGATTTGCCGGGCCGGAAGCCTAACTGGGATGTGCCAATAAGTGCGGTACAAAACGGCTTTAGACGTTCACACAGTGTTCTGGAACGGATCTTGTAGACGGCATATAACCGGGATATACTTCGATAGATATTGCATGAAGTAGGATCGTCTTTTTGTGGATGGGATATATGGAGCTAGTATTCCAATCGTCGGACATGCTTTCGTCTTTCTAAATACTACAGATGATCCCAACCGGAACACGCCCAGTCTTAAAGAGCTCTGCGATGTTGTTGTTGCTAAATCAAATTAAATTGGTCGTTAATAATATTAATCCTTACTAGAAACAACAACGCTTCATTGCTTGTAATAAAAAAAAAGAAAAACCGTCGTACATGTACGTGAAACCTGCAGTTTTTCAGTTGATTTCCTTAAGGGAAGGACTTAAAAGTTAATTTTGAATGCCTCATACATGACCAATATTTCTTTCATTTAATACTATATTAAAAAACATATTTCTTATGGACTGAACAAATCACTTTAAGATTTCACTCACTTCTCCCACCATATCTTTAGGATGAACTCATGTAAGCATAGAAACAAATCGTCCTCTGTCGGCCTAAACGGTACGGTGAATGGTCTGTTCCCTCTGGCAGCCTTGTGCTACGAGCAAATGCCTTAAATGTCTATACTGCTCACTTCGTCTTAACCGTAGAGACAAATTCTTGCCCATTATTAAGCAGATCAAGTGGAATTTTCTGCTTAAGAGCAGAATTGACTTCGTAGTCTCATAGTAACTATCTGCAAGTCGATTTTCAAGTTTTCAGCCAAAGTTACTTAATGTGGGCGATTTTTTAAACGAATATTGAATTAAGAAGGGTCTAGGTTTGATTCCCGGCTGAACACCTCGAATTTTTCACGCCATCACCTCTTTCGAGCTGCTGACAACACTCAAAGAGTAATAACTGTCTAAGAGAACTTCTCAATCTTCGCCGTTCGGAGTCGGTTAAAAACTGTAGGTGCCTTCTACTCGTGAGAGAACAGTAGCGCGCACAACACGAGTAATTGATGACCAAGCTAGGCCCTGGTCCCCCTGTGGACTGTCGCGCCCACAATTATTATTATTATTATTATTATTATTTATTTGTATCCTCCTTCATTCCAAGACCAAGTCGTTTAGCCTGCTCTTTTATAACCGTGAATGCAAGGGCTGCATTTCATTACCGAAATTTGGTGCACGTTTGGAATGGTTCAGAGGCTCTCGAATCGAACTGCACTGTGCATTGCGTTCGTGTTAGCGTTGTGAGACCCAAGCGGATCAGTTTTCCCGAGATTCCGAATTCGTATCCAACTGAGATATAATAATAACTGTTAGCGCGACAGTCCACAGGGAGACCAGGGCCTAGGTTTCTCATCACCTACTCGTGTTGTGTGCGCTAGTGTTCTCTCACGAGTAGAAGAGACATACCGTTTTTTCCGAATCCGAACGGTGAATTTGTCGGCAGTTGTAACTCTTTGAGTGTCGTTAGCAGCTCAAAAGAATTGTTGCAGTGAAAAAAGTTAAATTTCAGCCGGTAATCGAACCTGGCCCTTTTGACTGTGAGTATCGCACTTTACCAACTACGCCACGGCGGCCACACACTTCTAAAACTTAAGCAATTCTAAAATCAAAATCCACATTAAAACACACTGCAACTCGGAGTATTCTGCATTCAGATATCCGCTCACACTCCACTGCATCCTGCTGACACTAAAAATTTGACACAGACTCAATTCCACTTCCGCTCTCATTGAACACACTTCGGCTTGTCCCCAACACCACCGCACAACTAAGCAAAGCAAAAGCAAATCCGACCCTGTTCACCCGGAACTTATCTTGACCCCAAGTTAAAACCCCCACCCCAACTCACAAACCACGAACTAAAAACCACTGCAGTGTGTGGAAATATTTAAATACGAAACCAAACGGAACGTTATGGAAGGCCAATTCCTTTGCTTGAAATTTATAACTGCTGACAGCCAAAAATGTTTACGATTGGCAGTGCCCTTATACAGTCGTCATAGAGTCGGTTTCCTTTCCTTTTTGTTGTTTTTCGTTCGTGGCTCTGTGTGTGTGTGATTTGCATAAACCACCCGAAGGGTAAAGGATATAAGTTTGCCTTTCCACTTTTCTACGTTTGCCTTATTGTCGACAAATGGAGGTTAATTATGACCCAGTGCAATGCGAGTTATGTGAGGGCGCCACAATTGACCAGCAAGTGACTGTTAAATTGCCCTTCCAATCGTTTAAACGTAATTCCTTGTGAAAGGGTGGTTCTTTCGCATTTACATGCATACATATGTATGACGTGCGTAGACGTTAGTACTCACTTTTGCGTGGCCAATTTCCGTGCATTCGTATGACAGGAACGTCAAGAGCGTTTCCTTAACTGGGTTTTGATGAGCTTTGTAAGGAAGCTTTGTGAATTGTGCAACAAAATGAGTCCCGACCTGCCAACCTCCCCTCACATAGATTTTCGAGGCACAATCTGGGTCTATCTGCCTGCCAGAGTCCTTTCACTAAGCTGCACATGATCCTGTTGGGTACAGGCATTGCAATTATCTGTAAGATATGGTTGAAAAGAAGATCAGTGGTCAGAAGAATCTGTACCAGTCCAAAGAAAGGAGATCTTTAAAAGAGTCTCCTTTTGTCAATACAGATGGACACCTGGAACTACTTGTGAAGAGTCTATTGTATACCTGTTCACGTAGATTCAGATAGTGATCTATAGTTAATAAAATTTTCAAACTGCTTAACATCTAGGGCTAACTCCGAACTCCTGCACCAGTTCCTGCTCTTCGTCTCTTTCTCTGTACCACCGGCTCGTGGTGTGGCTTAAGCTGCGTCATCTAAGGATAAATAAATAAACCCCTTAGCTCGCGCCAATTAAAAATACACGAAACAGCCTGATCTTCTATCACTTCCATTTGGAGGAACGATTAAAGGAAAGACTCAAGAAACGCATAACTGTGTACTTATGAGACCCAGGACACAACGGAATCATGGGGTAATGGGATTTTCGATTAACTTGATAGGCATGGATCAGAGAATGCCTTTAACGGGCTCGAGCCCATTAATCCTTAGTCCCCCGACAGCAAAACTAGAGTTGACATGACTCTCCAGAATGCAGACTGACCAAGTGCATGTCCTCAAATGACAGAAAGAAGTCTGCTGCTTTCCTTTTATTTCTAAATAGGAAAATCGGCAAACCACTTGTTGCACTAGTGGGGCACTTCACCTTCGCTAAGCACTTGAGCTTGCTTCGGCATAGTAAACTTAGGGATAGCATACGAGAACTTTGTAGGAAAGCCAGAGTGCAGTATCCCTTGCCAGCGTGCCGCCTTTGCACGGATCAGGAAATTACATAAAATTAAAGGTTACTGCTTCGTTGTACATTCCAGTGCAATGCTTCCCAACCTTCAACAAAAAAATATTTTGGAATTTTTCAGTGCCCCCAAACTTATCAGATTTTCAACCAAATGACGGGCGTAAAACTTAGTAAACGTAACGTAAACTTGGCTATAAACTTTTTACCTAGATGACACTCTCGTTAAAAAGTCTATCGCCAAGTATAGTAATTTAAGGTCAACTTGTCGAGCAACTCTAGACACCAAACTCTTTTCAAATCACCGCTGAGCAGGGCTTCAAGCTTGGAAACATCACAGCTGATTGCAGCTCAATCATGACAACAACACATCACATATCCCAAGCCAGGCTTGGGATATGTAAACCCGCCGAAATCCAAGCTTGGGAGGTTTTGAGAAATTGTAAACAAATAGATATCGTGTGATTAAAACTCAGTCCAAAATTAATTGTGTTTCATTAATATAATAACTACGAGTAGCATCATATTCTTAAACTCACATTTTCCACTAAATGGGTCGCGAAGGCAATCTTCGCACTAACTCCTTCGAGTCCACTCGAACTTCTGGTGGTCGTAGGCTTTTGTGAATAAGTGTATATATATTGATCAAAATAATATTGAAATTTCGGTTCTTATTGTTAAAAAGAAAACCAAAATGTCTGCCTATTTAAGACAAATCCGAAAATTTACAAAAATTTTCGAAGAGACAAATACAATGTTGTTCTCCTAAATAGACGCTGTTGTACATCTATTGTTGCTGACAAATCCAAAGCTTTCCAATGGAAAAGGTAATCACTTCCAAGATCAGCCACGATTTGCAGGTGGCGCCATCTTTTAGATCGGATCAAATCTTAGCCCCCAACCTTGTCTGTTCTCCCACCACACAGACATCATTTTTACTGTTGCTTATTAATTTCATATCTGTACATTGATGAGCAAAGCAAATGGAAAATACGCCAAATACGTGAAGCGCTAAACAATTTTTTTTGCTGCGAATAAAGAAAAATCGATAAATTTGGAAAACCGGCCACACTAGCACTTAATAATTGTATAATGCTACAGTCCACAGGGGGACAAGGGCCTAGCTTGTTCATTAACTACCCATGTTGTTAGCGCTTCTGTTCTTTCACGAGTAGAAGGGACCTACAGTTTTTTCCCGACTCCGAACGGCGATTTTTTAAGAAGCTTTCTTAGACAGTTATTATGTTTTGAGTGATGTCAGCAGCTCGAAAGAGGTGCTGCCGTGAAAAATTCGAAAAATTGGTGTTGAGCTGGGAATCGAACCTAGACCATTAGACACTACACCACGGCAGTCACTCACACTTGCACTTCTTCTTCTTCTTCTTCTTCTTGTGGCGCTACAGTCCGGGGTGGACCTGGGCCTCAACCAACATGCCTCTCCAGCCAGCACGATCTTTCCCCAGCTGTCTCCAGTTGCGCACTCCAAGTTGGTTGAGGTCCTTCTCCACTTGTGTGCGCCACTTTAGTCTAGGTCGTCCTCTGTTGCGTTGTCCCAATGGCTCGGATTCAAAGACTTTTCGGGCAGGAGCAGTGGTGTCCATACGCTCTACATGGCCTAGCCATCTTAAGCGTTGTATCCGTAGACGCTTGACCAGGCGCATGTCGCTGTACAGCCTATAGAGTTCGTCATTAAATCTTCTCCTCCAGATGCCATCAACGCAAACAGGACCAAAAATCGCACGCAAAACTTTTCTCTCGAAAAGACTAAGGGCTTTCTCATCCGCCCTTGCTAATGTCCAAGATTCTGCGCCATATAGTAGGACGGGGATGATCAAGCTGTTATATAAAGCTAGTTTAGTCCTTCGAGAGAGGGCTTTATTACTCAATTGCCTCTTGAGCCCAAAGAAACAGCGATTGGCAAGAGTGATTCTGCGTTTGATTTCGGTACTGATGTTGTTGTCCCTATTCACCGCTGAGCCGAGGTAGACGAAGTCCTTGACTACCTCGAAGTTTCTGCTGCCTAGTGTGACGCTCCGTCAGAGACGTCGATGTTGTGTGTCCTTCCTTGATGACAGCATGAACTTCGTATTGCCCTCATTTACCGCTAGACCCATTTTAGCCGCTTCCGCTTCAATGCCAGCAAACGCCTCATTGACGGCTCGCTGTGTTCGTCCAATCACGTCAATGTCATCAGCGTAAGCTAACAATTGAACTGACTTCTGGAAGATCGTGCCTCTGGTGTTGACTTGTGAGTTACGCACGATCTTCTCGAGGATGATGTTAAAGAAGTCACATGACAGTGCGTCGCCTTGTCTAAAACCTTTTTTGACATTGAAGGTCTCGGTGAGTTCGGTACCGACCTTGACGGAGCAGCGAGAGTTCTCCATCGTCATCCTACACAATCTGACGAGTTTGGTAGGAATGCCAAAACTAGACATGGCACTGTATAGCTCGTCTCTATGCACACTGTCATATGCAGCCTTGAAATCGACGAATAGGTGGTGAGTGTCAATTTGCATTTCTTGGGTCTTTTCCAGGATCTGCCGTAATGTGAAGATCTGGTCTATTGTGGACTTCCCTGGCCTGAAACCACACTGATAGGGACCTATCAGGTCATGGACAAATGGTTTCAGACGCTCACACAATACGGCAGAGAGGATCTTGTATGCGATGTTCAGGAGACTTATCCCTCTGTAGTTGGCGCAGTCAAAGGGGTCTCCTTTCTTGTGAACCGGGCAAACGACGCTGAGATTCCACTCATCGGGCATGCTTTCCTCCGACCATATCTTACAGATGAGCTTGTGCATGCGCCCAACCAGGTCATCTCCAGCTGCTTTAAATAGTTCTGCGGGCAGTCCGTCCGCTCCAGCAGCTTTGTTCGACTTTAGCTTGGATATTGCTATCTTTACCTCGTCTAAGTCGGGGGGACGGAATGCTTGTCTATCATCGTTCAAATTGAGTGGAACATTCTGCCTAACAGCGGGATTTGGGTCGTCATCGCCGTTAAGGAGTCTGCAGAAATGATCCTTCCAGATTCTCAGCACAGACTGCGACTCTACTACTAGTTGTCCATTTTGGTCCCGGCAGGCCTTGGTCCGAACCTTGTATCCTCCGGATAGCTGTTTTACCTTTCGGTAAAACTTTCGGACTTCATTCCTGCCAAAGCACCTTTCCATTTCCTCGACCGCGCGCTTCTCATGCTCCTTCTTCTTCCTTCTGAGAAGCCGGTGCTCTTCCCTTCTTCTCTGTTCGTAGAGTTCACGAACAGCCCGTGTTGTTCGATGCAGCGTCGCCTTATAGGCGTCTTGTTTAGCTGCGTGCGCTCGCCTGCACTCGTCGTCAAACCATGGGTTCCTTCTGGGTGGTGACGTGAAACCCAGCACATCAGTGGCAGCATCTTTGATGGCTTCTTGACAACGTTTCCATTCTTCTTCTATGCTTAGCGCAGGAAGCGTCGAACTCTGAGCGAGTTTCCGGGAGACTCGGTCGGCAAAGTTTCCAGCAATCAGCTGCGATTGTAGCTTTTCGACGTCAAACCGTTTTGGCCTTTCTCGACTCCGTTGCTCTCTCGATATCCTTGTTCTTACCTTGGCTACAACAAGGTGATGATCCGAGTCAATGTTTGCACCTTGGAAGGTTCGGACATCGAGAATACTGGAGAAGTGTCTGACGTCGATCGCAACGTGATCAATCTGGTTCACGGTTGATTGATCAGGAGATCGCCAGGTTCCTTTGTGAATGTCCAGGTGTGGGAACCGCGTGCTAGCCACAGAGAGGTTTCGCCCCGAGGCGAAGTCCAACAGCCTGAGTCCGTTTCCGGATGTGTTGTCGTGCAGGCTGTGTTTACCGATGACTCCAGCAAAGATGTCCTCCTTTCCCAGCTGAGCGTTGAAATCTCCTAGAACGATCTTGGTGTCATAGCTGGGGCATCGATCGTATGTTCTTTCTAGGAGATCATAGAAGTCATCCTTGATGTTGTCATCCTTCTCCTCTGTCGGGGCGTGAGCGCATATTAGGCTGATGTTCCCGAATTTAGCCTTGATGCGGATTGTCATGAGGCGTTCGCTGACTGGGTCATAGCTCAAGACTTTTTGCCTAAGTCTGCCTCGAACAACAAATCCGCATCCGAATAAGCGCTGCCTTCTCTCTCTATAGCAATTGCTGTAGTAGATATCGCAGTTCTTCATCGCTTTTATGCCAGGCCCATCCCATCGCACTTCCTGGATGGCGGTTATGTCAGCTTTGTAGCTGTCAAGGGCCTCCGCAAGTTGTTCGGCTGCACGTGGCCTGTTAAGGGACCTCACATTCCACGTGCAAAACCGAAAATCATTGTCCTTTAAACGTTTGCTGGGGTCGTCAACAGTTAATCCGTCCTTATCCGAGGCATATCGGGATTTCTGAACTATGTTATTTTTACGAGGTGAGGAAGTTACCCTCACCCACAACCCACAGACTGGTAGGCCAGGCCCATTATTTAAATCCTTGGGCAGAGGGGGTCGCTGCATACATTAGTTCACCATACAACGGGTGTTGTGATGGCTATCCAGGGGGCGCCGCATGGAGGCTGTATGTCAACTTGACCTGTGCACTAACGAGGATTGCCTTGGCAGCTCGCCATGTTGAGCGCAATCAACGACGTTACCTCGCGTGCAAAGGCCCATGCCCCCCCACACTTGCACTTACAGCTTCAATGTTTACAACTCACCGTGCATTCCACTAAGGTATCGGCCTGACAAAATAAGTGGTACTTCCATTTTCGTCACAATTTTACCGATTTGTTGAAAATTCATCCGACAGTTGCACAGTTACCAAATGCTAGCACTTCAAATGTAAAAACACAAAACGAACCTGTAGTTTAACGATATACGTTTGTCGTTTTTTAAAAGGTATAAAATTGGAATAAAACAGATTAGATATTTTTCAACTCCCATAAAATAAACTTTATTCGAAAAAAAATCTTCTAGCATAAAAAAGCCTCAATTTTTGATGAGTCTGAGGCAACACCAACGTACAGTGGCATCTCTCATAATTGCAGCTGCCTTCACAATAGAAAGGGGTACAAATTTGAGACTGACCGTCATTCTTCCTTTTCCTGGTGGTTCGGCAACGAGCTCGGGCGACATGTGCTCTAACTCCAGTATTCATATTTCTTTATAAACTTTCCTAAGTTTATAATTTATTTTGTAATGAGTTCATTTTAATATAATAAACAAAATCATGAAGTCTACAAGTCTTTGCAAGTTTTCCATTTATCGACAATAACTCGCGAATGTTGTCTTAAAAGTGATAAAGTATTCGGGTGTATAGGCATAGAATACTGTCCTTAACAAATACAGTCAAGCTGTCGAGAGTTCGTTACTTGAAACTATGCGATTACTAAACGTTTACGTCGTAAATGAATTGTGGCCTGAGTTGTGGGGCATGGTGCGCAGTCTTTTAGAAATTACCGACAAAATTTGAAAGTGTTGCTCTATACCGGCCACTTTTGACGATAACTGTTTGTTCATGTTTACATATCAAAAGAGATTAAGAATTGATCACATGACAATTGAGAAAATGACTCCCGGTTGAAACAGTGTTGCAAAATCAAAATTCCGTGCACCTTACGTAACACCCGTTACAAACGTTTTTTTTATGAGGAGCCCGTCGACAAATATGTCACGAAATGACGAAATATGTCAATTCGAACTGCATTTAAGTTTTATTAATTAACTACTTTTTATAAGGCAAAAAAGATAAAAATATGTTTAAGCTGTGAGTGTATGCTCAATTTTGTGAGGTACTGTATGTCCGCTCTTCTCCGATTCAGCATCGAACCAATAATTATGTGCAAGAGTAAACCTTTATAAAGATTTTACCCTTCACCATGCAGTCGACGTTTCAAAACTAGAAGACATTTCCTGTGGACAAGGAGTCCTCAATTTCTTCGAACCACGTATATGCGGTCACCGTGGCCGAGTGGGTAGAGTGCAACGCTCACACGCCGAAGGGTCTAGGTTCGACTCCCAGCTCAACACCAATTTTTCGAATTTAACGGCACCTCCTCTTTCGAGCTGCTGACAACACTCAAAGAGTAATAACTTTCTAAGAAAGCTTCTCAAATCTCGCGGTTCGGAGTCGGCAAAAAACTGTAGGTCCCTTCTACTCGTGAGAGAACAGTAGCGCGCACAACACGAGTAGTTGATGAGCAAGCTAGGCCCTGGTCCCCCTTTGGACTGTATTATTATTATTACGTATATTGGCCTAAGTTCGCTGTGGTGACTAGAGATTGATAAACTAAACGACAAAAAGGCTTTTTCGACTAACACTGGGTTGGAAACAGGAATGACCCACGCGGTCGATTGGTGCTTGCTGTCTCGCACACCTCCACGCCTTTTGTTTCGTATAAACCCGTTATGCTTTGTACGTTTAAACAAGTTAAGTGAATTTTCAGCAGTCGCCTTAAAAGATTAAGAGTTTATTTGCATAGCATTTAAACGCTAATTTTCTCTTTCAAAAGCAAGCATCACACCACATGCTGCCTTTATATTTATTACGTTCTTCTAAATTCCGCCTTGTTATCCATTTCCACCTGCGGTCACTAAACTACCACTTCGATTTGGCAGAAAATGACCGTAGCCGTCTACAGGGAGCGAAAATGAATGAAAACTGATCCACTGCGTGGGATAAACTGGATAAGAACTTGCTCGGAGGACTGGAATTTGACAAACAATTGTTAAAGGAATGAAAGTGGCAAAGTGGAAAACCCTTATAACCTTAATCCGACAGTTTTCTCAAATCAGTGTCATCCCCAAAAACCAACCGACAACTCAATCAAGCTAAGTATCTAACTGTTGTGATTCACAAGTTCATAAGTGCATAACAGACGACCAGTGACTTCACTCGGGTCTCCGCCTGCTCCATCCCAGTCAAAAGTCTTGCAGAGCACACACTTTTGCCGGTGCTCCTGAAGAATGTCGGTGATTTCATTAGGCTAATCTATTTGCATCTGCTGTGACCTTTATGGCTGCAGCCCAAGACTGAGTGCCTATAGAACGAGTGGTTTGGTCGGCAGCTGGAGTGAGGAAGCCCGACTGTAAGCAGCATTGGTCGGAGATGACCGTTACTAATGCATCATAGCCCTGGATATGGTTACAGTGTTGTGTGAATTTTTGATTATGCACGTGCATCTGTGTCAATGTGGGCGTGTGTTGCAGTGCAACGAGGGATTTTATGCCGTATCGAGTACAGATATGACCGGCCTGTAACTTGAGAGCATATGCCACTCAATGTCCATTTAGTAAATTATTATTCTCTGTGGTAATGCGACAAGCAACCGGCGACGGCTCTGCAACGCTACGGGGGACGAGATCCTGTGTAAAATTCAATTACAGGTAACAGTTCCAGGCTCAGTCTTCCCGGCGGGCGCCAACCGTGGAGAGGTGAAGTGCGCTAGTGGTTGGGGGAATTTCCGAAAGTTCCCTGCAAGGAGAGTGAAAAGTAAAAGTCAACGTGGTTGTCGTTGTCGTTGCTGTTGCCACAGTCGTCTGAGCTGAATAAGAGCATTCATAATCGAAAACGGTAAATTACGGGTTACTGTTGAGGTGGAGCGGTCTGTGGCATTGGCTGAGATCGTAAGAAGTCATTGATCCGAGGCTGATTTTGAATCAAAGGTAAAAACGACTGCAGTGAGGTAGTTTGCAGACGAAGTTCATTGCATTTGAACTTCAAATGACTCATTTGGAGAATAGTCACAGTGCAGCTGAGTTCAGGGGACATTTTGGGGTTTGTTTTGATTTCCTTTAAAGCTTGAGTTGGGAGGAATGTGTACTTTGGCATATTCAATGAAACCAACCTGACCAACATCAAGCAAATAGGGAAAGATTGAAATGCAATTAAGGAGAGGCATTTTCTCAGAGTGCACTGTGCTGTCATGTGGCTGAAGGAGGATTGGAAATGAAATTTGCCCCTTTTAAATGCTTCTTGTTGAGCGATCGGCTACGCTAATATTCGAAAACACGAAGTAGGTTGCTTTTATCGGTAACCTCTTTTTGACGGCGTGCGGAAACCACCAAATTTTATGAATCCAGAAATATAAAAAAATAACAACATCGGTGTGTGATTCCATTCCTTCTCTTGGGAAGTAAATATCGTAGGAAGATAATTTGAGCAGTATCGACAAGAGATGCCATCGCCACAAGGTCCAGCCAGATATTTCCCTACGCTAACTGAATTGCCTTCATCAGAGGAATACAAAGAGCTGGGAATGGATTCCAGATTGGACGTGTGGCAAGAAACCTTTGACTGCACATCTTTGAAGGTAAATGAAGAACATGGTAGCGTCGTCTGTGAAAAAAAAAAAAACAGTTCGTTCTTCGGTTGAGGAAGCAGCTAGCTCGGGGTAGTAGTGGTAACTGACGTGGAAGAAGAAATTCAAATGCCGCCACTGAAATTCGAAAAAGCCTGTGAAAGTTCCTTGAGTTGAGAAAAGTCTTCAGAACATCAAAGCAGGACGTACACTAAAATTCTTCTGCTTGGCTATTAAGGCGATCCACTTGGAACATGCCGGTGATCTAATATCAAAATCTTTTATTGCAGCACTACGGCGGTTTCTTTCCTGACGCGGAATCTGTTCTCACTTGTATAGTGTCAATGCAACAGACATCCTTAAAGCGAAAAATGAACTCCAAATACTAATAAAAAACGCTTAATTCGAATAACGCCGCCAGATTTCTTACAATTGAAGGAATTGAATGACTCTTCATTCCTCCAGCTTCGCCACATTTCGGGGGACTTTGGTAAGCCACAATAAAGTTGGTATAGTACCACTTTATACGAGAGAAGCACGTTTTCGAATAGTTATGCACATTCCTGCATAAAATTGAAACATTTTTGAACTACCGACCACTGTGCCCGATGACGAACAATCCTGAAGACTTTACCGCACTTACTCCCGGCCACTTCCTCATCGGAAGTGCGTTAAATTCAATACCGAACGCCAACATAACATAACTAACTAAAATCGGAACGCTTAAGAGATGCCTCAAGATCCAGATTTTACAGCAAATCCTTTTAAAGCGGTGTATATCCGAGCACCTTATTCGATTACAGTAACCTCCAAAGTGGTACACAATCAAGAAGCGACCTCGAATCGGGGATATAGTATTGTTAAGGGACGACAACTTTAGACAAGGCGACGCACTGCCGTGTGACTTCTTTAACATCATCCTCGAGAAAATCGTGAGTAACTCACAAGTCGACACCAGAAGCACGACTTTCCCAAAGTCAGTTCAATTGCTAGCTTACGCTGATGACATTGATGTGATTGGACGAACACAACGAGCCATCAATGAGGAGTTTGCTGGCATTGAAGCGGAAGCGTGAATGGTAAATGAGGGCAAAACTAAGTACATGCTGTCATCAAGGAAGGACACACAACATCGACGTCTCGGACAGAACGTCACACTAGGCAGCAGAAACTTCGAAGTAGTCAAGGACTTCGTCTACCTCGGCTCCGCGGTAAACAGGGACAACAACATCAGCATCGAAAGCAAACGCAGAATCACTCTTGCCAATCGCTGTTTTTTTTTTAGCTCAAGAGGCAATTGAGTAATAAAGCCCTCTCCCGATGGACTCGCTTTATATAACAGCCTGATCATCCCAGTCCTACTTTATGGTGCGCAAACCTGGACGTTACCAAAGGCGGATGAGCAAGCCCTTAGTTTTTTCGAAAGAAAAGTTTTGCATTCGATTTTTGGTCCTGTTTCCGTTTATGGCATCTGGAGGAGAAGATTTAACGATGAACTGTAAAGCGAACTGGGCTGTACAGCGACATGCGCCTGGTCAAGAGTCTACGAATACAAAGCTTGAGATGGCTAGGTCATAAAGAGAGTATGGACACCAGTGCTCTGGTCCGAAAAGTCTTTGAATCCGTGGCATTGGGACAACGCAACAGAGAACGGCCTAGACAAAGGTGGCGCACACAAGTGGAGAAGGACGTCAACTAACTTAGAGTGCGCAACTGGAGGCAGCTGGTAAAGGAACGAGCTGGCATAAGAGGCATGTTGGTTGAGGCCCAGGTCCACCTCGGACTATAGAGCTACAAGAAGTAGAAGAAAGGACGACAACTTACCATCTGGGGGGTGTAACTTAGCCAAAATCGTGTAAATTCATCCGGGAAAGACAACGAGAACCGTCAGGTAAAATGCCCAATTACCAACATATGCACTCTTCCGTCCAACAACACATACAAAGAGAGTTCTGTTTCCACAAAATCCATTTGACTTATCAACCCACGTGAAGGAAAACAAATTTGGACAGAACATAAACACAAAACTAATAATATCCTTTAATTTCATGACCAGTCAGAAATAAAACGCATTAAAGTAATGAACCTACTATTTATTGAAGGACGCTTTACAATAATATACATCAAACACACATCACTCATTCATCATCACACATTCACGAATCACTTTAATGTTAAACATTTCATGCATCAATCCAAATGCCTAACGAAACTGCATTATCTTATTGTATTCAACCAGTTCCATCAGCTGATCCAGATCATCGCCCCGGGGAATATCCCAATTCCATGTCATTCCATATGCAAAATAGGTCAACGCATGCGATCAGTCACCAACACTCGTACTGTGCGGACGCGTGAGCTCTTGCAAAAGTAATTATTGAGTGTGGTTGTTCGGTTATAATTAACTGAATTGTTAAACAAAGGAAAATTGAAACGGCAAATAAAACACACTCTTTTCAACGTTATAACTGAATAGCAAAATCTTTATTATACTGCACGTTTATATATGGATTTCTTTTGTTTCTGTTGTTAACATTGTTTGACATTTGTTTCTTTGCGCATTGTTGCTTGACATGTTTGTTTTGAAATTAGTTGAACATTTGCTGGCAACATGTTGCAATTAAACAGTGGTAGTATTGTGTTAACTACCTTCTCATCCTGTATGTGTGAGGGGCAATAAAAACGTTTTACAACAAGTAATGAAGTAAACAATCTAATTCCAGTGAAAAGTGCTAGTGAAAAGTTACAATAAAAATCACTAGTGACGTAACCCATCTGCAGACACAATTAAATGAGCTGAACCAAAAACTACTTCTTCTAGCTGAAGAACTTCAGAAGAAGGAAGCAATTATCGCTTCCTTCAACATGCAGATTCAGAGTCTAACCGTCAACGACTCGGAATCTGAAGCCAACACGATGGTAGAAGATTCCGCAGATTCTTCTATCGTCCCGATGAGGAGATGACCTACACTCCAGAAGCAAAGAGGAGCTACCACGGAGTACCCAAAAATCACCGGAAGAAAAACCACCACCACCGATCCCGGAACCAAAGAAGACAAAACAAATAAACCAAAGCATCCAAAATAAGCAAAAGAAACAGCCTCCGATTATTGTAAGGGAAGTCAACTCGCCAAAAAATTTAATTAAGAACTTGGAGGCCATAATTGGACCAAAAAAATTTGAAACGAAAGTGGCAACAAACTCTTTAGTTATAAGGACTACAAATTATGAAGACCACAAAAAGACGGAGCAAATGTTAATACATCAAAAGAACAAATTCTACACCTTTAAAAGGAAGGAAAAAAACTACAAACATTCATCGCCAGACACATCTCGCCCGACTGGACCAACGAAGAAGTTGAGCAAGGGCTACTGGAACTGGTACCCTTCTTAGAGATCAAGCGTGTTGACTACTTTCAGACCCAATTTAGGGGGGCAAACTATATTCTGAATCTTAGATTAATCCAGCTGGAGCCCGAGGAGGATGCTACCCTCCTGAAGAACATAAAGGTGCTATTCACGCAGCGACTACGCATCAAGCTCCCTAACAAAAATACGATATCACCGCACTGCAGTAACAGCCAACAGATTGGACACATCGCAAATGGCTGCCACTTCTCACCAAGATGTATCAAGTGTGCAGAAAATCACCCGAAAGGCGAATGCCGAGTCAAGTCCACAGGGCAAGATCCAGTGGCAATTGAAGTCACCACTCCAGACGACAAGACCGCAACCAAAACGATCACAATTACATGCTGCAATTGCGGAGGACCATATCCTGCCAACTTTTCACTGTGTCCCAAGAAGATGAAAAGCAATACCAAGCCATCATACGCCAGTGCCCTTAAAGGACCAACACCATCAACACTGAAGAAACCCGGAATGACCTACGCAATGGTTACTAAAGGTATTTCTAACAATCCACATACATCTAAAACTACCACCCCGACAAAGTCCTCTGCTGCTCCTCTTAACTTTAATGTTGAGCAATACGCCAGAGATCTTCAATCCATGCTTCCGAAAATCTCAAACCTATCCCCACTAGAAAAAAAGGTACACATACTGACACTGGTGACTAACCACATTCTAAATAACCATGAAGAAGTTAAAACTAATAGCGCTTAACTGCCAATCCCTCTTTAGCAGAACTAAAAAGGATAACTTCACGTTATTCCTTGATAAGTACTCTCCCGACGTTGTGCTACTAAGTGAAACACGCTTCACCCAAAATTCCGTTATAGGACATCAGAACTATAACTTTGTATCCACCCCCCGTCCAAGGGGATCCGGTGTTGGGACAGCTGTACATAAAAAGTACAAATTTTCCAAAATTGATGTCCCAAACATCACCCACCTTGAATACACAGCCATTAAGGTTAGATCCGTCACAGTCAGGGACCTTATATGTGCAGGGATATATAATAAATCCAATTACCACTTTCCAGTTTCAGATATTCAAAACATGATCTGTCATTTCTGTCCATCAGAGTTCATTCTCAGTGGTGACTGGAATGTTAGGCACCAAATGTTTAAAGACTCCATTAACAGCCCCTCCGGGATTGAGTTGGGGAGCTGGTTGCAATACTCAACGTTAGCAAACCGAAGCTCCCATACACCCTACCCACGTAAGGAGAACGACAAATTCCTTTCTAGATTTCTTTCTAAGAGCACAGAATTTGGGCGTAACTGCCCCTCCCAAAATTTCCCACGACTTTCCCTCAGACCATGTCTCCATCCACCTGTCAGTCGACATTTCCCATATCGGGACATTTGCAACTTGTCACTCACTCCCCAATTATGGTAGGACTAATTGGGGGAAAGTGAATAGAGATGTGTCTCTCAAGCTTATAGCACTTAACATACCCGACGACAGGAATCTCACCCCGGAGGAGATTGACCATTCCAATCTGGAACTGGAACACATATTCAAGTCATCCTTGGATAAGAACTCCAAACTTTAATTCCGAAAGGCATGTAAACAAGCCCCTTCCCAGAGCTCTCAGCAGGATTATTAAAGAGAAACAAACTATTCGACGCAGACTCTTTAGGAACTTCTGTCCTCTCCTCAAGCCTCAAGTTAATCTTTTGACCATCCTCATTAACGAACAGTTAAGATTGTTTGTAGAAAAATCCTACACCGCCACTCTCAAAGAAATTAAGCCTGACCGCTCCCTTTTTAATAAAATAAACAGGCTCACAGGTCGAAAGGCTCAGCATCGAATAAATAACCTCCTTGGTGGCAATAACTCTCCTACAAAGTGCGACCTAGATTCGGCAAATCTCCTGGGCAGCCACTTCGCTCAAACCCACAACCAAAACCTCAATCTGTCTTCAAACGAGTTTCGAAAGCAGGTACGCCAATATATAACAGGGAACATAACTCATACCCCTAGTAACAGGTATATTACCCAATTAAGTATACCGAACAGAGCCTTCCTCCCTAATGACTTTAACTCATTCATCACAATGGAAGAATTACAACACTTCATCACTTCCAGAAAAAATAATAGATCCACCGGAAGGGGTAAGATCCCCAGTATTTTTTACAAATATATCACTCCTATTAACCTAACACCACTTTTGATTATTTTTAATCAATGCATTAACATTTCTCACTTCCCTTCACATTGGGAGACAGCTATCCTCATCCCCTTAAAAAAAGCAGGACAATCATACAATCTGTCCAATTATAGACCCATTTCACTGCTCAATACAGCAAGCAAACTATTTGAATGCAAAATTCTCTCAAACCTCAGATCACATACCTTTGATCACCACAGCATACCGGCATTCCAATTTGGTTTCCGACCACAACACTCCACGTGTCATGCTCTGCATAAATTTACACAGGACGCAACTGGGAATCTTAACAGAAAACGTCCCACTGTCTGCGTCTCTCTAGACATCTTCAAAGCCTTCGACTGCGTCTGCATCGAGGGGCTGCTATACAAATTGCACCACGTCTTTAATATAAACCTGCACACATGCCTGCTAATAAAATCATATCTCTCTGACCGGAAATGTGCCGCTAAAATAAACGACACACTGTCCTCTATTTTCCCTATAACCGCTGGCGTCCCCCAAGGCTCAATCCTGGAGCCAATATTATATATTATCTTTACAGCCGATTCCCCCAACCATCAAGCTCGGAAGTCAATATCATTAATTACGCGGACGACACCCTGGTCTATGCTCACACTCCGTTCATAGTCCCCAGTACTAGGCTGCTCAACAGACATCTTTCTTCGCTCATGGACTACTTCGATAGATGGAAGATCCGGCCAACGAAAGGTCATCAAAGGTGTGCGACCTTTGTTCCAGACCAGTGTTCCAGAAATACGTTGAGGAACAACAACAAAATACGGATTAAAGTCAACAATGAAAAAATCGAACCCGTCACAGCAATGAAATACCTCGGAGGAACATTCAACAGGGATTTTTCGTTTGACAAACCTTTCGAAAACCGCATTTTGATTGCCAAAATACCACTCGACCACTGCCGGAAGATCATGTGGAGATCCAACACACTGCCCAAAAGGATCAAGCAAATCGTGTACAAGCAAATCATCAGACCATCACTAACATATGTATGCCCGATTTGGTTCCATTTACCACCGGCCCAAATGGAAAAACTTCGGATATTCGAGAGAAAGTGCTTCAGATTCATCTGCAATCTGCACAGGCAGCCAAACTCCATGAAGTTGCTCAAGTCTTCCACCGTATACAAACAAACGGGAGTAGATCGGATTGACGAATCCTCCGGCTCTCCATTAATTTCATCAAGAACCTTCCCAACATCACCAACAACAGCATAGCTGAAGTAGCGGCAACAGCAGCTGATCCTACGGACTACTTCCTGAGTACTAACCACATCGAACACTTATTCCATGCAGGGGAAATAGTGGACAGGCAGAACAAAATCACCTACCACATCGTCAGGATGAGGAACAACACATTTAAATACAACAACGCACAATATATAGAGCGCGAACTGAGCTTTTAGCTCATTTAAATTGTTAATAAATAGAGTAAGTTAGATTAAGGTAAAAACAACGCAAACAACAACGCGCCACGATTAACCCAACACTACACACAACACACATACGAAATCGTCGCTTCGAAATTTTCATATGGAAGTTAACACTTCCAGTCGAAAATAACACTGGACATTGCCGATAATCTAATCGCGTACAGATCAGGTCCGAAGGTAGAAGAAATAAATGGTTTGTTGAAGAGTGACTTCGATACGATTCAACGATTTTGCGACGACTGGAAGTTGAAAATCAACTACCAGAAGTGTGAAACTATCCTTTTCAGAACCCCGCTGTCCAGAGCCTCAAGGGACACGAAAATGAACTGTCGAAGGTTCGGCATAATTGACCCACTGGGACAGCCATTGACCGTGAAAAATGTAGACAGATATCTTGGCATCTGGATGGACCACTTCCTGTATGGTGGTATCCATGTAGACACTGCTCTGACCAAGGCTAAGAATGCCTTCGATATGGCAAGAAGGCTGTTTTACAGCAGTCAACTTGACACCAGAGTGAAGTTAATCTGCTACATGGCCCTTATCCGGCCAATCGTGGTATATAGTTGTCCTGTGTGGTTCAACGTGAGTCCCTCCCAAATGGAAAAGATGAGGTTGTTTGAGAGGCGGTGCCTTCGGGCCTGTCTTCGTTTATATCGAACACCAGAGTCTCAGTACAAGAAATTCTATCCTAACGAGGTCCTGTATAACGAGGCAGAACTTATAAGGATAGATAATTTTATTATTAAGTTGATTCGGAGTCACACTGCTCTAGCCATGACTTCAATCAACAGTCTGATCTTTGGGGCTTACTACCCAAATGAAAAGTACAATGAAAGGGTACGTCTTAACGGCTTCATTCCACCTGAAGCTTTCCTTTATCTGGATTCGAAAGGCCTGATACAAGATAGGGAATGCTGCCCCATTATGTTTCACGTCGCTCGCCGAACAGTAGAAAGGCAACTCCAATATGAGCCGGACGTCGCTCGCAGCCACGAAGATCCTCTACGGTTCAGTAGAGCGATTTCTGTCCGCGATAGAACAGTATCAGACAAAGAATGACAGTTCTACTGGTGGTTACACCAGAATCAGCTCTCGAGGCCACTAACTTTTTACAGTAAAACACAGGATAGTTGAGTCAGTAACTAGGGCCAACTAACATAGGTTAGGGTAGATTAAGACATTTATAAAAAATAATAATAATCAAAAATACAAAAAAAAAAAAATACAAAACAAGCAAAAAAAGATGCACCACGGCGTCTGAAATATATATGTTAAGCATATAAATAATACGTCCTGGTGCACGCGTCCGTATTATGTTACGGATATAGTTAAGGCTATGTGTACATTTTAGTTGTAGTAGTTAGTAATTTTAAGCTTAGACGTAATTTATTATAATTAGGTTTCACTTTTAGTCTTAAGTTAGTTTCTTAGTCTTAATCTAAGGTTAGGTTAAATTACATAATTGTTATCCCAAGTTTTTGGATTTTCTTGGGTGAAAATTTCACTTTAAATGAAACACTTAAAAACAACCAGCAAAATCATCTAGTAAAGAAGCCGAAAGGTGAAGAAAACATTTATTGTCCTAGGTTAGCTTAGAGCACTTGCTAAGAGTCAGTAAGTTAGAGTTAAGATCAGCAGATTATATTACTAAGCTAGTTCCAGTATTTTTGTCTAGCATGTAAGTAAAATAAATAATGCATAACTGAAAAAATGAAAAACAAAAAAAAATAACACTGGACAAACAATACAATCTGGAATTCATAAACTTTATTGTTTATGACCCAACCGATCCCTAAATCTAAGAAACCACTTGAACATCGAAATGATTCAAACATGTGCATCGGCTCACATTTCAACCCCCATCCACAACACATAAGATAAAGAATGACGAGGTGACTTACTCCTACCAGCATCCTACAACAATCAATCGAAATCCAGTCGTCGGACCATCCAGTCCTGGGACGATCCAGCCCTTGGACGACCTAATCGTGTTTGTCAGTTTTTATTAGTAATATTTAAATTGTACTGTTTGGGAAATAAAGTTTTTTTTTATTTTTACTATGTAATAAATAAATTAATTTGCACTTGTTTGTCATTATGAACAAAAAAAACATTTTTGATTATTTTTTTTAGTTTTCTCCAGGCATTGCACACGAATTGGAGAGAGTACACTTCACAATACAACACGCCGCTCTCGTTCCTTGCATATGAGTAAGCAATTCTAACGATCCACACTTTATGTTAGATTATACCAGCCTTGTTCTTCAATGGATGGCGTTTCTATTAAGGCTTGGCATAACGGGTATTGGGAGCACAACTGAAACGCAGTAATAAGGGAAAGAGCCAGAGTGACTACACGCAAGAAAAAAAAAAACATGAAAAAAAACAATGAACCATGAATTGGCAATATCAATTAACTTGACATCCTTTAATTGAATTCTCCAGCAGTGAACACTAAGTCGGACTTGAAAAACAATCAATAAGCACGCTTACACGGAACAACTTCGCAGCCAATACAGACTAAGGCACACAGACTGGGCATCAAAACAGATGAAGATTAGAAACTTATCAGTAATAAACCAACCAAAATTCAACAATCATAACTGCCACAAGACATGTATTCCAATCTTGGGTGCTTGACGAATGGCGCTTCGATCCCTTGGCAGCGTTGGAGAGGAAAGTTGTTGCCCGTAAGCGAAGAGAAACGATTCCTATTTTGATCTGCCTCAATGCTAGAACACTACTCTAGTGTTTAGCTCGCTTAAACGAAAAGGGAATCGATGGAACACCAAATGTTGTTCTGTATCATACTTTGCGTCATGCCCTTTGAACCAGGGGATGTACACGACAATGTGAAACGAAACCGGTATACCCGTATGAAGTGAGCGTCAATATACAAATGTCTCGATAGGGAACATTTGTTGTGAACGAGCCCTTATTTTTTTTTTTGTTTGTTTGCTGTGACATCTATTAAAAATACTTAGTATACAACAAGTCATTTTTTTATCGTGTTAAAAATGTCGAATTTTGTACCAGAAAGCGATGATATGCGGAAAGCATTAATTTTTTAGTCTTCATTTGAAGAAAAGTGCTGCAGAGTCGCATCGAATGCTTTCTCTATCAGAAGCAACAGGCAAAAGGTGGTTTCAACGGTTCAGAAATAATGATTTTGATGTGAGAAATGAAGAACGTGGAAGACCACCAAAAAAGCTTGAAGACGCCGAATCGCAAACGATAATGGATGGAGATGACACTTTGAGTCAAAAGCAAATGGCAGCAATGTTAAATGTTGCACCACAAACAATTTCTGACTGAATTTTAAAAGCTATGGGAAAGATCCAAAAGTGTGGAAAATGGGTGCCACATGAATTGAATGGAAAACCGAAAAAAAAACTTGTGAAATTTTGCTTCAAAGACGCGAAAGAAAATCGGTTTTGCATCGGATTGTTACTGGCGATGAAAAATGGATTTATTTTAAGAATTCTAAATGGAAAAAATCATTAATCTGGGACAAACATAAAAAAATCGATTCGGCAAGAAGACAATGCTGTGTGTTTGGAGGGACCAGAAAGGTGTGCTGTACCACGAGCTCCTAAAACCTAGTGAAACCGTTAATACTGATCGCTACCGACAACAAATGATTAATGTGAACCATGCATTGATCGAGAAACGATCAGAATGGACCAGAATTTTGTTTCATGATAATGCACCTGCACACAAAGCAAAACCGGTTCAGGATAGAATCAAAACACTTGGCTGGGAGCAGTTACGTCACCCGCCGTATTTACCAGACTTGGCTCCTTCCGACTGCCATTTGTTTTCATCGATGGGAAACGCATTGGCTGAGCAGCACTTTGATTCCTACGAGGAGGGCGAAAATTGGGTGTCTGACTGGTTTGCTTTAAAAGACGAACAATTTTATTGGCGAGGTATTGAAAAACTACCAGAAAGGTTGTCAAAATATGTAGAAAACAATGACCAATACTTTGAATAAAATGTTTTTATATTCCCATTAATTATTAGTGTTTTATTTTCAAAAAAAACCCTCATTTCATACTGGTATACCTGATATAGTGCGAGTGCTGTTTCAGACTAACTTTATTTTTCCAAAAAAAAAAACCTTAAACATAACTTAATAAAAAAATTACACTTGAATATGGTCCAATTATTTGTTCGCAGAAGTAGTGATACTGATGATGCTGACCTTGTAAAGCGCGTGCAATGCAGCTACAACTGCTGCTTCGAGGCATGTGTGCTAACTTACACGTAGCGCCATAAATCTAAGCTGATGGAAATATTATTTTCATTTAAATGCTTATCATTGAAAATTACAGAACTCGCAAATAATATAATTCTGGTAGATATTTTCTTTTTGTCCAGGGCACCTACGGAAGATGCTTATGCCACAATTGACGGTCGCTGCAGGAGATAACTACACTTTTAACGGCTGTGATCTGAACCCGCCAATCCCTATAAATCTCTGGTCTATACGTTTTCTTCCGTGCATAAACTAGGTTTTTGAAATTGATCATCACTAGAGATCTGAAAGAATAAGCCGAGGAACAACAAATTATACCGGACAACGAATTCGTCTTTAGGACAGGTTATGACGCCATACATGCCGCGTTCGACATGAAACAAGACCCAATGCTTGCTTGCTGATTGACTTGGAAAAGGCGTTCGACACCCTGGGGTGAGAGTGCTTCTTCCTCACGTTGGATAGACTCCCCTTAGTTCAAACACTGCTGTAAATGATAATGATATGGTTGCACATAGGACGTTTGTTGTGAAAACTGGCAACGTAACATCTGCCACAGAATTTCATGTAAGAACTGGGTTCCAACAAGGGGAAGTAAGATTGCCTTTCCTGTTCGCTATATTCACTAGCGATCTTTTAGGTTCCATACCGCACTTAGTTGCGTACGCCGGTGATTTTATAGCGTACAAAACGGGCCCGAAAGTTGAAGTGATAAACAATTTGTTGCAGCGTAATTTCGAAAAAAATCAGCGATTTTGCGACGACTAAAAGTTGAAAATCAACTTTTGGAAGTTTCTGAAGAAACACGAAAGAATTCGGCATATTTGCCGTTAGCTGTGCAAGAGGAAGTCTTGACATTTGGTTGGACCAGTACTTGCACTTCGGTAAGTTTGTAGCTACAGCTCTGACAAAGCCTTTGTCGCGGCAATTTGGTTGTTTTACAGCAGCCAACTTGATAACAGAGTAAAAGTGATCTGCTGTGTAGGCCAATTTAATTTTGAATTCTCTTTCCATAATTTTTATGCCCCCTGTTTTTGCATTGTAGTGGATTTATAATATTTTTATTTTATTTGAAAATAAATACAAGTACAGCAAGTGAGAAAATTGATTTCGCAACGAACCGCCGTTCCCCAGCCCAGAAATGAATTGGTTCTCATTTCACTATCAGCTTGCTTTTATTGTCATTCTCTTGATCTCGTTAACCCAGCTAGCTCCACACGCCAATCAAACTCACCACATTTCGAAAGTTGCATTTTATGTTTGGGGATTGGGCAGCCCTAGTGTTGCAATCTGACAACTGACAGCTCTATCGTGAAGTTTGACATTTTTGAGGTTATACGTACTCATAACGTTTTGACATTCGAGCGCTATTTGTGTTGTTTACAGTAACTTAAAATATTCATCTCGCCCATGAAATGAAATTAAATCCTGAACATTTTCGTGTTTTTTACAACTTTCGACGTGGATAAACTCAACAACAGTGCATCGATGAACTAAATATATGGACCAGTGTTTATCGATGGTATGGTGAATTCAACCGAGGTCGTAGTTCACTCCTAGACGAATTTCGTGAAGGTCGTCCAAAATCAGTTACTGTTCCGGAAACCATTGATGTTGTGCGCCAACTGATTTTGCAAAATAGTCATGTGACCTATAGAGAGATTGAGAAAACCGTAGGCATTAGTGGGACCAGCATACATTCAATATTGCATGGAGATTTGATCGTCAAAAACATTTGTTAGCGTTGCCTCCCACACAATTTGTCAATCGCTCAGAAAAAGGTTCGTGGCGATTGGTCGAAAGAATTGCTCCAAAAATACGATCGCGGTGCTTCGAAACACGTCTATGACATCGTGACAGGTGTATGAATCGTAGATTTACGCGTATGAGCCCGAAAGTAAACAGCAGTCGACTGTATGGGTGTTTCAAATTGAGACAAATCCAACAAAAGTTGCTCGCGCTCTAAGTGCTTCCAAGCAAATGGTTGCCTGTTTCTTCGGAAAAATTGGATATGACGCAACCGTACCAATAGAGCAACGCTCAACAGTCAATTCTGCGTGGTACACAACCAATTGGTTGCCAGTTGTCTTCCAAAAAATCAAGAAAACCAACCGCCGAAGACGGATCACTCTCAACGGTTTATGTGTTCAAAATGCATGTTTTGGAGATACCCTAATCAGAGTAGCAAATGTGCTTCGACAATTGGTCCAAACGCATGCAAATGTATATAGATCTTAATGGGGAATATTTTGAAAAACAACAAAGCTATTTTCGATGATTAATATTTGGTTTTGTTCTCTAATCCCGAAATGTAAAAGGCAACGTCAACAGGGCTAACTTAAGCAACGCCCATCCGGTGCTTATCCCAACAAGAACGACTATTGTTCTTAATGGCGTCATTGTAGTATTAGCACAATTTTGCTCATATCACTTTGACTATTATGCTTTTCCAATGTAGGTCAACACAAAATCCCTCCGTGACAAATCAACAATGTTCAACGAGATTTAACAAACTCCGATCGTTTGGATTAGCAAACGAGCGGATGATTCAACGGGAGTGAACAAACTCGGATCGTCTGAGTCAACACATGAGCTGATGACAACTGATTCTACTAAACTCAACCCAACTGATGGATTGTTAGTTATATAATCAGCATTTCTTCACTCGGTCATCCTAGATTTTTCTCCTCCGTCGAATAAAACTGCTTCTTCTTTTTCTTCTTCTTCATTTTGTTCGTTCATGTCGATGTCATGCCTGGTCGAAGGTGTTGTCCCAACTTCCGTACATCATATTAATCGCATCTTTTTGCTTTTATTACTTCGTACGGCTCTAAGAACTTCAGATAAAACTTAAGACCTACTTCGAACTGGGTGCGTTGAATTGCGGCCAAATCACCTACTGCATACTTCCTCGCTTCCGATCACGATTGAAAGTCTGTCTGTTCTCCTCTTGAATTTTGAGTATTTCCTCTTTAGCATATTTTTTCATATCATTTCATCTCGGCAAGGCCTTTTCAAGCACTTCTTTTAATTCAACATCACAATCTCTCCTCATAACTGCGCCGAA